>CM070634.1:92368406-93804679 GCA_036346255.1 Ampelocalamus luodianensis | reverse complement strand
TAAAATTGAACGCTGCAAGCGATGATAAGGGTTAAATTGAATGCTGCAAGTGATGATAAAGATTTTCCAAACCCATTAGATTAGATTGCGCAATACCTCAGTAATGAAAACTTATGAGATGAGTGAAGGACCAGTTCTCCATTCAGAGGATGAGCAAAATCTTTTAGTTTCAAGTTCAACAAGTACCAATCATAGCAGTTGCCAGTACATTTCTGTCATCCACTTGGTCCTCCTGATCAAGACTTGCCACATTCTCTAAGTACCAACAGTACAGCATAAAAGAAATAACTATCGTCAACAAGTCAAGCAGGCTACATCTGATATCCAAATATAGGAAGATTGGGCTTTCCTAATCTGGTTATAAGATGTCATAGTCCAAAAGGAGGTCCAAGTTAAGTTGAAATTGAATTACAATAAGACAGCCTGTTACTCACAAGAAAACAAGAATAAACACATCCTGTTAATTTCCTTTCCATGATTTCAAGTTTTGAACATTATACTGTCTCCCATAAAGCAACTCTGGCTGTTTTTACGGTCCATAGGAAGCCTCAGTAGGTGACTGGTGGAACACATACCATACCATGATACCAAAGAAGAGACACTAACTACTCAGCTAGCATACATGGGAGATAAGCACGTGAACAAGGGTCTAGTAGGACAGGTCCCGGGAATAGTTTTCCACTCAAGGGTGAAGGGTGAAGTACTAGATATTCCCATTACCGTCAAGGGAAAGCATAAAAGAAGAAAGAAGATTGCTAATGACCTGCCTCTACCTCCCCAGACTTCATACCCTTGCATTCTGATGTTGATCAAAAGATTCTTTCTCCAACTGAGTGCTAACCAGGGGAAAAAAACCCGGCCGGTAACCGCTTAGGGGTCCGGGATTTTGGATCCCGGCCGGTTTTTCCGGGTTTTGCAAATTCAAATTCAATTTTTTGAATTTTGAATGATTTTTAATCAAATTCAAGCGATTTTCATCCCTTTTTTTTCCGGGAAATCCGGTAACCAGCCGGTTTTTTTTTCCCGAAAACGACCGATTTACCCGAAATGTGTTTTGATCCTTGGTGCTAACAGGATTAAAATCCCACGCAGAATCACGGTTCATCGGCCAGAATCGCTATCGCGGGTGGCGGGATCCCAAATCCCAGCCGGGTTTGCAAATTCAAATTTTAAATTTTGAATTTCGGATGGTTTTTAATCAAATTTGAGTGAATTTCGTCCGAATAAAATCCGGTTTGATCGTAATCGCACGTTACTGTGACGCCAGGAGAGCGAAATATGCCAGGAGCGGTTATGTGAACCCTGGTGCTAACCACTCAGAGAATTGAAGTACATTGAACATGAAATGACTCATCACAAACCTTTGGCCATGTCCAGGCAAGGCTCTATGCAGGGGAGGCTAACTCTTGGAGCTTATACGTTGAACATGAAATGACTCATCACAAACCTTTGGCCATGTCCAGGCAAGGCTCTATGCAGGGGAGGCTAACTCTTGGAGCTTTAAACATACTTCCGGATCTTTGGAGAATATATGCGGGAAAAACTGACCATAGATATAATTCACAAAGAACATACAGTTTCAACTACAACTAGGCCATCTGGAGGTTGATAGGTGCTCTACATTTCCATGCAATAAAGAAGCAACTATACGGGAAAATAATAATATATGAAAAGTTAGATTCCATTTGCTCATAGTGCTCAATGGAATGTTGCGAACATAAAGTGGATGCTTCACTCCTAATATAAATTTACGACGAACTACCCTGTTCTTCCCCCACAGAAACAATTTATGAGCTAGCCCTTCCACCATATTGAATATTTCCCATCTCCTTGTTAACCAAGGATCAATAAAATTATCTTCTATAGCCATCAGTTCAATAATTATACCAAATTATGTCGCAAGGCAGGGATCCTTTGGTATTGAGCCAGGTAATTGGTGATGTGTTGGATCCTTTCGTAAAGTCAGCTGTGATGAGGATTAATTATGGAGAGAAGGAGATTACAAATGGCACTGGGCTACGATCATCTGCAGTGCTCAATGCACCACAGGTTCAGATTGAGGGTCGTGACCAAACGAAGCTCTACACACTTGTAAGTGACATAATAACTTGTAGGATCATGATCTGAGTAGTGTGCAACTTTTTTGGGCATTGTGTTAGGTAAGGTGAAACATGACCTTTGATCCAAGCAAAGGCTTCAACTAAAAAGATTACTCTCGTGTGAGAAGAAGTAATGCCTAGAATAATCAGATAAGCTCTTAGACTCATGCATACCACATACTAATTTATACAACAAGATCCTTACTCAAAGCAACCTACGCTTTAAAGAATTCATGCACAAGTCTAAATGCTGTTTCAGTAATAAAAAAAAGCTACCTAACTTGCACAAATCTAGGTTATTCAACAAATCCATAGGTGACTTTTGATAATAGAAATAAAAGAGATATAGTTAATTAGGTCGCACAGAATATTGTAGTGAGATAAAAAATATAGTATTACTCCAGAGTCCAGACGGTATTTGTTGGTTATACAATGAACATCACATGATAACCTTTTGATAATGATTAAGTACATGTATGGTACATGCCGCTTTAGAATATGCTTCTGTACCCTATCTTGTTTGTACAGTATGGTACAAGGATATTGGATAGGATAAGGCCCTACTATGTCTGCTTTGCTTAAAGTTGGAGCCTGAAGCTCTATCGTATTAAAGTTTGCATACTTGCTGCCTATGAACACCCTCTACACAACTGAATTGACACAGTTACACAGAGAAAATAGTTAGACTGTCCTTGGAATATCCTGTATGCAATTCTCCAGCTCAGACCCACTATGGAAAAGTAGATAAATAAGATAACTGACCCCATCATCCCTTCTCTCTTTATCTCACAGTCACAGGCACATTCGCGAGCCCACACACACATGGCCATAGGCATTTCAGAACTTGCATTTCATCACAGGCAACCCACGTCCCAACTCAATTTCTCTGAGAAATTTCAGGACAGTTTAAAGGTGCACTGAGTGGATTACCATGGATAGGAGGAGGGTTCTCATTAAATGCATATGCACTCCAGGCAGGGTACCATATAACCAAATGAAGAACAATCATATATTTATGAAAGAGAAAACACTGTAGGCCAAAAGGCAAAAAATCATCATCTTTTTATGGTATCGTTTGTTACACAACACCATACAGTAAGGTACCAAGGTCACTTTTTTTTTGGAGTCATGTTCTAGCTCCTCTATAAGGTGTGCAGCTGCTTCTTTATCTATATCTAAATACTAAAATACAAATCTCCCTCTTATAAGGTTATGGTGGATCCTGATGCGCCAAGTCCGAGCAAACCAGAATACAGGGAATATTTGCATTGGTGAGCTTATTAAATTTATTATACAAGTAAAGTGTTGCGTAGTGTCTTCTTTAAACTCTCAATAACGCCACATTTCGTAAGAAACCAATGAGTGCTACTTGCCACATTATTGTTATGTTTATAGTTCAAGAACGCCTTACCTAGATAACATGCAGGATTGGAATGCAGCCCTCTCGAAAAAGGAGGGGGGTGTTTCTTATCCATCCATCAACAGATGAAGAACTCTTGTTCTATATGCTATTGGGTAAGAAAGTACAGTTTCTGTGATGACCTAATTCTTTTCTATCACCGTAATTCCCTTAACCGAAGTCTTTGTTCAGATTGTCATTTCTTATCAACATTCACTAGTTTTTCAGTTAGATTGATATTCTGTAGGATAAAATAACCAATACTGCAACTTTTTTAGAATCTTAATAGTTTCTACAGTTTTCAAGAAGTTATTTGACCAACTTACATGGACAAGGTAATCTGTAAATTTTCCTATTAATTAGTTCGTGGACAAACTAAAAACAAAACAGTCATGGACCTCGGTACTTTAAGGACATCATTGCCAAGTGCTAGAATCATTCAACATAAAATGGTGAACTGTGACAAAACATTAATCAAAGAAGGCATTAAGTATTTATGTCAACATGAAAAGCGCCACAGACGCATGCATGCAAGCTAAATTATACAGCTATGAGCAAACTATGGGGGAAAAAAGGCTGACAGTGCTTAGAGTTCAAAGAAACTCATAAAAAAGAATCAAGTGTTAGTGTCCATGCTTATAAGTAATGGTGTATATTGCTAGTAAAACAGTTATGCATGTTAAAATCACAATTTGAATGCAATTTGAATGCTTATAAGTAATTTATTTTGTTTGGAAACAAGATAAATGCAATTTGAATTTATAAACAAGAATAGTGGCTAGGAATATCTAGAAGATAACCAAACTAGCAGAAGATATTGACAACCATTTCTCATGACAAAGTAATATAGAAGTCGTAACATTTCCCAACAAAGAAATTTATAAAGAACTGATTTCATGTACCAAAAACTCTTGTTTTTTAAAAAAGGGATAACGCCGGAGTTTTTTGTTTGGTTGATTGGTCAAATTCCTGGTTACTGCAATCAAGATTCAAGAATGTGGCACCATAGTATATCTTAAAATGTCATATAATAGACTGTTTAATGTGACTAGCCGAGTGCCAGTGTGTTGCAACGGATTTTAAATAAACATAATATAAGTTATAAACATAGAAAACCAATATGCTTTAAGGTAATTATCCCTACATATAAAAGTTTCATACATAATTTGCATCCAATCAACAAGTCACATGAAATCTTATCACAAACTATACGCACAAAAAATATAATTATCCATAGAAGATCCCTCAAATAACATGTGCATGTATGCACATACTAAAATATTCACAAAAGATCCCACAACCTCAAGAGGCGGGGAGGTATGGCAGACTCATCATCACCACCAAGTCTTTCTTTTATAATAGTAAAAATATGTGGTTGCGCAACTCATTACTCCCTACAGAAACTCCCAACCTGACCATAGATGAACATTTTTGTTAATTTATATACCAGTTATGTACTTTATAAATTTGCAACATGTATTAGTAGTTCTGATGCCGATCAAAGATCTAAAGGTGGGGTCTTGCTTCTTTTCTTCTTGGTTATTTTCTACAGGTTGGTTACAGACATCCCTGAGGCAACTGATGCACGTTTTGGTGGGTAACGTCTTACATAACCTCCAATAGTTGAATAACTAAATATGACATAAAAAGATCGTTCAACATTTTTATTACAATAGCATAATCAGCAAACTACTCAAAATTATTTTGGAATTACAATCTTTGTTCAATTGTTCCAAACAAAAAAAAAACAATGCTATTTATTGTTCTGTACTTTGATATTCATTTGATCCCAAAAATCACATAACCCATGTCAATGTCAATTTCCACTAGCTGTAAACGTTTCACTGGCACTCTAGCAAAGGAATAAGCCACGTGGTTAGTAAAATCTAAGTCAAATGGCGAACGTATAATGACAGAAACAGAAATAAGTAATTACGGTAACACCACTATTGCTTATGTAACGTGTTTGACAAAAAATCATTGCTGTGAACTAAGCAAATACCTGTAATGCTTTGATGAAATAACTGTTTTGCTAAGCAAGTGTTTGCACAAATTTCTAAGATGCTAAGTATTGAGTTGCATGCACCAACCAATTCACCCAAAAGCTTAAGCTGATGAGGAAAGGTGGACAATTCACTTATGCTTCAACACTCCCCCTCACGTGTAGACTCTCTCAGGCCTAAGACGTGGAATAGAAGTGGGCTGCAATTATTATTTTTAATTGCACCAACTGGGTCTTGAACTCGAGACCTCTTGGCTCTGATACCATATTGAGTTGCATGCACCAACCAATTCACCCAAAAGCTTAAGCTGATGAGGAAAGGTGGACAATTCACTTATACTTCAACACTAAGTAACCCATTTACAATGCAAGCCTTGATGCATGTATTTGGTGTAGCAGGTTTGTGTTTTAGAGTTTCAAGCTAGAAATCTGAAAGGGAGATACCTATGCATGCCATGCAACAACTCATACTTACACTACACCAATGCTAAGATATTGGCAGACTCAAGAGAGTGATCGCTCTTCATAAATATAAGCCTGGCATCCATGCTTAGTGGTATCACAGTCAAATTTTGCAAGGAAAGATGTGCACATGGACTTTTAGAAAATTAACGCATCTTGTACTGAACTAAGAAACTGGGATCAAGTCAACAGTTGTTTTAATCATCCCCAAACAATGCAAATTGCAATTGGTGTCATATACACTGTCATTCACTGACATCTGCATCAGGTGCATTTAGTACGTTATCATACCATAGGTTGAGATTCTTCGTCTTTAATCAGACATTCTGGTTCAATATCCCTATACTTCTTATCTTTTATATATATATTTAAGGTGACATTGCAGCAATTGATAAGAGTAAAGATTACATAGTAGTACAACTAGGCTTGATGATTGATCTAATGAAGAATAAACTATACAGAATCATGTTCAATTAAATATACATACCTGTGAGGCTGTGAATCAAATGCAAAGCACCTTAGAGAAAGGGTCATGACTCATGAGCCCTGCTCTAATATGTGACTGCACCTATTTTTGATGCAGGATATGCTGTAGGCCGGTTGTCATCTGCCCAACAGTGCCTCAAGTTGAGTATCTGACAATCTGACATCATGTAACTTTCCGTGGGCCCCACTTAATCACGTTAGTCAGTTTGCTGAGACTTCAACTGGAAATCAAGTAGATGGACAGCTGTTACCTGCTTCACTGCTTGACAATATACAGCGATTGACCAATGGTATCTTCTGTGTGGGCCCACAGAAATACAAGATACAGCTATATACAAGATCTATGAGACATCCTTCAAACTTTTCAAACATGGGAACTTCCATTTCCAAGTGAAAACAAAATACTAGAATGGGCCTAGCGTTTTGAGGAAACACAAGTATTTCCAATGAAAACAAAATACCAAAGAAGCTGCCTACTACAGCTCATAAGTACACGCTAGCATGAGCAAACAAAACATAGCTATGGCCGTCACAGAACATTAGTACCGTGTTCACATATAAAACACTAGTATTGTGACTTTGCCACATTAGCTGTAAGAAAATGGCATGGCATACTTCTTTGGAGCCAGGCAGCATTGTTAGAGTTATAAACATACCTTCAGCAATGCATGCACAATATATTAGCCCAATCCTTTCGTCTGGCTTAGCCAGTTTTATTTATCTTAGGCTAGCAGATAGACACACTTCTGCTAATCCATCAAGATTGCAAGTGAATTTTAAGTGGTAAACATAAGTTTTATGTGAATTTTGGACAAATTCAACAGAAGTAGCTAGCATATCATAGTAGAACTCGCGCATTTACTAATTTTGTGATTCACATTTGATGGTAGGCACTGCAAATGATCTACGTCCCTTTGAGGCCAGACAGGGCTCCGGCCTCTCCTTCACAGCAAATGTTTGTTGATCATCTAGTTATATATCTAGGCCCATATGACATTCAACCGATTATTGGCCCATGCTGAGCCCTTCAACACTCTGTGTCCTCCCCACCACACGCCACCCATGGTTGTCTCTCTCTCTCCTAGTTGCTGTGGCCCTATACACCCCTCTTAATTGTGTGTTGTGTCATGTGTGAGGTTGCAGCTGCTGCTGCCGTCAAGCCGTGGGTGTGGGGGAGGTAGAGAAGTGAAGAGAGGAGGAAAGGGAAAGAAGAGTAGGGAAAGTGGAGGAAGAGGAGGAAATGGAAAGAAGAGTAGGGAAAGTGGAGGAAGAGAAGGAACCGACTGTGCTGCTTCCATGGAGGAATGGGAGGTCGAAGATACTGCTGTCCTAGGAAAGAAGAAGAAGGGAAGAAGAAGAGAGGAAAAGACCTTGTACTCTCATGAGTTTTAGTCCGATTTATTCGACCCACAAGTAATCCAACCCTCCCATCTTGTGGTATGCGCTTGGATTTGTGTTTTGAAGGCTTGATTTTAGGTGTAAACATAGAGAATTTCAATAACCATTGATTGACAATGGTAAATTGGCCCCCTCTTGTTTTCAACCCACACTCTGCCACTGCCATAGATATACATGAAGTTCTAATTTTTATTAAAAATAATTAAAAACTTCACCACAGGGTATCGTCTATCTTCATTGAATTTGCAGCGAGTAGCAAAAGAGGTGATATATCACAATTTCATAACATGTAGTCCAAAACAGTTAGAGCAATCTGTAATCTGAAGTGGTGAAAGATTAACCTTCACCTTTAAAAAAATTTATCACAGCAAAGCAAGTCTAATAAGGAATACACACTGTTTCAGGCAATGAAATAGTTCCATATGAAGGTCCACGGCCACCAGCCGGAATTCATCGGATTGTTTTTGTGCTATTCAAACAGGAAGCACGGCAAACAGTTTATGCACCAGGATGGCGGCAAAATTTCAACATCAGAGACTTCGCAGCATTTTACAATCTTGGGCCACCAGTTGCTGCATTATACTTCAACTGCCAAAAGGAGAGTGGTGTTGGTGGAAGAAGGTAGGAAAATAGGAAAGTTCATATTTTACTTAAGAGTAATAAAATCATAGATATTTAAATACTCACAAAATCACACAAAAGCCAGGAGGACCTTCTCTCAAGATAGAATTCATGACATTGTAGTTGAAAAGTGGTAGACCCAGACACATAGTTGGCCCATTAACATCTAATCTAACACAAGTCACAACCATGAGGTTTACAAGGTGCTCTGGAGAGTAGATTCTAAGAATTGCTAAAGTTACAACATCAACATATATATTTAGAAGGGGAAGATATTAAATCTAAAATATATACATTTGTTCCCAGAATATAATGAATAGAATTTGAGCTTAATTTCCTTAGCTTGGTATGTACATTTTTAGGATGGGAGTGCGCTTTCTTAACCCTCTCCAGGGCTAATAGGCAAGCTTTCTATGCTAAGTTCACATTTATAACATTAATTAGGGTATCAACTCTTTATTTATGAAAAAAATAGGCTCTTTCTCATCCTTGTAATAATGAACAATTATTCTTAACCACTACTTTACACAGCTGTTGTGAAACAAGGAATAAAATAGAACAGTACAAAGAAGGATAGCCTAATTCCCCTATAGATATATGCAAGAGGCACACAGAAATTCACTAACAATGCCAACAAAACAAGAACCCCCCTCCCGCCCTTCACTCTCTTCTACATTGATAAGAGAAATCAGGCATGTTATTTCTAGGAGAATAGCTTTTCATTTATCAGTTCTTACAGGTTTTATTAATAGGTTTCAAGGACCAAGCTGAAGGATGGATACAGAAAATCTCTAGGACCAGGCAGTACCATTCACGATATAGAAATTATAATCCACACAAAGCAGTTGGCAACCTATATAATGTCAGTTGACAATCTAGTAGCCCAGTAATCGACATATCATATGAAACAAACTAGCATTTTCAGTTCTTTATATGTGTCACCTATGACCTATCTCAGGAAAAATATTATGATGTTCATATTAGCAATTATGAGAAAAGGTGTGATCATTCAGTTGCTAACACCACTTTTCTTCTTCTTCTTCTTTTGATGAGTATGGATGCAAAAAAGAGAAGGGAACAAAGGCATATCGAGATAAAATGAATCAAAGGAAACCCAAAGGTGAAGAACCACCATAATAGCTACACATGGATAGATGCAATACATTAAGAGTGTAAAAATAGTAAAACTGTTTATTGTTTAGAACAAACAACAACAACAACAAAGCCTTTGGCCCCAAACAAGTTAGGGTAGACTAGGAATGAAACCTCTTCAAGGTCAAAGAGACGAGTGCCTTGCAAATAAAATAAAATTAAATTAAAAAAACTACAAGGCTAAAACCCTAAGTCGTACATCCTGCCATCTGAGCCGAGAGCCTAAAACACAGCTCCTAAACTTTCTTATGGTTCCGGTACGTGGATCGCTAACTTCCATGCGCTCCTATACAAAGCTAATTCTTTAGTTACATTCCAATCCCTCAAGTCTCTTTTAACTGTTTCCTCCCACATTAGTACCAATTCTCCCTCTTGGTTCTTATCACCATAACCAAAACTCCCATGCACCCTTTAAAACCCCCCGACTAGTTGTATCGACATGACCATTGAAATCGTCTCCTAAGAAAAGCTTCTCACTATTAGGCACACTTCTAACCATATCATCTAGGTCTTCCCAAAATTGCCTCTTAGCGGTCTCATCTAGACCTACTTGTGGAGCATATGCGCTAACAACATTCAAAACCAAGTCGCCAAAGATTAGCTTGACTAGGATAATCCTATCCCCTTGTCTCCTCACGTCGACAACTTCGCTCTTGAGGTGCTTATCGATTAAGATGCCTACTCCATTCCTGTTTCGTTCTGTTCCATTATACCACAACTTATAGCCAGTATGCTCCACCTCCTTCGCCTTCTGACCCATCCATTTACGGTGCGTTTGGTTGGTGGGATGTGGTTGAATGGTATGGATAGGATTGTTCTGAATGAGATTGTTCTGAATGGAATCGTTCAAACAGTCTGTTTGGTTGGTGGGATGGGATGATATGAGATTGTGTTTGGTTGGTTGTACAAGATGGTACCCAAAATTTTCTAATCCCCTGACTCTAATCGCACTTTCACCTAATCTTCCCAATTTCTATTTCTATCTCCCTTTTCACCGAATCCTACTGCTCCCCATTCTTCTTCTCATCGTTCTCCCACGCGCACGGCGCTCCTCCTCCACCTCCCCACGGTGCTTCTCCCCGAGGAGGAGCGCGGCGGCCAGAGGCCGAGCCACGCCGTCGCTCGGTCCAACACCTCCCCGCGCCGTCCTCTGGCTTGCCCCCTATGCGCCCATGGCTCGCCCGGTTGGTCCGGCGGCTCGGCCTCGCCGCCGCGCTCTCGTGCGCGTGAGGCCCAAGGCGTCGGCCGCCGGCTCGTGCCCGCCGCCGCCGCTACTGGCCGCCCGCCGCCACCGGTGCCTCTCGCTGCAGATCGGTACCCGCCGCGGCGCGGCTGCCGCCATGGTTTCCTCGCTATGTCTTCGCCACCGCGCGGTCGAGCGAGAGAACGAAAGTGGATGGCGTGGTTCGTCTGAATTTGTGGAACGGGAGGATACAGCATCTACGGAGAGGAAAATAATCCTATAGGACCTAGTCTACAATTCCATCAGTGTAGACCCATTCTACCACGTGACACGTGTCTTTTCACGAATCTCAAAGCGTACAACTCAATAAATCACTGATGTAAATTTTCACGAATTAAATACTGAAGACTAGTATGTCATGGTTTGAGATTCGTGAAAAGACACGTGTCACGCGGTGGAATGGGTCTACACTGATGGAATTGTGGACCAGGTCCTATAGAATTATTTTCCCTACGGAGAATATTCCCAATATATGAACCAGATGGTTCGGGATGATTTCATACCATTCAAGCAACCAAACAAGTGAATGTCCTCATTTCCCGTACCGAACCATCCCATTCAGCCTCGTACATTCAACCAAACGCACCCTTAGTCTCTTGAACGTACAAGATATTTACATGTCTCTTAATCGTCGTATCAACTAACTATCTTAACTTACCTGTTAAGGACCCTACATTCCAACTACCCAGACGGATCCTACTCTCCTCGGCTAGCTTCCTTGCCCCTCGCACTCGTTGAGTAAAGTGTGAAGACCCTTGCACATTTTCCACTACATCCGGGTGACGATGTAGCGCGTCACTAAGGGAGTGACGTCCCGGCCCTTGCTCATTTATCACCATACCCGGGTTCCGATATGGCGCGTCGCTGAGAGGGTTACGCCCCAACGGATTATCAATCTTGGGTTTCATTCCATGAAAAGGTGGCTTGATTTTTAGGGTAGCCCGCCGGGCCTAACACAACCCTCCTCTTTTTTCCTGGCTTGGGACATGCTACATAGAAAACTACACAGGTAGAACAAAAAAAAGGATAATTTGCTCTAGTAAAAAATTGTGATATAAAACACTCTCAAGAACAGTAAAAAAATATATTCTTTTACCGGTTCACCACATTCCCCTTTGTTTATGCACCAATAATGTGATGGAAAAAATTGTGCAAGTATCAAGTATGAGTTGAACAATGAGCGGGAGGAGGATTATAAATTACAGACATAATGGTATTTGTACATGGTTGAAATAATATTCCATTTATAGTATTTCGGTATAGTACAAACTAGACCACTCGAGCTCACTACGGCCATATAGAGAAACGACCTAAGGAAAGGAAGCAAAGCATCCACACCGAGCAACGATGAACATGAGTCTGCAACTGCACATTCCAGTTTCACTACAAAAGACAGTCATGCCGCACTCCAGAAAGTCCTCTAGTACTAAGCAGCTTCCTCCAAAGGGACTATGAACCATCTAACGTGCTGCTAATCTGCAATAGCACACTCCATACAATGCATACTCAAATAGTACCATTTGGCAACCAACGAATTAAATCACTCCAGCTCCCTATCAGTTGACATCATTTCAGTAATTAGACCACATTTAGCGACGATCTACGGCATTCAGTGCAATGCATCTACGGAGTTTAAGAGGGAACGACGAATTACGCTTTCGAAGTGCACGTGTTTGATCTCAACCATGCGCTCATCATTCGGCACTGCAGCAAATACCAAAATTACCAATACCGATCACACCTAAGCAATCACATAATCTCACGGAAGCAAGAGGATCACGGGAGAGGGGATCAGGACAGAGACATTACCGATTACGCTGTTCGACGATTGGACGACCGACCAAGACGAGCACATTTCAAATTCTCAGTTGGTCATCGGGATCACGGGAGGAGGGGATACACGGCGGCGCAAGAGAAGGGCAATCGCTTCTCTTCGTCTCGGGCTCCGGCGCCTCCTCCGCAGCGTCTGGGGTTCGGTTCGGCTTGGTTGGGCTTTGGTGGGGAGGGGAGGAGACGGCGGAGGACGACATCGACGCCGACGAGGAGGCGGTGGCAGGAGTGGTGCGAAGTGTGGACCAGGCCTATCCTCCCGAACGTAACTGGGCCGGGCCGGAATTGCGCTATGATTAGTATACTGGGCTGGGGGCGGAAGCATAAATATACATATCTTTTTTTAGGTAACATAAATATACATATCGCGTCTCTCGGAACAATTTTGTTTTCACGGCGAAACTACGTTTTTTTCGATTACATGGAGGATGCACACGCACACGAGTGAGTCCCCTCATTACATGTCTAGAAAGACTTAAGCCAGGATAAATATGTGACCTCATAAAATTTCCACTGAAAGTGTAATCGTCTGTGCATAAAAGTAGACACCAGAATTTGAACCTTGGTAGGTGAAGTAGTACTCTCACAACTCCATCACCCCACCAAGAGATGGTTCCCACGTTAAAACAATATATGCTTCGTTAGGAACAGTCTAACATGGGAATTCCGCAGCAAATTTCTGCACCCTCAACAAGGCGGTTAGTATTGGTGTTTTTCGGGTTCTATGTACCAGCAATACAAAACAGTGGTAAAAGTAGAAACTACAATACGATCTATTGATAAACACAAACTTTCCCATCAGGGACAAACCCAAGGGGGGCAACCGGGGCTGGCGCTCCCCACCGATGACCAGCTCAAAGTATACCCCTTAGCACCCACAGCTCAGCCGCGCGCAAGCAGACAATCGTTGGCCGGCAACTCGGCATTCGGTAAGCCGTAAGAAGGTGAGCAAGTCTCATTAGCACCCTCTAAATTTTGGTCCTAAGTTCCGTCACTGTTTCCTATGTAATTGTCATACTCTCTAATTATATGTTATCATGCCAACTAGAGTGCAAATTAGAAAAAGAACTGCCAGTTTACATCTATCTTCTAGAGACTGGAGAGTATAATCACAAGTTAGAGTAATGGAATGGATATAATCACAAGTTGGCCAAACATGCATGTAAAGGAAAGTGACGTCGTGTGAGAGGTGGCCACCATGCATTTCAATTCCAAGATGCAACGAACGGATTGCAATGTCCATTATTTTGTGTTTTCTATTTTTTGACTTGCAAGAACAAGCGAAGTCCATAGAAATGTTGTATTAAAGAATACACAAGCAGCACAATGATCAACTAATGATCCCTCAAAATAAATATACTATCTTAACTAATAAAAGAAGGGGTTTATCCCGCGCAGCGGGACGATCGTCCCACCCCTCATGCGAAAAAATCCAATGAATCCGAACTGCTTGCGAGTCCCTCGCCCACCAGTCCCCCCCCCGACCTCACTTCTGATCCACATTTCCGTCGAGCACCACCGTCACCATCGACACGCGGAGGCACTAGCAGGAAGCACTACTACTAAAAAAAGCTAATACTGGATGCCTCATCACAGATGATTAACTAAAACCATCAGTATTAAATACAATCACGATTTTGGTTTAGCGACCGTCTGTGTTACTGGCTGTGCTAAAACCGACCATAAATAGGTAATATCACAGACGGTTCATGTTGAAAACCGTCTGTGAAGTATCACAGACAGTTTTGAACAAGAACCGTCTGTGATATTACTAAATAGTACAGATGATTTTTCTTAAAACTATTTGTGATACTTCCTGTCTGTGATAATTGACTCATCACAGACGGTTTGTATTAAAAACCATCTATAATGATTTCACTTATTGTAGACCCAACCCTCACAGATCTATCTTAAATTCCAGATTTGTTCTCATAGGCTGCTACTTTGAGGAGGTTGGGCTTTGAGGCCATTTGGTGAAAGGAGACCACAGATTTAGGAAGAGTGATTGTAGATCCATTTGTTCTTGACTATCTATGGTTAGTAATTTATTCCTAATTGCATTATATTCTAGATCTAGCTTGGTAAAAGGAGAATTAAAGATGGTTTAGATCTATCTTGATGTAGAGAGAAGATTATTTACATCTAGCATGGTTTAGGGTTTATCCAATTCATAGTCTATCTCCACATAATTCAATTTAATTAATTCTTGCTACATATAGCTACTTTAGATTATATATAGTATACTAATTAATTAATTCAATATTTAACACTAAATTGTTATATACGTAACGTAGTTGGACTGAAGCTGGATGTACACTGAGAACCGTGTGAGTGAAGAGTACATTAATGGTGTACCTGCTTTTACAAGAGCTGCCGATGAGGATATGTTGAATAAGGGAGTAGAATATATGTATTATTCATACATTGACTGCGAGAATCTAAAAATATTTAAGAATTGAGCGCAGATCGAAGCACACTTGATTTGAAGGGGTTTCAAAAAAGGGTATACATATTGGACCAGTCATGGTGAAGAGCAGATTATACAGGAAGGTAGTAATAACGATATCACCGATGAAGTCAATGATATGCCGCCGGATGATGTCGATTGTGGTTCTGATTCGAATTGGTTGCACGATGACAATCTAGATCTGATGCTTCATGATGTAGAAGAGAACTGCGATGAGAAAGAGTATGCTAAATTCCGGGGCTTGATGGAGGACTCGAAGAAACCTTTGTTCACACGCTGCAAGTCGAAGTACACAAGGTTGTCATCCATGCTCGACTATGTTCTTTTGAAGATTCCCTGTTTAGGTGTCGTTGGGTCTATCTCCCACAGGTGAAGGTTAACAAGTACAGTGTCACTACCGTGGACCACAAACGTGTCGGATACAAAAACGAACCATTCGTACTCACTAACCGAGTTGTTCAAGTCTTCTATGTAACTGACCAGGCAAATAAGAAGCGCCACGTAGTTCTTCATGGAAAAAAGAGGATTGTCAGAGTTGATAATGTAGTGAACGAGGAAGAATACAATTAATTTGACGAGTTGCCTCCTTTCGAAAATAGCATAAGGGTCGAGAAATAACAACGTGACAAAACTAGCTACATACACGTCAATCATCATGAATGGCTAATATTTTAAAAGGAAATAAGCAAGTTGAACGATGAATAAAATATTTATGTGTCATATGTTCTGAATTTGCATTTCTGTATATGAGAATGTGTCATATGTGAATTTGTATTTATGTATATGAGAATGTATATTATTACAGACGGTTATTTATTGGAACCATCTGTGATGTGTATTTATCACAGACGGTTCTACTTTAGAACCATCTATGAAGTCCAACCCTATTTATATTTATCATAGACGATTATATATTGGAACTGTCTGTGATGTGTATTTATCACAGAAGGTTCTACTTTAGAACCGTCTGTGATGTCTAACCATATTTATATTCGGACTCTAAGGTTGGCCTACGCCCCCCACGCAAACGATTAAGTTTCTCTAACTCCCCCTCCCTCGAGCCCATCGCCGTCGTCCTCGACACCGCCTCCTCCTTGAGTCCGGCGTGCCTCCTCCCTTGAGCCCGATGCCTCCTCCCCAAGCACGAGTCGCCGCCTCCACGAAACCAGTGCCCCTCCTCCCCTAAGCCCGCCTCCTCCCCTCCCCCGAGCATGCGTGCCTCCTCCTCAAGCCCGGCGCGCCTCCTCCCCCGAGCGCCTCCCAAGCACCACCAAGTAAGTCGGCCACCCCCCACCCCCTCCCCCAAGCACCGCCTCCTCCCAATGGTATGCTACCTAGGCACGACGATGTTTTATTTCTCAATCCACATACAAAATATATGTAAACTCAATGAAAGATGAAGAACTATTGTATTTGCGTAGGACATGCAACCCACATTTCATTACTGATTGAACCATCAATAATTTTACTGTAGTAGTGTACATTACTACCAAGCATGCTTAGAAAAGGATGGTTCGAAAGACTACATGCCACTAATTACCCTCAATATCATTTGTACCATTGGCTTTACATTTTAAAGCAACTTTTATTACCCTAACAGTTATTTCTTCCAAGCATGCATATTTACTGTAACTAAGTCATTCATTTGAAATAGTTTCCTAGGATGTTGAATTGTTGAACATCGTATACTTAAATTTAAGGTATTATATTTCAAGTATAATAAGTAATTATATAACTTTACAAATTTATCATTTTCTTATATGCAACATGTACGGATTTTTTTGTGGTAGTTATATACTTAATAAGAAAGTATCATTATTTTTTCCCTATATATCCTAATTATTTATTAATTAGTGTGTATACTCATACACATAGAGAATCTTATGATAATATATTCATGGGCGTTAGAACTTCTATTTCTTGTGAAGATGTCGTCCGCTCATTCTCCGTTGTCATCGTCTCATGCGTCTGATGCCCCGTCCTCTGGAAAATTCAAGCGCGATAGAAGAGGAATATCAAAAAGGTTCGAGGGCCGATTTATCATCACGGATGTCGATGCGTCTGAGACCCCTCTCAATCCTAGCCGAGCAGTGTCTGCATTCCAAAGAACGATCAGAATAGTTGCACGGGAACGGGTCAAGATTGTTGGAGATATGCCCTAGAGGCAATCATATTGATGATGATATTTCATTGTATCCATGATTTAATAAATGTTCCTTGAATATTGCCTTTGTGTTGATTAACAAGTATGTGACTTGTTTGTGAAACTCTTTACTTGTATGGTTATTCTAAAGTTGTCCCTAGTCGGAGTTCATGTGAGGACACACGTGAATGATGGATTAGCACATGTATCGGTTGATGACCATGTTTCACAGGTCATAGACATGGAGATGTCAAACCAATAATGTGGACACATGTTTAGAACATGGGGTTGGACCGACCCAACATGAGACATAGTAATTATTCTTATGGTCTCTCTACACAATGTGTACGCCTTGTCCTTAGACCCGAGATTGTCGCATGTACTTGAGATGTGAATCGACCTACTTAGGGGCTATCAAACGCTACTCCAGAATCGGGTAGTTATAAAGGTAGCTTTGGTTTGTCATGAAGCATGTCGCGAGGCATGGTCGATCGAGATGGATTTGCCCTCTCTACCGAGAGATATCTCTGGGCCTCGAGTGATCGGATCCGTAAATGCATGGCCATGCTACTTAAGGTTAAGAGTTAACCTAGTAAGGGATTAGGATCACAGATCGAGAAAGAGTGGTCACTTGAGCTCGACCAATATCGTGAGGCAAAGGGATTGGCATGTACATAACGCTGTGATGGTTCGTCCGATATGATCTTTACGTATGTTTAGGAGTTGGCACGCCTTGCTAGAGGCGCTACCAACTATTGACCAAGTATGTGTACTGCCATGTCTAAACATATGTGAACCATAGGGTCACACACTTATGGGTGAAGCCTAATTCTGATTGGATCCGAATTAGACTGGCATTGAGTCATAATGGGCCTCTATTCGTAGAAGCCCATTATAAGGACGCCTATAAAAGGAGGGGCGCACCGTTGAGGGTTGAGTTTTTCGTGACATCCCCAAACCCCGCCGCCACCCTCCCACGCCCTAGTCGCCGCGCGATCTAGTAGTCCGCGGCGCGCTTCCTCCCGCACGTGTGGATACCTTTGAAGGCGCCGATCCGTGGCGTTGGGACGAACCGCAAGAAAGGAGTCAGACGTGGGGACGCCACGACGAGGACGAGGAAGTAGTACGACTACTCGCCCCGACGCATCGCATCAACTTGGTACGACTACACGCCCGACGCACCGTGATCAACTTCCGCACCGCGCGCCTAGTGGTAAGACCGTGATCTATAATCGCAGTGATCTTGGTTTACGGGTAGAATTTTTAATTTGCGCTAGTGTAGCCTACCCGTTTCCCTACAAAGATCACCTACGATTTATGGAAGGAGTTGATCGAAGCTTAGAAAGATACGTTGGTGACGGAAATTTTTCAATTGTTCAAGATCTCAGAAGAACACCAAGCCTCCATGCGACGACACGCGTTGCTAGCAGCATGCAAAGTGTGGAAGAACTTCAAGAGCATGCTTATCAAGCAATACGTGGAGAAGGATCTGACGTCTTTCCAGAAGTATCCATTCGTAGAACTGTACTAGCAAGACTTTGTGGCGAAGAGGACGATAAATAATTTTAGGAGTGAAAGTGCGGCGCACAGAGCCCTCCAGACAAAAAAAAACACGCGCCCCATAGACTCGGCACCGCTAGGTATGCAAGTAAAATCTCGTAATGGAGGAAGGAGGATGAGCAGGCAATTCTGTGGGAGGCCTCCCCGCCATTTGCGGGGATCCCTGATGAACGTGCCCAAAATTGAATAAGAGCGATGTCATCTACCGTGTCTTCGGGCCCGTCTCCTTTCCAAACCCCGCAGACAAGGAAGTGTCCGAACGCCTGGTAAGATATCGAACTACCTAGTTTGTAATTACTTCATAACTTCATAGGAAGTGAAATAACATGTCAGGCTCTTGCAGGAAGCACTAAGTACATAATCTTCCCAAGGCTCATTTTAGGCAGTCAGGGAGAGAGATATACTCTCTGCGACCCTACGAAACAAGGAGCACCCGGGTTGCATAGGAGGCCTTGGTCTTTATATTCCATGGAAACAGAGGTTCTCATAACACTCCGAACCAGAGTAGGAAGAGAGCAAAAACCGAGCATGATGCACGGCTATGAGAGGAGATCGTGAATCCCTCAGAGAGGAGATCACTGATGCCGTTAGAGATGAGATGTGATGGCAGATAAAGAGCACTGAGAAAAGGCTTAGGGGGAATCAGTTGTAAGCCCCCACCGCTACTGTGCTAGCCAACCCCCCAACTATCGGAGTAGCTATGTGTCCAACCCTACCTCAAAAAACGACGATAGATTTCCTGTCGATGACATTCTGGTAATAATTATTATCTCTGTAATGCTCGATCCATTGATAGGTCTGTTGAAGTAGCTAATTTTGTATCGTTATGTAGGTGGCTACGAAGTACAAGCTCCAAGTGAGATATACCTCTGTTGCCCTGGACGCTGTTTGAAGCCAGGCATATCCATCCGGTGTCGGGGCCTTAGTGCATGGTGTAAATTTAGCATCGGGTTTCGTAAAAGTGAATGTGGATGATGTTCATACCAATTTTGAGGTTGTCCCGCTGCAGATGCCCCCAAACGACGAGATCGTGACTCTAGAGCAAGCCATTGGAACATTCATCTAGTGTCCCAAGAGGGGCATCTGCCTAGAGCTACCTGCATTGGTGTCAACTTCACGGGAAAGTCCTGTAATGGTGCCAAGTCCACGGAAGCTATCTGCACCGAAGCTACCTACACCAGAGTTACCTGCACTGGTGTCAACTTCATGGGAAAGTCCTGTAATGGTGCCAAGTCCACGGGAGCTATTTGCACCAGAGCTACCTGCACCAGAATTACTTGCATCGATGCGGCAAGGGCCTGGTACATCAGATGCATCTACACCTCGTGCCCGGTCGACTCCCGTGAAGTCGACCTCTAAAAAGCGAGGTGGCAAGGGCAAATTGAAGAAGCCTAATTATATCCCATTCTTGTCGTTGACCCGAAAATTTGTGCTACGCGAGCTGTTGGTCATCCCGGTAGAGCGTCTCCAACCCTAGGATTGGTTTGCCAGAGATTGCATGCATGGTACATGGAACAGGCCAACAAGACAGATGGACAATGACGTTCGGGTGTCAACGTCAAGTTCAGGCTGCATCATGTTCACCACGAGATTCAAGACTGTGTCTTCACGGTGACCTTCGAGGACTTGTTCTTACTCTTCAACCTCGAAGCCCTCGACGTCTCACTCACACAATGCTGAACACTGTAAGTGTGTACAATCACAGTCTATATTCATGTAATACCGATAAATATCATATATAACATTTTGCTTTTGTATATATATACGTGATTTCTGATGCCAAATCAAGGAAATCACTGATAGGTTTCCTCGACCCACACTTGGTCTCCATGCAAAGCATCCAGGAGGATACATCCTTTGTCGAGGGTTACATGATGACGTCATTGCTGGCTCACCGCAACAAGGAATTCATACTTTTGCCCTACAAACATGGGTAAGTGCTGCACTAGTGACTATACTTGTTGATTTGTATTTTATAAGCAACACGAACTTAGGTTTAATGACCATGGCGACATACCTGTGTAGGTTTAACTGGATTCTAATTGTAATTATACCAAAATAGAACAAGGTAATATACGTTGATTCCCTAAAGAGGGCCAAACACGACTTCACAGTTGTCCGACAATTAATCGACAAGTAAACACATTTCCTCCATAGATAACTCTATTGTAGTTTTTTTCTTCCTTTTGCAATGGCTATGGCTAACTTTTTTGGAATCACGTAAGTCGTTTGCCACATACGTTGCTACTAGAGGGAGATCCAAGGGAGGGATCAGCGCCCTATGACATGATCTAAATTTCCTAGTATTTGCTATTACACATTAATTCTATATAACAATTCATAGTAATGCCTCTCGAACTAACCAATTCTATTTTTGCAGTACCGCCAATAGTCGCCGGGCAACACCTATGGATACTATATTTTCCACAACATGCAACTACTCCTCGGTTCCACGATGACCAATGATCCTCACGTTTGTTAGCCTTGCAATAATTATTTTGTACTTATCAATTTATATAAATGCACGACTTTAATCTTCCTAGCGACAGGTTGCGACTATCGCTATAACTGTATTGGAACAGGCCGAGCTCAAATACATTTGAGGATAGTTTGCGTATTTCTTGTTGTGTGAGGTCATAAACCCAGATGGAGAGTTTCACAATATAGACTGAACTTGATTAGGATAAGATTGAACTTAATGGTACATGTGTGCATTTGTTCATGAATAATTAATTTTAGTTATTTGATTTGTGAAATGGATGTGCTTGTTTCTGAAATGGATGTGAATTGGATGTATGCATATACTTGTTGTGTTTTTACTTGTTTTAGAGGGTATGGCTAATGTTTCCTAAAGTTAGCCAATAAACAGAAATAGATTTAGCAACATAAAAGAATATCACAAACGATTCCTTAAGACAAATCGTCTGTAATAGTCAACTATCACAGATAATTCTGAGTTAATAACCGTCTGTGATAGTCTGCATCACACACGGTTTGAAAACCATTTGTGATGATCTTATGTCATTACTAACCTATAAACTCAGACGGCTCACAAAATCGTCTATAATGACATTTTGAACATTTTGTGATGATTTTTTCTACAGTAGTGAAGGGAGATGGAGGTGACGACGGGTTTGGAAGAGAGGAGGGGGATGGGAGACGGAGGCTCGTCGCGTCGACCCGCATCGGCAGTGGCTCGAGCCCCAACCTTACATCTCTGATCGGCCACCACCGTCACCATCGACGTGCTCATCAGAAATTGATATTTACTACACGATTTATGATTCTGTCTGCTGATATGTATCACAATCTTTTAAGACTCTATTGCAACGCGTAGACACCCTACTAATATTTGAAGAAGTGGCCGATAGTTCCCTCCTTGGATAATCACACAATAATAAAAACACATACATAACAATATCGTCTTAAGGGCTTAATTATATGCCGCCATGGCAGATAGCAGCAGTTGTCTGGTGGTATATATATATATATATATATATATATATATATATATATATATATATATATATAATTAATCTCATGTCAATGCAACGAAAATAATTTCAAAGTGGAACTCCAAACGTACGCAAGATGGCAATGCTTTTCTTACTACACAAGATGGCAATTGTGCATACCAATTACCAAAGTTGGTTCAGATTAATTTGTTCTTTACTTCTTTACAAAAATTAATGCATGATTTGTTTCCAAGGGCGGATCCTGGGAAATAAGCCTTTGGGGTCATTATAGACATGAATTAATAATGAAACATTATAATAGCATCATGCGCATTAATTTCTTCATAGGTTAAACTAAATGACATTGGGGTCACTTGGCCCGACCCTTGTATGCTGGATCCGCCCTGTTTGTTTTCAATCTTCCGCGACCGGTTTTATATTGCCATGTGTGGTGTAGTTCAAGCTGTGTTGACAATAGAATATGAACTAGATGTGGGAACCATCTCTTGTGCGGTAGTGGAGTTGTGAGTGTACGATTGTATTTATCAAGGTTCAAATCTTGGAGTTCACTTTATGCACACACAAATACGTTTTCAGTAGGAATTTTGTGGGGTCGCGGATTTATCACCGACTTCCGTTTTTCTACGCGTATGCTAAGGGACACACTCGTGTGTGCGTGTGATGTGTGTGGTGGACTGGTGGTGTATTTGTATGCGTCTTCTCTGTAATCAGAAAAAGTTTTTTTAATTATTAATTAACCTTTTTTGAATTTATTTTTATTGTTAACCCTCCGCAATCTTTATTTTTAATTCTGACCCCTTTGATCACGTCACGGATCACCACTCGTGGCGTGACAAAACAACACTATCACGTCAGCCCGTATCGTGTCAAGCTCTTGTCACGTGACAGTGTTGTTTGGTCACGTCACCATCAGTGGCGTGACAAAAAGTGCTATTTAGCGGACTTATCCTATGACGTGACAATATTGTTTTGTCACGCTACGGGTGGTGGTGTGACTAAAAGAGTCGGAATTAGAAATAAAGTTTGCAGATTAATAATAAAAATTAATTAATAAAATTAATTAATAAAAAAAAGTTCTCGAAAAAAATACAACGTAAATTAGAAGTTAATGTGAAAATAGAGATAAATAAAAGTGCATATATACTGCCTATACGGCTGCACAACGATCCGCAGCGAAATGATCCGAGTAATTAGCCTGCACCCGCCGGCTTAGACCATCTCCAATGTTGTGTTTTAGCCGGTTCAAATGAGGAGAGAGAAGGTATTGAATCGATTCAATACATTGGAGGGGTCGATTCTAACAAAAAAAATGCATGGAACCGAACTCTAGTTAGGAATCGATTCAAAGTATTAAACAATTCATATAAGTATTAAACAACTACATAGGAGAGAGTGCGGTTGAGAGAAGATATTATTATTTTATGGTTTTTTAATGTAACATGGGTCCCAGTTATTAGTAGGAATCGGTTCAATACATTGGAGAAAAATAACCTCATTTCCTAAAATACTTATGTGGTATAACTTTGAATCGACGTCGATTCAATACACTAAAGATGCTCTTAGTGCCACGAGCGGCGGCAGGGCCCCACAAAGCAGCGACGCTAACGAAGTGGTAAACTATATAGGGGGCCCCAACTATATAACAGCTACGATAAAACATTTTTTTTATGCCATTAGTTTGTTTGGCTTCGCGTTGTATACGACACCACCAGGAGAGGACGGCGACGTTGGTGTCTAGGAGCAGAAAACCTTGAAGGGGAAAAGCAAGGGGGGAGAAGCAATGGCACCGCCGGCGAGGTGGCTGCGGCGGGAGGTGTTCCTGGGGCTCGCGCTGGGCCAGTTCGTGTCGCTGCTCATTACCTCCACCGGCTTCTCCTCCTCCGAGCTCGCCCGCCGAGGTACGCCGCGCTGTCTACTGCTCACCTATGTGACGATGGTGTGCTGTCTCCTTTGGAATGAGTTATTGGTTTTGGACCATATATAATTGGGGCCTAGCTTGATAGGGTATTGTTTGCATTACCATTCTTAATTTTTGTGACCCTCCCAAGTGATTAGTGCTGCAAAGACTGGATTTTGGCGACACTCTGAATACAAAAGAAGGGTGCTTGATGAGTTGTGCTTTTAGCTCTGAAGGTCTTCATGCCTGTCTTAGACACCGGCATTTGACTTTTTGTAGCTTGAACTGCCAAGTTTGCCTTTTGTTCTCTTTTTATAAAAATATATATATTGGAAGCATATCATGTTCAGATGACAGATGGTTGTGATTTGTCAATGGAGGGTTGCAAAAGTGTTATGATGAGATTGAAACTTGAGGTTTGTTTTCAGGTGTCAATGCGCCAACATCGCAGTCTCTGCTGAATTACATTCTTCTTGCACTTGTTTACGGAGGAACATTGATCTACAAAAGGCGATACCTGACGGTATGTTCTTTTAGACCAACCTGACGGTATGTTTCTGTCTGTGCTGCCTTTTTCTTTCAAAAGAAATGTTTGAATGCAACTTTGGTTGAAAGTTTGATCTTGGGAAATGGTGAGCAGTCATAAGTTGTTCTTCAGCTCTTGTGCTAGCTCTGGTGAAATTTCTATAGCAGAATGAAAAATGACGGAGAAAGACTAAGGTAGTGAAGTGTTTAAAAATCTCATAAGTTGTTAATTTATTCTGGAGATGCTATTTTCAGTTTGAGCACATGAGAATAATCATTTTAGTTGAAGTCTTGCTTGGATCAAAGGTTGAGAACTTGAGATGCTATTTCAGGTTTGAGTGCATACCCGACCTTTAGATTATAGAGAAATTAGGTTAGCAACATCGCATAAAGTCGAAATTAGAGAAATAGCATCCCAATGGAGCCTCACTGCTAAAAAACATCGGAAAGGATAAAAAAAAAATGAAAAACAACACTACAAGGGAATACTCCATAACAAATTTTCCAAACAGACAATTGCACCCCCCCTCCGGTTCGGTTCGGTTTCCACTTGGTCGCCTATAGTCTTCTTCGCATGGACCGGCAGCGGGTAGCAGTGCGGCGATTGAGGCGGCGGCTGGATCCGCATCTTCCTACCCTTCGGCGACCTTCTTCCTATCATCCGACAGTCGAGCGGCGGGCAACGATGGATGGTGGCTTTGGTGATTGGATCTGCGTCGTGACGGCCGGAACCAGTGGACCCCGACGTCTCCCTCTCCTCCGACGTATGAATGACCGGCGGCTTCATGGCAGCCGAGGCAGCCGGATCCAGCATCTCCCTCGCCTTTAGTCTCCAAATCCGGCGTACCGAGTTGCCCTCGCCTTTGGCACACGTCGAAGGTGCGTATCGAGGTACACCTCCTTCACTCCATGGCCACTGCCATCACTGATGGATGTACACCTCCGTGGCCGCCAAATATGCACCTCTCCTCTCCCCTCCCCCACCGGCGATGGGGAAGATAGCAATGGCGCTGACCATCGACGACCTCTCCTGTCCCCACCAGTGACGGGTAAGATGGCGGTGGCACTGGCTGTCGAGGACATGGTGTTTGTGGCTCTCAATGCCCGTAAGGCCGTAAGGTCCCTACTCAAAGATAGATATGACTCGCGAAAATGTCATTTTACCGCCAGAGTGTTATTTTCCAGCTTATTGGTTGTTCACAGTGTTGCCGAGCAGTCAACTATGAATATGTCATTTCTCTAAATTCCAACAATTGGGATGTCACTGATCAAATTCTTCCTTAGATTATTCCCTTGAACCAGTAGTTCTTGGGATGTACTATTTCTCTTCTTGTATGATTGATGCGTGTATGTTGCATGTTTAACGTATCTTGTTCTTATCCCCCTAACTAGGACAGCTGATCATTGCCTTTATGTTACCAAAGGATATTATGCTTATTTTGATTCTGTTCTTCACAAGTTGCTCGGGTTGTTTCATCGTCAACCCGGTGTTTTTATGTGGCCATGGAGCAATGTGAATATTTCTATCAGCAAGAAGACTGAAATATTTTCATGTTCTGTGTCTGCAGATTAAATGGTACTACTACTTGATCCTTGGCATAGTTGATGTGGAGGCTAACTACATCGGTATGTAGCTAACATTAGCCAAAAGAATGTGGTCTCATTGGAATTTGATTTTCTTTTTCGTTTACTATGTAGATGCTAAACTTGACTATTTTTTGTTCACACAGTTGTGAAGGCTTATCAGTACACATCCTTGACGAGTGTGATGCTCCTGGACTGCTGGTCGATTCCATGTGTCATTTTGCTCACTTGGATCTTCTTGAAGACAAAGTATGGGTTGAGGAAGTTCATTGGTGTTGGAGTGTGTGTGGCTGGCCTTATATTGGTAGTGTTCTCTGATGCGCATGCCTCTGATCGAGCAAGTAAGAACATGCTTCCTATTAAAGTTCTCACACACTTACACTTCTGTACACGTATGTCTCAGCGTGTCATTATCTGCTCAATGTCTATTCAAAGTTTCAATTTGGTTCTGCATGTTAGAATAGGACTCTTGTATATGGTTTCCTTATCTGTATATGGTAACCCCCCTTTGTACTCCCTGTATATATTGCCCATTGGGCCTCTTGAATAGATGAACACATTATTCCTAACATGGTATCAGAGCGAGGTTTCTAACCTAGCTCTCCTTCCGCTTCTGCTGCTGTCGCCGCCGCCCCGTGTTCCCGGTCGTCCCACGCCAAGCATCACCGCCGATCAAGGCCTTCCCGCCGCCGGATCCGTCGTGCCGCCACTGGATCTGCCGCGGCCACCCCGAGCCCGTCATCGTCGTTGCCTGTCGCAGGGGGCCGCGTGGTTGCCGCCGCCGCCGCCACTCGTTGGTCGCCCGACGTTGCAAAGCCGCCGCCGCTGCCGCCGCAAGGCGCCGCCGCCACGCCGCCGCGCCGCGCTGCCGCCGCCGCTACCTGGGGAACGGTTCCCGTGCGTTTGCTTCTTCCGCGCCGGCTCGGCGTGCTTTAGCCCGGCCCGAGAGAAAAGAAAAGAAAAAAAGAAAAAAAGGAGAAAAAAAAAGGAAAAAACCGTAGATCTAACATTGCGCGCGCCCGCCTTCGTTAGACATCGTTGCCTTGGTCGTCGCGCGCCCGGCGCCGCTACCGATGGCTTCCGTTCCATCCACGCGATCGCATTCTGGAACAAAGCTTCATGGGACGAACTATGGTTGTGGTCTTCACTCATGGAGATCACGCCGATGGTCTCCGCCCTGGGACATGTCACTGGTGCTCGACCTTATGTCCGCCATCGCGCCCGCCTCCCCCGACGAATTTACCGCACCCTTACGTAAGATGAGGTTGCAAGAAGGAGGCGGATGCCATCGTTTCCGCTGGCCGACGGCGATGAGGCCTTCAAGACTCCATCGATGCTTTTGAGCGCCGGTGTCGACGAGGCCCGTGTTCGCCATCACGGTGGTCGGCGTCGACGACTCCATCCACCGGACATTGTTGGTCCGCGTTCTACTCGCCGTGTGCGGGAGTACTTGCGCGAGCGATACAGCAGAGCGGCGATGCTCGATTCTTTTCGCTCCGGCGTGAGTTGAGACGCCGCCAGATGACTCTCCGTCGACGACTTCTTCCGAGTCTGGCGTCTTTGGCGCCACCGACGAGCTCGCTTCTCCACTTTGTCGAGTGTCATAAAGTGCGAAGGCGGATCGTGATCGCCGCTTTATGACTTCGTCGCCGTCGCGCGCCAGTTTGAGCTCGTCGTGGCTCGGGCCGCCGAGCCGCCACCACGACCGACCGCTACCGAGGCTCTTTCGACGCCGGCCGAGGAGCCGCGCGGGTTAGTAGTACGCTTTGTTTCGATCGTGCTTGCTACCCTTCTTCTTCGACTACACCGCGGTTGCCGCTCGACTACACCGCTTGCCGCTTCGACTACTAGGATCTTCTCGCTTGTCTTTGCGCTCTCGCTTTTGCACCAACGGGGTTGGTGCAATTATTGCAAGAACTTCGGCACGACTACGGCGTTGTGCGGCGCAAAAGCGAGAACAAGGCGTGTGGACGATCCAGTGGGCAGTGGAGGCCCTTCCTCGACGAGAGGACAGACCAGCACGTCAGGACCTTCTCGGCCGAGGTGACTCTGCTCGCAGCTTACATCGAGCTCTACGCAGCAGCTCTCTCACAGCTCAGCGAGTTCGCTACCTAGCTCAAACGTCTCCTCCAGTACTTCTTGGGTTCGGATTACGGTGCCTCTTTCCACATGACACCGGACTCACATCTCTCACGTCACGGACCTCTGTTTTTCCTATCTCTGCTCGCATACCGACGGTACTCCTTTGTCCGTCACCGTCGTGGCACTCTTTGTCCACCGACTTTTTCGCTCCGATTGTTTCTCATGTTCCCGCCTGCCATGCGGCTTTCTCGGTGGTCACCACCGATCTCTACTGTAGGGTTGGTTTTAACTCTCACACTGCTTTGTTCGGGACCGGCTGCACAGGATCAGATTTGGGACCGGCCGGGCGCCGTAGGGATCGCCGTGGTCTCTACATCCTTGATCGCCTCCACCTTCCGTCCACTTCGTTGCTCCTGTCACCTCTACGACTACTTCCACCGCCATCGCCGCCACCACCTCTGGAGTTTTTGCGCAATGGCATCACCGCTAGGTCACTTGTGTGGGTCCCGTCTTTCTTCATTAGTTCGTAAGGGTGTTCTTGGATGTGTTATCGTTGACACGGCCATGTTTTGTCGGCGTTATGGTGGGCAGCGAGCCACGACTTCCTTATCATTCTAGTGAGTCCTTGTCTTCGTTCTTTTGACTTAGTTCATTCAGATGTATGGGACCGCGCCTATTATCTCTAAAGCGGGCATAAACTTTATGTGATCTTCATTGATGATTATTCTGCTTTTACATGGATTTTCCTATGTCTAATTGTGGTCATTTCTTGCGATCTATCGTAGCTTTGCAACGATGGTTCGACTCGCTTGATTCTCCCATCCGCACTTTTTTCACGTGATTCGCGAGCAATCTTGCTCTGGCGCTTTAGACGGTTTCTTTCGAAAGGCACTCTTTACCAGTCTTCTTGTCCTGGTGCCCATGCTCAGAATGGGGTTGCTGAGCGCAAACATCGTCATCTGATTGAGACCGCCTGCACTCTTCTCGTTGTCTCTCACGTTCCACCACAGTGCTGGGCTGAGGTTGTTTCTACGGCTGCATATCTCATTAATATCGAGCGCTACAAGGCTCGTCTTGTAACTCGTGGCTTTCAGCAGGAGTATGGTCGTGACTACGACGAGATTTTTGCTCCTGTTGCCCATATGACCATTGTTCGCACTCTTGTTGCGGTTGCTTCGTCACGCGTGGTCTATCTCTCAGTTCGATGTTAAGAATGCCTTTCTTAATGGTGTTTTGCATGAGGAGGTCTACATGCAACCACCACCTGGGTATTCTGTTCTCGATGGGCATGTCCGTCGCCTTCGTCGTGCTCTTTATGGCCTCAAACAGGCTCCTCGTGCTTGGTTTGCGCGTTTTACCTCAGTGATTACTGCTGTCGGTTTCACTGTCAGTTCCCACGATCCTGCTCTTTTTGTCCATATCTCATCTCGGGGTAGGACACTGCTTCTTCTATATGTTGATGACATGCTCATCACTGGTGATGATTCCTCCTTCATCACATATACGAAGAAGCACCTCAGTGCGAAATTTTTGATGACTGATCTTGGTTCTCTTACATACTTCCTTGGGATTGAGGTCTCTTCCGTGCCTAAGGGCTACTACCTCTCCCAGCAGAAGTATGTCCAGGATCTTCTTGACCGGTCTGGTCTGACTGACACTCGCACTGCTGAGACTCCCATGGAGCTATCCCTCCAGCTTCGTGTCACTGATGGCGATCCTCTTGACGATCCTACTCGATATCGTCATCTTGTTGGGAGTTTGGTGTACCTTGTAAGCACTCGTCCTGATATTGCTTATGCTGTTCATATCTTGAGTCAGTTCATGGCTCGTCCTACCCATCTTCACTACAGTCATCTTCTTCGTGTTCTTCGCTACTTGCGCGGGACTATCTCTCGTCGTTTGTTTTTCCCTAGCTCCACCTCACTACAGCTTCAGGCGTACTCCGATGCGACCTGGGCTAGTGATCCTTCTGATCGCCGTTCTCTTTTCGCATCTTGTTTTTCTTGGCTCCTCCCGATTGCACGGAAGACTAGAAGCGCATCGATTCGTTCGAGTGCAGAGGCTGAGTTGAGAGCTATGGCAGCAGTGACAGCAGAGGTTACTTGGTTGAGGTGGTTACTTGCAGATTTTGGAGTGCCTGTGATAGGACCTACGTCTCTTTTGTCTGACAGTACAGGTGCGATCAGTATTGCTCGGGATCCAGTGAAGCATGAGCTCACCAAGCACATTGGTGTGGATGCTTCATACACTCGCTCACAGGTGCAGGAGGGAGTACTTGCTTTACGATTTGTGCCATCGAGTTACAGTTGTCGACTTCTTCACGAAGCCACGACTAGGCACAACATTTATTTTCTCTCCAAACTCAGTGTGTGTGATCCACCATGAGTTTGAGGGGGGTGTTAGAATAGGACTCTTGTATATGGTTTCCTTATCTGTATATGGTAACCCCCTTTGTACTCCCTGTATATATTGCTCATTGGGCCTCTTGAATAGATGAACACATTATTCCTAACACTGCACTCCTCAATTTCTTGTGGTTTTAATAGTGGATACTTGATCCTCTAGACACCAAGCTCTGCTCGAACATGGCAAATACTAGATAAACACATGTCAGAAGCATAATACGTAAATGATTTTCACCTTACACTTCGGAATGTCTTGCAGAAGGACCCAACCCCTTGAAAGGTGATTTGTTTGTCATTGCTGGGTCCATGCTTTATGCTGTCAGTAATGTTACTGAGGTAGCAATCAACTACACCTCGATGGTCAACGCTTCATTTCCTTAGGAATATAATAGAGGTGTATATATATGAAAAACTTTACAGGTTTTTGTGTACAACATTTCAGGAGTACTTTGTCAAGAAAAGTAACAGAGTTGAGGTGATGGCGATGCTTGGTGTTTTTGGAGCAATTATAAGTGGTATACAAATGTATCCTTTGGCTTAATGCAATAATGACTGATTACATTTTAGTTTTTTTAGTACTTTCTTCTGTGGTGCTTCTACTTGACAAACAAAAGAAGCAAATCTGATTTTGTCAACGATTGACAGATTCAACTACATCCCATTTTGCTTGATTTGATATCTCTTCGCTTGGCAGTAACCCATATTTATGCTAATATGATCAAGTAATAACTGGTTCTGCATGACATGGAGGCTCAACCTATAGCATACTATGATCTTGATTAAACTAATGATAATGTTCCAAGTGTGTGCCTCCATGTTGAAAGAAGTGCACAATTTTAATTTGTTCATGTTTACTTGATTAGTGATTAGATCAAAACAATGAAGTAGTGAAACTGGAACCTTTTCAACTATACACCTAATTGTAGTTACTTTGAACTTTATATTACCTCATCTCTATTTGGAATAGCAAGAAATACCACTCCCACATCCCATTCCCTTGACATTGCAACAGAAGCATACTTGAGCGGCAAGAACTTAGATCAACCCACTGGAATGCTGGTGCGGTGAGTCTCCATCCCTCCCTGTGCTTCAGTTAATTTTAATTTAGGGTCATTTAAGTCCTTTTGATTGATGAATTGAAACTTCTGTCCTACTCCTAGCTAGACTATTACAATTCCTTTCGTCTAAACTCTAAACTAATAAAGCATAAAGCAAGTGGATTATGATCTTGTTGAGCAATACAAACTTTTCAAAAGTTTTGACAGTAGAAAAATGTCAAAGGTTATCAGTCACCCAACTAATTTTCCAATTTCCAAAGCTTCCTTGTGGAGGTCAGCAAATTTCCAAGGCACACTTGTAGAGGCTCACCTTGCCAATCATTACTTTTTATGACACTGTTCCTTCTGTATCTTTTCAGCTGCTCCCTTTTATTGGATTTGCTCTAGCAATGTTCTTGTTCTACTCGACGGTACCTATTATCCTGAAGGTAGACCACTGTCCTCTTGTGGACAAATCCATGATTGTCCTGAAATACTTTGCAGAATTAAGTTTGCATTTGGTTGTTTCAGATATGCGGGGCAACCATGCTGAACCTCTCACTTCTGACCTCGGACATGTGGGCCGTTCTAATCCGTATCTTTGCTTACCATGAGAAGGTCTGTGCACACCAATTCCTTTCCCAACTCGTAGCGGTTTGCCATGCTTAAATTGAGCTGATGGAAGCAAGCTTTGAGCATCTGCAGGTTGATTGGATGTACTTCGTTGCTTTCGCCGGCACGGCAGCTGGCCTCGCCATCTACTCATACAAGTACTGTGTCTTTTCAGTTGCTGTTATCTCTGGACATGCATAATAGGTATAGCTATCTACTGCACGAGTGTCACAACTGACCCATGGCCATGGGGACCTATCGCAAGCAGGGGCTCCACAGAGGCTGCCGAGGACACTGCACAGGTTGCCGGGGCAATGGACGAGGAGGCTGCGATGGAGAATCGCGCGGCGCGAGTTCCCGGTGCCGGAGACGACGGGCCAGTCTCGAACAAGGAGGTTTCATCCACCGCTACCACCTCAAGGTAGTAGGCAATGTCCGCTGCAAACTTGGCATGTAACTGAACATGTATACAGTGGTCAATCGCCAGGCAAGGCTTTGGTGTGAGGTGTGTGATGTGCAAGGTAGTATTAAGAGCTCGCTTAAGTGCGTTGCATAACGTAAAGTATACGTGTATCATTCTGTTATTGTTTTGTAAACACGAGTTAATATTGGTGTTGGTTAAGGTTAAAGGAGCTGCATATTATTGGGTGCTCATGCTACTATGCTTCATGTCTGGTTAAGAGCATGTACAATGGTACAGACAATTGCTGTTTATAGCAACTCTTCATATCACCTGTAAATAGCACTAAAAGCAGTTCATACAATGGATTGTTTTTTTACTTGTCTTTATAGATCACACAATCTTTTAATGATTTCTTTGGTTCTAGTGATACAGTCGACTACAGACTGTAGACAACACATTTATCTCTTAAATTATGCGTGACAGAGATTATAGACAGCTGATGTAGGCCTATTGTACATGACCTAACAGCATGTACAATGGTGTGACGTCAGCTGTCTATAAACTTTGACACATAGAACACGAGATGATATGGAAGAGGGAGATGATGCATAAAGAATTGAGTCGTCTCTCATGCAGTAGTCGATTGTAATACGAAAAATAATATACATTGTACATAGAGAAGCTATCTATAGAGACATGTAAAGAGACAATCCATTGTAGAAACTATCTTTAGTATTGTCTATAGATGGCATAGAAAGATACTATAGACAATAGTTATCTATACCTGAAAAGCCAACAGTTCAAAGCTTTCTATGGAGGAGATCGGCTGTACGTGGTGACGATGTGTTCAATGGATTTTCAGTTTTATTTTTTCAGGAACATTTCAAAGTCGTATCAAACGAAGGAAATCTTTTTTTTTTCACGTGTTTACAGAAACTTCAGCGTGGAGTTCAGAATTGAATCATCAAAAGAACTTGCAAGTCCAAGCACCACCGTAAGGTGATATCACACAACAACAGTTGATACACAACCAGCAATGGGAAATGCAGAGGGGAAAACGAAACATATATCCTAATAAATTTGTTACCAAACAATTCCTTCACAATACTCGTGCTTTTCCTAAACGAAAAGGAGGGTCTCTGATAAAGTAGAACTGTACCAAGAAATTTTCCTAGCTACACTATCCAAGAAGCAACTTATTCTAACGAACAGAAAGGTGAACCTTCAAACTGGTCATAGAACAGATCATTGAAATTGACCTCACTCAGAGCCCACGTCAACACCTTTCTTTGCTAAGAATTCCTTTGCTTCCACAATATCCTGCATAGTAAGTTGAGCTATTAACAAGTTACAAGTGAGAATAAACCAAACATATAGTTTCACAGCAAAACGAAAGTTTCAATATCAGTTGGCCTGGCTTTCTCCGTAATGGCCACTGGACAGTCTGAAGATTCATACTACATACTGTGAAAAGAACTTAAAGAGTTCTCAAAGTTCCTCTCCATTATCTTTTGTAAAATACCTTGAATATCCACTCTCTCTTATGCCAGCAGAAAGCCAAAAGAAAAGAAAGGATAATAGAAAACGCACAGGCATATAAATAAAGCAGAAAAAAGTCATAGGTCCTAACTAATATTAGTTTTCAAAATGGCAATGAGATTGCCATTATCTTTTGCGAAATACCTTGAATATCCACTCTCTAATGCCAGCAGAAAGCCAAAAGAAAAGAAAGGATAATAGAAAAATACACAGGCATATAACTAAAGCAGAAAAAGTACTAGGCTGCTAGGACAAGCACAGATACCTGCTGTAGTAGTATAGCTTCTTGAGGACAAGTTGGGAAGAACATCAGCCCAAATCCAACCATAAAAAGGCCGTAGCATCCAAGTGCTACTACCAAGTAGATGGGAAGCTACAACAACAACAAAAGTCACAAACAATCTTAATCACCTTGCACTGTGTTATTCAAGACATTACCAAGTGAAAATTGATGGCACTCACCAACCAAGAATAAGTTCGAGGAACAGTTGAGGTTTCAAGTATGGCAACCCAGACGGCTGAGATTGCCACCAGCATTGCAATGATCTTGAATATGTGCTTCATTTAGGAAATGCTGTGCTTTTCTGCCATCAAAAAACAAATGAGAACTAAGGAAGCTAGTTACTGCTTAGACAGCCAAAGCATGCCAAATTGAACTTAAACTTGACCTGGAAGTCTGGATCTGATTTACCAGCCTATGAACCTGACTCGAGTATTGACCAAACACGCACAAAACCCACATCTCAAATTGATGCTCCAGAATGAGCTCGGTCTCTTCAGGAAATCACGAAGACTCCCACAACAGCCATAGGTTTAGGGATAATTCATTAGTTCAACCACACATTGCATCGTATCACCACTCTGGTACATGCGATACATACATTTAGCAAGTCATGTTGACACAGGCATAGTTTAATTTACTACTCCCTAATCTCTCCGGTATGAGGTATCGGCCTTTATTTGATTTGATCGAGTAGGTCTGGTGCAGCAACGACTAATTCACACAGGGAACTAACCGTGCCTGAATGCTGAGGCACTTGTGCAAACAAATACAGCAAATCAACGGCACAATCGACCGACTAATCAATCAACTAACCAACAGAGAGCTCAAATATTAAGCAGCATCTGGCAGGAGCAGCGGAAGGCAGCAAACCCATACCTCAGCCAGCCAGATGGGGCGCGACGGGCTGGAGAAGTGCTCGGAGCATAGAGTCGGGAGGGAGATGGACCGAGGCGAGGCCTGCCGCTAACACGCGGGGCGGCCGCGGCACGGGGCTAGGTCGACGCCGGCTTCCGGGACGGCCGCAAGGGGCGAATCGCGGCGGGTGGGAAGGCCAAACGGGGGAATCGCAGGACGGCCGGCGCTGGCGACGACGAGAAGTCCGATCTACACAAGAACAATCCAAGCTTTTTCCCCCTCCTCTCCGTCGTGCTGGTGCGCACTGCGCTCCGTCTGTAAGGCGTGGGGTGGGGTGGGCCGTGGCTGGGAACCGAACCGGGCCCACTGGGAGGTACCAGTGGTGGCCAAATCGGCCGTCCGGCACGCCCGCGGTGGTCGTCGCTGACCGTGCTGTGTCGTGCCTGATCCAGCACGTACGTGCTGTGCCGTATCTGTCCGCTAGGTTGAGGTGTGAATCCAAGTATAACACAAACGTCCGAGTCATACCTATCGTACCGTGTCTGGACTAAACCTACGACGCAGTGCTGTCTGAACTAAACCTACGACGCGGTGCTTTGAGTCGGCTCGGGAGGCACACCCGTATGGTCACCTCTGGAGACACCAACTTGGGGTCCTATATCAGAAGATGCTTGTCTCTCTCTTTCTTTTCTTTTTCTTTTTAAGACTCTTGCCTCCTCTGCTGTTTTTTTCTTCTTTTTTTCCCAGGGCTCCTTCCTCCTCTCGGCTGTTTGAATAGTGGAAAATGAGATATGGAAATGAGATTGGGATATGAGGTGAGATAAATTTAGCCAATACCCAAATGGCTCCTCTGTGTTGGACTGCAGACGACGAACCTTGTAGACACGGACCCGCTGGTGACAAGCTGAGGAGGACCGGCGTAGTCGGGGGCGGCGGGATCCGATTGAAAGGGTGAAGGTGGGCATTGCTGGACCAACCGGTGAGCCGCCGGACAGCGGCTTGCCAATATGCGCTTGGCGAAAAGCCGAAAATACATCAATATGCGTGTTGATCCCCTAATCCCAGAATACATCAGTATGCGCTTGGCAAACGATGCTCGATTTCATCATTGCCTCGCTACGCTATGCCATGCTATATGCTCCACTGTTGGAGGAGAGCACAACGCCGTCAAGAAAGTGATAACGTTACAGCTTTGCTTACATGGGGAAATGACTTACACGAGCCTTTCTGCGTACTTCTCTTCGAGGGAAATGACCAAAATAACAATTCTCTTGAAGAGATTGCGATGATATCTATTGAGGAATTTACGGGTAAGGTCACCCGATCAGCTGCTCCCTCATGGGGACATGTCCATCACTTTCGACTTTGATATCTGACGCTGCGCTTTTCCGCTTACATGGGGAAATGACTTACACGAGCCTTTCTGCGTACTTCTCTTCGAGGGAAATGACCAAAATAACAATTCTCTTGAAGAGATTGCGATGATATCTATTGAGGAATTTACGGGTAAGGTCACCCGATCAGCTGCTCCCTCATGGGGACATGTCCATCACTTTCGACTTTGATATCTGACGCTGCGCTTTTCCGCTTACGCAGAGCCATTTCTTCAGAAGTTCGAACACATTATCATCGCATAGCAGTCCCCGGTGGTCAGCCTTGACGCCAACTCTTTCTTTCGCTGCAAACCCATCGGCCTGTCAACAACCATAAATATGTTGAGGAGCTGCATCCAAGATTGTGAACGACGAAGTTAAACGAGCTAATCGTATGTTAAAGGAGCTAATTAGCTAAAGTACAGTGCAGTCCACCAAAGCTTTTGCTTGCAAACAGATACAAAACAGGAGGAATAGTAGTTATCTTATTAATTAGTTTTATAACAATTATAGAAACTGGATACTTGAACATACTGGGCTATGACAGTGAAAGAATGGTTACCATAGCTGATTCGACAGGAACTGTGCAATCTCCATCCACATAAGTGTATGCAGGCTGACAATATGATAACAAGGTGTCATATTCCCGTAAACAACCATTGCAAATTTACAACTAGAACATTTTAGATTTCAAGTAACGGTACCATTGTGTGGCACACTTCTGACAGATCTCCAATTGGGGAGCTTTCAGAGCCGTAGCTGTGCAAAAAAGACAGAAGATATTTAAAGCCAAAGCCAGAAGGAACGAAATTGAGTACATCACTTCTGAGTTCTGAATTTCTATTAAAACAACTTCGAATTATCCTAAAAAAAGAATTATAAGTTGATTGCTCCTGCTCTGGAACAAGAATCTACTGTGAACCAATCATCGACAGGAAATTGCTTCATTTATATTCAATCATATTGGCTATTGTAGAGAAACAGCCCAACTGATGACCAATGCTAGAGTTGCAATACCTTAATTTTGTACAGTGATAAGTCATAACTACTCCAAAATAATAATAATGAATTTCAGAAAAAAAAAATTCTATAACAGTATGAAAAGCTTAATGTGTTAGTATTATTTGTCATCATAATACTTACCAAACATCGTATGGTGTGTCATAAGATGTCCCATATATGCTATAAAAACTAACAGTATCTGGTAGTTCAGCATTGTCGAGAATTCGGCGGGTCTCAGTAGCCCATTTGAAGATGGACATATTGAATGGTAGTGCAATTGTCTTCCCGTTATACTTGAGCTAGAGACAGATGAAAAAATACAATGAAGAAAGTATCAATCAAATAGCTGACCGAGATTGGAATCAATACAACATCGTCACCAAATTCATTACATAAAGCTTTATGCAAGAGTTGTGTCAATTTCCCAAATTTATAAATAGTTCATTACATTTTAGGTTAAACATGGCATGATAATTAAGAGTCAACATGCCTAGGAATTAGGACTGAAGCTTACGTAATCACTAGCTTGTGCACTACCACACAAAATGTAAATTCCTCTGTAGTGGACATTATCACATGCCTGTGCAAAATAAAAGTCTGAAATCTACAAATAATGTGAACACCGTGAAATCAATGGAGTGGACAATGTTTATGTTCTTTTCATGTGTAATACAACAAGGCCTCCTGTATGCTCTATCCACCACGAACAAATACTAAAAATATTATTATATCAAAAACATATAAAATCTGAGTATGATTACCTCATTATTCTTTAAAGCTTCTTCAAACAAAGAAACACAATCAGTTGCTTCGTAGAGAACTAGCTCCACCATTCCATCCTTTTCAGGATTCTTTCGCCAAACCTGAACAATTGGGTTTTCCCTCCAATTGAAGTATGGATTTGGCAGCAATTCGTAGATTGACGGGCATTCAACAAGCTGCACATAATGGTACCAAACTTAAAAGGGAGACAGACAGAATTTTGAGCAGTGTCCACAGGTCATAGCAACTAGGTAATGCTTCAGTTGAGTAAAAATTCCAAAAACACAATATATGTCTAATTTTGGTATCAGTGTGACCAACAAAATAGTAGCTTAAACAAACCAATAATATGAGTCATGATATTACAATATTAGCAAACTAAAACAAAAGAAATCAATGCAGAACATAACGACATAAATTGGTGATAAAAGAAGAATCCTTGCATAATAATAATGAAATAACCTAAGATAGGCATATCTGAGTGCATGCAACCAGGGGTGGAACCAGCCACGGCCCAAGCATTGTGCTGGGTCAACTATTCTTCGGCCGAACTTGTATGTTTGGTGATTTTTCAAGAAAATGTTCATGAGCTTTTGATCCTAGGCCTCGGGCTATAGCCCAGGTAGCCCGAGGCCTGATTCTGCCACTGCATGCAACAACAACTGTGCCTGGAGGGTATGCGGAGAGCGATATTTATAGATAGTATGGAATAGCAAGTATACAGTAGCAATCATCGACAAATTCAGGTAGCTTGGTTGCAACATGGTCAAGAAATTACCAGTTGGTGCATTGCCCATCTGGAAACGAAAAAGAAGCTTTCAAAACCATAAACAAACTGCAAACCAGTTAGTAGAGAATCATTGATGCATCCTGGGGCACCTACCAAGATATGAGAGCTATTATAAAAGCCAGGTTCTATCAGAGGTCTGCAGTGACAGAATACAGCAATTGATTCAGAGTGAATTACCTTGAAATGGACAAGCAATGCAAATCCATTTGTTGACATAATTTCGAAATATCTGGAAAAATGAGAGAAAAAATATTGAGAAACGGAATTTGTTGTCATAGCAACAAGACATAGCAAACAAGAAAACTCACATCATGATTCATAGACATGAAGCAGCGTACTAGCAATCCACCCATAGAATGTGAGATTATGTTAACCTTTTTCCCTCCAGAGGCCTTATAAGCTGTCTCAAGTTTTGCTCTCAAACCAACCATTGCTTTGTCTAACCTGCCAGATAAAACTATTATCCTGTGCTTGCTCAACAGTAAAATATTTTAGGTTAGCCATTCATCTATTGATGCTACTGAGTCAAGAACATGCAAACAAACCCACTTAGAATTGGAGTTAGAGGATTGTACCTGTTGCTTTGACGAAAATCGTAACCATATCCAAATAGTGTGGTCCCTTTCTCAAATCCGCAGTCAATGAACATATCGATCATATCATGGAAGTGATACACCATAGACAGATGGAGAAGTTCTACAAACTAAAGTTAAAAAAGACAAAGAACAAATCAGAAAACAAAAAATATGCTCTTTGGGGGCAACTAGTTAAAGTATAAAAGTGATCTGCCACTTAAATATTGTTGGACTACAGAAATAGATGTCTGATATGGGATTCTATCCATCCCATGTAGTCTGAGCAGCGAAATGATTTGTTATCAACAGCTAAGATATTATGCTTTATACTGTAAAAATACACTTATCCATTTCAGTATCCACATCAAAATGTTTTTTTTCTTCAAAATCAACATCAAAATGTATGGAGTCCACAGCCGGCCCAATTTGATTATGTCAGGTCCATCTAGAATGCCCATTATTGATGTCTGCTACTAGTTACGATACTACTTCGAAGCACAGAAGCAGCAGACGAGGCGACGAAGCGCTGGCCGCTGGTGCGTCGCAGGCAAGGATCCAAAAACCGTTACCGGGACAAATCTTGCTTGCGGCCGGTACCGGTAACCGGCTAGTCACCGAAAATCCCGGAAAAAACTGGCCGTTTTTAAGAAACTGAATTTAGAATAGGGGTTTTTTTAAACCGGTTACTGCCCGAAAACCGAAAAAACCGGTTTAAAAACTAGAAAAACCGGCCGGAATTTTGAATTGACGGATTTTGAATTAGAAAGTGTTTAATAAAGTGCATATTTAGCTCATACAATACGTAATCTAGCATATTTAGCTCATATGAAGTGCAAACCGCCAAAAAAATAATTCAAGCATATTTAGCTCATACAATACGTAATCTAGCATAAAATAGACCTAAACCAACCTAGGAAGTGCATTATACAGTTAAAAATTCAAATTTGAATTAAAATTTTCCGGCTGGCTACTGTTCACCCAATCGCCACTCGTAAGACTGGTTACCGCCGGTAACCGGCCGACATTTTTTCCCCCTGGTCACAGGTTTGCCGCGGCCGGCCCGGCGGTGACGACTGATGCGCAACTGACGGCCGGAGAGCCAAGTAGTGAGTAGTATGCTTCTAAATTTGCTTTGATCTTTGCCCCTCTTGATATTTTGGTCAAGCTCCGTCACTCGCAGCAGCAGCATCAATTTCACCAATATCTTAATTGTGCTTACGTATATCCCATGGTCATGACATGACAGCATGTTAGCACGTATTAGCACTGTCTCGCTACCCTATCTGCTGCAACCAGTACACCAGCATTAGCCCCCATACGCTGAATAGATGAAGTGTTCCCACGGCTAAGTATCTCTAGGAAATTCGCTTTAATACTTTATGGACCAAAAGCATGAGTTCATGCGTTAATAATTCTCTCACCCCCTCCCCCCCCTCTCTCTCTCTCTCTCTCTCTCTCTCTCTCTCTATATATATATATATATATATATATATATATATATATAACTCCATAAAGTTTGTGAACTTTATATATTTTAAAACAGAAAAGTTTATGTCGTCCTGTTAGTTTTACGCGTTACTAGTGTCCCTGAAACTCCAAGTTTCTTATCCTCGCCTGTCCACAACCCAATTGCAATATAGAGCCCATATCTACCAAATGCCTGTCCCTATTCATTCTCCAAGAGCAATCAAGTCAAAGGACGAAAAAGGTTTTTCATACGACACCAATAACCATCACTATTTCGCAGTTCCTCCATGTGTACATTTCATCTTCTCCCCAACCCATTTGCACATTTGCACCAATTACCACGTACCAAGTGTCACACGATTCACCACCAAAAAATCACAAACCCCAACGCTCAAGGAAAGGGGCAAAAACTAACCCCCATGACCAATATACCATTCTTAGAAACCAAGAAAAGATCACTTTTTTAATGCCTTCAATTGAACTACCACCAAGAAGCTCACCCAGGAAGGATCAAGAATGTCGATGGCGAACAGCCCGTGATCGTCCTCCGGCACGACAATCTCCACATCGTCGTCCAACGGTTCGACGTACCCTGCGCGAGAGCCACCCGATGAGTATGCTTCAAACAACCACCCCCACTCCACTGAAACGTTTCATCAAACACCTGACGACCACCCTAAGAAACAAGGAAGGCGACCCACCGGTCTCTGCGTTGTAGAGCGACCAGAGGTACTTCTTGAACTCGGGGTTGGCGAGGAAGATGCGCACCCAGACGCGGAGGTCGAACTTGGGGTTGGACCGCCGCCGCGCGTGCAGCACCGATCCACCCATGCCGGACACGAGCAGCACCGGCTCGCGCCCGGCGCCCTCCTCCTCCTCCCCCGCCCCGCCGCCCCTCCGGGACCGGCGGCGCCGGCGGCCGCGGAGGCGGAGGCGGAACACGCGGAGCCGCAGTCCGAGAGCCCCGAGCATGGTGATGGCGCGCTCGCGTCGAGGCGGTCATGGAGGGGAGCGCGAGGTGGGTTTGGGTATTAATGGGCGAGGTGAGGAGGAGCGAGGGGAGAGGACGGCAGCCGAGGCTTCTCGAGCAGCCGAGGCTTCACCGCCCGGTCAATCGCTCGGACGCGAAGGCGAGTGGGTAACTGGTTGTGGAGCTACGCGATCCCGGACGTTGATCATCCATCGGACGGTTTATATTGCTCGGTCGAGTGCCTCTGCGACGACGATCGACCGACCGGTCATCGACGGGCTTGTGGAGTGTGACTCATGCGTTCTTGTCAGAGAGAGAGCGCGCGCTGGTTCGAGGGTTGATAACGCTGAATGACATGTGGGTCCTGGAGCTTAGTTGGGCCCAGCGTCAGTGGGTACAGGAGCATTTGTTATAAGTGCTCGTTCGGTGGTGTGATGGTAATACTTGCCCACGCGTGGATCAGTGTGGTATATACGCGTGGATCAGTGTGGTATATTCTGTACCACCGGCACTTTTAAAGAGGAAGATGCTGACGTGTGGCCTTACCTGAGTGTGGGGGCCAACGGTCACTAGGACTGAAAAAATACCTCGAGGCTCGTTGTGAGCTGAGCCAGCTCTGCTCGAACTCGTGATTTTTCGAGCCGAGCCGAGCCCAGTTTTCAGCTCGAAAGGAAAACAAGCTGAGCCCGAGCTGGCTCGCGAGCCAACGAGCCTTGTTCACAGACCCTATCGCATAGGCACAGCTACAGGCCCAGCCCAGCCCAGCAAGCCAATCACTAACCTAACCCTACACCTACACACCCGTTCCTCAATTCCCCAACCATAACACCCATCTCAAATCGGGATTCATCCCGATCCTCAATTCCCTTGGCCTTCCCCATCCATCGCCATCCCGATCCCCTTCCTCTCCCGCCCCGTCCACCGCGTCGCCGCACCCTTGCCCCTTGGCCCGATCCCTTCTCTCGTCGCCCGCGTGCTCCCCGATCCTCTGCACGCCTGGTCAGGGCGGCGACCTCAAGGCTCAAGCCGCCGTCTTTGCGCCAAGAGGTCAAGGGTGTTCGGGTTCGACCGTGGAGGACATCGAGGCGAGGTGGCCGTGCGCCGCCGTCGGGCTGCTCAAGAAGGTGTTCGGCCGTGGAGGCCATCGAGGCGAGGCGGACGTCCGCCACCGCTAGGCTGCACCACCTTCTCCTCTGACATCCGCGTCTCGTAGCACGGCAGCAGGTACACCTTTGCTTTGCATTGATTCCGTTCGCTTCGCTTGGATCTCATTCTCAATTCTCCTCTTCTAAGGCACCGGATGGCTGTGAATTGTGAGCCTTAGACCACCGTCAAAGCCCTCAAGGAGAAGCTCTGGAGGAATACTGGCACCGTCGTCGCCTCCATGCGCCTCGAGCTCCACGACCACGACGCCGCACCCCTCGCCTTCTACTCGCATCGGCGACCAGAAGATAGTTTGCTAAACATCGGTCGTGTCTCGTGTAGTTCCAGATTTTTGTTGGATGTTCCTTTTGCGGTAGATCTTCTTGATTATAGCAAAATTGGATGTTTATTGCAGATTTTTGTGGCGTTCTTGAGCTAGTTTGTGGATTGTCAGGGTTGGGCTTGCGAGCCTGATCGAGCCAGCTCGAGCTTGGTCACAAGCCGAGCCGAGCCTCTCTTCAGGCTCGTGATCAAAACGAGCCGAGCTGAGCTTACTGTTCACCTAAGCCAAAACGAGCCTGGCTCGAGCCGGCTTGGCTCGGCTTGTTTCCACCCCTAACTGTCAGTAGAAAATGGAGGGCACGTTTGGTTTATGACCCAGGTAACAAGACCAAAATTTTGTCAATGCTAAAACTAGACAATACCAAAACCCAGGCTAAAAATGGTGTTTGAATCGTAGGTATACTTAGGGTACAAATTGATGTATTTGGATTGCAACCATGCCAAAGTTTGCTAAAATTGTGGGTATGGCACATGTGCCCCACATGGCATCTAAATTTCTTTGCATCGAAATATGGATCTTGTTGTGTTGATTAAATAATAAGAAATACGATGGCCCAAGCGGATTACAAATCGGATATATGATCAAAGAGATACGGTTATTTGAACCTCGCTAATCAAGTAAATCAACGTATTTAATGCAGCCAACCATTGCTCACCACGTCATCATGGCATGGAGCAAGGACACTAGCCACATTTTGGCGACTGTTTTGCTCGTCGACAAATTGGCTCTGCTTTGGCAGCTTTTTGTATGTGTTCTTCTTTTCTTGCTTCAATTAGGTAAGATTAACTCCACCTTATAAGCTGTTCTCCTTCCACCTAGATTAGCAATATAGTACTAAACTTTTCACTTTTTTACCATGCATGAGTGAGCCTTTTGGATTTTCCCAGACTTTATGAAGAATATTATATGGACCAAACCCACAAACTCCGCCAAGAACGACAGGAAATTGATGAAAAGATGCAATCTTTACATCGTGGAAGCCCCAAAGCGTGATATTTACAAGGAACCGGAGACATGGAGAACTCGGGTTGAAGATGGCGGATCACTGACTGTGAGACGCAGCTTCGAGAGATCCTTTCAGCGCGCCGATCGCAAGAAAACCCCCAGCTGCTGCTCGCCTGAGCGCTTTGCTGCCCTCCGGCGATCGACTCGCTTCTCCTTCCTACCTAGGATGCAAATAGTAATACACCTTGCAGACATGTGGGTGCAAATAGTATTATGAAACATTAAAGGGTCACTTGTGCAAAAACACCTCGCCAATATATCTCTACTACTTAAAAATTGGAATTGGTGGTAGTCTATCCTCCCACCCTCTTCGGCGTCTGTCAGATCGGTGAAGCGGGGTACCGACAGTCCAGATCGCGTCGCGGGCCAGAAACCGTAGCGCTTGCATCCACGCTCGCCTCCCACTCTCACGCCGCCCTCCCTCCTTCCCTCGCGCTCCCTACCCCGCCCACGCCCGCCTCCCACTCTCGCGTTGCCCTCCCTCTCTCTCTCTCTCTCTCTCTCATGCTCCCCACCCACGCCGCCCTCTCTCCCACACACACTGATGATGGGCGACACCAGCGGGGTGACAGGTGCGTGTCGGGACCCCAGGTATTCAACCCTCAGGACCCTTTGTGCACCCTGAGTTAGTCCCATGATCAGTAGCTGGCTTGCACAGTTTTTAACATAGATGTAATCAAATCCAAACGACAAGCTTAAGATAAAACACACAAATTAACTTATATTAACAGAGGACCTTACGATCAAGGTTGTTACAGAGGTCGCCACCATGGGCTTTAACAGGAACACTAGCAGCGGAACGACAAAATACGCGCATAGCCATCCGACAAGCCCACAGGCTATCAAGTGCAGGACGTCCCCTAGAAGGCTTGGTCTTCAAAGAACTCCTCTTCAAAGAGGTCGGAGCACCCTTGGTCTTCTTTAGCCACTGCTCAATCAGAAGGCTTAAAGCCGTGAGTACATTGAATGTACTCAGTAAGTCGCAGGGAACAAGTATGTAAATAATATTTATGCAAGGCTTGGCAAAAGAGAGCTTTAGGGTTAATTTGTAGAAAAGCAATATTGACAGTGAATATCGTAAGTAGATTACAAAGCTCAAGTTAAAAGAGTAATATATAAGTAACAGTTCTTTTTGAAGGATGTCGTGAGCACCCTACTCACTCCCAGGACCACTCCCAAAAGGTCGGGTCGCACCAATGACCCGGACCACTCCCACGTCCAGGTCGCACCAACGACCAGGATGTCCTAGACACCAACCATGACCACCCATTTTGAGAAAAGCCACCCCTCATGCGATTTCACTAGGCATTGTCCATAACCGGAGACGCGGCTATTCGAATAGATTTACACTCTACAAGGTTGTACAGCTTTACCCACAATTCATGACCTCTCTAGCTGGTTGGGTTCCCGTCAAAACCCCTGTTCACTTCCAAAGGTGAGTAGTTTAGAGAGCGTGACAAGGCCTTTACAAAGTTATGTTTTGGCTTGGTTCTGCCCGCTAAGGTTTCGCCATCTCAGCCCCCTCTTGCACCAAGTGTAAACGTAAACCCCAGGCTTCACACTTCCACCACAACAGAACCAAACCATAACATTGCTAATTAGTTGGCCCAGACCACCCCATAAATGATCTTATGGTTGCACGGTAGACCCGAATCAATGGAACACAAAGTTAAGTCCTTAGACCACTCAGGCGAGACAACCTCATCCCAATGTGCATATAGCACCCCCTTTATTACACGATCACTCGCCCGAGTGAGAAGATATTTTGGGTTTAACCCGACCAAAAGACCACTCTGGTCTTGGCACAACAAGTTTTAACAACCGTGGCATCACACCACGATCGACACAATTGTGGCATCCCACCACAGTTGCACAACAGTGACATCGCACCACAATTCTATAGTTCAATTAGTCAAGTTTAACAACAATGATTCATGATTCACGAGACCAACACAACTAAAGCAGAACTAAGTATAAATACGCTCCCAGGTTGGTAATACTAGTACAAGACCAACTAAGAATACCCATACTATAGTGTCCAAGGGGAACATATCAACATGTCAAGCACAATTATTCAAAGAGGCATATTGTCAAATAGGAATTTAACTACTGCCCAAACTATTTTTATAAAAGTAGCCATGCATGTTGATATAAAACAATATACTTTTGAAAACTAGGTACAACATGATCAAAGGTCTACGACTTGCCTTCGTTGAAGAGTTGCGAGGCTTCGGTAGAGGTCGATGGATCCAGATACTCCTCCACGAAGTCAGAATCTACACGTTTGTAAAGAACCAAATAAACAAAACAACTCTAAGCAAATAACTAAAAAGAACTTAACAAAAACCAGAAAGCAGGAAGTCCCAACTGAGAAGGAGGTCCAAACAAAAGAGGGTGGTCTTTGCAAAAAGACCAAGAGGGGGTCATGATCGAGATGTGGTTATGGCCAAGAGGGTGGTCTTTGCAAAAAGACCAAGAGGGGATCATAACCGAGAGAGTGGTCTTTGCAAAAAGACCAAGAGGAGGTTATGACCGAGAGGTGGTCATGGCCGAGAGGGTGGTCTTTGCAAAAAGATCAAGAGGTGGTCCAGACGGGGAGGGAGGTCTTGACAAAAGGGGTCCCAACGAACAGAAAACAAAACACGGAAACTCACCGGAACAAAGAGAGACGCTAGAGGAGGTCACGAAAGAACTCCAACAGAGATTGAAGACTATGCGAACTCCAGCAGGTCCTCCGACGGCGAGGAGGTCGAAGATGACGCAGACTCCAATTGGCTTCTTTGACGGCAAAGGTGTTGAAGAAGACACGGGCTCAATCGCTCAGGCGAACTCGAAGCACGGAGAAAAACGAGCTAGAGGAAGAGGGAGTGGAATTGGAAAGCGGAGAAACAAGAGGTCTAAAGGGGCCCCCTGGAGCTGTATTTATAGCGAAAGGGAAAAGGAACTGGGCTACAAGATGGAGCAATGGAAGTCGCGGCAATGGCAAAGGTACACTGCCATAAAGTGAGGAAAGGTCAAAGGGGCAGGTAGGGGGAAGAGACAAGAGGAGAAAATGATCAAAGTGGAGGTAGCATTTATTGCGATCCATCAGCATTCAAAGTGACACAGCAGCATTTAATGCGACTCGACAGCATTTAATGCGTGGATAGACTGCGTCGAAAGTGATGCAAGGGAAAAAGGTGAGTAGGGGACTGACAGGTGTGACCAGTCAAAACCGAGGGGTGGTCCTAAGGAGGAGGTCCTGACGGTCAAAATGAAATCAAAGGAGGTCCTGACAGTCAGATGAAATCAAAGGAGGTCCTGACGGTCAAGATGAAATCAAAGGAGGTCCTGACGGTCAAGATGAAATCAAAGGAGGTGGAGCGATAGCGAGAAAATATGCGGTGGAGCGGGAGCTGTCAGATTTTGATCGGACAGAGCAAAGTGATAAGAACGTTCGGACCGTCCGGAAGTCGCAACACGTTATAGCCGTCCAACTAGATCGAACGGAGCTAAACAATAGGAACGTTCGGAGGTCCGAACGTAACCAACAGATCTAGCCGTCCATCAAAGATTAGACGGTGCAAGGAGGGAGGTCGCGACTGGGTCGCAGAAAAAGAGAAGCGGATAAAGGAAACCTGATTTAAACTCCAAGTAAAAAAGCGATAGAGTTCAAATAAATCCTACTTTAAGTTAATTGAAGTTTGAATTATTCAAATTAAATCGTTTTTGAAATCTAGATTTTGAGTTAAGTTTGAACAACTTAATAAACTGAATGGTTCCTTTTTGTTTTGAAAACTTGCAAGAACTCTGGACAAACGGGACATTACAGTGCGGCGGGCGGCGGCGCAGTGACTAGCCATGGCGTGTGACGGCAACGCGGTGACTGGCCATGGAGGGCGACTGAGGGTGGTGGTGCTTCTTCACCGACAACGACTCCTGATGTCGACACGGTGGACACCTCCTTCACCAACGAAGCCCTGCCCAACTCTGGACCTGGGCACGACAGCTTCAGATCTGTCGTCTCCACCCCTTAAGCGGCTGGTGACCCCAGATCTATGCACAGTGGCTCCAGATTCTTCATCTCCACCCTTCTAACGGCCGAATCCAGCGCCAACCACACCTCCGTCAGCCAAATTCAGTCATCCGCCTCCGGCGAGGAGGACGTAAGCCGGTGCATCTCCATCGTCTCGTGCACTCGCATCCACCTCTAATGCCACCGCATCTGCGACGGATCCCATCCCTCTATGTCTGCTACTCCTCACATCTACCTCTAACGCTGCCACATCGACAAAGCCCCACACGCCTCTACGCCTTCCAAAAAAATCGTCTGCCAAATGTTTGAGGTAACTCTTGTGCCGATGTTGTCACTATACATGAAATTCTGAATTTGTCTTGTGAACTTTCGTGTTCTTGATGCTCCAATGTTGTTTCAAATGAGAGATTTTCATACTAGAGTTTAGGAATATGGCTATCATGATTTATAGATGCTCTCAGTACAGTTAACACTGCTACAAATGTAAGCTACATATGTAGTATGCCGACGGAGGTCGGCGGCCAGCGGCAACCGCGACCCGGGCGGCCACCTAGTCGTAAAGGGCTAAATTGGTGGCGAAGCGGTCCTCCTAGGTGGTGACGACAGCAACATCACAAGCGAAAACGGTGAGATCGGCAGGGGTAAGTCAGCTCAATCAATTATTAATTGAATTCCTTGCGATTTCGTGCATGTTCTTCTTCTTTTTCTTTTAATCTAGAAATTGAGTTCAAAACATGGTTTAGGAAAGTTGCTTACAAATCTCTGGAAAATTCTGGGGGCAAGAGTTGTTTTGCTGATTTTCCTGACATTTCTTCAATGGATTGTTGCAGAGAGGTATTCGCAGTGCGTACTGTGTTATCAGATCAATTTGCAACTCAAAAAATGTAAGTGTGCCTAACTTGATGTTTGTAGTGCGAGCAGGTTGTATATCTGACAAATTCTAATTTCTAATGGACTTACCACGACTAAACCAAGATGTCAATACTGCATATAATCAGTGCTCAGTGTTTCTAAACTCCAATGCTATGCAAAATGTGTGTTCTTCACGGTCAAAGATGGAGATTAATTGATGCAATTATATTTAATCTAGCCACTTCTATATCATGCCTTTAAAAAAAAGAAAAGAAGAATTAAGTTTTAGAGAAATGGACAGGTAGCAGTTTCTATGACAAACATGTCATACATTGGTATGTGCAGGTACTGCACAGACCAGAGAGAATATTACTTGGCAAAAACTAGTTAACTGGACTAATTCAGACTACTAGCTTCCAAACATAACTTTGCTTTTGTTTTCCCTCCTTCCATTCATTTACTCTATTTATGACAACACCTGTATGGAGTTAACTGATTGAAGTGACTTCACATGGCTTTTCTTATGATGCTATTGTGTATCATTTATTACCAAAATTCAGAAAACTGCAAATTAATTTGCTAACTTGAACAGATCCAGGTCCTTGACATTCAATTGGAACCAAATCAGGAAGTAGGTCCTGCTACTGTATTATCTATTACATGGTATTTTTTTAAAAAAATATATCTGATCTTGGGTTAGCTCCTCACCATGAATAAGATAAGAAAATGATAGAACACGAGATGCATTATGTATCTGTTAGGCAAATATTTCATTTTCATTTTCAAAGATGCGTTTTCGTTCCATACAAACAATGGAGTTTGCAAATATTTCTGGAATGATTTCTAATTCTCAGAAAAACCTAGGATTTCATTTTTCCAATGAACAGTAAATCATATCATGAACTGCACAACACAATGCTTCTGAAAGGATGCTTTGTTAAACCCTAAGCCGTTGAGGGAGGTCGCGTCGGGCCTCTTCAGAATTGCGGCCAAAAAGAACAGAACAGTGAAGGAGGCACTACATGGTAGGAAATGGATTGCTGATTTTAGAAGGATAACAGTGACTCATGTATTGGACTTTGTACACCTCTTTACACAGTTGGACAGGGTTGTCTTGATGCCATTAAACTTAGTTTGTTGGCTTGTTGCACACTGTAATCTCATTTAATACAAGAACACATAAGTATGATTATTATTCTATTAGGAGAAAACCTGAACCTGTTTACAAAAAGCATATGTCTCTTCTTACATAGTCTCGATAGCCGTGTCTCCGATAGTTATTTCGTAAGATCGATAGTGATTCATCGACAAGGATGAACTATCATTGCTTGTTCTAGCCTAATCACATATGTGAAGTCACAAGCACCACTTAAGAATCTTAACCTGTGGTGAATGACGACTCAACGCACAAAACAATTAATATTAATTATCTTAAGACAGCAAACTTCAAGCTACATCGTGTACCAACAGCAATTGAGGTTTAATTTTTTTTCACCTAGACCTGTCATGCATCATCGTATAACAGCAGCAGCAAGGTAGAAAGCTCCCATGTCGCTAAGCATTATCGGTTATTCGTCTATGATTCCATCTATAACAAGCTAAGTGTGCTTTACATTTACATTTAACAAATGACGCATGAAATAACTGTGGATATCATGAGGATATGCTCATGATTTAGGATGATGATACAATTGGCAATATTATTGAGGGTTTGTCGAATCACTCGTTTCTGCAGAGTTCAGGAATATCGATTTGACCGCAACTGAGTACCGAGTGGTCGAAGGCTTCGAGTACTGTAGCTACGAGCACCGGGTGGTCGAAGGCTCCAAGTACGGTAGCTACGAGCACCGGGTGGTGAAACTTCGTAGCTCAGAGTGCGAGTGGTCGAAAGCTCAGCATCTGTAGCTACGAGTACCATCTGGTCGAAGACAGTGGTCCTGGATACTGGTCGAAGACAGTGGTCGAAGATAGTGGTCCTGGACACTGGTCGTAGATAGCGGTCCTCGACACTGGTCGTGAAGCGGTGGTCGTGGACACCTTGCTTTCATGACGATGGTCATGGACTTTGCTTTCATGAGCGATGGTCGTGGACACTGGTCGTAGGCCTTGTGGAGCTGATCGTAGATCTTGCTGGTTAGGCTAATTTCATGGGTTTCATTGCATAGATGTTGCATGATGCATGTTTTGGCTAACATGGGTCAAGTTGTGAAGAAATTGTGCATAGAAATAGTTGCTTGGTCTATTGTTGTGTAGGTGGCTTGGAGTCAACTATAGTCAATGGTGAGAAGGATCGGGACTTGGTTAGGAGAACCAAGGTCCAGAGCGGTCGTTGATGTCGGGTGAGATGGTTGTACTCAAGCAAGACGCAAGATAGACAAGAACCATAGAAGGCGAAGTTTGAGCAAAGGCCTTTGTGAAGGTATGTGCTCATGCCTCATTAATTATGTGAATTGATGATTGTGCGTATCATGCAGTGCTACATGACGGTTTGCTTGTTTGTGATGATTGTAGGACACCAGAGCTAGGTCATGGTGAGGCAGACTAGATTGGGACAGTTACGAACCGAGTGCGAACGATTGAGGTCTTCTTTGGAAGATGACTGAGGCTAGCGGGGTGGTTACAAACCGAGAAGACAAGGAACTAGAGCGGAAGCTACCAATTATGAACATGATGGGCAGTGGCAAAGTGGACCGGTACTAGACTCAGGGAGGAGTTGAGGTCCGGACTAGGCTTAGGGAGGAGCTGAGGTCCTGAACGGTCAAGGAAGCCGGGTGCAGTCATGGTGAGACATGTGGTGCACCAAGTGACTTAGTCCCCGTTGCAAGCGAGGACGGTTCGGTGGGATTCGGACGCATGAGAGGCTTGGCGGGAAGTCATTGGGGCCACATGGATGATGAACGAGCACGGCGGTTCGGTGCGACGGGTTGCATCAAGCGGTGTGGTAGTTCTGTGCAACGGGTTACATCAAGTAGTGTGACAGTTCGTCTGACAGGTTATATCAAGTGACACGGCTTTTCGTGTGACAGGTTGCATCAAGCGGCGCAGCGTTCGATGCAAGTGAAACCCGTTGTGTGTGGGCTTAACGGGTTACCGTTGGGATGTCTCTCTTGGGCTAGCCTCCACTATAAAAGAGGAGGGTGCTAGTTGTTCACCTTCGACCCTTGTATTTTAGAAACACTAATTTGTGATTTAATGATAGGAGAGGAAAGTGGAGAGGCTAGGGTTCATGAGAGATGGATTGATTGAGTTCTCACGTGTTGAGCTTTTGTTCTCCATAGTGGAGTGACTGTAACATACAATCTCTCTAATCAATCCATGCAAGATTTGTTCTAAGATGAGTTTTATCTTATTCTTGCTCTCTCTTTGATGCCTTTGGGATTTTTGGTGTCTCTTAGGTTTTTATTTGGAATCTTGCTATGATCTTGCTTGCTAGAATATGTGGGATATGATCTAAGGTCATCTTGATCATCATACCACCCACAAGCAAGCTTTGGATCTAAGTTTGTTTTTGCCCTGTTTTGGTGAAAGAAAATGTGATTTTAGGGGTTTTGTTCTTGAGAGCTTTTGGCTAGATTCTTCCTATGATCGAGGGTGCTATGGTGTATGGGAGACTATCCTTAGCTATCTTGGATTGATTCCTCCCACGAAATCCTCTCAATCACTGTTTTCATATTTCGTCTGGTTTTGGAGCAACCTTTACTCAAACGAAAAAAGGTCGGAAGTTAGAAATGATCTTCACGATCTTTAATTGGAATAGGTTCCTGACATCCTAGAGAAGGTATGCTTCAAGTCTCATGAAGTTTGGAGTTGTAGATCAAAAGTTAGACCAATTTGCGATTTTGAAATACTGCTGAAATTAAGTCTTTGTGCTGATTTTACTATTCATTAGTCTGACTGGTCAGTGGGGATTTCAACGAGTTTTATCCTTTTGTTGCCTGGTTCTTATTGAATGATTATCTCTGATGTTCATAGCTCCGCATAGCTATTGGAGTGAAAGAACCGTGAATATCTTGAGGCAAAAGATTTTAAAGAAGTCATCTTTGTGTGGCGCCTATTCAACCTCCTTCTAGTCGCCTCTTCGGTCCAACAAGAATAGAACAACTGTATTGTAACACGATCGATTCAAAATCTAAAATTTACAACTACCATGTAACACGATAAACTCTAAATCCACCATTTCACACTAATTCCCCTAACCAAAGGCGATGACTCCTAAAATTCTGCCCCCATCGCATCGATCTAAACCGAGCCCTACCAACCAAACACGCCAATTCCACCGCCCAAGCCAGAATACATCCCAAAATCACAACCCCTAATGCAGATCTAGCAGCTGGAGGCTGGCCGAGGAAGGGATCATCAAACAGCGCGGGAAGAACACCAAAATAATCCTCGAAAACCCCATGAGCGGCGGGGAAGGTCAATAGGGAGGGACATTCAGAGCTAATTATCAGAAGCCATGGCGAAATCGAACGGACTAGCGTGACGACACGGAGGCGAGATCGACTTGCGTTATATCTCCTCTTATTACAAGAAGAGAATTGCAACTTGCTCTTGAAACCTATGAGGTTGTGCTACTTAGCTGCTCCCTGAACTTGCATTTTACTTTCTCAATCATTTGAATTTGTGATATTGTGTTACTTAGCTTTCTGAATTTGCGAAATTGTGTCACTTATCTCCTTGAACTTACGTTGAAATGAAGTCCACCGGATGCGATGTTGGCGACTTCGTCCTCCCGTTTCGGTCGTGTTTATCATCTCCGTCACCTCACGCTGACAAAAACGGATTCTTCGGGTCCGAGAAAGCACTGTGCTCGCGTTTTCGTCGGAGCTCCACCATCACAGCTTGCCGCCGCCCTCACCCTTGCCTCCTCCGAGTCAACCGTGAGAGAGAAGTACATTCTCAGTGCCAGAGCAGGGGCATAGTACTTCTCTCTCTTACCTCTCTCTCACGGTGATTCGTCAGCTCAGCCTTTTCTGTTAGCAAACGACCAAATGGACTTCGTGTACGGTGAGTAGGTTCTGCTCTGGCAGTGGGGATGTACTTCTCTCTCTCACGCTCGACTCAAAGAAGGCAAGGGTGAGGGCGACGACAAGATGTGACGGCGAAGGTGCGTTCTTGAGCCCGAAGAATTTGTTTTTGTCGGCGTGAGATGGTGGAGACAATGAACACGATCAGAATGGGGCGGCGACGAGTCCACCGGACTCAGAGGGGACAAAGTCGCCGGCATCGCATCCGATGAACTAAATTTCAATGCAAGTTCAGGGAGCTAAGTGGTACAACCTCGCAAGTTCAGGGGGCTGGAAAAGTAAAATACATGTTCAGGGAGTTAAGTGACACAATCTCGCAAGTCCAGGGGGTTGGAAAAGTAAAATATATATTCAGGGAGCTAAGTGACACAACTTTACAAGTTCAGAGACCTACAGTGCAATTTTCTCTTAGAAGAAAGTATCTTAATCCAATCGCTTTCTTTACATTTGGAGAGGAAGTCCAAGTGTTACCAAATCTAGCGGTAGTCCCAACGCAGAACTTGTTTTTTTATATCCTGCCAAACCAAACCAAATATTGGTAACATCAATGAAAACAACTGATGTTTAGTTTGTTACTAAAATTTGGTAACGTCGTTGAAATCCAATGTCACACGTGAAAAATCTGAGGGTAAGAAAATCGCTCACTAAAATTTTGATAATGCTAAAATTTAACTTGATCGCCATCCAAACAACAACATAATTTTTGCCGATATTTAGGTTTCCTTAGGTTTTAGCTATACCAAAATTTTGGTTTGTCTTATTTGGGCCACCAACCAAACAGTCCCCAATCTTATTTTAGACGTATATACAGTTGAGTTACAATAGTGGGAAATGGCAAGCCACGGAATTGGAATTTGCGGTGTTTTGGACCGTTCGATTGAACCCGATCATATAGAATCGAGTTACAATTTTGGCGATAGCAAGTCGGGTCGTGGAATTAATGGAAAATATAAAAGGATGTTCTTTACTTTTTGGATTATACACATCGATGATCCATCGATATTGAGTGTTGGCTTTCGATCCAACCAGTTGCGCATTTGTCTGGTTAAAAGCTACAACTCCATTGTAGCAATCTCGAGTCCTCTAGCATCATGGATATGCTCGATGCATATTGGTAGAATTGTCTTCAATTTATAGTTCAACAGTTAGCCAAAGCTGCAATTGCTGGTAAAACAGAGGGCACACAGACACACACACAAGAGGGCAGAAAAGATGCAAGGACTGACACTAACAAGACGAATAACTGTGTTTTCGTATCGTCTGATTGGTCTTCCATGGAGCAAAGTGACAAGGATCTTTTGCTCAAATTGGTCGTTTTTTTTTGTGCTTACACAAGTTGTCCCCGTCATACATAGTGTGCTCGGCTTTGCTTGATCCGGGACCCTAATAGGATATCTCCTGTCAACTCGACATGTAACATCGAACAACCTCATGAGTCATGAGATAACAAACCAACGCAGTTTAACTCTGAATGCATGTATCTGAAATTCTGAAGCTGCAGGTCTTTAACGAAGAAGTGCATAAACGGTGCCTCTGACTTAAGAGGATCTTAGTTAGATTGAAGACATATATGTTGTGTTTATCAGGTCTATTAGCAGGTAAAATCGGTAATGAATTTGTATGGAATATTGAACCAAGAAACTGTGAGTAAGCATCAATTTATTTCTCCAAAGAATACCGAGCCAAGATTCTGTGAGCAATTATCAAACGGAAGATACTTGACAATTTGATTGGTGCTGCTGGTGCCAGCTACCAAAAGCACAACGGTGTATCTTATGATTTTTTCTAAAAGAAATGAATATTATCGATTTAGCGATAGACCAAGCCATGGTCTTAACTTTGCTAAACATGTTAATCGTGCACCAAACTGAGCCAGACAAGGATAGTTACAGACAAGGTTGTTAAGTCGTAAAGTCGAGTTGAGTCGCAAGGGCACCGACTTGTCGACTTGTCGACTTGGCCGACTAGTCGACGACTAGTCGCGACTAGCCATCACTAGTCGCCAGAGTACTACTGCTATTCACAACAACTGCTAGGCTGCTACTACTCACTACTGCTATTACTAGCACTACTAGTCTACTACTAAAACAGAGCAAGCGCAAGCAGAGGCAGAGCTGTAGCGTAAGCAGAGCGCAGCGCAAGCAGAGGCAGAGGAAGGAAAGGGGAAGGAGAGGAGAGGAGAAAGGAGAAAGGAGAGGAGGGAGTGCTCACCACGGCTCGGGTCAACGGCGACTGGGGAGGGCCGAGGAGGTGGCGGTGGGCGGTGTCGCGTGGTCGTGGAAGGGCCGAAGGGGGTCGACGACGACTGGGGAGGTCCGAGGAGGAGGTGGCGGTGGCGGCGTGGACTAGAGTCGACGGCGACTAGGGAGGACCGAGGAGGAGGTGGCAGTGGTGTTGTGGACGGGGTTCAAGTCGACGACAACTCGGGAGGGCCAAGGAGGTGGCGACGGCGTCATGGATAGGAGACAAGGGAGGGCCGAGGAGGAGGTGGCGGCGGGCGGCGTGGACAGGGGCGACGACGGGCTAAGGTTCCCCTCCCCGGCGACGTCATAGGGGAGTGGGGGAGCCAAATCGAATCGATCTGGGCTGGTCCCCTCAGACTTCCTCATTTATCCCCTTCCCTTCTCTCTCGGGCTGACTGTAGGCCACCAATTAGGTGTGCAACTAGCTCTGGCCGACTAGTCGCGATTAGTCGTCGACTAGTCGGCAAGTCAGGCGACTAGCGCAGCTGGTCGAGTCGATGACACTAGTCGGTGTCTGTGTTCCGACTTGTTGACTAGTCGATGATTAATCGCGACTAGTCAACCGACTTAACAACAATGGTTACAGACTTACAGTAAAACATGGAGCATCAGTTTGGATTGCTCATGAGTTAACGTGATTTGCTAGTGTGATTCGAGTAGTGCTCATCTCATAATCCAAACAACCGTATTCAACGCTAAAATTCCAACAGATCACTGCATATGTACATTATTGTTGAGACAGGATCTTGCGGCAAAATATTTGTACTGACATAATGCCACGATTCATGCCACACCCAAACACAACTCAGTTGTGATAGACGCTAGAAAGGTGAAATGGATATGCTCACACACCAGATAATCGAGCACCAGAATTTCGTGGCAATCCAGCTAATATGCATTATCAGCAGGGCCATGGTAATTTCTCCTCCTCAGCTGGGACTCCGGTGCAGGCTGCTGAAGGAAAATCTTGGTTGGATCATTTGGATCAACGTACCTGCGGTTATCCACAAATGTGAGTTTACAGCAGAGCAAATGATAAATCGAGAGCATCAGAAAACAGATATTAGATTGGGCACTCACGCCTGACGCATCATATCATCAACAGGAGTCTGCGCAGCTTGCAGAGGGTCCATACGTGGTGCCACATTAGCCACAGACTGAGCTTCAAACTGATTGTAGCGTCGCACAGATGCAATCAGGTTAAGGAAGAGTGGAACAAAAGTACCACAGCCACCTTCCTTAAACAAGATCTTGAAGGTGTGAGTTGAGTACAGAGCCCTGTTCTGGTTGTCTGGAACAACCTGCATTGAAACTTCTAAGGTTAGTGTTGTGCGAGAAATGTCAGATGTACAAGTATGCTCTATGTCCAAGTGTTTTATGATACTCACTGGCTCCACGAATCCAGATATGTTATTGCAGTGAAATATTGGCTGATTGAATTTCTCACCATGCACATACAACTGCAAAAACATTGCCATGCAAGAGCATTTATATTTCGTCAACAATTGTCCTATCAGAGGGGATAGGAAGAGACAATTTTCAGAATGGCATTACTCACCAGGGGCATATCAAAAGCAAAGAAGTTCCCAACAGGCTTGCTGGCAACAAACACCATCCTTATATTAGACAGGTAAATCGTGCCCTTTGCTTTAACATGACCGCCAGGAGCTCTGAGAACAGGCAAAGCAACCATGACAGATAGTATCCAGTCAGTTCATTTTGCCCAAAGCAGTGAATAATGAGATAAATTTTCACGACAAGCACAGGTGAGAGCCTTCTACAACGACCAAAGCATTCGTCATATAACCTGGGTGCGTAATGGGATGACAAACGATACTCAATTGCGGTTATTCGCAACAGAAAGCTCCTAATTGTATCACAAAGTTTCTGCTATAGCTATACTTTGTTCCCAAATCCCAACCAACACAAGATTTAGCATTTTTTTCCTTTTTCTCATCAAACAGTTCCCACCTCGTGTCCCAAATTCTAAAGTAGTGGATAGAAGAAAGCCATACAGGTCAACAAAATACCATCCAACACTTCTATATTTTTCAATCTTCTCTAATTTGCCATCCCTACAAAACAAATACCAGCATAACCAGACTACGACATGCAGCAGCGGATGGCCACTGGACATGCAGCAGCGGATGGCCACTGGACGGCAAAAATCCCCTGCCAACAGGGGCGACGGCAGTGTCCGTGCTCGTATATGCTCGAGCACGGGCTCCCCAAGCCGAACACTTGGGACCCCCTTCACCACCGGCTAGGCGCATGGGCCTTCTTGGGCTGGCATCTTGGAGGTCCATTAGGGATTCATGTCTAGCGGAAAGCTGGAAGTGGAATGGAAGCCCAAGCGGCCAAGTCGGCCAGACCCCACTCCCCAACCCCAGTCGCCACTAGGAGAACCCTAGAGGAGGTTGGGAGGGCACGAAGGTGCGGCGGGCAGCTTGGAGAGTGGAGACTGGGAGGGCGCGAGGGCGGCTTGGAGAGCGGAGGAGGCCGGGAGGGCGTGCAGCGGCAAGGGCGCGGGCGCTGCGGTGGCTTGGAGAGCGGAGGAGGCCGGGAGAGCGTGCAGCGGCACGGGCGCGGCAGCGGCTTGTAGAGCAGAGGCCGGGAGGGCGCGTGGGCGCGGTGGCCGCCTGGCCGGGAGAGCGCCGTTCTTGCTCCTGCTGCATTTTTTGTATGTTTGTCTTGGCTTCGACACCACCTCTGTTTTCGTCCTGGCTTCGCCACTGCCTGCCGAGGGCTCGATTTTGGCCGCCCGCGCCACCACCCCCGTCGTGCCGTACCGCACCACCCGGAATTTCACATGGACAAATCCTGAAACTCACGTCCTCTTCGATCCAATCCCTCACTGTTCTCCCCCTTTCAAACATAACCTAATCCCCAAGTCCCCCATCCAGGAAAAAAACCCACAATTTCTAGATGAATCGCACTCCCGACAAGCTAATCCGTTCCGTCGAGGCAAAAATCAGGAAGGAGACGCAGGCAGGCAGGTAGAAGGGGCGAGGGGAGGGGTACGTACGACGGGATCTTGTCGACGTGGAACTCGACGCCATCGCGGGCGAGGACGAACATCTCGCCGTAGAAGGGCACCGGCATCCCGTTCCCGAACAGCTGCGGGTTCTCCGCCATCTCTCCCCCGCTCTCCCTGCCTCGACTCGGTCAATCCCTTCCTCCGCGCCGCCGATCGCCGAACTTAGAAGACAACTCGCGAAACTCAGCGAATGGGTCGGCAACTTGGCACGCGATTCGATTCCGCGGCGATGCTTATACCAGCACTCCACGGGTCGGGTCGGTTGCGTCGCGTTGGTTTCCGTCTCCAATTTGGGGGTTGTCTAATGCATGTCAAAATTTGGGTTACCAGATTAGAAACTTTGACCAAATTTGGTACTCATTTGATTAGTTATCATACTTGGTAAGATTATTGATTATTTTTTTAATGTAGCCAAAATTTGATCAGTACTTGATCACGAATTCAACTATTAAAATTTGATAATGCCAAAATTTAGCACACGTTAGTAGGGGTTTTTGTGGGTCATAAACTAAACGGACGGATGGGTTTTTGTGGGTCATGACCAAATATCCCACATTGATATGGATGGGTTGGTTAGTTAGTTACTTGCCTTTGGTGGGTTGTTTCCTAGTTTTAGGTTGCTCCCAGTGCTCCACCTTGGTCGGTATCTTAAAAGTGTCATGTAGGCAAAGTGCTGAGAAGGCAGTAGATTAAATGATGTGAGAGATTGTTGCAGTATTTAAATAAGAGACTGCTCTGGCTTGAAGTCATAGACAAGAAAATTAACTCATTTCCATCTTGTACACACAACCTCCTTCTACATCTAATTAATTAAAAGGACCTAAGATACTACACCATAAGAAACCATGCATTAGGAAAATAGTATCCTAACACTCCTCATGCACTAAGAAACTGCACTAAGATACTGTCCATTGAGAGCAGCCTTATACTCGTGCACGTGGTTGTGTGTAGGGATGACAATCTGGCGCGGTGAGCGTAGTACTCGCCCATACTCATACCCACTAGCCCAACTCTCCCCTACGGGCATGTCAACGAAGGGCGACGAGCGAAGAATCTCGCCTATGCCTGTCGCCTGCGGGGTATGCCCGTGTGCCTGCCACCACTTCATGCCTGTGTGCCCACCACCACTTCATGCAACCAACATCTCATTAGATCCTCCTTGCTGAGAGTGAGGATGGGGTATTGAGCCTTGCGAAGATTGCCCAGGTTGGCTACTACTTCTCGGAGTCGACATCTAAGAAATATGTAATATAGCTCACAAATCTAAGAGTTCAACACATATCACAAGCAACATATCAGGATTTAAGATAGGAATGAAAGAAAATTGAACCTGGTGGCGAAGGGAGCCGTCCGGTGCGGTGAGCTGACAACCGCGACCGCGAGGGAGAAGGGACCGAGGGAGTCGGCCAATGCTATGACCGCAAGGGAGGAGGAGTGTGACGCCCCGTGTCATTACCCCAGGGGTAATAACACTTAGGCACACAGATTACTATTCGTTTGCTCAGTAGAACACTGCTCCAACGAATAGTAAGCCTTCACCAGAGTTACGCAGCAGAACAATAAGATAGAAACTGTCATTTATTTCAACAGTTAGCCACGCGAGGCTAAGATCTTAATACAAGTTTTATACAAATACCCAAAGGAACTTCCCCGCTTCTCTTGTCTGCCCTGAAGTACCAGCCGCCTATTCGTCCCACAAGCCAAAATAGCTCCTAACTCACCCCGGGTCCTCTTAGTCAAAGTCTCCTCCTCCAGCTATTGCTTTTGTACCTGCAAGTCCTTCGTCCCACACGGGATAGTTCCCGGCCGGACTAGGATCTACAAAGGAGAATACTAACAAGGTTGAGTACACGAATGTACTCAGCAAGCATTAATAACAAAAGATGCACAGAATGCACTATCTCTATTCTTTATCACAATTTCTAAATCATCTCACTTTAGAAAATAGATCTCGACAAAAAGTAGCAAGTTTTAATACTGAAAAACTCTACTAGTCACTCGGAGAGACGAAAGACCCCCTGTGGTTCCCGTAGACTCCAATCCTGGAGACTGGCATGAATTCATGATTTGTTTAGCATCTGTGAGCTTTGTACCACTTTACCCATAGCTATTCGAACTCTCCGTGAGCGTGGTCCACCGCATTGCCTTAGATGCGGATTCGAGATCGAATACATAACGTTTTCCGAGTTACGTGATTAATTTCTCCACCCATCACCTTAGTCGGTGCAGATTTAATCACGCCACGACCTCATCATCCACCGAAGTTCGCGAGGTTGGTTGGCGACTTCTATTCTGCACTCAACACTCCACCTTAGCGCTATAGCGCCTTGGATCCCCACTTCCGGACTTTCCCCCAACGGTCCTGGGTTCCTCCATATCACTCACACACACCTATTACTTACCCGATGTGGAGAGCATAGTCACGTAACAAGGTAGCATTTTACGCCCATCGAAGCGGAAAATGGTTGACACGAATTCTGACATCGACCGAGTAAGAGTTTATTGGTCCTTATATTATAACCATATGTAAAAAAGGGGTCCACCTCTTACCTCATCGTCATCATCGTCGCGTTTCCCCAGTCAGGGCCCCCTTTTACCCACCTAGTAAGTCTCATTCTTTCTTAATCCTCTTAGTCATCTTATCTCAATTATTTTCTTTAGGTTTTGGAAAACCATTTTGATGCAATACTTATAATAGTGCAAGATATGGTATATTTTTAAAGTAACTATATTCATGTTCAAGAGGATCGCTTGCCTTTGTAGTAGTAAACCGGTCGGTCTGGATGAGATCGATGCAGTGTACTCCGGCCGCATGGTTAGATCCTCTGTAGCAAATCGGCAACACGAATAATAATATAAGTAAATACATAGTTGATTTGAGTGATAATAGAAGTACCTAAGTTAGTGGCGACTACAAGTTAGCACAGATTTTAATTAACTAAAACCTTTTTGAGACCTAAGCGAAGTTAGCACTCCCCAAAATAGTCGTCCTACTGTCTAATCGCACTAAGATCGAAAACCCGAGGTTCCCGCTTAACTAAATAAATTAGCCTAGTTAAACCGTTCTCAACGCCGGCTAAAAACCGATGTGATGACAAGATTGCTACAGTGCAAGCTACTTTACTAGCAACTACCACGGAGACCAAAAGACCCTCAACTAATAAATAAAATCTACCAAATCCTAATACTACCCTAATCTTCCCCTAACCCTACTCTCCTAATCTCCCCCTAATCCCTCCCTCTCTCTCTCTCTCTTACCTCCACTCGGCCGACCCCTTCCCCAAACTCAACACACGCGCACACACACACCGCCCTCACACTCCTCTCTCCCGATTCCCCTCTTCTTTCCAGCCCCAAACGCCGCACTTCCTCCTTCCTCGCGCCAGCTCCTAGCGCCGCCGCCTCTGCCGGCCCGGCTCGAGCTCCTCCTCTCGGCCACCCGGCCAGATCGCGCGCGCGCTGCGCCTCGTCTCCCGCGCGGCTCGGCTCCGCGCGGCGAGGCGGCGCCATTGTCGCCGGCCGTCTCTCTCCCGCTGGTCCTCCTTTCCCTGCGCCGATCTTGGTTCAAGGCGTCGGCCGACCGCTCGGCCGCGTCGCGCTTGGCCTCCCTTGCCTCGGCCCCTGCGCCTAACCCTTTGCTCTCAAAACTTGGCTTACTTTAGTTACTCTTTGGTTTAAGTTGAGCACGATTTAGCTTTTGATGTCTTGTCGATCTCGATCTGTGAGTGTAGATCTTGATGGATGAGTCTTTGCGATGGAGGAGGCTACGAGGTACTGGATCATGGCACACGGGGTACTACTCCCCTCTCAACCCCTATCTCTACTCCTCCTTCTCGCTCTCTCGATGCATATTGATGAGCGAGAACTATATGACTCTGTGGGTTGATGGATGTGCATGTGTATGGGTGAAAAGTAAGATGATTGTGGGAATATGGATGGTTACCTTTGCTTGGTTAGTTTAGGGAAAAGAGGATGGTAGTGCCGGTAGTGGTGCTGGTGCTCTTCTCTTGTTCCTCCTTGTCGATTTGGCGCGGTCCTGATGGCCATTGATGGTTCTACGCCGTCTCCGCTGCCGCCCTTGCTCTCTGTTCATCCTCCTTCTCCTCGGGCTCCCTTGCTTCCCTCCTCCTCCTTTGAGGGTGCTTGCTTGCTCTGCTGCCCATGGTGTCTTGCGGTGGCTTGACCTTGAGGATGGCAATGGGAGGCTTGGCTTACTGCTGGCTCTTGATTTGGGCAGTGAACCTCCTGGGGTTCTATTCTTTGTGTGGATGAGCTTGAGCTCTCTGTTGGTCTTGTGTTGTGCTTGTGAGAATGGCTTGTGCTGTGTGGCTTTTGTGAGCAAGAAGCCTCAGGTAGGGGGAGATGTTTCGGCTGTGGGGAGGGATAAGCTTGAGGAGGCTGGCCTATGCTGGATGTTCAGCTGGCTGCCCCTTGTGGTGGGTTAATGACCACTATGCCCTTACCCTTATCCTGATGGCATTCATGGCGCGAGATTTTTGTTGGGGGCTTTTTGGTCCATGGTTAGAAAATCACTATACGTGGGTGCCCGATTAAATTAAACACCGAGTGATGAGACCCACGGAAGTGACAGGTGCCGAATGACCTAGGGTGTTCTGGATACCTTAGCGATCAAGGGGCCGACTAACTCCGGTTGGTCTGGGTACCTTAATAGTTAAGGGACCGGCTACCCAGGTGGTTCTGGGAAACCTATTGGACTTCGGGTATACTGACGGCTACCACTTTAAAGTCTAATTCTTTAAAAACTACCTTCGGTTTTGCCACACCTATCTGGGCTTTTAGCTACACACTGAGATGTGGGCTTTGGAAGACGCTGGTGATCACTGAACAAGATGGCCAAAAGACTGCAGCTACATGAATGCAAGAATGCGAATTGTAATCTTTTTATTTGTTATTGTAATATACGAATCGATTGTGTTGATTCATGTAACTAAGGGTGTTGTAATGAAATAACAGATAGAGCTGTAAGATTTTGATGATTTATTTACCATTTGTAAGAATTTGATGTATGATGTTAATTGAGGTTGTACTGTGATGTGATCTTAATGATTTTTTTTTTGCTAACACTAATTATGGATTACTGTTGGATTAGCTTAGTTAATTCTGCGGGTTCTCACATCCTACCCCCCTTGAAAAAAATTTCGTCCCCGAAATTGAAATCTCTCCTGGGGAGGTTTTGTGGCAGACTTCGTGTAGTACTTTGTTGCCCTCCCATATAGCTTTATTGACGGAGTGACTTTTCCATTGTACCTTGCGAGATTGAATCATCCGGTTCCACAGCCTTCAATCTGCTATTGCCAGAATGTTCACTCGATGCTCTTCGTAGATTAGATAATCCTGTGGTGGTATGTCTAACTTGGTTAAGTGATGCTCGGATTCCCGCAGGCATTCCCTGAGTTGGGAAGCATGGATTACTTCGCAAATCCTTGATAACTACCCTGGTAGTTTCTAGTTGATACGCCAGGGTGGTCTTTTTGCTCTAAAATCTGAAAGGGGTTCAACATACCGTGGACTTAGATTTTTTCCCCTTTAATCCAATCCAGCGTACCCCTCGTATAGGTGACACCTTCAAATAGACTTAACTTCTTCGAATTTTAGGTCTCTTTGATGTTGCTCCGCGTAGCTCTTCTTCCTACTCTGGTAAATCTTAAGGTGTCCTCGTATTAGTTGAATCTTCTCGTTGTTCTCCCGTACGAGTTCAGGTCCTACTAGAGTCTGTCTCCGACCCCATATCGACTGATGGGTGATCTACACTTTCTGTCGTAGAGGGCTTTGAATGACCATTTGGATATTAAAATGGTAGCTACCTTCAGGAATCAAGTTGGTAGTGAATTCTCTTTCCTTATCTGGGGGCAATATCGGGTAATTCCTTAGGGAGTACTTTTGGAAAATCTCTTACTATCTGTATTCCCTTTACTTGCAGGCTGGCTTAGCTAGGGCGAGGCAATTTCGGTGGGGTTCTAATCTGGAGGTATTTCAGTTGGCCTTTCCAACACGTATTTCGATACTGGTACGACGGCAATTGATGTAAGACAATATAAAGGTAGCATATAGGTGAGTTACTAACTTGCTAGTAGGTCACCTGAGATACTGGAGTGTTGCTTAGTGGCTGGCGATGGCATGGCCTGACCTTGGGTGGTTTGTGATTTGCAAATAGCCGGATGCAGCTTGAATACCGGTCCCTGATTGACTTAGGCGATTCTCCAAAAGAACCTGATCTTGATCATAGAAACAAATTGATCTTGTACATCAACTTGTACTATTTATGTATTCAATTTGCCAAGTCTAAACCAACTTCTATTTGTCTTCTAAGTTAAATCCTTGGCTTCAATTTCCACAGTAAAACCAATATCATAGCCTCATTTTTAATTGTAATTGAACCTTTGGTTAAATTCCCCAATTTTAATCTTGCTATCATTTCTAAGATCCGTAGGTCAAGCATTCATGTTAAGATAATACTCTCCAATTCAATCTATTATGCCCATCGATTTACCATCTCATTGTTTCCGTTAGTCCACCATCAACTGTAGATTAACCCATCACGATTATTCAATTAACTCTACTAATTTCGTCAACTTTTCATAATTCAACCCATGTACCTGAATTCCAATCATAATTTACTATACTAATCCAACTCCATGTCTTATTCAATACCTATACTTTATCAGATTGTCAACACTAAATTCCCAACAATCACTAAAAATACATCTAAATCCCAATTCATTTTCCAAATGTATCCAGTAAATCCATCATAACCAAATTATTCAAATAATTCCACAAAGTTTACTCATAGATCATACTTCAATTAATTCAACCAAAATTGACATCACATATTGCTATGAAAATCCAACCGTTTCACATTTCAATCACTGCTCTTACTGGATTAATTTCTCAATTCTAACTCTCCAATAATTACTAAAATCCATTTAAATCTGCCAAGATGTGTTTCTATTGTTCAACCAAGATTTAGTTCTATACTCCAACAAAATATACTTATATGATCCAACATTAACATGTTCCAGTATCCAACAAAAGTATTTCTATAATCCAACAATAATATATTTCTAATAGTCAAATCACGATATATTCCTGTAATCCAATAGTGATGAAATTCGATAATCCAACTCCAACCATTATATAATCCTACATCTTCAACAATAATATATCTCCATAATCCAATATCCCTAACTCCAATAATCCAACAATTGCATTCTTGTGATCTACCAGCCAACATTCATTTCTCTATCTCATAATAATCCAATTACTCAATAGTCATGTACTCCTACTGATCCAATGTTCATCAATCCAATATCTACATCAATCTATTTCCATAATTTAACCTTCATTGGTCCAATATCCAATAATCCAATAATAATAGATGGTTATGATGCGACATTCAGTACCCAACCACCATCTATTCCCACAATCCTATATCCAACCATTCATTTATCTAGTATTCAACAATAATTTATTCCTATTATCAATATCCCACCACGATGTGCTTCTAATAATCCAATATCCGCAATGGTGTAATCCTTTAATCCGATATTCAATAATCATTCTATACTTCGTCAGGTGGTGACCTCTACACTTTGCACAACTACTATCTATGGCAACATGCTGCTGCTGGGTTAGGGATCTCTGGAAGGACGGTTGAAAATTCTTGGCCCGGGTGGTCCACATCGAGGTGGTGTTGGTTGTGGTATGCTTGGACAATATCCATAGGTAGATGGTGGATGGGAATGGCTAGCGGCTGAAATTGTGGTGGTTCTAGATTACACTGTCTCGTTAAAGTCTACTGGTGGATTTTCCATTGGTATGTCCCGCAGTAATCGTCCAAATTTTAATTTTGAATCTCTGTTGTCGTGTCTTTGTCCTTCCATGCTTCTGCAGGGAGAGGAATGGTCCAATACTTCTTGGTATGCCTGAGTTGTATTTTGGAGACCTTGATTGTGCTGCCAGCAAGGTAATAAATTGAGGTCTAAGTCCTGAAGAGATGCATTTGACCCCACTAGGTGGTTGTGTAACAAATTCGCGTGCATCAAGCTTGACAGGTGGAAAGAGTGTGTGCTTGTGTGTTTCCTTGTGGGGCCTCTATTATACTTGGCTGGGTTAGGTTTTGTATGCATGATTCGAGACTGATGGCAAGGTACACTTAAGACCAGAAGGATTACCAAGTACTTCCTGCCTGAGGATATCAAGATGTGAAACAGGAGGTACACCAAGACTCTCCATGTTAGTTCTCCTAATGGTCTCACAGTTCTCATTTGCTAAAGAAAACACCGTACTACTGTCCTAGAAATATTGACCCCTCGTAGTTATTGATCGAAAGGTATAGATTCCTTAACAATAGACAACTCCACACTGCTCTCGGTGCTCTTTAGTGAGAAAAGCCCAGAAAATGTATCGGAGTTGAAACTGCCAAAACTCAATTTGACTTAATGAGCGTTGGTAACTTGCAAATGGTTAGGAATTACAACTGCAAGATTATCATCGGCTAACTTGGTGGCAACTAAGCAGTTGTTATGTATGCTTAGACCCTAGAAGTTCGCTGCTGGTGATGATTCATCAACATTTGACTCCGCGACTTCGTCCTCTGCGTGAGGATGCTTCTATGGCAGATGGGTACTCAGGTTCTGTAGTAATCCATCTTTGTATTCAGGATTACTTTCAAGATGCTCCAAGTGTCTCTCAGGCGCATTTACTGATCTTAATTATAATTAAGTTGTTTCCGTCTTAATTAAGAATTTTCATGTGAGTTAGTAACATTAGCAAACGGCGTAGATAACTGTGGTGGGGTCTTATATAACGATGGGTCACCAGAGACTTGAAAAGGAGTGACTGATTTCCCGATGTGATTCATCCTGTGGAGACCACTCCTTGCCGTATTTCTGCTTGTTGTCAGCGGCTGAGTGACTGTGGTCCTCAATCACAATAAGCTCTTGCATAGAAAATAACCATGGGTCAAACTTTGTTGGCGGGATTGTACTCGTAGACTGTTTTCCAAGGGTGGCTTACGGTGCTCAGCAAGGACGGGTACTGTCCAGCATATCCTGTCTATTGTAACCACAGGCATGCTAGAAGGTTTCCCCTGAAATCTGCCCATTCTTATGATGTCAGCCATTGAAAACTGATCTTGCGTCCTGTGGGGGAGGATGTTAAGAATTTGATTACATTAGCTGTCGTATTTGTAGTATTTTAGTTTGACTAGATCTTCTGTTGGTTATACGAATTTCTTATTTCTTCAGCAATGATTGGTGGTAGGGAAGAGGGTATCATGTTTATCTGACAGAGTTAACCCACGGGTGAGTTGTATTATGCCATACACAGATAATCAAATAACACCAAGAAACATAGAGATGCAAAAAGATCCATATCCTATACTACCTGAGTCTCTCGTGCTCAGTCACGCTTGAGATCCCGTTCTCAAGACCGCCCAAACCACGTGTTTGGGACCGCTCAGAGCTTGCCTCTGAGTGCGACCTACACTACCCTGGATCCACGTGCCTGTGCGCTCGAGATCCGTTCGAGACCGCCCAAACCACGTGTTTGGGACCGCTCGAGGTTCATTCTCGAGCACGCCAGACTTCGCTCCTGGTACGCCTGAGCTACTGCGCTCGAGTGCCACGGACCACTCGTCCGGGAAAACTGATATGCAGAAATGAGATAAGGCATCTTTTTACACCGTCAACCATTTTAGTTACTCTCTTCAAGTAGGTAAGGATTACTTAAGATGCTGACGGGTTATTTTGGTGATATAGATGAAAAGGTAAAGAAGCTAACAGGTATGGCCCGTACTCATCCCGAGATTGGAAAAGCAGGTCCACGCCAGAGTTCTACTTCATACCCCTAGCCCTGGCATGAAACTTATGGCCTTATATTGATACCCCTTCGCCTATAGCCTTCAAATCTTCTATCTTAGGTCGAATTGCTAGCCTGACAGATTATCTAGCAGGAATCAACAACACGAGTCCAATGACGAAGCACACACTTCTCCCCCGTACTCTATCGGATGGAAGATTTAATCTAAACCTCCTACAAAGGGATGATTCTATGTTAGCAGGCTGCCACTTTAAAGAAGATGAGGTTTTTAACATAATACTTTTGAAACGGGACAGGAATAGAAATTGATATGGGGATGGGGGTTAATAAGGTAATTAGTGCAATATAGCAGGCGAGAAAAGCACACCTAAGTTCTTGCTACAGTTTCTATGTTATTAGCGTGGCCCGAACCTATTGCTCTGATACCATCTGTGACGCCCCGTGTCATTACCCCAGGTGTAATAACACTTAGGCACATGGATTACTATTCGTTTGCTCAGTAGAACACTGCTCCAACGAATAGTAAGCCTTCACCAGAGTTACGCAGCAGAACAATAAGATAGAAACTGTCATTTATTTCAACAGTTAGCCACGCGAGGCTAAGATCTTAATACAAGTTTTATACAAATACCCAAAGGAACTTCCCCGCTTCTCTTGTCTGCCCTGAAGTACCAGCCGCCTATTCGTCCCACAAGCCAAAATAGCTCCTAACTCACCCCGGGTCCTCTTAGTCAAAGTCTCCTCCTCCAGCTATTGCTTTTGTACCTGCAAGTCCTTCGTCCCACACGGGATAGTTCCCGGCCGGACTAGGATCTACAAAGGAGAATACTAACAAGGTTGAGTACACGAATGTACTCAGCAAGCATTAATAACAAAAGATGCACAGAATGCACTATCTCTATTCTTTATCACAATTTCTAAATCATCTCACTTTAGAAAATAGATCTCGACAAAAAGTAGCAAGTTTTAATACTGAAAAACTCTACTAGTCACTCGGAGAGACGAAAGACCCCTGTGGTTCCGTGAGACTCCAACTCGAGACGGCATGAATTCATGATTTGTTTAGCACTGCGCAGGCTTTGTACCACTTTACCCATAGCTATTCTGAACTCTCCGTGAACAGGGTCCACCGCATTGCCTTAGATGCGGATTCGAGATCAGAATACATAACGTTTTCCAGGTTACGTGATTAATTTCTCCACCCATCACCTTCCGGTCTGATTTAATCACGCCGCGACCTCATCATCCACCGAGTTCTGGCGAGGTTGGTTGAGGCAGCTTCTATTCTGCACTCAACACTCCACCTTAGCGCTATAGCGCCTTGGATCCCCCACTTCCGGACTTTCCCCCACCGGTCCTGGGTTCCTCCATATCACTCACACACACCTATTACTTACCCGATGTGGAGAGCATAGTCACGTAACAAGGTAGCATTTTCTGCCCGTCGAAACGGGAAAATGGTTGGCACTGAATTTACGGCATCTGACCGAGTAAGAGTTTATTGGTCCTTATATTATAACCATATGTAAAAAAGGGGTCCACCTCTTACCTCATCGTCATCATCGTCGCGTTTCCCCAGTCAGGGCCCCCTTTTACCCACCTAGTAAGTCTCATTCTTTCTTAATCCTCTTAGTCATCTTATCTCAATTATTTTCTTTAGGTTTTGGAAAACCATTTTGATGCAATACTTATAATAGTGCAAGATATGGTATATTTTTAAAGTAACTATATTCATGTTCAAGAGGATCGCTTGCCTTTGTAGTAGTAAAACTGGTCGGTGCCGATGAGATCAGTAGCAGGTACTCCGGGCTGCATGGTTCGTCCTCTGTAGCAAATCGGCAACACGAATAATAATATAAGTAAATACATAGTTGATTTGAGTGATAATAGAAGTACCTAAGTTAGTGGCGACTACAAGTTAGCACAGATTTTAATTAACTAAAACCTTTTTGAGACCTAAGCGAAGTTAGCACTCCCCAAAATAGTCGTCCTACTGTCTAATCGCACTAAGATCGAAAACCCGAGGTTCCCGCTTAACTAAATAAATTAGCCTAGTTAAACCGTTCTCAACGCCCGGCTAAAAACCAGTGACAGACAAGATTGCTACAGGTGCAAGCTACTTTACTAGCAACTACCACGGAGACCAAAAGACCCTCAACTAATAAATAAAATCTACCAAATCCTAATACTACCCTAATCTTCCCCTAACCCTACTCTCCTAATCTCCCCCTAATCCCTCCCTCTCTCTCTCTCTCTTACCTCCACTCGGCCGACCCCTTCCCCAAACTCAACACACGCGCACACACACACCGCCCTCACACTCCTCTCTCCCGATTCCCCTCTTCTTTCCACCCCAACGCCGCACTTCCTCCTTCCTCGCGCGGCTCGCGCGCGCGCGCTCTGCTGCCCCGGCTCGAGCTCCTCCTCTCGGCTCACCCGGCTCGAATCGCCCCGCGCTGCGCGCTCGTCTCGCGGCTCGGCTCGGCGCGCCAGGCCGGCGCCATTGCCGCCGGCCGTCTCCTCCCGGCTGGTCCTCCTTTCTCGCTGCGCCGATCTTGTTCAAGGCGTCGCCCGACCGCTCCCGGGCGTCGTCGCTTGGCCTCCCGGCTGCCTCGGCCCCCTGCGCCCTAACCCTTTGCTCTCAAAAACTTGGCTTACTTTAGTTACTCTTTGGTTTAAGTTGAGCACGATTTAGCTTTTGATGTCTTGCTGATCTCAGATCTGTGAGTGTAGATGCTGATGGATGAGTGCTGCGATGGAGGAGGCTACTGAGGGTACTGGATCATGGCACACGGGGGTACTACTCCCCCTCTCAACCCCTATCTCTACTCCCTCCCTTCTACTGCTCTCTGATGCATATTGATGAACTGAGAACTATATGACTACTGTGGGTTGATGGATGTGCATGTGTATGGGTGAAAAGTAAGATGATTGTGGGAATATGGATGGTTACCTTTGCTTGGTTAGTTTAGGGAAAAGAGGATGGTAGTGCCGGTAGTGGTGCTGGTGCTCTTCTCTTGTTCCTCCTTGTCGATTTGGCGCGGTCCTGATGGCCATTGATGGTTCTACGCCGTCTCCGCTGCCGCCCTTGCTCTCTGTTCATCCTCCTTCTCCTGCTCCTTGCTTCCTCCTCCTCCTTTGAGGGTGCTTGCTTGCTCTGCTGCCCATGGTGTCTTGCGGTGGCTTGACCTTGAGGATGGCAATGGGAGGCTTGGCTTACTGCTGGCTCTTGATTTGGGCAGTGAACCTCCTGGGGTTCTATTCTTTGTGTGGATGAGCTTGAGCTCTCTGTTGGTCTTGTGTTGTGCTTGTGAGAATGGCTTGTCTTTGTGTGGCTTTGTGAGCAAGAAGCCTCGAGTAGGGAGATGTTTGGTGTGGGGAGGGATAAGCTTGAGGAGGCTGGCCTATGCTGGATGTTCAGCTGGCTGCCCCTTGTGGTGGGTTAATGACCACTATGCCCTTACCCTTATCCTGATGGCATTCATGGCGCGAGATTTTTGTTGGGGGCTTTTTGGTCCATGGTTAGAAAATCACTATACGTGGGTGCCCGATTAAATTAAACACCGAGTGATGAGACCCACTAAGTGACAGAATGACCTAGGGTGTTCGGATACCTTAGCGATCAAGGGGCCGACTAACTCCGGTTGGTCTGGGTACCTTAATAGTTAAGGGACCGGCTACCCAGGTGGTTCTGGGAAACCTATTGGACTTCGGGTATACTGACGGCTACCACTTTAAAGTCTAATTCTTTAAAAACTACCTTCGGTTTTGCTACACCTATCTGGGCTTTTAGCTACACACTGAGATGTGGGCTTTGGAAGACGCCGTGATCACCGAACAAGATGGCCAAAAGATCATGACTACATGAATGCAAGAATGCGAATTGTAATCTTTTTATTTGTTATTGTAATATACGAATCGATTGTGTTGATTCATGTAACTAAGGGTGTTGTAATGAAATAACAGATAGAGCTGTAAGATTTTGATGATTTATTTACCATTTGTAAGAATTTGATGTATGATGTTAATTGAGGTTGTACTGTGATGTGATCTTAATGATTTTTTTTTGTTAACACTAATTATGGATTACTGTTGGATTAGCTTAGTTAATTCTGCGGGTTCTCACAAGGAGGGACCGAGGGAGCCGGCCTGTGCAATGACCGCAAGGGAGGAGGAGGGTCCGAGGGAGTCGGGGGCAGCCGCCAACGTCGGTGGAATGCTTTGGTGTCGGCTGGATGTGCTAGCAGCGGAGGGATGGAGGTGTATGCGGAGAGGAGAGAAGGGGGTGCAAATGCATATGCGGGACTAGAGAGGGAGACCGAGAGAATAGGATGGTTGGCAACGCATATGGAGAGATAAATCGAGTGGGAGTGGGTATGCGCTGGGGACTGGGGAGTGCACTGGAGACCTAGGGTTTTCTCTAAGGGCCCACCTATCAAGGAGGCTTCTGGCTAAACGAGCGTGGCAGACACGAGTGAAGCTCACCCATGCCCGCGCCCGCTGGGCAGAGTATTACCCCTATTTTTATGCCCGTGGGCAAAGTAAACACTTTATGTCCAGCTCTATTAGGGTATTTGCTCACATGCATACGGATAATCGGGTATAATTGTCATTCCTAGTTATGTGGAGGTTTCCATTTTTAGGAGAGCCCGGAGTGTTCCAAGATGGGCCCGAAGCCTACTAGCCTGTAGGTGAGATAAACTCCAGTCTTTTCTCCTTTTTCTCCAATCAATTTCTCCTCTCTTTTTCTGCGACATAACACGTGCACTCTTCAGGTCTTAACAAGTGATTAATCAATGATCTCAATAGCACGCACAGAAACAAGAAAAAAAACCGATACCATGAAAGAAGAAACGAATATACCTTCTTTGCATAAGACGGAGAAATACACCAATTAGATAACGAAACAGAATTTCGATACGACTTTCCTCCTAGCTGGATGAATTTTGCATTACGACATGGACTCGGACAACAAAGGTAGCCACAGAACATTCAGGGAGGGAAGCGCGCCTGTGACGTGATGCTACGCAAAGAGCGAAAATTTCTCGAGACATGAAGTACTCTCAAGGGCATTTTCTTACCCACGTTATGGCCAGCTCCACCGCAGAATGAATCTCAAGAGTCGTCCTCCGATCTATGGAATTTCATCCTGGTGGTACAGGTACAGGCCGAAACCAAACCGTGCGCAGGCTTTGCAGAACGCTGCTTCCTCCGCAGCTGCAACAGCGTCTTCGTTACGGCCCTCGTGTACTGGTGCTGTGCCAGTGGCCTCTCTGTATGCCTACAACACCCACACAAACGCAAGCATTATGTCGACCTACAAGACAAGGCAACCAAGAAAGGAATTGCTTCGGCATATGTTGATGTTATGATCAACCATAAGAAGAGTAGATCAGTTTGCTTCGACTATTTCCCACGTATTACTTCAAAGTTAATTTGGACTGCAGGCTAGTTCAAAAAATTCCCAACGGAAGATATAACTAGCGCAGAATAAATAAGTAAACAAATATTATTTCAACAGAAAAGGGAGAAGAAATACCTCTCCATCTGTTCCTCTTAGTATCACCCGATAGACCACAGTTACAGTTCCATTGTCAGAATAAATAACATTACGAACTTCTCCACACCAACCTGAAAATATCAAAAACCAATCAATATTCCAAATTTAAGTACCACCTCCTAGTAAGAATACAGATAGTTTCTTGTAATTTCACAGTTTTTTTTTCTATTTGGAAATCTTCAAGTATTGAGCTGCAATCAGATTGGCTCAAATACCCAACAAAACTACATCCAAAAAACTTTGAGCACCTTCATTTTAGATTAATTAAGACAAACTAAGACTTTGATGTAAAAAATCTATATAGAAAATCTTTGATGTAAAACATGGCACTGTCGCCAAGCACTATATCAGCAAAATGTAGCAAGCAATCTTTCAGATTTTGTATAACAGGTTTGACACGGTATAAGCTGGTTATTTGTGCTTGATATCGCTTAATACGAAATTTGTGAAGACACTAATAAGAACATGCATCCAAATACGACCTTGAAGCTAAAGTTGTATGAAAACACATCTGGAAGAACCGGTATAAGTTTAGTACAAAAGTACTGTACACTCAAGTTAGTATTCACCAGAAAAGAAGATTCTGATCATAGGGATAAGAGAAGAAAACACAAAATGCTTTCTAATCTTAAAAAGAGAATTCACCTGGTGCATAAAAGCTCAGCATTCTATTGGCATGGTACCTGCACAATCAAAGATCAATAAAGATTATGTAAGGAGAATGACATCACACACATGTTTCCCTATCAAACTTATAAAAAGAGTAGTTATTGTAGAGGTCCTAGTTCTGTCAGTACAATTTAGTGTCAACGATTGATATTGTGTGTTAATGTATGTCGGGGTTACTTTTCACTGGATCTTTTTTCAAAAAAAAAAAATCACGTCCAAAGTAATCCACACTAATATTACATCACCACAGCTTAGGAAATGTAGCGACAGCTTTTCTTATCAAAAGACTAGAAGCAGTGTTGATTCCACTATTCCTTCAGCATGATGAATGATGACCAAAATAATTATTCATCCAACAAATCCAACCCATGACCGAAGATTGTGGGATCTAGACCCATGTAACCCACAGAGGATTGTAACTTATGAAATGACTAGACAGGACTAGCTTCAAGATAGATCGACAGTAGACATGTCACTCTCTCCTAACAAGAGGTACATTCCATGAGTAACTAATACTTGAGCGGCACTCTACTCTCCTCTTATTTGAGCTCGGATTATCCCCCCACCCCCACCCGCACGACTAGTATAGTTTAGATCAAGCAGAAGCATTTGTTTTGATATACTTAAAGGCATATGCAGCACTTATATTATTCTTTTCTTTATAGGCACGGAGAAAAGGCATGAAGCAATTCAGCTCGCAAGCCAAACTCCAATTTAACTGAGTCCAGAAATCAGTTAGCTAGGGTAGTTTTATCCCACGAACATTTTATATTTTTTAGACTAACAAACTAAAGGCCCCAGCTTCATTTGAAACCAAAATAGCTACATCCGTTTCAAAAAGGTTGATTTGACAGCATACACAGAAGTACAGAACTATATAGCTCTAATCATTTTTCAAATTCCAAAGTACCAGAACTTTCCCTCTTTTTAGACTAATGAACTATCCCCCCTTTGACCTTGTCTGAAATGCAGAACTCAATCAACACATCAAATAATTGACCATTGACTTTATACATCTTTTCTAAACAAAGCTTGAGGCAGGAGAACAAGTTACTCAAGCAACTTTCCCATATAATGGATGTTCCAAACCTACCAACAAGGCAGCAGAAATCCTTTCTTTACACCAACAAACAGTCATCGACTCACGTAGAGAGCAAAGCAGGCCAACCTCACAACCATCCTAATATCCTATACTCATAAGTCGTGAGTAGTCTCAACCATCTGAATGATCAAATGTGCTCTTAGTTGGAAGGTAGAACCAATTAAGGCCCTTCTAATTTCTAAGGAGGGCAATGGTGACAAGACAATGAATCGAATTTGTGCCACAAATGGAATTTCATGAACTATCACAGTATCTATTCAATACAAAGCTCTTACATAAAATGTGTTGGCCCAGGGGCACCATTTGATGTCCAATCCAACCAATTCAATCCAGAGGATAAATAACCACAGAAAGGAAGAGACAGTAGCTCCTAAATTATCAGAAGAAAAAAAACACAGCAATATACGACCTTTAACTTCCATGTTACAACAACTAATCTACCCGAACTCTCCTTCCACTAATTCCCAGTTTCCCAAGAATCTCTTAAACACATTTTGTCAATCAAATCGAATAACTGATAGCTTTACTAGGCTGAAATCCTCTCATGGCAACAACGGATCATGCATTCTTCTCTAAAACCAACACGTACCGACCCATAGGACGACAGCAGATTTGCTATTTCTAACTTCTAAGTCGCCTGAAATTTTCTTAAGTTTAAGTCAATTGTTGTGACTATTGGATTTGCGTAGAGATTGATGTGTTGATTGTATATTGATCCAATAGATAAAACATATGATTTATACTTAATAAAATTCCAATCACCTTACAAATAGGCAATCCCGTACGACAATAGCAGCAGCACGACCCGAAACAGATCAAAGCGAGCAAACAATCAACAAACGAGACGGGCAGGCTGGGGCGCAGGCACCACTCACCAGGGGACGGTGTTGGTGTCTGGGTCGATGATCTTGTCGGGGACGCGCTTGTTGAGGTCGCGCAGGATCTCCACCAGCGGCCGCGTCATGCCGGTGGCCTTGTCGAGCGGCACGACGTAGTTGGTGGTGGGCACCCCCTTCCCCCCGCCGCCCTCCAGCTTCGCCACCACGGACAGCCCCCGCCGCCGCCGCCGCGGAGGCGCCGCGCACCCCAAGCCCACCCGCGCGTTCCTCCTCGCGGCGGCGGCCGCCGGGACGACCGGCGCCGCGGAGAAGGCGAGGGCAATGGCCGCGACCTCCATGCCCGCGGTTTGGTGGCGAGGTTTGACTTGGGAATGCGCGTGTTCGTTGCTGCTGCTATGGCGCAGAGCGGTGGTAGGGGTCCTAGGGAGAGAGGTGGTGGGTGGGGAGTAGAAAACGACCGGGTTTTGGGGTGGGGAATGGCCAACCGAGCGGGAGCGCGCGGGTGGGTTGCGCGGCCGCGCGGAGCAGCCAGGTAGCTAAGCCAACCACCTAGGCACCTACCCCCTCGCGGCGCGAGCGGGTCACGCGACGGGGCGGGGGTGCGACCGTGCGAGGCGGCGGAAAATGGGTGGGTGGGTTGCGCGGCCGCTAGTTGCCTTACACCGTGCCAAGCAGCCAACTACCCCGCGCGGCGCGGGCTAGCCAGCTAGGCTTCAGGTTTGGCCGGGCGCTGGGGGGTTGGTGAGGGGCAGGGAGTTGGGACGAGAAGAAAAACTGCGGTGTTTATCTATGCTCGTCACGGAGAAAGGGCTCTGGTACTCTGGTCCACGGCGCTGCCGCTAGAGCCGGCGCGCGGGGATGGATACGGATCGGCGACAAGGCCGGCCGATCTGTCCATCGATCTGACGGTGCTTCGGTTGACCGAGTGGGCGAGGGCCGAGGGAGCCGCACCGCATGTGCTTGCTAGGCTGCTGCCGAGAGAGAGAGCAAGGTGCTGAAGGTAGCACTGCGTTTGCGCGGGCGGAAAGAAACCGGCGAATAGAGCGGCTGATTGGAGCAATTTTAGAATTGTTGGTTTACTCGGACGACAAACAGGTAGTAGTACCAGGAGTACATATCGAGCAACTTGTGATTGGAACATGACAGTTCTCTGACAACCCACGGATATATGAGCACAGGTCGGACATTGAAAAACAGCTGTGGCAAGTGGAAAACGTATAATAAAAGGGAGCTACCTTCGGTCCAGAGTAGATGTTATTTAAAGAGTTTGTTTCTGTTCGTCTTTCAAAAAGAGTTTGTTTTTGTTGGCCAAGTTACTCTCCATAGGTCAGCTATGGTTTGTTTGGTATGGCTGTAGCTTTTCTAAAACATAGCATCCGGCTAGACTGAACGACTAAACGGCTGAGTCTGGCTTTTAGGTAAGCTGACGCGAACTTCTAAGCTGGAAAATGTCTAGAATGCTCTAGAGGCAAATGACGATAATTAATGACAACTAATAATAATTAACCATAATTAATGGGCAGTTAAGACAACTAACAACAATTAGCGACAACTAACCGCAATCGGTGTCCGTGTGGGAGGAAGAGGTTTGCCGGGGCAGTGACGGCGCGGGAGGAGAAGGGAAGCCAGGGCGACGGCGGCGTGGGTGGTAGAGGGAGAAGGAGGGAAGCAAAGGCAACGGTGGTGGCACGGGAGAAGGAGGGAAGCCAGGGCAGAGGCGGCTCGGGAGGAGGTCAAGGCAGTGCCGCGGGAGAAGGGAGGTTGGGGGTGGCGTCGGTCGAGGAGGAGGGAGGCGGTCTGGGGTGGAGGACGGAGTTGACATTAGGGGAGGCAATTGGAGGCGGAGGGAGCCAGTCGAGGGCGACACCGATCGAGGGCGGACGAGGAGGGAGCCAGTGGGAGGAGGTGGAGGTAAAGTTCGGTTGCGAGAGCGAAATGTGTGGATGGCCGGTGGGGAATGAGGTTTGAGGGGTGGGATTCGGGAATATATACGTGGTAGGAGGGGGTAAATTTCTCCTACTCTACGGCAAACTCGAAACTTAGGCCTGTTTGGGACGGCTTTGGCTTTGGTTTTGCTCGGAAAAGCCGAAAGCTGTCACAAATAGACGTCTTTCAGTAGCCGCTTTTTAAAAAGTCAGAAGCCGTTTTCAATGCGGTGAAGCCGGAAGCCAGCCTAGGGTAGCTTCCCACAGCTTTGGCGGGTTTTTTTTACTTTGCCACTGAAGTTGGGATGAAATTACCCATCAATACCATCGGTCTAAACTGTCAAATACCAAACGTCTTCAGCTCATTCATTCAGCCCAACCAAAAACCGTTTTTATATAAAAAAACAACCGTCATGCCAAACAAGCCTTATATCACGCAGGATTCAGCTTCTGCAATGATCTCAGCTTTCGGGACAAACATTGACAACAGGCAACACAAGAAGGATTGAGAAGTCCCAATAGACCAGGGATCGAATCACAAATCACCCAGGATTGAGAAGTCCCAAAAGACCAGGGATCGAATCACAAAACACCCAATCTGCAAAATTCTAGCACGTCATACACGATAGCTGCAGTCTGCCGCTAGTGCGCGTGCGGTTTCTGTGCCAACGTATATGAACACTGCATTCACATACCGTTCCCGTCGCATGCATGTGCGAACATTACATGAGAAAACGGTGCAACAATTGGTCCGAGATCTCGTCACTTACGTTAGAACAAATAAACACATCACTGTTTTGCCCGAGCACTTATGCTAACTAGCATTGCAATAGGAAAATCGGAGCTAGTTCAGTAGCAAAACTAGTGACGTGATCAACATAAGTCCAATACAACATGATCTCAGAAGGGCGACGGTGCGACAGCACAAGACAAAATTTTGTTTCATTGCAGTGCTTATATTACAGAACAGGGAAGAATCATGATTAGTTTTGCAAAAAAAGAAGTCAGAGTTAAGTGTCTAACCCACCGTTCCATCAAATCCTACAACACCATGCCACCGCCTTCCCGCCGATTCATCCATAAATGTTCCATCCAAAGATTCTGATTACTGCAAGAAAAGCCCAAAGCAGCCATCTAACTGTACCATCCGACAAAAATAAGGGACTCAAACGAGCACTGCATCCCAAAGGGCTCTCTGCTTGAGTTCATCCAAGTATCATGTTGCGGTTGTTGTATCCTGCAGGTCATAAGCCGAAGAAACGCAAGTTAAGCTCAGATAATTGTTGCACCTCAATTGAAGTCACGACTGCACAAGGACACTTGTTTACCTGCTCGAGCTTCTGTTGGAAGAGCATTTGCAGTTCTCTCCGGAGGCCATCAACCTCCCCAGCATACTCTTTTTGCTCCTCTGATGTCAACTCCTCCAACTGCACCCCCAATCTGTAGAGTACATTATCGAGGCCACAGAACTCAAAATCCGTCACATCAGTTGATGGAAGCTTTAGTAGACTCTTAATAACCAACAAAACCTGCATAGAAATCAAATAAGAATCCAGATTAGTTCATTAGGTAGGTGTCACAGGCTAGGTTTTACTGGCGATTGGAAATCTTGTTAAGTGCAGTAGTCATAACTTCCAGCTCTGGACAAGCATAATATACACTTCTAGATCTTTCTGTTCAGAACTTCAGGTGTATATATAACACAATTTATAAAGGAAAATGACTTGTATAAACCAAGCAAATAAGTTTAGTACAAAAACTGAGAGAGCAGATTCCATACAGAAACTAAGTCAAGCATGATCCTGTCGCAGGCTTCAAAAATGCATATCCACGTATGAAATGAACAAATTATTGCACACAAGGGACAAATGTCATGAAAAATGCTGGCTATGACTGCTAGGTGCTAACCAATGCTAACCAAAAGGATGCAAAGAATTGGAGAAAGCACTGATCATACCTTTTCTTGAAGTTCAAGGTCAAACCTTGATAACATATCAACCATCAGCTTTAGAAAAAGGCGTTCACTTAAGAAAGCAAGTCCTGAGTTTCCAGAATTCAGCTGAAAGTCTGCTAGATCTGTTACTAAACGCACTGCCTTCTTCTGAAGCCGAACATCAATACTATTGCTTGCCAATATGTGCTGCAAAAGGGCAAAATTACCACAACAGAACCAATTATGTGCCTGTATTCCCAAGACAGGATTTTCAGTACCTGCAACATTGCACTCCCATTTTCTGAATGGAATGTCTCCTGACCATTTACATTGTCTCTAATCAAAGCAGATATAGCATACAATGCCTTTGCAGCTTCTTCTGTAGAAGTGGAATAGCCCATCTTCACTAGTCTTGCCAAAGCTCCATAACCAATGATCTATCCAAGGATGAAACAGTCAGTATGAGCACTAGTAAATGATAACTGAAGCCATATTACATGGTTAGAACAGAAAATAATGATAAATAATACCTCAACAAAGAGGCACCCCTGTGCTCTGAGGGGAAACACACAAGGGAAACTATTGTTAACGAAAGGACATCCACTACTGACTATCAGTAAAAATATGAAAAGAAAACAAAGCATTAATAATAGCAAGGGTGAAATGCAACACAGGGTAATCATCATTTTTAAGCATATGTAATCAAGTTAAAAGGACAAAATTACAGTAACATTTGTTGTCACATTTGAACACAGGAACTGCAAATTTGGCTAACTAGAAAGAATATGTGCTTTCAAAAGTCAAAATCTGCACAAGATAATGAATTGTGATGTAGATGTTCTGCGGACACAAGATACAGCGTTGGAATCAAAATGCACCTTTGTGTATGATTAATGGCATTACCTGGTTTTGGACAAGGGCATTATTCTGACTGGCTTTACCCAGGACCCATGCAGAGGTGGTCCGTATTTCTTCATTCGCATTAGTAAGATCCTGAATCACAGGAACAAGGCCCCCAAGTTTGTCAAGGTCTGAGCACAAATGCAAGAACAAGATAGAGTTTCAGAAAATCTTACAAAAATCCCTCAAAAAAATCTTATAAGAAGTCACATGCACAAACATAAGCCTTTGTTGCATCCAATCCGCACAAGAATTCATGTGCAATATGCCCATTTTTTTTCTATTGAAAAACATAGTCTCAACTTGTAGTTGCATGGTTATAGTCATATGCTGCTGGTTTTTCTGAAACACAAGCGAGCAACTTCAAAGCATGGCTCTGTTTTTTTTAACTACACATACTTGATGCATGGAGCATCTCAATAAATCAGTAAAAGTCTAAAACAATGGCTATGATAAAACCCTACATTATTTCAGTGGCCTAAACTCTAAAGGCTAAAAGTTAGATGCTTCAGTTTTCCATAGCTATATGCACACATTTTGGTTAATTTGCAGAGCAGTGAGCAACTAGCATATGGATGGATTAGTAAAAAGGAAGAGCAGATTTACCATTAGCATTGTCAATGAGCTCAACAAGAACTAAAAGCTCCTGCAATGTGATGGATAAGTCTCTGTGTCGGCTTTTTGTGTCGGCCTTTTTGCTTTTGTAAAGGACAGCATCCTTGACTGGTTGTTAGCATCTCAAGGACAGCATCCTTGACTGGTTGTTAGCATCTCTAGGACAGCATCTTGATCTTAGACTAGCATCTTGGCATATGCTTGGCTGAGTAGCAGCCTATAAATATGTATACCCAACCCCTTAGGTTGGCATGGCATTGTGAAGAGAAATATACAAGAAAAATTGCCCCATCTCCAAGTGCCATCCTCTCCATGAGAGTAAGGATCTTGCTATCACCTCAAGCAAGAGTCCAGCGACTAACAAGTGGTATCGAGCTATACTATCCTCGTAGCCCGAGCATCTCTCGCTCATCTCCTTCTCCGACCTCAGCAGAATTTCACCAGAGCACCAGCAGCCCGGCTGTCCCTCGCCACTCTCTCTCGAGACGAGCAAGAATTCATCGGCGCCCTCTCTCCACGCAACAACCCCCCAGTAGCGCGCCATGTCCGCAGGGCAGTCTCAGCGCTCGGTCGCCTCGAGCACGCGGCGTCAGCGGACGGCCGAGCTCGCCGCAGCAAAGCAGCGCGAGCGAAGCGGCGAAGGGCGCCGAGGGTGGAAGGGCGAGTCGGCAGCGAAGGCGGCAGAGGCGGAAGGCGTGGCGCGGCGCGGCAGATGCATACAGGGCAACAATGAGGTCGAGGCTCTGCGCGGCAGCGTCAGTAGCTCCATTTCACGACGATAAGCGTCGATGCGCACTCGACCGGCTGGCGAGGAGCCACATGAGAGCGGCGGCGCGATGGCGGCCGCGACGCCCACGAGCTTGGCGGCACCCGACAGCGCGGTCTCGCCCGGTGGCGCTCTTGAGGAGGCGCGCATGGCGGTGGCGCTCTGGAGAGGGCGCGACGGCGGCGGCGCTCTGGAGGAGGCGCGCACGACAACGGCGGCAGACGGGTCGATAGAGAGCGGCCTTCACAGTGCGGCGTGGTTTTCCGGACCGGCATCGTGGTTACCACGGGTTCGTGTCGTTGTCGGACGCCGCCCCGGCGTGGGTGGCCTACCTCACCAAGGCCAACTACGCCGAGCGGGCGCAGATGATGAAGCGCGAGGCTCAGCGCGGCACATGCGGATGCGATGCCGTACGGCGACGCCGACTACAACCAGATCGACGGCGCTAGATGCTCATCGCCGCAGCCCCGCCCGAGATGCGCTTCGCTCTCCAACAAGCGGATCGCCAAGGAGGTTGGGACGTCATCGCCGCCCACGCGACGGCAGCGATCGCGCCGCAAGTCCACACGCAGCACTTCGCACGGAGTGGGAGAACCGCCTTCGCCGGCGAGGATGTCGGCGACTTTGCTCTCCGCCTCAACACTGCTGCGAGAAGCCGTGCGATTCGGCGATGACACCTACGGCGAGAGAGAGCGTGGAGAAGCTCTTTCGCCACGCCCGAGAAGTACAAGCAGATGGCTCGCCGATCCGGTCTCGCTGGACCTTCCACGATGTCGATCGAGGAGGCGATAGGTCGCCTCAAGGTCGCCGACGATGATGAGCCACGCCTCCGGGACCCGCCACCATTGGCGGAAGCTCCTCCTCACTCGGGAGCGGTGGGTCACGGCCAGGTGGTGACAGGAAGAAGGGAACCTTCTTCCACGACAGCGCCACAAGCGTGGCAGCGCGCAAGCGCGCAAAGACGCCTGCATGGCGCGAGGACGCGCCGAGGTGATGGCCGCGAGGCGCCGGTATGGCGCGGCTGCAAGCAAGAGCGCAGACGGACGACTCTTGCTACAATCGCGCAAGCTCGTCATCGGGCTAAGGATTGTCGATACCACGACGCGCTGTGCCCACGCCGCGCAGCGGAGGAGGAGGAGCATCCGCTCGTTCATTGCTCAGCGAGCATCGAACTACCTCGGCGCACCGCCGCACGGCTCCTCCACCTTGACGAGCCAAAGCACACGCCTTTTCGCGAAAGTTCCGGCAAGCAAGAAGACCGACGCGCGGTGCCTCGACACCGCGACACCCACCACATGACCGGCGGCGGAGTTCTTCTCCGAGCGTGACTCGTGTGTTCGAGGCTCGCTGTTTGGGGCGCCCGCCGTGGAAATCAAGGACGACGCCTGCTTCTAGGATCGGATGGCTCGATTCTCACAGGAGACACACAAGACTTAGGGAGAATGATGGATAAGTCTCGTGTGTCGGCTTTTGTGTCGGGCTTTTGCTTTTGTAAAGGACAAAGATCCTTGACTAGTTGTTAGCATCTCAAGGACAAAGATCCTTGATCGGTTGTTAGCATCTCTAGGACAACATCTTGACCAAAGATCTAGGACAAAGTTGTTAGCATCTTAGAGGACAAAGATCTAGGACGGGTTGTTAGCATCTTAGACTAGCATCTTGGCATATGCTTGGTGAGTAGCGACCTATAATATGTATACCCAACCCCTTAGGTTGGCATGGCATTGTGAAGAGAAATATACAAGAAAAATTGCCCCATCTCCAAGTGTCATCCTCTCTATGAGAGTAAGGATCTTGCTATCACCTCAAGCAAGAGTCCAGCGACTAACACAATGCACGCTAGTGATCGTCCACTGAAATGGAAGAATTATTTAAGTCTGCAATTCCAATCTTCATTAAGTCAGCATCTGATGGCATCTTTAACTTCTCCATCAACTCCTGCAAGAAAATTGGTGCGGTTGAGCTGTGTGCCATCATGCTTAAGCTTTGTCTTTCATCTATATAGAGAAAGACAATCTGCCTGCCTATTGATAGAATAGAACTCACTCCCCAATAGGTTCCATGCCCATCTTATCCGGTTAACATAAGAATTTATAAACAATTATTTATATTTTATTTGATTCATAACGGTTACAATGAAAAACATAAGACAAAATGCAAACCTTACACAATCTAAAAAGAATATGTTAGCAACTTGGGGGGACATCCAGGAATAAGGATCTTAAGATAAAATCAGCAATATGGCAATCACTTAGAGATAAAGTTTGTCCACTTGACGTCGAGCTAATCTGGTGGTGTCCAAATCACAGCAAGCACAGAAACATATCCCCAGTTGCAGCCATATAACGACCAATTCACCAACTAGAGGTATGTACTGTACAGAACAGCTGCGGACTCCAGAAAAGCACTAGTGGATTCTCAAGTGAATAGAATCAGACATGCCAAGTTTTTACACCACAATAGTTTTTTGACAGAAAAAGTTTTAAAAAAACTATTGTGGCGTGTCGATGCATTATCTTAAGACGTTTTTGTGACAATACAAAATCAGAAGATGAATCCTGAAGCAGCATTTCTCACCTTAATCTCCACCCACCGCTTAAGCAGTCCATCCGCGGATAGCTTCTGCACATCCGCCGCATTTTCTTTCAGCTTCTCAGGATCAGAATTCCCTGCCTCACCAATACCAGATAGAACTCAGCAAAATGCAGGCATATCTCCAAAGCCAACCAAACTTTACAATGCAATTGCAACCATAAACTACAAGTTCTTACAGCTTAATACCACAAGTTATTATCCTCCACGTCCCATAAACCGGAGTATCAATTACCTTTGGGCCCAATACTAAGTTACTAACTACTCTCTACTTCCAACATCCAAAGCTAACCCAAAATCAACACAGTTTGGAAATTTTCGTTGCAATCCTACTAAGCGGCAACTTTCCAGCGCAGCTAAAAGCCAAAAATTTTGCGGTTCAAAATTTAACATTGCCAAAGCGAATCGTGCTTTATTTAATTATAGAAATTGGGGTTTGGGGTTCCCGTACCGATCGCCCACTGCAGCATGCTGTCAAGCGAGCCGAAGCCGCCCGCGAACTCGTCCTCCACCACCGACCCACCACCGGCAGCTTCCTCCTCTGCTACAAGCACCTCCTCGTCCTTCCCCACCGCCCACTGCCTCGCCGCCCCCGGCGACGACCAGTTCTCTCCGCCCCCTCCGCCACTGCCACCGCCGCGGAGGCGGTTGCCACCGGGAGAAGAAGAATAGAGGAGAGGACCACAGCGAAGAGGAGGAGAAGGTGGTTGGATTGCTCCGAGTGCAGCAGCCTTGCCTTCACCATGGCCACGAAAGGATCGAGGAAGCAGCAGCGAAGTCTGGGAGGGAAAAGGGATTTCCGGTACGAAATTCTCGAGATCTTGGGGTGGTCTCTGCATTTTTTATATGGTTCAGGAACTGCATACTTCAGCGTAAGTACATAACTTTTACTGTATTTAGATTGGACTCTCATTGCCACGTAGATAGGTATTTAAATGCAAAATACAAATTCATAGGGAGGTATTTGGATAAAATCCTTGGCGTGGGCCCGGAAACTCGGTGTTCGGGCTATTCCCATTGGCCGGGTGACATCACGTCGGGGCCTACCCTCCGATCCGGACATAGCTAGGGAGATGCGGACCGTTCGTTTGGAAATGGACGGATGTGATACAATACCGCAGGGACGCCAATGGCAGAGATCAACGAGCCTTTACTAATTGGGCCCGGATCAGAATTAGGCGCCGGTGTAGATGTGCCCAGGAATCCACGGCCCAGGGCTTCTCAGGCCTTGTTGGTTTGGACAAGGCCTCAAAACTCAAAAGAAGAAAGAAGAAAAAGGAATCCTATGGAAAAAAAAAAGAGAAAATTCGTTAAATGTCACCGAATAATTTCTTCACAATATGTCATCGAGTTCCAAATTTTCTTCACAATATGCCATCCTCGTAACTTCCCCGTCACATTTTATCGTTCCTAATGTGTTTTAGATTATCACCGAGTGGCAGTAGCATCCAATGCACTTGTAGACTTTGAACAAAAATCATTTTGCAGTGAACAACACTTTTTTTTTTTTTGGCATGGAGAGAAATGGCGATGGCATGTATTATTGTTTCATTCGTATCGTGTACTTTTTTGTTTGTATTTAGGATGGATCAACACTCGAAAGGATGCGCAGAGTAGTTAGTTGATTGTTTTAGTTAATGATCACTGACGAGCTCGAGTTACCCACGAACAGCTTCTGAAGATTGCTGTGGTTGCAGGAACGGATCGAACGCGCGGGGATACTTCGTGTGGTCGTTTCTTGGCCTTTGCGGCGTCGATATGAACGCCGAGGGCAGGACGAGGTACGCGAGGAACTCGGCCCGCTGGTACTCCGGCTTCCTCAACGGCGGCGAGCCGCGGCCGCCGTCGCCGCCGTCCAGGAAAGCCTACGACGTCGCATGACGAGGCTTCTCTAGCTCTCTAATCGATGCTGCACAAGCACAAGTCAATATTGTGCATAGACTGCACGTGTATTTCTGTATGCAACGTAAACTGCATGCCCAGTTAGTACTACACAGATTCCCAGTAATGTGACGACGTCTCCGATTCCTCGCCAAGATCAGCAATGGAAGCACAACTCAAAAGGGAAACATGCATGTTATGCATCGCCTTGGGTCGGCCCAGCTATAATATTGGGCTGGGTCAAGCACTAAGCATCCGGGTCATCGGTGTTAGGCTCGAGACCTACTGAACAGTCTAAGAGCATGTACAATGGGTTTACGTACTGCCCATAGATTTACCACATGGATTTTTAATGACGTGGATGAAAGAGAACGAAGAGAAAGAATATTGTTGTCTATAATCCCGCAATGATCAGTAGCACCAAAACCAAGAAAGCAATAAAGATTGTGTGTTGTCTGTAATCCCATAAGTGGTCAGATTATCACAACCTATCAGATGAATTGCCTTTAGTGTTGTCTATATGTGACATGGATAGTTGCTATAGACATGCACTGCCTATACCATTGTACATGCCCTAACCATAGACCCTTTTTTTTGGCAGAACGCATCGAGCGACGAGCCAGCGACGTTTTTGGACATTTTTTTCTTTTTAAAATAACATTTTTTCATGATGAAATAGCAAAAAATAGTATTTTTCGCAAACGAATTGGTAAAAATATTACCAGTGCCACCCCAAAAACGCACATGAGGAAACCTACCGAACAGTGCAACCATGCTGGGCCTTTCTTCTTTTTTTGTATGTGGTAGCCAAGGGACGCTTTTGGACTTTTTTTCTTTCTAAATGGCACTATTTCGCATGAAATAGCAAAATTGATCCATTGTGATTGAATTGGTGCAGTAGGTTTCATCCCGTGTGTTTTGACGACGACACCAGTAGTATTTTTACCAATTTATCCACGATATAATTTTGTTTTTTCTTTTACTATTTCGCTCTATACCAGCTTTAGACCGGTGCCATTTTTAGCCACAACTCACGTTTTTGTCGCCTCTGCAGAAGCGTCCCGACTCCCGAGTCCCGAGTCCCGAGCAGCAGGAAAAGCCTCACCCGCTCGGCTGCTCTTCATCTCTCAGTTAGCTCGGCTGCGTCTTCTCCGTCCTACTCCACGGGAGCAGCGGCCTGCCTGCAGCTTCTGCTCTGCAGAGCAGAGGCATGGAGGCGCTCAGCTTCGCAGTGCTCCAGCTCCGAGCGCTCATGCCGCCGCTGTTCTTCTTCCTCCTCCTCCTCCTTGCTGTCTTACCGAGAGATGCCTCTGCGCTCACTAGGCATGACTTCCCCTGTTGGATTTAATACGGGCTAGGCCCAAAACTTTAATTCTAATTAAATCCTAGAAAATCCCAAAGCCCATGCGCATGCTGGGCTAAACCTTTTTAGTCCCATATGGAGAGTTAAAGGAGTTACACCAATTTATAAGGTGGAACGCGAGTCCTCTTGTGGAATTGAGAGAGCTAATACACGCCGCAAGGCGCGCCGCCTCGCCGCCACGAGCCGTGCCGAGCCGCGCCGCGCGGCGCGCATACGCGTGTCGGTGCGCGCGCGTTTTCTTGGTCTCTTCATTTTTGCAAATTAAAACGATGCACCGATTCAAATAATGGTCGGCAAGAATTGGTTGTTACTAGTGAGTAATGGCGACCGCTTTCGCCTCTTGACTAGGCAAGAATTGCCGCCGCACTAGTAAGTGATGGTGGTCGCTTTTCGTCCGTTGTTATATATAGTCATTATCCGAATGCAGTCATGTTCTCCAATTCTTCCACGAAAGACACCCACGCTTCTTTGTTGTCGTCTCCGCGATCTCCATCCCTGCAAGGCGCGCGGTATCGATCGCGACCGAGAGCAGCCTCCGAACCCTCGTCTGAAGGCTTGCACGAGCGGCGAATATTGTTTTTGGGAGCGTTCGCGCGATCGCCACGCTTCCTCTCCATTCGACTCGCTACGCCTACAACCGACGACTACTACCGCGACGCCCATCGCACGACTACTACCACTACGCCATGACAAACGATTTATCTCACAAAGACTCCACCGCCGCTTCTTCCACTCATCGCTGCTCCTTCCATCGGATCCGGTATGTCTATTTCATATGTACTTCTTGGTTAGTAATATTACTAGTTGTTACCTTGAACACGTGATAGATATGCTAGTTTCGTTTGTCCGATATTAGTATGTCTATAGTGTTCTTGCTTACTTGCTTTATGAAAGTGGCTAGAATATTCATCATGTTTTATCTACTATATTTCGGATTAAAGTAATTCAAAAATGCTCTTATTCTCAACAATCCAAAACCTTATTGTAATAGGCATTTTTCATCAATCGGCTTTGTCGCCGCGCTTAAGCCCTCTCAATTCGATGGTGCGAATTATAAGAGGTGGCGCACAAGATGGTGCTTTACTAATCGCCATGAACGTTTTCATGTGGCAAAGGCAAGCTCAAGGAACACTTACTCCCGAACAGAGCAAGCGTTCGAGGTCTGCGATAACCTTTTAAAGGTGTTGTGATCTGCTCTTGGTGAGAAGTTAGTTGATGCATACATGGTGATTACAAATGGGAAAGATATGTGGGATGCACTCGAGGCCAAGTTTGGGGTTTCGGATGCGTGCAATGGAATCAGATCTCATGGAGCAATACCATGACTATAGAATGGTTGATGGCCGTTCAGAGTTGAGCAGCTCATGAGATACAATCCATGGCCAAAGAACTTGAGCATTTCAGTGTGTGTTACCGACAAGTTTGTCGCGGGAGGCATTATTGCCAAGCTTCCTCCTTCGTAGAGGAATTTTGCTACTTTCAAACACAAGAGACAAGAGTTTTCGTTGAAAATCTCATTGGGTCTCTTGATGTTGAAGAAAAGGCAAGGGCAAAAGATACACACACTAGAGGAAATGAGGGACATTCTAGTGCCAATGTGGTGCGTAAAAGAATGGCCAAGCTCAAAAGTTCAAAGGCAAAAACAAGATGCACAAACAACAAGCTTTAAAAGAAGAAGAAGAACACAAAGGATGGCCTTTGCTTTGTGTGTGGCGAACCGGTCATTGGGCCAAGGATTGCAATCAACGCAAGGGTGTGAAGAATCGCCAAGGGCGAATTCCAAGTCCGCCAATGTTGTTGTTGGTACTCATGAGACGGAACTTCGTGGTATGGTAATTTACCATCGCTTTTTTCCGTATGTCAATCTACCGATTGGTGGATAGACACCGGTGCTAATATACATGTGTGTGCTGATATTTCATTGTTTTCTTCTTACTGTGTCACTCGATTCAAATTGTTCTAATGGGGAACGGGTCACATGCCATCGCTCATGGTGTTGGCACTGGCCGATCCAAGTTTACTTCGGAAAGATTGTGCAATCAAGAACGTGCATCATGTGCCATCCATCAATAAGAATCTCGTGAGCGGATCTCTTCTGTAGAGATGGCTTTAGATCGGTATTTGAGTCCAATAAATTTGTAATGTCCAAATGTGGACAATTTGTTGGTAAAGGCTATAAAAGTGAGGCTTGTTCCGCCTATCTCTTTCAGATTTGTGTAATAATGTTGTGAATCATATTTTCGTGGTAATGAGACTACTATTTGGCATTCACGACTTTGTCACATAAATTTTGGTTGCATGACGCGTTAGCCGCTTTAGAGTTAATCCGAAATTCACCCTTGCCAAAGGTTCTAAATGTCAAGTTTGTGTGCAATCAAAGCGACCTCGTAAGCCTCACAAGGTCGCGGAGATAAGAAACTTGGCACCATTAGAACTCATACATTCAGATCTCTGTGAGATGAATGGTGTGTTGACAAAAGGTGGTAAGAGATATTTCATGACTTTGATTGATGATTCCACTAGGTTCTCGCTATGTGTATCTTTTAAAACTAAAGATGAAGCTTTTCACTACTTTAAAATCTATAAAGGCGTGTTGAGAACCAACTTGAAAAGAAAATCAAAAGGGTTAGGTCCGATCGTGGCGCGTAGTACTTTTCTAATGAGTTCAATTTATTCTGTGAGGAACATGGTATAATCCATGAGAGGACGCTCCCTATTCACCCAGTCAAATGGGATTGCCGAAAGAAAGAACCGTGACTCTAATCGATTTGGTTAACGCCATGCTAGACACATCGGGTCTTTCCAAGGCATGGTGGGGAGGCTATATTGACTTCATGTCATGTCCTAAATAGGGTTCCCACAAAGAATAAAGAGATAACTCCATTTGAACAATGGGAGAAGAAAAGACTATCACTTTCATACTTGCGCACTTGGGGTGTTTGGCGAAAGTCAACGTGCCAATTTCCAAAAGCGTAAGCTTGGACCAAAACCGTGGATTGCGTCTTTTTAGGCTATGCTCATCATAGCGTTGGATATAGATTTTTAGTGGTGAAATCTGAGTACCGACGTGCATGTCGGTACAATTATGGAGTCCAGAGATGCTACTTTCTTTGAGGATATTTTTCCGATGAAAGATATGCCTAGTTTATCGAGTCAAGAGCCCGATACAACTCCCGAACCGCCATTCCAATGGAATATTTTGAGCAAACCCCGATCAAATTCCCGAGGAGGAAGACAATGAAACTCGAGGAAGAGTAAAGACAAAGGACTGCAAAGCCTTTTGGTTCTGATTTCATTGTGTACCTTGTGGATGATACTCCAAGTACCATTTCAAGCATATGCTTCTCCGCATGCGAATCGGAAGGAAGCAACCAGTCCAGTGAAATGGATTCCATTATCTCTAATGGAACTTGGGAGATCACCGAGCCCTTATGGTTGTAAACCCTGTAGGATGTAAGTGGGTGTTCAAAAGAAGCTTAGGCCCGATGGTACTATCGAGAAGTATAAGGCACGGCTTGTGGCCAAGGGTTATACCCAAAAGGAAGGCGAAGATTTCTTTGATACTTATTCACTGTGGCTAGATTGACCACTATTCGAGTACTACTATCTCTGGTCGCCTCACACGGTCTTCTCATTCATCGATGGATGTTAAGACGGCTTTCTAAATGGAGAGTTGGACGAGAAATTTACATGGAACAACCGGATGGATTTGTAGTAAATGGTCAAGAAGGAAAGGTGTGCAAGTTGTTGAAATCTTTGTATGGTCTTAAACAAGCACCTAAGCAAGTGGCATGAAAAATTCGACAGAACCTTAACATCTGCAGCTTTATTGTAAATGAAGTCGATGATGTGTGTATTATCGCCATGGTGGGGCGAGGAGTCATTCTATGTCCGTATGTTGATGACATATCGATCTTTGGGACCAACCTTAATGTGATTAAGGAGGTCAAGGATTTCTTGTCTCGTAATTTTGAGATGAAAGATCCGGGAGTAATGATGTTATCTTGAACATCAAGTCGTTGAGAGGTGATGATGGTGGGATTACATTGTTGCAATCTCATTATGTGGAAAAGGTTCGAGTCGTTTTGGTTATAGCGATCGCAAACCTTCTCCAACACCTTATGATCCTAGCGTGTTGCTTAGGAAGAATCGAGAATAGCCGAGACCAATTGAGATATTCTCGGATAATTGGTTCACTTATGTATTTAGCTAGCGGTACCAGTTCGACATCTCGCTTGTCGTGAGCAAACTAAGCCGGTTTGTTTCTAATCCGGAGATGATCATTGGCATGCTCTTGAGAGGGTAATGCGCTATCTAAAGGGTAATATGAGTTATGGCATTCACTATACCGTACCCTAGGTACTAGAGGGTTATAGTGATTCAAACCGATATCCGATGTCGATGAGATTAAGGCCACAAGTGGATATGTCTTCACACTTGGAGGTGGCGCTGTTTCATGGAAGTCTTGCAAGCGCACCATCTTAACGAGGTCAACAATGGAAGCGTAACTCACAGATTAGATATCGCCATCATGAAGCCGAATGGCTTCGTGAGCTCTTGATGGACTCCGCCGGTGGTTGATAAACCGTGCATCGCTATTCGATGAATCGTGACAATCGATCGTGATCGTCAAGGTGAACGATTCTAAGGATAATATGAAATCATCAAGACATGTGAAGAGAAGATCAAGTCTGCCAGAAAATGAGAAACTCCGAGTAATAGCTTTGGATTATATCCAAACAACTAAGAATCGCGATCCTTTCACAAAGGGTTTATCACGAATGTGATAGACAATGCATCAAGGGAGATGGGTTTGAGACCCACGTGAGTTATACCATAGTGGTAACCCATCCTATATGATCGAGATCCCGTGAAGTAGGATTGGCGAAACAAGCTTTTGGTTAATCGGGAGGAGAGTACCTTTATAGACCCACTCCATTGGAGATGCAATTCTCTCATAAATCAGATGGTAGGTTGATTTTATCTTAATGTGTTTCGTGGCTTATTTAAGCAAAGATGTTGTCCCCACAGAGCAGTCTTGAAAGAACACACCTATATGAGCCCGATCGCTAGTCACGCCTATGAGATAGGTAATCTCTAGAAGCTCATGAATAGGCCAGGAGTATGACTTATATGCTCCAACCCGCGGGGATGCCTGGCAGCCTAGTATCAGTTAAGGACTTAAGTGAAACTTATTCACACAAAACTGCCAATTCAAGGCTTAGTCCATTGTGCAGTTGTGGATAAGTGTAGCTTCTGTTCTAGATGGATGTTCAACCTTAACCGGTCTCCATCGAAACACTGATATATTAAAACAATACTGTGGATCAAGGAATTTGACATGTGCCCTTGGGATCTGGTGGGGGATTGTTGGATTTAATATGGGCTAGGCCCAAAACTTTAATTCTAATTAAATCCTGGAAAATCCCAAAGGCCCATGTGCATGTGCTAAACCTTTTTAGTCCCATATGGAGAGTTAAAGGGGAGTTACACCAATTTATAAGGTGGAACGTGGGAGTCCTCTTGTGGAATTGAGAGAGCCAATACACGCGCTGCCGCCGCTCGCCTCGCCGAGCCGTGCCGAGCCGAGCCGTGCCGCCGCGTCGGTGCGTGTGCGTGCGCGTGCGCGCGCGCACACGCAGCGTGTCGCGTGCGCACGTTTTCTTTATCTATTCGAAAATCGAACGCACCGACTCGCAATAAACGGGCCGGCAATAATTGCGATCGCTTTCGTCTCTTCATTTTTGCAAATTAAAAGAACAAAGGTAATCGATTCAAATAATGGCCGGCAGAATGGTTGTTTGCATTAGTGAGTAATGGCGACCGCTTTCGCCTCTTGACTAGGCAAGAACGGCTGCCGTTACTAGTGAATAATGGTGACCGTTTCGCCTCTTGACTAGGCAAGAACGGCCGCATTACTAGTAAGTGATGGTGGTCGCTTTCGTCCGTTGTTATATATAGTCATTATCCGAAGCAGTCATGTTCTCCAATTCTCTCCACGAAAGACACCACGCTTCTTTGTTGCCGCTCTCGGCGATCTCCATCCCAAGAAGGCGCGTGTACGATCGCACCGAGAGCAGCCTCGAACCCTCGCCCTGAAGGCTTGCACGAGCAAGGGCGAATAAGGTTTTGGGAGCGTTCGCGCATCGCCGCGCTTTCTCTCCATTCGACTCTCGCACGCCTACAACCGCACGACTACTACCGCGACGCCCATCGCACGACTACTTACCACTACGCCATGACAAACGACGATCTCACAAAGACTCCGCCGCTTCTTCCACTATCGCGCTCCTTCCACCGATCCGGTATGTCTATTTCATATGTACTTCTTGGTTAGTAATATTACTAGTTGTTACCTTGAACACCGTGATAGATATGCTAGTTTCTGTTTGTCTGGATATTAGTATGTCTATAGTGTTCTTGCTTACTTGCTTTATGAAAGTGGCTAGAATATTCATCATATTTTATCTACTATATTTCTGGATTAAAGTAATTCGAAAAATGCTCTTATTCTCAACATCCCCGAGGGGTTCATCTTTGGCGCAGGCTCCTCGGCCTACCAGGTACTAGTACGCAACTCTCGTGATTTAATTGTTTGCTTGTTTCGTAGTAACTGCATGCATCGCCATGGCCGGCAAAAAAATGTGATACGAATTTAATGTTTTTTTTAACAGATGAATTTTAATGTATTGGCTAGCTGATCTATCTAATCTTGAGTTTTGTGTGTAATAGCATATCGTATCTTGAGGCCCATACTCGTGAAATTAATGGATTTAATTCACATGTACGCGATTGTTTTGTATGCGTTCAATGAACTACAATTGTCATTGAGTGTGAATTATCATTTCAATGTAGGGAAGAGGCCAAGTAAAATTAAGTACAGTAGTATAAAGGAAGTCAATTGTCATCTCATATCACAAGCTTTCTACTGTGCTAACTTTAGTGTCCAATAACTACTTTTTTAAGCAAACCAGGTGGAAGGGGCAGCTGCAGAAGACGGAAAGAAGCCCAGCATATGGGACACCTTCACCCATCAAGGTCCATCAAGATGATCCTACAGATTTCTAGTCACCGTGCTTCAGGAATAGAACACTTATGTCTAATCTTTGTGAAGGCTTCAAGGTTCTAAAATGTTAGAACTAACCGAAGAAACACTTAGCCGATCTCCTAGAGCAGCTAGCTTCTTGCTGCGCCCTGCTGGAAAGAAACAGCGCCTCTGTTCCTCGTTTGTCCTTCACGTGATAGCCCTGCCGGATCACCTTGGTCTTGCTTGGAAGCTGCTGCCCTGCCGAAGAAAACTAGCGAACGACAACCAAAAACTCTGATACAGTCGAACGGTTTGGTCGGGAGCACAGCTCCTCTTTTTTGTATTTTTATTTCTTCAACTCTCCTTCTCAACTCCTCAACTCTTTGCACGACCCTGGGCTTGTTTTATACACACGCAACAACCCCGACTCACACACGCACACGGACAACTTCTAGTCGGACACGGAAGCCAGAATAGAAACGGACTCAAACTTAGAAACTAAAATACCAAAAACAAGATTAATCTAACAATCACCTTTTTAATCTTGTTTCTTCACTTTGGTCATGCTGATTTTCTCTCTCATTTGAACTTCCAAGTCTTCCTCTTTTAACTGCACTCCCGTGTGTCTTTCCTTCCTGGGCCGATACCGCCCTACCGCCTGCACTTGCTCCTTTCGGAGCTATGCACAAACCAACACTTGCCGCGTCTCGCACCTGGACTGAACTCGTCCTTCCTTGCACACCCGTCTGGGCTGGAGCACCTGCTCTCACAGCTGCCTGGGCTTCGCCATTACCTGAGCCTCTCGCTCCTTCGTCGTTACCTGAGCCTCTCACTCCTCTCTTTTGGACCAAGACTGTCCACTTCTCCGCATATATCTTAGCTACACCGCCTCTCCCTCCTGCGTCAACTTCATGTACGTCATCGCGCCCGTCATGCACGTGGAACTCGCCACCCCCTGGAGCACCATGTGCGCCTTGCTGCATGCCGTCTAGACCTCCCAAGGCTCCGCCTGCTGCGCCTCCTGCGCCAACTGCGTGTCACTCCTGGGTTCCATCATGTTCTGGTTCGATACCTAAGTTCCACTCTGGCTCCTCCAGATCGTCCTTTACACAAACCGGTTTACAAGTTTTCAGGGAAATTTTGCACAACCGGTTCGGGGACTTTTTCACCTTCATCAACAGATCTTTGTTCTTGTCATAGACACACAAGAACTCATCCTGTAGCACCACCTTGCACCCCCGTTCCGCTAACTGCCCAAGACTGAGTATGTTGTTACACAGACTTGGTATAAAATAAATTTCAGTCAGCATCCTCTGCTCGTCGTTCTTGCATCATAATAGTATTGATCCTTTGCCTCTTATGTCCACCGTTGAGTCGTCGCCAAACTTGACTTTCTCCAAAATCTTCTCGTCGAGCTCATGGAACATGGAGCGATCTCCCGTCATGTGATTGCTTGCTCTATTGTCCAAGTACCACTCATCAGTATGATCACGGTTGCCTCCCTCCGTGTGTAGTTTATAAACTATATTCTCCACGTTCAATATCACCATGACCTGTGCCTCTTTGTCGCATAAGGAGAAAAGCAGGGCTGACTCATCATCGTCTTCACAAGCTCGGATGAGGTTTGTCTCCTCGTTCTTCTTCTTGTTTGGACAATCCGAAGCATAGTGCCCATACTTGTCGCATTTGAAACACTTTATGTGACTGCGATACTCCGCCGCGTAGTGACCGAATCCTTCACATTTAAAACACTTGACATGTGATTTATCACGTGATCCGTCACCATCACCTTGCCTAATCCCGCCTCCATGTCCTCCTCGCGCCCGCCCACGCCGCATCCACGCCGCTTCTTGTATCTCCCTTTAACAGAACACCGCTATTATGGGATCGGTACTCGCCATTACGGATCGATACCCTTCAGAGCTCCTCATGCGCCTTGAGGGAACCGGTGATCTCTCGATCTTCTTTGTCTCCGCATCCGGGAGTATATGAGCGTGGTGACGGATGTGTACGAACTTCTTTGGTAGCACGCGCAGTATTTCTTCACCGCCACGATTCCTCCATCTTGTCGCCGAGAGACAATCGATTGTACAATGAAGTCGCCACGGCGAACTTGTCCATCGACCGGGTTTCTCCCATCCGAGATTCTCAACTCAGCAGCAAATTTCGAGCCGCACCTCCTTCACACGATCAACTCCTCGTGCATTTTCTGCCGCCACCCACGCCTCACGTGCCGCCTTCTTGCCGGCGAGCCGCCACATCATCGAAGTCCGCACCGCTCGTAGATGATGGCCAAAGCCGCTTGGTCCACCTTGTCGCCCACCTCCTTGTCCTTCGCCGGATCGATCGCACTTGCACTTCGGCGCACATATTCGTCTTCATCTTGATAGCCCACACCGGGTAATTGTCGGTCGTCAGAACAGGATATAGAAGAGAGAACGGCCTATCCCGGGTCTTCGCCTTGTCACCCATAATCTTCAGGTACCACCAAGATCAGAATGCTCTAATACCAACTGTTAGAACTAACCGAAGAAACACTTAGCCGATCTCCTAGAGCAGCTAGCTTTTTCTGCGCCCTGCTGGAAAGAAACAGCGCCTCTGCTCCTCGTTTGTCCTTCACGTGATAGCCCTGCCTGGAGCACCTTGGTCTTGCTTGGAAGCTGCTGCCCTGCCGAAGAAAACTAGCGAACGACAACCAAAAACTCTGATACAATCTAACGGTTTGGTCGGGAGCATAGCTCCTCTTTTTTGTATTTTTATTTCTTCAACTCTCCTTCTCAACTCCTCAACTCTTTACATGACCCTGGGCTTGTTTTATACACACGCAACAACCCCGACTCACACACGCACACGGACAACTTCTAGTCGGACACGGAAGCTAGAACAGAAACGGACTCAAACTTAGAAACTAAAATACCAAAAACAAGATTAATCTAACATAAAATATGTCCGTGATGACAGGTTACTCTTATGATGGATCCACTGCAGATGTTTCAGCAGATCAGTATCACCATTACAAGGTTAGTGTCGTGCATGTACAGTAAAAAGGTTCAGATGTAGCACAAGTTATACGAAAACAGGCTTCGATCTTCTTTGATGTCAGGAAGATGTAAAGCTTATGCATGAGATGGGTTTAGACGCATACAGATTCTCCATTTCTTGGCCCCGGCTTATTCCAGGTAGTTACAGCTACAAATAGAGCGCTAATATCTTTCTGGGAAAAAAAACTGATAGTGAGCACCAAATTGTGTAGATGGAAGAGGGCAGATCAACCCAAAGGGCTTGGAATACTACAACAATTTGATAGATGAACTGATACTACACGGTATAGAATTGTTTCTCTGAAAACTGACATGGTGATGCAACTCCTCTTGTTGATGTGAGATTGAACCGTACAAAAACATGTCGTTCTCTCAAGCTTGACTCAAGCTCGACTAATCCAGCTCCTTTTGCTGTCATGTTTGGTAGGAATACAACCTCATGCCACTATCAACCATTTTGATCTTCCTCAGGTCCTTCAGGATGAATATGGTGGACTACTTAGCCCCAGATTCATGTAAGCGCCCAAAAGCCTACTTAATCTAGCACAATGTTACAACTCGAATGTTAGCATCCGGATCATGAAAATTCAGACAATTCACTTCAAGGAATTAAGTTGACAGGACTAATGTGTGGTGCAGAGAGGATTACACTGCTTATGCCGAGGTGTGCTTCAAGAATTTCGGGGACAGGGTGGAGCACTGGGTCACTGTCAACGAGCCAAACATAGAACCCATCGGTGGCTACGATATCGGCTCTGAACCGCCACGACGCTGCTCCTATCCCTTCGGCGCAAACTGCACCGGAGGGAACTCTTCGACAGAGCCATACATAACCGCTCACCACCTGCTACTTGCACATGCTTCAGCAGTGTCCTTATACAGAGAGAAGTACAAGGTCTGTTCAGAACTCAGACTCCACACTCTTTACTTTCTGACACATACCAAGAATGACTCTTGAACGTGGAACTGATCATCTTGTAGGCAAGGCAAGGAGGCCAGATAGGAATCTGTTAGACCATGTGGTCAGGTCTAGAATATTTTAGTGATGAATAATTGACAATGTTGGGTACTGATGTTATTTGAGGTGTGTGACGTGTGTGGACTTATATCGGTCAAGTTGGGACGAACTTGTGCCGGAAAAAGATGGTGTTTTGGTCTTTGCATGTGCAGGGTAACTCGAGGCGATCGTGGTCTCACGGCGGTGACCGGAGATGACTTAGTGCAAAGTCATGGTCCGAAGGGTCAAGGGTGCCGAGGAGACGGCCGCTCGAGTTGGCGCGTGGAGATCAAAGCTGGATGATGTGTGGTGGAGCTACGGATGTGCAGTCCGGAGGCTACGACACGTGACAATTTTAGGGTGTCTAAAATTGGACTGAGTTAAATTGTGACCAGGTGTTAAGCCCACGTATTAGGCCATAAAACTTTAGTGGGCCGTATGTGGTTAATTAGGCCTGACAGTCATTAGGGCTCACGCGAGGTGCTATATATTTATATATGACTGGTGGCAGGGCGAGAAAGGCAGGAGTTAGGGCCGGCGTTTTGAGACGTGAGGGGAGAACATACTCGTGAGGGCTAGGGCGCTGGCGGCTGGGGGGTATGTGATCTGGGGATAGAAAAAGGGAAGGTGTGCTTCCGGCGGCTGTTAGATGCAGCAGTTGGTTTTCTTCTTCACGTGGTTGATGACGTGAGAGCTGGTATGGCAATAGTTGATTGATGTGATCTGCTTTTGGTGGCTGTTGCTTTTGTTCATGTGTAGAATAGAATACTCATCTAGAGATTTCCCTGTACGTACGTGAGGGCTTTGCATTACGTGAGAAGCTAGGGGTGGCTGTACATTAGATGGGCTCACGCAGCTGCACAGGGAGTTGGTGATTTCGGCAGGAGGTGTCTCTCGGCATCAGGCGAGGTTCTAGTTGACGGCAGCGCATCTTGGTTCTTGCTTCATCCCAAGCACAGTAGCAGACGTGGAGCTTGTGCACAGGAGAAGCAAAAGCGAAGCAAGCAGCAGCTTTGTTGGTTTTTCCAGGAGAGAGAAGAACAATTGAAAGTGACGTTTTATTGCTTGGCTGGTTACTACACATGCATAGGAGAAGCAAGTCAAATATGCATTGATTAGCTAAAGTACCAGGAGAGAGATAAATATTTCTTTGTTATTGTTTGCTCTGTATTTGCTCTTTGTTTTATTGTTGTGTTGGCAGTTAGCACAATTAAAAAAAAACAGTAGATCAGAGGAAAAAGCTATCGCTGTGGATTACAATCATTCACCCCTCCCCTCTGATTGTCATTAACGATCCTACAGAATCACTCTCCTGGGTTGGTGGCATGAACCTGCTACCAATACATTACAGGATGCAGCAGCTGCAATGAGGATGAATGAGTTCCATCTTGGATGGTTAGTACTAGTGTACTGCTATATTTGTTTTTTTTTTTCGAAAACAGTTTACTACTATATTCTTGTTTGTATCAGGTACACATCATAATTCCAAAGTGTTAGTTTGTGGACACAATCAGCAAGATAGAACTAATGCCTTGCTTAACAGGTTTATGCATCCTTTGGTCTATGGAGATTACCCTCCTGTAATGAGGAATAGAGTAGGCGCTCGCTTGCCACCTTTAACGGTGGAAGAGTCAGAGAAAGTACGTGAATCGTTCGACTTCATCGGCTTCAACCACTATCTTATTATTCGCATACGATCCATCAAGGCCAATTTCAGTCAGAAACTGGGGGACTACTACGTCGATGCAGCTGTCGAAAGTAATGAATCCTGAACCACAGATGTAACAGCGAAGCAATCATATGAATTATGCTTAAGTTTCTTCCGATTGCAGTCCATTAGTTGTATTCTACCGTTGTTCAACTGTAGGGTGACTAAGCTGACTTAGGTGCCATTTGTTTCTCCTGATGCAGATCCACTTGAAGACATCGTGAAGGTATAGCAAAGCAGTGGAGCAAATTGTATCAGCACATGTAGCACATCAGCTGTGACAAATTTCTTGATGCAACATGTGCAGGGCCAGCTTGAAACTGCTCCATGGTCTCTCGGGAAACTACTGGAGCACCTGAAACTGAACTATAGAAATCCTCCGGTCTTGATCCATGAAAACGGTAGGCACAGAATGACAGAAAGATCTGAACTCAGGATTAAGTTGGCATGGCTGTGTGAACTGTGAATTACCAAGTATGTATAAACTGTTCTTTCTTGGTTCAGGATACGGAGATACTCCTGACAATGCGAGCAAGATCGAGTACGACGATGATAACAGATCAAAGTTCCTGCAAGATTACCTGGAAGTTCTCTACCTCTCCATACGGTGCAGACATCATCTTTCTCATCTTCTTCTTCCCTGCTTAGTTGCTTTGCCTAGCACAATGTTTTTTTTTTTTTGATAATAGGTTTGCACCCTATTTTCATTAAAAGGAAACATAATTACAAAAAGTTAACAAACTGATTAAACTAAACAGGATTACATATTTGAACTGCACCCACAACTACAGATGCATTAACCAAAAGGGAGCTTACGACCCCAAACTAAAAGGGAGTATTAACAGCCTCCGTCACCCAATCTACTTGTCCATCACCCATCACAATGTGATACCGCTACTTTGTTGCATTTTTCATGCTACCACTAAATTTGCTCGGGAAGGATGAATTAAATCGAACTCAGGTGACCCTTGTTCTTTTTTCTTCATCTGAAAATGGTGTTGCAGGAACGGATCAAACGCGCGGGGATACTTCGTGTGGTCGTTTCTTGATGTGTTTGAGTACCTGTTTGGGTACCAGGTGCGGTTCGGCCTGTGCGGTGTCGACATGAGCACCGAGGAGAGGACGAGGTACGTGAGGAACTCGGCTCGCTGGTACTCCGGCTTCCTCAACGGCGGCGAGCTCCGTCCGGTTGATCCGTCCGAGAAATCCTACGTTGAGTGATGAGGAAATAAAGACCGTTTTGTGCATCTGCACACACAGTAAATTAAAGGGGCCCTAAATGGAATGGATACAATAAGTACAGAACCTGTTATTCTTCCATGCCGTATGTCTGATGTAACTATGATGAAATCATCACTTCATTTGAAATAAAAATCGTCCACTGCAGCTTTGTTCTCTACTTACTCCTCCAGTCACAAAAAAATATTGTTTTAGACAACAGCCCGGTCGCCAAAACGTAAATTTGACCGCTAATTTTTATTATAATAGATTTATAAAACTTAATAAAACTATATCTTTATAAAAGTTCTTTACAAGACAAATCTATAAATAATATTTCCATGCGTTCATCGATTATCCAAATTTAGAAAATTTGACTAGACATCCTCAAAACAACATTCAGAGTAATCAGTACGGTGGTGATGCATCCGATGACTTCAAGATCCTACCTCAAAATCTGGCGACCCTACGCTGCCTTCTCTTAGAAACGGAAAGCGAGAAGTGGGGCCCACCTTCTAGAACACAGGCAAGAATATGTGGATCTCGAACCGAAGAGAAGAGAGCAGAACGAGCCCGGCATGGTTGCCAATTTGAGTTCAGCCTTTGCAGTAGATCGCCACCTGCATTCCCGGTTAAGTAAAGGTCAAAAGCACAGCACACCACCGTCGTTTGCTGCACACGTAGGCAGGGCAGGCAGGTTGCACTCGATCTGCAAAATCGATCGCGCCAACCACTTGCCGACTAAAAGTTAAGCATATTTGTTATTTCTAAGTCGTCTGAATTTTTTTAAAATTTAAATTAATTATTGTGACCACTGAATTTATGTAGGGATTGATACGTCATATAATTGGATATTGATTTAATGGATAAAACATATGACTTATACTTAATAAAATTTAGTCACCTTACAAATAGACAATCCCAAAGTTAAGTACCACCTAGGGTGACGGAGCTAGTAGGGTGCCCGGTGGTGACTGGTGTGCACGGACACCCTAAAAAAGGCAAAAAATTCTAGGGAACATGGTATCATAGGATGACTGGTTTAGATTCACTGATTAGATAAATTTCTAACTTCGTCACTGGCACCACCGTACGTACAGCTATACTTGGGAGGAGAATGTGGTACAAAGCAAAATTATAGGGTGGCTTGTTTAGATTCACCAATGATTCTAGAATTAATCTCAACTCCAGCTCCAGACACGGCTAAGTTTGTACTCTCTTCGGTTCATAAAAACAAATCATTTTGAAATACGTGCAGTTAAACTTTGAAAACTTTGACTATCGATATAGTTTTAAATATTTATATTAGATATATTAAAATCATATGTATAGATTCATTTTGAAAAGAACTTTCATAATATTGTAATTTTATTAGGCTCTACAAATATATTATAATAGTTATTAGTAATCAAAATTGCATTTTAAGGATTGTGTCGATATCCAAAACAACTTTTTTTACTATGTCTTAGAGCATTGGATATCGATCCTCTGGTGGTGCGGAAACGATATCAAGTCTATGCGAAGTATGTCTCGGTTGAGCATCGTCGTGTTAGTCCATATCATGTTGCACATACTTTAAGTGGATCTTGTGAGCACTGTTAGTTATTTAAGTAAAGTGGAGGAGAGATGATGAGAAGAGAATAACGAACTTGATCAATTTTATCAACATTCTCTCACAAAATTTTTTTGGATAATTAGCGCCGTAACAGCGGTGGTAGCGAAACAAACATGTCTTATATATTCTGACAGCTTGCTTGTTACTAAATAGCTCAGATTATATCCGTACGTGGCACCGCGCACCGCCGTCCAAAGCTGCGGTCGCACGAGACGACAGCGGCGCCCGATGGCGCCACGTGCCGAGCCCGGGGAAAGGAGAGGATGGCGACTTGGCGCGCGCCCGGGGAGAGTCAAGCCGCACGTAGCCGAGCCGAGCAGAGCGCGGCAGAAGCTTCCCCTCCCACTCGCTGCTTGCGGTGCGTCAGCGACGACGTCCGCCGCGTGGACAGTAGCGCGCGGCCGCAACTTGATCGGCGCGGGCGGAAAAAGCCCAAATTGCCAACGAAAACGGCTGCCTCTCCCGAGTATAAAACCCGCACGCACATCAGTGCAGGGGCAACGGAGAGGCCGGCCAGGATGACGGTGAAGACGGCGCTCTCTCGCGTTCTTCTCCTCGCCGTCGTGTCGACGGCGCTCGCGCCAGATGCCGCGGCGATCACCAGGGGTGACTTCCCCCCGGGGTTCGTCTTCGGCGCCGGCTCCTCCGCTTACCAGGTACGCACCGCACGGCACACATGTGCAAGCACGTCCTCGCCGTATCACCATGAGGATTTGCTTGCATGTTTCTCGCAGTGTGTCCAATTTTTTTTTTCCCTCCGAGAACAGCAAAATCTTTGCGTGTCATTTCATTAAGGCGAGGAATTGAACGGAGGGGAAGGGTCCTTAGTAAGGGGAATTAATCAGAGCGCATGTCGTGAATGAACCAAATTAAACCTGTTACTTCTGCTCCTTAGATGATAGATACAAACAACTGTAACTGAATATACACAAGATTAAATCGTTTACCAATTAGCTATGTTTCTCAATCAGAAAACCTACATAAAGATATTCCTCCGTGGATGTGATCAAGTCACGCACTCACACGTTAGCGGTTAACGCGGCGCCCTTCAATTCAAGGTTGTTCATTGTAGTACACGAGAAGTCACATGTCAGATTATCAGCCTTGTTTTCAGTGATCAAGTCTATTTAGCCCAGTACTGCAAGATAGTATATTCGTGCAGTTACCGTTTTTGTCAACGCATGTCAAGGACTCGAATAGTTGTTTGTCAATATCCTAGTACCACTTTCCCGTCCATGCGTTGCCGTCTAATTTGAACCACACATTCATAAACAAGATTTCCTCCTACCTTACTGTAGAAGTTTTTCTCCGTAGAAAAAAAGTGGTACCTTTTTTTATGAGTTTTTACTTTCCTAGTGAGATTTACAGAACAGTAGAACACTAGGCCTCTTTTCAGTTTACTATTTAATTTTGGGGAAATTGGCTCGGCAGTATTGAGTTCAGACGTAATTAGAGGAATGACACTCCGTTCATGACGGGCTGCAAAATAACATCGCGAACGCTCAAAAATAAGAGAAATAACATTGCCGTCAGTTTTTCCATCCATCTTTAACAGAAAGGAGGTGTGATGTGAGATAATACAATTTTAATGCCTGTTTTACCCTTCGTTGGCTCGGGTCTGCCACGTGTGTTGCCACACGACGCTGACTAGGACGGACATGCGGGCGACGAAGCTAACATGGCAGTGAGCTGGCGTGCCACGTCGACGACACCTTAGGAACGGCGCTGACTAGGACGAACATGCGGGCGACGAGGCTAACATGGCAGTGAGCTGGCGTGCCACGTCGACGACACCTTAGGAACGGCGCTGGCACCGGCGTTCTGGGACCGAAGGTTACCGGCGACGGCAAGGCGCGGCAGAGCTTATGGAGGTGCGGAATCGTGAGAGCAAGATGCGGTGAATATTCTGACGCTGATAATTTGACCAAGAAACCGATGGTTCGTCGGCGACAACGAAGAAGGCGGCGGCCAAGGTAGCTTCTCCAGCGAAAAGGCATGGGAGAGCTCCTCCAGTGAAGGGGAAGGGAGCATGAGGTAGAACATGGAATGTCTAAGCTAGGAAGGTGGACGGTGGCGCTCGAGACTCACTGACGGCAAAGAAATCGACGGTTGAACAGTGGCGGCAGAGGAGGGGGAAATGCTTGAGATCTTGGCAACGATGACTCCTCGGTCCAATTGACCCCTCCTAAAGCTTGGCGGCAACGCTCCTATTGATGCGAACATAATCGACGGAGAGGCTTTGCAATGGCAGTGCGGCGAACTCGCTCCTTGCTCCAATGGCGGCGGCGACTTTCGGCCGCATCAATGAGCTTCGTCCACGGATGATACTCCTCACACGGCAAGCCATCGATCGATTCCTCTCGGGTAGAGCACCTATCTCTCCTCCCCTTTATTCCCCGACCACTCACTTCCTCTCTGTCTCCCAGCGCCGCCACCATGAGAACCTTTCTGCGCCGCCGGTGGCCCACGTCGCCAAAGCGCCTCGGCCTCCCTCCACCCACAAGGCCCGCACCGATGAGTTCCCCTCGACACCTCGAAGCCTATGCGCTCCTCCTTCCCCCTCTTCCCCTCCAACGCCGTCGCCACTCTTTCTTTCCCAACTCCGGTTGCCTCTTGCTGCAGTCCGACCACCTGTGTCAATCTCCGGCTGTGCCACTACCACCCACAAGACCGCCTCTCCCTTCCCAACCCATTTTAGCCATTTTCGATCGACGACATTAACCCCCTCGCTGGCGTTGAGCGCGCCCGAGCCGCCGCTGAGCTTCCCCTGTGCTAGCTCCCTCTCTGTTGCTGTATGACAGATGGGGTCCGCTGCAAAGAGCTGCCTATTTTCCCTCTCTGTTGCTGTATGATAGGGGGGCCCGCTACAGAGAGCTACCTGTTTTACTGAGGAAGAAGAAAAAGGGCATATATGTCTTTTTACCCGTGCAACGTCGATTAACGGGTGCTAAACTGACGGCGATGTTATTTCTCTTATTTTCGAGTGTTCGTGATGTTATTTTGCAGCCCGTCACGAACGGATTGTCATTCCTCTAATTACGTCTAAACTCGATGCTACTGAGCCAATTCCACCTTTAATTTTCACCTACAAGTTACTGTACTACAGGCTTCCTGATACTCTATCCTTCTTATACGCAACAATCCTAGATCAGATATTCAGATCAGAGTTTGGGAGAAATGGTACGACCGTGCACGGTATCAAGAACGAAGTAGATGAATCTCGTAGAGTGAATCAAATAATAGTGATAAAATAATCACGACGAGAGATAAATATTTGGAAAAGCCGACCGCAAATTCCTTAAACACAACCTCCATAGAGTACAAAGGGTTGTCACTATCTCACAACCCACTCAAACCACTTAGGACCATCGGATCCTAGCCCTTTATAAAAATCTAGTGCTAAAGAATAACCTAGCTTGTAATCTTCTCGTGTGTCTCTTGCTTTGGATGAGTTGGTTTGTGGCATGTGTTCTTCATGACCACCCCTCATGATTTTATATAGTGCCCCCTAGTTCTCTAAAAGAAAATAGGAATCCTAATAGGATCAGGATAGTAATCCTTGTAGAACACCTATCTAAGTTCTAGTAAGTTAGGATATAAGTCACTCGTACTCAACAATCTCCAAATTCACTCCTATTCATTGAAGTCACCGTGATCCTCTAAGAATTCGCTCTAAGTCGGCTCCCAATTGCCTCAGTCGCTTGGGAGGAAGAGAGGGGATACACAGCTTTTAGCTTGAACGTGGCACTAAAGCCTCCATGTCATATAATTGAATTGAATTGAATTGAATTGTCTTAGCATTTAGCATTTGCTCTCTTCTGGATGGATTGAATTTGATATTGTGTTATTCAAATCTTCTTCCTTCCTTGAATCTTTTAGTTTTAGTTAGTTCATGAAAAATTTTATACTCCATTAGAAAGTAGAATGACCAACTTTTAAACAGTAATAATGAAATGATGGATAACAAAATCCACAATGATCTCTTTGATTCCTGCGGGAAGTATGGGACTAACCAAGTCATACAACTTTCATAATACCAAGTATCCAAAAATCATTTTACTCCAATACCGTGAAAGAGAAACTTCCTAGATCCAGGGGCTTTCAGCTTTCATAGATCTTTCCTCTCAAAAGAGGTGTTGCCGAAAGGTAGTTCCATCGAGAAAAAAGAATATCTCGTCATACAAACTATATGCTTTGTTCATGTCAACCTTTTTTTCCCTCCCACCTTTAGGAGTGCCCTCACAGCGTGGGCTCATGCATATTACCGCAATATGTGTGTCAAACTCTCCACCTGCGAACTCTTTTGTTGTGTAGTTTGATTAATCACACCTCATGTTCCTATAACCCTCTATGCCATAGGTTTATACCGCCTTCGAGCTCCACCTGCTTGTTAGTACGATAGTACCGTGTGGTTGGTCCCACCACGTCTTCTTTCTTCCAACAGCTCACACATTTGCCTTTGTGCATGCTGGATTTTGCAACTGTCTTTGCAGTTTCACACATAACTGCATATGGAATCTGAGTACTTACCGTTAATGACACAGTTCACAGTTTCCTTCTCCTGGTCAGAATTTTTATCATACCTCTCATTGGTTGCTCTCCTTTGATGATTACTCATCAATTGGTATCCTTCATTGCTTCAGATACTTTTCATGATTACTTGCCCTTTAAAAATAACTCGCTTGACTTTACCTTGAAGAGATACCTCATAACCTTCGAGTTTAAGTGAACTCACAGATATTAGATTCTTCTTTAAGACGGAAACATACCGAACTCTTGTTAATGTGCGATGTGCTCCATTTATACATCTCCAATGTAACTATTCCCACCTTAGTAATTGAATACTCATTGCAGTCCGCTAAGTGAACATTTCTCTGTGTCGTGCATAGAGATCCTTCGTTACACATCTTTCCCACCGAACATATATGGAAGTAACAGTCTAAATCTAATTTCCATCCATGAGAAGTACATGATTGACTGACAACTAGATCTGAATTATCTTTCGCTACGCCATTGAGCATGCACCCCTCATTTGTTTCAAACTTGGATAATCCTTTATCGAATGACCTTCCTTGTCACATAGATAGTATACATATGTGCCCTTGCTCTTGCCTTTCTTCCTATGACTTTTGCTTTTCACTGCAACACCCACGGCAACCAATGCTTGATCACGTAGGGATAAAGAAATTGATGGCTTGTTCAAGGACTCCGCCTCCAATAGATATGCCAATGCCTCATTAAAGTTGAGTGTTTTTCCCGATGACAATATTCATCACCAATGGCTCCCATAATGGTGGTAGAGACGACGCCAGTATGACGACCTTTTCATTCTCCTCAATTTTCTCATCTACACTAGTCAATTGTGTGATGAGCTTGCTGAAAATATTGAGATTATCAACAAATCGTGTGCCTTTCTCCATGCACAATTTGTACAGTTGCTGCTTCAGCACCCATCGGTTTATTAGCGACTTTGCCATATACAATTATTCTAAGTCACAATAATTTTTCAGTGATTTTTTCTTAATCACCAAGTACTTTACCTCATCGGAGAAACATAGACGAATTGTAGTGATAGTCTTCTGCGCCATCATCTTTCATTCTTCAACAGACGTCTTTTCCGGTTTGTCCCCTTCAAGAGCATCACTTAAACCTTGTTGGATAAGGACATCCTTCACCGCACATTGCCATATGCTGGAATTTCCTCTGCGCCAAATTTCTCCATTGTATTCCACATCATCGACATCGATTTTCATTTTATGTCATCTGATACTTTACCGACCTCTCACAAATTAGATTAATCTGGTCTTAGCTCTGATACTACTTGTTATACTTTGATACTCCTTATGCGCAGTAGCCCTAGATTGGATCATAATTTGTGAGAAACATTACGAACGTGCACGATATCAAGAACAAAATAAATGAATCTCGTAGAGGCAACCAAATAATGGTGACAAAATAATCACAACGAGAGAAATATTTGGCGAAGCAAGCCATAAATTCTTTGAGCACAATCTCAAAAGAGTACAAGGGATTGCCGTCCTCTCACAACCCTCTCGAACCCTTTGGGACCTTCAGATCCTTGCCATTTACAGAAATCTAGTGCTAAAAAATAACCTTAACCCTGCACCTCTTACTTTGAATGAGTTGGTTTGTAACTTGTGTTCTCCATAACCACCCCTCGTGGTTTTATATAGTACCCTAGTTCTCCTCAAAAGGAAGTAACAATTCTAATCCTAATAGGATTAGAATAGGAATCCTCGTAGAACACCTCTCCAAGTTCTTGTTAGGATATAAGTCACCCAATTTGTTGGGATATTCCTACATTGAATGCGAGATGAGACAGAGCATGATTTATAAGAGTGTGGGTGTACCCACTTATCAGGGTAGTCTTTTAGAAGGAGATGGATTAAGACCCCTTAATTGTTGCTTTGTAATTGGGTTTGCGGGTATAGTGGTCCAATGACCTGAGGCCAGGATCGTTGGTTTAGCACATATGATATGTGAGGGGCAATTTGTTAGAATAGTCCTGCATGAGTTGTCCTACCTCCATGACGTTGCACAAAACCTCCCTTTTCTTCCCCCAACTTGCTTGTCCTACCTCGATGCCATTCTCCTGATTGGACTTATGTTCACGTGGATACGTCAGTATTCTGATATAAGGAGCCATCAGTTGAAACAGCAGGCACAAAAAATCTTGGACCGGGAATTCCTGTAGTGATACGAGATTTTGGCGCTTTTCCCCCTCTGTTCTGTCTTGTTTTTACTTTGTTTTTCACTGAAGCGAGTAGTGTGGTGATACTGATAGGCCAGTAATTGCCTACGTGGGGTAATAAAATTCAACCGGACTAAATTTGAGTTGACTTATTAGACGAAGCGAGGGCGAAAACCAAAGCAGTCTTCGTTTGCGAGTGGAGCTGGATATTTCAGGGGAAAGGTTTGAGTTCTACGCCACCACCCTGGACTACAAATACAGCAACACGTTTCACTTTCAAACGTCAAAGCAGCCGGTGGCAAAAGTTTATTTCCCCCCATCTTTTAATCCCTGAATATATCTTAATTAACTCTGCTGATTGCCACTTGTCCTTCTTGTTTAACACGACGAGTCCTAGTTCCTTCTAGAAGCGTAGATTCAGCATCGATGGTTTGATCAGGACATATTTTGTATTGTTCTTCCTGTAGTGCAACTCCCTAGTTAACCACTACCAACCGTTCTCCCATCAGAAACAATGAATACAGAATACGGCTCTTGGCGATTGGTGGCCTGTCATAGAAAATCTTATTTTGTTTCTGACGAAGACATGTTTGTTCCATAGTCTTCACAACACAACCTATATGTCATTTTCTCGCCTTGTTTTTTTCTCTGAAGTTCGATGTCATTGGATGGATCGCTCTTTGGCTACTTATTCTGTTTGGCATTTGTGTTGAGCGCTTCAGAGTATCTTAATCCGTGTAAGTTGCAATTGAGTCGTGGCATTTGGCAGACTTGAAGAATAGATGGCCTGAAATTCTGGTGTTGGAAATGTAGTGTGCGGTTTATGGTTCTTATGATTTTTCAGTTGAATCAGCGGTTGGGACTTGAGAGTTGAGACAATGGTCAAAATTGAGTTGAGACAATGGTCAAAATTAAGTACATAACTTTTTTTGCGAGCAATTAAGTACATATCTTAGGACTTATCAATGTGTTGTTCTATAATTTTAACCATAAGGTTTACAAGATGTATTGTATAACATACGTTACTGACCGGAACATTCGCAAAAATTCTTAGATTGAAGGTGCAGTTACAGAGGATGGAAGAAAGCCTAGTATCTGGGACACATTCACACATGAAGGTTAGTTTAGTATATGACCCCTTTGCAGCCTGTAAGCCTAAATCTATGATGTATTTTAATTTTCTTCATTCTAACAGGAACCTTCTAAATTTCACAGGCTATTCTATTGACCAAGCAACTGGTGATGTAACTGCAAATCAGTACCATAAGTACAAGGTAAGTTTTTGAGAAAAAAAATGTTGCTAAATGATTTTCAGATCAAGAACACTTTGTCAACTTAAAGCAATAAACTATTGTGTGTAACAACAGGAAGATGTAAAGATTTTGCACGAGATGGGCGTTGATGCGTACAGAATGTCCATTGCCTGGCCTCGGCTTATTCCTGGTAAGGCCGTACTGACAGTATCAATAGAATCACTGCATACGTTGAATAGTGTGTTTCAGAAAAGTTGGCCGATAGTCCATTGATTTGGTCGTTTGTAATCCATTTTTACCCCCATGTAGATGGGCGAGGAGCTGTCAATCCGAAGGGATTGGAGTACTACAACAATCTAATAGATGAACTCCTGAGCTATGGTATGCAATCCTTTGACAATCAGAATTGATCATTGAGTTTTTTTCTGATACTGAAATATCCAACTGTGCAGAAACATATGATGCATCTTTCTGTGTTTATGTAGGAATTCAACCTCACGTAACGATATACCATTTCGATTTTCCTCAGGCTCTTCAAGATGAATACAACGGGTTGCTTAGTCCTAAATTCATGTACTTTCTTGTACCTCCTAAGCATTACCATTACTGCAAGTACTTGCATAAGAGATTAAGTAATGTTGCTTTTGCAATCTGTGCCATGATGCAGAGAGGACTTCACAGCTTATGCAGATGTGTGCTTCAAGAACTTTGGCGACAGAGTGAAGTACTGGAGCACTGTCAACGAGCCTAACATCGAGCCGATTGGCGGATACGACCAAGGAATCCTCCCGCCACGGCGATGCTCATTCCCCTTCGGCCTCGATTGCGACAAAGGCAACTCTACCACAGAGCCATACATAGTAGCACACCATCTTCTGCTTGCACATGCCTCAGCAGTGTCCCTCTACAGAGAGAAGTACCAGGTTTGAACTAATGCTACCTTTTAAAGAATGAAACTGTTCTCGTGGGACAAACCATTCTCACACAGGTGCAATCTTTCTTTTGTTTCTTGCTGATCAGGCCAAGCAAGGAGGAAAAATTGGACTCACATTGCTCGGTTGGTGGTACGAGCCTGCGACGCAAACGCCTGAGGATGTAGCAGCAGCTGCAAGGATGAATGATTTCCACATTGGATGGTTTGTTCTACTCTAGATCTCAGGTTTCATGTAAAGCAACTGTTTCGGTGTAACTACAGCTGAGATCACGAGTTTATGGTATAGGTTTATGCATCCCTTGGTGTATGGAGACTACCCTCCAGTAATGAGGAAAAATGTTGGGTCCAGGCTACCGTCTCTCACCGATGAAGAGACGAAGAGAACACTGGGATCGTTTGATTTTGTCGGATTTAACCACTACATTGCCGTATATGTGAAAGCTGATCTTAGCCGACTGGATGAGGAGCTGAGAGATTACATGGGTGATGCAGCTGTAAAATATGACTGTAAGAATTCTAACGGCCTATTTTATTATTTTTCAAAAAACAATGAGAACAATGGATAGCCTAATTCTTGTGCAAAAATATTTCTTTCAGTGCCATTTCTGAAGTCAAGGAACGAGGTATTTGCCGATACAACTTATAATTGTCCCATCTCTAAATTTAGTTGCAAATGAACTGCGTTTCCATCATAGCTGAAACATTTGCATGTCTTGGTGGCAAAATTAAACTACAACAGTTTCCATTTCGGTTGAGAAACGATTTCATGTCGTCAACGCCGTGGGCTATGAAGAAAATGCTGAAGCATCTCCAAGTGAAGTACAAGAACCCCGCGGTCATGATCCACGAAAACGGTAACTCCAACAGCGCTTTAATTAAACCTGAAACACTGCCGCAAGAAATCATCAACATGTCACTGCAAATGCACATCATAGCGTGCTGCGACGATGTACTCAATTTCCGCATTCATGCCCCTATCAGGCGCTGCCGGCCAGCCTGATCCATCAGGTAAAAACACCGATGACGACGACTTCAGGTCGCAGTTCCTGCAGGATTACATCGAGGCCACGCTAGACTCCATCAGGTACACCAATACCACTCTACTCTGCAACTGATTGCACTGCAAAAAGAGCAAAAAAACTCATCTGATCTCTCTTCTGTGTGCAGGAACGGGTCGAACGTGCAAGGCTACTTCGTGTGGTCGTTCCTGGACGTGTTCGAGTACCTGTTCGGCTACCGCCTCCGCTTCGGCCTCTACGGCGTCGACTTCGGCTCCGAGGAGAGGACGAGGTACCAGAGGCACTCGGCGCAGTGGTACGCCGGCTTCCTCCGCGGCGGCGAGCTCAGGCCGGTGGCTCTGCCTGATAAGGCGTACTCCCAGTGATTTTTACACGCTTCACACTGCACCTGCACGGCTCGAGAAGAAGATGCACAATAAGACTGGATAGTTGGTTGTTATCATGCATGCTGTTTTTTGGGGCGTAAATACGTAAATATGGCATAAGTATAACGCGTAGGGTTTATCTGGCCGTTCGAAACGGCTTTTCTGGCAAAAAAGCCGGAAGCTGAAGCTGTTCCAAACGACCCCTATATCTATGTTCCATTTCGGGTGTGTTTGGGAGTAAGCAGTTTGCACGAAACTGGTGTCGGGAGTAGGCGGTGATGTAACATGTTGTTATGCTATATAAATTTCGAATTTCCTAGATAATTTGGGTTTTGAAATTAAATATCCTGAATTCTGTTAGCAGTTACAAGATTTTGAACTTTGAATTCAATACCATCGGCAAGCGCCGTCGCTGGAGCCTGGAGCTTAAGCTTCCGCCATGGCATATCAGCAGCAGCTAGTAAAACGATGATTCCACCAGACTAGCACATCTGGAGAAAAAAAAATCCTATAATGCATGCGTGATTTAAGCTAAACAGCAGCAGCATTGATTCAACAACATTCTGGTACAATGACAACATCAGCAGCGGCCAGTAAAATCATGATTTATCCAGATTCCAGACTAGCACATACAGGATTTCCAAATGGTAGAAAATGGCACTTTTACTGCGACAAAGGGTAGCCCTTGAGGCTTGAAGAAACCAACATAGGGCTCCCTTGGCGGAAAAACCATAGCAACACAAGTTACCGGCAGCGCTTGACATAAGATGATAACTACATAACACTGAAACCGCAGTTCTTTCTTCACTCTTTGCCGAAAGCAAATCAATGTCGACCAATTTTGGAATGTACACAATGGTGGAAGAACACTCTTCACAGGAATGGCGGCATCCTCTGGGGAAATACAGGCGGATAACCATTCTCTGCACCATACATTGACAGCAGCTGTGTGGCCGATCTCCGGGCGGAACTACCATACGCTTGATTATGTACAGGCTGATAACCCCACCCATGAGGTTCTCCTTCACTTGATGTCCAAAAGGTCTCCCAACCCCCGCTGTACAGTTGATCAGAATGTCTAGAGGCACCCTCACCATTAGGAAGGTTACTGTTTGTCGTGTTTGCAGCTCCAGTGAGAGAAAAGTCATGGCCCCCTCCAGTCTCAGTTGATGATGACGCTGCAATGAAAGATGTGATTGATAAAGCCCTCGGACGAACTCTTCTTGTTGTAGGAGGGTATGGATTACTTGGCATGGTCGACGGTATTGTCTGTTGAAGGACATGACCTCTCATACCATGACCATGGCCTCTAGCTTCAGACACAACAGCTGGTGCTGACCCTAATTGTGCAACGGGACTGCTTCCACTGCGAGGTGTGGGCCTGCATAGATCATGCATTCTAAGAGCTAGCAAGAAAACTGATCTAACACAAAAGGGAAGTGAATTGACAAATTAAAGCACAGTTCACCATACGAAACTAGTTTTACTTAATTTCACGTAAATCTTTGTTGGCATTGGTAGGTTACTGGGACTGAAAGTTGTCGGAGACTGCTAAGAAGAGCAAAATTCGAGTTTCTCAAGGCAAATAAAAAGTTGATTAATATTTAATACTATCGATTAAGACCTTGCAGGTTATTGGGAATGGTCATGTGCCAAAATATCAGAAATCATGACAATAACAAGGAGTCCCTACATATTGGGAGTTAATGACAAACAAGTCTTGCTTCCAAGACAGTAAACCTACCTAGAAACACGTTTCTGATCTAAAATTTTGAATATAAGTAAATACATACCGGTGGAGTAGGGAATGAGCATGCATATATGGTCTCGATCTTTGCTGGTTGCGGCCATCATATCTTGGTATTCCTATTCCAAATGGGCCTGTGGAATAATTGGGAATGCCTGACACTGGAAGATTACCTAAGTACTGACGCTCTCTCACATGGTTTCTTGGCTCAGCTTCATGGAAACCTTGAACATTGCTCAAATCAGCAGTTGCATGCCCTTCCATGCCAGATGGACTCCGATGAAATGGTATGCTTTCGGTACTGGGAATAGAACCAGAAGGCACATGCATGGGATGTTGAAAGCCATGCGTAGCAAGGTATGGACAAACAAGTGAGCTGCTTGCAGCACTTGAATGATCCCCAACTGTATAGTTTTCATAAAAGGGAACACAACATTACAATAGATAAAGATAAATTTTAAGCAGTCAAAGGGTAGGTCAACAAGCTTACAAGATGTTGGCTCAGATTCACTCTCCCTGCAACAAGAAATAACCACTAAATTCAGCGTTTGATGAGTTGATATATAAAATTTTGTAGGTTGTATAGGAGCTTACATGCAATATTAAGGTAAGAAAATTTTCTGATAACTATGTTTTATCATGGTAGAGAGGAAATACTTACTCAAACACAGATGCCAGCGGTGTGAATCCACTGAAGGGGCACCACCGAAACCCAAATGGCTGAAATTACATCCAATGAGGAAAAATAAGTTAGAATCGAGAAACAGCTGAAACTAGGCTAGATCCTGGTGTTGTAAAAAATCTGAAATAGTGAAATGTCTCTTGGTCACTGTGTACTAAATGCAATTAGAATCGAGAAACAGCTGAAACTAGGCTAGATCCTGGTGTTGTAAAAAATCTGAAATAGTGAAATGTCTCTTGGTCACTGTACACTAAATGCAACCTTTTCCCCCTTCAAATATAAGACTGAGATACATAAGACAACTTGAATAGTGAATCTGGGGTAAAAAATGTCATGAGAAAACAGATACACACACTTGCCCCTCTCTTAATCCCTTATTAGCGTATTTATGCCTCCAAACAAGTTCCCTATTTCCCTAAAAACACTCCAATCAAATTTCAATTTTACCATGGTCTAAAAATACCCCTGGAGTATTGTTCTAGACAATAATTACGAATTTTGGTCTGAAACATTGAATAGTAATGCTCTAAATGCCTTTAGTAATCCTAACCATTTAGGTCATGGAGGGGCTGAAGGGTCAGGCTTAAGTTTTGCAGGGGAAATATGCAAATTTACTTTTATCTTTAGTGAGTAAACACTATTGAACAGCACAAAAATAGGCCATGAAAGGTTGAAAGGGGTTTTTGTAGCATGTATGTTGCAAGAGTATATCCGGGGGGACCAATTTTCCAGGGGAATTGTTAGCTTTTCACTTTTGATCATGTATTCATGTGAATGGTAAATTAAAACTATTTATTATTCACCAAGCCTATATTGCTGTGTCATACACAAGAAACCATTATCATGCAATCACTTACATGGTCAGAGATTATGTCATATGTCTCGCTTGTCACCCAGTCACCTATATCAAAATCGCTAGATGGTCGGTGTCCATTTGCATAGAGCCAGCGGCCATTCTCAATCTTCCGACAATTCGGGCACTGCATCGCTCCTTTTGCGTTAAATGCCGATCCAATGCAATCTAGCAAACAAAAAAGTAGATGTATTTTAGTTCAACAATCTGATACAGAATAACTGCACGCAACTAAGTTTGCCTGTGCTTGGGAATGGGAAGTCACCCACATGAATGCACACAGATATCTCACATGTCACATCTGTGTGCACAAGCAAAATGTATGCATTGATAAATTCGCAGAATGCAGACTATTGCACAGATACTTGCAATCACAAATTCATATCAAGTGATAACTCATTCTTGAACTTTCGCATTTCACTGATTTGTTACAGTAAAAAAAGAGAACCAAGCCAACTAGCAAGCTCGAGAGGCTTTAATAAATTTAAAAATAGACAGAACATAGTGCAGTCCTGACAGGCAAAATGAATGTGATTAGAAGATAAAAGGGATATCCAAGCAAAAGATTTTAAGTGTATTATCTGATCAACATTTCCAACAGATAGTTATTTAGAGATGTTTCAGAAGTCTAATTTCATGTTAACCTATTTGACGCTTTCCAATCACACAAAAACCACTCAAAAGCCATGTTGATGGCAATAAAACGCTGCAACAGACAGAATAAGTCGTTCACCATTTAACATGCATTCAGAGAATAACCACCAGATCCTTGATTTGGCCTGTAATAAGACATTTGGTGACGAGTGATCCAATTGTGACGGAAGCAATCACCAAAACCAGTTTCACTTTGCAGAGAACATCGTAAATACTGTCCATGGTGAACCATTACAAATTAATTCGTGCAGGAACAGGACTCATTGCTCCAATTGGGATTCTCACAAGAGCAGAAATAAGCATGGTTACACTCAGCAGCCCCGTCTACAGCCCCGGAATCCATCCACAATCCGCAAAATTCAGGTTCTTCACACGAATTACCCAACATAACCCGAGATAAAACAGACTAATCCGACCTAAAAAAAGGCTCAATTTTGCTCGCAAGATCAGACTACAGCCACAGATTTTCACGAACTAGCCGCGTATGTTCCAACCGATCCAACCAAGAACTCGAAAGGGGCGCGAGAGGAGAGGGCCTGACCTAGGTGGAACTCGTGGCCGCACTGCAGCCTCGCGGTGGACCTCTCCCCGGCGCGGCCCACCACCGGATCCAGGCAGATCGAGCACGCCGCCGCCTCCGGCGACGCGTCCGGCGGCGGCCTCTCCAGATCCATCCCAACGCTTCGCCGCGCCTTCCTCTCGGGCTCCCCCGCGCGCGCGGTTGTGGTGGGGCCGGGAGGTCAGGGAGACGAGATCGGGGCACGGTCCTTCGCCGTTACGCGTCTTTCGGTTTGTTTTGATTATTAACGAGTTGGACATGGACGGAGACCCAGACCACGGATGAAACGGATGTGATTTTTCTGAAGAGGGGCTTTCGGTTGGATCATGAACGGTTGAAAGGTTGAATGGTTAGGTTGAAGAGATTTAGTGTTTGGTTGTTTGATTTTTTACGTAGGCTGACTGTAACTTTCGAGATAGAAAATGTCTGAAACGCTCATAAGAATAATAATAACTTGTTTGACGTCGTTTAACGCAATTAATAACATTTAGCGACAACTAACGATAATTGATGATTATTAATGACGACTAACGAAATTGACAACAACTACCGCAATTGACGAAAATTAACTGCAATTAACGACAATTAACACAATTAACTGCAATGACAATATACCGCAAACAACGGAATATACCGCGATTAACGATAATATACCACAAACAACGCAATAAACCGCAATTAGCGTATTTAATGACAATTATTACCATAAATATTTATTACAATAAATAATTATTAATAACAATTATTACAATGAATAAATATTACAATAAATTATTATTATAATAAGTAATTATTACAAACAATTATTGTAGTGAATAATTAATACAACAAATATTAATAAAATTTAGCACCGAAAAAATAAAACAGAGCCGGCGACGACGCTAGGAGAGGACTTGGGGCGGAGGGTGAGGACTTGGGCGCTGGGAGAGGAGGAAGGTGGAGGAGGAGGCTGGCGGCTGGGCCAGCGCGGGGTAGAGGGAGGAGAAGGGAGGTAGAGGAGGCCGCATGCGGGCGAGATCTAGATCCAAATCTAGGCCAGGGCGACGCTGGGGAGGAGGACGTCAGGGGAGGAGGGAGCCGAGAAGGAGGAGGTGGCCGCCGGCGGAGGAGGGCGCCGGGGAGGAGGAGGAGGTGGGCGTGCGTGCGAACAAGGGAGGAGGGAACCAAGCGGGCGGACAAGCGGCGAGGGGGGGGTGGAGGCAGGCGGGGGATATTATGGAGTGGAGTGGTAATCGGTGGGTAATTACCCCTAAACTTTGGGGTAAGTTCGGAATGGAGGTTGCAGGAAGCCGTGGAAGCTCCCCACGGGCAGCTTTCGGCTTCCACACATTGTAACGTGAAGCGGCTTCAGGGAAAGCGGCTGCAAAAAGCTAGATATTTGAAATGGCTTCTGACTTTTTCGAGCGAAAAATCAAAGCCGGAGTCGTTCCAAAAAAACCCCCTAGAGATCGTGAGTTATCCATGACAGAGCCAATAAATTATGTTTTTCTTTCTATTTCTATTTAAGACCTGGAAAAGGTTATTTGGAACCAAATCTTTGGGATTTAGCTTAAATTTGAATCAAATTGACAATTTCTAGAGCAATCCCTCTTTCAAACAGGCCCCTAGATATGCCTTTTTATTATTATAGCCTGTAGCTGCTTTTTATATATATATATAAAAATAGTGGGATAGGGATTCGCGTAACGAGACCGGGGGATTTCTATATTCGAATGAAATGGTAGGTCACGGATTCATGTGTCATCCGTGAGAAAGACAACAAATTATGATTCCCCTTACAAAGCTATTTGGTTATATTTATATTACTATGACATTAAGCTACATTTCATGATGAATGATGATAGTGGGATGAGAGGCTGGACAGATGGAATTTAGTATTCTACTATTCTCCAATGTTCGTGACTTGGCAATTTGTACTTGTTAAAGACATCGAAAGAGACTACTTGAAGCATATATAACGTGATGCATTTATAAGGTAACAAAGGTGAGATTGCAGTGCGTATAACTCTGTGTTGGTCAGGCAAAGAGTGAATGGGCTAGGTTGTATCAAATTTAATAAAGGGCTTGGGTTTAGGGGATATATACAGGAATAAAAAGACAGTAGAAGCCGATCTAAAGCTCCGTTTGAAACGCATAAATTTCCCGCGAGGCAGAGACAACCATGCACCACGGATGTCAGGCACAGCGCGCGCGCGTGCGCTTCCCACCCATCACCGTGCCGCCGCGCGCCGGCCACCGGCATGTGTGGCAACACGCGCGCGCGGTACGCGTACGTCCCAAGTCCCAACTGGCGTCAGACCGCCGTCTCCTCCAGCCCCGATCTATCCTCCCGCGGCTGACTTCCACAGCGGTGGCTCGCGCTACGTGCTTAATTTTGAGCAAAATCAAGCCAGTACACAAGTGTTTTCCAAGCTACCTAATCGATCATATTATACATACCGATACTACCCAGCACAGCATGCACTATATCTCTTAATTTGCAGCTACTACTGCTATATATTAGGCGGTGGTACTAAAGCTTTCGCGATCTCTCTCGTCAGTGCAAATCTACCACTGTCGTTGCTTGCCAGTTTCTGAAACTCTGAGGTGGCATGCAATAGATTGCTCTAATCGCCGAGGGTTTTTTTAATCTCCAGAATTTTGATGTTGATTGCGTCACGATTTACAAGGCCAATTGGGAATCCAGTCAGTGTATCAAATGCATCAGCAACTGGCCTCCTAAAGTTCACTTTCTTTTGTTTTGGAAAGCTGAAAATTCGCCGATATTTTGTTGTTTGGACATATACCATGCGTCGTCACGAATATATGAGTGGCCAGTGGGCTTTTCTGTAGTATATACAAAAGGCTGATGAAACATTGTTCTTTTCGGTCTATAGCTAATAGAAATAGTGCAAACTTTCCATGCCCAGTAAGATGCTTTGACAACAGCAACTGAAATTTCTTCAGAAAAATAGGCTATTAAGTTTTGAAAAAGGAAAAAAATAGGCTGGTTTGATGGTCTAATGGAAGCACTGGGATTTGGTCTGACCACTCAGATGTCGTAGCCAAGTCCTAACAACCCCAAAACTACAGTGATTCTAATTAGTTCAACCGATATGCAAAGATGAATTGCCACAAATTAAAGAAGTCTCCAAAATGCACGCCGGAAAATCAAAAGCTACTAAATGTTTAATTGCAGAGTGATTTTGATGGGCACTTGAGGGATATGATATTGCCTTATGGCCCCTTGAATTACTCCACTCATAGTTGAATACCTTTCGGTCCTCGTTTAGTACTAATCGTCGGTGTAATGCCGCATTATTTCACTATCAAGCTTTATAAGCCTTTGATACTTAAGTGAATAACTGGAGCAACTTACCTATCACTCATCAGTAGTGTGTGAACCACTTCTTGGGCTGATCTGCAGAAGTAGCATCATGGGCCACTGAAGAATATTAATGCTGGTCAAGTAATCAAATTAGCTTTTTTTAAAACATCTAAAAGCAATGTATTTCATCAGGAGAAAAGGAATAGCAGAATCATGTGAGCTCTGCATAAGTGGTATTTTTTTGGATATCTATGATTTTTTCCCATCCGGTCCACATTAAAGAAGAAGAAGTACCCAACTCCACGAGGTGCCCACAAGAGCAGCGCTCAAACCGTGACGGACTGAGAGCCTAAAGCTCTCCTAAACCACTGTGCCCTTGCACAATCCTCGTATCAACTGTACCCCAGCACAGTCCCTACAAATCCCAGTAAGATACTCATGCCGAGTCGGGGACTCGAGCACGGGTCGGCAGTGCAGACTACGCTGCAACTAGCCAGTGAGCCCCAGCTCACTTCTATTAAAATGAGTGTTTTCCTGATGACTTGTTGACTAAGCTAATTTACCTCTAAACTCTGAAGATTGATGTTCACGCAGTGGATGTTCTAACTGCCGAGAGCTTAGATGGGCATCAAGGGTTCATAGAAGTACAAAAATATTTCAAACTTCTTGGAGTAACATTCTAGGGAGAAATTGCATTTGTTGAGGTGCCAGTCGATGTCTAATGGAAAAATGTAGAGCGTAAGGACACCTCAATCCAGCCTTACCTGAAGATGATAGAATCATGTAGATGATAGCATCTCTTTCTATTTTTGACACCCCAAGTAACCAAGTACAGACCAGCTGAAGTTAAAAAAAATAGTAAGTACAGCTGGAAACCTAGCTAAGGTGTACAGTTGAGACGTCCCATAGTTCAGTTGATGCGGTTCATGCATTAGGTTAACAGGCACATCACTGCATCAAAAATAACAGATGCCCTTTTACTGCATAGATTTCTTTAGAACAAACATGTATGGGAAAACTGTATATATTTCATTAGAGCAAACACTGCTGTGTGTATGACCTGTGTCACACTACAAGGTGCTGCTTATGTGTTCATATCACAACATATTCATGTCCTTCCACCCTAGCTGCGATATTTCATCCACCATCTATCGTCACTTTGTCAGTACTACTCTTCAGCCTTACATCAGGCCAGTAGGCCGAGCTATGCATATGTAAATCAAGCATGGAAACAAGATCACTAAAAGCTCCGGTTCATCCGCTCGTGGAACCTCCTTATGTACATATCGGCCGCCTGGTCGATCTCATCGTCTATGTTGAACTCCAGTCCTTCAACCTCTCGGTTGCTCCTGATTATATCGATGACCGAGGGTTTATCGTCGAACGCATCAAGTAGCACATCATGATCATCACCATTGCCCTCGTTAGTGTAACAATTGTCATCGCTGAAGAGGGAGTCAGTCCAGTCAGGGTAGCCACCTCCATCTTCTTGATCAAACAGTGCCAGATGAGACAGATCAACAATCTCACCATTGACCGGCTTCTCGCGCCCGGCCATCACCCTGGGCAGCACAAGAGCCTTGTCGCAGTCCACCCTGGCCTTCTCTCTGTCAGCCATGAGCGCGTGGATTCTGTTAGATAGCGCGCCGACCGTCGCCATCCTGCGGCGAAGCGAGGCTAGGATGAGGAGCCTGGTCCTGAGAGCGCTGGTCTTGCTCTTGAACACCGTCACCGCCTTCTTCAGAAGCTCGGGGGCCTTGCTGATCTTCATCTTAATTTGATGTGGAAGACAATGAAGAGATGGTTGACAACTGATGAAGCTGCTTATCAAGCACAATAACAAAGGAGATGCACTGCCTCAGGCTTGGCATGAGTAGATGTAGATCACTGAAATGTAGAAAAGATGAGGCAGCAAGCTTCATAGACATGGGCCTTGTCCTGAGGCCCCAAGGGTGTATTTATAGCCAGGAACTTTAGCATGCAACTGTGCAACTTTGCTCATATCAAAATCAAAACTTTTTTTTTTGTAGCTCAAAGTGTATGAAAGAAACATTTGGAGAAAACAATGGGCATGTGGAATAAGCACTAAAAGAAAACAGAGTGTGGAAGCAAGTTAAAGATGGCCTATGGCAAGGAAAAGCTTGCAAAGGGGGGAAGGATACGGAGAAAGTATTCCAATTTGGTAACAAAGGGCACCTGTCCCTGGGCGAGGATTGGCTCCTTGAGATTCCCAATATCTCCGTTAATTATACGAGCGTACGTATCAGAGTATGTACAATAGTGTAACGTTAGCTGTCTATAAACTTTATCACGTAAGACACGAGATGACCGAGCGTGTTAGAGCATGTACAATAATGTAACGTTGGCTGTATATAAATTTTATCACGTAAGACACGAGATGATATGGATAAGAGAGAGAGTAGAAAATTGAGCCGTCTCTCATAGTAGTCGACTGTAACACGAGAAATAAGATACATTATATATAGAGAAGTTGTCTATAGAAATATATATAAAAAATTATTGTAGGAGCTGTCTTTATTGTTGTTTATAGATAACATGAAGAGATATTGTAAATATCTATTGTTTGTATCATTGTAGATGTCTTTGCTAGTAGGGGATAGAATGCCAAAAGGCTCCAAACCGGGTAGCTTTTCTTGGCTGTTTCCTTGTGATCCTTGTGGCTCCAAAGTCGCGGCACGCCAATCGTGTGTTCACGTAACTTGAAGTGCTCCTCGCTTTCCCGTTGCTTTGCAGTGTTGTAGCTGCTGCTTCTCTATGCACTTTACTGATCGTCGACACGCAGAGCCAATTGCATGCTGGATGAGAGCTTCCATTCTTTCCTCTCTTTTTTCCCCATGGAAGCGGAGTCAGAAATTGAAAATAAGGGAAGCCGAACAAACTATATAATGAAATTGTATTATATAGGATGGACAAAATAGCAAAAATATAGATAAAATTTTATGGATCACAAAAATATTAATAGCAACCCCCTCCCTCCGCCTTTGCAGGCATGCAACTAGTCACACCGTCGTAAGGAGTTGGAGTAGTCCCGAACGGCATGTGCTCCCTGTGCGCGTACTGTGAGAAAACAATAACACGGTGCAGTAGCGGAGCCATCAAATAAATCTAGCTCAGACAAGTTTAATATGACCATGAACTAGGATTTACTGTGACCTAAGAATACTTTGTTCTTCAGCTCCGGTGGATAGTAGTAGGCATAAAGTGGTTAGTGGGTGTGGCGGAACCGAGTAAGTGCCCACCGTTCTCAGAGGGTTGGCTCCGCCACCAACACGATGTGCTTTTGAGATTTGTATCTGTGGTCAGAAAAACGGCATTTGCTGGTGCCGAACTCCATTATTGGCATGAAGGAATTGGAGGCGGCCAGCCGGCGCAAACTGATGGAGCGTGAAGCATGCGTTTCACGGTTGTCAAAGATGGAGAAGATATTTGTTGTGCCGCACTGTTTCCAAATTGTGATTCTTAATCTGAGGGACTTAGTGCGCAGCTTTCGGGTAACAGGTAATCTTTCACCTTTTTTTTTTGGGTGGCTTTTGAACTTTCGAAATTGCTCGGTTGTGTCACTGGAGTTGGCAAGGAAAGAATCGTTCGTAGCTCGTCGGTCAAGACACTTGTCCCTCCCAGAGACTGTAAGTAGCAGAACGCGGCACGAGCCGCCCCCGTGCGTGCGCGCGCCGAACGAGCGAGGCAGATGGTGGCGCAGACGGGACGAGCACGCGCGCGGGGGTGGGGGTAAGGGGAAGAAGGGTCATCCGACGAGGCAGGCGGGCTGGTGCGGCAGGCCTGGGTGGGCGCGGGTGTGGTATGGCACGCAGGGCGCGCGCATGGGCGTATGGAGCAATGAGCGGCGGCGGAGGGCACGGTCACGAGCAGCGTGGCTAGTGCGAGGCAACTCGGATCAGCGTGCAATTAGAGAGATACGGACGGATATCGTTTATCCTGTATTATATTTTGTATTTTTTTGTGAAGTTAGAGTCAGATAAGGATAGTATCGGATACATATTTCTCCATCTCATATTCGCTCCGCGAAACTTCGGTCGGTCGGTGCAATCAGAGAGAACACGAAGAGACAATCGCTGAGATATTGAAGGAAAAACACTCAACATCCCCTCCCTACGCAGATGCAGCAACGCACCTATCTGTTATCTTGTTCCTGAGTAAAGTCACAACATGTTTTCATCATACCACCTGACATACGGATACATACAGGTGTATATCGCTCATCCTAAATCATATTCTGTATTTTTTTCTCAGAATCAGAGTCGAACACTGATATTATCAAACACCTATTTTTCTATCTCATATTCGCTCTATATCATTCGATCGGTCAAAAATTATCCACTCCGTTTGCACCTTAACTCGGAAGCAGCGGTCGGCTCAGGACTCGGGAGCTATCGGCAACGGGATAGGCGTCGGTTGGGCATACAACTCAGGACGGCCCGGCGCGCTGCCGGCATTGCGAGGGCAGTAGCAGCCTAGCAGGTCGGCTCGCCCCAGAGTGAGAGGGGCGGCGCAGCCAGGCAGGAATCCACAACGTACGGTGGCGCACTTGCCGCAACTGAAAGTCTGAAACTAGTTTCCACGCACAAAAACAAACTGGCCTCCGAAGTTCGAACTGAACCGACAAATTCTGAGATTTCGAAACGAGAGAAAAAAAAATCTGTTGAGAGTGGGATTTGAACCCACGCCCTTTCCGGACCAGAGCCTTACTGGCTACTGCACTGCACGAATGGCAGAAAGTAAAGTAGGACGAAGAAAAGGGATGGAGAATCAGCCGCCCAGAGCCAGCGCAAAGAGAGGTGGATGATGGCCGCCACAGCCTCCCCCGCTGCGTCTCTCCCCGAAACCGCACCGCCTGTTCCGCATGGGTTGAAGAGCGAAGTTGCCGGTGAAGAGCGGAGCGCCGTGATTGACTCGTTGAGAGGGAGCGCGCGGTGACGTTGCGCATGCACGATCGAACAGCCAGACGACGGAGGCGCTGCAGCCGGCATGCACCTCAGGCGGGGGCGGGGCCAGGGACGACCCTAAGCCCTGAGCTGTCCTCGTTCTGTTTTCGACCTTTTCTAAGGTCCCGTCTTTTGCTAACCTGCTGAGCATTTGCATGTACTTCAGGCACAACTATCGTTCTAATGGGATGTATCGGATGATTTTTCATCAGAAGATCTGCATGTTTCTCTGCTTCAGTAGAGTGTGCATCAGCTCAAAGTACTTAAGTACTTCACATTACGGTACTATTGCTGTAATATCCGCGTATTGGGGTGGAAAGTGCACAAGATCTTCTCTATCATATCGGCTTATGTAACTATCTGGTTATAGAACCTCAATTTAGAGATAAGTTTGAGTATGACAGAGTTATATGCCGCCACAGTCTTGAAATCTTGAAAGCGCGGGTTAGTCTATTCTCATTGTGCTTCTGGCAGAAGGATAGATCTCTACTGGTTATAGTGTTCATTCAGGGAATTTCACAGTGCCAGTGAATCCTCCTTCATTAAATATTTAGACTTTAGGTCTTTATGGAGATGGTGCCTCAAGAAATGCATAGGCGCATACCTAGCGGCCTTTTGGATGGTAAGGGCGCCAACTTCTGGCTCGGTGATGGAAGCTCCAAGAGATTGAGACTTCAGTGGACTTTGTGTCCATCAACCATGTGAGGCCGTTGTTGCCATTCAGGGCAAACTCAGCGAATTCTTTCTTTACAATGTCTGACATCTCCTACATTAGGTTTATACAATTATTCAGTTTTACTACAGGTAAAATAGGATCTAAAGCATGAATATTGCAAAATCAATAAAGATTTGTTTAACATCTATTCAACAAATATTTATATGAATTTTTTTAAAATTTTCCTAGCAATTATTATGAATTTCTACTCATTAATGAGGTCCGCAAAATTTCCTTAACCACAAAAGTTTCCTCGTAATTATCAGAACTCTAAAGGCTTATTTGCAAATTTTTAGGTTTTTAAGCTTTTTTTCTTCTTTCTCTCGATTTTTTTCTCTTTCCTGGTTTTGGGTCGTGCCGCTTTTTTCCCTTGGCCCACCATGGCCCAGCCGCTCCCTACTACATGGGGCGCTTAGGGTTTCCCCTACCCTGTTTTTCATTGGCGGCGGTGCGTTACGCGCGCAGTTGCTCGCGTGCGGCTTCGGGCCAACGACAGCGTGACGGGCATGGTGCGCTTCGGCAACGCCACGCGGCCGCACGACTTCGGGCCGGCGGCACACTGCGGCGACGACGCGAACGACATGCAAGTATTATGAATTTCTACTCATTCATGAGGTCCGCAAAATTTCCTTACCCACGAAAGTTTCCTCGTAATTATCAGAACTCTGAGGGCTTGTTTGCAAATTTTCAGATTTTTAGCCTTTTCTTTCTTTCTCTCAATTTTTTTCTCTTTTCTGGTTTTGGTTCATGCCACTTTTTTCCTTAGCCCACCATGGCCCAGACGCTCCCTACTACATGGGGTGCTTAGGGTTTCCCCCTTACCTATTTTTCATTGGCGGCGGCGCGTTACACGCACAGTTGCTCACGTGCGGCTTCGGGCCAACAGCGGCATGACGGGCATGGTGCGCGACCGCAACGCCACGCGGCCGCACGACTTTGGGCCGGCGGCACACTGCGGCGATGACGCGAACGGCAGGCAAGTATTATGAATTTCTACTCATTCATGAGGTCCGCAAAATTTCCTTACCCACGAAAGTTTCCTCGTAATTATCAGAACTTTGAGGGCTTGTTTGCAAATTTTCAGGTTTTTTTAGCTTTTTCTTTCTTTCTCTCGATTTTTTCTCTTTTCTGGTTTTGGGTCGTGCCGCTTTTTTTTCCTTAGCCCACCATGGCCCAGCCGCTCCCTACTACATGGGGCGCTTAGGGTTTCCTCTACCCTATTTTTCATTGGTGGCGGCACGTTACGCGTACAGTTGCTCGCGTGCGACTTCGGGCCAACGGTGGCGTGACGGGCATGGTGCGCGGCGGCAACGCCACGCGGCCGCGACGACTTGGCGGCGACATCGCAATGACGGCGGCGACGAGCAGCCGGTTGGCGGTGGCGACAGGTAGCCGGTGGCGACGACTTTTTCTTTTCTTTTGTGCTCGATGAACAGTAAGGAACAGATCTAATCCATCTAGCGTCTAATCTCTATTTAGAATGCTAATTAATTTGATGTCTAATTAGTGGTTGACAAACCTAAATAGATTGAATCAAAATTAATCTACCAAATTAATTAATAGCAAAATTAGATATTGAAAGATGGAATTCCGACGATATACCTATTCCGCTGTGTAGAGCGGTTCGTGCTGATAACGTGTTGAAGAATGTAGTAATCGCATAAAACAACCAACTAATCAGCACACAATATACAATTGACAGAGAGACGAAGTAGATGGAGACACAGTATGAGAAACCTCTTTATTAATAGATTGATTTCTTTCTGAGTACAAAGAGGTTATATTTAAATACTAAAACCCACCGGGGTAGTTTAGGTATTACATCCATTAACCCTTAAATCAGAGAACCTGTATTTTTTATGATTTACCAAGATATTTTTATGAACTTTTAATCCTAGACCTCGGGCTATAGCCCATGTAGTATGAAGGCCCGGATCCTCCCCTGACCTGGCCATTTCCATTTTCCAACGGAAGCCGCGTAGAGTAGTCAACCGGAAACCATTCAAAACACTCTCAGTTTTTTAGCTCAACACCAGTTCCCGTACTACTATGTCATTGCTATTCAAATGTACAATGTAAAGTTGACTACGGGTTATCTACAACAGAGTTTTTTTTTTGTCGCCCATGTAACGGAGCACTAGAACATGTACGATTTTACACGGGCACGCGAGTCTCCCAGCTAGTACTAAGTGCATATATATATAGTGAGTGTGTGTGTAAGATCAATTTAACCCCCAGGTATGAGGTTAACCAAACCTCGGTTCTCCCTGGACTGAGAGCGATTCCATGTCCCGGAGTTCGCTCTTGGATGAGAGCGCCATAAGAGCAACCACGACGGATCTCATTGTAGGCCTCATCTTGGGCTCCTCATGCGTGCATGACCTTGCAAGGTATGCAATCTGGTTCAAAGAACAGAGTACATTTTCAACACAAACATGTGTTGAATTTACTCAACAAAAGCTAATTCTGAAGCTAGTTAAGTTGCCTGTATAGCTAACCTTGAGAACCGAGTCAATGGGGTAATCGCCTCCTAGACTTGGATCGACCAGTTCATGCAGAGCTTCCTTCGGGTCTGACATGTTGAGGGCCTCCTCAAACTGCGAAAACCAACAAGTAGATCATATTTTACATTGTGTGCACCACATGCAAGCCTTACCACATTCTTCAACACGTTATCAGCACTATTACTGTCATCTGTATGGTATTACACTATTACTGTCATCTGTATGGTCGTAGCCTTGTAAAGATCCACAGTAGACAGTACGGGTGTTACAAAATCATAACTACTACAGGTGCACTTAAGATGACACAAAAAAGATTTTCTACACATGTAATGACACAAGCCCCTGGATTTAATTGACCATGAGAATTTCACCCCCCAAACTCAGACAAATCTATTATATACTAAAAGCTCATGACAGGTGATTTGCAGTTGCAAGTGCTCATAAAAAAGAAAATACGCTAGAAATTCTCATAAAAAATAAAAACATTTGTTCCTTGATCTGGTGGACCCTAATTAAAGTTGAACGATAGTGGCCATTGGATGTTATTAGAAAAAATGCTAGAAATTCTCACATAAAAGGAAAACATCTAGCCCTTTATCTGGTGCACCCTAATTAGAAATGCATTATAGTGGCAATTGGATGTTATTGCTTAGGGATATATATTATTTTGTAATTTAAAACCAAAATAAAATATGAAGTTTGAGAATTTTTTTTGGAAAAGCTTGCCTCCCCTCAAGGCATCAACCAGTGCACGTACCTAACTGAAAATAAAAACCATGTATTGCAGTAAAACGAGAATTAGAGTGACGGAAAAAAAACTATGCACATGGAAAGAGAATAAAAAATAGTGTTGCAAGAAAATGAAAAATAGTGACACGGTAATTTAGTCATAAAAGTTGTAGTTTTGCTAAATTTACTCACTGGACACCGCTCATTTATCCATGAACTATCTGGACTTCTACACATGACATGAAAAATGGCGTTAAATCCCCCACACACACGCACACACACGATTAAGTTTTTCATTTTGTATGTGTTTGATCAAAATTTAATTAGGATATTATGAATATCGAAACTCGAACAACAGATTGTTGTTCATTGTGATAAGCTTTGGGGCACCACATACAGTTGCACACATGCAGATGGAAACAAGATTTATGACGTACATGGAGAGAGCATGAAGTAGAAGCACAAGGGATCAAAGGCTTAAAAAGAAAGTGCACCACGTTTTAGATGTAATTTATTTCAGAGTCGGCGCAATTAACTTTTTAAGATTTTCAGTGTAATTAGTATAAGGTTTACGATAGACTAAAGAGAACTTAATTAGCACTAATTAGATGATAAACTAACTAATTCGATGAACTTTCAGAATTCAGAGCAATACATATATAGTTGAATATGTACGGTATATCAGTTCCATTAGGAAATGAGGTCAGGGACTATACATACAATAATAGGAAAGAAACATTGACTAACAAATGACCCTAAATGAAGTTGAACTATAGTAGCCATTGGATGTTATTAGAGGAAAGAGAAATATGCTAGAAATTCTCACATAAAAGCAAAACATCTAGCTACGTTAGGAAGTTGAACAAGAAGTCAGAAGAATATAAGTTAGAACATTGTTTCAATTGGATCATGCATGCAAATACCAAAGTCTGAAAGATTAGCAATAGATTTAGGCGGCATCTATGTTCTAGCAAGGGGAGGTGCCTTTAATCTTAACAGTTAGTTACATGGATACAAATTAGAAACTATATAGGAAAGAACAGTCCAATAACTAACTAAAAGGAAGTAATAGGAGTAGCCGCACAATTGTGCAGGCTATTTTGCTAGTTTAAACAACAGGCCAACAGGGAAAATTAATTAGGTTTGGAGTCCAGATCACCAGGAGAGACTAACAAACTTCTTCACGACTCTTGAATCCAATTGGTGAAGTAACATATACTGATAACAAATCCATTAACAACTTGAGGAAAGAAATTATAATTTCTATGTTCTAGCATGGGGAGGTGCCTTTAATCTTAACATTTACTTACATGGATACAAATTAGAAATTATATAGGAAAGAAAAGTCTAATAACTAACTAAAAGGAAGTAATAGGAATAGCCGCGCAATTGTGCGGGCCACTTTGCTAGTTTAAACAACCGGCCAATAGGGAAAATTAATTAGGTCTGGAGTCCAGATCACCAGGAGAGACAAACTTCTTCACGGCTCTTGAATCCAATTGGTGTAGTAACATATACTGATAACAAATCCATTAACAACTTGAGGAAAGAATTGTAGTCATGCATGCATTCAGATTGACATTGAAAAACAACAAACACAGTCGCCCTCCATATGTTATGAAGCGCAGGAACAGAAAACAATAGATTGGTTGCAGGGAAAAAATACCAGGTTAACCAGGCCTTTTGCATCGCTAGTGGATCCAGTTGATCTCACGATAGCTTCTTTGGCTGAAATAAGTTCATAAAGGACAACACCAAAAGCATAGACATCGACCTTTGGAGAAACATCACCATATTGAGCATACCTGTAAAATCATATATCCCTTTAATGACAAACTGTAGTTGCACATAAGATAACAAATAGTAGTTCATGTTCTACCTGATAATGTGCACACACAAATGCGAACACAGATATTTCAGACTCTGGGTACTTACTCTGGAGGCATGTAACCAAAAGTGCCAACAACTCGTGTAGGAAATGTCTTGCTTCCAACTTCTGCCAGCTTTGTTAATCCAAAATCTGCAACCTGCGAGGTACAAATCATTATCGCAGATAAGATGAACAAAACATGGATAATTTCATGAACTATTTCAACCTTTGCTCGGAAGTCCTTGTCTATCAGGATGTTTGCAGACTTGATATCCCGATGAACATACACGGGAACAGTGTGTTCATGAATATACTCGAGACCTCTTGCTGAATCAAGGGCAATTCGCACTCGAGTAGCCCATGAGAGAGGTTCATAACCTATAGACAAATATATGTAATGAATAATTAATGGAAAGCATTAGTACAGCACCGCAGTGTGCTTAGAGTGCATTCAGGTAGCATTATTTTACCAGTCCCACGCAGATGCTGGCTTAGGTTTCCATTCTCAATAAATTCATAGACAATGAACAAGCAACTCTCAACACAATAACCAATTAGGCGGACCTGTATGAGATCAAACACAACAAAAGAGGCAGATATCAAAGCACAATTAGAAAACTATTTGGACAGGAAAAATCTGATAATATGTTGCATATTGAAGGTATCCTGATCTTCCATAATCTCTAATCGAAGGTTTATTACTGAATTTTGTGAGAAAAGTACAAGAGAATATAAAGGTAAGTTGGTAACAGAGTTTCATTTGATCATTTCTATTATCTTATCTTCACTATTATAAAAGAATGAATTGGTGGTGGTGGTGAGTCTATCATCCACCACCTCTCCTCCTCACCTTTGAGTTGGTAGGATCTTTTGTGGATAGATATGTATGCATGTATAAGTTACTTGAAAGATCTTCTGTGGATAATTAAATTATTTGTGCTTGTGGCTTATGATAATATTATATGTGGCTTATTGATTAGATACAAATTATGTATGAAACTTTCATTTGTAGGATAATTAACTTATGGATATTGGTTTTCTAAGTTAATAACTTATATTATGTTTATTTGAAAACCGTTGAAACGCACAGACACTCGGCTGGTCTTAGAAAATCATAGGATCACTAACCAGATTCAAGTGATGAACATGTGTTAAAACCTTCAGTTCAGCAAGGAATTCTTGAGTTGCCTGCGTATCCATTTTCTTTATGGCTGCTTTCTGAAGAAAGAAGAGAGAAAAGGCAGGTCATTTTAAATCAAGAGCAGAATTTGTATGGATCTTTTGTCTTTTTTTTCCCTACTTGTATGTGTGAGTCCATAAATGGTCATGTTATCTATTGGTGTGTGAAATGCACTCTGCTACATTGGCTATCCATGTCCATGCTGAGAAAAAGGTTGAACTAACCTCACATCTAAGCTCAGCATAATAAACAGAGCCAAAACCACCTTGCCCAATTTTATGATCTGTACTAAAGCCCTGTGTAGCATTAAAAAGTTCTTCATATGAGAACTCTATGGATTTGTCAACCTTAATGCCCTCAGACTGCGAAGCATCACCTGGAAAGATATATGTAATTGAAAAAGCATATAAATTGTGTGCTATTATTGTATGTGTGGAGAGATAATACAATTTATATGAGGTTGAAGAAAAGTGGCAGCTACTTCCCTCACAAACAACAGCAGAGACATAAAAATAACCTCAACAGAAGCAGTTTACTTATCCAATTATAGTTACTAGCAGAAAAGTAGTAAGTGCATGTGCGTGCCTGCATCCGTGCCTAGGTGCATGTATGTGTAAGTTTAACGGGTGCATGAAAGAGCAATAGTGGAATATGACAGAAAACAAATCAACAGGTTCTATCTGATTGATCAAGAGTTGGAAATGTTATTTTGTAATATATTCAACGGTTTGACACAGTTTGATCTACGGGAGTGGCACAGCTAAGAAAAGGAGCTTATCATTACCAAGTTGGACAGACTCTTCTGGAGATGGAAGCAGCACGGTCTTTCTCACTTTTCGTCGCCTATAAAACATGACAAACAGCCAGATGCCCACAATGGAAACAAAAATACAGGATATCACCAGTCCTGCTACTGCTCCTCCAGAAAGGCTATTTCCTGTTCCACGAGGTAGAATGTGAGTTAAACATCACTATTTCTTGTCAATTGAATAATGCCCTTCAATTTTGCTTCTTGATGTTTGGTAACCTTAATAGTTGATGCAAGCACAATAGCTCACAAAAGAGTAGACAAGTGCCTGCACTGCTCAAGATGAGGAATAGATATCAGCACAAGACCAAATATAAATAATAGTTGTAACTCACCAGATAGTGAAACAATACTTACCCTGATTCCAGAGGATGGTAACTTCCACTTGGATCTGAAAAATAAACAACAAAAGTACAACACTTTAGCAAGATTAGATCGATTCTGCGTGATTAAATTGTTGAAAGAAAAGAGACAACAAATGACCCCAGTGAGTTGAATTAACCCTCTCATTGTACCAACTAAATAATTACAGAGTATCAATAAATAAGGTTGACAATTTGACTTGAACGATATATCTCCAATTCAGCAACTACACTAAGACATATGAGCACCAGAAAAATTTCGTTCATTTTAAATGTATGGAGTTGTTGACTTACTATATAAGGTGGCTAGGCACTACCGCACTAGATGTCAAACAACTGCGATCCAGGATAAATAAGGTTACCAGACATTAAAACAGTAACATACTATGGCGCAATATCGATCTGTGTCAATGAAATGGTACATTACAGGGATTGCATTTTTGGTAACCAAAAGATCAGTCATTTCATTGTCTGCAAAAAAGCTAAATGGGGCAGGATTGCCACCCAGAAAAGAGCACAAAGACATACTACTATGTTACTCTGAAGTCTGAGCCATTCACAAACACGCTATGAACATTAAACACTAGACCACCTTGATCAAATTCTAGCTGAAATCAAACTTCCTTTTTCTCTCGAGAGGAGAAATACAACTACCTACAGAAAACAATAGTTACCCAAACCCCTTCACAATTCACAAATTCAAATTCCCAAATCAAGCTGGAAAAGAAACCTTCACCTTTCACCGGGATAAACACAATTCCCTTCCCGGAGACCCCGTCCATCCCGGGGTTGTACCTCCTGAGCAGCTCCATCTGCGCCGGCGCTGAGAATCCGTACTGCGCCGCCACCGAGGCGAGCGTCTCCCCGTCCCAGAGCGGGTAGGTGACGAACAGCCCGTACCGCCGCGACACCCCCTCATCGCCGCACGAGCAGTTCACGGTGACATTGACCGTCCCGGCGTTGGGGAACCTGTTCGGCGGGTAGGCGTTGGTGGCCTGGAGCCACGCGGCGGTGGTGAGGTTGGCGAAGTTCGCGGCGACGTCGTCGTAGGTTTGCCCGCGGGAGAGCGCGTAGGGGAGGGAGCCGGCAAGGAAGGTGGAGGCGGGGGCGGCGGGGAGCGCGAGGCAGGAGCAGGGGAACGAGACATTGACGCGGTCTCCGGTGACGATGTAGTCCGGGTTGGTGACGGCGGGGTTGTAGGGGAGGAGCGCGTGGTAGTCGTTGATGCCGAAGAGGGAGGCGATGAAGGTAAGGTTGGACTCCGAGAAGTAGTATGCTGCGAGGGCCAGCGGGCAGCCGACGCGGCAACCATCGCCGGCCGCCGCCACTGCCGTCGCTGCGGCACCGGCGATGAGGAGGTGCAGGAGAGAGCATGATGAGGCGGTGGTGTCAGTGGCTCCGTGCAGACTGGAGAAGTAAGGAGGACGCAGACGACGCGGCGGTTTTGACTCGCTACAGTTACAGAGCGGGGTCACTGCAAGTGGGTCCAGCGCTGACAGTGGCTTTGGTGCCGCCTCTCTCTGATTCGGAATTGAGACCTCTTCAGTTCCGTACTCAGAATTCTCACACGCTGGTACGATCAACGAGAAAAATATAGAGATATTTGATATGATTAATTGATTATTCCAATTTATATGACGCGTTAAGATACACAAAAGGATTAAAAAATATTATTCACAAAACCATGATTGCATCTTCTCCAGGACAAAATGATGCGAAGGATGTCAAAGACGCTGCGTTAATCGACAGCAACGGAGAAGAAAATTAGGCGAGGCTCGCGCGCGTTAGCACCTGGCGCAACAGGGCGGGGACGCTGGACTTACGTCCGCACCGTAGGGGCTGTACTAACATGTGAAAACGGATCGAATATGAATAGATAATAATTCTGCTAATTTGTTTTATATTTTTTCCTAGATGCGGATACAAATACGATTACCTTGGATACGAATACGGGTGAATACGAATCGAAATGAATACAGTCACAGATATTTTTTTAGAACATAAAAACCTCTTAAATTGCATGTCATAAATTAATAAAAATATATAACTAGTTTGGCTCCGGTCCACTACACTCATTTCTAACCCTCTCTCTCCTCAATTGGCTCTAGCCGAATGTTCCCCAGGCCAACTCATCTTTTCCATTTCTCTTAGCTTCTGCTCCTCATTCTCTTTCTCCACTCTCCCTCGTCTCTCTCTCTCTCTCCTGTTTTTGCTTCGTCCGAATTTCCTCATGGCGCCTCTCCTCTTTGGCTCACCTCCCCATGGCGCCGCCCCTTCTCGGCTTGGCCCCAGCGTTGCCTCGCCCCCTCTGCCTGCTGCGCGCTCCTACGGCCTGCGCCTTGGCCCCACGGCCCGCGTGCTAGCGCCGCCACCTGGTGCTCGCCTGCGCCCACTCGCGATGCGCCAGCTCCTCCCGGCGGTGTGGCCTCCGGCCGCCCGCCAGCCCCCTGGCCACGTGCCTCCCTCGGCCTCCCACGGCGCGTCGGCTCCTCCCGTCGGCGTGGCTCCGACCCGGCGCCACCTCGCCCGGCCCTCGGCCTGTGCCTCCCCTCCGGCCTCCCGACCCGCTGTACCCTGTGCGCCTCCATGCGCTTCGACCCGCTCCCGCTGCCTGGCTATCGGCGCCGCCGACCCACCGGCCACCCGGCTCGCCTGGCCACTCGCCTCCCTGCCTATTTCCCCATTATTTTGATTTTCGACAACGGGCTAGGCTGTTATGGAATTTCGGATATCCAGATAATCCATCTTCGTATCCGTCGGATAGCATGCCTACCATATTCGTACTCGTTCCTGACAAAAAAAATCCAAATGCATTTTTAATCCAAAAATTATCGGAGACAATCTGTTTCCGTCCGATCGGTCGGAAACTATCCGATCCATTTTCACCCTACTAACAGAGCATCGTGGCATCCATACTCTATGTATACTGTATATTGAACTGCTAATGTTGATGAATATTACATCTATATATACACTACAGTAAAAAATATTTGATATTACATAAATAATCACAAATATTTGATATTACAAATAATCATAAATAATTACAGTATTTTAGCACAAAGCAGGTTTTGCTCAAATACTGTAATTATTTTCTAAGTCTATGACCTAGCCTTTTTAACTTAAAACCAAAGTGTCATTTGTATTAGAAAGTTTTATCATGTAATAAGTTTCAATCCAAACATTACTACTCATGGGGTTCTATCCAACTATACCTAGATATCAGGTTCCATCCACCTCACTCTAGACATCAAGTTCCATCCACCTGACTCTAGATCACAAGGTCCCATCCACATCCACCTGACGCTAGACATCAGGTTCCACCACCAAATTCTAGACATAAGGTTACATCCACCTGACTTAAGACATCTGGTTTCATCTACCTACAATTATCTCGTTACTACCATCATTTTTCAAGTTAACATGTTCACGCCCCAATTTTATCAAAACTAACCAGTGTGGCTTTCTGGACCACGCCCATGAACAGGAGTACAACTATTCGATTAGGTTATATATATACTCTACAGAGTTTGTACAACTTTACTCGTAAGATAGGATCAACTATTGATGTCTGGTCGACCCACTTCTGTAGGTGTGTGATTAAGAAGATCATAATAATGCATTTACAATAACTTGTTATAATACTACACCATCCAATGGGTTTAATCCTCAGATGTTTGAACACATTAACTCCAAGGAATACCACCGTTGGGGGAGTAGAAGTATCCTGACTTGATACCACCACCAACATCATCAAAGGGTACGTATCCACAGATACACCCTCCTACAGCCTAGGTCCAACCACCCTGCCCAAACTGCCCACAATATGATGATAGCACTATGACTCGGTAAATTATTCAGTCAGGTCTATCCTATACTAGACTTGTGGTTGCACAATTATTAGTTTAGAAAATATGGCATATGATTCGGTCCTTAATCAACTCAGGCGAGACAATCCACAAACCCGATACTCGTGCAACCCTTGCACTGGTCTATACATCCACTCGCTCGAATCTCCACCATTTTGTAAAACATTTTTCTTGTTTCTTGTGGTAACCCACGTTACCACTCTACGATTCATATTATAACCCAAGTTTCGTAATATGTTTGTGTCATATTCAATTCAACCACTAAGCATTTCTAGGCATGACCATTATCCATTTTTAATTAACCAAGGACAAGTTTATTATGATAGTTAGCCTAGCGTGACAAGATAGTCATAAAAATCAACAATCAAGGAGGGGGGATAGTAAATAACAACTTACGACATAGCTAGGTGTCAACATTTAACATAGTATTTCATAAATAATAATAAGCATGCAAATAATACTTTAAATCAAAGTAATTTATATTTGAAACGTAGGTTCAACATGATCAATTGTAAGGACATTCCTTGCTCAATAGTGGATATTACTTAGTCTTGATCTTGTCTTGAAGTAGTGGCTACTTGGTCTTGATCTTGTCCTGAAGTAGTGGCGAAGTCTTCTGTGACGTTGGAATCTATTTAAGAGCAAAACGATGACTTCAAATAAATACACATAAACTCAAATAAATTAAAATAAAATTAAAATGAACTCCAAAATTTATGATTTTGGAACTGTTGGAAAGCTTTTGAATTTAGATGAATTGAGAAATAAAAATCAAGTCATTTGGATTTAAAACGTGGGAGAATGAGCTCTCTAAAGTTGACACAAGAGGAAGTTCCACAAAATCTGAAATCCCTGATAGGTGGGTCCGGTCGGATTTCATTTTATTTTTAATAAATATCATTAAGAAAATCCTCTACGGCTGACATGTTGGGTTTAGAGGTTTTTATTTTATTTACTAATTATTTTTTAAGGAAAAATATGTGTGGTTGACATGTTGGTCCAACCGGTTTTTATATCTTTTCTAATTATTTTTTTGGAAAACACGAGAGACTGATAGGTGAAACCGCGGTCCATATGGACTTGGTCCACTCGATAGTTCACAGGGTCAGGGTCCCACACGTCAGCAGCTTCGGTCTACGGACCGGGTCTATGCACAGAGTTTAAGGGTGAGTCCCACATGTCATACACATGTACACTAACCTACGGCTTAATTAGATTTTTCTAATTACCGAGGGCCCACATGTCATACGGACATTAACTACTAACTAATTACAGTTAACTTAATTACTTGGGCCCACACGTAAGCGACTCTATGATCATCGTCTTCCTCTCGGAACATAGGAGCAGGCAGAGGAGCCATGGTCGGCTCGGCCAAGCTTGGCGCTGGCGGAGAGGGCTCTGGCAACCACCCGCGACCCCAAAATGGGTTGCAATATCCAAGGCGGCCACGGTAGGGGCGACAATGGCACTACTATAGGCGGAGGCAACTATCCAACACAGCTTAAACTTGGAAAGTGAAGCTTAAACTACCATCTACAAGCTACTACGATGGTAGGGTGATCTTGGTGCTCTAGGAGATGTGGCAATCCGAGCTCTCCATGGCGGCCTACGGTGGCGCAAGCGGATACGCTACGGTCGTCTATGCGGTACATTGACTATCCTACCAGGTTTGCGACTAGCTGGAGCATACTGGAATGGAAGGGGGTCGATGGTGGCAGCGAGGTTGCATGCTCTGGGCCGGCGACAGGGACGAAGACGCGTTCCAACGGTTCTGGTGCACGGCAAGGATGAAGAAGTTGCGCGTTAGAGAGAGGAGCTCAAAGCGACCATGAAAGGCAAGGCCTTCAAAGTCGAAAATCACCGAAAAGGCGGAATGAGGCGGCAACAGTGCAGGCGTGCTCCGGCTAGCTATGTGGACAATGATGGTGGCACTATCCTCCCTATGGAGAGACAAGTTGGGAAAGGTGAGCACGAGGAAGAGGTGGTCGAGGCAACCAATATGTGTGAGACAACGGAGGCGAAAGCTCACCTTAATGGTGGAAATCAATGGACGAAGCCAGCGTCCGAAATTGGGGAAGGTGATCGACATGGCTCACGTTCTTTTCTACCCGAGGCAGAGAAGAGGGGAGTGTAGGATAAAGGATAACTGACTAGAGGGAGGTGAATAGGCGATTTTTAAAACTTTAGGCTAAAAACAGATTTTTAGCTAGCTAAGCTATGAAACTCAATTTCATAATTCAAGACCTAAATATTCTATGTCTCTCTAAGTGCACAACTTACTCTAGATTAAGCTAAACAACCTAATCAAGATACAATATTGCTGTATAAATAAATGCACTAAGAGAAGAGTAAGAGAGATAAACCACAATATGGAGACAACTGATGTTTTCCCGTGGTCTCGGAGACTTGCCGGTCTCCACTAATCCACGTTGAGGAAGCTTAAACAAATCAAGTCGGCTCCACATGAACGCGTCCCTCGATCACTAGGGGTAGCTCTTCTCCACTCCAGAAAGGCGAGCTCCAACCTTCACAAATGCCCAGTCTTCTCACAAACTTCATGAGAAGATCACCGAATCACCTTCTTCAAGCCGTCTAGGAGACGACAACCTCCAAGAGTAATAAATTAATAATACTTCGCTTGAAGATGCTCAAGTGCCACAATAATCAAACTCAACTTAATGCACTTGGAAAAACCTCTACAACCTTTGCCAGATGAAATTTATACTCTCAAAGAGTAGAAGGAATAGTAAAGGGCTCAAGAGTATTCAATGAGGTTCTTAAAGTCTCCCTTGCTGCAGTGGGTGAGGTATTTCTAACCTCCACCCACTTTTCTAGCCGTTGGCACTCGAGACTGTGCAAAATCAGCAAGTCTGGCCAGTCCGCAGGCACAGGACCGGTTAGTCTGGACTACAGTATAATGGTAATTCTGTTGTAATAAATGCCATAGAAATTATTCGTTATGCCAGGTCCAGTCAAATCCGACCAGTTCACCCACTCAAGGTCCAGTCAGACCGGGTTCAAAGAATTCCAAAATTGAAGATACATGCTATTGGAAAAAGTGACCGCGCTAAGCTTACCTGTAACATCCCAAAGTGTTGTTACCAAAATAAAAATAAAGTTATTGTTTTATTGGAATTTCTGAAATTTGAAAGAGTTGGATTGCCTTAGTTGAATTTCTGAAGTTTTAAAAGTCAAAATTCAAAAGTTATTTGAATTTCTTGAAGTCTTATTTGGTTTTATCTTAAAAATAAAAATTTAATTAATTTCTGAAATTTCCTGAGTTTTTAAAAGCTTTTTCCTAAATATTTTAAAAGCTAAAATAATTTATTTGCAAAAACTATATCCAACTTTAAGTTGGAACTATTTTATTTAAGTCCAAAATGTCGCAGGGAATTTCTGTGAATTTTTCCATAATTTTTGGAATTTATTTGCTATTTTCTAAAGCCCTTTTTAATTAACTGGAATATATAAATTGTTAAAACAATTAAAATCAGAAGATGGCTTTTGGGCCGAAACTCTCCCCGGCCCATCTCTCCTCCACCGCGCGTCAGCCCATCTCGGCCCGCTCCACCCCGGCCTTTCCTCTCTCTCGCCCCCACCGTCCGATCCCCATCGGACGGCCCACAACCTTCCACGCCACCCACGCCGATCCGGCCATCGGATCACCATCCAACGGTCCGCGCCGTTTCTTCCACCTCGCCTCCTCCTTCCTCTATCTCCCGCACGCCGCCGCCATTACCGCGCCCGCGAGCTCCATCAACGCCGCAATTCTCGCCCCCTCTCCTCTCACGGACACGCGCATTGAATATCGCGCATCACGCCGCTGAAGAATCTAGACCCGCCATTATATGTTAATGGTGTTTTGGTTATTAATGACAAATACTTTGTGAGACTAACACTCTTTTTGATATACCTATTGTTTAGTCTCAATTGGATTTAAAGATCAAAGAGGTATGCATTCGACAACATCTTATTATATCTTCTTGCATTCCTCGGATCCAATATATAGGTTGAACCTCACCAAAAAGGAAAACTTGTATATGTGCATATGTTTTATTTACACACTCGTGTATGCACACATTTAGGGGGAGTTCAATCTATATCTTGTGGTTTCATTAGTATTGATCCATATTCCTTTGTCCACATATATTAAGGATCTTTACCTTGAAATATATCCTTGAATATATTTAACTTATGTAGTTAATATATTCATATGAGTATATGAGAGCATATTTAACTTGTGTAGTCCGTAGATGCTCATATATCCTTGAATATATTTAACTTGTGTAGTTAATATATTCATATGAGTATATACAACTTGTGTAGTTTGTATACACTCATTTTGGTATATATAACTTGTGTAGTTCATATATACTCATGACCTTGTTGTTTCATTAGTATTGATCTTTGTGATCTACTTTGAAACATAACTCTTGAGTATATATATAACTTATGTAGTTTATATATACTCATACCAATTACATTCAATTACCTGTTAAATTGAAGTGATTATCATCTATTACTAAAGAGGGAAAGATTGTGGTATCTTGTCCCACCATTATTAATTAATGGTTTGATGTGGTAATTTATGATAATCATATTGTGGAACTAACGGTTTTCTATGAGTTGGTGAAATAGGTTATGTTCCATGTGATTGAAGACTTTGGATGATGTCATGAGTTGATCATCATCAAGTCAAGTGTTTGAAGAAAAAGAATATCGTCATGTGTTGATGATATCAAGAGAAGAACATCATCATGGGTTGATGATATTGAAAGTGAAGAGCTTGGAGTAAAGGAGATGATCATGAGTTGATCATCAAGACAAGAAGAATCTATCATGTGTTGATGGAGGTCAAGTGAAGAATGCATCATAAGTTGATGTATGTCAAGACTTGAAGCAAGGATATGCGTCATCAAGCTTCAAGTGGTTGCGCAAGGAAAAGGTATGACTAGCTAGGGCTAAGGATTTGTTCCTAGTCTTTTACCGGTCTCGGTGTTTGGTTGGAGACCGGATTGCTAGTATAGGTTGTCGTACTATTAAGAGGGGTCTTAATTAGTAACTTGAGTTAGTCATGTGTTGATAGCTCATTGTGTTTGCTCTAGCTCAACTTAACATGTTGCCTATATTTGCGAATGCGTTTTGCAAATGGTTGTGGCTCATGGTTAATCCTTGTAGCATGTGACTTCAGTTTGCGAATGTGTTTTGCAAACGGTTTAAGTCCATGTACCTTATTCCTTGTGGCGATGATTCTAAAAGTTAGCAAATGTGTTTTGAAACTTGTTGAGAATCTAGCTTTTATCTCTTGTGTACATGTTGCATCAATTGGCAAATATTTTTTGCAAATTGAGTTGAGGCAAATGTACAAAGTCTGCATTTTCGATCTTGTTGATCTTTGTGATCGACCGCCTCTCGTAGCGGTCGGCCAGGTGGTAGCGATCCGACCGCCATGGGTTGAGCGGTTCGACCGATTCTTGTGTGTACTGCCGTAAGAATCGGTACTACAGAAGTGCGGTAGTACCGGGAGTTTGAAGCGGTACTACCGGAGTGCGGTAGTACCGAAATTTGTATGGCGGTACGTGTTTTCTAGAAGAGTTGTTTTTCTCGATTGCTCGTTGCTCGGTTGAGCGATCCGCCCGCCTCGCGGCGATCGGCCAGGTTGGAGCGGTCTGACCGGCCATTGGTTGGCGGTCAGACCGATTGTGTGTCCAACGGCTAGTTTTATAGCCGTTGGCACTTGGGCGGTCCGACCGGCCATTAGTTGGCGGTCTGACCGGTTTTGTCCAGATTCTCTGGAATCTTTCCCCAACGGCTAGTTTTTGTGTGTGGGTTATAAATACCCACCTCAGCCGTGGGTTGCTGAGTTGCTGGTGCCCTATTGAGTTTCTTTGAGCTAAGAGCAAGCCTCTCATACTCTTGTGTGCATGTGTTGCACTTAGCGAGTGATTGAGAGCAAACCCTAAGTGCATGTGTTGCATTAGGTTGTGGATTGCGTATCCATACAACTTTGGCACTTGATTGGTTCAAGTGAAAGTTGAGTCTTGTTACTCTTGGTGTTTGCCGACACCTAGACGGCGTGGAGGCGTGGTGCGTCGGTGATCTTCTCAAGTGAAGCTTGTGAGAAGACTCGGGCGATTTGTGAGTGGCTTGGTGCTCGCCATCTCCGGAGCGGAGTAAGAGCAACCCTAGTGGATCGAGGTGATAAGTTCAAGTTGGAGTCGGTTCAAGCGGTTGAACTCACTTAGAGGTGTTGGTTCGGTTGGAACCGGTCCAAGTTGTTTGGACTTACCTCGGAGTTGTTGCCTCGCGTTTTGGATCCGATCCAAAAGGTTGGACTTACCTCAACGTGGATTAGGGGAGACCGGCAAGTCTTCGATCACCACGGGAAAAATATCGTCGTGTCAATTGTGGTTTGCATTCTAGCTTTACTACATAGCAATTTATATTTCTAGAATTAAATTGCTTACTTGTGTGAATGCTATCTTGTACTTAATTGTTTATATCATTAGTTGATTGATTACAAGTTGTTGCTTAATTGTTATATCTCAATAGACTTGTTGTTGGTGCACTTAGGCGAGCCTAGTTGTTTTAGGTTTTAATTGGGCAAAATCGATTTGATATTAGCTTCCGCATTGCTTAAAGGTTTTAGCCCAAAGAAGTTTTAAAACCGCCTATTCACCCCCCTCTAGTCGGCCTACTCGATCTTACAGCCCCTCCTCCCGGCCGTTGCCCCTCCGTCTCGCGCGAAATCGCCGGAACCCCTGCGATCAACGCCGCGACCTCCGCGCCCGATCTCCCATCTCCGGCCTCCTCCGCCCCTATAAAAGGGAGCACGAGGTGCCCCTTCTCTCCCACATCCCATTCCCGTCACCCACTTCTCTCCTCTCGCTTCCACCGCGCCGGATTTGGAGCTAGAAGGATCCCGACCGAGCTTCCTTTCTTCCTCGTTGTCGGCGCCGCCCAAGCCGCTCCGCCCCCGTCGACCCCGGATTCAGTATCGCCGCCACCTCGCCGACCACGCGCGCGCGCCCGCCTCGCCGGAGAACCACTCCATCGCCCGCGCCACCGTCGACCCAATCACGCCGCCGCCAAAGCCCTCGCCGCCGGCGATTTCTCCGTGCCCGGGTGTCGCCGTGGTAAGCATCAGAATCCTCACACCCTCCTCTCGTTTGGTGCCATCCATTTTCCTCACCGGAGCCTCTACCGTCGACGAGCCCGGCACCGAGCGCCTCCCCTCGTCGGTCCTACGTGGCATGGCCACGTGTGTGCCACGGTGGTGCCACCTAAGCCCGAAATGCCCAGTCAGAGCCCCGTGGCGCCACGTCATTTCATGCACAGCACACCCTCACCCCCGTGTACTGTTCCATGAGCCGAGTCCGCGGTGGACCGTTGACTGGACCATGGACCTAGTCCATTGACTTGGGGGCCCACCTGTCAGAGAAATAAATTATTTTCCTTTAGGAAAATAATTCGGTCGGAAAAAGAAAATCAGCCGCTGACGTCAACTTGCGCAATAAACTGATTTTCCTTTAGAAAAATAATTCAAGAAATTCAATAAAATCTGATTTTAGGGTTTTATTGAGATTTAGAACTTCCCGGGGTTTGTTCTCCCTCATACGAACTCCGATTTCATCGATTCAAATTCCTAAATTCATATAAAATCAAGATCTAGCCAACTAAACTAAAATTATTTAATTTTGAGTTCATTTGACCAATAATTCCTTTAAACCCTAACTTATCATTTCATGCAATTCCAAACTTCTAAAATTCATATCTTTTGCATCCTAACTCCGATTTGGGTGATTCAAGTTGCAAAATTTGTATAAAATTATAATCTAGCTAACCAAATCAAAAGTATTCAATTTGGTGTTCATTTGAGTTGTTATTTGAATTTTAATTGAATTGGGCTTATTTCGCGATTAGATTTCGACGACTTCGGAAAGTCAGATTTCGACGCCGATTGAAGAGCTTCATAAGAGGATTGATTTTGACTGTGTGATCATCGTGGGGTACACAACACACCACCTGGAGAAGGTACTTGTGAGTACTAGGTGACCTGTTGAGGAAAACAACATCACCTCAGTACCAGGTGATCTGCATCACCTCATCAAGCGAGGCAAGTTATACCCTTGATCATATTGATCCCATTATTTCAAATTATTTATATTCTGTTTTAAATTATTATTTCTTGCATATGTTTATACAACTATTTTAACTCCAGGTTTTAAGTGCCTAGTTATTCCAATTTTTCTTGTATGGCCAATTTGAATGTTGAACGTGAATACCTTGTCACCATTAGGCAAAGTGATATTAAATTAACCATATGCTTAGCCAATGCTTAGATCAAATCTTGAATTCGGGAAATTTTGGTCAAATCCTCCAAATTTGATTTAAATTGGATCTATGGTATTGTTTTACCATAGAAGGTTATAAAAATGCTTTTACTTGGAAAATAAAGTGAAAATGGGTTTGGACTTGGGCATAATGGATGTTGGGTGGGTGCATGTTCATGCACGGGCTCAATCGGGTATGGTTGAGGCCCACGGGTTTTGTTGGAAAGTTGCCCAAGTCAGTTAAGGACCGGTCTTCGGGTGTATGATGCTAAGCCATATCGTACCACCACATGTCCCTAGTATGGGTCGGGACCTGGCTGACTAATTTGCAAAGTTCCATTGAAGTTGATCCAACTGTTTCGGTGGGTTGTCTTTCATAACTATGTTCCCCACCTGGCACAAGAGGGGGCTTCCAGAAGGTTGTAGCCAATGGAAGCGAAACCTTAGTGAGGGTGGACTGCGGTGGAATGACGCTTTGTAAAAGCCTTGTCACATGCTCTAGACTGCTCACCTAAGGTAGTGAGCGGTGGTATCGACGGATGCCGAACAAACTAGAGAAGTCGTGTCTTGTGGGTAAAGCTGTACAACCTCTGCAGAGTGTAAAACTATTCGAATAGCCGTGTCCACGGTCATGGATATGCTAGCAGAACTGCTCAAAGTTAGACTCTGATTTTGTCTTCAAAATATTTTATAAAACTGTTTATGACATGGATGGGTGTCCATGAGAAAAGGTATGGGTTGAAGCTCCGGGCTGATGCCCGTGTTTAGGTTAGTGTTAGGTTGATGCCTACACTATCTTTATTACTTCAAAATCAATTTTAGTTATCGAAAAACTTGAGCGTTTGAACTTAGTACAAGTACTTAAAGTAAATGCTGCTTTATGCAAATAAACCATAAGCCATCCTTGTTACATCCATATATGCATGTCATTCTGTTACTTGACGGGTGTAACTTGCGAGCACGGAAGTTGTGCTCATACTTGCTTTATGCAAACAAAATTTCAAAGGAGAAGGACTTCACTTCAGATGTGGATCGTGACGACTAGGCCGCTACCCCAGTCGATTGCCTGTGGCAGATTGCTGGACCCTACTACTTCTTCGTCTTCCGCTGTGTTCTTTATTGCTGGCTTGTAAGCCTTTTTGTAATAAACTCTGTTAATTATTAATAAAGTTGTGATATGATTTTGGTTACCAAATTTGTTTACTGTGTGAGCTAGCTACTGATCATGGGACTAGTTCAGAAATGCACAGAGGATCTGGGATATTAATCCTGGGTCTGACATTACCGGGGTTCCAATCAGTCTAAGGAAACACTTGCGGTCAGTCCGATATGAAGAAATCAGTAGCAAGACCCAAAAACACCCTTCTCTGAAAAACTGATCAGGTCAGTTGACCTGGAGGCCTGGTCAGTCCGGTCCTCCAACAGCGGTCAATCCGGATAGCAAAACAGAGAAAAGGTAAAGCTAAAAGAGTCTCTGGAAAAAGCTGTCCGCCTGACTTAGACCCATGGTCCAGTCAGTCCAGACTTATATCCGCAGTCAGTCCGGTCAGAAGAATTGCAAAACAAGAGGTCTCTAGAAAAAGTTGACCGTAGAGTTGATCTGGGGTTCCGGTCAGTCGACCCTTCCACTGCGATCAGTCCGGCAAAGCAATAAAGAACATAAGAATTATGGCCAAACAATCACAAAGAAATCCATGATTAAACCAAGTGAGTTTGAGCATTGTGGCACACTTTGCTATCAAGCTACTAGTCATTGATCTCTCTTCATAGTACGACTACTTATACTAGCAATCCGGTCTTTTATCCTTTATACTCCTAGATCGATAAAACTATGAAAAGATCCTATTCGACTAGATACCTTTGCGTTGGGCTAGATGATGTCGATATCTAATACTTGAGTACATTTAATGCTCTTTATATTTATCTAAGATTAACCTTTTTAATCACTTGACAAAACAGGTTAGTTCATAACACATGGTTGTTTATAATTACCTAAACACTAAAATGGGGCCTAGATTCTTCAGAGAGAAGTTAGGGGAAAATGTAGAGGAAGGCAACATGGAGGATGACACACTTGATCGTGGCTTAAATAGCGAGGAGAAAAGGGGAGACGAACGTGATGACATGGCTCATCTCTGGCATGAGATCTTGTAAGTGGAACGGTGACAGAGGCTCTTGCGCTCGGATGGGACGAGGTTGCAGCGGTGCGAGAGAGAGCGGCAGGCTCTGGCTCGTGCGACGCGTGCGTGCGACGCAATGGGCGAGGGTGAGTTGGCGCGGGGAAGAAACATAGTGCTTCTCTTGGGTGGCCTAACAGGTGGGATTAGGGCCTACTTCTCAGCGAGTGCACGCAAGAGTAAGAACGAGTGCGTGCTAGGCTGGCAAGTGTGGATGCGACCTGGTGAGCTCGGCCTACTCACGGGATGTGAGGGAAAGGAGAGAGGGTGACAGCGCTGGCTGGCTGGCTGGGCCGCGAGGAGGAGAGGAGAGGAGGGAACAGCTGGGCCGGCGCGGTGGATTGTGGCCCGAGGGGGAGAAAGCGGAAAAGAAAAGGAATTTGAATTTCTCATTGAGTTTAGAAATTAATTTGAATTTAAAATCATGTTTGGAAATGGTTTTGCACATAATTAACTTTTAGATTTTTGCAAATCCAAATTCTTGACACAAGGAAAATTGTTTAAAATTTTAAATTGCAAGGCTTTGGAATTTTGAAACGCAACCAAACTTTTTGAAGTTCGTGAATTTCATGAAAATTTTAAGTTGGTTCAAATTTTGGGTTGTTACACCCTAGTTCTTGAACAAGGGGATGTAGAACATCCTCCGTTCCAGGGCATTCACCACCGCCTACTGCTCCTCCTCCTGCGCGGCGGCATGCATCCTGACCCGCCCTGCGTCGGCAACGGTGGTAGCCTCGGGCTCTGACGTTGCGACGTCAGCAGCCTTCTTGACCCGTGCACGGTCTGCATCGTCTCAGCTTCAGCTCGCCGAATGGCGTCCTCCGATGCAGCGGCGGTGGCAGTGGCGAAGCGTCGGGGTGGTAGCTTGCACTGGGTTCTGGGTTTAGCCGAATATCAAGACAGCTAGTTAGATGCACTCTTACTTATTTAGTTCATCTCGAACTAGTCCTTAATGAGGGCCTATATTTTCTTTTGTAGGGACCTTGTTTAAACCGATAATTCTGTCTTAGTGGATTCATTGTAAGAGTGTCAAGATGATTGGAGAGAGAGACCCAGACGCGCTGCAATTCTGCAGCAATTAATTTTTTAAAGAAATTCTACATAAATTAATTTCAAAAAATTCTACAGCAATAGCCAAGTGCCCTTTGAATGAATCTTGAATGGCAAAGACATGCTTGAGGGTTTAGTTGACCACAACACGCAAGGGGGAAAATAGTGTTCTTCAATTCAAGTCCTCATCCAAACACAGTTTTCCATCCATTCAGTTTCCTACTACAGTAATTGCGACAATTGCCTTGACAGTTGACACCGTTGTTTTTTTGTGATGAAAAGTCCGCTCAATGCATGGATGGTGTGTAATTTCGCTATGTTAATTAGTACTCCCTCCAGTTCACAAAAACAAGCTGTTTTAGAATGCGTATAGTCAAACTTTGAAAACTTTGGTTTATCGGTATCTTTTTAAATAGGAAAAAAATCTATTTTACAACTATGAACTTTTCAAAAAGTCCAGAAATCAACCTTAAACTACAAAACTGGACAACCTACACCCTTCTTAACTATCAAAAACCGTTCATTCTACCCCCTCAACCCAAACAGGGGTGGTTTTAGGCCTGAAGCCACATGGACATCCACGTCAGTCCACATCACATTTTTCTTCATCCTATTCTCTCTCTCTCTCTCTCAGTCCACACTTCCTTGCAACCCTCCCCCTGACCTAGCGCCCCTCACAACCCCCACCCGGTCGCCCCCAACTCTGCCAGCCCCGTCCTCCCTCGCGCGCGCCCCAACCCCGTCGGCTCCGGCCTCCCTTGGCTACTCCTCCTGCTCCTCCTCTCCCTCGGAGACCTCCAAGGCCTGCCTGGACGCCTCGCGTGACCTCTCCTACTGCTTCTCTGTCTTCCTCTTGCCCAACCTCCACCTCCACCACCTCCGACCCGACCGCTGTCGATGTGAAGTCTTCCTCCTGCCATCATGTTCCTCTGCTGGCGCCTTCGTCAAGAACCTCCATGTCACCGAGTCGAGCTCAGCATCGAGCCTGCAGAGGAGGTCATCGAGGCCAGTGCCAAGCCTATGGAGGAGGCCCTAGGGCCAACGGGGGAGATGGAGAGGGATCCATCGTTGACGCGGGCACGCCCTTGGAGGAGGAGGAGATGGAGAAGCGGTGCAACCAAAGGAACACGACGGCCTCACCCGCGACCTTGATGGCGGCATCCAGCTCCATGTGGTGGAGCGGCTGCAGCTGCTAGGGGCACCGGAACATGGGGCGCTGGAGCAAAGCCAGATGGGGAAGGTGGGGAGGTCACGTGCTCCGTCCGAGTCCGCTTCTCCTTCCGCGGGGTCGCCGTGAATAGCCTCAATGAGGTCCACACATGGATGCTCCAGATTGCACCGACGAGGTCGTCACGGTCAACTCCGTGCTCCAGCTCCATCGCCTCCTCACTGACTTGGCCGATCAGGTGCCTATCGATGTTGTTCTTGAATGTTTCGCCTTCGTGCAGCCCAAGATCTTCCTCGATTGGTTCACCGAAGCGCTCTTATACTACTATGTGGATGTTCGACTCCCTCGACACCATGAGTGCTAGCGGGATAGGCTGGAGCACGCTGGGTTGAGCGCTGTGTCGCTTGGGTCCAGCGCACTCTGGCAGGAGAGGATGCTGGTCGGGTTGTTCTTCAGCGAGGGGCAATGTGTCGAGGAGGCCGAGAGGTGCCTCACGCTCGGGTGGCACGGCCGCCCGCTGTTCTCGACTCGATTTGGGGATTTGGGGGAAAAGAAACACTGTAGCTCAATGACATGTGGCATCCACGCCAATCAAAACGATTTTGTATTGGACCACGTCATCCAAAACCACCCTAATTTGGGCTGAGGGGGTAAAATAAACAGTTTTGATAGTTGAGGGTGTAGGATGTCTAGTTTTGTAGTTTAGGGTTGATTTCTGGACTTTTCAAAAAGTTCAGTGTTGTAAAATAGACTTTTTCCTTTTAAATATTTAGATTAGATACATGAACATTATATATGTAGATTCGTCTCGAAAAATACTTTCATAATATTGTAATTTCATTGGATTTTAAAAATATATTACAATAGTAATTAGTGATCAAGGTTACATTTTGAAGACCATGTCGATGTCCAAAACGACTTATTTTTTGAACTAGAGGGAATAGCTTCTTTAATTCCCCTGCCACCCCTTCCACAAAAAGCCACCCCTTCCACAAAAAGTATGATCTTTATGTACAATTGTACATGTACACACAACTGACATCTATCATTTGGCACAACTAGTCAACACAAGAACCAGTTACATAACCAATTATACGTCTGAACTTTCTGAGAGGGCAAGCTTGTGTTTCGGCACCGTACGTATTGAAAAGATCCAAAAATTTCAATTTTTTTTTAAAAAAACTTGCATGAGTTGGGCTCCCTTCGACCGAAGGCCGAATTGGGCCAAAAACCCATTTGGGCCGCCATGTAAACCCAAAAGTCAATTCAACCCAATACTGTGTAGTACTATGTGGCCCAATACTATTCATCCTGTTAACACCTCAGCCCGAACCCATTACTATTTATCAAACCCAACACGTCATGAATAGTGTTGACCCAACACTATTCACTAGACCCGTTACTACTCAACCTAAGCCCAATAATGAATAGTACTAAACCCACTACTGTTCACCTGAACATGACACTGTTAATCCCGGACCCGTTAAACACACACACACACACACACATTCATTTTGACTGTTTCGAGTCCATGAATCCCATTTTCAACTCCGTTTAGCCAAATCAAGTACCCAATAAATCCCAACCATCCCACACCATCTTTCTTTATATTCTTACGAATTTATTTATTTTATTTTATTTTATTTCCAGCTCGCATTTTGTTGAGCCCAGACTTATTTATTTGATTTTGTTCCATGATAGAACCCAAATTTGTTGATCAAGCTACAGAGGGAGTTGATCAAGACGTAGGAGAGGTAAATCCAGTCGAAGACTGTGGATGTGGAGGCGAGTCGCATTCATTTGATCATTTTGAGTCTATATTTTATGTACTTTTATTGTTACTTTTATTACCATATTTATGGCAATTACTTTGATATTTAAATAATATTTTTGAATGTCATGATGAGTAGATAAATCCCATCACCCCACATACACACCCACCCATTCCTTTGTATGCCATATTCACCTTGACAAGTTTTAGTTACATAAAATGATACTAATGTTCGGCATTGTCACACAATATGTTTATAAATTCTGGAAAAGAGTATTGGCTATCCGCTAATGGTTTGGTGGAGAGTTGAGGGTTGAAACTAGGAGGTTGGACAATCCGATAGATTTGATAAAGGTGAGTCGAATGTGGAGCCAAGAAGGTGGGTAGCCACGAGTTGGTTGTTAGTTCACCTCCCCACTAGAGACAGATAAGGACTAGAACCTTGTGCCAAATAACAAACATAGAACTTGCTCAACCACGGGTTTGGTATATCCAACTTGGCTTTGTACACTGCTCTTCCAATTGAATATTTATAGGATGTCACCTGCTCTTGTTGTATAGAGCAACCGCAGATTGGGGGTGGGACAGGAGTGGGCCTGGAGGGACACTCGCTGGTCTACACAACAGTAGGTACAGTCAGTATCGGACCGTGCATTCCACTGTTGGCCGGTGGTTTCCCGATGGTTGTATTGTCCAAGAACATACTGGGTAGAGGCTAGAAAGGTTGGGCGGTGGGAACGCCTTGTTATCTCAACTCAATTGCACGCTATCAGCTTAAACTCAAATGATGCATCTACATATACCCAATATGGTAAACCTTAAACAATTAATTGAATTCCTGGCAATTAGTTAAGTAGTTTTCCTATGTGGTTTGCTAAGTATGTTGTGTACTAAGTTTTACTTAATTTTTATTAGAAGGTGTCGGTGTTTTAGAACCGATCTTACGTAAAGATTATTTGATTCGGGGGGTCTCCACAATTGGTCACGTAGACGAAAGAGACACGGGGATTTTTATACAGGTTCGGGCCTTCTCAGGTGAGAATAACAACCATACTCATGTGTATCTTGTATTGGGTATATGAATTACAATCAGTAGAGGGTCTTGCTATCATGCTACTATTGACTGAACTGTTCTTCCAAAAAAGCCTCCCCTCTCTATCTCTAAAAGACACTTATTTATACTATGCAGTGGGCTATTGTCGTTCCAGGCTAATTAGTCGCTCATTATTGCGTAATAATGAGAGTAATTACTGGAGTAGTCACCTCCCCATGCTGTCAAACAGTTATCAGTCAGAGATAGTGGAGAATTATCTGTAGTTATGTCAGGCATAACTACGTATTTTGACTGCTTGGATTCTCACCATTAAATGGGCCTTCTGACGAGTGGACCTAGTTAGTCGTGAGGAAGTCGTAGCAGAACTGGTCATAGCAGAGCTTACGACTAGGGGGGTAGTCGTAGAAAAGCTTACGACTAGGGACTGGTCGTAGAAAGACTTACGACTGGACGTAATCGTAGCAGGACTTACGATTACACTATAGTCGTAGAAATGCTTACGACTAGGAGGTAGTCGTAGAAGAACTTACGACTACCTGACTTGCTCTTCCCTTATAATATTAAGGGGTATGCCATGTGACGTTATATTACATGATTATGGAATAATAAAATGAGGATTATTAGATCCTCGTCAGAAGGTGTATCAGAAGATTGAAGGACACTTTAGAGATCATGCTAGGGTTACGACCGCACTCAAGCTTTCCTGTGGGAGCTATTTGGTTATTCTAAATGTAAGTTAAAGCTTTGGGCTTGAGATACTCATTTTGTTGCTACAAAATAGCCGTTAGGCTATAATTCAATCAAATTAATGTTTTTTAAAATGTTCGTAAGCATGTGTTGGTGTCATTCTCGTCTGCAATTGAAATCCTGAGTGATTGAGCAAACCGGATATACCCTTTTTGAAAAATAGTATGAACCTTACACAGTACTACTCCGAGACGTGTGGAGCCTCCCAACTTGACGTGCACGTACAAAACGTGCGCCACGCACGCAAACAAATCAATCAAGTTCAACTTAGAACCAGCACCACACTCATCGGCAAACCACTCGACCGATCGACTCGTCCCCACCGGCCACGGCACGCACTGATGATTGATGGAGTCTAACGTACGAACCGCAGAGCCACACGCATCATTGTCATGCAACGTGTTTCACTTGATCCCACCGCGATCGTGACCGTCGTCCGGTTGCGTCGCCGGCGACCGGCGCAGCAGCCCGGAGGCGGCCGCCCGCACGTCCGCGTCGCTTCCGCTCTGGAGTATGTGCGCGTACTGCCGGAGGTCAGGGAACTCCTCCGTGACGGCGGGGCCTATGTCCGGGTCCGGCGGCCACGACGACGACGACGACGCGGTGGGATGCTGGCGCGGACGATGACGACGCTGCTGCGCGGTGGCGGCGGCTTCGGATGGGAAGTTGAGCTTGGCCTTGGCGCCCTTGAACCGGAGCGCGGCGTCGTCGTAGGCGCGCGCGGCCTCCTCGGCCGTGCCGAACGTGCCGAGCCACACGCGCGCCGCCTTCGCTGGGTCTCGTATCTCCGCCGCCCACTTGCCCCACGGCCGCTGCCTCACGCCCCTGTAGTGCGCCCTCGCCTGCTCCTCTCCTCCCCCTTGCCCGCGCGGGGAGCCACGTTCCACTGATGACCACGCACGCACGTCACACAGAGAACATCTCAGAAACGAGACATGTACAGTTCCAAATATTGTTGTGCACGCATGACATGAGGGAAGCATGGCAAGAAGAGCATGCATGCAAACAGAGACCTTGCTGCTGCGGCGCCGGCAGGATCACCTCCCCGCGCGGCTCCGTGGAGCAGACGACGTGCGTGAGCGCCGCCGCGACGACGGCGGCGTCGTAATCCGCTCGGGCATAGTACCTGTGGCCGAGGGCGAGGGCGCCGCTGCCTTCCTCCTCCTCGCCGGCCTCACCGTGCCAGTGCTGAGAAACGGCAGGTCTCTTGCCGTGCCTCGGGCTGTGCCTGCTTGGATGAGCCACGCTTGTACAGTAGGACGTTGGTTGCCTTTCTCACCACCCCAACACATCCATATGCGTAGCAAGTAATCGCTCGCTAATCGTTGTGTGGCTGTTAATTTCGACTTGGTAGGAACAAGTTCTAGAGGCAGAAAGGTGATAAGGTAAAGATGGGATTACTGCTGGAAATGAATTGATTGAGTGGATATACCGTGAGGGCTTCAACAAGGCACCCGTTATATATAGACAAGACAACTCTCCACTCACCATGATGCTAAGAACTGAACAGAGAATTTACAGTGTAAAATGATCCGTAAGTACGGATCAGGACAGTAACACAGCCATCGAACAGCTGTTTAGTGATTACGAGGGACGTCTTTGCGTACCAGCATGGTTAACACATGCAAAATCAAGGCAATGAGTGGCTTGTTGATGTGAACCCAGAACCCTGACAGGATGTGACGACTACTTGTCTCATTATGAACCGGTCGATCGATGCTACAGTCCAGAGGGACCAAACACTGGTTTAGAGCAGGGAAATTAATTTCGCCGGAATTTCACCGAAGATTTCGCCTCCCTCTAGAATTTTTACAATTCGTTTAAAAAATTCGGAAATATCTGAATTTGGACAAATTACATCCTAAATTTGATTTTGGATAAAATTCGGTTAAATTTCGTTCAGTTTGAAAACCCATCTAAATTTTGAACCGAAATTTCGGTAATTTTGTCCATTTCGTTCCCCTCCATTTTTTTTTTTCAAAACGAAATTGTTTTCCCTGATTTAGAGTTGGACGTACAGATAAGCCAACTAAACTGCAAAGCAACTAGGTACAAGTCAGTGGGAAATAAACGAACTCGATCAGGAGATTCCGGCTCAAATGCTCGAGTTGTTGCATTCTCACACGTCTAGTTACTTAGACGAACAAATATCAAGGACTAGGGCCGCGGCTGGCCAAATCAGCCTATTTGCAGCCTCTGTTCGACGGAGCCGGTGACCTGCACACATTTGCTCACGCAATGCAGTTTGTCGCAGGAAGTGTGGACCCTCGTCCAGAATTGGCTTGACATCCCTCTCCAGCTGCCCTCTGTTCATGAAGCAAACATTGAGTCCTGGTGGTGGCGCACCGCACGGCTCGCAAAGGCGTCGGCAAGAAGTTTCGCATAGCCTTGCATTCGCTTGCCATAACTGTGCATTGGCTGATTTGGAAGGGACGAAACGCAAGGATCTTCAGATCAGAGTGCAGGGCGCCTTTGGAACTGCTTTGTCTCGTCAGGGAAGAGTTTTGGACGTGGCGAGCAGCAGACTACTTTGAGCAAACAGAGGCAACCTTTGAGCAAAATGAGTGAGAAGAGGTGATGCATTTTTAAGCAGACTACTTTGAGCAAACAGAGGCAACAAGCTCTGCAGCTGTTACTTGGTGTGCTCTTGTGTAAAGAGGGTGTTCTTGTGTAACCTTTGCTTCGTAACTTTTTGTTGACAGCCTTTCTGTCAGCACTAAGCTTTGTACTCTTCTTTCACCTTGATAAAATTCGGCCGGGTTCTTCCGCCGGTCCGGCAAAAAGCTAGTGGATTCAATGATACTTGCGCTCCCTGCTTGCGTCGCTGTCGGGGTCATCTTCGCGTATGTGCAGTGGCAATGGAAACCAAGCAAGTAACTCTAGCCAATCTGCGATTAATTTAACTATAAGCAGCAGTGATGGTGGGCAGGAGACAGTTACTAACCCTTTAAATAACAGTGTGTGTGTTGACACGGAGCAGTGATAGTTTAGGATATTTTGAACTGGTGTACATGCAGCTTGTGTAATTAATTGTCTGCATTAGTACTTGTTCTGCAATTTCACACCTGTAGTTTAGCATTCAGGCTAAGCAGAACACCTGCATGTCCTGTTTTGCATGAACTCAACTCAACTCTGTACTGCGTTTAGTGCACGCAAAAACAATGACGAGAGTATCTATGTATCACTAAGCAAGTGGCCCCCTGTGTTGTTATGAATTTCATGATGCGATCGTTGCGGTTGCCATCTTACCCATATATGTATTGGCATGATTTTATTGCCGTCATTGCCTGAAAATGTAGTCAAGAGCTAGTATCTTGCGTGTTCGATGTAACCCCAGTTCTTTGTGCAAATGAAAATCAAGATTGAGAAGAGGTGATGCAATTTTAAGCAGTACATAAAGCATCTGAACTAAGTTCATCAGGGAAAAGACAATTGTCCCCTTACGAGGACATCCACACACCGTCCAATATACTGAGATTCTATCGGACCCAGATTTATAACTTGGAATTCTATGTGTTTACAGCACTAGTCTTTGGATCAGTAGCTAGTGTCCACAGTTATATTATTGAATATCATTTACATATCACGAATATATAAAGCTATTGCATAACAATAAACAAATCATAAATATACCTTACGGCTTTTGACTGCAGAATGGCCGATCAGGCCAAATATCTTTAAAAAATCAGCAGCAGAAGCGGAATTGAAGTACAACACATGAAACCATCACGATATACCCACTGACAATCGATTGAGGTCCACGACCTAATTCTTAGCCTTCTTATCCTTCTATCTTGACAAATACTCATAAGTGTCCACATAACCTTCCTCTCTTATGTTTACTAACTAAAAGAATACATAAAGCGAGCATGAGTACACAACCGTACTCGTGAACCAACATACAGAATACAATTATTATAAATGCAAGGCTAATCAAAGGGAGATTCGTGGTTCTTTTATTTGCACAAAGCTAAGCTTACATTAGAATAGTTAGTAAGCAATTCCTAAGATTTAGCATTTTAACTAATAGAAGTTTTGATAAACTAAGTTTGTTGTAAAGTACTAGTGGATATTCCAATCTCCTATACTATTGAGTGGCTCCATCCACTCAATACTCATATTCTTTTCTCGGATAACATCTTGTACTTTTCACTGGTCCTCGACCAGGCCATCTCAAATCTCTGAGTTCTAAATCACCTTTTCATTTCACCCACAATTTGTTTTTATAAAAAATAAAAGCTAGTTCAAGCAAGTTCCCGGCACCGCTCATGACCGTGGACACGACTATCCAGATAATTTTCTCACACTCTGCAGAGTTGCACACTCACCCAAGAGACAATCAACTTATAATGTCCGTCTTGACATAATTCCATAGGTGTGCGACTAAGTTGATCATCACAAGGCCTTTATAATGCATCACCTGAATACATCCCCACACCACTAGGAATCACCTCCTTGGGTCACGCCCCCGGGAGGTCTCCCACTTGTGTCGTGTAGTTCCCTTGTGGCTTCTACCCATATCCACGCCACACTCCCACCAATAGTGAAGTTGCAAGAAGACAAACAAATTAATTAGCTAGGTCGTACCCATTATGGACTTGTTGCACTGTTTTTACATGAGAGGTACAAGAACTCGGTCTTTTATTGACTCATGCGGTACGTCCCCATATCCCTTATGTCATGCACCTGACACCATCCACTCTTTCTAGCCACCCGAATCTAAATCTATTTTTGGGTTTTCACTTTTGTTTAGAAATACTTTTCTAATCAACATACTGTCAAGCTCCAACCTCAACTGCCTAAATTCATTTTCAAGTTTTTGAATGATATCGTGGCAATTTATTGCCCACATGGCAATGTACCTAAGCAAGGCTAAGCATGACACTTAGGTATGGACTTAGTAGCTAATATGTATACCATTAGTCTAGGGTGACAAAGGATAGTGTTCAAGTTCAAGGTTTGAAAGTTTATACACAATTATCATTAAGGTAATAGCTATGAGCTAGACCAATATATTTGGATAAATTATACCAATGTAATTTCATAATTTAAAATAATATAATTGCATTTCAAAAGTAGGTGCAAAATGATCAAAGTGTTAACTTGTCTTACTCAATATTCTGATAACCTCAGTCATGTTCTTACTCAACGTTCTGATAATCATCTCGCTCAATGTTCTGATAATCATCATGTTCAATGTTCTGACAATCTTGTTCTTGCTTTATCTCGGACTGTTGTTCCTTCATAGCTTCAGATTCTATCTACGCAGAATATGGTTGAACTCAAGAACGTCTAAAAGCAACCAAATCCAATAAATCCAAAGACATTCAAATCAAATGAAAACACTTTAAATAAAAGTAAACAAACCTAGACGTATTTGAAGAAGGAAAACACTTCAAACAAAATTAAACATACTTACCAACATCTCGAAAGAATGGAGTACTTCAGATGAGACCAAAACATACTCATCTTGGATTGATGAAGGAAATACTACAAACGAAGTATTTCCAAGGAAGTTGATGAAAGAAATACTTGAATGGAACAAAGTACATCCCGCTATAGTTGGATTGAAAGAAATACTTTAGACCAAAATAGATAAATCCAAACTCTATTCGTTTGGTCTAGTGGTGGGATCATTGGTTGATAGCTAGGCTTATGGTTAGGTAATATGTTTGATCCGGAGCGAGTGCGAGAGGGGTTGGGCTCTCGAAAAGACCGTTGGTGCAAGGAGTCAGGATTCCAACAAGAGGAGAGAATATTCATAGAAATATTCGCATGAGCTACCTAGATGGGAGAGATTACCCAGTTAGGTTGAACTCTCTGATCCACTTGCGGATCACGAAGGGTTCTGCTATTGGGAACGAATGATGATGGACGATAGCTGGAGCCTATTTGATGTTGATTGATGGTGGTTGCATTGCTATTATCCACTTAGGAATGTGTCATTGCTATCCATACACGGCGCCTAGCTGATCTAATGGTTTCTTTAGTTATTACTTCCTATTTACCGAGGGAGTTCCATGATAGTCAAGTGAGACCTATGTGTAGGTGCTTGGATTTGCCTTGGTAGACATAAGTCTCACCGACACATTGGGTCTAGTTCACTTAATAATTTTTTTACGATTCATATTTATCAAGAAAGTTCCATGGGCCTTAGTTGAAACTTCCAAGCATTGGCTAGACATTAGTCTTACACTGGATCAGGGGCGTCTACGAGTTTGGATTTATCTTTGAGGTGATCTTTGGTTAGCTTTATTACTTGCATGGCTTGGTATACTCTAAAGCAGACCTATCATACTAGGCTGATCCTTAGTTCTAATGTCTACTAACGATTATCTCTAGTTAGGTAGATAACTACCATACAAGGTCTATGGGCTCTTACCTGCTAATCCTTGTTTAGCGATCAACACTATTGTCTTGATTACTATCATTATCACGAGGCTAGGTCACAGCCACTGCTAACCTTCCTTAGGGTTTATCACTACTACACTTTACTTGGCATCGAAAGGTAGTTAACATTATGTCTGGGAATCTAGGGCTATCGCCTAGTGACACATTGTTTCCCCTGGTTATCTTATAGCATTAACAGGTTTTTGGTTAATCTTCCCAACTGAATGGGCCCTAGTTGTGTTTGAGTTGTTTAGCCAAATGATGTCTACTTGTAAGTGCGTGCCTCAACGATGCATCATTTTATTTCTACGTGCCTTATGATGCATCATTTTATTTCTACTCTACTAATGGTTGTATGCGTCATTGACGTACTATCATTGTTATCATTTACCTTGTTATAGCAACGACCTAGGGCCTACTAGTTGTTTAACATTTTATATGCCTAACTTTGTAATAATAGGGACACAAGGTTTTGTGTTTTATTTGTTAACATCTTCATGTAACATCTACTGACTAACCTTAGTTAAGTATTCTTAATGCTTTTATCACCTTAGCCTTGACCTAGGGTTTGCCGCATAGGGTTCGGACACACATCATAGAATTTAAATGTCATTTGAAACTTCAAATGAACTCCAAAATAGATGTTTTCTAGTTTATTGGGTAGGGTTTGAATTTAGATAAATTTAGAAACAAACATCGTTCGATTCGGAGTTGAAATGAGTGAGAACGGGCTCTCCAAAGTTCAATTGGAAAATAATTCCAGAAAAGAACAGAGGAGAGAGAATTCTCTCTCTAGGTGGGGTCCACTGTACAGTATTTATTTTCTTTTAATTTCTAAAGAAAACATTTACTGACAGTGGGGACTAGCTATCATAGACTGGGTTCACACGAAGAGTGTATGGACTAGAGTCCATACACATTGTACACGGTCCACTGGGTGGTTAACTATGCATTTAAAATACCAAGCCCACTTGAGTTACAATTAATACCTTGAGTTAAAACTCCTCATTAACTATTCATCGAGCACTTGCCAGTCTAACCAGAGCAATTAATTAACCGACATTAATTAATGCTTAGTCCTATCCGATCGAGTTTGCGCTTTAAATACACGACAGCAGTAGCTATCTACTTTAGACAAGCAGAGGAGCTCGAGGGAGCTTCTCGGCCGTGCTCGTCGTCAGCGAGAGGAGGCATGGCGATGTCTGGTAAAGCCAAAAATGGGTTCTCACGAGGTAGACGATCCTAGGGGTACCGGTGGCGTGGGCTACGGTGGCCATTAGCAGCGGCGCTATGGCGAAGTGCGGCGGTGGCACTCGGGCTACCACGGCTAAGGCGACCCGATGGCACTTCAAGCTAACCAACAAGTGCCCAAGTATCTAGGGGGTCCAGGAGACTCACCAGAGTAAAGGGGGTCACCGAAGAAGGACGAGGGAAGGCTGGCGACGGTGACCTGAGGTGACGCGGGGAGCTCGCCGGAGAGGGAGGTGAAGCTTGGGGCGGTTTACGGAAGCTTCGGGATATCCACGTGGTGCTCCTGGAGCCAAGAATCAGCCCAGGGCACTACAAAGCATGATTGGCAACTGTTGGAACTTTTCCTTCTGTTCTTCAATCTAAAAACAACTTCACTCGGTCCTTATGTCCAAACCAGAGACACACCTCCCTTTTTCCTCCATGAGTCACGTTGTCCTTGCGATGTGACCCGCTGCAACACCTCTTCCTGACGTGACCCGCGTTGTAGCTTCCTGTGCGCGAGACAACACAAAGCAGCGCCTCTTTTGTCCTCCTTTAACCCTCCTGGTTCCTATGCAATGAGCAGTTCCTCTGCTCTTTTGACTTCACGTGAGATAGCCTATACTTGTTGCTTTTCTTCAGAAAGAATCACAGAGACAAAATGAAACAACCGAGAATAGAAACGATTTCTTTCGAGAGCCCCTGCTCCTCTTTTGTTTTTTCTTTCTTCTCAACTCACCAATCTTTACATGGTACTGGCCCTTTTTATACACACACAAAACCAGGCCGAAGCCGACTCACACACCCACACGATACCGACTCGACTCAAACATCTAAACCAAGCAAAAGACTCGGACTCCAAAACATCAAACAAAAATCAGAAACGGACTAAACAAGATTAATCCTAACATTCATCCCCTTAATCTTATTTCTTTATCTCGATCACGCCAATCTTCTCTCGTATTTGAACTTTCAAGTCTTCCTATTTTACTTGCACTCTCGTGCGCTATTCCTTCCTGGGCCGATACTGCTCTACCGTCTGCGCTTGCTCCATCCTGAGCCATGCACAAACCAACATTTGCCGCGTCTCGTACCTAGACTGAACTCGTCCTTCCTTGCACGCCTACCTGGGCTGGAACACCTGCTCCCATGGCTGCCTGGGCTTCACCGTTACCTGAGCCTCTCGCTCCTCTCTCTTGGACCAAGTCTGCCCACTTCCCCGCGTACATCTTAGCTGATGCTACACCACCTCTCCCTCCTATATTAACTTCGTGTACGCCATGCCCTTCATGCTCGTGGGACTCACCGCCCCCTGGAGCGCCCTGTGCCCTTTGGTACTTGCCGTCTGGACCTCCCAAGGCTCCGCCTATTGCGCCTCCTGCACCAACTGCGTGCCACTCCTGGGTCCTGTCATGTTCTGGTTTGATACCTAAGTTCCACTCTAGCTCCTCCAGACTGTTCTTCACACAAACCGGTTTACAAGTTTTTAGAAAAAATTTGTACAACCAGTTCGGGAATCTTTTCACTTTCATCAACAAATCTTCGTTCTTGTTATAGACACATAAGAACTCATCCTGCAGCACCTCTCTGTACCCCTGTTCTGCCATTTGCTCGAGACTGAGTATGTTGTTGCACAAACCTGGTATATAATATATTTCAGGCAGAATCTTCTGATCGCCGTTCTTGTATCGTAATAGCATTGATCATTTGCCTCTTATCTGCACCGTTGAGCCATCAACAAACTTGACCTTCCCCGAAATCTTCTCGTCAAGCTCGTGGAACATGGAGCGATCTCCCGTCATGTGATTGCTTGCTCCATTGTTCAAGTACCACAGATCAGTGTGATCGTGGTTGCCTCCCACCGTGCGTAGTTTAGGAACTACATTCTCCTTGTTCAACATCACCATGACCGGTGCCTCTTTGTCATATAAGGAGAAAAGTAGGGCAGGCTCGTCATCATCTTCATAGGGTTGGGTGAGGTTTGCCTCCTTGTTCTTCTTCTTGTTTCGGCAATCCGAAGCGTAGTGCTCGTACTTGTCGCAGTTGAAACACTTTATGTGGCTGCGACACTTCGATGCGTAGTGACCAAATTCTTCATATTTAAAACACTTGACATGTAACTTATAACGTGATCTGTCACCACCGCCTAGCCCAGCCCCGTCTCTACGTCCTCCTCTGCCGCCTTGCCCACGCCCTTGTCCACGCCGCTTCTTGTATCTCTCTTTAACAGCAACGTCTGCTCGTTATGGAACTGATACCCCTTCAGTAGCTCCTCATGCGCCTTGAGGGAACCGATGATCTCCTCGATCCTCTTTGTCTCTAGATCCGAGGAGTACATGAGTGTGGTGACGATAGGTACAAAGTTTTCTAGTAGCACGCGCAGGTATTTCTTCACTACCACATATTCCTCTAACTTGTCGCCGAGAGAGATAATCTGATTATACAGTGAAGTCAGCTTACCAGCGAACTCGTCCACCGACTAGGTTTCTCCCATCTGGAGATTTTCGAACTCGATGTGCAAATTCTGGAGCCGCATCTCCTTCACGCGATCAACTCCCTCGTGCATCTTCTGAAGCGTCACCCATGCCTCACGTGATGTCTCCTTGCCGATAAGTTGCCGCATCATCGAGTCTGGCACCGCCTGGTAGATGATGGCCAAAGCCATCTGGTTCACCTTGTTGTCCACCTCCTTGTCCTTTGCCTTCGGATCAACTGCACCCCAAACTCCTTGGGCGTGCATGTTCGCCTTCATCTTTATTTCCCACACCGGGTAATTGTCAGTTGTTAGGACAAGATATAGGAGAGAGAACGACCCATCCTGGATCTTTGCCTTGTCGCCCATGATCTTAAAATACCACCAAGATCAGAATGCTCTGATACCAACTGTTGGAACTTTTCCTTCTGTTCTTCAATCTAAAAACAACTTCGCTCGGTCCTTTTGTCCGATATCCTCATCATCACTCTGAAGATGTGCTAGACAAAATACAGAAACGCCCCTTTTGCTCCGTGAGTCCTGTTGTCCTTGCGAAAGTGATTTTAAACATGAAACTTTAGGCGTGACTGCTGCAGACTCTTCTTCCGACGTGACCCACACCGTAGCTTCCATGCGCGAGATCCGATAAGTTGCCGCATCATCGAAGTCGGCACCGCTGGTAGATGATGGCCAAAGCCATCCGTTCACCTTGTTGTCCACCTCCTTGTCCTTTGCCTTGGATCAAGCGCACCCCAAACTCCTTGGGTGCATGTTCGCTTCATCACGGTTGTTAGGAAACGACCCATCACGGATCTTTGCCTTGTCGCCCATGATCTTAAATACCACCAAGATCGTTTGGTGTTCCTCTCTTTTTGGGTGAATGCTCGATACCAAGCTGTTGGAACTTTTCCTCTTCTTCAATCTAAAAACAACCGCCTCCTTTTGTAACCCTCCGTGAGTCCTGTTGTCCTTGCGACATTTGGCGTACCTCTTCCTGACGTAATGACAACACAAAGCTTTAACCCTCCTGGTTCCTATGTAATGAGCAATTCCTTTGCTCTTTTGACTTCACGTGAGATAGCCTGCGCTTGTTGCTTTTCTTCAGAACGAATCACAGAGATAAAATGAAACAACTGAGAACAGAAACATTTTCTTTCGGGAGCCCCTGCTCCTCTTTTTGTTTTTTTCTTTCTTCTCAACTCACCAATCTTTACATGATACTTGCCCTTTTTATACACACACAAAACCAGGCCAAAGCCGACTCACACACCCACACGATACCGACTCTGACTCAAACATCTAAACCAAGCAAAAGACTCGGACTCCAAAACGTCAAACAAAAATCAGAAACGGACTATACAAGATTAATCCTAACCGCGACGGTGGTGGCGAAAATGGTGGAGATGGGAAAATAAACAGGCACCAGCGGTTCCTATAGGCCAACACAGAAATTGAGTTGGGGGAAAGGTCCCTTGGGTCTTGGAACATGAGATGACGCGAGGTGGCGAAGGTAGGAACCCTCCGGGCAGTGTCGGTGTGGTGGCGATGCGGCAACCGAACCGAGGCTCGCTCCCTTCGGTTGTTTTGGCGAAAGAGAGGGGGAGGAAGAGAATGGCGACGATGGGGGGAGGGCAAGGGCTCCGGGTGGCCTATTTATAGGCAAGGGGGAGGAAGAGAGCAGCTTGGCGATGCTCTCGGCGACAGATGAGCGAGGTGATGGATACGACAGGGGTTGGATGACGGGCGATCGTGGTGCCAAGAGGGCCGCGCCACTAGCGGGCATGGTGCTTGCACCGGAGAAGCGTGCCAGGTGCGGGGCTTCCCGGGCGACACTGGCGAAGGCGCCGATGACAGGGTGCGCGTGACACGGGGCGTGAGCGTGGGCGACGGGGCAGGTGCGTGCGCGTTGGGGAAGAAAGAGAGGAAGGGAGAGAGAAGAGGGGTGCGGGAGCTGGTCGGGCTACAACAGTCGAGCCAAAAGCCGATTCAGTCATTGGAACAGGACGGCGGCGGGCGGCGGCGGCAGCAGCGGCCTAACGTCGGGCGGCGGCGGCGGACAACTTCTTCCAGGCGGCTCGGCTTCAACCGTGCAAGAACCCGAGGTCGGCGACGGCGACGGATATAGCAATGGAAAGAGCTAGGTTAGTACCCTAGCTCTGATACTATATTATGAATATTGTGTGTATGTTCATGAGGCCCAATAGGCAATATATATAAAAGTACAAGAGGGATATGCTATATACAGATAAGAAAATACAAAAGACAGATAAAGAAATAGAGAAGGATTCATATTCTAACACACTTCACATGCGCAGCAAGTAGAAACCTAGGTTATATATGCTGCTTCGTCAGGTTGCCAAAGACCTGGCCTTTCAACGGGGTGAGTTGCATGCTCTAATTCTCGGGGACCAAAAACATTTTTCTGCATGCTGCCTGCTATCTCAATTTACTCATTAGCTTCCTCGTACTGCAACCGGCCGAAAGATCTCCCCGTTTTCTGCTTGTTTGTGGATGCAGATATATACTAGTTGGAGTTTTGATTCCGAATCATCTTATCGCTCACTTCGTTTTTCTCTGAATCCTTTCTCGGCTAGTCTTTTGCACAGCAGTTTCTTCCGTGCTTTCTAAACGAAAGACAACTTCTGTTTGGTGGCACTACAGAGGTTTGCACTTAATTTAGATGTGTTTTGGTGCTGCATCTTGGTTCCTTCCTCAGTTTTTTTTTTTTTTTGGCGAGATTCAGGTAACTGTGATTGGCCTCCAAAAAGTCTGCACGTTAGATGAGTTTTGGTGCAGGCATCTGAGCTCATTCAGGTAATGTTGGTTGCCTTGTGCCCGGTCCGTTTGCTAGTGGTATGGCTTAGCTTTTTGTCACCACTCCGGCCGTTGGAAACTTGGAACTACTACCACACTACACACTAGTATAGCTGCATTCTGGTACAGATGAGCCTCGTTGATTTTATGAGCCTCGTTGATTTGTACTGATCCTTTTTTTATGTACTATGTTTCCTAGCAGCAGTTTAGTCTTTACTGTTGGTGACATATCCCATTTACTGTAAATTAACAATCTTGCTAATTATTTATACAATGCCCAGCAACTATAACAATCAATTATTCACATATTGTACAACGCTAAGCATCTCACTAAGAACCTGGATGAACCGATTGACAACCTTAGACATTATTGCCACTGGAGATGGGGAGCCACTGAAGAGGAAGATATCAATGTCAAAAGACAACCACGCTCAGCTAAAGAAAAAGTTGCCGCCATTCTTGCGTTAGTTCAAAAGAACGGGGCGGTCTATTTATTCTGCTTTGATGACACACTGGGAGGAAAATGTTGGTAGCCTACCATATAATAGGTATTGTCCTGTGCAAAATTAATGTGTTGTCTAAATTTAATCAGCTGCAGAAACCTAATTAGATAGAGCCACTAAAGGTATATGTAAGGAACTTTAGGGATGATACTGAAACATGAGTTGCGCGATAATTGGTAACAATCTACCTAATGCCGATTTATTGACACTGTAACCGACTTACCTTGCATTCGCACCTAGTTACTTCGAAAGGTCATTTATGACATTTTCAAGCATTACTGACCCCTATTTGGCATTTGGTTTGCAGTTTTGCAAGACTTTTGTGGAGCCAATGCGTGAGGAAAAAGCGATCATGTGCGCATAATTGCCTTATCAGATGCACTGGGTGTGCCAATTCTTGTCATGTACCTAGATCGAAGCTCATGCGATTCTGGCAATCCAAGTGTGAACCATCATGACTTCATCCCTGCGGCGACCGTGGGGCTGCACGAACATCGACTCCTGCCGATAAAAAATCTTCATCAATTCTCTACCGAAAGTGGTTAGATGCTGCCCCGGCTTGTACTGTAGCTTCACTTCACGTACGCAGCAAGTAGAAACCTACAGTTATATCTGCTGCTTCGTCAGGTTGCCAAAGGCCTGGCCTTACAACGGGGTGAGTTGCATGCTCTAATTCTTGGGGACCAAAAACATTTTTCTGCATGCTGCCTGTTATCTCAATTTACTCATTATCTTCCTCGTACTGCAACCGGTCGAAAGATCTCCCCGTTTTCTGCTTGTTTGTGGATACAGATATATACTAGTTGGAGTTTTGATTCCTAATCATCTTATCGCTCACTTCGTTTTTCTCTGAATCCTTTCTCGGCTAGTCTTTTGCACAGCAGTTTCGTCCGTGCTTTCTAAACGAAAGACAACTTCTGTTTGGTGGCACTACAGAGGTTTGCACTTAATTTAGATGTGTTTTGGTGCTGCATCAGGGTTCCTCCCTTCATTTTTTTTGCGAGATTCATTCAGGTAACTGTGATTGGCCTCCAAAAAGTCTACACGTTAGATGAGTTTTGGTGCAGGCATCTGAGCTCATTCAGGTAATGTTGGTTGCCTTGTGCCCGGTCCGTCTGCCAGTGGTATGGCCTAGCTTTTTGTCACCACTCCGGCCGTTGGAAACTTGGAACTACTACCACACTACACACCAGTACAGTTGCATTCTGGTACTGACCTCGCTTGGAACCGGAGGATGCCTGTGCGCGACAGGGCATAGCTTAAGTTGCACGTCAGCTAGTTAGCTTCATTATGTATCTGACAAGGACAGGGACACGTATTAGCTGCGTCCTGTACGTGACGACGTAGCGTAGAGACTCCGTAAAGCCGCGAAGGTGCTCTGCTGAAGTGCCAACCAGCTCAGCGCAATGCTTGCCGAGAGAGAGAGAAGACAGACGCTGGGCACTGATGCAAAACGGAGTATATATGTCATATGTAAGCCAAGATTTGGCCCCTGATGTTACAGCCCTGGAACGATGCTGGTGTGCGGTAGAGAAGAAGCTCAAGCTGATGATTGAATTGGGAAATTTGCTGTGCGCGTATGTAAACATTCTTTACATAAGTCATATATCTATCTGTAGAAATTGTACCGTTTTCCGTAAAATTCTTGTAAAGCTCGTGTGTTCCAAACATATGCCCTGATATGTCAAACCAAAATTTCATACCAAAAAAAACGTTAGTACACATCGCTACGTGGTGGGCTAAGCAAAAGCCGTTTAAGTTCTAACCCTTTCAACCTCCATTCATTGATCCAATCCATCTACTAGTGTGCCGTGCGATACAGATGGCATTGGCAACCCCCCAAACTCGCCTAAGTAATTGCTGAATCATAATCACCGAGAGAGAGTTTCAGAGGGGGGGGAATCACGTCAAGAGACAGAGGAAACACGGCCTGTCTCAGCAAGAAAGCCCTGCCGCTGCCGCCGCCGCCTGCCGCGGCAAAGCAAAGCCTCTGTCTGCCTGACGCAGCGGAGCGACAGCGACGCGAACGGTATCTGCCCCAAGGACGGACAACCACTCTGCCCACCACCGCCCATCGCCTCAGGCCTTCACGTCGCCCCCTTCCTCTGCACCTGACAAGATCACAAGAAAACTCAATACTAAAATGTTTCTCCTCTTGGCGTTGGCCCCTCTTTTATCTTTTTGTTCCCATGTATGTATGGGCTTGGTTGGGCTCGTGGTCTCTCTGCTCTCGCTACCAACCGATCCCATGCATGAGTCGTCGTCATCTGGCGCCATGGAGACAGTCTTGTGTCCTAAGAAAAGGGGTCTTTTCAAGGACAAGTATGGGCTTGCATTGGTCGAAACAAGAGACAAGCATGTGTTTGTATTTTGTATTGTGTTTAGATGCTTGTCCTGCTCGTATATTCCGTGGAGAAATTCTCATGTCAAGGAATGGGTTGCATGGGTCCAGACACCGGCAAACCTAAAGTGATTGAGCACAAATGTTTTCCCCTTTTCTATTACTGAATTTTGTTTGGCTAAAGCAGTCGAAACATAGAGCTAGCTCTCTCTCTCTCTAACAAAAATGCTTAAATACAACCTCTTGCACAGAAAAGAGCGATTTTGTCGCATCATCAATTCATCATCATACCTTAGTAATGCGCACGTCACTGTTTTTCTGCAACTTCCATAACAACGAGGTCAAGCAAACGCTAACAGATCTTCCGTCTCTTATCTGCATCTTTTGTGCAAAACTATATATGTCCATATTCCCATTAGATCGTGCAGAAAGCTTAAGACTGTTGGTTGTATCAGCTAACAAAGCTTCTGTTTGAGCATGACAGATCGACAGGAGGATCAACAGACATGGGAAACACCTCATTAATCAACTAAACAAATTAAGTGGTACCACTCTCTACAAAAGAGAAACGTTAGCTTGAAGCTTCTCCGGGTGGATGACCAGAAAGAAAGTGGGTGGATGACCAGAAAGAAAGCAGTGTATAAAAGAAACAGAGAGATTCCTTGGATAAAGGTCGCCGACGTCGATGTGAACTCGTAGACTTTAATGTTCACTAAGCTCAATTAGCAGATTCCTTGGATAAAGGTCGCCGACGTCGAAGTGAACTCTTAGACTTTAATGTTCACCAAGCTCAATTAGCCGTCCCTGATGGGACCCGGTTGCTGTCGCTGTGGTTAGGGAGTGTTGGACTCATTTAGCTATTTTTTTTATCGAAATAGTAAAATTAATCCTGCAAACGAAATAACCAAAATGGTACCTCTACCGTGCGAATTCAAAACTAATCCGGCGAACGAAATGACACCTACCATGCAAATTTGCCGTGGTAGGTGGCCACCATGATAAATTCGCACGACAAATATACCATTTTTATCATTTTATGATAAGACTAGTTTTACTATTTCAATTAGAGAACTTATCATTTTAACCAAACACTCGTGGCGCTGGCACCAGTACTGCACTGTCACTAACTGCTTGCTCGGGGACCTGACCTGACCTGACCGAGAAATACGTCACGGAAAAGCCCTGTCCTTGCCGCGCATTCCCGCTCCGGTCACCGCCGGTGAGCCGTGCGCGCGGTGGCGACAGACCGCGACGTGGACCGCAGCACCTGGGCATGCCGGCCACCAGCACCGTGCACCGTGCAGAGGCATCATTGCCACCCCAAAAGGAGGTGGCATCTTTAGACCTGTGCCTGCTTGTACATGTTTTATTGTCCGCACGCATGTTCCACAGCTCGCGAGTCGTGATGGTAAACTGCTAATCAGAAGGCATTCGAGCTCTAACAGGGGAAGGGTACCACCGGCACATGAGGGATTAATGTACCCTTCGAGGCACCACCGGTACATGAGCTCACGGTAGAGTCGTGGGGGTACAGCACTCGAAAGGGTATTCACAGGGAATCCCGCAAAGCTTTTGACTCGCTTGTAATTCAGGTGTATTGGCTCGTTTAGAAGGAGAGAAACACGATGATTTTTTGTGCAAAGCATTGGACGCCGGTCGACCTGTTATGGGTGATCAAGGAGGAATTGCGAGCATGAAGAGCTGCGGGTTTCTTCAAGGAACAACTGACTAGTGATTGATCTAACGTCTAAACCTGGTGTGTTGGGCGGCGAGTTTCGCGTTGTTGTTTGATTTAGATGTGTTGAGCTGTGAGTTCCGCATTGTTATTGTTTTTTTTGTTAGTTATATACTTTGTTGACAGTCTTAATGTCGGCGTTCTGTAATTTGTTTTCTCCCGCTTCTTAATAAGCTTCGGCCGGCTTCTCAGGCGGCCGGCCCGGCTAACAGGAAAGGGTAACCAAGGTCTTGTGCTAACAATTAGTTGGCAGCCCTCAGACAGAGAACCAAGAATCGAAAATGAATGTTGCTCCCACCACCTTGATATATACATTCATAAAATGCACAACGTAAGATAGTATTTGTCCAATTTTTACAAAAAAGTTGCAAGCCAAAAACAACCATGCCGTGAGGGAGAACTTCCATCTTCCTCGAAATTGTTCTGCTTATCAGTCATCACGTACTGCCACGTTTCTGTCAGATATATTAACCATGACACTTTCTGAGGTTTGTGCTGGCGAGGGAGGAGATCAGGAGAAGCAAAGGTAAGCCGAGCTCAAAACACCGGACAGAAGTGGGCGCCAACCCCACTCAAAACGAGGTGGGAAGCCGAGCTCGATGATGTCCCATCCATCCCCGTTGGCTTCTGTCTGTCCGGTCCAGCGCCCCCCATTTCCTACCCAAAACTAGTGCAAGGAGTTTTCGGTCTAAATTGACACGGTTGGCGACAATGATTAACAAAAACGGTGTTTTTGTTGTTGTAATACCAAAAATAACACAATGGATACGACGGTCGTTGACACGCATCCAAATCCGGTCTTCAAGGGGCGGACGTGATATCCACCGCTCCCGGGCAGCCCAGACGAGCGACGTGCCGCCACGTCGGTGGTGCCGCACCGTTGGCGCCCGGACGAGCCATGTCCGCGTCGTTGGCACCCGGACAAGCCGCGCCCGTGGCCTGGTGCCACGGTACCACCGCCGCTGGTCCCCCGTAGCCTGGACGAGCCACAGACGAGCGCCACGTGGCTCGTCCGCTCCCCTAGACTAGATTGCGCCGCTGCCGTGCCACAATGGCACAGTTTTGCAACAGATCATGATCATTGCTGTGCCACCCGGGGGGGCGGATTTGGACACGTGTCGATGGCCAGCGTGTCTGTTGTGCTATTTTTAGCATTACGATGGTGAAAGTGTCATTTTTGTTAATCATGTCGCCAACAATGTCATTTAGTAAAAAAAAACTCCTAGTGCAAGCATAATATACCAGAGCATCTACCAGTTGGATTGCTAAGGTTGTATGCTGTGTTAAGAGTTGTCGATCTTTGATTCATGGAATGCGAGAGGTACCAAAGCTTTGTAAAAGTATACACACAGTTGATTCTTTCTTTCATGTGCATGCAAAGCTATTTTAAAATGCCCAATGGATTCTGGAGATCTCCGGTGAGTGTGTAATTATGTTAGGAGCTTTATGCTAAAGGAAATGCATGGATCTTTCCTAATTGTTTCGAGTTTACTTTGTTTAAATAAACTAAATGCCAACAAGTCGTGTGCTATAACTGACAATTCTAATTTTTAACTTCGTAATCTATGCTACAACTGAGTTCATGCGCTGATCGTGTGCAAATAGTTAACCAATTTGGATAGTCAAAAATAGTTTATGTTGGAAACATTCCACTTTATGTAGCTTTACATGGATGTATTATCGACAAAGCTAAAATAGAACTTTATTAGAATCCAGAAAGGTAAGACAAAACGATAAACACGAGTTTATGAAAAAGAACACACTAGCATGATCATGTCCGCACAATCATTGAGAGGGTTCATACATCGAATTTTATCCTATTTTATTTCAGAGATTCCTCATTTGCTAATGACATATACTCACACGATATGACATATGAGCAAGACTCCATTGGAATAAATGTTTTTTTCCCTGCATTTTTTCAAGGGATCACACTGTTTTGCCTGTTCCTTATGTGTTGTGATCTTGTTTGTACTTCTCTGATTTCAATACGAAAAGATGTTATTTGTCGGTTTATTATCGTAACCACTGACAATTAAAAACCCAACCATTTTTTTGGGAGAAGCAGGTTGCAAACAACGAAACGATCCAAGGGCTAGGAGCGATTTCTTTTTCCTAGCATCAGGTGTGTGGCAAATTCGAGGGGCCCGCGGGAGCGGCATCCGATAAAGCCAAAACGCAGAGGCAGCGTTTGCGCGGCCCACTCATGAGCGTTTCCGAGTTTCCTTTTGTACGCTATATTTTCCCCCGGTTAGACTGCTCTCAATGCTCCATCTTGACAAGTTTTTTAAAGTTGCTCCACCTTGACAAGTTTTTTAAAACTGCCACGTAGACAAAAATCTGATGTGGCACTGCAATTAAGGAAGAGAGAGAGCAGATTGATATCTTATTTAGATACCACTCATACACGGTTTCTATGTAGAAATACTAGTAAATACTCTATATCAAAGGTCTAAGATACAACACTTTAAGATACTATACATTGGGAAGATGGTATCTAAATGCCTTTCATGCAATAAGAAACTGCAGTAAGAAACCACCCACTGAGAGTAGCCTTAAGATTCCACATGAAAACCTTTTTTTCTCCATTAAATCTTCGGCCCGTGTTGTTTAGTCCTGGAACCGAAAGAATTTGAAATTAAAAGCTGCACTGTTCGTGCCATGATTACTGTCGCGCTCACGATCGCTGCTGGTGCCACCGCCGGTGAGGTTACCCTCGCTCCTTCTGTCGCATTTTGCGCGTACTTTTCTCTCTTGCTTATTCAGCTAGGCACGTGGCAGCCTAGGCTTTAACCCTGAGCTTAGGACCAATTGTTCGAAAAAAAAAAAACAGTGGACAGTGAGCTCAGCCAAAGGAGTTAGTCCAGTAGATGCACTCCTTTCTACCATGTCTTAAGCTAAAAGGGAGAGAAATAAATATTGCATATTTGAGGCAGCACGAAACTCAGTCAAAATAGTTTCTTATGAAATTCATGAAATCTGTTGTTTTAGAAAGGTAAGTTTGTAATGGATGCATGTGTTAATTTGCCGGGAGATAGTCTCTTGCATCTGTAATATAGAAGTGAAGTATGATGTGATGTATATTATTAGTCAGTTGTAATATATAAGTATGCGCTGCAATTAGGAGCTACCAGTTCCGGTTACACAGTAATTGACCCTACCATAAAATCCTAGGTTGAATATTGAGGCACATAATGTTGGAGTTTTGGGCTGGGCCATTCAATATTTTAATTAAATTCTAGAAAAATCCCGAAGGCTCACGTATGCATGATCGAAGGTAAGAAGTTTAGTATTATATTGGTAGTTTACGTGAGAGGGAACCAATATATAAGGTGGAATTAGTCTTAGTTGAATCAAGCAAAAGAACAACACATGCACTCGCTCGCCATGCCATGCCACATCATCGTCTGCGTTGCGGTGATATCATTTGATAAGGCTAGGCCTTGCTTCTTATATATTTGTCATGTGTTGATGTTTACTTCTGTTAGTAGCGTTTTTGTTATAGGTTTTGCTTTGTTAGTGTATATATATGAGATAGATATATTTGAATTGATGACCATGTTATTATTCATAGTCCCAAATATGCATATATGCTGTTGTTGATTCAATTATTATTTTAAGAGTTATAATAATCACAAAAATTCGCATATACCTAAAACATAATTGGAATTTTTCTCCCTGTTGATGATCGCTGTCGGCAGCTTGTACCATGCATGCGCAAGTCCATGCTCCGTAGTTTCAAGGTTCAACACGGTGTCAAGTCGAGCGAATACATTCCATGGTCTTTCGGCTAAGATCAAATGTAACGTCAATTATTGGAGTATAGTAGTATTAGTTTGACCAACCATAGCAACTGGGATTAATTATCTTTCAATACCTTCAGACTTAAATGAATGCCTATGTAGTAAGTACACTACAGTGATTTAAGGTCATTATCACCATGCTCCCTCGCTGCATTAATTGATAGTCCGATGTCGGTCAAAATTAACAGTCACAAGCGACAGAGATGCAATGCGGACAGAAGTTGTAAACACATGTTTTAATAACCGTTTTGCAGATATTATCTTTTAACTTTTCAGATGTCTATGCCTTTTTGTTCTACACAACAATATATTATTGTCCTTTCTTTAACTTTTCAGATGTCTATGCATGAAAGTAGGAGAGAGAAGGAGAAAGTTTCATGGGGATGAAACTTTTGTTACGTATGAAACTCCGAGCTAAAATGTGATTGTCGAATACTAAAATAAGCTATCAATCTTCGAGAGAGCCATTTCATATCAAAGCCGTGTTGAAATTGGGAGATAAAAAATAAGCAAACCTCTAACCGTTACTCTATGCTTCGCATATACTGCCTTTTGTTCACAAAAAAACATGTTGTTTTGTACATCGAATACGATGATCAAAATCCAGCTCTCCAAAATAAAATTTTATTCACTAATTACTATTATAATATATTTGTAAAACTCAATAAAATTATGATATTATGAAAGTACTTTTCGAGACGAATCAACGCATATGATTTTCATGTATCTCATTTAAATATTTTAAAAATATATTGATAGCCAAAGTTTCTAAAATTTAACTACACGAATTCCAAAACTACTTACTTTTGTGAACCGAAGGGAGTATGATATATCATTCAAGCATTCTTCTAAACTAACGAGAACACTGAAAGAGAAAAATAAAGTTAAATATGGTTAGGGCATGTGCAATGGTATATACAAGTATACAACTATTATCTATAGTATTCCTCTATGTCATTTATAGATAGCACTAAAGACATCTTTTACAATAAGTTGTTTTTTTTGCATGTCTCTGTAGACAGTTTCTCCATGTATAATGTATCTTATTTCTTGTGTTATAGTCGACTACTATAAGAGACGACCTAATTTTTTATACTTCTCTCTCATCCACATCATCTTATGTTCTACACAACAATACCTACATTCAGTTGACGTTATATTGTTGTACATGCTATTAGGAGCATGTCACCCATACACGCACCGGTAGGTGACCGGCCTCCTCCCAACGCAAACCCCAACCGCACCTTCCCCTGCGCCTTCTCCTCCAACACCCCCCTCACTGTCTCCGGGCCCCACGTCCCAGCACCCATGTAGACCAGGACTACCACGACGCGCCCTACACCCTCCTTAATTAATCACATAAGATAGTAATTAATCTTAAGAATAAAGCGCACCGTTATTTCCATTCTCTTTAACCCCCCTCTTTCTCTGCGTGTTCCGTCCCCTCCCCTCTCGCCGAGCCATTCGACTCCTTTCCCCCACGCGAATCGCCGCCATTTCGCCAATTCCGGCGGCCGGCTAGGGTTTCGCGGCGAGCATCAGAGGAGGGCCTCGGAGTGCGTTCCACATCCGCCGTAGGACACGGCGGCCGGAGGAGGAGGAACGGCTCTCCGACGACGAGGTGGTGGTGGTTGCCGCGAAGTGGGTCCCTGTAGAGTTAGGTTTCGCTGAGGCGAAGGCGGCGCGGGGGTTGATGAGGAGGTAGGAGTCCGCAGTGTGGTTGTGGGGTTGAAGTGGCTGCGGCGGCGGTGGAGGCGTAGGCAGCCATGTATTTCACCAGGCTCGATGACTCGCCCATGTTCAGGAAGCAGGTGAGCGAACTCGTTGGATCTCGATTCCTGGCGTTCGGGAATCCTGGCTTCGTGGTTGGGAGGTTGGTTTCAGGCGAGTGGGGAGCGAAAAAAAGGTTGCAACTTTGGGTGTAATGCTTGGCGCTGGTGCCTCCCGGATTGTGCTGCGGGTGGCTGGTTGGATCTGTCCTTGTTTTGGGCTGTGCCGATGAGAATGGGTGGAGGAAGCCTGATCCCTTTCGGTGTAATTTGTGTCGAATCATTTGAAATTAGAGTGGCTTTGTCCTAGTCCAGGTTTCTTAGTCGTTTTTGGTTGCTCAGACGGTTTCACAGGTGAATTTAGTGTCATCGGTCTGTTCTGATGCGAACGTCTGAGGAAAATTTCTCCTTTAAGCTTGTTTCGGGCTTGAGTTCCTCAGAACAATCATAGATTTTGCGTTCTGTTAGATGTTATATATCTTTTGTCATACTTGTGTTTGGTAGTTCAATGTTTGTTTTGATGCAAACGGGATAGCAATGTTTTCTTGTTTATGTGTAAATTTGGTCTGAGTTGTGTTAAATTGGTGTAGGGCCTTTCGGAATGCAGGAATTTCATAGGAAATGGTTCAATTCCTGTGTTCCAAACGGCGCTGTACATTTTTAGGATTGTTTGATTCTTTTGTCAGTTGCGGATTGTTTGTAGTATGTGGTTTGGGATTGTCTTGATTTGTAGAGAAAAAGGAGTGACTTTTTTTTTATGCAAGGGGTATGAGCCTGTAAGGAGTACATTATGAATTGTACGCAATTCGGCCAAAGGAGGTGCATGTGACTTGATCCTGTTTTTTTTTTTTTATAGATTATTCCATTTTTGTGGGTATCAACTCAGTGCAGATTTGTACTATGCTTAACCTTTTTAAGTTGGTTGGGGATCTTGCCATTCAGTGAAATTATAACAGTTGTTTTCTTTGGTTCATGTACACTGTCTAACCTGTTCTCCTTGCAACAAATAGATACAATCACTTGAAGAAGGTGCTGAATTGCTGGGAGAGAGATGCTTGAAGTTTCACAAAGGTTGCCGCAAATACACGTAAGTGATCATTTGCATCTCATTTAGCATTTTTATACTTACCAAACCCGAAAGTTCCTTCTCCCCCTAATTTGTGGATTCCATTGGAGAATATGGGCTGGGTTCTCATTCACCATTTCAACTGGTGTTCTCTCAGCCCTTTTCTTGTCCCCAATTTGTGCTTGTATGCTGCTATCTAGTATTTAGTATATTTATTTACATTTTGCCCTTTTATTTTAGTGAAGGACTAGGGGAAGCATATGATGGAGATATTGCATTCGCAAGTTCACTGGAAACATTTGGAGGGGGTCATAATGATCCAATCAGTGTTGCTTTTGGAGGTTAGCAATGTAGTTCTCATTCAAATATATTTATTTAGTTTAGTTTTATTTATATTCTCTTCTATTTTGTGGTATGAGCATGGAGGATTCCTTTTCTTTTCATGCTTGTTGAAACTGGATATTTTGCTTGTGTCAATGAAAACTACAAGACATCATAGCTTTCATTAGATTTCATTCGTCAGTAATGTTGTTTTTCTAATTGCTTTACACATTTGTCGGTTGACTTTTACCTCTTTTCCAGGACCTGTTATGACCAAATTTACTATTGCATTAAGAGAAATTGGAACATACAAGGAAGTATTGCGCTCCCAGGTAGACATTCATATATACATTACTACAACACGTGCATTTTTTCATCTAAATGTTTTTGATCAGTCGCGACTCTTTCCGATATTCTCACCTAGTTGCATGACTCATGTACTTGGCTGTGCAATTCTACATTAACAAGTCATTTGACTATTACATGGTGAAATTCATTCATGTGGTTATATCATAATTCATAACTCTATGCTTTCATCACCGAAAATTTAACTAATCCCATTCTACCAGATGTTGCAATTATACTTCCACTTTAGGTGGTATAACTTCTGATACACTGTTCTGGTAGGTTGAGCATATGCTTAATGACAAGTTGGTGCAGTTTGTGGACATTGATTTGCATGATGTGAAGGTACTGGCATAATTTGCTATTAACATCTAATCTACAAAACTCCCATTTGGATTTGTATATGGTATTAAATTTGATAACATTTGTTCAGGATGCCCGGAAGCATTTTGACAAGGCTAGCCTTCTGTATGACCAGGTAATTCTGTTTTGAAGCCATTTCAAAATGACAATATTAAACATTTTCCAAGGTTGTTCTGCAGCTTGTATGATTCAATATGCTGGCTTATTGTGACCAAAACGATGAAGGGATATATTTCCCCATATTTCCCTTTTTGGCGTTTGTTGACCTTGTTCCCTTTACCTGCCAGTATGATAGGCAACTTGCACTGGAATCAGAAAGATTCCGTTGGCCAATTATTTGTAGGTGTTGTTTGTATTTTTTTCTATCTACTGACTGCTAATTGAGGTCAAAGTGATTTATTCTAGCAAATAAATTAATTTAGGATAAGCAGAGTATGCTGTTTGTTTTGTGGGGATAATTTTACTGCACTGTAGCACCAATATTGGTAGCTTTGTTTCCTTTCTGCTGTGTGCCAGCATGCTTAACATTTGCACTTGATGTATTTTCAACAAAAGCCAAGTTGATTTTTAGAAAGATTCTATCACTGACTTTGAGCTGTCTGTCTTCACACTCAGGCTCGTGAGAAGTACTTATCCTTGAAGAAAGGCACAAGAACAGACGTAGCAACTGCAGTAGAGGATGTAAGTTCCTTTCTCAATTTGACCTTATGGAACTTTATTTAGAAGGTAGGATCACTACCTGCTACTAACTTGCTTGTGACATAACCAGGAGCTCCACATCGCCAGATCTTCATTTGAGCAAGCTCGTTTCCACCTGGTAGATGCACTGTTTCCCCATATTGCCGTTCTGTTTTCTGTACTTGTATATTTTCCATGCCTTCTGTTTGTCTTATCCATGTTAATTTTCAGGTGACTGCACTTTCAAATATCGAGGCAAAGAAAAGATTTGAATTTTTGGAGGCTGTTAGCGGAACAATGGATGCACATCTTCGTTATTTCAAACAAGTACTGGCTTGTCATTATTTGCATTTGTACATTCCTTGGCTATATACAAATGTGATTCAAGCTTCCTTTGTTGCTATTTTTTCAGGGATATGAATTACTCCATCAGATGGAGCCGTACATCAATCAAGTAACTATTTAACCATGACCTTTCCTTTCATGTTGTTTGTAGTGCTCCATACTAGTTGTTAACTTAATTGAGGTAATACACATTTTATGGTTAATGGATACATCAACATTTTCTGTCGCTGATGCACCATCGATTATCCCAACATGTTATATGCTTATTCACCTTCAAGATATTGACCTAATTACCTCTTAAGACCTTCAACCCCTGTAGTTTAGGTGTTAGATGGTCCTCCTACATTTGCTTCATTGCTAAAGTCCTTTTGTCATTTGGTCATGCTGAATGGGAATCACCTACTCAGTTCTTGTTGTTTGTGTTTATGATCACCTACAATGCAGCACTCTTGGTTACTGAATTCTCCAATTATTCACATAGCTGCCTTTCTCCCTTCATTTTTGAAGTTAACAAAGGTTGTTGTTTTAACACATTGTGGATTCTCTTTTGGCAGGTTCTTGCTTACGCACAGCAATCAAGAGAAAGGTCTAACTACGAGCAAGCTGCTCTTGTAGAGAAGATGCAAGAGTTCAAAAGGCAAATTGACCGGGAAAGTCGATGGTCACCAAATGGCATGAATGATTCCACAAATGGTGATGGAATACAAGCAATTGGTAGGAGTTCTCATAAGATGATCGAGGCAGTGATGCAGTCAGCTTCAAAGGGCAAGGTAGCACATTCTGTTTGACTTGGAAATTAGCATTCATGCATGCAAACACAGGTGTACATTTCAACAAGGAAAATGCATGTTATATTGAAATAAGTACGCATTTTTCAGGTTCAGACCATTCGGCAAGGCTATCTCTCAAAGAGATCTTCAAATTTGAGAGGTGACTGGAAAAGGAGGTTCTTTGTCCTTGATAGTCGAGGAATGTTATACTATTATCGCAAGCAGAATAGTAGACCATCCGTAGGTCCCCCCATAACACTATTCAAATACTCAATCTTGTTTGATATTATTGGCATACTTAGAGTGTATTTCAGTTCGTATTATTCCAACATTTTCTTTCTTTTTTTATTTTGTAGAGTGGCTATTCTAACCAAAGAAGTAGCACTCCCTCCGAGCATGGTTCTGGGTTGCTTGGTAGATGGTTCTCTTCTCATTATCATGGCGGTGTACATGATGAAAAATCTGTAGCGCGGCATACAGTAAACTTGCTAACATCAACCATTAAAGCTGATGCAGACCAATCAGATCTACGGTTCTGCTTCAGAATAATTTCGCCCACAAAAAATTACACATTGCAGGCATGAAGCTTAACCAGAAATCTATTCTTTGTATTTTTCTTTAGACACAGAATGGTGTTGTAGGAAGTTTTTAATATATGTTAAGTTGCTTCCTGTCTATTCACATGCACCTATACTTGGGCAGGCAGAGAGTGCAATGGATCAGATGGATTGGATTGAAAAAATTACTGGTGTCATTGCTTCTTTGTTGAGCTCCCAATCACCTGAACGGGTTAGTGATGAATGACTTAGTGACTTTTGCTGAGCCCTAATCCCAATTTGATTTTTACATGGTATTAATATTTTGTTTCAGCATCTTTTGCTGAGCCCTAAGGGCAGTGGCCATCTTCGAACTGCCAGTGAAAGTAGTTCTTTTAGTAGCTCAACAGAACTTGACCATTCCATAGGTGAAGATTGCATGCTGGAAAAGAACTCAGGAAGTGGGTACTTCGAGCACTCTGCCAGAGTTACACAGCATCACCGAACCAGCATGAAACCTGATAAGCCAATTGACTTGCTTAGGAAGGTGGTTGGCAATAATATTTGTGCTGATTGTGGTGGTGCAGAGCCTGATTGGGCATCCCTAAACCTCGGAGTTCTTCTATGCATAGAGTGTTCTGGGGTACACAGAAATCTTGGTGTGCATATATCTAAGGTAAACATGCAATATTCTCGGTAATTTACACATGCAAGAAGTCCATCATACAACTGTAGAGTGTAGATATATTGTTGGTTCTGCATTTAGATTTTGTAAGGATCAGTACTCTGGAATGATACTTGTGTATCTGTGTATGGTCCCCCATGTGCTTTGTGCAAACCAGAAACTGTAGGTGGGAATACCTGCACCTTTAATTGGAATGCCATGAATTTTTGGGATGCATTGGTGTCTATTTCATGCAGATATTTAAAATAGTTCGGTTCTTGTAGACACATATTTATCTAACAACTTACATCCACACATTTTTTTGTAAAAACTTACATCTTTGTAGATTTGGTATTTTGTGATTGATATCATCATTCGTGTGACTGGCGGACTGAACTTTACCTAAACAAGTACTTTGTGTTGGCAGGTAAGATCTCTGACACTTGATGTCAGGGTCTGGGAGCCATCTGTAATCAATCTCTTCAAGTCATTAGGCAACACATTTGCCAACACTATCTGGGAAGAAATGTTACCTTTGTCAGTCAGTGTTGATCATGGTGATATTTCAAGGTAACATTGATGCTGTTTGTAAATATACGAAAGTTGTAGAATCACTATCCTTTTATTATCATGCAGTTAACTTGCATGATAAACTGTTTGGCAGGGCTGATGGATTAGAAAACATATCACATAACTTAGTTGTCAGCAAGCCTAAACACTCGGACCCTATCGCTGTGAAGGAGAAATTTATTCATGCCAAGGTACTTTATAGTTTGCGTATTGCTTCAGCCTATTCTACTTTGTCAGCAAACAGTTAGCAATCACTGATTAGGATAATTCAATTTCATGAATCACATACGATTTGGTTGTATAGGCAGCATCTATTGATTAGAAGTGATCTTAGGACATGCCCATGAAACTGCCTGAAAAGTGTGTTGCATTTGACATAATTTGTAATGCCTCATCAACTGTCTTCCTTGAAAAAGAAGAAATTGGCTTAGAGAGTGCATAATAATGCTTTGTAAAATGTGGGGCTAAGAGATAAATTAATTTGCAATATTCTAAGTGATGTTTAATTGATAATTATTATTTTCTTTAATATTCCAGTATGCTGAAAAAGATTTTGTACGAAAGCATAATATGGATGAGATTCAGCTAGCACAACAGATGTGGGATAATGTAAGTTCAAACAACAAGAAGGGGGTGTACAGTTTGATTGTGGGGTCAAACGCCGATGTAAATCTCACTTATGGGCAGACATCATTTAATTCGGCTTTGACTCTCGGAAAAGCACTTCTTCTACAAGAGCAACCAGCTTCGCCATCAGATGGAAGTTCAAGATGTTTTGATCGCAGTTCACTCGAGAAGATTTCTCCCAGGGACTCTCTTTCTCCTGCCAGCACAAGTGCATGTATTGACGAATTGGATGACTGCGTTGAGGGATTATCTTTGCTTCATCTAGCATGCCGTGTTGCAGATGTGGGTATGGTTGAACTACTCTTGCAGTATGGCGCCAATGTAAATTCTACAGATTCGAGAGGTCGAACACCGCTTCATCACAGTATTTTGAAAGGAAGACACATTTACGCCAAGCTGCTGCTTTCCAGGTATGCAAATGCTTATAATCTATGACTTGGATTTTTATTGTATGCTTGTATTTCCAGAAAGTTGGGCATACTGAGTTAAACAGGATGTAAAAGGGAAGTGTCTTATATACTATCAGAATCGGAGAACCCTACAAAGATAATCGAGTGTGGTTTTAAAATGTTAATTGTTATTACACCGTGTCTCTTGGTAAGTTGGTACTAATCAAGTGTGGTTTTAAAACCTTTGGGTATGAGACATTCATGTTTGCTCGGTAGTTGGTACTAATGAAATCAATCTTAGCCTCCCTCAATGAGAACTAGTGGTTGCTGTTCAAAAGGCCATGGATAAGCTTTTGCGATTGAAATTCTGTTATTATCTATCAAGGATTTATCCCTTCTTTCGTTCTCGCCCATATTAATAGTACCTTGATTGAATGTCATGGTTGCTTGACCACTGTAGGTATATGGTTCATACATATAGAACAGACAACTTTAAATACCAGGAGAGGTTTAGCCACTTACAATGCTGGACCTTAGAGCTTAGGCTAGGCTGACGTATTTTCTTTGGGAAATTTCAATTTTGCCACTAATCTGGAGTGAATTTCGTTTTTGCCACCGATTTTTCTTACTGACGTGCAGGCCCAGACCCCACCTGTCAGTGAGAAAACCAGTGGCAAAACTAGACGAGGGTACCACTTAGTGGCAAAATTGAAATATTTTCTTTGTGTATATGTTACCATTGTGGGTAGTAGCCTGCAGCAAATCTGGGGAGAATGTGTGGAGATGCTAACTTGCTCGACTTTCCATGCAGGGGGGCTGATTCGCAAGCCACAGACCGAGATGGTAGGACAGCATTGCAGTATGCTATTGCCAGTGGAACTATTGACGATGAAGAGATTCTTGTTTTGTTAGAAGACCCAAATAGATAGTCCCGTAGCTAGCCAGACCTTCAGTTCAGCAGCATCTTGTGGTCAGTTGTGCCTTCTGCTGCAGTCAACTGGCACAGCTCCAAGTTTGTCTTGCCGATGATCCCAGTTTGTGTCATGAGAACAGTAGTGTTCCAGAGCCACAATGCGCCTCCTCGGTCTTGGTCTCGTTTTTAGCGTGAATGACCCCTGTTTATTGTGGTTGCGATTTGCAAGCTTTTGGGTTTTGTTTGCAGACGATGCACTGTAAGTTTGTACATTGCGTTGGTCCCGAAGTCCCAACCTGAAGTGGCTGCATGCCCTTCCAATGACAGATCATGTATATATAGTGATCGATGTACCGTGATGATTTATGCAAACATTAGTTTGGTGAGAAAAAGAATATGCCGCTCTCCTGTTGGCACTTCTAAGTAGCTAGCTACAAGCATTAATTTGTTTTGTGTCTGCGTAGCTTGGACTGTTCCAATGGAGCAGCTAGAAGAACTTGAGTGCTGTGCTGACAACCTAAAATACTGTTTATTACGATCGAGATCGAGCCTGTTTCTAGAACTTCAGCTGCACCTCAACTAAAATATTGGTGGAAAAAAAGCGATATTTACCCACCATCCGCCACCGAACAAAATCGCTTGATCGTTCGCCCCTCGCCCATCTCTCGATCGCAAGGAGCTCTCCAAACCCTACACGTCGCCAACCTCGGATCCCCTCGCCGGCAGCCCCGGATGTCAGCTACGCCGACTGGGATTCGCATCGGTTGGGATTCACACACTAACGCGTGGACAGCAAACAGAAGACAACAACAGTATTTGGTGCCACTGAACTACCGTAGCATTTTCTTGTTTTTCTTCTACTCTTATACTGAACAAAAGACTCCATACGGTTACATCAAACTAATAGCTCATAATGCCACATGCAAACGTTTCCAGCGGCATAACAAGCATTCATGCCGTTGCTGCTGTGCTTTCATGCGCAGATCGAGCGGCGTCAATGTGCACAGCCATGCAAGCAAAATAAACGGAAACAATCAATGTGTGAACATTACAAGAAATGAATTCACAAAGAAACGCACAGGATTATTCAATACCGGAGCCCCTCACCGCCACCCGACGTCGTCCCTGGATCCCGCAGCACCTGATTCCTCCCTCAGCGATCTTGACCCCCCAACCACTGGCGACCTCGCTAGCGGCTCCCGTCAAGGTAAGAGCTCGCCGCCCGCCCTCCCCCTTCGCCTCCCTCCTCCCCCTTTGCCTCCATGTGGCAAATTTTACCTGAAATTTACAAATCTGACAAAATAATGACGCTAGTGGATGAAACATGTACAGGGTTCGGTCCTAATCTCATGCTTTGGTTATGATTTTCTTGCCCACATATGGTTGAATGCTTGAGTCGATCTCCTCCTCCCTCCATGTGGTAGAATGCATGTTTTTGTATTGTGAAATTATTCCCTTTTTTGGTGCCTAACAGACACATAACATCTGAATTTTATTGGATTCATATGTTCTGGAATGATTCATTATTTGCCTATCAAGTGCCAGATGTGGAATGACCAGAATTATACACTATTGTTGATAGTTCTTGTATGTTTTATACACTATTGTTGATAGTTCTTGTATGTTTTACTATCCTGGTAAGTGGTAATTTTTGATATTCATGTACTGTTAATGGAAATGCTGGGGAGAATCATGATCTGGAATTTCTATGCATTTGTTCAGCACTTGTAGTCATGTGATCTGTGAGTACTAGTCGTACTAGTGCTGGGGAGAATCATGATCTTTAATTGTTATGCATTAAATTAATAGCAGCAAATGATCCTAATTTGCGATTCATGATTTATCATGTGCTTACTCGGTTGTCACTTTCAAGTTTATATTGCGCTATGTTAAGGTTCTCAAGTCCATATGAGAGAGTTTTTATGCAGGCTACAAATGAGATGGTTCTAACATTGATCCCATGTTCTTGATGCTGACTTGATGGTTGTAACATGGAGAATGTTCAGTTGTAAATCATTTCAGTCATCTGCTATAGCTATGGTAGTTTGATGGATATAAAATTTTAGGTAGGTAGTTCAGTCGTAACAACTGAATTCGGGCATGGACCAGTTTGATGGTGCTTGTACTTCTGAAATTTATATATGCCTATATAGAAAGAAGTTTATTGTGATGAAACCTTCTCGCTGAATGTAATGTTGTTGTCTGTACATAACTTTGTGGAAATATCATTGGGAAAATGTGATACAAGTTGGTTGAATGTATGACCCTGTTCTTGATTGAAAGTATCACCCAATGTCTTATTGGAAATATGTGTGCATCATTGTTGTTCTAGAATGTCAAATTTGTAAAGAAATTTCAAAATTTTGTGTACAAATAGAAAGGAGTAAGAAACAAATAGACTTAAGTGTTAAAAGCAGGAGTAGCATGGTCTTTTTGTCTCCAATCCTCTCTTTCAGTGTTTTTGGAGCCAACCTTGTAACACTTCAGCCAAACATTCATATGGTCTTCAAAAATTTAGAAAAAATAATAATCATACTTTGTGTACAAATACAAAGGAGTAAGACACGAATACAATTGAAGTAGTACAACTAAAGGTAGCATGATCTATTTGCATTTAATCCTCATGATATTTGGAGTTAACCTAGTAGCCAAATGCTTTCTTGATATAGCTCTAGATTATCAGAGAAATGAATTATCAGAGAATCAGGAGTAAGGGCTGAAAAATAAAAATCTCGAGCTCTACCATGGCAAATCTCTAATGTTTCTGTTAACGAGCAGTGTGAGTTACTCTTGAGTAAGAGAATACCCGTATAGTTACACACATGCTGACACATCCAATCATTGCATGGCAGTCGATGCCTGTTCATGACAGCAGCCGGTGTATATATATATAGGAAAATGGTGCGACACTCTTGGGATGGGAGTACGTACTTTCACTTCTCATATATCACTTAAATCGTGTGATAATACTTTTTCATCAATTTGAGCATAATTCAATAATAATTATAAGATGCCTAAAATTGAGTTCTATATTTTTTTTGAAAGTCCACTTTTTATAGTAAAATTTGTGTATATACTTCTTTTTATATATGAAAAAGGGTATATAGGCAAAAATAAATGGCTCCACAGATTTTTTTTTCCAATCAAGTTGCATGAGAGTATCTTATAATTGGTATTTAAGTATACTGAAAGTGATAAAAAATATAATATCTTCTTTTAAGTTGTATATTAGAAGTGAGAGTACGTATTCTAGAGTACGGAAAAGGCTTCTGTATATCCTTATTCCTTGCATGTCTTTTACATTGTGTTTAATTTCTTAGCAGAATTAATATGAACTATATACCACTCTACCTGCAAGCAAGGAGATAAAAGGCAATCTTTTCCTGCGGAGTACAACTAGTTATGGATTAATTTATGACCTTTTGGTGGAAACTAGCCAGATGGATATATCAAATGGTACGTAGTTGCATCATGATCTTGACTAGCTAGCTAGACTGCTCGAGATGATGCATGCATGCCATCTCTGCCAGTACTAGAAAGTAGAACGGATGCAACGTTGCAAGTCTGCCTTTAGCTATATTCGTTGAGTTTGTACTATGGACCATCGATCCCATCCTATATATGCAGCTATATGTGCTATATACGCTTCTTGTGGCGATGCATCTGCATGCATGCTTGCTTGATTCGGCCGCACGTGGTTTCATGTACGCTGGTGTCTCAGCTGCCTCAGCAAGTCGATCAGCATGTGACGGATCTACCGTAGAGGCGCGAGGGGTCTTCGAGCACCGGCTCCGTTCGGCGCACCCTTGAAACCTCTTATTATTTCTGCTATTATTTGAATTATAGATCTAGTTAATTTTGTTCTTAAGATTGTTACTCGTGTATATTTTGGGGTTTTAGAAACACACTATCCATTATTAATATACTATCATCGGGACAACTCTGTCCAACTAGCATCCCCTTTATTTTCGTTAGGCGTACGTCAGTGTGCATGTGTAGATAAGTAATTGATCACTGCTAGATTATGCAATGTAAAAGGTTAATTTGAATTCTGCATCTACTTATATAACCTGACATATACCACCACAGCCCACTGCCAACTTATCCATTAATAGTAACTGGAGTCAGTTTAGCTGATGGAGCCAGCCAACATGCAGCTGCACCTGCATGCAACTGCCTGGCCGTAACCACAAACGGAAAACGATGAACGGGTCCACTGACTGACATGTATCGTCGGACTGCATGCAGTGCAGTCACACCCAAAAGCCTCTTTTGGCTGGTGTCAGGAAATCTGTTACAACACTCGAGTAGTTAATATTTACTGTCAGGAGGTTTTAATTTTGCAGTTAATGATGCAGCCACTTTATAGGTTATGTTACAGAAGGCAGAAGAAAGATACTATGAGTTAGGATTTAGTCAGACCCGTGGCATGTTTCGACGAGGAGATTTGAGTCGGAAATGGATCTCAATGTTGAGATCTATAATACTGTGGATTAGAAATCGATCCCCGCTGCCAGATCAAAAAACAGGCTCATATTAACAGCCACAACGTTTTGCTACAGTAATCGAGATCATTTGAGTCTAAACATGCTCTTATTGAGGACTCTGAACATGCTCTTATTGAGGACTCTGAACAGACAGATATACCCTCGCGTGAACTGAGGAAAATAGAAAAAGAAAATGCGCGGTTCTACGTATTGACGGCTCTGAACTTAAGCAATAACTTCAGAAAAAAGGATAACTAGAGCTAGTTCTTGACAAGATAATATACTGGGAACAAATGGTCTTGGCTCTTAATCAGTGAGCTATTTGTATATATGGTCAACATGCTTATTATGTACACTGTATATTCTTATATAATATACATAAGTAGCTGCCGCCGGAGTAGAAAAAATGTGCAACTTGGTCAGCAAATGGAAAAGAGAAAGGGGAGCCTACATATCAGTATGTAGTGATGGACATTTCTTCCATTATTTCGTCCTACGTCAAGAGACACCCGGGCCCTTTCTTAACACTGCCCACTGCCAACTTATCCATCAATAGAGATGTAATGATTTGGCCTTATCATCTCTCTCTCTCTCTCTCATTCATATTACTCCCCTACCCAACGTTTATATAAACCAGTAGCAGGGTCACCAAGGACCTAGCCAACTTGTTGCTTCTGTTTTCCTAGCTTGCAAAGAAAACTTCATCTAAGTGAAAAGCATCAACACAAGAGGTAGTAGCTAGGAACAAAGCTATTGACCAATGGCAGGCTTCTCACACCTCCCACAGCAGATGGAGTATGGCATCACCAATGCCTCCCACAGCATGCCAGGCTTCCTGTTCTGCCATGACCATGGGGCAGCCACAACAGCTTCAACCATCCCTGAAGATGCCTCAATGGAGACCTCATCTGTGGTTCTTGACACCTCTACACAGGGCATTGCTTCTTTGGAGAAGAAGAAGCCCAGGGAAGACAGTGCCAGCCTCAACTCTGCTCACTCCAAGGTAGCATAGTTAGAAGCACATTAACTTAATACTCAAAACAGTGTCTATCAATTTACTTTTCAAACTGAAGCTTTCAGTTCTTGTTAAAACATTTTTTTCATCTTAATGTGTGGATTACAGCTTGTCTTGTTGTGGTTGAACAATTAGGACTCAAAGGAGAATACCAGAAAGAGGGGAGGAAAGAAACACAACAAGGAGACGGAGGAGGCACCTAAGGGGTACATCCATGTGAGGGCAAGGAGAGGGCAGGCAACAGATAGCCACAGCATTGCAGAGAGGGTACTGTTCTTGACTATCTTCTTGTGTGGCTGTGGCTTGTGTAGCTTAGCTTGGTTTTTTGGGCCTCTTTTTTCCTTATCTGTCCTGGCATTTTCTTCAGGCGAGGAGGGAGAGGATCAGTGAGAGGATGAGGATGCTGCAGGGCCTGGTCCCTGGTTGTGACAAGGTTAATTTAGTTGATTACTACTAAGTTACTATATATTAACAATTGTTGGCACTAACTTTAAAAGAGAAAAAATGTGCATTAATTTGTGTAGGTCACTGGGAAGGCCCTCATTTTGGATGAGATCATCAACTATGTGCAGTCCCTACAGAACCAAGTTGAGGTAATAAAGATGGCCAAAAACACTATTGAATGATTATTGTTGACACCATAGAGAGTTGTTGGTCAATTAACAAGTTCCCTTTCTGATTGTGATGCAGTTCCTTTCCATGAGGATTGCTTCCCTGAGCCCTGTGCTGTATGGTTCTGGCATGGACAGTGATGCCTTCAGTGACCACACACAGGTCCGGGACAACTCAAACCATTGTGCTGAACTGCTGAACTGAATATTTTGCCAGCTCTTTCTTCTCCCTCTTGTCAAGATGCTCACAATGTTTTTGTGTACCAATTCTGTTTGTTTCAGGAGATTGAAGGAATGTTCAATGAGACAGTTGCAATGCCTATTTCTGCCCTGAACAGAGCTAGTCCAGCTCCATCCCAAGTCATCATGGACACAAACACCCCCTCTGCACCCTACTCACTTCAAGGCCAGGGAGGCATCTCTTTCTCCCAGGTTTGGCTTCTGTTCCTCCCTCTATCTCTATTAGACGATCATGCAGGATTCAATTCCAAAGTACTGTGCCCAGCTGAGGCTGCGCTGTGTGCATGCTTTTCAGGACAATGGCAGCTACATGATGCAAACAGTAGGGGAGCCAAGGCAAGAACTGTTCAATCAAGTGGTGTTCAATAATTACATGTGCTCTTTCCAGTAGGGAGAGGGTGAGAGACAGGGCAAGAAAAGGACCCTACATTGACAATAGGTAATGCAGCAAGGTTCAGTAAAAGTCTTTAGCTATATATGTTGCGTCTGGTTTTCTTAATCTAATATCATTATGAACAATAATACCATGGGAAATACAGTATTGGGATACACATATTTTATAGACAGTTATTCAATTTTTTGTTTAAATAGTTCTGATTTGAACATTTTTTTTGTCTAGCAGGAGGGAATAATGCTGCGATGGCGATAGAAGCACCAGATGAGTTTGAGATGTTGGATCTAGTCCATCCCCTTGTCTGGTGGCAGTAAAGAGCGCAGTAGCTAGGATTAGAGCGCAGTATCAGAGTTTGTTACACAGTACTAGAGACTTGTCATATTAGTTAGTGTCTCCTCAGTTAGGCACTGCTCATGTCATGGTGTTCTTCCCAAGTGTTGCATTGCCATCGCCATTGTACTCTACTTAGATCCCCCACCCCCAAAACAAAAAGAGAGATCATTTGTTGATATAAAAAGGGCCATTTCTGCTGTCTCAACTCTGAAAAACTGACTCAACTCCACTTCTGAACATTTACAGTATTGAGAGTTCAAAATGTTTTTCTACTAGTGAACACATACACACACGCACCTACCTATCTTGAGGAGGAGTAAATGTTGCTGTGCCATTAGGTAGCGGTCCCGGCATGGACATTTAGTAGGCTCTGATTCTTCTTCAGATTGGTGTTGTACCTCGCGAACAATTTGTCTGACCCTAAATGCAAGAACATAGACACCGTTTATTCTGATCTACCAATCTTGGCTATTGGCGCCTTTAATCACGATTATTCTGTTCACAAAAGAGAAACCAAACACAACTATCATGTCGGTCATTATATCTGTACTCGAATGACAAACGAAGATTCCCATGGCTCATTCTGAGAACATGATGTGGATTTCAGGTGAAAAAAAAACACTAGTAGGGGTACTTTCGAACAGCCTGAGATAACGAAGGAAGCTATATTTGACCATCCAAGAATATTCTGAGAATGATAAACAAGATTTATTCCTTATTGTTTACTCCATCCGGTCACAAAAGACTGACGTCCTAGAATACGTGTATTAACTTTGACCAAAGATATTGTTTGAAACATATGATTTAGATATATGAAAAATTATACAAGTGAATTTGCTATAAAAATATTTTGATAATATTGTACTTTTACAACTTTTGTTGAATATATGATAAAAAAAAATTAGTAGCGCATCCTGTTAACTCTGAAAAATTTCATGTGACCGGAGGGAGTATTATTCTCGCACCGTAGCTATAGATTGTACTGTCTGTTGCTCAATTGCAGCGGCTCCATTATAATTACGCCTTATCAAATAAACGGCGCGTATCTTCCTCAAAGCGAAGGAGGATTTGATCTTCCCTATGCGCCGCGTGCGAATTGATTTGAGTTGACTGCTCGACACGTACCGTCAGGTATCTTTCGGCGAGACGATCGATGGAACGAGCTCTGTCTGAGCCAAACGTGAGCCGGAACATGCGCCTCTGAAAAGAGGGCTGGACCGAGGACGCCGTGAAACCCAATTAATGTGCAGAGTAGAGTTACTACACATTGACGAAGGTTCAGTGACTTCAGCCGCTAGCTAGCTGCTGGACATGCATGCGTGCACGGAGAGCTTCGTATTTGCCTTGTGTCGTGGTCTGGGCAGTCGTCCCGTGCCATACGAAGAAGGATAAAAATATAGATCGTCGAATGGTTATTTCTTTGAAATATAGTACCGAAGAGTGACCATATTTGAAGATATACAATTATATACCCTTTACGTACTTTTATAAAGTATGGCATAGGGAATATAAGATCGATCCATACCAATTTCAGCTGTGATCGATCCACGGTCAGACCCCGAGTCCGACGTATCTTGACCGAGTTATGGTTAACAAGGCAAAATTCTGTATAAATTTCTGGTAATTGCTTTCATATTTGCAGAACTAAGTTTGATCATACGTACGCTACTCTAGAATACAGCCATACAGGGTACGCCGACATGCCTAGATCCCTTGTGCTTATCATTGGGAAACATAAGAAAGCACAAGGTGAATCGGTACTCTGTGAGTCACACACGAAAACCCAAACATACTATATAATCAAGGAAATATCCGCTTCGCCAATAATGGGCTGGAGACAAGCACACACGCAATAATAAATAATAAGACAATTCGCTAGAGTAATTGACACAGACACTGAGGCACCGCACACAAACACGTTGTTGCAGGTTTTAATTTTAAGCTTTTTAGGTACACTTAATTTAATTTAATTCTTTTTATTAGTTAGGATTTAATTATACTACACCTGTAGAATTCCGAGAGGGTAGAATTGTAATTGTCCACGTAGGAGATCACATGGCATAAGAATAGTATTTTCAACACTAGTTGAAAAAAATCTATAATACTATCTGAAAAATTATAAATACAAAGAAAAGTCTATTATGCCCTAAACAAATCAATGGATAGATTTTATTTATACTACCACTATATACTACTAGTAAAATATACCGTAAAATTTTTCTAAATTTTTCGGAGCAACAAACCAATCACTTGTTACTCCATTTGTCACATCCTTCTATATAAAAGGAGGCAGGAATGGAGCTCAGCTAGGGTGCCGACTTGTACCTTTTTCTCTGTCCATCCGATCCGACTGAGCTCGTTCGCGTTGTTCGATCGGCCTTGCTGTTGGGTTGGCTTGCTTGCTCTCCACGTGCCCCCGTCTCGCTCAAGAAGAGGTGTGGGTGGGCTAGCTGGCGTTTTTGCTGCTTCATTTCTCGTGCGCTCACCATTACACCTTGTTCGTTCATTCCTCCTCACTCCCATCACCCATCCCTCGTCTTCATCGCCTTGTCTATTTCACCTCCTTTGTTTCTTCCTCCTCTCGCTTGTGTCACCTACTTGTCGCCTTTCTCTTGCTCGCAGCCGTCCCTACGCCGCGTCTTCCATTGGTGTAGTCTTCCTCTCCTTTGTTTCTACCGGGGGCTCCTCCATGGATCTACGTCGATTTTGTCTCCCTCGAGTCTTTGTCCTCGGATTGCTATCTACTTTTCCTATATGTGTTGTATTTTTTAAGGGAGTGTTTCTCCATGGATCTGCGCTGGTTGACTCTCCCACGAACCTTTGTCCTCGGATCTTCCTCCATGGATCTACACTGATTTTGTTTCCCATTGGTTTTTGTCCTCGGATTGCTATCTATGTGCCTTGCCTCTGTTGTGTTTCTTTAAGGAAGGTGTTCTTCCACGGATCTACGCCTATTTGGTCTTACATGGTTTTTTATCTTCGGATTACTCGTGTCCTGTCGACGTGCTTGCTTTCTGTTGTTGCCTTTGCTTCTTTTTTTGGTTGGGCTGCTCTAGATTCGTCCTCCATTCGTGTAGTCTTCCTCTCCTTCGTTTTTTACCAGGGGCTCCTCCATGGATCTACATCGATTTGGTCTCCCTCGGGTCTTTGTCCTCATATTGCTATCTACATTTTCTACATGTGTTGTATTTTTTAGAGGGTGTTCCTCCATGAATCTGCGCTGGTTGGGTCTCCCACGAACCTGTCCTCGGATCTTCCTCCATGGATCTACACCGATTTTGTTTCCCACAGGTTTTCGTCCTCGGATTGCTATCTATGTTTCTCCGCTCCGAGTACATCAACCATGCCTTCGTCTATAACGCACCGCTCCCGGTCTCCAGGCTCGCGCTACGCCTTGCCGACAAGGCACAGGAACGTCCCGATGCTCATCTCCCCCTCGTAATTTCCGCTCTATGGTTGTTCCTGCTGCTGCTGGATTACTCCATCTCCTTATGTGCCTAGGGTTTCAAGCTAGAGGGATCGGATCTGAAGCGGGAGCTGGGGTAATTATGTTAACTCAGTGACACAAACTCTCATTAATTTGATACCTAAAGGGCCCCTTTATTTGGGAGTTTGAGTAAATGTGGAATTATGTATCAGGTAAACTGGACAAAGCTATCGAGCACCTGATAGAGGCCATCTTGCTAAATTCCACTTTAGCTATCCTCTATGCGACTCGAGGTATCAAGACTTGCTATATATAACCCTTCATTTTATCTAAAACTTTATATGACAAGTATTTTGTTGATGGGCTTGGAGTATGAGTAATGATTAGAACAATTGTAGTTTAGCAGTTCACCCTAATAAAAGCTTGTCCTTTAACAAACAATTTGGTATTGTTTACAAATTCTTAGTTTTTTTGGTTGGAACAGGAGATTACGTTGTGTATCTTTTATGTTGATCCCACTAGCTACTTGTCAGAAAGCTACATATAGGAGATGTTAAGGAAAAATCTAAATTCTGATTTGCTTACTGAAACTTTTTCTCCTACCATTTCCTCTACTAATTTTTCTTCTTCCAGCACCCTTTGACTCCAAAGATATTTTTTTACTAAGCATTAGAACTCATGTTAAGAATTATCTAAACACAAATGAAATTATGACCAAGTACCGCCACACAAGTATACTATGATTGCCAAAAAGAGAGAGAGTCCTTGATAATTAATTAATTTTTGTTTGGTACATGCCACGAACATTCCTATACAACATGGTTGATACTTCGATAGTCTACCATCTGTTTCTTACCTTCGCAAGCAATAATGACCTGGTTTATTATAAAGAGCCGGGATGGCCTAGGACCTTGGTTTGTCTTGTATGTTGTTGTATCTCTCTCTATAATTTTGGTTTGTAATCTATACTTATCTTGATGAAATAGAACCATTCTTTCTGCTCTTACTTCAGCCAAAAACAAAACAAGGTTGCCAGTTCTATTGTATGTTTCTGTTACTCTATTAAAATTTAATTTAGTTACCATTCATAAAAAATGGATATGGCAGAATGCTAATTTGTCACTATGTAGCAACGTTGTGAAACTTTTGTTATAGACATTCACATGCTCTGCGAATGCAAGTTTACCAGTTAGAGTTCAATTGTATTTGGTTTGTACTACATACTTGAAAAGTACTGTTGTGCTACACTTGCCTATATTGACATCATTTGATGGATGCTTCACATTGCAGCGTATACTTTTCACTTTTGCAGGAATGAGTTAGGGCCTTCATCAAAGATACCGGTGATAAAGATGTGTTTGTGCTGAATGTTCGAGACCCATTTCAGAGGTTGCTTCTGCAATGGTGTGTGCGAGGTAAATATCTTCTCAAGCCGTGTAGTATTCATGATCTGTCTGTTCTTCTCAGGAAGAACTTAATCTATCAATTGAGAGGTTTTTAGTTTTAATTGCCATGTCTTTGTTTGTACTTCTACAATGTAACATCTACAACCATAACCACCGTAAGAGATGGAAAGCCATGGAAGACATCAACAATTACGAAGATAGCAGGTACAGTTGCTCCTTCTAGAATCACATTAGTTAGCATGGAGAAAGATGTCAATGAAGTGACAAAGGTTGCACGGCTGGCAAAATCAAAAGTAGAACATTTGAATAAAGATGGGAGTTAGTTTGCGCTCTTCTTGAGACATTTTTTGGTAATACATCAGAAATGCTCATAAGTAATCAATTATGATTTTTTTATTTGATACATTGTTTTCCACTATAGTAATCATATGCTCCTTTGATTTCATTCTTCCAGAATGCTGCAAACAGAGAAAAGTCGGGCTTTCGCAAGGGATCTGGTGTGGACCGATCCCGGACTACAGCGACTGCGTACGCTCTCCTACGATCATTCTCTTGGTCAGCAGATCCGTAGCACTAAAAAAGAAAAACAACAGAGGTATATTTCCTTCATCTCACTTTGTATGTTACTGCTTCAATACTTAACATTTCCATCAGTGTACTAACCTAATGCTACCGCTATGTCATACTATCGGCACCAAATAACCATGTACCACACTTACTTTCACTCGCAAAAGACTTTTCGACACACTGTCTACTTCCAAACATGTAAGAAGTGACATGATATTTTCCTCTCATACTTTGTTACTGACGACGCAACATTTTCATACACATATATCATTTCTAGTAATAACCAAATAAAATGTCTTTTTTGTTGTATTGTAGTACTACATGCAGAAAAATATGTATTGTCTTCTATACTATCTGACTATGGATTACTTACAGGACATTGAAAATGATCCCTGTTCCAAAAGAAAAACTTTATCCACTGATATAAGTGATCCAGCTGATTCTCTTCAGGATATGCTACGGTCAATGTAAGCAACTATTTATGCTAAGTTACAGTTTACTGTTTGCTACTAATTGTTTCGTAAGAACCAGAGAAGGCTACAAATTAGATTTTGTATTCTTTAAGATCCGTAGTATACTCATCCCTATTAAATTAACTATATAAACGCACTGCCCTTGCGACCTTTTGATGTCTATGATTATATTGTTCGGTTCTACACATTTTAGTGCTTTTTATTGTCCCACTGTAGATTACATTTTAGTAACAGCCACAACAGACTACGAACTAGTTTTTTTTTCTCTTTACGATGTATGATATACTCATCTCTATTACATACTATCCTTTATTCACAAACCACATTGTCACTATGTCATTTAGTTATGCATTTCTGCTATTTTCATGTAATGTATATACTCATTATCCTTGTAGACTTTTACTTCCCTGCACATAACTTCATACATATTTACCTGTGCTGTTGTGATATGCTATATGTGAAAAGCATCTAGGCCCTTAAAAATTGGTTTTGGTAATTTATGATAATATGTGATAATTGGACTAATGTGTGTGATTGAGCATTTGTAAGGTTAAGTCCAAATGGTAAGTATGATCGTGAAGCTGCATGCTAAAGGATATCATGAAGATCAAATTGGATCAAAGTCAAAGTACAAGTAGATTAGAAACCTTTTACCTTTTACCGGTCTTAGGAAATATGGTTGGAAGACCGGATTATAGGTTAAATGCCGTACTATTAAGAGGGATCATGACTAGTAGCTTGATAGCATGTTTTTGTGCTTTATGGATCAATCTAGGATCATGCATGCATTTGGATTGCTTTTATCTTTACCAAGTCCGTTTTGTCAGGATAATCGGTAGTACCGGCATTGAACTTGCGGTACTACCGCTCCACGGTATGACCGGGCTTGTAGTGCGGTACTACCGCAACCCGGTTATTCCGATTGTTACTTGGCGGTATGTTTTTTACAGAGAGACCCTTTTTATGTTTTCGGTGTCAAACCCTCAGCGCGGTAGTACCGCAAGTATTCACGAGGTATGACCGGACTACGGTAGTACCGCATTTATTAAGCGGAAGTACCGCACGCCGGTTATTCCGATCGTTACTTGGCGGTATATTTTTTCCAGCACGCACCCTTTTGTCTCTCTTGGAAAACGGTAGTCCCGCACTCACTTTGCGGTATGACCGCTCTGCGGTAGTACCGTTAGCCTGTTGGCGGTAGTACCGCATTGCAAGTTAAAATGGCTATGTCAGGTCATTTAATGCCTCTGTTATAGCCGTTACAAAGGTGGTTGGAGAAGTGCGGTAGTACCGCCCGATACATGGCGGTAGTACCGCTCGTGGCTGAAAAGTGGAGTTTTCTTCTCCAACGGTTATAATTTTTGTTGGGGGGTATAAATACTCCCCCACCTGCTCAAGGACAGTGTGCTAGACCATATTTAACATCCTTTGAGCCTTGTGCATCCTTTCAACTCCTCAAATTCATTTGTTCACTCTTTGTGAGGTTATTGAGCTCATTTAAGTGCATTCATCATTCTAGTTGATCTTCTTGCACTTGAGTGTCGTCAAGAGAAGGTCCTTGATTTTTTTACTCTTGGAGTTTTGCCAAACTCTTAGACGGCTTGGCGGTGATTGTACGGTGATCTCTTCAAGAAGATTGTGAAGAGGCCCGGTGCCTAAATTGTGAGTGGTTTGGTGTTCACCATCTCCGGAGCGGAGGAAGAACAACCAATAGTGATCGAGGAAAGACTTAATACGTGGAGCCGGCTTGATTGGTTCAAGCTCCCTCAACGTGGACTAGTGAAGACTGACAAGTCTTCGATACCACGGGAAAACATCGTTGTCTCATTGTGGTTATTTCTAGTCTTTACTCTTCCGTATTTATATTTCTAGCTCGATCTTTGTGCTTGTATTGCTTAGCTAGAAGTATAACTTGTTTAGACTAAATTGTTAATTGGCTTAACTCGTAAATTTGTGAAAAAGTTTAAAAACCTCCTATTCACCCCCTCTAGTCGGTTATTCTTGATCCTACAATATATCTCTATTGTCTTTACATACTATTACTGCCCTACAGTTACGTTGTTCATCAGCTGTCTGATAACCATGTTGTTAGCTAATTCAAAAGCAGACATACATGTCTTCAATATACTACTTAGTTCTATTTTGAATCTATACTATATGCCTGCCAATGCACTACAACTTTGCACTCTGTTTAACCCTACAGATAGCACTTTCTTACATGCTACATTTGATCTACAGACCATACCGTCCAATACCTGAAGACAAAGCACTCTCTGTCGATAAAAATAGATCCAGGTAACGTTCACTAATATATTCAATCATTCACGTACGTTTCTCATTCTCTAGAAAAAATACTATTCCCTATCTTTTTTTTTGTACAGTTTTCCACTTAACTTTGTGTTCTATTTTCCTACAGCAGCGTTTACGAAGAATGACCATATGGCGCAGCGTGTGTTTGCTTCTTGCCTACACGCTTATGTTAGTCTACGCAGCGACTGCAACGACGTCCGTAGCCTACAGAACCTTAAGTTTTGTTTGTACCAGTTTTATGTACTCTTTACATGTATATTTTATGTGCTGCCGACTCTAGAACAATATAGATATGCTGCCCTTTTTTTGACTTTCTGCAATCGATAGGCAACTACGCCGGTAAGCAGCTAAATATAGAGCATATATCGGCTCTATCTTCTTTTATAAGGTTCTTATTCATCTATTGCAGTTTCTGGTCCGTTGCATATGGTAGATTATATGTGTACAATTTGCCAACTCTGGTAGCCTGCTTCGCCTATCGTTGTATACAGTACTCATCCTGCTCGCGTTAATCTGATAGCATTCTGCTATGTGATTTTTATATCGATTTAGAATTGCTGACGAAAGATTCGGAATTACTGATGAAAGATCACGTGCATCAATACTATACGATAGGTACAACAAACTTTGCCGTCAAATTGTTGCTTCTGTACTTACAACTATCAGCTAAATCTCCATAGATTCAATCTCTAGCATTTTCTTTGTCCTGATCACAGCCGCACCACCGCACGGATTCAACTCCGCGCACCAAGGTGTGCCCGGGTTTCTAGTATGTACCCTCCGAGGCAAACCATCCTTGTAAGCAAAGCACATTTCACACGCGGCATCGATCGATCAATCGCGGCTCCATCTAACTAAAACGCATAAGCCCCACGGCTCTCCAATCAATTCCTAATCAACACACCCGCGATCCATCAAAGGATCAAATCATGTCCGGGATCTCAAGCCAGAGCCAAAGGAAATAGGCATCTCACAACTCAACAACTCATAACTAACCAAACGCGATGCATCTAGTCTATCTGTCCAGTCGCCATCTACCAGTCGCTACAGCTAGCTCGGCTCCCGGCCCGACCGCGCGACACGGCGAGTCGGTGACGGCGAGCGCTGGCCCGCGCCGTGCCGGCAAAGTACGAGCCGACGGCATCACGCGCCGAGCCCCACCACAGCAGCCAGCAGGGCCGTTGCGACGCGCGCGACGGACGGGACGGGCGCGCATGGCGATGGCGGCATCCGGGCGCGCGCGGCCGACACGAGCACCGCGGCCGGCAGCGCTGCATGGGCCGATGCGCGACAATGTCTCAGAGCGGTCGCCGCCCGATCGTTAGTGCCTGACTAAAAGTTGGGAACACGCTGCTACTCGATAATGACGGTGTTCTTGTCTTGATTAAAACCGTGTTTGGTTGGTTGACTCAGTTGGCAGTGAGCAATAACGAGTGTGTCTAGCTAGCAACGAGGCCAATCAGTAAGAAATGAATCAAACGGTATAAGTTCGTGCAATAGGTTTATGTTAGCTGTCTATAGTTTTTGTCACGTAGGATTTTTGTTGATATGAATAAAAGAGAATGAAGAGAGATGCTGTCTACAATCCTGTAGCCGACTGTAGCATCAGAAACAAGAAAATCATTAAAGATTGTGTGTTGTCTACAATCATGTAGCCGACTGTATCACCACAATCATTGTATGAGCTGTTTTTAGTACTGTCTACAGGTGACATAGAGACTTATTATAGACAGCAACTGTCTGTACCATTGTATATACCTTAATAGTTGTATCCACCTAGGCTAGCATCGCATCGGGGGCTCCAGCTCTGCCTTTAACATGCCCTAATAGTTGTATCCACTTAGGCTAGCATCGGGGGCTCCAGCTCTGCCTTTAACATGTTTTTTTAAATATAATTCCCCCACTAAAATCCACATATATTGGGCTTTACTGGATCAACGGAACCAGTATGCATGCATGTGTGGACAGTTAGACATGTACATGTCAGTGAGAAAACGCCACATGATAAAAATTAGCAGGCACTGTACTCCACGCCGCACTGCATCGCTTTTTCTTTTCATTGCCTGGAAAAAAACATGCAGAGAGTTATGGACGTAGGTACGTCCATGCTCGAAACGATACTACAATACAATGACGGATGCCACGGCTAAAGCCGCATTACCTGCAGCGGCAGCTGCTGCTGCAAGCACAGTACCTGAATCAATTCAGAGGCGTTTACACAAAGAGATCTTTTTTTGGCTGTTAAAAGCATCAACCCCCTTGGCTCCAGTCGGCTGTGCCAATTCAATGCAGCACAAAGAGATTTTTTTTTGTCTATGTAAAGCGGACTATTTCTTTTGTTAGGAGCACTTAAATTTTTAGCCATTGGATCTAGATCCAAAGGATTCCACCTTTCTCTCAGTCCATATAAATTTCCCACCCTCTCCCCTCCCCCAAACCCTAGCCGCCGCCGACCCAACCACCCGTCGCTGCGGCGCCACCACCCGCCACTGCGTCGTCGCTGTCCCAGCGCCAACGCTGCCTGTCGGCGAGCCACGACCGCCTCCTCCCTCCCCAACCGCATGCCCTGCTTCCTCCTCTACGGCGAGCTGCCACTACTCCCCCTTCTACCCCCTTTCTAGTGAGACACCCCTCGCCTGCGTTGTCCTCCTTCCTCGTCTAACCACTCGAGCATGTCACCTCTGCCTACCTCCACCGCCTACTGCCCTCCTCCGTGCCCGCGGCCGGCGCCTCCACCGCCGCCTCCCACCGCCGGTCTACCCCCCGTCCCCCTTCCTCTAAATTTGGGGTTCCAGTGAACCCAAACCCTAAATTGGATCAACCCTGAATCCAGAGATGAAGTCGGAGCGCGAATCTCGCGGCAAATCAGAGGGATGAAAATTCAAGTATTCCTAAGGTGAAGAAATACTCGAGTACTCCTTAGCAATTCCCTTTTTTAGGCAAACTACGAGGGGAGAGGGTCCCCACCTGAACCTTTTTCATTAAACTTAAGTGACAAAATCCACGGATACAAAAGCATGCCCAAGCGCATAGGGCTTACACAAGGAGATTGAGAAGGAGATTACAGATAGATTACAACACACTAAAACACTGGCTTACGAGTGAAGGAAAGAAAGAGACACACAAGTACATGACAAAGGAGAAAAAAGTGTAGTGGATACTCCAAAAGTGCCACTTCTAAAGTCAAATTTCAAAATTTGAAACTTGGTCATTGAGCACCAGCTTTGAGCTAAGAATTCATCGGCCTGTGATTCGCCGTGACCATGATCACAGCCATGAACTACCTGTTGTACCTTGGAAGCACCTCTTTGACACGGACGCATCACGAACTAACATAGCCTTCGTCGTCGTCCATCACCCTATTGCTAGCCGTCGTCACCATCATGCCACACCCCTTGTCATCCAATCCCTCGTGTCACTGAGGCAAGGCAGAGCTCAAAGGGAATGGGGGAGGACCATCCACTGGACAGAAAGGAAAGGAGGGCCGTGGATGTTCCTAGAAAGGAGAGGAATGTTGTAGTGCTTTGCCAAAGAGACCCAAGCGACAGGGAAGAAGATGCCATGACAATTTTGAATTGACCAATCACGGAGGACAAGAACAATTGCCAAAGCTAGCATTGCCGACTTGACCCAAAAGAGGAAAGCTTACTGACATATTCACAAGTAGCTTGAGCTCGTTGGCCATGGATTTTGCACACACTATGCCCGAAAGCCGCATGTCTTCACCCGCTCTAGGCAGGTTGTGCACACGAGGCCACTCGTCGGCTAGGTTGTGGCCCTCTGCCACAAGGCACAACTAGCTGACCTTCACTCGATGACCATTATCATCGCCCATCCATGCACAACCGTCGCACGCCATGGCTCTCCTGCTCGTGGCCCTCTTCCACGCTGCAGGCTCGCCCATTTTACGTTCAGTTCGTTGGTTGCTGCTCCTTCAACACCCTTATGGAGCGAAATGAGAAGGCCACCGAAGGAGATCGAGCAGATCCGAAGGGACAAAGAGTGGATCTGTGTAAATCTCGCCAACCCAACTGTGGGTCAGACGATTTAGCTTGGAGACAAAGGGGAGGGAGGTGGGTGAGCATGGAGCAACCACATTTGACCTGGTGGTGGGAGTGTTCCAGTCATGAGGGAACAACCGACTATCAACGCGCTCAGCACCACCTGTTGAGTTTGAGGATGATACAAATTTTGTTTCCTACTCTCACTCATAGTTCTACTCTTACATGGGGTCTTGCATGTACCACTATAAATATATCCCTATAGTCCATAAGGAAGAGCAAGAACTTTATTGTAAACATCTCCTCATATAGTGATATTGCCTTCGTGCACCCGTGGTTTTCCCGAAAGGATTTTTCACATAAAATTCAAGTCTCATGTTCCTATTTTTATGTGTATTATTTAGAACAGGTGTTATCATAGCACATGAGATTCGATCAAGAGAAAAAATCACCGAAACGATTCTTCTCGCGTCTCCGAGTTGCAATCCGAATTAGCATCGAATTCGAGGTCGTCTCCAATTTGAAGACAATGAGTAGTTCTTTCTTCGAGCGGAATAAAGTAGGAAGTGCATCAGGTAGATCACGAGGCGAGCAAAGCAACAACAACATTGATTTCTAGAAAGAGACAAATAGAACAACAATGTTGCATTGATTGCAAAGAAAAAAACATTAAACATGAAAAAGGAGTAGACAGAGATTCCGTCGGCTGGCTTTAGTTCTTGAATCCATCTCGTTGAAAATTGCTACGTACACACACCAAGCGATTTGCTAAGTATACACGAGAAAGCGTACTAGCAACTCCAGTCTTTATTGCTTCGCATACATAGAAATGTACCCAAGATTCTGGTAATTCTTTGCTAGGTATACACAGATTTACAATAACAAATTTAGGATTTCTTACGCATAGTGACTTTAAAGTATGATCTTCCACTACTAGATCGAGACACAAGATTTTCTCCATGGCAACTCAAGATGTGAGTTGTTCTTACATAGATCGATTTAGATGGCACTTTATTGGGGATCGATAAGATGCCCGCTGCATGGTCTCTTGAGGAGAAGCAAAGTAAAGATTGTAAGGCCTTATCTTATATTCATCTTCATCTATCAAATAATATTCCGTAGGACGTTTTGAAGGAGAAGACCGCTATCGCATTATGGTTGAAACTAGAGTAAATTTGCATAACGAAAGATCTGACCAATAAGATGCATTTCAAATAAAAGCTTTATTAGCATAAGATGTTGGAAGGCGGATCGTTATTGAACCAACTGACAACGTTCAAAGAAGATTTGGTTCTTATTCTTTTATGCTCACTACCTAGTTCATACTCTACGTTTAGAAATACTATTCCATATAGCCAAGATATTCTTACACTTAATGAAATCTGTGAAGCAATAGATGTGAAGGAAAAGATGAAACTCATGGTTCCGAACAAAAGTTCAAATTCGCATGCAGAAGGCTTGGTTGTCCGTTGCAAATAATAGGAGAGGAGTTCAAATGACGATTCAAGAGTCAAAAGCTCAAGTCGAAATTACAAAGGTAGATCGAAATTCAGATGCAGGTACAAGTCATGCAAGTATTGTAAGAAAGATAGACATGATATATCTGAGTGCTAGTAGGTAAAGAAAAATGAGAAAAAGAATAACAAAATTTCAAGAAGGATCAACAAGAGGGTGATGCTAAAGCCACTATTATTACTAAGCAAGATTTTGATGGATATGTTTTCTTTACCTTTCCTGGTAATTCATACGGCATGTACTTTCCATATGAGTCCGAACCGAGACTGGTTCATGAATTATGAAGCTACACCCAGCGGTTCCATGTTGATGGGTGATAATTCACCATGCAAGATTGTAGGCATTGGTTCATGAATTTATGAAGCTACATTTTCAAAGGTTCTCTTGTTGTGATGAAAGGTGATATAAAAGTTGTCAACTTATATCATCTATAAGGTATTATAATTTCTGTAATGATTTTGTTTTCCATGTTGATGGGTGATAATTCACCATGCAAGATTGATATATATATTTAAATAATAAGCATTGGTTCTATCCAGATCAAGATATTTGATGGCACCATCAAAACATAATTTTGTCATGATCAAGAAAGTTGCAAGACTATAAAGATAACATATATATGTTTGACACATAGAAACTTAAATGTGGTTCAACCAAAAGCAAAGGTTTGAAGATAGAGTGGTTCAATTTTATCTCGCTAAATAAGAACTCTTGATGCTAAAGAAGGTACAAGTATAGAATGCCAACACCAGCTAGAGATTCAAAGCTATCTCCTCCCACATCCCACATTGCTAGTTGCTCCTGTTTTGGTGAAGCACAAATACTAAATCTTCAAGACGCATATTCTTCTTTCACTTTCTTCAAATCTCGTGGAGTTATGAAGATTTTCGTTGATGAAGCTATATGTGCTCCAGCTTTCTTTCACAACAAGAAGAAGCGGTTGGTTAACCAATTTGAGAGCCAAACTGCGGACAGAGAGTGGATTGTCCATGATTTACCCACCAATTCATTGGATCAATGATCCATCTGTCATAAATAGAATCAAAGTCATTGAATTCTCCAGAACAAGTGGAAATCTTGCATATTCTTCTTTCACTTTCTTCAAATCTTCAAGCACAGGGAAGAACTTTTTGAAGCACTTCATTCTCATTTGTGAAATCTCAAGATCCTTGTGTGGGGGTACACGGCCAACACCAACACCTTCTTGACCGATCCACTTCTCACTATAATATCTACAAACAAAAATGGATTAGAACTTTATGAAACTGAAGTGTTAGCGAAAGCAAAAGGAAGATTTGTAGTTCACCTAGGATTGAGTGAATGTGCCAAACAATGGAGTGGAGTGTTGCCTTTTGCCCAACGATCAACCAATATGCTTTGAACAACCGAGTAAAAGGTGGACTCCTCATTGTCTTCCTTACCTTCATGCCTATATATCACTTTCTTTACATTCTCAATCATTGCATCCCACATCTCATAAATCAGATGAAGGCATGGTGTGTCGGTGTCCGCCACACGTATCATTTCATAGATTGGCTCAGTGAATTCAACAATGTAGTTCACCTTGTCCCACCACACATCATTGAGTACTAGTTCTCTAATGGTTTGTGCCAACCCTCTATTATCATCTCTATATGTCTCCCACTGGTCACTAATCACCATGTTTTGGAGAGCCCTCTTGACCATGCAAAACCGCTTCAACATAACCACAACTGAGGCAAACCTCGTTTCAGCAACAGCAAGTAACTTCAGCTTTCTAAACTCATTGAACATTGATAGCCTCATGCCATGGTTCATTATAAAATTCTTGATCATATTAGCATCTTCAGAGATCTCAGTTATCCAATGGCACTCATGAAAGATTAATTCTTCATCATCAGTTCTTGGCATTTTAGCAGCACAAATACTCTTGAGAGCAAGATTGAGAGTATGAACAACACAAGGAGTCCAAAAAATATGAGTATACTTCTGTTGAACAATCAAACCCGCACCTTTGCAATTTGCAGCATTGTCAGTGATGATTTGGACAACACTTCTTGCACCCACTTCTTCAATAACAGCAATCAACTTCTCAGAAATGTACTCCTTTGTCTTCACCTCGCCTTCAGCATTGATAGCTCGTAAGAACATCGGTGCACCCTCAGAAATAGCGAGAAAGTTAATGAGAGGTTGCCACTGTGCATCTGACCATCCATCTGAACAAATGGTGACATCCTTTTCAGGCCACGTGCTCCGCATATGCTCCAATAAGGTCTCAATGTGAGTCCTTTCTTGTTGAAGAAGTGTTGTCCTCAACTTGTTGTAACCAGGTGGGACATAACCAGAAAGTTGGTTATGGCTTGCAGCAAAGTTGTATGACTGCTGAAAATATGGATTTCTTGCTAGATTGAAAGACAATCCTGTAAATTTCACATAACCAAAGTTAGTTGAATGCATAAGGTAAGTTGAATAAAATTGAAACAATGATACCATGTTGATTGCATAGTGCATACCTCCAAAGTAAAACATCCTTGCAATTGTTGCATCTAGTTGATTGCGCAATTCCATAGCCCAAGCTTTCTCTAATGGTGAAGAAGGTCCCCTCCACTTCTTATTCCCCAACATAACCGAGTCCATGCTTGATGAAGAAACACTAGCACTAACACTAAAACCAGTACCACTACCAACAGTTGATGGTGGCAAGGGCACATCTCTTGGCCTTGTTTTTGCTTTTTCATCCTCAGCCTTTGCAACTTCACTTTTAAGCTGAGCAAGAATAGGTACTGTCACCTTGGGACATATCTTGATTCCACCATTAGTAATTTTTAGCAAATGTGCTTTGACTCTAAAGTAGCTACTAGTGCCAACATATTTGCAATACTTGCATATCCATTTCACATTTCCTCCCGCTTGACCACCCTTGTCTACAATATCAACATGATTCCACAATGGAGGCTTGAACCTATTGTTGGTTTGCTCCTCTCTAGCACTAGAATTACCGGTTTCTATTTTTCTAAAATAGTGAAAACAAGCAATCAGTAACATATTAACATGAGAACAAAGCATCAATGCATCATTTATGTATCACAAGCATAGCATCGTAATTCAAAGACACAACTACATACTATTACTATCGGTACATGAGTTCTGGACTAACACCCAACACTCCAACATACATACTAAGTCTCAAGTATCACAAATTCACCAATCACCACTTCACATGCAAAGCATTAGTACACAACACAACTACACATACACAAGCAAAGCATCAGTGGCTCAGTGCATCACCTGGAGGCTGGTGCCGACGGCGTGAGGCGAGAGGGAGGACCAGAGCCGGCGGAGCGAGGCGCGAGGGAGGACCGGAGCCGGCGGCGCGAGGCGCGAGGGAGGACCGGAGCCGACGGCGAGGCGCAAGGGAGGACCGGAGCCGGCGACGCGAGGCGTGAGGGGAGGACCAGAGCCGCGGCGGCGCGCGAGGAGTGAGGACCAGACCGAGCCGGCGGCGCGACCGCACGAGGAAGGACTCGGCGACTGGAGCTCAAGCGAGCGAGGAGCCGCGAGCCGGAGCTCGAGCGAGGGGAGGAGGCGCAGCGGCGTGAGGGAGATCCGGCGGCGCGGCGGCCGGCGGCGCGAGAGGCCGACGGCGCGACCGCGCGGCAGCGCGGCGAGGCGGCGCTTCAGCCGGATTGAAGAAAACCTAGCCGGTTGTGGGTCGTCTCTACCGTGTCTCGGTCGGGCCGCGTCGACACGCGGCCACGACGTGTCCGACACGTGTCGGAAATTTTAAAATTAAAATTTATTTTAAAATCGCTGATACTTCTCGACACGTATCGGAGACGTGTCGGTGCCGTGGTCGGTGTCGATTTCGGCGTCCGACATCGATACACGCGATTCGATGGCGTGTCGGTGCTTCAGAGTGGAGCGATGAAAAGTGAAAATAGGATACTGACGAAGAATAAAATTAGAACATTGATAGAGGAGTAAATAATTAGAAGACTTGGAAAAAACGCTTAGAAACAATGCACAAGGAAAAGACAATTATAGACAGTTCTAAGGTGGATCTCTAAATATTTCCTGCCCATCCCCAGGTAGACAATTAGAGATAATTCTAAGGTGCTGTAAACAATGCACAAGGAAAAGAAAGAATCAAGGCATCAAGCCTTACTTGCAGGTATGCATTTCCCTCACTAGAAATGGCCATTGCAGTCTTCAACCCTTGTTTTATTTTAACCTGTTAATGGCAACGGTTGATATCACATAAATGTTTCAGATGTATAGAAGCTGTTCAAATTCAGATTTGTTGAGTAGTATAATTCGAACAATTCAAAATCAATCTGTCACCCTGTCCAGTGCATCAATATACTGCTCAACCAATTTACTAATGATTTTTGCCAATGCTCGAGTCGGTGGATGTGAATCAAGATTAGGTGCATCGTATAATGTAACCACATCCAGCTCCTACAAAGAACAATTCAACAATCATAGCGAAACCCATCAGATAGATCACACATGAGAGAAGCACAACATAAATGGACCTTTAGAGGAAAAAAAGAGAACTACAGAGAAATCATGTTCAAAGATGTAAAGATTATTAACGTTTACTAACCCTCTGGTTTTGCAATAAAGGTTAGCACTCGATTGATGAAATTGCCCAAATTGTTTAGCAGCTCATTGTTAAACTTGGCATGCAAATCATTCAAAGTGGACAATGTATCTGATGCCTAAAAGTTACAGATAATAGTTCAAAACAAATGTCTTAGCTATGTATACCTGCATAGATATAATTGAAGATCTTTTGGTCTATTTGAAAACTAAACTCAGGATGATTTGTCAGCAAGTAGTATCGCCACAATTCAGGAGGAATATTTGTGGTTTTTGCGTCACTACCAAAGACTCCAATGCCCTTTAGTTTTGGAGAACTTTCCTGTGCATACATAAAACCTTCGCATAAAAAGCTGTCCACATGGGCTCATAGGAAAATAAATTGTAAACTTTCAGGCATTCAAGCTCAAGAAGAAATGGTGATACCAGATTCGTAGTTAAGATATTCAATCACACTAAATGTCTTCATCAAAGTTCAATTTTCGCCGATTCCAAGTAGTGTAGAGGGGAACATGACCTGAAGTTTTGTTATATGCAGAAAACAAGATTTCCTTGAAAAGAAAAGGCATTATGTAGTCTCCATGTAACTGCACATGAGTTGTAAGTAATGTTATTCGGAACAAGTCCTCTTCTTGTCATCTCATCAAATGCCTGATAAGCCACATTTACATAATCTAATCTGCAAAGACCACTGATATATGCCGAGAAGGCGATTAAATCAGGCCGTACAACAACTTTCTTTATATCATCACAAAGATTTCAAGGCACCTACTACATTACGGATCTGAAATATGCATCCAAGTAGATGGTAAATGATGTACTCACACAATATCCCGTACTAATCATATGCTCTAGCAGTATCTGTGCATCATGGAGTCTTCCTTGATTGCTCAGTCCCATTATCAAGTAATTCAATGTGGGCGCTGACGTTGCAAGGCATAGCTTGTTCATAATTCTATATAGCTCAAAAGCTTCTTCTCCAAATCCTCCTTGCTATACGCAACAATGAAAGCACTAAATCTTGCAACGCTCATCGGAACACTCGCCCAATTGTACTACACAGAGCTCACATGCATCATCCAATTGCCCATCCCAACAAAGTCTCTGCACCAACATATCCAAACCATCTCGCGACATATGTGAACCAAACATTTCATGCAACTCCCCGATGCTCATGCGCTAATCATCATGACCTTCCCAACCTTGTATGCTCCAAAGAAGAAGAATGTTGAAGGTGCAGCAATCGCACTAATCCCATCGTCTTCATCTCCTGCAGCCGCATTAGCAAGAATGTTGAAGGTGCACTTTGCATATGTATCAATCAAAACATTGAAGGTGATTGTATTTGCTTCCTCGCACGCGCCGGACAATGCGGAACCTCCCATGACCATGAGCAGCCCGGCCCGACGCGACGAGCCCCTGTGGCGTAAGCCAAGGATCATGGTGTTGAAGGTGGCAAGGCTCGGCCGAGGCCCCTTGCGCCATTTCTCGAACACCTTCCATGCGGCGCGGACCTCCCACCGCGGGCAAAGCGCAGCAGCAGGCGGGTGCGAGGCCCCGGATTGGGGAGCGGAGACGGAGGCGGGAGGCGTGAGGTGGACGAGGGGCGAGCTCACCAGCCGCCGCAGCCATGGGGCGGCATGCGATCGCGGAGTAGAGCGCCGTGGAGTTGCTAAGAAGGAAGGAGAAAGAGCTCGGACGAGCCGTCCCGCGGGAAGGGAGGGGTCGTGCGGCGCCGGTGACGCGGAGGAAGCGACAAGGCGAGAGTTGGCGAGTGCGCGTGGGAGCTCTTTTCGCTGAAGGATCGAAGGCACGCAAAACCAAAAAAATATCGGACGACGAAAACGAAGAGCAGCGCGGGATCGGATGGAGGAGAAGAAAAGGGGCGACGTGGATGCCCTCTGCTCTCGCAAAAACTGCGCCCGTTTACCTGGTAAGATGATTCTAATGCTACTAATATTTGGCATATGCGTCTAGGGTATATGAGTGAAATTGGTATGATAGAGTTATGCAAAAGATGACTCTTTGGTGGTCAAAGCATCAACAAGTTGAAGTTTTGTGAACACCATGTCTTCGGCAAGCAAAAGAGGATAAAGTTCTACACATCAATTGACTCTACAAAAGGCATATTGGATTATGTTCACTTTTATTTATGGAGAGAATCTCTTGTTCCGTTATTTGGAGCTGTTGGCTACATGTTGACCATCATTGATGATTATTCAAGAAGAGTTTGGCCATATTTTGTAAAACACAAATCGGATGTGTTCAAGACATTCAATGAGTGAAAGATTATGATTGAAAAGTAAAACTGGTAAGCACGTCAAGAAGCTACATGCTGATAATAACTTGGAGTTTTGTTCTGAAGAATTTGAAGCTTTATGCAAACTAGAGGGCATTGTGAGATATTACACTGTCCCAGGTACTCCTTAGCAAAATGGTGTGGCCGAACGTATAAACAGAATTATTATGGAGAAGGTATACGTTGCATGTTATTTAACTCTAGCTTATCTAAGAGTTATTAGGCTGGAGTCGCGTCCATTGCTTATTATTTTATCAATTGGTCACCCAACCTCGACAATTAATAAGAAGACCCCAATTGAGATATGGTCTGGTTCTCTAGCAGATTATTTAAATTTGAGAATATTTAGCTCTCCTGCTTATGCTCATGTAAACAATGGTAAATTAGAGCATAGAGACGCTAAGTGTATTTTTCTTGGTTATAAACCTAGTGTGTAAGGATATAAATTGCGGAATCTTGATGTGGTTATTAACAGAGGTGTTACTTTTGATAAATCGGTTATGTTGCATGATAAATCATCTATTGATATTCATGTTGAGAAGTCATAGAAATCAAGCGTGCAGGTGGAGCGTGTTATTGATTCAGGATCTACACCAGAAATCGAAAAGGGAAATATACAGAATGTTAATGTTGTCTTTCATCCACCACAATTTTCCATTACAGCCAACAGACCTAAAAGAAATATTCAATCGATTGCAGAAGCTAGTATTGTTACTTATGCTTTGAATGTGGTAGAAGAAATAAGAGGTATCGTAGAACCTTCCACTTATTCAGAGGCTATCTTTTCTGGTGTTTAAGAGTGATAGATGGCTGCTATGCATGATGAGATGCAATCTCTTGAGAAGAATGACACTTGGGAGTTGAACAAGTTGTTAATTGATAAAAATGCTATTCGCTGCAAATGGATCTTCGAGAAGAAGGAATGCATTTCACCAACCGAAAAGGTTAGGTACAAAATAAGGCTTGTTGCTAAAGGATACAACCAAATTCTAGGTATTGATTTCATGGATGTCTTTTCCCTAGTTGTGAAACATAGTGGCTCTACATGATTGTGAACTTGAATAATTGGACGTGAAAATTGTGTTCATATATGGGGAATTGGAGGAAGACATTTATATGGAGCAACTAGAAGGTTTTGTCCTTGCGGGAAAGAAGAATTATGCTTGCGAGTTGAAAGAAATCTTTTTATGATATGAAGCAATCACCTAGACAGTGGTAAAAGAGATTTGACTCCTTTATGATCTCTCAAGATTTCAAAAGATCTTATTATGATAGTTGTGTTTATTTAAAGACTCTTAATTGCTCAGCTATTTATCTGCTCCTATATATTAATGATATGCTGATTGCTGCAAAAGACAAGGCATAAATTTCAATGTTGAAGACACAATTGAGTAGTGAATTTGAGATAAATGATTTTGGTGCAGCAAAGAAGATTCTTGGTATGAAAATTACTAGAGATAGATGGTTTGAAAAATTATATCAAAGTCAAAGAGTATATTGAGAAAGTTATTTGTCGTTTCAACATGTATAAGACCAAACCGGTAAATACTCCATTAGCTGCATATTTCAAACTTTCTTTAGGGTCATATCTACAGTCGGATGATAAAGTTAAGTACATGTCTAGTGTTCTATATGTCAATGCAGTTGGTTCACTTATGTATGCCATGGTATGTTCTCACTCCAATTTATCTCAATTATTGAGTGTTGTTAGTAGATACATGACTAATCATGACAAAGAGTATTGGAAAAAAGTTCAATGGATTTTCAGATACTTACGAGGCACATCTGGTGCTTGTTTATAGTTTGAAAAGACTAAAGATGAATCATTGGTTATGTGAACTAAGATTTTGCTAGCAATTTGGATAAAAAGTCTCTTACTAATTATGTGTTTACTGTTGAAAGATGCGCCTTTAGTTGAAAAACAAGTCTACAAGCTACTGTTGCCTTGTCCACTACAGAAGCCGAGTATACGGCTAGTTCTGAAGCTTGCAAAGAAGTCATTTGGCTAAGAGATTTGTTTACTGAGCTTTGTGGAAGTACGTCTTACATTACAATATTCTGTGATAGTCAAATCGCTACTACTTGTCTTATGAAGGATCAAATATTTCATGAGAGAACAAAGCATATTGACTTCAGATATCATTACATTCGAGGTGTCATTGCTCAAAATGACATTAAAGTCAACAAGATAAGTACTCACGATAATCCAACTGATATAGTGACAAAACCAGTTCCTACCGCTAAGTTTGAGTTTTGCTCAGACTTAGTTGGTATCATTCAGTAGTCCTATGAATGTTCGGCGTATAAGGTGTTCATGCTAATATGTTTCGAGAAGATCACGTTTTGTTTTGGCTACAATAAGAATCCGCCTCAAGATGAAGATTGTTGAGTTTGAGTGTGATACAAATTTCGTTTCTTACTTCAACTCATAGTTCTACTCTTACACAAAGTCTTTCATGTACTACTATAAATATATCTTTGTAGTCCATAAAGAAGAGCAAGAGCTTAGTTGTAAACATCTCCTCATATAATGATATTGTCTTCGTGCGCTCGTGGTTTTTTCTGAATGGGGTTTTCATGTAAAATTCGTGTCTCTCATTCCTATTTTTCATATGCATTATTTACAACACCACTATATCCACGCCCATCGGAGGTGGGGGCTGAAGGGAAGGCACGGAGGAGCACCAAAAAATCTAGATATAACAGATCTAGGAATTTTTGTGAGAGGTGTGAGAGGAGGAGTGGAAGAAGGAAAATGGAGCGGGGGCACGAGGGACGGCCTGGCAGCTGACGCCACGCCGGCGGCGAGGGGGATGGGCGCTGGTGGTTGGGCTCTCGGGCGCTGGGGACTGTCTCTCCTTCCTATGAAACGCGTTGATATAATCCATCGCCACTCTCAAAAGAGACCATATACATGGATCAGTACACTGCACTCAGGTAAACAAGAAAAATAAAATGGGTGAAAAAATATGTGTGTGTGAGAGAGAGAGCAAAGTGAGGCATTTGCATGCAATTTGCAAAGCTCAGACCATTTTGACATGTACTACTTCAGTGAGGGACTTCCAGTTGGCTATTTGCCTCGCGTCGCTTTAGATTGTCAGCTCAAGAAAAAGGCCGGCATCTATGTATCTCCACAGTCTCCAGGCTCCCGTTCCATTTTGCCGTCGGTCAAACCTGCATGATCGACGGGACGCCAAAGCTAGCTAGATACCCAAACAGTCTCCGTCGCTAGCTGTACGTGCGTGCCCTAGCTAGCAGCTGCTTGCTTGCATGATTCACATGCTCACATCTCGATCGATCAGAAGTACAGTTACAATGTTACATCTTAAAAGCAAGCAAGCATCTTCAGATCACTGCACACAAACACCAACGCCCGATCGATCGCACAGCCATCGTTGGGGCCGGCCGGGCACGCATGCATCTGGCCTACACTGCACTTGGCGCAAGATACATGCGAGGAATACGGCAGCGAGGGATGGAGGTGGCGATCTCGCGCAGGGCGCGGTGGATCCCCGTGGGGCATCCGCTGCCATGGCCGTGCGTATGGACCCCAGATGCTTGCTCCGTCCAATGGCAATGGAGATGTGTTTGGATGCACTGTGCTACTGGGTGATCAGGGCAAGGGCTTGTGTACGTTGGGCCCCTTTGGAACTTTGGGGTGGGGGCGGGAACAGGAAGGCACTGGCAAGGATCATGGGGCTGGCCTGAGCCAATGCCGCCGCGACACGTACGCGGTGAGGGTGGGGCCCGGGTTTTGTGGATGGCAAAATTTTAGAAATTTTGTCTATCGATTTATTTTTAAATATTTATATTAGATATGTGAAAATCATAAGTGTAGATTTGTCTCGAAAAGTATTTTATTAATATTATAAATTTATTGGATTTTATAAATATATTACAATAATAATTAATTATCAAAATTGTATTTTAGTGACTGTGTGGATGCTCAAAATGACTTGTTTTGTGAACTAAGGGAGGTATGTTATAAGTACTTACCTAGGATGGCACAGACGGATTAGGCGGTAGGCCAGGTTTTTACCCTTTGTACATGTACCCACGCTCTTGCAAAGTTTATCATTTTGTCTCGCCCCACTTCAACATAGAAGGAAAACATTTTTGCGAGAGCAGAGAAGCATTGTGTAATTTTTTTGTAGTTGAAACTCTTATCTTTCTCCGCGCCTTACATGATTTCAGTTACAAAAAGCCTTCTATTTAGGAATAGCATTGTGCAGAGAACTAGGGATCATAAATAAAGAAATTAAAATGGGAAGTAGCCACGTGTGCATTGAGATTTGTGCAACTTTCAGATAGCTAGGGGTAGTAACCTAACCAAGCTCTATTTCATTGGTAAAACGATCGAGATATTAGTGTGAACTAGTAGCTGTTAAACGTGCATTAATTGTACTGTTTACTCGTTTTAAGGTAGATGGGCCGGTGTCAAGAAGATTCTGCGTGTCTTGGTCCATACGCTGTGTGTGGGGTTGGCTATTCAGCGATCAGCAGAGACCACCACCATCCATCCATCCATCCATGATCCCCCCGTCATTTATGACCCGGCCCCGTCCCGACGACCAGCCGCCGCGCCCGCGCCCGCGCCCGCGTACCGGCCACAACGGCAAAGTAACCGACCTAAACCGGCCAGTCAATGCTACGTACGCCTACCTTTTCACGGCACGGCCGCGCCGCACGGGAGTCGGGACCGCACGCGCGCGCCCCAGCCCGCACCGAGCGGCGCCGCGGCCGGCCGGCCAGCCTGAGCCCAGCGCTTTCCCGCCCCCTGGCCGTTGCCTGCGAACGCGCGCACGCGCCACCCACAGGCGCGGACGCGCGCGTGGCCCGTCCGGCACATGAGCCGGGCCGCGCGACGGACTGTGCCGCGGTGTGGGGCGCGCCGCGCGCGCCGCGCTGCGTGGCGTATACATGCTGGCATGTGCGGTGCCTACCGCTCGCTTGGCCTCGCCGGCGCCCTGCCCCTCCTTCAGCGCCGTGTATCAGGCCGGGACATGGCTGGTGGACCGGTGGTCACCGCCTCGCCTCGCCTTCTCTGGACCCTGGCCCCCCACGCGCCTGCTACCTAACGACTGGGCGCATCAAACTTGAACAGTCAATACTACGGCTACCACTAGCCCACTACAACCACAGACTACAGTAGCATTATGGCTCGGTTCAGTTCAGCCGAAAGTGCTCATGAACCCTACACCTAGCTATCAGCCACATGAATGGTTACAGACTGTCTAAGCTACCACTAGTGTTATCTCAGTCTCCAGAAGAAAAAAAACACGAATGCAGTCGGTGTTAAGACATTAAAATTCTTCGACGTTTGCCTGGTGATCCTTCGAGTGATACTGATACCACAGAGGGGGAGATGGCAGATGACCAAGCCGTGCTCGCGGGTATACCTGTACCACCACCAGCTGAAGAAAGCAGGGATCAGCACGGCTGATGCTGAAGAAGGCTGAAGCTTTCGGGGCTGTTTGGTTTGCTTTCAATGGTTGACAATGCTTGTTTTACTAAAATTTGGTAGCGTTGAATAAATTTGATAGGCATTGGTTTACTACCAAATTTTGGTAAGATTTTTTTTCTCTCTTAGCTCTCTAGTTCATTTTCTTGTCAATCTTTGGCTAAAACATTGGTAACCAATTTGGTGACAAAATTTTGGCAATACTAAATTTTGGTAAGGTTCAAATTTGTCTTCAAAGCAAACAGCCCATCGCGCCCTGCTATCACGCCTAACATATCCATCCAACAAACCAATGGTCAGATACTATGGAAGAAGCAAATTAAATGGCGAGGCAGTAGCGGTAGGTGCTCGATTGTAAGCACGCATTTGGACCAGCAGGTACAGTAGTGGAGGGGGATTCAGTTAGTAACAGTTTTAGACAAGGGGCATTGGGTAAGAGCCCAACTACTCATTCAGACAGCTATTGGAAAACAAGCAAAAAGATTATGATACGTTAGAAGTTTCGGGCAGACCTATCCTCCTGGTAACCAACCGATGGTCTCTCAATGCTTGCTCCAAGTTCTATGCTTTCTGAAGTTCATATAAAAGGATAAATTATATGAGTAAGCAACTGGAGCAAATGTTTTATAACAGAGTATAGAGACATCGTGGAGTCCTCAATTGAATTGGAAGGTAGAACTTGAACTCAGGCGACAGTTCCTCATCTGAGTAGAGCGCGATCAGAGAAATAAATTCTGCGAAGTCGGCAATTTGCGTGAACTTGCACTCGAAGTGTCTAAACATAATTTGTGCCATAGGCTCTTTTTGTCAGATCAGAGAGATTCAACTGAATGTTGTTCCAGACATCTTCAAGCTTCAACGGCATTGTGCAGATATATGGCTTCACCCTTGTGACAGACTTACAAGTCAGTATGCATTTAGGCATTTCAAATTTCAAGAAACAAGACAAAAATAAACATGATGAATAAACTTAAATCTACCTAGGAAAAGAAGACCACATCAAACATTACATATGTTACAGTGCCTGAAGGGAAAAAACTAGAGGACAAAATAGGAATTGAAACATCACTATGCATAATTTTCACAATCATATCATCCACATATTCAGTGGAGAAAAAATGCCTATACACACATGTCCATGAGCCATCTGTGCGACTGTGCCGACCAGACAAGGAAGGGGTATTACAGACTATAGCATTAACAGATATAAAATGATGACCTGAGGTTTATCTGAATATGAAGTTGACGAGTTCAAGTCTGGAGGGTATATTATTTTTTCTTGTTTCCCAAGGGCAAAGTTGAAATGAACGAACTTTTTTGTAAGGTGGATCACATTCTCAAAGAAACAATCGCAGTATAAGAAGTAAAGGAAAGTATAAAACACTACTTTGAAGTATGAACTAGAATATTATTCCACCTACGTTTCACTACACTAGTTATAAATACAGTGAAAGGGCAGTTAATAGAGTTTAACAGTCAAAGGCACTTGATAATACTGTGGTTATCAAGCAGAACATGACGAAAGGCTCAGTGAAGGAACAACTTCAAATCTAATAGATAAGCACAGAACATAATTTACTTCTACAGAAACGAGAATGGAATCACAGCTATTGCACAATTGAAAATTTGATGCACGAAATCGCAGCCGAACATTCTTATCATCCAAAACTTGTATCTCAAATGTGAAATATTTCTTAAGATTTCTTCACGATAATGGCAAGAAATGGAAGCTTAATTCCAAGAGTGGCAGCAGGATCAGCTGAGCAGGTGATGTAAGTTGATTGCACATTTGTTCCAATAATTTCAAGTACATTAGACTGGATATCTTCATCCTGAGGTCTTTTAATGTGCCCATTTACAACTGCACAATAGACAAGGTCTTAACTGAACATGGCATTCTTCACCAAGAGGGAAATAACCAGATCAGTACATTTGATAATAAGTTACGGTAAATCAGAATGAAGCATACGTATTTAATTTCCAGCAGCATAAGCTACAGCATGAAGCGCATGTACCAATAGTCCAATACGCAGTCCTTGAGAGTTTAAGTTTACTACCCTTACCTGGCTTGCCAATAAATTATAACTAGTGTATCAATAGCTACTCCAACTCCAAGTCAAATCACCGTAGTAAGAATAGTCTCAGATCTCATAAAGGTACTTAGAATGCGCAGAACACCTTTTTTTTCCTCTAGAGTCTAGACATCAAGGCAAGGTGTTCACCAAAAGGCAAATATGTAAATTCAAGAAGGAAAACTATCTGCTCACAAAGTTAAGCTCCAATACAGCCAATAGGCGATAGCCTTTACTATACCACACCATATTCAATGCCTATCTCACTCTAAGATAACAAAAAGGTAAGATAACTGCCCACTTGCAGATATGCCTTTGCCAACAATCAGAAGCAGATAATGCTTTAGCATTTGACATATTGATCCCAAACCATTTGAGACAATGCTCTTATTCTGAGTCAACAAAACAAAAATAAACAAAGAAAAAATATCTACAGCATAGGAATAGTAGAAAATTAAAGTTCAGACAACCCCAAACATGAACATGACACACCTTCCTTGTCCCATATCTGCAATGGCTTGGTCCTGACCAAATTGATAACAGGAAAACATATCCAAAAGTTATATAAACTGTTATCGGTGGTAATCTAGTACTGAATTTTTTTATTAATTAATCCTTTTTCAAATTTTATTTTAAAGTTAACTCTCGATGCACTTTATTTCCAATTCTGATCCCTTTGATCACACCACCATCCGTGTCGTGATAAAATAACACTGTCACGTCAGCCCGTTTCAGAGCAAGCTCTTGTCACGCCACGGGTGGTGGCGTGACAGTGTTGTTTGGCCACGCCACCACCAGCGGCATGACAAAAAGCATTGTCACGTCATGTGGTGGTGTGACCAAATAGGTCAGAATTGAAAATAAATGCGCTGAGAGTTAACTTTAAAATAAAATTTGAAAAAGGATTAACTAATAATAAAAAAGTTCTCTACTACTCCACCATGGAACCAACAAATCTGCAACAAACAACATGGATTGAATTGGAGAGAAATAAAGATTTGGATTAGATTGATTGCTCACAGAAAATAAATGATCTCCGGAGCTAGACCTGTTTGTGGGCGGCTCGGCCCAAATTTTTGAGCTCGGGTCTTGATTTTTGGCCCGAAAGCCCGATTCAAACCTGACAATGGCAATAAAATAATAAAAAACTATTTTCTCGAAATGAATTAAATATTAATTTTTATTCCAAAAAATAAATAAAATAAAATACTATTTTATTGGAAAACCCAGTTTTCGGGCTGGACTGGGATTAAGCCTGTCCATTCAAGGCTGGGCATTTGCAGGCTCGGTCTGACTAGGAGTTTAAACAGGTCTACACAGAACAAAACAATAGAACAACAATCCAAACAAGCTAGGGCATCCTTACCAACGAAAGAAGAAATCAATCCAAGCAAAGCCCGGATGGGATGAATCTCCACTCCACGCCAGTCAAGTAGCGCGGAGGAGGAGGAGGAGGACGATGCCTCCTACGAGAGAAGAATTCATTCGCTTCGATGTGACATGAGTGCCTCTCTCTTGGTGGAAGAAAGCCTGGCAGGGCACAAGTTCGGCGGAGAGGGAGGGTTTGATAGCATTGGCGACTTGACGTGGCCGCGTGAGTAGCCACGAGAGGAGGAAAAGGAAAAGGATAATTGATGCGATTTTTTTATTAATTAATCCTTTTTCAAATTTTATTTTAAAGTTAACCATCGGCGCACTTTATTTCCAATTCTGACCCATTTGGTCACGCCACCATCCGTGGCGTAACAAAACAACACTATCACGCTAGCCCATATCTGGGCAACCTCTTGTCATGCCACCACCTGTGGCGTGACAGTGTTGTTTGGTCACGTCACAACCAGTGGCGTGACAAAAAAATGCTATTTTGGGGACTTATCCTATAGTATGACAATGTTATTTTGTCACATCATGGGTGATGGCGTGACAAAAAATGTCAGAATTGGAAATAAAGTGCGCCGGAGGTTTACTTTAAAATAAAATTTGAAAAAGGATTAATTAATAATAAAAAAAAGTTCAATCGATGCAGGGATGAGGGGCGAGGCCAAGGGGATATTTTTTATATTTCTTGGGGTGTTTTCGCACACACAATGTGCATGGATGGGACAAAAATTGTCAATGTCCTTTTTACAATTTTGTCATTAGGGATTCGGTTTACACGCTAATTGTCACTTTTAAATTGGAGTTTGGTTGCATATCTAGACAAGAGTAGTTTGGTCTGTAAAGTCCCGCTATTTTGATGGTTCTCATTGACAGGATTGCCAAGATCAGATGGGGTTCAGAATAGAGAAGAGGAAAGTATACTAGGGTTCTACGAGCTAACAAACTAAAGTTGACGAATATACTGTGGTTCGATACTTTTCTCATTCCTCTCCACCGTTAAATACCCAGTTCAAACGGCGAGAAACTCAAGATAAAAGCGTAAAGTAACTTAGTTCACTAGGAAAAGTAAAACGACAAAAGATGGCGCCACGGTAATTATCGAGAAGTCTTACGGTCGTCGGATCGCTCGCTCAATTGGCAGCCACATCTTCACCCTTCGCTCGCGGCTAAGTAGAGTCGTCGGCGTTACGTAAAGCGCCAACTTCAACTTCTTCCTCCTCTGGTTCGTTTCCAGCTAGCTCGAGTTCTCTGAACTTCTGGGTCCTAACAATTCCCCCCTTCTTGAGCTCGATCTTGTCCTCAAGGCGTGAACTGCGGGAACGTTTTCCGAATGAACGTCAAGTCTTCCCAGGTAGCATCTTCAGGACCCATATTCAGCCACTGAATCAACCATTGCGCCACAGGTTCATTTCGGCGAGGAACGATCCGTCTGTCCAGTACAGCTGCTGGTTCGGTTTTGACCTTACCGTCCTTCCCGACTAATGGTAATCCTGGAAGTGGCACAGCATGTGCTCCCAGATGCTTCTTTAGCTGACTTACATGGAAGACGGGATGGATAGTGGTGTGATCAGGAAGCTGTAGTCTGTAAGCTACCTTCCCTACTCTTTCCAACACTCGGAACGGGCCATAAAACTTTGATCTGAGCTTAAGTGATCCTCTGATGCCAAAAGCGTTTTGTCTATAGGGTTGCATCTTGAGGTACACCATGTCTCCTACCTGGAACTGCCTCTCCGTTCTTTTCTTATCAGCATAGAGTTTCATTCTTTCCTGGGCACGCTGCAGATTTGACCTCAGCTGCTCCAACATCTTTTCCTTTTGTTCAACAGTGGTTCTTGCTTCTTCCGATACATTACAAGGAATGGAAAGCTCCCCAACTTGAGGCGGTGGGTAACCATATAGAGCTTGGAAAGGGGTGATCTTCAATGAAGTATGATAAGTTGTGTTGTACCACCATTCGGCTAGTGTTAACCAACCCATCCACTCTTTCGGTTCCAGAAAAGTCATGCTCCTCAAATAAGCTTCCAAGCACTGGTTCACTCTTTCTGTTTGACCGTCGGTTTGCGGATGGTAAGCGCTACTCATCCTTAAAGATACTTTCATCATCTTAAAAACCTCCTGGAATAATTGGCTAGTGAATATTCTATCTCTATCAGTCACTATAGCAATGGGCATCCCATGTAATTTGAAGATATTATCCATAAAAACTTGGACTACTTCTTGCACTGAATATGGATGAGCCAAAGATAAGAAATGAGCATATTTAGTGAACCTGTCCACCACCACTAGAATCACCTCCTTACCGCGGGATTTGGGTAACCCCTCAATGAAATCCATACTTATGTGAGTCCATGCCATATCCGGTACGCCCAAAGGATTTAGCAACCCTGGGATATGAATGTGTTCTGCTTTGGTGACCTGACAAACCGGACATTCTGAAACCAATAGTTCCACATTCCTTTTGAGTTTAGGCCAATAAAACACTTTTTTTATCCTATGGTAAGTGGCTCTCATTCCAGAATGACCTCCAATAGATGATGAGTGGAAAGAGTCCAAAATCTTGGTCCTGCTGTCATTTCCCAATCCCACATAAATTCTTCCTTTATATCTTATCAACCCGGAATCTAGTATATATCCACTGTCGACTCCAGCTTGAAGATGACCATCTGTTACCATTTTCTCATATAAGTGATCATTAGCATAACTCTGTTTCACATCCTCCACCCATTCCGGCAAAATAGTCACAATGGCCTGACAGCTGGTTTCACTCTCAGGAACACTGACATCTTTTCTTGATAAGGCATCTGCAGCCAGATTCTCTTTTCCCCTCTTGTATTCCACTTGGTAATCAAATTCCAGTAACTTGAGGAGAAGCTTGTGTTGAATTCCCTCGGCTACCCTTTGGGTTGTTATGAACTTCAAACTTTTTTGGTCGGTTCGGATCACCAGCTGATTTCCTAGCAAGTAATGCCTCCATTTTTTTAAAGCCTCCAGAATGGCCATTGCTTCCTTTTCATATATGGATTGAGCTGAGGCCCTTGTGCCCAACGATTTACTGTAATACGCAATAGGTCGTTTGCCCTGCATCAAAACTGCCCCCAATCCAGTACCACAGGCGTCGGTTTCTAGAATGAAAGGTTGTGAGAAGTCCGGCAAAGCTAAAACAGGGCATGTAGTCATAGCTGTTTTTAAGGTTTCAAAAGCTATTGCCTGTGCTTTCCCCATACAAACGAGTTTTTCTTCAAGATATCAAAGAGTGGCTGGCAGATTCTTCCATACCCTCTCACAAACCTCCTATAGTATCCAGTCAAGCCCAGAAATCCTCTCAATTGGGTTATAGTCTTTGGCGTAGGCCAATTCAGCACATCTGCAATCTTCTTTGGATCGGTTGCCACTCCAAAACCACTGATAACATGTCCCAAATATCCAATTTCGGACACAACAAAACTGCACTTATTCCTCCTTGCAAACAGTTGGTTACGCCTCGATGGTGGAAGGCTGCGTAAATGAGCCACATGATCAGTTATAGACTTACTGAACACTAGTATATCATCAAAAAATACAAGTATGGACTTCCTCAGCTGATTTCTGAATATGTGGTTCATAAGGAATTGGAAAGTGGCCGGCGCATTAGATAATCCAAACGGCATCACAGTGTATTCATAATGACCAGAATGAGTTCTAAAAGCAGTCTTTGAGATGTCTTCCTCTGCCATTCTTATTTGGTGATAACCTGATCGAAGATCCAACTTGGAGAAGATAGTTGCCCCATGTAGTTCATCCAAAAGGTCTTCTATGATAGGCATTGGAAACTTGTTTTTAATAGTCATCGAATTAAGTTGTCTATAGTCCACACATAGCCTCCAGGATCCATCTTTTTTCCTAACCATAATAGCCGGAGACGAATAAGGACTCACACTGACTTGGATTTCGTTTGAATCTAGTAATTCTTTGATAATGTTCTCCATGGCTTCCCTCTGATGATGGGGAGTTCTATAGGGCCTGATGTTAGGAGGTTCTGCAATGGTCTTTAGTGGTATGGTATGGTCCCATTCCCTCTTTGGTGGTAACCCTTTGGCTCTGGAATATATCAAGATATTGTCGCAAAGCTCCTGTATTTCCTTGGTAACTCCTTAGCATCCACATCTTCTTCTTCCCGAGTCCAATTAATCAGATCATACACCCCAACACTTCCTTCCTCATTAATTTACCCAATCGGTTAGCTCCTACTAAATAATGCTTCTTTGGAAAAGTGTAATCACTTGAATTTCACGCTTTTTCCCCTTTTGTTATAGTCGACTCACGGGATTTGAGGTTTAACCCAATCATTTTGTGATCATAGATCCATCGGCCCCAAGAATAATAGCATAGCTTTTAAGATTTAGCAATTGAAATGAAGTTTCAAAGAACATCCTTGCTTTGAATAAACAATCTTCTCGATTCGGGCCTCGAGCTTAATTCACCCCACCACGTACTGTCACCTTCTTCACCGGTTGGTTTAGCAACTTACAATTACTCCGGACTGCGAATTCAAAATCCATGAATGAATGAGTACTGCCACTGTCCACCAATATTACTGCAGTCTTTCCCCCAATACTTGTTCTCATAGAAAAAGTAGCTGGTCCTGTATCTCCGGTTATGGCTTGACTGGAAATCACCAACGATTGAGCATTCTCTTGAATCTCTTCTAACTCCACAGGGCTTCCAGGGGCAGTGATAAACCCAGATTCCTTTGCAGTTTCCAACTCTTCCAATTGTTCTTCTTTTCCATCTTCTCCTTGCATTAAAATGGTATGTAGGGCTTTCTTGACTTTACATTTGAGATTATGACCAGGGATCCACGGTTCATTACAATGCCAACAGGTCCTTTTAATTGCCTCTTGGGTCTGGATTCTTCCCCTCTCATTAACTTCTATATTGCTTCCCTTAACTGGACCTTGTCTATTTGGATAAGTGCCAGATTTGTTTCTGTTGACTCCTCCTGACTGCCCAATTCTTTTTGCCGAAACAGCCTTCTCCTCCAACTTTGCATACCAGTAAGCTTCCAGCAATCCCTTCTGCTGATGTATGCTCACTCCATATTTAATCTCATCCTTCAATCCCCCAATGAAACAACTCAATAGGAAGGCTTCTTGTAAGTATGGGTGATCTCTTCTCACTAACTCTACACACTTTTCAAAATAATCAATAAACTTGTTAACAGCACCCATTTGTTTCATTGTCTGCAGCTTTTCGACTGCCTCATGCGCGCTGGCCTCTGAGAACCTGTCGCAGATCATAGAACAAAGTTGTTGCCAATTAAGTACCTGCCAGGTTATTCCAATCCCCTTAAACCACGTGTGAGCTCTTCCAGTGAAATGCCCCGAAGCAATGTTAACCCATTGATCTCTAGGTGTTCCAGCCATTTCAAAGAATTTTTCACACTGTTCCAACCATCCACTGGGTTCATCACCAGAAAATAATGGTATTTCCAGTTTAGGTCCTCTAATAACTGCTTCTGCATATTGATGTCCCCTACTGAACATGTTTTGGTTCTGGTTTCCCATCTGACAAACCAAATTCACCCCTAGGATGTTTGAGGTGTAGGCCCGATTGGAGTGTGGCAACTGATTATCATGATATAGATTTGTATTCAGCACAGGGTGGTAATAAGATCGCATCGGCTTCTTGCTGGAAGAGTACCCTGTCCTGTCCAGAGTGGTACCGCTGGCACTCCGGGACCTGGTTGATTCCTTGATGAGATCCTCGAGAATCGCCACAGTGGCTGCAAGGTTCGCTGAGTCGTTCCCGACCCTTCCTCAAATCAACTTGAAGTAGTTACGATAGCGAAGAAAATACCGGAGGATGATTTGGTAATACCGTGTTGGCTCCACAAAGAACGTGGTGTGCCCTCCGGATCCGCGGCTCGCTCGGTGCTCCAAGCCGTTGGGCCATACTCCGTTGGGATTGGTACATCGATTCTAGCCAGTAGTCACCACTTCCCTTCCCATCGAAACAGAGTGGACATCTTAGCCATTAATAGATTTTTTATTTCAGCCACATCTGCTTTCAAGCCATCAAGTTCCAACAACTTCTCTTGGATCTTAATAATCTCCGATCGGTTCTCCATTTCAATACCCTCTTCCTCAATCGAACCATGAGATCTAGTCTTCGCCACCATCACTCCACAACTCTGCTTTAGCTAAGGAATTTTACGGTGGAAAAGTCTTGCGACTTTCCCCAACCCTCGCTCTAGCAAACTCAGATCGGATCTGCTATGCTCTGATACCAAATGACAGGATTGCCAAGATCAGATGGGGTTCAGAATAGAGAAGAGGAAAGTATACTAGGGTTCTACGAGCTAACAAACTAAAGTTGACGAATATACTGTGGTTCGATACTTTTCTCATTCCTCTCCACTGGTTAAATACCCAGGTTCAAACGGCCAGAGAAACAACTGAAGATAAAAGCAGAAAGTAACTTAGTTCACTAGGAAAAGTAAAACGACAAAAGATGGCGCCACAGTAATTATCGAGAAGTCTTCTGGTCGTCGGATCGCCCGTTCGAATTGGCAGGCCACATCTTCACCCTTCGCTCGCGGCTAAGTAGAGTCGTCGAAGCGTTACAGAAAGCGCCAACTTCAACTTCTTCCTCCTCTGGTTCGTTTCCAGCTAGCTCGAGTTCTCTGAACTTCTGGGTCCTAACACTCATATTCTTGTGGAGGCGGAAGGCATGGCTTGACCCCTGCTAAACATTGTTAGCCTGAGTTAGTTATCCGATTTAGGTGTCTATAACCAGACGTCAAACTCCGTGCGCTAATAGTTAAGCAAAGGTAATCGTAACCATTATTGTCAAAGTTGCTATTGCTACACCGCCGCGGTCATTGTCATGGGCCGCCATGCGAGTTGCTTCCATGGCCACGCGAGACCTTGCACGGTCTCGTAGGATGGACCGGGCCGGTGCGCTCGTAGTGAAACCAAAAGCTCGTAGGCAAATAAAGTTAAATTGTAGAAAAGAAAAGGGCACAAAAAGAGAGACAAAAGGGGAATTTTTATTATTTAATTCTTTTTGAATTTTATTTTAAAGTTAACCTCAATTCTGACTCTTTTGGTCACGGTGTTGTTTGGCCATAGCGTGACAAAGAGTGTTATTTTAACAGACTTATCCTATGGCGTGACAATGTTATTTTGTAGCGTCATAGGTGGTGGCATGACCAAAAGAGTCAGAATTGGAAATAAAGTTTGAGAGAGGTTAACTTTAAAATAAAATTTAAAAATGATTAATTAATTAAAAAAGTTCACAAAAGGGGGTTTCGAGGAGGAAGGAGAGAGCAGCTTACTGATACTTCGACAATACGAAATAAGATTAGGTGTTGCGCTCGTAGGCAAAACAAAGTTAAAATGTAAAAAAGGAAAAGGAAAAGGAGAGAGATGGCTTCGTCAACTACACCACAAAACCTTGGTTCCTGATGCTATACTTATTTGGGTCAATTTTGCATGTGTTAGACTGACGTGATATCAACTACGCCACAAAACCTTGGTGACCGATGCTATACCGATTCGACAATTTATCTCTTACAACACAATTTTGTTTATTACCACCTCTAGTAGTATCGTATCTATTGCCGATTTCCCCATCCATGTGACCGCCAAGGTAGCCGTAACACGTATTTTTGTTGTGAATTTTTCAAGACTTGATTATGTGACCTCTTGATTGCTGATGCTTAAGTCCAAACACCAAAGGATCTCAAATACCATAAAATCGCAGATGCATCCAGTCATCCCTGATTCTTCCACCAACTTAAGCTTTCAGCAATCAACCAAATCATGTTTGGATTCGTATTCTTTGTATATAATATTAGGATCCCATGGACCAAACAGTTTAGAACAGTCAGAGAAAGTGAGTCCTGAAACAATGTAAACGTCTTTTATTCCGAGTACCCCAAACACAGGTTGCATAATACACTTACTGACGAATAATAACAAGTTTAAGATTCACTAATTATTGTTCAGCAATCACAGCAAGTCAAATGCACAATTAAAATTTTGCCATTCCAGAAATAAGGAGCTTCGAAGCGTGTATGTCAGAAGCAGCAGCAGCAGCAGCACTCCTCCAGCACGCAGCAGCAGCAAAGAGCAGCCAACCTGCAAAAGGAAACACGGAGAGCTTAAGCAATTTAAGCTATGAACCACTACAATTTTGACATAAAATGAAATGAAAATCCCTGCAGTATTCTGAAATAAAATGTTTCATCTGTAAAGCTTGTGTGCATAACTTTCTCGAACATAAACCTGTAGATCAAGACATAGGCCAGGATCAGTATGAACTTACTTTCAGCTACATTGTACAACCAAAACCCCACACAGACAGATTAAGGTGTCATTTTTTACCAGGTTGTGATAAACCTTACATCCACTTATAAGTTTTAATACTTCTTACAGGTTTGCTGTTATTTTTGCATAACTTAGAATGTAGAGTACACTTCCAAGTTTCAACTAAACCTCGAGTTTTAGTTTGACATGGCCCAAAAACGACATTTCTTGCCATCAGTCCTTCACAAGGGCTTGCATAACAGATTGGCAATGTGTATATTGTTTTCTTAGTTCAGTTTAACATGTATGTTCAAACTAGTTCTAGCCCTTATCAGATGGCATATTTTTTTTGGTGGACAAAAGTGATTGACACACGTATTAGAGAACATCTATCAGTTATATGAGATTGTCACTGTTCAATGCCAGCCATTGTCTGCGTCAGACAAGAATGTGCGCTACTCTAGAAGACATAAAATACTTATCAGGTTATCCAGTAATCCACTCAGCCTAGCATCCAGCAATACATTTTTTTATGGTGAGCCAAGTATTTAGCTGTAGTGTTCTAAAGATGTGCAAGAAATAGAGAATGGAGTTATACTTATCAATTAACCATGATAAATATGTTATTGTTTATTTGGTTCCAACAATACATGCAAGACTATTCATAATCAGGTTCCTTGGTTAAGTCTATGTTCTATCTTTGTTCCAGATCTTACTTATTCAGATTCTTTGTGCAAAACATGTTACCAAAGACAGCAACACATACTAAATTTTGGTAGTAGCTCACCGACCATCCATGATTACAAGTTACAAGACAATTGAATGCTCCCTTTCTTTGACATATTTCTCATCTACAAGTCAGTAGTAAACTAGTAATGATTAAAGCCATTCGACATTTGATGCTGCTAATTATGTCGTAAAGAGAACTTCCCAAGCCTTATACAGATTCAGCAACCAGCATGGCGGCATATCCCAAAGCTACTTTCCCCACTAAATAATTTCGATCAGCACAAGAAAATCAGTGCTTGAGTGATCTAATTGCAACATGGATACGATTTTCTATAGTTTTCCATATGAAACAACTTGAGAGCAAGCTAAGCATAACCCGACGATCTCATCAATCAACTCCTGAGATCGTATAGCAACCGTAAACATAAACTAGATAATAATCCAACTTATACTACTTAAACAAGTTAGGACCCTCTAAACGTCTGTTGCCGGATCAAACAAAACCTGAAAAACCAAAGGAACACCCAAAGAAACAAGAATCCTACTTAACCGCACCCAACCACACATATGAACACAACCAGGACACATGAACCAACATACACCCAAAATTCACAAGATGCGACAAGAGCAAAGTCTGCATTACCATCCTTTGAGGAAGCCAAGGCAGCAGCCGCCCTCCTCGTGGTGGTGGTGGTGGCCATGGTGGTTACCGTGGTGGTGGTGATGGTGGTGGTGGTCGTCGGCGTGGTGGTGGTGGTGGGCATCATGCGGTGGCGGGTAGTAGTAGGGCGGTTGCTGCCCCTCGCTGAAGTAGCCCTGGTACCCTGGAGGAGGCTGCTGGGGCGGCGGGTAGTAAGGGCCTTGCTGCGCACCGTGTGGGGGTGGTGGGTATGCCGGTGGATACCCTGCAGACACAGAACAAGAACCCAGATTAGATCAGGCACGAATTTGCCGACATTGTCGTACCAACAGAATTCAGGCACGCTTCCAATCGATCCATAATATGTTCGAGGCATGGCATCCTGTCAGTTCAATTCCCAGAAAGATCACAGAAGAATCCTAAAGAATTGAAGAGGAGGAGATTTCTAAACCGGGAGAATTCAGATCAAGAAGATGATCCTCGCTGCCTGGCCTCCCCGATCGGTCGGTCGATCGAGCAAGAGACAGAACCGGATGAAAAGGATTGAGGAATCTTCAAGGGATGGGAGGGAATTTGCCTGGCGGGGGGTAGGATTCCTGAGGAGGAGGGACCTTCTGGTAGCTCATTCTCTCGTCGTCGTCGTCGTCAGCGGCGGCCTTGCTTGTCCTCCCGATCCTCTCGCGGACTACTGATGCTATGCGACCTGACCTGACGTTTTTATCTCTATCCACAGTTCGCCTTGCCACTTGGGAAACGGGACAGCGACCGAACGCGCACGGGGGTGGGTAACGTCTGAAGTAAGGGATGTTACGTACAGCTGTTATCTATATCGTATATAGACAGTACTAAAAACAGTTTATATAATGATAAATACAGCTGCTGTTTTTTTTAAGTTGTCTTTATAAAACACACAATCTTTAATACTTTTCTTATTTCTGGTGCTACAACCGGTTACAGAATTGTAAACAACATTTTTCTCTTTCTTTATTCTCTTCTATCCACGTCAACAAATTCATACGTGATATAAACTATAGACGACTGACATAAACTCGTTATACATGCTCTAATAGAGCCAGCGGGAAGGATTGGGCAGCTCGCAGGCACAGAGAGGCTTGCACGAAGGTATCCCCGCCCGCGGCCGTCGGGCGTGATGGATCTACGGAAGAATCGTTTTGTCGGCGTCGGGGGCCGACGGATGGAGGAAAGACGAGCGAGTCCACTACGCCTTCCCCGCCGCGGCGGCGCGGGCCGGAAAGAAGTCATAAATCCCCACATATACGTCCTGCTTCGCCGCGGTCTTTGCGGCCCGCAGGTCCCAAGTGCCAACCGCCGGCGCCCAGTTACTGCATCTAGATGAGAATAATTTTCAACGGAAGAAGCACGCAAGCTGGAATAGCTCAGTTGGTTAGAGCGTGTGGCTGTTAACCACAAGGTCGGAGGTTCAAGCCCTCCTTCTAGCGTTACTTTTTCTTCTTTTTGCCATTTGTATTTTGACGATAACTAATTAACTATGCATTCAGGTTAACTGTGCAATTGATAGGATGATCACGACTTGAAAAAAAAGCGATAGAACGATCATGAATGAGTTAGTATGTTTTTGTGTGTGGTGGTGGGGGTAGTCATGGCTCCCTCTATTTTCGTATGTGCACTTACGTGAGTAGGTGTGATACCAACACAACAGATACTATGCTTTGGTTGAATTACACACAATCCGATTATTCAACGCTGAGTGTAGAATAGGTTATTCTATGCTATGGTTGTCCCTGTGCAACCTGTTCACGCTTGGCAATGCTCGCTCTACGCAACCTCGTTGTTCCTTTTACTAAAGCACTGAGATTTACCGTTACTGAGCACATGCGGAAGGCGCGAGAGAGAGAAGCGTGGGTTAATTGCAAACTTAATGACAATATCTCTTAAACCATTTGTCATATTTACAATCATTTGAAATCGTAAAAACAATTACCGCACTAAAATTTAGGCTTGCTCGAGGGTGTGTGCCCTTAATCCACCCCTCTTCCACCGCCCTTCGCTTCCCTTCTTTGCGCAACACTACTAGATATTTACTACGATTTTTCAAAAGATTTACTACGGTCTCATTGTGCCCTTTGCTACAACACTACAAGAGATTTCTGCAACCTTCTTGTGTGTTTCATTGTAGCTAAGGTTGTCGAATCTCGATTCTAGTCATACAATCATACGTTTCTCGACCTAGATTGATTGAACCGTCCGATCCTATGGTAGATGAATGTAATTTAAAAAATAAAGAAACGATTAAAAAAATTCACATGATCCTATCCTTTTTATTCTCAAAGTAAATGTCCCTTTCATTGTAAATTTTCACTTTTACTTCTTTATCCATTATAATTTGCATAAATAAAAATAATATTTCCTTGCACTATATTTTGGTAAACAAAACAGAATAAAATAATAGTTTTAAACTTTGGTAGAATCGATAAAACAAATTTCTAGTACGGCCTCATTATGCCTTTCTACCGCACTACTACAAAGATTTATCGCCACACCGAGCAGAGAGGCGGTGGAGAGAAGCATGGGGTTGATTGCACACTTTGACCGACAATATCTTCTAAACCATTTATCCTATTTACAACTGTTTGAAGTGTTTTCTTTGAAAATGTGCTTAACAAAAATAGATTCATAATGAATATATTTTAACGTGAAAGAACAATTATTGCACCGAAAGTTCGATTTACACTATCTAAGTCGATTAATTCTGCACCATTTGAGCACTAAAAGGTGGGTGGAGGGCAACGTGGGGTTGACGGAGATGGGAGGTGGTGGGTTTTTCTTTCACCAACCTTTGACCAAGGTGGAAAATGTGTTTTGACCCACGAAAGTGGTGGAGCGTAAACGGCTATTCTACACTCGGCTACATAATAATGTAGCTATAATAGTAATCTGATTTTTTTGTCACTATGTACTGCAGTTTGGCTATGTTTTTATTGCAATTTTGTTATATGTTTACTACAATTTTGGTGTGTGTGCTGCATGATTTGGTTATATGTCTCTGCAGTTTTTGATCTCTGTATCTGCAGTTTGGTTATGTCTACTACAATTTTGGTTATATGTCTACCACAATTTTGTTATATGTTTTCTGCAGTTTTGGTCTATGTGCACTTTGAGCTTTGTTATATGTCTACTACGTTTTTTCATATATATATGTCTACTACGGTTTTTCATATATAAAAGGTGAATACACAAATTTTGCTATAAAAAGTAGATTTTCATGAAAAATACACAAATTTTGCTATAAAAAGTAGATTTTCATGAAATTTTTCATGAAACTCACTTTGAGGTGTCTTATAGTCATTATTAAAGTTTGCTAAAATAGATAAAAATGTATCATCGTATGATTTAAAATGGTATATGAGAAGTGGAAACCGGAAAGATATGCATGGTTGGTCCGTGCTTATCCTTTCTTGGCAGAGATCTAGCTCGTTGACCTTCAAAAAGTTTGCAATGCGTGCTTATCTTCCTAAATTTTGCAAGATCATGTTGACATTCACAAAGCAGAAATTATACATACATAATACATGTGTGTGAATCATGAATGCTGCACTGCCTGAAAAGTTCATGTGTTGATGCTTTACTACTTACCACTGCCTCTGGTTTACTCGTTTCAGCGATTTGCGTCATTGCGTGGCATGTCAATCAAAGCGCCCGCTGTAAATTGTAGCTAGGCTGCTGCACCATATTGTTCTTTGAAATTGATAGTACTCGCGTGTTCTACTAATGAGCATCCGACAAGCTAGCTTTGACATGTGAACATACTCAAGTTTGCTCTTAAATATTTTGGAAAGTGTGGATATGAACGATGTTGCTGATATATGTGATCCGAATTCAGTTTGTTGGTGATGAGATGACGGTTTGTGGTAGTGGAGAGCCGACATGTTTTATTTTACGATTCCAAGTACATCGTTTTTGTACCCCTTATATATCTTTGTAGCCGCACGGGAATGAGAGATGACTCATGGTAAAATCTCATGCTTTGTAAGTATAGTGATCATTATACGCTCGTGGTTTTTTCCACAAAGGTTATCCATGTTAAATCTACGTCTCTTGTTCCTTGATTATCTATGTTATTTGTCTTGTCGTTTTCTAACTCATTTCGACAATAACAAGCTAACTTTAACGTGTACTTTGAACGGGTCTTATTATACGTGTGTGTGTGTAGATGCACTATAGCTAAGCATATAATAGCTATTCTACGCGCCAGTCAACCCATCGTGCTAGCACAGGCGCGTGGTCCACATGCGCGCAAACCTAGTCCGAGCGACCCAATGCGAACAGTTATGGGCCAAGAACCACCGCCACCCCACACAACACATATCGACAGTAATAGGTAGTGTATGTGACAGTAATTCTAATACCATTTTTATTGCCTGAATCTACACACACAGTAGCGCTATTCAGCGCCTGAGTGTAGAATAGGTTATTCTATGCTTTGGTTGTCCCCTGTGCAACCAACCGTAAAACCGCTTGTGTCGCACACAACCGATAGTAAAACTGTGCCTGCTCTACGCAACCTCGTTGTTCCTTTTACTAAAGCACTACAAGAGATTTACCGTTACGCTGAGCACATGCAGAAGGGCGAGCGGAGAGAGAAGCGTGGGTTAATTGCAAACTTAATGACAATATCTCTTAAACCATTTGTCATATTTACAATCTGTTTGAAATGTTTTGCTGGAAAAAATGTGCTTAGCAAAAGGGGGTCTATGATGAATATGCTTTAACGCTGTAAAAAACAATTACCGCACCAAAATTTAGGATTTATTGTACCTGAGCCAACCAATTACAACATCGTCTGAGCATGTCACAACCAACCATAAAACTGTGCGTGCCCTTAATCCACCACCCCCCCTCTTCCACCGCCCCCTTCCGACGCTCCCCTTTACTGCAACACTACTAGATATTTACTACGATTTCATTGTGCCTTTTACTGCAACATCTTTGTGCTTTTACTACAGCAGTACAAAAGATTTACTACGGTCTCATTGTGCCCTTTGCTACAACACTACAAGAGATTTACTGCAACCTTCTTGTGTGTTTCACTGTAGCTAAGGTTGTCAGAATCTCGATTCTAGTCATACAATCATACGTTTCTACGACCTAGATTGATTGAACCGATCCGATCCTATGGTAGAGTCTTAATTTAGTAGAATCTTAATATTATTACGATTCTAACAAAAAAATTATAGAATCACGATTAAAAAAATTCACATGATCCTATCTGATTCTAGTGATTTATTATAAATAATTATTTGCATATGACCCTTTCATTGTAAATTTTCACTTTTGTTCATATCCATTATAATTTGCATAAATAAAAAATAATATTTCCTTGCACTATATTTTGGTAAACAAAATTTCTAAAAGTATAGTTTTAAAATATAGAAGTGTTAAAATATAAGGTAGGTTTTAAAAAATGTTTCTTTGGTAGAATCAGATAGGATCTTAGATTCTACATCGATCGTACTATTCGCGATTCTACTAAACAACCTCTAACCCGATTCAGGATCGTGATTCTGACAACGTTGACTGCAGCACTACAAAAGTGATTTTATTACGGCCTCATTATGCCTTTTACTGCAGCACTACAAAAGATTTACTGCCACGCTGAGCGCAGAGGGGCAGGTGGAGAGAGAAGCATGGGTTGATTGCACACTTTGACCGACAATATCTTCTAAACCATTTATCCTATTTACAATCTGTTTGAAGTGTTTTGCTGAAAATGTGCTTAACAAAAATAGATTCATAATGAATATGTTTTAACGCTGTAAAGAACAATTACTGCACCGAAAGTTCAGATTTACACTATCTAAGCCAGTTAATTACTGCACCATTTGAGCACTAAAAAGGTGGGTGGAGGGCAACGTAGGGGTTGACGGGAGATGGGAGGTGGTGGGTTTTTTCTTTCACCAACCTTTGACCAAGGTGGAAAATGTGTTTTGACCCACGAAAGTGGTGGAGCGAAGAACAGCTATTCTACACTCAGCTACATAATAATGTAGCTATAATAGTAATGCAGTTTTTTTTGTCACTTATGTACTGCAGTTTGGCTATGTTTTTATTGCAATTTTTGTTATATGTTTACTACAATTTTGGTGTGTGTGCACTGCAGTTTTTTATCTCTGTGTACTGCAGTTTGGTTATGTCTACTACAATTTTAGTTATATGTCTACCACAATTTTGTTATATGTTTACTGCAGTTTTGGTCTATGTGCACTGCAGTTTTGTTATATGTCTACTACGGGTTTTCATATATATATATATGTCTACTACGGTTTTTCATATATAAAAGGTGAATACACAAATTTTGCTATAAAAAGTAGATTTTCATGAAATTTTTCATGAAACTCACTTTGAGGTGTCTTATAGTCATTATTAAAGTTTGCTAAAATAGATACAAATGTATCATCGTATGATTTAAAATGGTATATGAGAAGTGGAAACCGGGAAGATATGCATGGTTGGTCCGTGCTTATCCTTTCTTGGCAGAGATCTAGCTCGTTGACCTTCAAAAAGTTTGCAATGCGTGCTTATCTTCCTAAATTTTGCAAGATCATGTTGACATTCACAAAGCAAAAATTATACATACATAATACATGTGTGTGAATCATGAATGCTGCACTGCCTGAAAAGTTCATGTGTTGATGCTTTACTACTTACCACTGCCTCTGGTTTACTCGTTTCAGCGATTTGCGTCATTGCGTGGCATGTCAATCAAAGCGCCCGCTGTAAATTGTAGCTAGGCTGCTGCACCATATTGTTCTTTGAAATTGATAGTACTCGCGTGTTCTACTAATGAGCATCCGACAAGCTAGCTTTGACATGTGAACATACTCAAGTTTGCTCTTAAATATTTTGGAAAGTGTGGATATGAACGATGTTGCTGATATATGTGATCCGAATTCAGTTTGTTGGTGATGAGAGGACGGTTTGTGGTAGTGGAGAGCCGACATGTTTTATTTTACGATTCCAAGTACATCGTTTTTGTACCCTTTATATATCTTTGTAGCCGCACGGGAATGAGAGATGACTCATGGTAAAATCTCATGCTTTGTAATTTTCCTCGTATAGTGATCATTATTGGTTGTACGCTCGTGGTTTTTTTCCACAAAGGTTATCCATGTTAAATCTACGTCTCTTGTTCCTTGATTATCTATGTTATTTGTCTTGTCGTTTTCTAACTCATTTCGACAATAACAAGCTAACTTTAACGTGTACTTACACTGAGCAGATATTGTCTATTTAGAGAGAAGGTATTAATCCCGGAGGAAACATGCAGCAATTTTTCTGAATTCTTCTGATAGTTCCTGGTAATACGAGTTTCAGACCTTTACTTTCCATCAGGTCAGAGACATGGGACTCAAAGTTTCAAACAGAGTTCTCAACAAAAAAAAATGGTTTCAAACAGAGCATTCTTTCATACAGTTACATAAATTGCTGCACACAAATAAGTCTTATAATGAACGAATGTTGTTTCTCATTGAACAGAAGAATGAATATTGAATAGTGTGACAATAAAGAGCAACGCTTGGTAATTTATTCTCTCTTTTATCACCCTAGCTAACATAGAAAACTAACCATGTGTTACTGCTGCTTAATCACCTATCTAGACTCTGCCTGCAATCTGCAGATGCAGGAAATGGTCGTTAGAGCATGACTTGATCTGTTCGTTTTCATCCATGCGCAACAAGCTAGCGCTCCTGTCTTAATTTTGCTTCGTTTCGTCGAGCAAAAAAAGCCAACCACCGCATGTCCTTCACGTCAATATTTCGTCCAAGCGTAGGCCTCTCTTGAACTGCTGCTGCTGCACAGAAATCAAGTGAAGTGAAACAAAGACAGCAAACAGAGAAGAACAAGATGTCAGAACTCAGAACTAGCTCGCAGTTGATCTTTCACAACTTTCGAAAATCATGTACATAACTGATACGATCATGCATTGCAGATAGTGCAGCGAGTATAGTTCTGTGCATTCTCTGGAGTCTGGACTCGACTGCTTTGTTTGAGTGGAACTGAATACTGAAATAGCATCAGTTAAGGGATAGATTAAGAAGAGATGAGAGCCTGGCATGAAGGATAAGAGCCACTCAGGCTAGCCGAGGATACTGCCTGTGAGAACATGCATAAACCGATCGAGTTTTTAGTAATGTGTAGCTAGCCTCCTGCAGGAAGCCACAGGCAAGTCATCCTTGGCTACCAGAACAAGCTCTTATCGCCATGTAAGGCCCCTCTCCTGCTCTGCTCTCTGCTCTCTGCTCTCTTGACACTTTCCTAATTTGGCTTGGGCGCTTGGCCGCTGTTATGCCACCCTCCCTATCTCCTATTTATACTAGCTGAAAAGTGATAACGGAAAGCAAAAGGTTAAAAGCAACCCATGCAGAGCAGAACAAACCTCGACCTTTCCCTCATTGGAAAATGTGCAGAATTTGTTCTCTGCAATCTGCAGTGATTTGTGCGGCCCATGCTAGCTCATGCTGCCTCCACCTTTTGACGTGCTGGGATAGCACGCATCGGTATCTTTGCAAATGGAAGGAAATGTGTTGACCCTCAAAAGTAAGGCCTGATTTGGAACTGGGAATTTGATCGCAGAAAATAAAACATTCGTTCTTATCGGAAATAGAGTTTTCTACGAAATTTTTATGAGAATCCTACGATCGGAACGGGCTTAAAATCCTCAAAAGTATGAAAGTACGGAGAATGCTACGTCTGTTTAACTCTAGTTCCCCGGTTCACCTGTGCTGTAAACTGAAATGAAATTTATCCGTTTTGTTTTCCCGATTGAACCTGTCCCCAAATCTCTCCGTCTAAAAAATTTTTCTAGTGATGAGATTTACCATTACTTTATGATTCACATGCCGCAGCGAAGGCGTCATGCGTGACCTCAATCGCTCATACTTTAATCAAGCCCATAATAACCTGTCGCTCGCAGTCACAGATTTTGGGCGATCACTGGAATCTTTTTCTCAGGGCATCAATCAGTTGTTGCGTTTGCTCCACCCCGGCGCGACTCTGCTGTGCTACTGCACCCGTCCGTGCGCGCCACGCGTCGGCCGCGGCTGTTCGCGCCGCCGCACTGGATCCCCGACTGCTCCCATGCCCTCGCTCGCATGAACAAACCAACGGCCCGCGCTCTCTTCGGTCATCACGGTCACCACCATTCCCTAACAGCCAGGCAGCCACCACCACCCTCCTCGTCCTCCTCCCTCGCATGCCCTGCGCGTGCGCGTGCAGGCTGCTGGGTGACGTGGCCACGCAGGAGGAGGGATGACGTGGCCCTGCGACTACTGCAGGGAGGAGCGAGGCTCTGCGTTGCCTGCGACCGCCGCGTGCACGCCGCCAACGTGCTCCCACGGCGGCACATGCGCGCGGCGCTCTGCGACGAGTGCGACGCGCGCCCGGCGCGGGAGCCGCCGGCGGCGGCGAACCGAGGTTCCTCTGCGCCAAGTGTGAGGGCGGGTGCGCCTCTGCTGCGGCAAGGGTGCCTGTCGAGGGGTTCTCTGGATGCCCGGCGGCGGCCTGGGGGCTCGACCTCACCGGTGACGGTGGTGGCTGCAGCGGAGGGGCAGGAGGCGACGTCGCCGACCTATTCTTCTCTGGAATGTTTGATTATTTGCCACTTCAAATATGTGTAATTCAGTATTTATCATTTTATGTGTTTATGATATGTAGATTTTAGGATCACATGTCATAGACATATGAGTAATAAATTCTAAATTACACATCTTTTTAACAGTGGCAAATAATCAAATCTCTCCTCTCCTCCGAGCTCGACTACTCAATGCTGGCAGTGGACCCTGTGCTGCGGGACTTCTACGTGCCCTGCGACGCCCCGGAGATCGTTGCCGGTGGATGCGGCGGGCGGCGGCTCAAGGCCCAAGGGGGAGGCGCTTTGCCACCAGGTCGCGGAGATTGCGCGGCGTGAGGCGGAGGCTGCGCCTTCACGACCGACACAAGTGCACTCGGGATTGATCCCTCACGCTGCTCGCCGTAGCTCTGCCGCTGTAAGCACACACACGAGCACACTAGAAGGCTAAAGACGAAGATGAACTCACGAGACAGAAGTTTGGTGCTGTCCAAAATCTGTTGTAGCTTTTCCTTTTCTTCTCTTATTTATACTAGCAAATAACAAGCAAATGAAGCACCATCAATGTTCATGACTTCTAATTCAGCCATGCAAACTAAAACTGAAACTTAAACAGCATTAAGGATTATTTAACAAACACTCCCTAATCCTTGATGCGCTTTCTTGATCTCGACATTGCCGATCCTTATGCGCAGCTCATCTTCCTTCACACCATATTTTGCCAGGACAAAATCCGGTTGGGTGCAGCCCAGCTGAAGCAAGTATAGTCGATTCCATGACTTATTTGCTCTGATCAGCAATTTTCTCTCTTGATCATAAATGCTCAGAATGCTTTCTTCTAACACCGTTTTGTAGCCATGCTCATCGAGGTACCCCAAACTGATTACATTATTCCTTAACTTAGGTATGTAATAAACATTAGCTAAGACTTTATGCTCACCAGTTTAGCACTTGAACGGTACCACGCCTCGGCTGCTGATTTCCACGTGAGATCCATCGCCAAACCTCACTGACCCCCGAACTGATATGTCCAGGTCGGAGAACAGCTCACGACACCCAGTCATGTGATTTGATGCACCTGTGTCGAGGTACCAAACGGGACTCATCTCCTCGACTCCCAACATAAGCTTGATGTTCCCCTGCTCCTTGCATTTTTCTGTCAGCGTCATCACGGCTAGCGCCGCAGCCGATGTTGCCGCACCCGACGGTGCTTCCACTTGCACTGGTTCATTGAGCACTATGAGCACCTCGCTTAAGTTGTACTCCTTGCACGTCACAGACTTTTTGTACACATCGACCACATCAGGTTGCGCATCCGTCCCACGCTTTGTCAGCCTTGGTGAGTCCAGCGAGCCCGTCCTCTTAAGAGGTCCCCTCCGGCAACAAGGCTGGCATCGCGCTGCACCCCCGCGAGCCGAAGGCCGAGTCCTTGCCGACAATGTCTTACGCGCTACAAGTTGAAGAAACCAGTTCGGTTTACGCACTACAGCCTGAAGAAGCCGAAACGATGCAGTATGAAGAAGTTGGCTCGGTTACGTTGTTTCGGAGGCAGTGACAACAGAATTTTATAGCAGTTATTGTTTAGGCAATTGTAATCCAAATATGGATAGTTATATTTAGCAAGTACTGTTAGGATAGCTTCTCCGATATAAAGGGAAGCAAATTCGGTTGTGAGAAATCAATAAAGAAATTATTCAGTAGCTTTGCAATTCAGAGCCTTGCGTCGACTAGAACAAGTCTGTGTCGATAAGAGGGCGAATTGTTCTACCTTCACTACCACCGAGATTAGCCATATCATTTATTCAAACCATAGAGGTCAATAAAATTCAGTTTACAACTGTAAATTTGTGTATGTACAGTACACATAGTAGAAGCACTAATCTAGGCAGGAGCTCTCATTCCAAATGGTGTATGAGAGCAAGACCAGAAGCCCTCCACTCTCCAATTGTTTATCAATATTTATTTTGATACTTTGTACCACTAAACTGTGCTAAAAGTCAACAAAAGAACCTAAGCACAGTGGCTGAAATGCTTAGTGTTGGAATATATTCATCTTTATGGCATCTGCTTTTTATATGCAGATAGTACATATTTAGTATTGACAGCTAGTTGTCTTATTTAGCTCCTAGATTAGCTCCTAGTCAATCTTTGTAAGTAACTACCTAACCTATACACCTTGTACTCTATATATGCCTAGAGCATCAATGAGAATTGTCATCGTGCAATTCTCCCAATCATTTTCCTCTTTCATAGTATCTGCCAAAAAAACGATTCTAGTCTTTCCTTTTCCTCCTCTCTGCTCCCATGGGCGACAACACTGGAGAGGCCGCCACGGCGCCGTTCTTCGCTGCCGCCGCCGGCGAGAGGCGCCATCTTCGCCGCGCTCGCCATCGCGCCAATACCCTCACCGTCCATAATCTAGCTTCCGCACTATCCACGATCAACGTGCGCACGCACATCCCCTTCTCCCTCGAGATGCACCCTCCAAACTTCAGCCGCAGGCGTGACCTCTTCACGTGTCTCCTCGGCAAGTTCGACGCCTCCAGACACATCGACGGCACCCCTACTCCTGAGGGCGCCGACCTGGTGTGGCTGGCCACCGACTTCGTGGTGCGCTCGCTCCTCTACGCCTCGATCTCAAAGGAGATCCTCTCCATCGTCCTCACCTCGGGAGCGTCTGCCCGCGCCATTGGATGAGCATCGAAGGCCTCTTCCTCGACGACAGGGCCTCGCATGCACTCTCCCTGGAGACCGACTTCCGCAATCAGGCGCAAGGTGACCTCTCGATACTTGCCTACTCCCAGCGCCTGAAAAACTTCGCAGACGCCCTCGCCGACATCGGCCAACCGATCTCCTCCGACTCTCTCGTCCTCACCCTGCTGCGCGGACTCAACGAGAACTACATGCACATGGCCTCCATCATCAAGACGAGGTCACCTCTCCCTCCGTTCCTTGAGGCTCGCCCACGACGACTCTCATCGCCCCCACGGACAAGTCTTCATCAACTCCCTCCGGATCGAACTCTGGAGGATCTAATGGTGGCCAACGCAAGTCCAAGGGCAAGGGCCACAAGAACACCGACGGCAACAGCACCAGCACTCCCTGGAATCGCCCTGGCCTCCCGGTCAATCCATGGACCGACCAATTCCAGGTCTGGCCACCGGACGATCTTAACATTCTTGGCGCCAGTCCACCCCAGGCCTTCATCGCGCCTGGCGGCTTCCAAGGCGTGCCCCCATCGTACCAACCCGTGCCGATGTACCTATTCACCTTTATGGCAGATTGATTCTGCTTCTTATATGCAGATCGTACATATTTAGTATTGACAGTTAGCTGCCTTATTTAGCTCATAGATTAGCTCCTAGTCAATCTCTGTAATTAGCTACCTAACCTGTACACCTTGTACTCTATATAGGCCTAGAGCATCAATGAAAATTGTCATCGTGGAATTCTCCCAATCATTTCCCTCTTTCACTTAGTGTGTCATTGCAATGGTAATTTGCTGAAGAAAAAACTACGCATCCATGACAGAGATGACAACCTCACCAGGTTTTCAGGTGCAAACATTACTTTGAGATCATACACAAAATTAGAACGAAATGAGATATTTCATTGGGAGATTAGTCCTGTACATCTGGGGATGTGGCAATAAACACCGGACTAATGGCCAAGTTAGTGACGGAATGATATGTACAGATTCCATGTGAAATGTGCAAGCAAGTATCAGTTGCTTATGTCGAAGTACTTGGGATCAGCAGGAAAGTCGTGCTCGACCCGCAGCTGCCATAAAAGATAATATCCATTAGAGCTACAGGTTTAATACACGAAAAAACAAGCAACTCTCCTATATAAAAGGCCGTACATAAGTTTAACCAGTGAATACGTGGAACAACATGACCAGCACCGTCACTCTTAATAACACCATACACTAAATTTATGTTTGAGTACTTACATATCAAGAAAGCAACACAACAGATTAGTGTTTTAGCATCCCAATCAGCAATTTTGTGAAATCTAGAGTGCTATCTATGTTCTGGTGCAGAAACAAACAAAAACAAAGTTGTGTTAAAAGAGACAGGTAGACAAGCTACATACCTCGCCTTCGTCTGAATCTGAGTGCCTTTGAGGGAAGACAACTCTAATATCATTGTAGAGATAAAATCGTCTCTCTTCCCCGGTCACTGTATTGTGATTGCATGGTTCTGTTGACAGATCAGATTTGCACCGCTGCATTGATCTTGCCGATTTCTTGGAGAAGGGGCTTAGAAAGCGCAGGTGCAAAGCATAACGAAGAACACCTCCAGCTGAACTATCATTGACCTTGGAAGGTCTGCAGCAAGATTTCTTTTGACCTAAGTGAAATGTGTCTATTTGACAGCAGCAACCATTAGCATTAGTGCCATTTTCTGAATTCCCGAGAGCATTTGATTCTCTAATGTCACATTCCATTGAGCAACATGTTGTGTTTGTGCAACCTCCTTTTTCTGATTCATCAGTAGAGTAGCAGTTCTGCCCCTGTTCACAGCCTGCAAAGTCAAAACAATTTGTGAGTAACTTGAACTCTATAATCTGGATTTAACTATCAATGGTATTGGCTACATTACATTCAGAAAATAGAGTGCCGCATTCTCTAAGTTCACTTCCATATTGGACTGACTCGACCTTTATGTCACTGGCCTTGCTTCCTTCTTTCATTGGATTAGGGGGAGAAACAGAGGATAGTGTGACCTTTTGCCGCACGAAAGTCTGTCCCATTTTACAATAACAGAAATAAGATGAACTCGAGAAAATAAGTAAAAAAATAATCGTCAGCCCTTCTAAACAGACAGCAACATTCTTGCACCTGGCAATACTTCCAAAAATGGCACCTTTTGATACATCTTAAGCTAGTTTTTTTCTTCACACCCAGTACAGCAGTACAGCAGTACAGCAGTTCATGTAACCGTTCCCGGGCATTTTCCCGGCCAGGCGGCAGTATCGGTAACCGGCCAGTTACCGGTCAAACCGGTTTTTTTCCGGTTGAAATTCGCTTGAATTTGCTTAAAATTCGTCCAAAATTCAAAATTTGAATTTTGAAGTTGCTAAACCGGACATTGTAGTTCCGGTTTTAATCTTCCCGGAGGGGGTCCGGTAGCCGGTAACCGGCGGTTACCGGCCGGGAATTTTATCCCTGGTTGCAGGTAAGAAACTTGGTGGCTATCCAATTAAATGTGTAACATTTTCATTTAAGGCCAGAAAGCTAGTATACCGGCTACAATCAATGTCATTAATTATTAAATACTTAAAGCACATGAACCCCTGCTTCCACACAAACTACCACAAACTTCTATTATCATCTCTAGGTAAGACTACTGACATGAAAGGCCCAAACCTTTAATTGTGTCCATCTTCCAAAAAAAAAAGTTTGAATGGCATACAACCACAAATATGTGTCCAGTACGAAAATTGAGAATCACAACAGAGTATGTCAACACAAATACACAATACATATTCTGCTGCCACACCATACGAAAAAATCTGCAGTTATCTTCGGTATATAAGTCTGAGGCAATAAAAATAGAAGTTATAGGTCTTATACCAGCTGCCAATTTCTCATACCTTGGTTCCAGCAGGCATGTCACTCAAATCATAGTTGAAGAAGAAGGTGTGCAGCGGTGTCTTCTCTGGGTTACTGACAACCTGTCAAGGCCAACAGTTTTGCTTCTAGTGAAATAGATATTTCAAAATATGATAACTTAATATAACTTTTCAAGAAACTAGCCAATAAAAAACGATTTGAGGGTGGTGGAAGCAATACACCAGCCTCACAATTAGCATCAAACACTGACATTAACCTACATCCGAACTCAATATCCCATACACTAATAAAACAATAGATTTATTTTTCACAGCAGTGAGCTACAATAGTTTCCTTCTAGATGGGCCACCAATTAAAGCACACCAAGTTTGGGTCTCATGCAAAAGGGCATGCACATTTCTTCAAACTCAACATGCAACACACACCATCATGACTAACAGAAGTGCTCCAAACATGTGAAGTTATCAACCACATGTTATTTATATGTTTTATGTATACAAAATCAAAGTATAAGGAGCAAACTGTAAGATGTACCATTCCATTTCCCAAGTGACAGAATATAGTGAAAGGTCAGTAGAATAATCCATTATAATGAAGAGATAAAAGGTTTTAGAGGGTTTGATAGTTCTGCATAGTGGTGCAAGCTAGTAATGATCTAGTGATAGCCTGATAGGGTGAGGAAAAGGAAATCAATACAAAATTACAAAGACAAGTATGCACCCACCTATTGTATGCTTGTATATACTGATACTGTGCATCATTAGCCTATTAAAAGTTCAGAATCATTAGCCTATTAAAAGTTCAGAATGTCCCCCAAAGGCAAAGGAGTGGAGTGTTATATTGGATAGATAGTAGTAAGGACTAAGGACAGGCACACAGAAATCTTTCTATGACAATAGGACCTAAAATGAGATCACTTGTGCAGGTTTTTATACTATCATCATTACAGAGTGAATGCATTGCTAGGCACAGTGCGTGATAGTTATACATACACATACACACAGTCACACGTCAATTCATTAGAAACAATCCGGCAAAATACGTGGTAAACTGAAGAAAAAAATTATTATAAGGTCTAGAATTCGGTACCAGCTGTATGCGCCCTTTAACTGGGATGCGTAACCGACTTTTCGTTGATCGTGAATCGTTATTACTAAGGCTTCTTTTGAGTTTTGGGCTTTTGCTATTGTTAGTAGGCAATCTTCCCGCGAGATCAATCGACGAATAGTACAGTAAGGAGCTATCCTCATCAATGCTGGTTACTGCAAATGGAAGCTTCTGAGTTGGGGGAGAGAAGTTACCACCAGTCACATTCAGGACAGCCAGGAAACCATCAATATTCTGCATTCAAGGAGAAAATGGAATAAATACCAAACAATAACATGTAGGTATCCTACTAAAAAAACTGTTAGGAGTGTTAAAAAAACACTGTGGACCTGATTGTCTTTTCCACATGAATAGCGACCAGATAAAAGGGACTCCTCAAAGGAGCCAACTAGTGACCTTCTTACAGGAAGGAGGCTCAAACTCCGAATACATCCAATGCGTGGAGATACAGGGGCAGATTCTGGGTCCCAGTTTTGAAATCTTCTATCCGAACTCCTCTTAGGGGTCATCATATCAAAGTCATCATGTAAGATATTAGTTTTTTTACCTTTTTCTAAGACATCTCTTATCATTATTCTACCCTCATCTTCTGAACACTCTTCACCAATTGATCTTTCTGTTTCCTTCAAGTCCAGGAAATCATATTCCGTTTTTCTCATTAAATCCCTGTGAGCTTCTGCAATCTGTGTTCTGTGCATCCATTTTGGGCCGAGAGGAGACAAAGTGAGTGGAGGAGAATGTGCTAATGTTGCAAGTGGTATAGCGACCCTTTCAAGATTCATAATCCTTTCAGCTTCTACGTGATCTGGAAAAGAATATGACTCCCTGCCCTCAAGCAAAGGACCATCAGTGAATATATTACTGCTGAACTTATCAACACCCTGCTCTGTACTCCAATTGGTGTATCTCAAAGCTGGCCAAGTAGGTGACTCAAAGGAATCAAGGGTTGCAGTGTTGGCTTTTTTACAATCTTGAAAACCAGAAGTATAAAGTTGTCTAGCACTATCAGAATGCTGAATTTTGGCATCATCAGAAGATTCAGAACCAATATTCAGCACATCACCACGGAACCGTCCAGGGAGCACACTATTCAAAGGCGACAACACCCTTTTCCTTGCCTGAGGCTCGTGCTGTTCAATCGATGAATGACAATTATCAATGACTAAAGACAAATGCATTTTGTCAGCTACCATCATATCGGAACCTCCAGTGGAACTAGCATAATCTGATTCAAACCCAACAACCCTCATTGCAGGCATCTGAACAGTAGGTCTGAATTTAGAGCATGATCTAGAACTTGGATCCCGCGAATCAGGTTTTAGGCCTTGGAAACCTGCAGGCCTATCAACAGCATGGCTAGCTCTGAAATGTCCATCAAACCCATCCAAAGAATCTAACGCAGAATTTCTCTTGAAATCATTGATGGATGGGCATGGAAATGCCCTGCTACTTGAGCATCCTGCAGGAAGCTTACCCAAATCACAGGTGCCACTACCACCAAAACAAGGAGGACTAGGTACAGATGTACTCAATGTAGGAGGAACTTCCTCCTTCACCGCAGGAGCTTGAGGCAAACCCATCTCAATACGGTTCCTCCAGCAAAAGTTAAAACGAACTTGCTCTTGCCCGCAAAATGCGCTTACTCAGATCTTATGATGACCCCCCTATAGTTTATGACTTTCAGCCTCCAAAACTCTAGCAATTGTTCTAATATTAATCAGCTGACTCTATGAACACGAGAAGGTTAAAGTTGCATTGAGATTTCTGAATCAAACCCTCCAGCAGTAATGATGTCATCGTCCCACCACCATTCGTCCCACCACCAATCATCCTCCTATAGTTGCACCAACAATTGGAGACGAAGCACAACTCGGAGCCTGAACAAGCAACAAGAAACCTAGGATGAACCATACCAAGAGATCAGATCGCAGTCCTGCAGACACAAACCAAAGTCTGTCACCACACTGGTAAATAAGCTTCATGGTCATTTTCTTCTGCACACAGAGGCTTCCAGTATTAACTTACAAAACTTCTACTTGACACATAAAAAACAACAGTGAATATAGGAAGTAATGCAGCAAAATCAGCAAACATAAGCCCATCCATTTCACATAAACTGATAAACAGTGAGTTGGACACACTAAAGATTGACAAAAAAAAAAACGTCAATGCATTAAGCACAAACATAGACTAAGTTCTTGGTAACTGCTATCAAGACTACAGAATCCACCAAATCTTTAAATTAGAACTGTTCAGACAGAAATTCTGGCAGTTCAATCTTTCCAGCAATTGAGGGGACAAAAGGCATCCAAAAGGCCCCAAATCGATAAACTAAGAGCGATCTGAGAGCGATCAGAACACGAAAAGAAACAGAATCACATCAACGACTTCAAGATCCCCACCATCTGAACAAAATCCATACAAAAGAGAAAAGGAAGCCGCAGAAATCCAGAACAATAACCATCATCCCACGAACTAAATCAAGAAACGGACCGGAAATTAGCCACAGAACAACGATCGGGATTTTCAAGAACCGCCGAATCGGAATGGGTTTTTGCAAGCGGGTTATCTCGATCGGATCATTGGAAATTTACGCAAAATAATCTTCCCAGCGATTTACCAAGAAACAGATTGGCCCATTTATTTGAGCAATTTGTCCCCTCCCCTTCTCCGTTCCCGGTTTCTGTGATGTGCTTGCTTGGGCCTTGGGTTCTTATCTCTCCTCTCTTCCATGGCTATATAGATTCCGACGGTCTTAGGTACCTAACAGATAGTCTACCAGAATGAACAAGGAGAAAGAATAAAGATGTCTGGTATGCAACAGATAGTTTATAAAATCCTCTTATAGATAGTTATTTTATTGTTATATCAATGTTGTATGTACAGTTTGTGAGGTATATACATAACTTAAAGATAACTCATTGTATGAGTTGTCTTTAATTTTGTCTATAGATGATATAAAGAGTATTACAAACAGCAATCGTCTATACCATTGTACATGCTTTAAGGATTATCTTTCTTCGGTCTATTTTTCCAGCATTTTTTCCTTTTTTGAAACCCAATATTTTTAGCAGTTTTATTCGTACAAAATACTAACAGAAGATAAACAGATCAGATTAAATCTGACTGATGTTTTTCTCGAAAACAAAATCTGACTGATGTTTAACCGTGATGTAAATTATGAGTTTGGTACCCTAGCCTATTAACAGTCCATATATTCTTGTCATGTTCGAGACACCATGTTAGCATTGTATATCGTTGTGTATTTGACATTGATATTGCCTCTTGGAAAGTTTTTGGCTCATTTAGCAAGACTTTGAACTGAAATAGTAAAAATAGCTTGTTTCATCAGCAAGCGTTTAACTACATCACTGTCGCGTGGTGGCGTGGCAGTGAGTCGATCGTCATGACAATGTGAAGATGAGAGGCCCTGTCGTGTATTTTGAGCACAACAGGGGTGCTATTTTTGCCAATTCGTTCACAGGGAGAGGGGGCTATTTTTGCTATTTCACTTCAAAACTCGCGCTAAATGAGCCAACAACTCCCTCGAGGAAGTAAGGGTGGAGCCACCACCAGGACGATTGCCTCGAGTAAAACCAGAGGTAACCAAGGATCTACACCATAGGGGTCTCGGTGTTTGCCCTAACTAGGACGATTTGTAATGACGTTACGAGTAATCAACAGAGCTACCATCGAAAAAATGAATTGCAAATGGAACTTCGGCAGTCAGATGGGTAGGTTAACATACATGCAACTAAATAAGGCCCCCTTGATTTTCCAACCGAAGAGCCAACCCTATATGAAAATTGGTCATTTGCCCCATCTTTCATGCGGCTTCAACAATTTGCCACTATTTTTTGATGCAGTTGATTATTTGCTCCATCTTTCACATTTGGCTTGGTTATTTACTATTTTTTGCCTTTTTTTTTTTATATTTTACCCCACCTGAAATGATCGTTATGCCCCTAGGACTGTTTGGCTACAGACATATGGTTTGGTCAGGCCTGGTGCACGTACCGACCGCATCACACTCCCCGACCTCCTCTCCTCCTCTCCCGAATGCTATCCCCTTCACCGGCGATGTCTCACAGTAGCTCCTCCGCGTGGTCTATCAGGAATGTGGTGCCCTTGCCGGGGCACGGGAAGAGCGGGGATGCCCCTCATTGATTGCCTTGTGTGCGGACGAGAGAAGGTGGTGGTGCTCACTTCGAAGACGAAGACTAACCTGGGGAAGAGCTTTGTGAAGTGCCCCAAGAATCAGCCGGATGTAAGTTTTGCAATACTTTGTGACCTCCCCCCGAGTTGGATCTATGGTATTGGTACTTATCATGGTAGAATAGTTGATGGAGTAGGGTAGTTTTTAGGGTTCGTGCGAATGAACAGGAAATTGGGGGAAATCAATTTTTTTGGGGGGAGGGGGTTAGTTATTTTTCCTTTTTCTTCTCAGGTATTGAATAGTTGTGCTTTTTTCATGTGATTGGATCAGTACCAAGATCACCTGGTGGACATTGGGATAGTTAATGTGGACAAAACTTGCCCTAGGATGTTATTTATGAACTTCTTGAAGTGACCTTCGAGCTGAAGGAAGGATATGGTTCCATGAAAGGTGAGCTCAAAATTCTGAAATCTAGAATTGTTGGTATGAAGGTTGAGGTTGGTTCCATGCATGCTAAAATGGTTGTGATCAAGTCCTTCGGCTCTAACATGGATGGCAAGATGACCAAGCTCGTGAAATTTGGAGAGTTGCAGATGCATGCCAATGGAGTCACTATTGTGCTTCTTCTCTTAGTTGTCATAGTGATGTTAGTAAAGTAGTTGTGGTATGTAATTGTTATGCATTGGAATGGATTTTTGGTAATGTAGTTGTGATCCTGGAATGCATATAATGAAACCTTTATGTAATGGTTTTGAGCTAGATGTAGTTGTGATCCTGGAATGCATGTATTGAAACCTTTATGTATGGTTTGCATTGGATGGTACGGTTTGCAGTGAAATGAGGACACATTAGTCAGGCTTCACAAGACATTTTCACATAGAGTTGAATAGGCATGAACTAACCTTGACATTTTCCAGAAAAGCATATAGCGTTAAACAAAACTTAGCATTCAACAGACCCTAACAATGCAATGAGTTCATAGCTCACATAAACTGCAAATTAACTGAGTTCACATCTCAAACAAACTACAAATTAACTGAGTTCACAAAGTGCATACTAAGTGAGTTCACAGCTCACACAGTCACACATGCTGCAAATTAACTACGACCACATCTCACACCTTGAGATTACAACATAAGTTGTTACGGCCTTATGGGCCATCAAACCAACAAAATTAGTTTTAGGTATTATGTTTCTTCCTGGTGATTATGCTGTCATTATTGACTGTAACGTTGCGTCTCCAATGGGCAGGGCCAGGTGTTTGCCAAAAAAGATGAATTAGCATCAAATTGCACATGCACATGAATGAAAAGGACATGGTTTTTAGCGATTGGACTTCTTGTGACAGATCCATTACTGTCATCTATTGGGGAGTGATGTTGAGCCTTAGCCTTAGGGGTGTATAAGGAAGTGAAGTGCTTTGACCTGCAACCCTAGGTGTGCTTGGACCTGCTGTCCTCGATGTGCTTGGACCTGTAGTTCTTGATGTAGTCTTCCTGATTCTTTGTTTCCTATGACAAATAAACATGGCACATCATTGGGCTACACATCATACACACCAGCTTATTGCAAGAAATTTACTTTTACCTTTTCTTTGTGCCATTGAGATGACAACCGGCTTGACTATGACCTAGCTCCCCACATCTTTTGCACCCGTTCTCACTTCCTAATTGAACTTGCTTATTTCCCTTGCCACCCTTTTCCAGGAAATTCTTGAACCTCAATTTCTTAGGTCTTCCAACATACCTTTTTGCAAGTGATGGTAGCAACTGAAACCCTAGATCGACCTTGGTCCATTGACTCTTTGTTTGTTAGTGTTCTACACTACACCTTCATATGCAGCCTTGAACCTTTCCAGTGAGTACTAGTCATGTACATAGTCCTCCAAATTGGTATTTCTCTGAGTAGTTAAAAACCTCAAAGCATGTTCACAAGGTTTGCCAGTGTGCTGTTCAAGGCAAGTGCACTCATGTGTAACTATCTTCACTACATGTACATGCCTAAGTTGGTCATTGTTAGTATCATTCACCTCTGCACTCTAATTAGCATATCTCTCAACCTTTAAATGGCCCAATCCTCTAGTTCTGCCATTCAATTGGTATATTATAGCTAGTATTATTCTCCATTGTAACCTTTCTCCAATCCTTGTCCTCTTATCAAATAGTATCATGATCATCTCCCTAAGCTTGTCAACTAGTTGATCAATAGACATATCCTCTATTAAAGCACTCTTCATGGTTATTATTAATGTAGTCCCACTTGATTTCTACGTGGAACATGCATCTCATCCATAGTAGACTGGGATGTCTTTGAAGGTACTCAGCAATCTCAGAGGATGCTGCCAACACCTTTTTCATGTGGTGCTCGACCACTTCAGGCTTGTATGCCCTAGCAATAGGCCACATATAAGCAAAACCATCACCATGTAATTTATTCACAAAATTTAGCATTAAGTGCCTGAAGTACTCCATTTGTTCAGATTAAGGGAAAACCTCATTGACTATATTTTCTAGACCCTTGCAAGCATATGTGCAAACAGCCATGTTAGGATGTTCGCCTATTGCCTTCTTTACTTGCCTCATGAACCAAGCCCAGTCATCCCCAGTCTCAGAGCTAAATAATCCAAAAGCAATTGGAAACATCCAGTTATGTCTATCTAGATATGTAACTAATGCTAAATGCACATTCCACTTGCCATGTAGAGCAGTTGGATCTATTCTAATATATGGTATACCATTCACAAAACCCTCATTCTAGGGCCTAAATGCAACAAAAGATCTATGGAAGTACACATTATCATTAACTATTTTAGTGTCAATCTCTACAACACTACCTAAGTATCTCATCTCAATATCAACCTTGAAGTTGTACAACGATCGAAAGCTTTCATCCCAACTCCATATAGCTCATCCACTACTCTTTGTTTCCCCTTCTATACTGTGTCATAACCAATTGTGACATTGTGGTCATCCTACAGTTTCCCTTGTAGCTCCTTGGCACCTATGTTAGGATTAATCCTTAAGATACTTGCTGCACTATCTGCCATCAAGGCTTGAGATGCCATACTAGTCTTGACCCTATTGCTTGATACACATTTGTGACCATCAACTATCTTGGTAACCTACAAAAAACAAGTGGAAGCACTAAGTACAACCACTGTACCACTAAGTGAAATAGGATACTGTTAGCGAAAAGGTTAGTACCCTGATAGTTTTTTTATCTGGCATCTCATGAGCTACAATTTTTAAAGGGCATCCTTCGGCTCTACAATGGCCCAAGAACCTCACAGGGTCAGATTTCTGAGTGTCCATGTCAAACTCCTCATTAATGGCATACTGTCTAATGGCCAACCTAAAAGCTTGCATTGAAGGATAAGTCATGCCAAGCCCCGCTAGGTGATCCCTATCATACACAATGTGCTTCTCCTCGGGCATATGATCATCCACTAGAATAGCTACCCCTTCAGTGTCATCTGGTGTAGCACATACAACACCAACAATAATAGAAGAACTAGCAGCAGGGTCAGGAATTGTCTGCCCAGCTTCTCTGGCTCTATCATCCTCATTCCTCAAGCCCAGAAGAACATGCATCTCCTCCCCACTCATAGGGACATCTCTGTCATCCACATCAGGGCCTTGAACAATCTAAAGAGATGGCCAATCCACCCTACCTTATGAAGCCCAGACATTTCTTGATGCCTCCACTTCTGGCTCTATTGTTGCTACTAATGAATTCAAAAGAATCATTGGACTATCTAGATTGGTAACACTGGATTGGTTAGATTGGTATCCAGCATTGTCCATGGTTTCAACATAAAAGCAAATCCATATCAACCTCCAGCGATGATTAAATTCCTCCATCATCTGTATGTTGTCATGAATCATTTCAACCAACCCACTGTTACTATCAGTGCAAAAAAAAGGCTTCTTGGCCTGAACCCCAAATTTTCCTCTCACGCAAAATCTATCCAGTGTATACCAAGCCAAATTGACATCCCATTCTAGATCTTGACGATCAATTTGGCATGTGCTACCATCATCAAGCCGATCAATGTACATTGCAACTCTAACATCTATTATAAAAGATCGCTCCGGATCAAGAGGTGTATGTCTACTCGAGATTACAAAATTAAAATAAGTTAGGGGCGTACTGTTTTGTTCTTTGGTCCATTCGATTCTACTCCAAATATGGGTGAAAAATAACCGAAAAGGGCGCTAACAAGAGAAGTTACATACCAGTTAGGGTCCATCGCGTATTCGCGCGTGCTCCACGATCCCTCAAACTCAACCCAGATCCATCAAACAAACAACCTAGGGTTTCATGTATTTAACTAATCTATTACAAGGAAACTCGACGAGGGGACTAGAAATAGGGAGAAAAAGCCATTCCAAATGATGACGTTACCTCAACCAAAGCATCCCCTACCGTTGATGATGAAGGGGAGAGTGTCGTCGCCTTGGTTACCTTGGCAGTCAGGATAGGAGAGGAGGTTAGGGAGGTGACACGATCAGTGTGTGCACCGAGTCTGACCAAACCATATGCCCTGGGCCAAACGGTCCCAGGGGCATAACGGTCATTTCAGGTGAGGTAAAATGAAAAAATGAATCACAAAATACAAGAAAGTAAAAAAAAAAAAGGCAAATAGTCAAGCCAAATGTGAAAGATGGGGCAAATAATTAACTGCACCTAAAATAGTGGTAAATTATTGAAGCAGCATGAAAGATGAGGCAAATAATCAACTGCGTTCAAAATAATGGCAAATTGTTAAAGCCGCATGAAAGATAGGGAAAATGATCAATTTTCCCTATATGTAAAGGTGAAAGTCAATGCACACAAGGCGTGCTCATATGTGCGTAAAGTTGGACATCACACTCCAACATCTCCACTAATCGTCGCGGTCTGAATATTACCCAATTTAACGTGTTTACACGATCAAGCCTAGTTCGTTACTCCCTCCGTCCCCTAATAAGTCTAAGCCCACCATATGCACGGACCAATGAAGCACTAAATCTAAGAAGAAGTTGATATTGTTGGACCATACATACCCTATTAAATGCAATAATACAACTACTCGTCCACTTTTTCTGCATTAAAACAGATGTATTGAGTGAAAAAAAAATTAATAACTACAATTTAATTCTCTCAATGAATTTATATTGTGAGACTACACTTCTCATAAATAAAAAATTATGCTACGGGACAGAAGGAGCAGTACCAAGTGAAGGGTCGTGAACGCTGAATGGTTGCTTCTTAAAAAAAAAAAAAGTAATACAATTCCTGACCTCTGCACCAACTAAAGATGTACATAGCTAAATAAACATCTAAATTCATCTAAAAGAGAACTAAAACCTAAATGATAAAAATATACACAATTTCCCACCAACTGAACTAATTCAGTTCCTTGGAAACGCAAAAGGTGCAAGCCATTGCTTCATTCAGCGCCCCTCTTTCTCAGAAAAGAAACCGTACAGAAAAGCGTAAAGAAATGTGCGTAGCCACCGACCAAGCACGTGAAAGCGAAGGTCGCATTGCGTGCCTTGAGAATCGCGCCACTCTCTCTCTCTCTCGTACAAACTATTTCGATGCGACACAGGCACGACGAACCGTCGAAAAGACCATCGGAGAGGGAACCAATCTGAGGATACACGTCCCTCAAGAGTTGAACCTGACTGACCGATCACATGGTTTGCAATTCCAGGTTGGTGAACAACTTGATTTCAGTACAGCATTTCATCTGCATCGTTTCTGGTCCAGTGTCCTTCCTGTTTCATAATTGAGGCATGTGGCATGGCAAATGTGTGCAGTCGCCTGGTCATCCCCTTTATAAAGGTGACAAGTTTGGTGTTGATATTTTGCTGAGCAGACTTGATAGGTGCCTGATATTATGTTCTCCAAAAGAGAACCTTTTGTACTTCTGAATCCAAACATTGGTACAGTCTGCAGTACTCTGATGTGATCAATCTTGGGTAGTAGCATATTAACGTTCAGTTACCTTATAGCTATCTCCGTATGCGAGCACAGGTTCATGGAGTTAGATCAAAAGCTATCCTAATCTTTGATCGGTTCTGAATTCTGATAAGCAACCTACCTACACAGTACAGCTAGGCAGCGGCGGATCCAAAAATAAAACAAGGAGATGTTAGCAGTGGAAGTGATGAGTATCTAGAGTCCTTGAGGACTGGAGTGAGAGAGAGAGTACGACCTGCGACATGAGTTTGATGGTGGTACTGGATCCATTCAAGAACCTTAGCCTCCATTCAAGAACTTACGATGTGTGCAGATTCTGCAGGGCAGCCTCTCGAACAGATTGGGACATGGACGGAGACGTCTCGCCCCAGGCCAAGATCGCCGCGCCGGGCTCGTCGTCGAGGCCGCGCGCCGGCACGGAGCCACCTGACTGACGTGAAGAAGCCAGCAGCGCAGCCCATCTTGGCCCACCCATGTCTAGCCCACTCGAGGTTTCCTTTGGTCTGCGGACAAACGGCGCAGCCCAAGTTTGGCCCATCCAATTTGGATCGCCGATATTATCCGCGCTCGGAATCAGCCCACCCAAAATTGGATCATACGCGCGCACTAAGAGCATCTACAGTAGTTGATTCTTAATAACATATTAAAAAGAGATATAGTAACTAAATCTAATAAAAAAACAATCCTTCCAATAAATTATTTCTTAAGTTTATATCTAAAACTTTAATTATTACAAGTGTGTTTGGAGACAGTGAAACTCACAAAACAAGTTTTTAGGTAACAAGCACGTTTTCAATAGAGTATTTTGTTGTTTCTTGTATCTTGATATCAACAACTTGCTTGTTTCTTCGTCTAGTAAAAAGCACACATTCTCTCATCACTATCTGTTCTCCACGTAACATAGATGCTGATGTGTTCATCCTTTGATAATAAATAACATAAACTATTATAGATGATCTAACACGGCACACCCACCGAATTTCGGCCGCGGTCGAGATAGATCGGTGTACGGTACGATCGGCGCCTCCACCTCTGGCTCCGGTTCCCGCGCGCGAGGTCGCCGGCTCCTACCAGGGGCGTCCGGCCGGGCTGCCGAACTCGACGCCATGGACGCCTGCTTCAAGGATCTCAGACGCACCAACAACTCGACGGCTAAGGAGTACGGACGACATGGCTGGCTGACAGTGATAGGCACCGATCGTGGCTGAGCAACAAAACCCGGTCGCCGCCATACTGCCATAGACTGGTGGCGCTGTTCACATCAGAGCATCATATGTGCCAAACATAAGTTAGCAAAAACGGTGGCCACTGGGAGCATCATCGGAAGTTAAATGAGAATACATGGGAAGCAAGAGAAGCATTTCTTCGGTCATTCAATCAATCGTAGACCATATATACTCAAACTCAAGGATGGTAACATACTAACATCGTCACTGGATAATTGTGCTTCAAAGTTGAAGCCACTAAACTTATGAAATCTTTCATCACCAAACTAAAATCCACTTTTTTTTTTGTCTCAAGCACACGCTGGGAGTTCTGCGTATCATTTCATTGATAGGTAGAAAGAGACACAAACACCGCCGTGAAAAGGCAAAGATTCCAAGCAACCATTTGGACGAGCAGAGGAGCGATGTCATGTATGGAATATGGATTTCCCTTCTGTCCATCCATCCGACCAGAAGGTGGTATTTTTTCCCCCATTCCCAATGCTGATTTCAACCGAAGCCGAGAAGAGAGCCGTGATGTTTGGGTTCATAGGAAGTCTGACGAGGCAAATCCACCGATATCAAAATACTCATAATTCAAGGATAATGATATGACTGACGTCCAATGGAACGGATGCCTACAGCACTCTCTCTCCTTATTTTTTTTCCATGCGCTGCTTGTAGCCACACATTCATCCTCATCTCCCCTTAATAACCCCACCCACCTCCCTTTAAGCAGAGGTTGGCTGGCTACCTCTCCGTCCTCCTCCTCCGCAGCCGCCGCCTGCTATGACCAGAGACGTCCACAGCGGCGCCGGCCTCCATCGCCTTCGGCTCCGGCTTGCGTTCCCTCCATCTCGCTGGTTCGATCTGACTGGGGCCTCACTGCTCTGCACCGGCGGGGTTCCAAATTTCTGACGCCAACATAAGTGAAGGGAGTGTTGCAATATGAGCTTCTTGTACCTTCCACAGGCTCCACTTGATCCCATTTCCCTTTCCTTTTCTTCTAATTTTTGTTGCAAACTGGTGAATTATTCTGATGTTGCGGCCCGTTAAAAAATATATTCTGACATGTTGAAAAAATATTGCATACTATTCTTTGAGATGTTGCGACTCATTGAAAAAAAATGGCACGTCCCGTTGAAAAAAATATTGCATATTGTTCTTTGAGATGTTGCGTCACGTTGAAAAAAATGTTGCGACTGCCGAAAAAATGTTGTAAAATGTTTCACGGTGATGTTGCAAACTGTTCACGGTGATGTTGCAAGATTTTTAACGTGTCTTTTTTCCAGATGCTTGTTTTGATTCTGAGCTTTTTGAGATATCTCTTTTTTGAAATGATGCATATGAATTTTTGATATATTGTGCGCGTTCTACATTTTTGTTGCGTCTAACACACAACCATGTTGGCACTCGAGTGTACGGCGCTAGCGCTCGGATCGTACATCCGAGTGCTAGTCGTGCCCATAATTCAAAGGTAGCGAACAGCAAACTCAAAACATTTTTCGCAAGTTACTTATGTGGAGTGGCGCGGTTTTACACTTTTACTTCATCTCGAATCGTTTGGTGATTAGCTAGCATGCTTATCTCGAGAAACCTCGGCTCACAGGAGTACTTGCTATGCGTCTGTCCCAACACATCGACGCACTGGCAGAGACATCTAGCCCCAGGCCAAGATCGCCGTGCACGTCGAGGAGGAGGATGGGGGTGTGGAGGTCGGGAGCCAAGTGCAAGGCGGCCGCCGGTGACGCGTTCTCCGCAAGAGGCGGCAATTGAGGGGCTGGATTGGACGTCGCTTGACGAGGATGTGACGGAATACATGGCGTTCCACGCCGTGTTGGATCCAAGGTAGTCAGAGTCGAGATCCTAAGTTGGATCGATTTGCCTCCGGTAGGATCGAATCGTAGAATCGGCGATTCTACGGAATTGTAAAAATACACATATTTAATACCTATACTATAAGTTTGTATGATTTTTATATGGTTTACCACTTACTTATAATCCAAAAAGGGACAAAGCACTTTTTATCGCACAACAGAAAAACATAATGGTACTGACATGATAGGTGATATAGTTCTGAACTACAGGAGAACAACCAATGACCATGACTAGTTTACTACAATTACATGAGAAATGTTCACAACTTTTGTAAATCAATATCTAATTGCAACACTTGCATGTTCCTTAAAAGCAGCTAGACATACAAGAATAAAAATAGCTTATCATTATCAAGCTCAACATTGCTCATGTCATAATATAGATATTTGTACTAGCATTACCATACTGATATTTATAGTTTCATTCTCAGAAATTAATATCAATAAATTTTGCTCTAAAACAAAATATCAGCAAACCCTGACCTCTAAAAAATCAAAAAAATTGCAAAAAAATGCAATTTTTTGTCCAAACGACTATGCTACACGATTCTACGATTCTACGATTCTACGATTTGGATCGCGACTCTACCACGATTCTACCTTATTCCGATTCACGGTGCGATTTGGATCGACAGGCTGTCGTGGGTTCGTAGAATCGTAAGATTCTAAGAGTAGGATCGCGATTCTAACTACCTTGGTTGGATCACGCTCTGCGAGGGCATCGGCCTCCGCCCGATCGAAGCCGCTGCGATCACCTTCTTCCACACCTCTACTGGCAGGGTCCGCCCTCTGTACCTGCCGGAGCTCTGGGGCCATGGGATCGTTGGGTTCATGGACGGGCCCATCATCCTGCTCGACACCCGCACCGCCATCATCCACGTCCTCCACCCCTTCACCACTTCGTCATGGAGTTGCCCCACCTCGCCACCTTCTACCACTGCGTGCTCACCAAGCAGGAGCCGTTCTGTTAGCCATCCTGACTTCCCATGTATAGCATGATTGAATTTGATTCGCTTTGATCTCTTGTATGATATGATAGATCATGTAATCTTTCCTTGTATATCTTGATTGTGTAATCGCTATTGCCAATCCGACACTTGACTATATAAAGGATAGCTTGGCATTGTTATTGTTGTGTGGCGATTCTCCAAACCTGTCTTACCTTTCTACATGGTATCAGATTATTGATACGATCCTGTATCCACCTTTCATTCCCAAAGCTTCCGCCATGAACTCTAGCTCCTCCACTGCCGGCTCCGGCGCCACCTCTCAATCCCACTCCATAGATTCCTTCGCCTCCCTTGTCTCTGTTGTAACGTCGGCTATCAACGTTGCAAACATCAAGACCCACATACCAGTGGTGCTTGATCTTGCGTCCTCCAACTACACCAAGTGGAGGCCATTTTTTACCACTATGCTTGGCAAATTTGATCTGCTCCACCATGTTAATGGCACCGGTGTTCCAACAGCAACATCCAATTGGGCCACGCAAGACTTCACCATTCTTACATGGCTCTATGGTTCAATCTCGGATGAAATCCTTGATATTATTATGGAGCCAACATAGTCTGCTCAAGAACGCTGGACTGTCGCTGAGGACCTCTTCTGCGACAACAAGGAGAGCAGGGCGATCTACCTCACCGCAGAGTTCAGTTCCGTCGTGCAAGGTGACCTGTCTATCACGGCATATTGCAAGAAACCCAAGTCCATCGCCGATGCTCTTCATAATGTTGACCAACCCGTCTTCGACAAAGTCTGGTGCTTAATGTCCTCTGTGGTCTTGGTCCACACCTCTCCCAAGCGGCGCCCACCATCTCTTTGCAGGCACCCTTTCCCAATTTTTGTTCATGCCTGTTCTATGCTCCACCTCGATGAAATGCGCATGAACAATACTGAGAAAGTCACTGCCGCCACTGCCCTTCTTTCCATGGCCTCCTCTGGCTCAGGGCACATTACCTCCTCCTGCGGTGATGCCTCCTGTCATGCTGACCGGAGCACTCACGATAAGCCCGATTGTCACAGCAAGAACAAAGGGCGGCGTGGCAAGAACTACGACAATAGTGATCGCCCCTCCACCAAAAACCTTGGTACTACACCACCTGTTGGTCCTTGGGTTTGCTACTCTCCATGGACTACCCAAGGACAGCAGTGGACTGGTGCCTGGCGACCTACTGCTGGCTAAGGCCTTCTTGGCCCGCGCCCATCGTCGACTCAACACCAAGCTTACACCACACCATCATACATGTCCTCCTCTCCTACCACATCTTCATGGCATTAGTCTGACCTCATCTCCACCATGAACAACCTATCCGTGCAACAGACCTCATCGTTCGGTGGCTGGGTCAGGGACAACAGCGCCACCTCCCACATGGCCTCGAATGACGGTATACTTCCTTCTTCCTACCATGTCAATTATCCCTCCCGCGTGACTATTGGGAATGGTTCTTATGTTCCTATTCTTCGTGTTGGCCACACCTCCCTTTGCACACCGTACACATCTTTTCCTCTTCATCATGTTCTTGTCGTTCCCTCTCTTGTCAAAAACCTAATTTTTGTTCATCAATTTACTCGTGATAATTCGTGTTCCATAGAATTTGACTCCTTTGGTTTCATTGTCAAGGACCTCTAGTTCGCCATCTCTTTGCACACACCCTTTCCCAAAGCTTCCGCCATGAACTCTAGCTCCTCCACTATCGATCTTATGAAATAAAATGGAGGAAAATAGCAAAGAGTTCTTGGAAGGAGAATGTGATTGCTCTTTATTACTATGAACTGGCTATTACAGGGGTGCCCTCGACAAGGCAGTGGACTAACCCTAAGTATACAGAATGTATTGCTTGCTATGCTAAAGCTCCAGATGAAATCCACTTATCTTGTCATCAATCGGATTGTGGCCCCTCGTCTCCTCCCTTGAACTTCCTTTAAATAACTGATGGAGTGGTGACAGTTATTCCTTGAAGAGACGCCCTTTAGAAGTATCATGCCTGGTCAGAGAATCGATGGTAGTTGGTGAAATACCAACTGTCGAGCAGTTGATGTCAGTGGAAAACATAACCATATACTGGTTATTGTTAGTTACTTAGAGCTATGAAACGTCGTGTGGATTGGAACAAATAAGGCACATGTTCCATTCGTCACACGAAAGTGCCAATTCATTGCTTTTATGAGCGGTCATCTAGTCGAGGACTAGGTACAGGACCTCATCCAACCATGGTACCCATAATGTAATCTCTGGAATCCTTGCGACCATAGGGGTCGTTGGCATTAGGGATTACAACCACGAAGGTCGCACGATCTTTAATTAAATCCAAGTCCATCAACTTTTCCATTCCCTTTGAGCATTTACACAATAAACGACCCTCCTACAACCACCTTCGCGTATTCGGGTGCCTTTGTTATCCTAACCTCACCTCCACCTCCGCTCATAAACTCTCTCCCCCTCCACGACATGCGTCTTTCTTGGCTACCCTAGCTCTCATAAAGGATACCACTACCTTGACCTTGCTTGCCACCAAACGAGTCATCCTCTCACGCCATGTTGTGTTTGACGAGTGTGTGTTTCCCTTTGAAACAAATACAACTCCAGTGCAAGCTCAAATCTTCGATTTCCTTGACCTGGACAGTGCAAATCTTCTCATTCCTATTGTTGGTAAAATCCAACCTGCCGCACCTTTAGGTCCTCCTGTCGCATCTGTCGCGGCAAGCTCTCCCATAGCGCGCTCCACACCCCTTTCCGCGCACCAACTTATACTGTGGCAATTGTCTCTGTCGCACACTATGATGTGCCAGTTCCTTCGCTCATACCATCTGCTGCGTCAGACCCCTTTCCTGCCATGGCGTCACTCCCAGCTGTCGCGGCAGCACCAACCTCCTTGGTGCCGCCCGCCGCATCTGCTTCTGTTGCTCGGCCAACACCTGGCCTGCACATGATGACCACGCGCACCAAGTCTGGTCTTGTGTTTCCCGTGGACCGACTAAACCATTCTGCCATAGTGACTTCTCTTTCTCACATTCCAAAGACCTATTGTGCCGCTCTACAAGACCCACACTTGCATCAAGCCATGATAGATGATTACCATGCTCTCCTTGATAACCACACCTGGTCTCTTGTTCCTCGCCCCTGGTGCTAATGTTGTCACCAGAAAATGGATCTTCAAGCACAAGTTCCTTTCCAATGGTTCTCTCGCCAGATACAAAGCATGGTGGGTCGTCCGCTGTTATTCCCAATAAACAGGCATCAACTACTGATGAGGATCTAATAATCCTCAATTAATTAAATTATTTATCTGTAATTATTATTATAGATAGTAATATCCTCATGATAGTCTTAAGCATATCCCTTATCATTCATAAGGGAGAAACTTAAGATAGTTGGCTGTAAACCATCCTACGACTAACATGTATAGTCGTGAGATGTTCTACGACCACCTGGTGGTCGTAAGCTTTTCTACGACTACCTCATGGTCGTAAGACCCTACAGCTGGCAAAGCTTACAGACATATAGGCCTAATCGACCAGGAAATCTTATACGATTTTTTTGAGATACAGAGCAATTAATATATGTTGTTATCCTATAGGATAACTGCACACACTACACCTCTGTCTCTAATGAAAACTGTCAAACGACGTGGGGTGTCATCTCTCTGAAAGTAACTCTCATCAATGTGTGTATTTCATCAAGCGTTGAGACCCCTTCATGCGCTATATAAAGGATAAAATCAGTGGACATGGGGGTAGGCCAGAAGGAGACATTGAGCATTAGTTTTCTTCTTGATTGTAAACAGGATAGCCAATATGGTAACACAGGAGTAGGATTGTTATTCTCTCTAGAGAAGGTCTGAACCTGTCTAAATCCCTGTGTCTTTCTCTGTGTGGTTCTAATTTTAGGAGACTCTCAAATATTCATTCGTAAGATCGATACTAGATCATCGACAACTACAATGAGACCTTCAGTCTCGTTGTCAAACCATCCACTATACGGGTAGTTCTTAGCCTTGCTATTTCTCATTCTTGGCCTATCCATCAAGTCGATGTTAAAAATGCCTTCTTACATGGCTCCCTCAATGAGACAGTCTACTGTCAACAGTCGTCTGGTTTCCTTGATACCACTCACCCTCAGCATGCTTGTCATCTCCACAAATCTCTTTACGGCCTTAAATAGACTCCACGTGCCTGGTACCAGCGCTTTGCTATGTACATACGCATGTTGGGTTTTGTTTCCTCATCCTTGTATACCTCTCTTTGTGTTCCGGGATGGCGCCAACATTGCCTATCTCCTTTCGTGCGTTGACGACACATCCTAACTGTCTCCTCCTCCACATTGTTGGGTTGGCTCATTCATAGCTTCCACACCGAGTTTGCCATGACCGACCTTGGTGCTCTTCACCACTTTCTCGATATTGCAGTCACCCGCACACTGGGAGGCATGTCTCTCTCAATGATAGTACACCACTGACTTACTTCGCCGTGCTGGTATGCTCGAGTGCCACGCTACTACCATGCCTGTGGACACGCGGGCAAAGTTGTCCACCACCGACGGGTCCCCTGTAGCCGACCCGTCTGAGTATTGGAGTCTTGTGGGTGCACTATAGTATCTCACCTTGATGCGTCTCGACATCACGTATGCCGTTCAGCAGGTCTGCTTACATATGCATGCTCCACGGGAACCGCACCTTGCCCTCATCAAGCGTACCTTGTGCTATGTTAAGGGCACCATTGCTCACAGTCTGTAGCTTCATGCCTCCTCCACGGACACCTTGACCGCTTACTCCGACGTCAACTGGGTTGGTTGCCCGGACTCTTGTCGTTCTACGTCCAGCTACTGTGTTTATCTTGGGGACAATTTGATTTCTTGGTCCTCCAAGCGGCAGACCACAGTCTCTCAGTCAAGTGTCGAAGTGAAGTATCGTGTTGTTGCTCACGTCGTCGTCGAGTGCTGCTAGCTTCGACAACTCCTCCAGGAATTCCATCATCCTTTGTCTTCAGCAACTGTGGTCTATTGTGATAACGTCAACACTATTTACATGTCATCCAATCAGGTACAACATCGACGCACCAAACACATCGAGATCGACATCCACTTCATTCAGGGGAAGGTGTCCCTTAGCCATGTTCGTGTGCTCCATGTACCGACTTCTCTATGGTTCGCCGACATCATGACTAAAGGGCTTCCTACTCAGCTATTTTAGGAATTTCGTTCCAGTCTCTACGTTCGAGAACCTCACGATTAATCCTTCCTTGCATAGCTTGATTATGTAATAACTGTTGCCAATCCGGCACTCGACTATATAAAGGACAGTCCGACATTGCTATTGACGTGTGGTGATTCTCCGAACCTGTCTTACCTTTCTACACGTTCAAGATGGATTCTTTCGTCTCGGTGAGTGTTAACCGTCTGTATTGTTGAATATATAAGCATTTTTTGAATTACTTTAATCCAGAAATATACTAGATAAATTATGCAAATTACTCTAGCCATTTTCACAAAGCAGGTAGACAAGAACACTATAGATATACGAATTTCTAGAAGAACAGAAACTAGCGTACCTATCTCAATGTTCAAGTCAACAACAGATAATAAAGTTAAGTAAACAATAAGTGTGAGATAGGCATACCCAAATCCAGCAGAGGGAGCAGTAGAAGTAGAAGCAGAAGTCTTGGTGAGGTCATCGTTAGTCATGGCGTCGTGGTAGTAGTTGTGCAGTTGATGTAGATGTAGCAGAGAACTTTGTGGATGTCGTGGTAGTAGTCGCGCAGATGTAGACGTAGCATAAAATCAGATGAAGCGAGTAGTCGCGCGAACGCTCCCCAAAAATCTTATTCGTCCTCGCTCGTGCAAGCCTTCAAGGATGAGGGTTTCGGAGGCCTGCTCTCCCGGTGTAGCCGTACACGTGTCTCACCGGGATGGAGATCACCAGAGATAGCAACAAAACTGTGGAGTTCTTTTTGTGTCTGTCGTAGAGAGTCTCGAAGAGAAATCAGTCCACTGTTCTACAGAACTAATAGCCAAAAACAAAGAGGCTAGAGGCTTTTGGAAACGGTCACCATTGATTCGCCATCAACTAGTGTTAACCGCAGCCCACCCATTACTCACTAGTAACTGAACTGTTACTACCAGCCGTTTGTTAATGCCATTAACTGCGAGTCGGTGCGTTTCGATTTTTGAATAAACAAAGAAAAACACGCACGCACCCGACACGCCTGCGTACGCACGCACCCGCACCGCACCGCATGGCACGGCACAGCTCGACGAGGCAAGGCGAGCGAGCGCGCGCGCGTATTGGCTCTCTCCAATTCCACAAGGGGGTTACCATGTTCCACATTTTAAAGTGGTGTAACTCTCATTCAACTCTCCATATGGGACTAAACAGTTTTAGCACGTGCACATGGGCCTTTGGGATTTTTCAGGAATTAATTAGAATTAAAATTAGGCCTAGCCCGTATTAATTCCAACAATCCCCCACCAGATCCCAAGGGCATATGTCAAATGTCTTGATCCACAGTATTATTTTGATATACCAGTGTTTCGATGGAGACCGGTTAAGGTTGAGTTTCCATCTAGAATAGAAGCTACACTTATCCACAACTGCACAATGGACTAAGTTTTGAATTGACAGTTTTATGTGAATAAGTTTCACTTAAGTCCTTAACTGATACTAAGCTGTCAGGCATCCCCGCGGGTTGGAGCATATAAGTCATACTCCTGGTCTATTCATGAGGTTCCTAGAGATTACCCTATCTCATAGACTCTGACTAGTAGTCGGGCTCATATAGGTGTGTTCTTTCAAGACCGCTCTGTAGGACAACATCTTTTCTTAAACAAGCCACAGAACACATTAAGATAAAAATCAACCTGCCATACGGATTTAGGAGAGAATTGCATCTCCAATGGAGTGGGTCTATAAAGGTACTCTTCTTTCAGTTAACCAATAGCTTATTTCGCCAGTCCTACTTCACGGGATCTCCGATCACATAGGATGTGTTACCACTATGGTATAACTCATGTGGGTCTCAAACCCATCTCCCTCGATGCATTGTCTATCACATTCCGTGATAAACTCTTTGTGAAGGGATCTGCGATTCTTAGCTATTTGGATATAGTCCAAAGTTATTACTCCGGAGTTTCTCATTTTCCTGACAGACTTCGGTCTTCTCTTCACATGTCTTGATGCCTTCATATTATCCTTAGAACTGTTCACTTTGACGATCACAGTCTGATTGTCACAGTTTATCAGAATAACCAGTACCGTTTTTTCAACGACCGGCAAATCCATCAAGAGCTCACGAAGCCATTCGACTTCAACAGTGGCAGTATCTAATGTTGTGAGTTCTGCTTCCATTGTTGTCCTCGTTAAGATGGTCTGCTTGCAAGACTTCCATGAAACAGCGCCACCTCCAAGTGTGAAGACATATCCACTTGTGGCCTTAATCTCATCAGCATCAGATATCCAGTTTGAATCGCTATAACCCTCCAGTACCCTGAGGTACCTGGTATAGTGAATGCTATAACTCATATTACCCTTCAGATAGCACATTACCTTCTCAAGAGCATGCCAATGATCATCTCCCGGATTGGATACAAACCGGCTTAGTTTGCTCACTGCAAACGAGATGTCAGTCCTGGTACCGCTAGCTAAATACATGAGTGAACCAATTATCTGAGAATATCTTAATTGGTCTCTGGCTATTCTCCAATTCTTCCTAAGCAACACGCTAGGATCATAAAGTGTTGGAGAGGATTTACAATCGCTATAACCAAAACGACTCAAAACATTTTCCACATAATGGGATTGCAACAATGTAATCCCACCGTCATCACCTCTCAACAGCTTGATGTTCAAGATAAATCAGCTACTCCCAGATCTTTCATCTCAAAATTCTGAGACAAGAAATACTTGACCTCCTTAATCACATTAAGGTTGGTCCCAAAGATCAGTATGTCATCAACATACAGACATAGAATGACTCCCTCGCCCCCACCATGACGATAATACACACATCTGTCAGCTTCATTCACAATAAAACTGCAGATGTTAAAGTTATGTCGAGCTTTTCATGCCACTGCTTATGTGCTTGTTTAAGACCATACAAAGATTTTAACAACTTGCACACCTTTCCTTCTTGACCATCTACTACAAATCCATCTGGCTGTTCCATGTAAATTTCCCCGTCCAACTCTCCATTTAGGAAAGTCGTCTTAACGTCTATCTGATGAACGAGAAGACCGTGTGAGGCAGCAAGAGATAGTAGTACTTGAATAGTGGTCAATCTAGCCACAGGTGAATAAGTATCAAAGAAATATTTGCCTTCCTTTTGGGTATAACCCTTGGCCACAAGCTGTGCCTTGTATTCTCGATAGTACCATCAGGCCTAAGCTTCTTTTTGAACACCCACTTACATCCTACAGATTTACAACCACAAGGACGCTCAGTGATCTCCTAAGTTCTATTAAAGATAATGGAATCCATTTCACTACAGACTGCTTTCTTCCAGTATTCCGCATATGAAGAAGCACATGCTTCACAATGGTACTTGGAGTATCATCGACAAGGTATACAATGAAATCAGAACCAAAAGACTTTGCAGTCCTTTGTCTTTTACTCTTCCTCAGAGTTTTATTGTCTTTCTCCTTAGGAATTTTCTCAGGGGTTTGCTCAAAATGTTCCATTGGAATGACAGGTTCAGGAGTTGTATCAGGCTCCTGACTCGATGAACTAGGCATATCTTTCATCGGAAAAATATCCTCAAAAAATGTAGTATCTCTGGACTCCATAATTGTACCGACATGCACGTCAGGTACTCCCGATTTCACTACTAGAAATCTATATCCAACGCTATGGTGAGCATAGCCTAGAAAGACACAATCCACAATTTTTGGTCCAAGCTTACGCTTTTTGGGAATTGGTACGTTGACTTTCGCCAAACAACCCCAAGTGCGTAAGTATGAAAGTGATAGTTTTTTCTTCTCCCATTATTCAAATGGAGTTATCTCTTTATTCTTTGTGGGAACCCTGTTTAGGACATGACATGAAGTCAATATAGCCTCCCCCACCATGCCTTGGAAATACCTGTTGTGTCTAACATGGCGTTAACCAAATCAGTTAGAATGCAGTTCTTTCTTTCAGCAACCGCGTTTGACTGGGGTGAATAGGGAGGTATCCTCTCATGGATTATACCATGTTCCTCATAGAATAAATTGAACTCATTAGAAAAGTACTCGCCGCCACGATCAGACCTAACCCTTTTGATTTTCTTTTCAAGTTGATTCTCAGCTTCTGCCTTATAGATTTTAAAATAGTGAAGAGCTTCATCTTTAATTTCAAAAGATACACATAACAGAATCTAGTGGAGTTATCAATCAAAGTCATGAAATATCTCTTACCACCTTTTGTCAACACACTATTCATCTCACACAGATCTGAATGTATGAGTTCTAATGGTGCCAAGTTTCTTACCTCTGCAGCCTTATGAGGCTTACGAGGCTGCTTTGATTGCACATAAATTTGATACTTAGAACCTTTGGTAAGGGTGAATTTCGGGATTAACTCTAAACTGGCTAACCGCGTCATACAACCAAAATTTATGTGACAAAGTCGTGAATACCAAATAGTAGTCTCATTATCACTGAAAACGTGGTTCACAACATTATTACACAAATCTGAAAGAGATAGGCGGGACAATCCTTCGCACACATAGCATTTACCAACAAATTGTCCACACTTGGACATTACAAATTTATTGGACTCAAATACCAGTCTAAAGCCATCTCTACAGAAGAGATCCGCTCACAAGATTCTTATTGATAGATGACACATGATGCCGCGTTCTTGATTGCACAATCTTCCTAAAGTAAACTTGATCGACTGCCAACACCATGAGCAGTGGCATGTGACCGTTCCCATTAGAGCAATTTGAATCCGAGTGCAGTAAGAAGAGAACAATGAAATAGCAGCACACACATGTATATTAGCACGGTGTCTATCCACCAATCGGTAGATTGACATACGGAAAAAACGATGAGTAAATTATCATACCCTAATGTTTAGTCTCGATGAGTACCAACAACAACATTAGCAGACTTGGAATTCTGCCCTTGCTGATTCTTCCCACCCTTGCGTTGGCTGCAATTCTTGGCCCAATGACCAAGTTCACCACACACAAAGCAAATGTCATCCTTTGTGTTCTTCTTCTTCTTCTTGAAGCTAGTTGTTTGTGCAGTCTTGTTCTTACATTTGAACTTTTGAGTTTGTCCATTCTTCTTCTGCACCACATTAGCACTAAAATGTCCTTCATTACCTCTGATGTGTGTATCTTTTGCCCTCGCCTTCTCTTCAACATTAAGAGACCCAATGAGATTTTCAACAGAAAACTCTTGTCTCTTGTGTTCCAGAGAAGTAGCAAAATTCTCCCAAGAAGGAGGAAGCTTGGCAATAATGCCTCCCGCGACAAACTTGTCCGGTAACACACAGTTGAAGTGCTCAAGTTCTTTGGCCATGGATTGTATCTCATGAACCTGCTCAACTACAGAACGACCATCAACCATTCTATAGTCATAGTATTGCTCCATGAGATACAATTCACTGCCTGCATCCGAAACCCCAAACTTGGCCTCGAGTGCATCCCACATCTCTTTCCCAGTTTTAATCATCATGTATGCATCAACTAACTTTTCACCAAGAACGCTAATCATGGCACCTTTAAAAGGTTATCGTGACCTCGAGCGCTTGCTCTGTTCGAGAGTAAGTGTTCCTTGAGCTGCCACTTGCCACATGAAAACGTTCATGGCGGTTAGTCAAAGCACCATCTTGGTGCGCCACCTCTTGTTATTCGCACCATCGAATTCAAAGGGTTTTAAGCGTTGACAAAGCGATTGACGAAAAATGCCTATAATAAGGTTTTGGATTGTTGAATATATGAGCATTTTTAAATTACTTTAATCGAAATATACTAGATAAATCATGCAAATTACTCTAGCCATTTTCACAAAGCGGTGAACAAGAACACTATAGATATACAATTTACGGAAGAATAGAAACTAGTTATATGACCCAAATTTCAATTTCATTAAAATTTAAAAGTTTATTTATGTTTATGGTTTTCTGGATTTTGAAGCTTTTATAAATATTTTAAAGCTAAAACAAATTTATTTGCAAAATTAAAAGCCAACAAATAGTTGGAAATAATTTTATTAAGTCGAATGAGTATGGGAATTTACGTGAATTTTTCCATAATTTTGGAAGTATTTTGCTATTTTCTAAAGCTATTATTAATTATCGAATTAAAACAAATAGAAAAGCAAAGAAAACCTCTAACGTGTTTGGGCGAAACCCAAAGGCTCGGCCCAAACTCACTCCCATGTGTGACGCTACGACCAGCCGCCACACCTCTCTCTCACCTTATCCATCCACCGTTGGATTAAAATCCAGCGCGCGCCTCCCACGCGCCTCGTCTTATCTCCACCGCGGGATCAAGAACCAACGGTCAAGATCTTGTTTAACCACCGCACGGTCGAATATCCTCAACAATATGAGCGTGCGATCTTAATCTAACGGCGAGATCTTCGTGCGCCGGAGACTTAAAACCTTCTAATATAAACCATTCAATCTAAATCCTACGGCGATTTCCTCCACGATCTTCTACTCCACCAAGTCCCAACGCGGGATCTAAATCCGGTGGCTCCGTCGTCGTCTTCCTCGCCTTCTTCTCGCGCGTTCAAAACCCCCGACCGCCATTATCGCGACGCGCCCAAGCTCGCTAACGGCCGCCTCCGCGTCCCCGACACCCCGCGGCGTGCGCCGCGCGACGCCTCGTCGCGCACCACGACTCGCACGATCCCCACGCCTCTCCTCTTCTCGCGCGACGGTTCCACCACGCGCCAAAACGCCGTCGCACACCCCACGTCGCCCGCCACCTCGGCCTCCTCTTGCTCTATAAAAGAGCCGTGAGCCCTTCTCCTCCTCCATCTGCTACCACACTCACTCCCCTCTCTCGCACTAGCATCGCGGAATCGCCGTGGAAGCTCCTCCGCCGCGACCGCCTTCTTCTCCGATTCCGACGCCCCCGACGACGTCCTCGCCACACCGACACCACCATCGTCTTCGCCGCAATCTCGCGCACCCGGTGCTCGCGTCGCCTTCCCCGGAGCGCCGCTGGATCTCGTCGCCGTCGCAAGTCCGAACATCGCCGCCGCTCCTTTGCTCGCCGCCGGCCACCTCGTCGCGCCCCTCCGTCGCCAGGTAGCGCATCGAGTTCCCTGTAGCATCCTCTCCCTTTTGGTACCCCTCGTCGCCGGTGAAACGTCGTCGATCGCCGGATCGTTGGTTCCCGTGCGCCGCCCCCGCCCGGCGCCAACGTGGCCTTGCCACATAGGCGCCACATCACCTCTCCTGCTTGCCTGGCGCACACGCGGCGGTCCAGTCAGCGCCACGTGAGCACCGCGTGGCATGGTCCACCGTGCCAGTCCTTCCAAGGTTCGGTGGGTTTGGTTCCTGATGGCCGACCAGCGACACTTGGGGCCCACCTGTCGAATTTAATTTTAAATCTTTTAATCCCGAAATCATGGCTGATGTAATCATTGCGCAATAAATGGATTTTCAGTAGGAAAATAATTCTACAAATTCAATAAAATTTCAGATTTAGATATAAACTTCAAAAATTCATAACTTTTGCATATGAACTCCAAATTGGGTGATTCAAATTGCAAAATTTATATAAAATTATAATCTAGCTAACTAAACCAAAATATTTCAGTTTGGAGTTAATTTGAGCTATGTTTTTGAATTTATTTGAATTTGCATATTGAATTTGTCGTATTTTCGCGTATAGAATTCGACGACTCCGGAGAGTTCGATCAATCTGAAGATTTAGAATTCCAAAACATCGAACAAGACAAGTTACACCATTGACCATATTGCCCCTATTATTTTAAGTTATTTTCAGTTTTTAAATTCCTTATTGCATGCATATGATGTTATAAATATTTTAATATCATGTTTTACATATAGTTAATTCCATATGTTATTGTATGACCAAATTTGAATGTTGTATCTGACTACCTTGATACCATAGGCAAGATATTACCAAAATTCAAATATATGCTTAGCCAAGCTTAGTCCACATTTACAGAATTTGGGAGGGTTTACACCAGATTTCTACAAATTGCTTTCAAACTTGATATTGTGGTATTGTTTTACCACATGAGTTTATAAATGAAGTTTTTATCCAAAATAAAATCAAAATGGGTTTGGACTTGGGCGAAATGGTCGGAATGGTGGGTGCAGGTTTATGCACGGGTTTGATCCGTTAAGATCAAGGCCCATGGGTTGTAGGAATGACGCCCAAGTCAATTGAGGACCAGTCTTTGAGCCGCTTATTGCTATGCCTTAACGTACCACCACATGTCTGTATGGGCGGGATTTGGCTAACTAATTTGTGATGTCCTAATATATTTATGTCATGTGATTTTGTGGGTGTCGGTTAGGCGTTTTATTCCCACTTGGCGCAAGAGGGCTTGGGAGGGCAGTCGGTCAAAGGGCGAAACCTTAGCGGGCATGAATGTACTAGGATAAAATATTGTAAAGGTCTCATGGTAATTGCTCAGTCACACGCCTACGGAGCGTGAATTGGCGACATAACGAGCGTGTCACCTCGTGTGGGTAAAGTTGTACCAACTCTGCGAGTAGAAACTATTCGAATAGCGCGTCATGATCATGGACATGCTAGCGGGGCCACTTAAAGTTAAATTGTTTTTGGTTTTAAATGCTTTATTAAATGTTGAGGATGGTTAATCCTTATGAAAATTTGGGCGAGAAGCCAAGTGTTAGGAGGGGATCCTTCACTTTATCATTGGAGGTTATCCACATTATATCATGGTCATTTCAAAATATGATTCTATCCATAGTATAAAATTGCCTTAGAAACTACTATGCTTATTCAAACTGAAAATGTTGTTTATGCAAAACAACCCCTGCCATACTCACTTGTTTCCTTATGCATGCATTTAAATTCAATATTGGGTGTGACTTGCGAGCACGGTAGTAGTGCTCACTCTTGCTGAATAAATCTTATTCAGGAGAAGACTGCTATCTTGACGGTGAGAACCCGGACGAGTAGGCCTTCTGACCCAGATGATTGCCTGTGGCGCATCGTGTGGCTCCCACTATTATGTTATTTCCGCTGTGTTTATCATTTGACATTTGATATTATTATTCAGACTTATTTGTATTAAACAGTTATTTATTTAATGCCATTTATGTTTTCGTGATATGAATGTGATATTCATTTTTGTGAGACTGTGTACACTGGAAATCCTGGACTGGTGTTTGAACACAGAGAATTCGGGATCCTTCGCTCCCGGGTTCGACACTAGCATACCCATCTCAATGTTCAAGTCAACAACAGATAATAAAGTTAAGTAAACAACAAGTGCGAGATAGGCATACCCAAATCCAACAGAGGGAGCAGCAGAAGTAGAAGCAGAAGTCTTGGTGAGGTAGTCGTGGTAATAGTTGTGCAGTTGATGTAGATGTAGCAGAAAACTTCGTGGATATCATGGTAGTAGTTGCGCAAATGTAGACGTAGCAGAAAATCAAATGAAGCGAGCAGTCGTCCCAACGCTCCTCAAAAACCTTATTTGTCTTCGCTCGTGCAAGCCTTCAAGGACGAGGGTTCCGAGGGTCTGCTCTCTCGGTGTAGCTGTACACGTGTCTCGCCGGGATGGAGATCGTCAGAAACAGCAACAAAACTTAACTGCAAGTCGGTGCGTTTTGATTTTCGAATAGATAAAGAAAAACGTGTATGGCACGGCTCGACGATCGAGCGTGCACGTGTATTGACTCTCTTCAATTTCACAAGGGGGTTAACACGTTCCACCTTTTAAAGTGATGTAACTCTCATTCAACTTTCCATATGGAACTAAACAGTTTTAGCATGTGCACATAGAACTTTGAGATTTTTCAAGAATTAATTAAAATTTAAATTAGACCTAATCCATATTAATTCCAACGCTTATCGCCAGCGCCAGCTCCATCGCCGTTGTGGTCTGGTTTCCCAACACGCCCGTGGTGATCTGCGCGCAGCCCAACAGCAAGGACTGGATCACCATCCGCACCAACATCCAGTTCTCCAACACCTTGCCCTTCAATGGCGGACTCTACGGCGTGACGAAGGTGTGGAGGCAGCTGGTGCAGTACCCTCATGACAGACGGGCTAACCCAGTGGTCGCCGAAGTACCAAAGGAGCTTGGTCTCCCTCAAGGCTGCTGCTACTTCCTTGTGGAATCCATGGGAGCCATGCTTGTTGCCGTCCTTCACAGAGTTGTCAGCAACAGATCCAACTCTAAGGCCTTCGCACGCTTCAAGGTGGACCTCCACCGCCGGGAGCTGAGTCGGGTGCCCGGCCTCGGCGACAGAGCTCTGTTCCTCTGCCCCGATCGGTGCTTGTCCGTCTCGGCCAAGGACCTCCCTTCCATCAGTGCCAACTTCGCCGTGCCCACGAAAGACCACGTCACGGTGCACTCGCTTGACGACGGCTCGTTCGAGAGCCCAGAGACGTTGTGTCATTCACATGACCAGACGAAGATGATCCGGCCGTCGGTGCAGCCCTTCACCATCGCCGATCACCTGATCACCTACTGCCATCGCCGCGAGTGGACGAGAGGGCTCATGTTCCATGAGTTCCACTTCATACCCACTTCTTGGCGAGCCAGCGACAGAGCGTTGCTGCGCAGGATTCCGAAGTTGTAGCTCCAAGGCTGACAGGATAGCGACCTGAAGAGGCTAGAATTGCCTAACCTATTGAGCTTTGCGAGAACTCTCCCTCACAGAGCAGCACTAGCAGGATAGCAAATCCTTTGCAATGGTGCAGTACGGTTGTATTACGTGCTTTACCCATGTTTTTCGATGTGTCATGTGCTCCAGTTTTCGTTGTTCTGCAACTCGTATTTTTCGACCGCGGATTTCAGTGTACGAGCGCGCCTGGAGCCCTGGACGGGGCCAGCCGCCCGGCGGGAAGGAGCTGATCGTAGCAGCGCGGCCCAAGTTGCCCACCCAAGTCTAGCCCACTCGAGTTTTGGTCTGCGATTAACGCCGCGGCCCAATATTGGCCCATCCAAATTGGATCGTGGATGAAATCCGCGAACGTAATCGGCCCACCCGAGATTACCATTCGAGGACAGGGTAACAGGTAGAAGCGCGGTCCACCGGGTCGCGGGTCGAGGAACAGGGTGGTGGGTGAAGTTACATAAAAATGATATAACGATATCATTATTAGGAAACCGGGCCCGGCCAGGAGTCCGGGTCCGGGTGGGCACCTCATCTACTGTAGACTATAAATAGAAGAGGGGACCCCCTCAAATCATGTACACAATTCATTATTGGAAGAGCAATAAAGAGAAGCCTGCAGTCCCCTCTCATACCTGTGTTTCATCTATTGTTGTGTTCTTGTGTTCTTGCATCGTTCTTACGATTCTTGATTTTATATACGAGATAATCGTTCGGACTGGACTCGCCAGCGACGGTTCCTCAACACGTTATCAGCACGATCGACTCTCCTCGTATCGAAAAGGTAACCGTCGATGAATGACACTCGTATATTGAATCGTTTTTCTAGATTGCTTTCAATTCTGCAAATTTGGCTTTCTAGATTTATTTTTCTACGGTGAAAATTTGCTCTAATCTGTCGCGGGCCGACTTGAAGTCGCCGGCACAATGCCGATCGACAGATTGCATGAAAGAGCGGATGTCGATTGTACCGTAGATTGGAAAATTGCGAATCCGTTCTAACCTACCGCGAGCAGATTTGAAGTCGCGGAAAATCCGATCGGAGGTTGCATGGAAAAACCGATGTCAGTTGTACTGTTTTACATCGTATTGCATCTCATACATCCACATGGATGAACAGTAAAAAAAAATTTATGGCGCCGCCGCCTCGCTGCATGAGGCCGCCACCTCCCGATCGCCACGAACAAGCGCCGCGCGCCGCATGGTCGGCGGCGGCCCTCAATCAAAACAAAAAGGAGGAGCACCATGGTGGGCGCCGAAGCCATGCGCCGCGCGCCGCCGCCTTGCGCGCCGGTCGATGCGCTCCCGCGCCACCGCCTTGAAGGCGGCACCCGAACCGGCCATGCCCGAAGCACTTGCGCCGCCCCCACCACCCTTGCCGTGCCGGTCCAGCACCGCACCCTGCCGGCCTTGAAGCAGTGATCCCGACGACCCCGCACCGGCCGCCTCGGGCTTCTCCGGAGTCGTCGCATCCCGGCGCCCCGTCGGCCCGCAGCCGCCGTTTTCCCGGTCCCGCCGTGCCGGTTTTTTTCCCCACCACGCCGGCCCCGTAGTGCCGAAGAAAAAAAAAAAATAGGGGGACGGGAGGAGGAGGAGTTGCCGCCGACGGCCTGTAGCCGCCGCAACCGCCGATGGCCCGAAGCCGTCGCCTCCCCGTTTCGCACGGGCGCGGGCGCCGCCGTTTGCGTGGACGCGGGCGCGCCACCGCCTCCTCCTTTAAGGGCGCTGAACCGCGGCCTCGCGCGCGCGTTTGTGCGTTCGCGCGCGCCGCCACCACCGCCCCGCCGGCCATCGCAGACGCAAGGAGCCGCCGCCACCGGGTCGCCACTCGCGGCCGCTTTGCAGCCGCCGCCGCCGCATGGGGATGGAGGGTCATGAAACCCTAAAGGGAGTCCTCCCCCCCTTTTTGATCCGGCCGGGTGGGCCCATGGGCCGAAGGAAAGAAAGCGGCCCAAATAGAAAAAGGGTGGCCCGACCGCCAAGAAAAAAAAAAGGGTTCGGCTGAAAAAAAAACGAAAGAAAAGGAGGGGCATTTTGTAAGAAGGACCTTGAGGTTTTTCCAATATCGCACGAAATTTTCATGCAGAAAGGAAACTTTGCAGGAAAGGCCTCCGAAAATAGGAAAATTACGTGCAATTTCTCTCTGAACTGAGTTTTTCGCGTTCTAGCCCCCGAAACTTGCAGTTTTCACCGAAAAGTCATTTTTCTAGCAGAAAAGGGCCTCGGGAATCCAAATTTTTGCATATTTTTGAAATTTGAAGCATATTTATTCTTGTTATTGTTATTTCTATGCTATTTATTACTGTATTTACTGTTTTGATTATTTGTAATTATTTATATTGCTTTTAATCATTGAAAATAGCAGTAAATCTTGAAAAATGCGTAGAAAAATACGGGAACATTATGAGAATCCTTGCAACCTTTTTATGCACATTACCAGCAGTAATCTTATGCATCTCTTGCATGAATATGCAGATGACTGGAATTACGAACCGGGAGTTCGAGGAGCTGGCCCAGCATGGCCAGAATTATTTGACTTGGGCATCAGATGTTGAGATCGTACTGGGAGCCAAGAAGCTTCGTACTGCCATTGGGCTCGGCGCCTCAGACGCCGTTCCAAGCTGCGAGGAGAATGATCGAGCACTTCATTTTCTCGAGACATCACCTTTGCCTAACTCTCAAGAATGAGTATATGGCGAGAGAAGAGCGAGCGGCATTATGGACCGCCACAAGAAGCGGTTCGGCGAAGTACACCATCACGCCCGGCGAGCAGAATGGACTCGACTACGTTTCTTGACTATAAGACCGTGGGGAGTACAACTCGCTTTGCATGAATTTGTACAAATCTTGACTTTGTGGTAAAGTAATCACAGATGAGAGAGGATTGAGAAAACCCTATCTACCTTTCACCCAAATGCGGTGCAATCCGCACGCAACTATCGTCGAGGATGGCTTCAAGGAATATGCGGCGATTGATATTATGCAAGTTGCGGAAGCTCAAGATGAGGTTCTCGAAAGAACTACATCTCGCTGACCACCTAGTAGCAAAGTTGGCCATGAAGTCAATGCCGCGGCTACAAGGTGAGAAAGCCTCACTCAAGCGAGAGCGGGAAGGGTAAGGTCATGAGCCACAAGACTAAGCAAAATGCTCAAGTCAAGAAAGGCGACCAAAAGAAGTGCGATGAGAAGCCCTATGGTCGGCGGGACCAAAGTCGCTACAAATGTGGCACTTGGGGACATTGGTCACGTGTCTGCCGTGAACCGCAGCACGTGATTGATGCTTTCAAGGCAAAGAAGAAGGGCAAAGGACAGCATGAGGCGCACCTCGCCATTGCAGGCATTGAAGATCCACAGTCATTGGCTGCACCTATGGATGTGGACATCCCTGCAGCAAACCCTACCACTCCTTCTTTGGACATTGCGGCGACCAAACCGTAGTTGAAGAAGAAAACATAGAAGTAGACCAGTTGAGCGAAGTTAATTCTTACTTCGCTGATTCAATCTAGTGCATGCATGGCACTTAGTTTTACAGTCGTTTGCAGTTTATGTTAGAATTTTGAATTATTGAATAAAGGTTGTAAGCTCTAGAAGAGCATTTGCAATAAATTCTTATGATGTGTCCAGCAAGACTTTTCCCGTATTAATGAAGCAAGTTTGTTCTGTTTTGAAGTATGATTTATGTGTGGATTGTTTTCGCTCCATATTAATAAATACTTTATATATCGAGCAGCGTGTGGCGCCTATGGAGGAAGTGTGCCTAGCGGATAGCGGCAACGAATACCATACTAAGAGAGCGAAATTTTCGATCGATCGGCAAGAATCTTTGGTAGTCTTACGACAATCGCTGGCAGCGATACTTGTATAATAGGCTCAGGAAGAGCCACAATTATACTCCCAATGGGCACGACATTGGTCATTGAAGAAGCCTTGTTGTACCCGGAATCGACTAGAACTCTCTTAAGTTTTAAAGATATTCGCGCTAACGGTCTCCATGTAGAGACTGAAGAAGAATATGGTAAGGAATACCTGCTCATTACAAAGCGTGAAGAGAATGGGAAAAGGGTATTAGAACGACTTCCTTCATATGAATCTGGGCTATACTACACTCATATTAGGGCACTGCGACCTATCTTGTCTGAAAATATCTTTTAGAAGCTCGAACTTTTGTCTCGGCATGATAGATTAGGCCACCCAGGTCTTAGAATGATGAGAAATATAATTAACAATTCTCGGGGACATAATATCAATGTAAAGAATTTCCGAATCCGAAGATTTCGTGTGCCTGCATGTGCCAACGGAAATTAATTACTAGACCTTCTCCTCGAAAGTGAAGGATGAAATCCTGCATTCTGGACCGAATCCGGGGAGATATTTGCGGTCCTATTCAGCCTGTCGGGGCCATTTAGGTACTTTATGGTGCTCATCGATGCTTCCTCGAAATGGTCGCATGTATGCTGTTATCTACAAGAAACCATGCTTTTGCAAAGTGATCTCGCAGATAATTAAAATAAAGAATAATTTCACGATCATCATGTAAAGTCCATCGAATGGACAACGCGGAGAATTTACTTCAAAGGCCTTTGATGATTATTGTATGGCAATGGGAATTACCGTTGAGCACTCGGTACCACATGTCCACACCGAATGGACTAGCGAAGCATTGATTAAAAGAATTAAATTCATTGCCCGACCACTTTTACGAATTGTAATTTACCAACTACATGTTGGGGACACGCGATCTGCATGCAGCAACTCTCATCAATTTTAGACCGTCGAGATACAACATCCATTCACCTATGCAACTAGCGCAAGGGTCACCACCGAAAATCTCTCATCTTGAAGGTTTGGTTGCAAGGTTTATGTACCTATACCACCTCGCATGAACGCAATGGGCCCTCTCAGAAAATGGGATATCGTTGGTTATGAGATCGCATCCATAATCGTGTATCTGGACCCAATAAGCGGAGATTTGCATACTGACCCGTTTACGTGACATATTTGATGAGGATAGTTTCCGTCATTAGGGAGGAAATCAACCTCTTGATAAAAAATATCGGAAATAACGTGGCAAGCCACGGAATTAATGCACATGACCCACGCACTAGTGAAGCGGATAGAAGTCCGAAGATAATTGATTTGCAAGCATTAGCGAATCAAGCGCTGACCACTTTAGTGATTTGAAGAGCGTGACCAAGTCGCATGTGCGCACGCAATGCACCGGAGAGGGTTGAAATACCAAAGAAAATAGAAGGTATCCCTAATCCCGTCCAGAGGCCTCAGAATAAAAGGACGAGAACTCCGGCCCCTCGAATCCCAAGTAACCGGGGACGCCTGGCGAAAAAGGATAAGAAGGACTTGTCACAACCGATCACTGAAGTTCCCCACAAACAGAAGGGGAGCCAGTTGAGACCTGGCACTGGTATAGAACTTTCAGCAAAAGGCATACGGTTTGAATATTCCACCGAGGAGACATCGGCATGGATGTGTGCACACATCAATTTGAAAAACTAAAGGGACTTGCCCCCGCAATTGAAAGCAGCGGTGAACAAGTAGAAGCATTAGCAGAACTGCCCCATGAAGAAATAGCTATAAATTATGTGACCACGGGAGAATCTATGAATAGAGCAACAGCTAATGTCGACATTTATTTTGCAAAGAAAATTGCCACAATCATTGATCTTGATCCAGAGCCTGCATCGCTCGCTGAATGCAAGAAAAGATCAGATTGGAAAGATTGGAAAAAGGCAATAGAAGCAGAATTAATATCCCTGAATAAAATAGAGGTATTTGGGCCTGTAAGCCGCACACCTCCTCATGTGCACCCTGTAGGGCATAAATGGGTATTTGTTCGAAAGAGAAATGAAAGAAATGAAGTTGTAAGATATAAAGCAAGGCTTGTTGCACAAGGTTTCACTCAAAGACCAGGAGTCGATTATGAAGAAACCTATTCCCCGGTCATGGCGGAACTACCTTTAGATATTTAATCTCAATGGCGATAAATCTGAATTTGGAAATGAAATTGATGGATGTGGTAATGCATACCTTTATGGGAACTTGGATTCGAAATTTATATGAAGGTACACGAAGGTATCCTGTCATAGAACCAAGACAGAGCAAATAGAAATCTATCGATGTGCAACTCGAGAAAGTCCTTTGTATGGATCAAGCAATCAGCGGGATGTGGTATAATCGCCTAGCGACTTTCTCGCAAGAAAGGCTACGAATAGTGAGGATTGTCCTGTGTGTTTATACGGCGATCCCAGGATGGATTCTGTATAATCTCAGTATATGTAGATGATCTGAATATCATCGGGACTTTAGAAGATATTGGAAAAGCAAGCTCTTACAGAGTCGAGTTGAAATGAAAGATCAGGTAAAACCAAATATTGCCTAGGCTTGCAGCTTGAGCATACCCCTGAAGGGATTTTAGTACATCAGTCAACCTACACTCAGAAGGTGTTGGAAAGGTTCGGCTTTGAAAAGGCATATCCTTCAAAAGTGCCAATGATCGGGAGATCCTTGCAGCAAGACAATGACCCGTTCAGACCTAAAAAAGAGGGGGAGGAAGTCACGGGACCGAATTCCCATACTTGAGCGCAGCTTGGAGTACTCATGTATTTAGCAAACTGCACTAGACCGGACATTGCTTTGCAGTGAATCTCTTAGCAAGGTATAGTGCGAGAACCTACCAAAAGGCATTGGCGATGAATAAAGGATGTCTTCCGATACCTCCAAGGAAGTAAAGATCTTGGCACATTCTGAAAGAACCAGGACCTTACAATGATCGGCTATGCGAGATCTTTGGTACTTGTCGGACCGCATACGACTAAATCATAAGCAGGCTATGTATTCTGTGTGGTGGGCGCAATTTCATGGAAATCATCGAGGCGAGTTTGGTATCAACCGACGAACCACTCGAAATTATAGCACTATACGAGGCCGCACGGGAATGCTCTTGGCTTCGGCGGATGATTCACCACATCCAGCAGTCATGTGGATTGAATACCGCACAAACCCCCACTATTATCTATGAAGATAATGCAGCTTGTGTTGCACAAGTGCAGATGGGTTATGTGAAGAGTCCTCTCACAAAGCATATCAACCCCAAGTTCTTCTATGCTCATGAAATGCAAAAGATGGACGAAATTAAGGTACTGCATACTAAGTCATGTGAAAATCTTGCAGATTTGTTCACTAAGTCACTTCCAGCATCTAGCTTTGAAAGGTGCGTACGTGGAATTGGAATGATAAGACTTAGAGAAGTGCAGAATTCAGGGGGAGAACCTTCACAAACTCATTACTAAAGCTTGATTACGAAGATCGAGTACCCAAAGAGCAAATCCTGGAGATTAAATAAATTGGGTGAATTGTACTCTTTTTCCCTTGACGAGTTTTCCTGAAGTTTCTCGGTTAAGGTTTTTAATGAGGCAATTCGTGCGACATAGCAGAACGTGATACATGTACTCTTTCTCCAAATTTTTCCCACTGGGTTTTTATGGAGTTTTAGCGAGGCATGGACATGAAGGATGAGAGACCAAGGGGGAGTATTAGGAAACCGGGCCCGGCCAGGAGTCCGGGTCCGAGTGGGCACCTCATCTACTGTAGACTATAAATAGAAGAGGGGACCCCCCCAAATCATGTACACAATTCATTATTGGAAGAGCAATAAAGAGAAGCCTGCAGTCCCCTCTCATACCTGTGTTTCATCTATTGTTGTGTTCTTGTGTTATTGCATCGTTCTTACGATTCTTGATTTTATATACGAGGTAATCGTTCGGACTGGACTCGCCAGTGACGGTTCCTCAACAATCATATCTCACGAATCGTATCTAGGTCGATGAATACTTATCCGGTACGTGAAACGCGGCATCATCGAACCGGTGAAACCCGGTTTATGAATATTCATGCGGTACCTGAAACTTTCACGCGGCATCATCGAACCGGTGAAACCCGATCGATGAATATTCATGCGGTTCCTGAAACGTGGCATCGACCGGCGATCCCTTTGACTGCCTACCCGAATTTCGGCCGCGGTCGAGTTCGCATCATCTGTGCGAATTGCGAAACATGAGGAAAATCCTGTTTCAGTATTCTATGTGTTTTTACCTGTTGAACTACCAATGGGTTTACAAAACTGCCAGTAAATTTGGACGTCACTAGATATACACTCATGGAGAGACTTTAATCTCTTTTTTTTAACCGGCGAGAAACTTCAATCTTGATGCACGACCAGTCACGCCCATCAGGGCACATAAATGGTACTAATTGTAATCAGGACATACATGATGCAGTGTGTGTGAAGATCAGCACTCGTTTTGGCAAAATTGAGGAACTTCTGGGAAACAAGATCAAGGATGATTACATAAGCAGCAGAAACCAGGAGGCATTGATTCAACTCGTCATGAAGTGCAGGTGCTTGAAAACAGACAAAGGCATGGACAGCCAAAAGGGCAAAACAAACGAATCTTACATCAAATAATCAGGGAGAAAAATGGAGATTTTATTCCACAACTCGTTATTTGCACAACTTCATTCTTAACCATGGGGGATACGAAACACCAACTACTTTGCAAATTGCAATATTGGCCGAGTTCACATACTTATATGTACAATATTCTTCCAGAGAGGTTGCTGAGCCCCTTGATTAGCACGATATCATAAAATGCCACCTTAACACCAAATACCCTGCACAGAAAAGGTAATATAGAGTAGGGTTAGTCTGACATGCTATGCCGTGCTGTGTTACATACGTGGCACGGCAAATATATAAAAGCAGGTGCTTAAAATTAGTTTGTCGATTAAAGCAGAAGGATGATTTGTCAAACTACCTTTCTATTTGGGCCCCTTATTTGAAACACGTTTGAAGACTAGAAAGGAGTTAAGGAACCACATGGAACAATGCAAAATTACATTCCAACTATGAAATGCTGTATGCATATGTAATTGTGAATGGAGTTGTGTCATGAAAACTTGTAGGGCCCATGTGTCATTTGTGTGGATCAGGGAAAAAATTGGCCGGTTACCGGCGGTAACTGGAAATACCGACCCAAACAGGTAGGAAAAAAACCGGCCATAAAATTTAAAATTTAAATTTGATTTTTTGACTACATAATGCACTTCCTAGGTTGATTTAGGCCTTTTTTTTGCGCTAGATTACATATTGTATGAGCTAAATATGCTTGAATTATTGTATGAGTAAGTCCCGAGCGGTTTTTTCAACTAACTATATGAATTAACCTAATCTAGCGAGCTTAGCGTGATCCGTTTCATCAAATCTTTATTATTTATGACCTCTTAAGCCTCAATGGATTGATGTTTGTTGCTAAAACAAAAGTCTCTGGTCTTTTACAAATTTGTATGTATGACATAAGTACTCTATATATTTTGTTTCTCTTGGATTTGGTATTATGCTTAACAAAATAGTTCATGCAATCCAATTATTCATTTTACATTTTTACTCTATATGCATGTAGTTCAGATTAACAGACACATATGATCAAATATGTTCTTGATTGGTTTTATTTTGTTGCAACACCCATGTTTCAAATAGAGATCTTAGCTTATAACCAATTACTCGGTTACCTTTTTTGCACTCAAAGTAACCTAATCAAATCATTGATGATCATGCCAGTAGATACTACCTACTTTCTAAACTAATCCTCCATCAGGTTTTTCCTGGTTTTTTTGACCGGTTTTCCGGTAACCGGTTTTCAAAATTCGCAATTCAAAATTCAGTTTGTGAACTTCGTCCGGTTTTTTTCCGGTTTTTCCGGTAACCGGCCGGCTACCATTACCGGCCGCTGACCGGGATTTGCACCGGTACCGGTTTTTTGATCCTTGGTGTGGATGCACATCCATGATCATCAAACTACTGTTCTACGGTCACAGCAACCAAGTCAATGGAAAGGGGCATAACAACTTGTAAAATCCAAACTGCACCACTGACGCTCCTTGTTCCCTTCTCATATGATAGTCAACTTCATAACTATTTCAGAAAAATTCTTCAAGCGCTAATTCAAACTTGGCTGTGCTTTCCATGTTCTAATAAGAATAATGAGCTAAGAAGAATAAATTGTTACTAAGAAGGTTGCTAATGTACGGAAGTTTGCAAACTTTGGGTTGTAGTATTACAGAGAATGAAAACTCACCCTAGGTTTTGCTAACTGACTCGGCAGCTGCTGACAAAGGCTGATGATCCTCCAAGAACGTTTGTGCTGAAGGAAGAGAAGAAAGGCTCATTCTGGCAGCCCCTTTATCCTGAAGATCATCTGTTTCTTTACCATCTGAAATACCTGTTCTCATGCCCCTAGAAGGTATAGAAAAACTACGGGCTATAGGCCCAGGCGGTGTTGGTAAAGGCGACGCAGTTTGTGGAGCACTTGCTGGTGTTTGCCTTGCCCTAACATGGTCCTGGCCTCTGGGTGCCAAAGGGGCAGAATTTGGTACCAAGGGGGCAGAGTGGGCAGCTAAACTAGGAAATGCTGTATTTTTTGATGAACTAGTGGGCGGTCGAGGTAGCTCATGAAGCTCCTTGATTTTGGGTGAGGACATGGGTGGTGGTGAGGTACTGGGCGAAACTCTGACATGAATAGCTGACTGATGTGCAGAGCTGTGCCTCGGCGCAACAGAGACAACGTCAATATTCTCTGTTGACCTTGCTCTGGGAGCAATTGGACCAGAAAAGGACCCTCTCTTCACCTTTTTGTTGTCAGAATAAATCTTCAAGTCATGATAACCTGGCAAAGCTAGATCACCCACTGGGAGCATTGTCCTTGTCTCTGCAGTATTGGTATTGCTCTCTTTCAGCACTGACTGCGCATTAGATAATCTGGTAGGACTTGGTAGCTTATTGTCTCTCAGATCTCCCATATTTGTACTTGGGTTGAGGGGAGATGAATGGAATGCACCTTTGCTCTCAAGAGGAGATCCAGAAGTAGGATGTCCTGAAACTATCTGAGAGGTGGCTCGAACATCATTTGGAGTAGGCAAAACATAAGTATTTAACTTCCTCGTCGCAGAACGCCGCAACTCTTTTATTCTCTCTGCTGTCTCAAGCTTTTTCTCAGGAAAAAGTGGGGCTGACTGACTTCCAGATCCTTGTCTTTCACCAGGAAAAGAGGAATACTCTCCTTTGCTTCTATCAAAAAATTCCTGCAAAAATCAGAAAATCAGATGAAGGGCTCCAAAGACGGGAGAAGAAACAGTCTATGGTAAATAAAGTGGAATATTTTGGACAGGAAAAGGAAAACAAATTAACAAAAAAAAAAGATGTACACAAGTTAAATTCAATTTACAAACAGTGGCTTGAGTTAAAAGCACCCACCACGCTATTGAAAGCACAATAAGTAGTATACGTGGAAATTTAAATATGGGGAACATTTTACAATATTTAGATCTTTCCAACACATGGAATAAAATTCTGCCTAATTTATACTCTCAACAATTTACAGTTTGTAATAAATTATATTAAAAAAATTGGACAGATAAGAAACACCGAGGCACATGTATTAAATTCTCATGAAGCAATAAAGTTTTATACAAGTGCAGTGAGACACAATTGTAACAAAACCAGATCAAGCAACACTCTAGAATATATCCTTTACAAGGATATTTAACTATGCTTAAATTGCGAGCTATATTAGTACCTCCGTAGGACTCCTGGAATCATGACCAGCTTCTGTGGCTTCCTTATTCTCTCCATAATCAAAAGACAGCTCGCCATCATGACTGTCATTGTAATCGTCGTCATTTTCATCTTCAACATAGTAATCCTCCTCCTCAAGTGCACTGAACTGATGATCAATGTGTTGTTGCTCAGCAGCAAGCCTAACATGTGGCTCTACAGCCTCAAGAGACTTGAGCCCCTTTCTGAATAAATTTAGCTGGTTGGCATAAAATATCAGCCAATTTACACCAAATTAATTTATGCACAAATAGCCAAAAACAAAATAAAAAGAGGAACATTTCCAAGTGATCAAATGTGCACCTGTGCGGCATGGTGCCGAGCAGCTTGTGTGAAAAGACTTCGGAACTGTCCTTGCTTCAATGACTTTAACCGGAATAGAAAAAGAGTTGCTTCCTCTTGATAATCATCCTGGGCTTGTTTCAATTGCTCTGACGCACCAGTATCACCTTTGGCATTCTTAGATCTTCCCTTGTCTTTCTGCGCATTTAGCATGAATTCGAACAATTCTCTGAAAGGAGTATTGGAAACTTAAAAATCATGTCACCAGGGCAAGAACGTAAGCCACATTCTGTACAAACACCATACCTTTTTTCATCACAATGGCGCTTCATTCCCTGCAAGAAAACAATACTCTGCAAATTAATTGTCATTCCTCCTGGAATAAGAGCATAGTTGTCTAATGGACACATACAACTAAATTCTTTCAACAAGTACTCTTTACTAAATAAATATTTTAACAAGAGACGCATCATTAGAACATAAACAAAATTAAAGTCATCAACCTGCCTAGGAGAAAACAATAAAGTGGGTTCAAACTAGAAATTTGATGATGCATGCCAAGCAAGACCATTTTTGCATTATCAATGACACACCTTTTAATAAAGGAATCCTTTAATAAAACATAGGTCAAGTCATGTGCTATACTAGAAAGTTGATTTGAGCCCCGTCATAATACAAATAAATGTTTTATTAGTCAAAGATTAATTTTTAAGCTCAAGGACCATGGTATACAATTATACATAGCAAGTATTTGAAAACATGCATTGCATTTATTATGGCCTAAACTGCTGTCTTTTCCTCCTCTTGATAGAACAGATAGCCCATTTCTATATTGCTTATATGATCAGAAGACCACAAGCCAGATAAGAAGGCGGGAAAAATAGCAAAATGATATGATACAGGGCAGGAATAGACCACATAGAACAGGGTATGAGCATAAAAATAGAGATGCACATAACGCCTGAATGCATTAGAGTGAAAGGCCATACCTCTACAGTTTGAAGCTCATTAAGAAGGGACTGCGATGGAGTGGTAATGGTATTAAGAACATGAACACGCTGAGGAAAAGATAATGGCACAAATCAGCAGTAGAAGATTATAGTAAATCGGCAGCTTTAATAAATAAGCAACTAGAAACTTACATAACTATCTACAAGTTTCCGAAGTTCAAATTGTGCTTTCCCTAGCAACAGCAAAACCTTATCTGGGGAGATATTGTTAAATGTAAGCATCAAACAGCAAAGTGTGCAACGGTCGAAAGTTATATGGCATGTTCAATAACATTAGGAGGGACACATTGAACTTTTTTATTCCCTATTTTCTTTTCTTTTCTTTTCTTAACGATACAGTGACTACTTTCTCTCCAAAAAAAGAAAGAAAGAAGATGATGACTACTGACTAGCAAGAGAAGATGGGTAATGCAAATAATTTGCAATATTTCATTTTCTCATCTTCCTTGAAGAGCCTACTGCAGTTGTTGCAAGAGATATTTTTTAAGCTGACGAATGCGGACAATGACTTCTTTGTTATCTTAAATGCTACCATCATAACTGCTCCAGTTAAGCTGATTGGTGCCACATCTTGACACAAAATTTGCACTGCTTTGGCTTCTAATCAGCAACACCAACTGGCAGCGGGCAGCCACATATTTTGTCAAAAAGCAACGAATAGGACAAGATGATATAGCTGTTATGAATATTGTATGTATGTATTCAGAGGCCCAATGGACAATATATATAGAGTACAAAGGGACACGAGTCTAAACCCTAATACAATAGGAAATACCATAAATACCCTTATATCCTTACCCCCTCAAATGCAAGGCTATGCAATAGCATTGCATTTGGAAAGGGTTGACACTAAAGTATGGAAAATCTAAAATCCGAGTCTTGATAATGTCGTCGTAGCATGTATCTCTTGGAAAATGTCGATAAAAAAATCTCCTCCCATCTTTGGTCGTGCGACAGTCCATAAAGTACAAGGTGTAGGAGCAAAGTCGACCGCAGCAACATGACGAAGAAGATGATAAAACCGACAAAAAAATAAAACTGTCAAGTCGAATAGGAATAGATAGAAACATGGCGGCGCAGATCGAAACCCAAGACGGCGATGACGCAGTGCATAGGAAGCGCAAGAGAGACGCAGTGCACAGCAAGCGCAATAGAGACGCAGTGCACAGCAAGCGCAATAGAGACGCAGTGCACAAGAAGCGCAATAGAGACGCAGAGCACAAGAAGCGCAACGGATGCACAGTGCAAAAGAAGCGCGACGCAATGCACAAGAAGCGCAACGGAGACGCAGTGCAGAAGAAGCGCGGTGCAATGCACAAAAAGTACACCGGAGACGTAGTGCAGAAAAAGTGCAACGGCCTTAAAAGCTTAGGGCAACGGATCTGCAGCGGCTCGAAGAAAAGAACAGCGGCTGCTGCTATGCAAAAAGAATTCCTATCCTTCTATGACAGACAACAAATTTTTGTGGACTCGCATGGCTTAGATGAACTAAAAAGAGATTTACGGACTTGGATGGGCGCAGTGAAAGAAACGACACAAAGGATAGCTAGCAGTAAAAACTAGCAAGACTAGCAGCAACAAAGACCAGTAGATACTAGCAGGCACCAACACACCGACAGCAGAAGATCCAATGGTCACAGCATCCTCACCACCCTCACCAGATGGCCATTGAATTCCCACAGCATGTCGTTCTCATCTCCATCTCCCAAAATATCATCCACCCGAAAGCAGAAAACAGGGGCTTCGCCATGGGCAGTGAAAAGGCCACAGCAACAAAAGCCATCCAATCTGGACACAACCGAGCCATCCGAATCATCTCCCTCTCTTCTTCTCACACACATAGCAAGCACCAAGCCACCAAAGCAGCTTCTCTCCGCTGACAGCCGCACACCAAAAGGCAAGGGAGGCCGAGCCGAAGGCAAATCCGGAGGCAGCAAGAAGATTCGGCAATGACCCAAAGCGCGAGCATGGTCTTGAGAAGCAGCGATGGTGTCGAGGAGCTGGCCGCGAAGAGGAAGCAGAAGGCGGCGCTGGATCGTGTGGTGCGGGCTCGGGAGCAGACGACGATGGCCCGATCCAGGGGCTGCAGGCCGGCGACGCGCGGATCCTGGCGGGAGGCTCGGAGACGGCGGGTAGCAGAAGACGCCGCTGCCGATGAAGACGAAGCTCGGGAGACGAGAGGCCGCCCCCGGGAGCAAGATCGGTCCTCCCGGGGGCAGCGGCAGCGTAGGCGAGTAGAGGCTAGGAGGAGGCGGCTACGGTAAGAAACCCTAACCCTAACATTTGCTCTGATACCATGTTATGAATATTGTATGTATGTATTCAGAGGCCCAATGGGCAATATATATAGAGTACAAAGGGACACGAGTCTAAACCCTAATGCAATAGGAAATACTATAAATACCCTTATATCCTTAACAATAGCATGTGAATTTTTTGGGTGGCCAATATAGGTGGAGAAATAGGATAATCTAAGTTAATAGTTGAACAAACACACAATATATGGAGATAATTTGCGTTACATAGGGCTAAAAAGGAATGGAGATTTACATAAGAGATTCCTAAACTTATAAAGATAAGATCTATCACATATTGGTACTGAAGGTCAACCTGGTAGCTTTAAAACGTTCATGGTAATGACAATAATGTATTGATACTTGGACTATTCATTATAATTTATAAGCATGTATTAGTATTACCATCAAATCATCAATTACTAAAATAACAAGTTCGGGTAGAAAAAGAATACACAAAATGATTACCATTAACTCCATCCTTATTTGGTGTGACTCTTTTAAGTAAACAAGTCCCCATTTCCTGTAATGCTTCAGAGAACTCTGCATGCATACATCAACTACTTACTGACATCCAATAAAGGCTCAAAACACATAGATTTGTAGCAGCAATAATCCTATAAAGCAATAACCTACAAAGTCATATAGCTGTTAACATTTGACAAATGCAAATGAACTGACATCACACAATGTCAGTACGATGAACAACACAGAAATGTTTAAGATTTTGTGCCACTGTGCCCTGAGTGCGTGAGTGAACAATCATGAAATATGGGTCATAAATGCGCTCCCAGTCAACCAAAAAAATGTAAGAATATTTTCCATCCATCTGAAAAAGGACACCTAGCTATTCATGTGCAAACCTAAGTACTCAACAGAAAAGAAAACTTAAGTGATTGATCGACAAAATATCTCCATTAAGTATTGTAGGAAATCTGTAAATTGAAATGAAGATAACACATAAAGGTATTGCAACTGATCTTAAAAAAGAAAAAATATTTTCGGAAAAGAAAAATACCATATGCACTGTTTGCAATTGCTGCCGCAACAGCAAGCAAGTTATCATAACAGCTCCTCATATCTGCCATATCCTGTTAAAGTTAAGTAGCATTTTGAAACAGTATTAGCAAGAAGCTGATACAGAAGTTCTTCTTAATACAAAGAAAAGTTTTGGAGTTTTAACGGAAGCAGCTTGTTTGGAATTTCGATTAAGCTATACTGTTGGTAAATAGCACCACATGCTCTCTCATATTTCGTCACTGTTTTCATTATTCAATATACCCCTCATTCAACAGTTTGATTTTGAACAATTAAACACTCCTGAATAAACTGACACTTGGGAATGGATCACTCTCTTGTCAGATCCAACAAGATTTGATCAGATCCAAATGGAGTAAAATGCCACCCTCACTACCTAAAAGACTGAATAGCTTAATCATGAGGCCTGTTGGCTACCGCGCTATTGCAGCTAAACTTCTCAAATGTTTAGTTCTTCCTCACACCAGAGCAATACTGCACGGCCACGCAAGCAGCATAGTCACTCAATTCTCACCTCATCGAACAAAGGAAGCAAAAGTTTACCAATCAAAACTGAACCACCGGCGCCAAAACCAAATCACACGTGAATCCTCCAGAAAAAAACACAAAAAATCAGTTGAAATTAGCAAAACCACAGCACCAGCAGCAGATCAAAGGAAACTATCTGAGAGTTACATGAAACTGTGCTCATGACAAAGTAAATGTGAGCAGGTGATCATCCAAAAATCTCAGATTTCCAGCCAGAAACCAAACAATTCCCGGGCGTCGCACTAGGAAACAACACCAGGCTCCTTCTTCCCTTTCAAGCTTCAACAATCTCCCACAGCTGTTTAAACTGAAATGGAGCGCAGATCCGAACACTAACATCCCAATTTACTCCATCCAGAAGGGAAAATTCCCAAACAATTCGCACGACAGAGCAGGCTCCAGACCCACACACCAACTCCGGCAAACCCATCGCAAACCAAAATCCCCGACCTCAACTCCCTACAGCCCAGTAGCTCACCGCATGCACGCTGCAAATCACACGCGGAACCGCTCCTCCCTCGCAAGATCTCCACGCCCCAACTCACCCACCCACTCGCGCTCCACGAGCGAAAGTAAGAGAAGCAGCTCCGCACCTGGGCAGCGGCGAGGAGCTCGTTCGCCGCGGCGGCGGCGGCGGCGGCGGCGGTGGAGTGGCCGCGGTGGCGGTCCACGCGCTGCTCGTGGCGCTGCAGCGCGAAGCCCCGCAGCTTCCGCAGCGACGACTTCATCTCTGCCCCCCGAACCCGGATCAGGCGCGCCGCCGGACCGCCGAATCGAGCTCCAGATCGCCGCAATTCGACGGGCCGAGCCGAGGCGGATTCCCGAAAACCCTAGCTAGCCCTACACACTATCACTGAGGGGAGAGGGATTGGAGAAATGGGAATCTTCCTTTTCCTTTCTGTCTTTCCGAGCTCAAGTGCGAGTGGTCTGCTACTGCTGCGCTTTCTTTCTTCTTCCTCCTTTTTCCTTTGCGCACTATTTTAAGGTGCCCTTAATGTTCTTATTTTCAGTTGCTTCTTTCTTTAAGCTTGATTAGTTTGATCCTCGCTCCGGCCTTTGTTTGGTCAAAGAAAGAGAGCAACCGGCGAATGGAAGTTATGCCTCGCTTATCGTTCAATCAAATATAATCGCAGCGTACGGATCAATGGTAGTTTTTCACGTAGAGTATTCTAAAGTTTATCGAATCCACAGGAAACATATATTGATCAACTAGGGTTTACTAATGATCCATCTAACTACTCATGCATCAAGGGGCGATAAAATTGCATGAAATAGTTATCCAATCCACAAATTCATGGAAAATTCCCAACCAAAGATAACTAGTTGCGTTCTAGAGTCCTTAGCCAAAGTTGAGATGATGCAAATAAATCTAACTAACCTAATATTCTCAAATGCTGATCTCAGGCAAAAAGTAATCTAGGATCTAGTCCTTCCAAGCCGGTCAATGGGATATCATCAACTATCTGGTCATCAACTTACGTCTAGACACAAGTATCATCAGATGCCATGGGAGCAATAATAAACACTAGACTCTAAATCAATCTAAAACCCTGAAATCAGTTACAATCTAGATCGCCCACTAGCTAGGCCTTCACTGTTCACCCCTGTCACGAGTTCATCAAGCTAATAAACACTAACTAGCGATCGGTCTAAACTACAAACTCACATGCAAGGATCAACCTAATCACCACGATTAGAGAAAGACTAGCTAAAACAATCTACTAGCTAAAACAATCTATCACGTAAATAGATCGACGATAAGAACATGGCACGCAAAACAATCGAGGAAGAAAGTATAGTAGATGCAAACATAACCATGGATTCAACCAACAAGTAATTGATACATCAACTTAGGGTTACATGTTACCTCTTACAAGTTGACAACGAAGGCTCCCAGACCTCGGCTAATTAGTTGGCCTTCTAATCGGTAATTAGATGATCTAACCACAACTAGAGGCGCTAATTTTGACGGATCTAGAACTAGGCTAATCTAACATAAGCAACTAGACCATAGAGGCTTTGGGAGTCGACTCTCGGTGACATCTCGACGAAACTCATGGCAATCTGCAGATTTGATGTCAATCTGCAGATTTGATGTACAAAACCGAGGGAGGGTGCCCTTTTATAGTGCTCGATCCTGGGGCCCCTCAAGCGTCGGGCAGCGCTCCCCCTGTGGCGAGCAGTGCAGGGAGTCATGAGGTGGTTCCTTGCTTCCAGATACTTCTATGTGTGTACGATGTGTGGTCCCCTTCCAAATCTTATCGGTTCTCTGTCCAAAACTCGCATTGGTTTCCAAAAATTGAGTAGAGTCCGTTTTCTTAACGTGCAAGTTGATCATTTCCCGAGTTGACCTGAACTCCTGATTTTGGTGGACTTCGAGAAGGTTCTTGAATGTCGAAAAACATAGTGGAGAGATGGTTCGCAGGGCAGCGCACCCTTCAGCGTCAGACCGCGCTGGCTAAGCCAACAGCCCAATTGCAGGTGGGCTTCGGCCTTTGGCCCAATGGCCCACAATGTTCTTTTCATGTTTTTCAAATGATTTTCATCGATTTCTGCAAAATACATGAAATGATGAGATGAATTGGTTTTGGATTAGGGTTAGCCGCCAAGTCTCACTAATATGCACATTTATTGACATATAAGCATAATATTGGCGCATAAAATATACATAAAATGAACACCAACACTTGACATATATATATATACCCCCCACTTCTTATATTCATAAGATGAAAATGGTATGGTACTCTCATTTCTTATATACCACTTAAATCGTATGATGGTACATCTTTATCTATTTGAGCATACTCCAATAATGATTATAAGACATCACAAAATAAGTTCCATAAAAAATTTCATCAAAGTCCACTTTTTATAGCAAATTTTGTGTATATACTTCTTTTATATATGAAAAAGACTATATAGCAAAAAAAATTCCAATGAAATTTTTTCAATCAAGTCATATTGAAGTATCTTAGAATTGGTATTCAAGTATACTGAAAATGATAAAGAAATATAATATATGCATTTAAGTAGTATATTAGAAGTGGGAGTACATACTCCCAAGAGTACGAAACGGGTGTCCTATATGTGTGTGTAAAATGGTATAATATTCCTGGGAGTATGTACTTCCACTTCTCATATAGCATTTAAATTATATGATGATATCTCTTTATCTATTTGAGCATACTTCAACAATGATTATAAGATATTTTAAAGTGAGTTCCATGAAAAATTTCATTAAAGTCCACTTTTTAGAGAAAAATTGTGTTATATTTCTTTTATATATGAAAAAAGGGTATATAAAAAAAAAAAAAACAGAGGGCTCCAACGGTATCCATTGCTGCTCCGGTTTGGTAGAGTGCTATTTCTTGAGCAATAATTTAGTTTTGGTGTTGCTGTTTGATCTTTGTCTAATTGGACTATTCTTCTTTTTTGCTTATTTCTTTCTTTCTTTCTTATTTTTCCCTCTTTGGTTGTTGCTTGTTGCAGTCCTTGGTCCAGTCAAAGACAGCGTTTTCGGAAAGCAAAACAAAGGAGACATAAATGTACAATTTTGCAGTGGTGTGAATCACTCTGTGACCCTCTTTGTTTAAGATATATAAACCATCTACGCGATGGCCTCGTCTATAGCAGTATTTAAGAGTTGTTTAGAACTTGAAACGTGCGTATGTTAGGTGACGGGATATATTATTACAGTACTAATTATAGCTATGCTTACAGGCACCGGATCCGTGCTCAATTAGGACGGTACGTTTGACTGAATCATTAGGTTTTCGTAGCTAGCTCAGCTGTACTGTACGACAAAGTAGTCACTATTGCAGTATTGCACCAGCAAGCGGTGGGGAGCACCATGTAATTCCAACGATAGCGGCAAACTCATGCTCTGTGTGGGCTTCCCTCCGGTCTAGGAAGGCAATTAGAGAGAACGTAAAAAAGAATCCCAGCATCTATTTGTAATATCCTGGATCCAACGAGATGACCCGACGAATGATGCAGCCATTTTCCATGCGTATTCAACACTGCCCTACCACTCTTACCGGTGTACAACTATACAATACTGATGCAAATGTGCGCCTCCGTAAGGCAGTTACGACAAAAGGTTTCAAACAAATTCAAGGTGTTGACTATGAATTTTAAGCACATAACAAGGTGACAGATGCACAATCATTTGTCATTACCATTCATCTTGTCTAAGTTGCAAAGGATGCAACAAAAATGTCCATCGAGAACCTCGGTTTTCATTTATATAACTAACATGATTAGGCTGCATAATTCACAAAAAATAAAGGAACCGGGGGGAATGAATGCAGTGATCCAACTGCTGCAGCTAAAAGGACAAGGATGCCATGGCAGATCTACAAAATTAGCTCGCTTTGAGTTTGGGCAATTGCGGACACCATTATGGAACACATGTTTCTGGCCAGACAGGAAAAGCATGGAGAAAGTAAATGTCTCTTGGTCAAGCAGTTGCTGCAATGGGTACCGCTCTGTGGCAAGCCCGTTTCGCTGCACGGACAATATCCTCAACCTGCAAGCACAAGAGCAAGGTTGCTAAGTAGAGCAGAACAAAGAAATGATCGACAGGGTCTAAAAGGTACAGGTAAGAATTAGACACATCGATGCATTTTGCAAATTTACAGGCATGTATGTTCAACAGAATTTAGTCTTCCCTTTCCATGGACACTCCAAAACATATAATTTTTAATAATGTTAGGGTAGAAATGCAATATTAATTTGGACCACTAAATGTCTTCTGAAACTGAGTCAGGCCACTACCAACGAGTTCCACACCCAAGTCTTACCAATCTTCTGCAAAGAAGCAAAGCATCAAGCATTACATCCAAAAATAATAATACTGATGCTGCTGTGCTGTGACCACCTTGATCACAATGGCCACCAGGTATCCACAATTAGACAACAGGACAGAGTATCACCAACTTCTTAATTATGAAGGGGCAACTCCAGGTATAACCAGGTGGCAGACAACTTTCCACAGAAAGGTTAAGTGATTTTAGGCTATGGAAAAATGTTGGTGCTGAGTGCTGACAATGTTGTGCTGTTGTGTGCCATTTTATGTGTGGCCATGTGCTTTCCAACTTATAGTCAAATGACCGTGCAGGCGTGCACATCAAATGGCTCAAATGAAAAGAAAAATCAAGGAAATATTTTTGTCTAGGAGGATATATGCAAATTGACAAACTAGAATAGCCCCCACCCACTCTTTTTTTTCTGCACTTCACTACTTAACATTGTTCCTGCAAACATTTCCCAATTACAGACACAATGCATGACCTCTGCATTGCAAATTATTCTAACAAACAAGGTGTTGCAAGGAAGATATGGATTAAAGGATAAATTCATCTTCAAAATTCATATATTCTCCACCGTCCAAACTCACTTGAATGAACCACGGGATCAGCTAGCGATTAACCCTCCATGTGAAGTGTACCCCCACTATGAACTAAAACAGCTGTTTCCTTATTCCCTGCTGGTCCTAGATTTATGCCATGCAGTCGTTTGAAATGACATGAAAAAATAGCCACCTTGCAGAAAAATAGCCTCAGCCAGGCTACCACCATTCAATTCAGCAAAGAATACATGCAAGCAGCTCCCTCAAAAACACAATGCAAAGGATTGAACAAAAGTACCTACTAATCAGTTGTGTCAAAGAAAATAAATATTAAATAGATTCAACTGGAAAAGCTAGCAGTCATGCACAACAGCATTACTTGTGAAAGTCCAAGCCATAAAATGTATGGAAGAAAGCAAATTGTTGAACGCTGTATACAAGACCCAATAGAAAACTTTGGATAGGGAGCTAAAGAAGCACTAAGTAGGACCTGTGGAACAGCCATTCTCTCAAGGTTGGCAGCATAGGGCATGGGCACATCAGCTCCAGCAATCCTCTCAACTGGTGCATCAAGATACTCAAAGCTTTCTTCTACAACAGACATGCTGCAAAGAAGGCATGTGTCAGAATAATCCCTTGTACACACAGGGGGGGTGGGGAGAGAGAGAGAGAGAGAGAGAACCATATCTCAGCACCAATCCCGTGCTGGGGGAAGCCTTCTTCAACAGTCACCAATCTATTGGTTTTCCTAACAGACACATTTATAGCAGCTCTATCAAGTGGTCTAATTGACCGAAGGTTGATCACCTGTTTACAAATATCAGTACAAAAAAAGGAAACATTGATGGAATGTAGCATTTAGAGAAAAGAAGATATCATGTTGATTAGTTATAATAAACATATATTGTACAAAAGAAATTACCTCAGCGCTGATTCCTTCCTTGGACAGTATCTCAGCTGCCTGAAAACAAACTGAGCATGAGAATACAGCAAAACAGTGCTGAAAGCTACTTAAACCCATCTGTTCAGCAAACCATCCCCTCAGGAAAAGAAAATTACAATTTTCAAAAGGGGCACTTTGCAGATCAGTTTGATTTAGTAGCAAAGGGGTATTGATGCAGTACATTAGACTCGTTAGAGAAACAAGATATGCAACATCATAGAGGATTGGAAGCTAATGATGTGTCAAAACCTATTGAGTTAACGATTTAACATTCTCAATCCTCCTTGACATTGTTTACCAAATATAGTATGACACACCTGAAGAGCATAACCGACCATCTTGGAGAATGCAGTAACTGTGACATCTTTTCCCTCACGTTCTATCTACAGAAAGAAGAGATCCACAGGTAAATGCATAGAATTTCAGTAAGTATATTCCAAAAATATATATCTAAGATTATGCATCTGATTTCTAGAAAACCATGTATTCATCGAAAGAAAACTCTTCCAACAAAACCATCAATGTATTTGTATGCAACTATGCCTAACACTCTAACTAGTAACTACTTTCCTTCCAAACACATGCAATGATGCAAATAACAACATACCTTAGCTTTGCCAATCGGCAGACAGAAACTAGAATCAAGCACTTCAGCAGAAACAGGGAATGATTCTCCGTAGCTGCAGAAAACAACATAACAACATCTCAATGAAATGACAGCTAGTTATTACTTATTAGTAATTAAAATAACTCAGCAAGGTCAGATATTGCATACAGCAATTCATTTTCCAGGAAAACAACAGGATCGGGGTCCCTAATTGCAGCTTTTAGCAAGCCTCGAGTATCTTCTGCAGAATATGGAGCCAGAACCTTAAGTCCTGGAACATGTGCATACCAAGCTGCATAACACTGCATATCAATTCAGTTAGTATAGTTCTAGCCCCATTATCAAAGTGTTAAAACAATAGATGTCATCACTCATCACATTGTATTAAAAACAGATGCAACTCATCTTAGGAGCTAGTAGCAAACTAATTTTACACCTGTTGCTCAGTTCAATACAGTGGTGCAGACTGGGATAAAGAACTCTCATAATGATACTTTTGGTTTCTTGGCCTAAAATTAATCATTTTAGTCTAAGATGTTACTGTTTAAGTATTACCCAAGAGGTTTGCAGAACATCAAAAGTATGCTTTCTGGCTAGTGTATCTTCTAGAAACAAGCACAGAAAATGGATGGCAACAACATAACAAAGTAGTAACTTTCTTTTCTAAATCATTCGAGTATTAGGATGATGAACTGACACATGAACCATTCCCTATTACCAACCTGTGAGTGTTGAGCACCAACTCCAGCAGCTGCTCCATTTGGTCCTCTGAAAACAATAGGAACGTTGATCTGACCAGCCGACATGTAGTTTGATTTGGCAGCTGAATTGATGATGTGATCAATTGCCTGAATGCGCAGTATAGATTAGTTAAGTATTTTTTGCAGCATAAAAAATGTAAATATGCAGTCGGTACATATAATGGAAAAGTGCACTCTAATGAGGTTCACTTGAACTAACGGATTTAACTACACAAAAAAATTGAATGCCTTATATTATATAAATGTGGGCCTGTGTGTATCTCTATATGGCAAATGGTGAAAAGACCACGAGTGACAAACTTCTTGTCAGTCACATGAGTAAAGCATGTATGATGTTTACTTTTAACTATAATGCAGGGAAAATAATCATGGACATTAATACTAGTAATAACAGGTATCGTCAACTTCTACTACACCCATGGACCATTTACAATAAATATGGAAAAACTACGCTTGTACTATATAACTAAGTTATAAATTGCTTTTCAAATAACCAGAAACTGAAAGGTACAGACACTGTAAATGTTCTCCAAAAAATTTTACAAACAAGAAAACTGGGATGTAACTGTCAACATAGAAACTGATTCTTGTTTAAATCAAGGTCCTGAGAAAACTTCTAACTAGCATCAGTTTGAGATGTTTCATTGCTAAACTAGGATCTCTTTAAACACCATCAGTGAGACACATGTGTAACTAAAAAGACCATAAAAACATGACAACTGAAACATCAACAAAACTTGGTACACAGCAAAGAGCTTCTTTAGAAAACTAGCAATCAAAAGGGTGGTAACAGCTTGCATTTAAATCAAGCAAATAAAATAATTTGATTTCAACAGTAGAGTTCTTTATTGGTATTAGCAAATGACTGACCTGCATTGAGAAATTAAACGTCATGAATTCTACGATGGGTCGAAGACCTTGATAGGCTGCGCCAACACCAATGCCAGTAAAACCAGCCTGGAAGAGCAGAACAGAACAACATAAGTGCTTGAACAGAAATGGGCCAGTCTGAAAATTTATAAATGGACAGCAATTATTGGATGATTTGAAGATTTGATAAGTGGAACCTCCGTAATTGGTGTATCAAGAACTCTATCAGGACCATACTTGTCGAGCAAACCCTTCGAAATCTGCAGAAGACCCGTGAATATATGATCAATAATGATAAGAGTTCAGAAATTAATATTCAGCTGCAAATGGACCTAAAGCAAAAGCAATAATCTTTAAAAACTTTACACACCTTGTATGCACCTTGATACTCTCCCACCTACCATAGAAGAACAGGTATTAGAAAAAGAAAGTACTAAACAAAAAAGAACAAGATTGCATTCAGACATTCATTCAGAGTGCTACCTCTTCGCCCATCAAAAAAACAGAAGGATCAGCAGACATTTCTTCATCAAGTGCGGAGTTCAACGCTTCACGAACTGTCATCTGAACAAGTAAATAATACTGTATATGACTTGCCATATCAAGCTGTATAGCCAAAAAAACTACTCCTAAAATTAAGAACACAATCTTTCCCCCCTTTCCCAAGCAACAACCACTTCTCAAAAGTAAACTCTCAATATTATGCCAGGTATGCAGATCCTTTCAGCACAAAGGACAAGACAACCATGTCATCAGAACTTCCAAGACAGGGAAACATGTCTCATCACGCAGAACTGGGAACCATTCCCTGCTGGTAAGCTCCAGCAACCAGCCAACCGCCCTTCGTTCCCCACAAAACCCAAAGGAAAAAAGAGGGCAATAACAAATACAATCAATGACAACAATGACCACTATTATCCAATCTTACTGCCATTCATTCTGATATACTGTCAAGTAAAAAAGCAATTTAAACATCACCATGCAAAGAGGAAAATGTCTGGCCATATGTAGGCACAAGTACAGTATGGTTCGATGCCAACAAACTATACTGATAACATTCACCCGTACATGTAACCACACATACACACGCACATATATGCACCCCAAGTAGAACTCTGAGTCAAATAAGCAGTGTCCAATCTATAAAGCATTACTATGGTATAGCCAAAGAAAGATCACATTTATACAAACCAAACCCCAAAGACACTTCATCTCCAGAGCAGTTACAATCAAATGTCAAAAAGAACAAACAAAAAAAGGATCAAGTGATCAAACAAGCTCCGACTCTGCAGTCTAGAGGGCATTAGCCCGCCCGATCCACATCTACAGGTACTCACAAATCTATATACATAAAAACAACAGTTCACGGTGACATCATTCTACAGGTAGCCGCTACTAATCATCGAAACATTACAACAGCCATTTCTTCACCAATTTAAATAATACACTAGAGATATCTAATACAATTGAGGCACTTAACAAACAGCTCACTAAACCAAAGTTCATCTCACTAAGACAAAGCCACACATTAAGAACAATGAATTATTTCCAGGAAAAAGTCTACTTTTCAACCTTGAACTATTCGAAAAGTCTGGATTTCAACCCTAAACTACAAAACCGGACATCCTACACCCCCAACTATCAAAACCGTTCATTTTACCCCTCTCAACCCAAACAGGGGTGGTTTTGGGTGATGTGGCGCTGACGTGTCAATGGTTTTGCTCACTGTCATATGGGCCCACTGTCATACACTCAAGCATCGATTCACAAAGATGGAGCTGAGGCAGAACAGGGGTGGCGGCAGAGCTTGGGCGGCGAGGGCGGCGCCGGCGGGAGGGTCGACGCAAGCGGACGAGCATGGGCGAAATGGACTGGGGGTGGCCGAGGTGAGCTCGTGGGCAATGGAGGCACAACAAGTGTGGCAGGCTGGGGTGGCTTGCGGCGGCCGGCCATGGAGGCGATGCGCGGCGGCGCCGGAGTGGGAGGGAGAGGTAAGTAGCGCGCGCTGAGCACCGGGAGAGCAAGGGGAGACTGTCGGGATGGTCACTGCGTGGTGGAGGGGTACCGAGCGGGTCTAGCGGCGAGGGCCGGCGGTGGCGCGACGGGAGCGCCGTGGGGGCGACGCCACGGTGAGGGAAGAGCCGGAGCGAGTTGTGGGGGAGAGGAGAGGGTAGTCCGGGGATGCTCCATTGCGAGGGAATTGACCAGAGGCTTACCGAGTGAGAAGAAAAGGTCGTGGCGGCGGGTTTGGCCGGGATCAGGGAAGAATGTTGGGCATGAGCAAAAGCTCCAGGAGCAAAGCAACGGAGAGAGAGAGAGAGAGAGGGCGCTAGCGGCGACAACAGGGGAGCTGGGCTGACTAGGAGCCGGCGGCCTGGCACGGAGCCGCCCTTGCTCCACCGGCCCTGGCCCCTGCCTCTTCTCTGTCTCCTCCTCCAAGGCCGCGCCAGCGATGGACCCCTCTCCATCTCCCTCGTCGACGTGCGGGCATTGTACGCGTGCGGGCTCGCGGAGATGGAGGGGAGTGAATGGAGCACCGCGCCTCCATGGCTCCACCTCGCCTCCCGCACGGTGAGCACCGCAACGTTCCGCCGCCTCCTCCGCGGCTCTGCCAACCTCCCCGCAACTCCCGCCTCGGCCTCGTCGCCTCCCGCGGTCCCTCCACCTCCCGCCACGGCCGCCTCGCGCTCCGCCATGGCTGGGCCACTGGGAGTGGGTGGTGGAGCCGTGGAGGTGGTAGTAGGGGGGCATGGAGAGGGAGGGAGGAGCCGGTGGGGCGGCTCGGGGGGGGCATGGAGAGAGGGGCGGAGGAGGCAGCTCGGGGGAGGCATGGAGAGGGAGGGAGGAGGAGGCTGCGGGGGGCGACGCGGTGGAGAGGGGACATGGAGGTAGGGGGCGGCGCTGTGGAGGCACGGAGAGGGGAGAGAGAGAGAAAGAGGAAGAAAGGAAAAGTAAGGATGACATGTGACCACATGTCAGCAAAAACCGCCTTCACGTCAGCGCCACGTCATCCAAAACCACCACAGTTTGGATTGAGGGGGTAAAATGAACGTTTTGATAGTTAAGAGTGTAAGATGTCCGGTTTTAGAGTTGGAGGTTGATTTCTGGACATTTTGAATAGTTCAAGGTTGAAAAGTAAACTTTTTCCTTATTTCCATGACCCACCAACCACTTCCAGAACCAACCAACCGCCCCAACACCAAACTAGAAACAATTCTCTCCATTACTGCCACACTATTGCTACTACAACAAAACTCGCAATCGCTTGAGACCATCGATAAACTAACCACCAACCAATCTCCAGTCGAACAGACAGCCAATCAACAAACAAAACAACACAATTGCGCGAACCCGAGCACATCATGTAACACCAATGCAGCGAGCACGATTTGGAAGGGAAAAAACTAGGGTTCGGCCAGGCCCTCACCTCCTTCGCAGCGGCGGAGTACCCCCTCGCCGTCGCCGGGCGGAGCCTCCGGAGCACCTGCCCCAGCATCTGCACGCAGAGAAAACCAAACAACGAACACCAAAGCCCATCAGCGCAACCGCACCACAGATCGAACCCAAACAGAAAACCTCACGAAACGATCGGGAACAGAGGGTAGCGGGCGAGGGAGGGAGGGGTTTGGCACTCACGGGGCCGGATCCGAGCTGCCTCCTCGCGGCGCCCAGCATCCTCCCCCTCGCGATCGGAGCGCCGAATGGGTGGGGGCTGGTGGTGCGGCGCTGGATTTGCCGCTGGATTGGAGGCAGCGAGAGAGACGGGGAAGGGAGGAGACGAACCCTCCGCCTCGGAACCGGGAGAAATCGGAGAGAGGAGGGATCAAACTGATCGATATCCTTCCTGTATCGACCGGTATGTACAGTTTCCTCACCGGAACGGCGGTAGAGAGCGGGCCTACACTTTGTACCAGATTCGACCGGTTTAGAAGTGGAATTAAAAATATCATTTATTAAATTTATTAAAGTATGTGTGATATTTAATCCTACAACAACGTATTTAAAGTAATATTAAAGTAAAATTTAGTTATAAATATATATATTATTATATTAAACTTTAGAATTATATCCTGATATTGATCGGTACCAGAATGTATTATTTGAAGAGCTGAACCGGTATAACACATGGTAGATAGGCAGAGAAGGAAAGCGTGGATACGTCTCTGAGCGAGATTTTTATTAGCGCGCTTTTTGCAGGAAAGTCCCCTCTTAATGCGACCTTACTCTGTTTTAGCGTAGGCCTACGGCCCGGCCCAATCAATTGAGTAATATGCCTGGCCCGATATAAAGAGACACCAAGATGGGATCGGAACTAACGAACACCGTAACGAAGGCCTGCTTGGAGCAAATTATTTTTGGGATTTCTTTGTAGGCTTGTAATGATGTAGTATCAATGTTCCACTTCCAAGCCTTGTGAGAATTTTCACTTTCTTACGAATTTCGGAGAAATCCAAACTTCAGGTTCAAAAAATATTTTTCGTGTTCCAAGTCAGTATGTCTTTATCACTCGTTCTTCTCTCCCTCTATATGTCCTTCTGAAATTTCAATATTTTTTCTGTAACGCATCTAAACACCTTTCAGAGCCTCAGTCACTCACCAGGCTACTCAAGGGGCAACAAATCAACACCTAGTGCGCCGGTCACAATACGGAGTTCAGAGTCTGGGACTACTCAAGAGCAAATCACCATCTGCGAAACTGTCACCACTGTTCTGACGTGATCCGCGGCTTGCGCGATTCAAAAGCAAAATCTTGGAGCGGATTCTGTTCGGCTATGGGCGAAGGAATTGTTTGTCACTGGCCCCATTCCCTTCTGCTAATCAAATTCTTCAGTCTCTCTCATTTTCTCTCTTGAAAGCTGGAAAGTTTCTCCTACTCAGGCCACTATAGCACCTATCTTGTTTCTTTCAAAAAACTATAGCACTTATCTTGGAAATATTGATCATCTTGCAAGATTTCAAAAAACTATAGCACTTAATCACTATTCATGTCTAATTTTGGTTCCTTTTTGGTTGAAATTTTTTACATCTGATTTGTTTCCTGGTGATTGCAAGATTTGGATCGATCAAGTCTAACAGTTACAGATGCAGAGATGACAGCTGAACAATAGCAAACTGCTGCTCCTGCTTAATCCAGGTTCCCTTTCCTTAATAAATGTTTAAGGGGAACTTACAAGTTACAGTTGATATAGATGTCACAGCTGCTTAATCATAGAGCTTTCTGAAGCTGGACTTCTCATCAACCCGGTGCTTAAATCCTCATCATTATGGTACAAGGAGAAGTACAAGAAAAACAACGAAGCAAGAAGAAAGATCGGAAATTTCAGCATGCCTAGGCCTCTCTTTAAGAGGCAGCTGGAGCGTTTTTTACGCTACTTGCTATTGCTGACTTCTTCTTGGTCTGAAATGTCTGTAACACAGCTTGAAGAAGACGACGACGACGACAGCAATGGCTGGTGAAGACCATCATCTTCCCGGTGCTGCGCTGTGCGGTGTACGACGGCGGCACGATTGCCCGGCGTTTGGCTGTCGCCCTCCCCAGTTGGCCTTCTTGATCTGTTCTTCAGAAAAACCCGGCACACAACCCATTCTTCTGGCGGAGCCATGTGGTTCTGCAAGTCATTTGGCACATCATAACTCAGTCACTACTGTAACAAGTAGCAACGGCAACGGCAAGTCGGCAACAGTGGGGCATACAAGATATGACAACAAGCTGAGTAAATTTCGATGGAATATATGTAACAGTGAACTGTCCCGATCGATGTTGCGAAGAAGATTAAGTTACTTTGAAAGGAGGCAAGATTCTCTTATCTGTATGATTAAGTGCTCTGCCGTGCAGTGTGAAAGGCGGGAAGCCGGAAACTTTTCATCAGTTTGTACACTCAATTTGGTACCTTTTGTTAGATAGCGCACACATAAGTTTTTTTATGAAAAAAACATATATATTTGATGCTAATTAAGCTGGGTTTGACGCAACCTACTAATGACTCAAATTAACATTTAACTTAACTTACCTGTAATTGTTAAGAGTCGCATATACTACTAGTTACAGTTGGAGTACGAACTGAAGAACTTAAAATTTCAGTGGTGAGTGGTGACTACAAGAAGGCTGATAAGGAATACGAATTCTCACATGGCTTGCACTCTTCTTCTGCTCAGCGACGCCACCGGACACGGCGGCGAGGCGGTACTCGTGCATGACCCAGTCGGTCCGCGACGACGGCTTCCCGCGGTGGAAGACGAGCGCCGTCTTGACGCCGACGAGCTCCTGATGCTTGCCGCCGCCGCCGCACCTGGAGCCCTGCAAGAACACGGGCTTCTCCTTCCCCGTGGCCTTCCAGTAACCGCTGCCCGCTCTCCTCCGGCGTCCACCACCGCCCTTCCGGCCGCTCGCCGGCGCTTGCCGCAAGCTAAAGAAGTACTTCTCCCCTTTGCTCGCACCTGTATAAATCGAAAACGCAACGAAATTCAGAAGCTTTAGTTAATCTCCATTCGAGCATGCATGCATGTCTTCGGACGCGCGCGAGCACGCACTCACCAGGGAGGTCCCAGGGGTCGAGCTTGGCGACGTCGTGGACGACGGGGATGACGGCGGCCGGCAGCGGGCGTGAGAGGGCCTTGCGGCGGAGGTACTGCACCACCAGCTCCTCGTCGGTGGGGTGGAATCGGAACCCCGGAGGCAGCTGCCTTAGCGCCTGCATTGCTGCTGCTCCATGTCTCGCTGCAGCAGCCACTGGCCTCTCCATTACAGCTACGCTTCACAAGGACGTACTGTGCAGTGCTCAGTAGCACTGTGGCAGTGCAGTGGCAGCTAGCACGTACTGCAAATGAAGCTGATTAGCGATTCAGGGAGAGAGCACAACAGCTCAAGGTTCACAGCTAATATTAATTTGTGCGTTCATCCGGGTGGTAGATTAGCAGGCACTGCACTTGGCAGGAAGGCCAAAGCTGCAGCTGATGTTGCTGCTTGGAATGTTCAGGGAGAGAGAGAGAGATGGGCTTGATGAGTGGAGTGGAGAACAAAAGGCGGGGAATTTATAGGATCCCTTGTGGCGTGGAGCGGACTCCATCCTGCCTCTCCCCTTGCTTAAATAGTATGATTCCTTCTCCAACTTGACAAGATCCCATCTCACTTACCCCTAATAATGTCTCCTAATTAAATTTACTTTTTTTTGTTCAATTACCAAATAGAAGTGCTTACAAGGTAGAGAAGGAAAACAAAAGTAGAAAATTCTAAGTACTACTTGAAAGAGATGTGATTGGAAATACGGGTTTGCAGAAGACAAAAAATTAAGATGTGCTAAATTTTCACGAGAAAATTCATATTTATGAACGGTCTTTGTAGCCAGCGTTGATTTTTTTTATCGAACAGGTGAGATCCATGTAAAGATATTTGCTACTGAAGCTCCATAGCGGGGAACACGGCTCCCGGCCCGGGGAATTGGATCCAAGCCTGATCTGGCCTTTGCGAGTGATTGCCAAATAGATTAACAGGCAGATGTTTTGTCAGTGCTATCTTGTATGTTAATCAACAGCGTTGAGTGAGAGCTGAGTTTGATTATACCATGTGTTGCGCGTGTGTATGCGATACATGTGGATTGGAAGGAATCATTAGCTCCTTTTCTTGCTTCTAATTGTAATCATGCAACCCTTGTCCTTTTCTTGAGCCTCTTTTGAGCGTTGCTTAATGCTTAGTTGCTTCCTGCCCCCTCCTTCGAAGCAATTGAGCATCACCGATGCATGAATCTAAGGAACTCTTGAGTCCACACGTGATCAGATATTTCAAGGGCACCGTCAGAAATTTTTAACTGAAATAGGTTTATCTGCATCAGCCTCTGACTTTTCAGTTGGCATCCTCCAATGCTTTTAACTTCCTTTGGGTCTTTTCTGAAGAAATATAACTTTCTTTGTGTAATTATGCATAAAAGAACTAATTGTCTAATTCAATGACCTTTTATCTAGATGGCTTTATTTTCTTCTCTCAAATCATCAGCATCAGCAAAACAAAAGCTACACGAAACGGGTGCGAACATATCACCGCGGCCCAATAGTTTCCGAGGTAAAGAACTGCAAGCCACATATAACAACATTAGATAACAAAATAATGACGTCAAAGCATACTCCCTCCCAAAAAAAGATGACGTCAAAGCATAGCTCATCGAGCAACTTCGTGCAAGCAAGCCAAGCTAGAGGGTAACTTTGGTCTCCTTATCACCATTAGCATGACAAATACAGGCTTGGATTGGAATAACTCCAACAAGAGACTTGTGGACTTGCTTGCCTCGGCCCAATCAAATTAAGTGCCCTTTTGTCGGACCCGGATTTTCTAATCCAGAATCCTCTGTGAAAGCACTGTGCTATTCCCTGGATCAGTAGATAGCACGCACAGATACATTGCTGAATCATTTCATACATGGCGTAGAACCATACCATTCATTAGTTAACACAAAAGAGTTCACATAAACCGCGTCGGGTCAGGTTTTACAATACGGGCCGAACAGGCCAAATTTATTACATTACAAAAGACAGCGGTAGCTAAAGCGGAAGCAAAAGGGGTAGAGCTCATCTCTGCACAGGCAAGCGACTGGGGCAACTTGTGTACAACTGATATTAACCAAGGGCCTGGATAATATCGGATGTACGCAAGTACCAATGAGTCCGCTAGACTGGGACGAGACCTAGACTATAGAACCTAGACTATTCTTCATCGACTCCATGCCCATGGACTTCGGGTTCCTCGTAGTAGGCATAGTCTCCTTCATCTGCGTTGTCTGAAGGGTTTGGGAGAGAGCGAGAATGAGCACAACTTTCGTGCTCGCGAGCCAACACACAATGCAATAATATACATGCAAGGCTTAACAAGGAAGGCTCGGGTTATTTTATTTGCTAAAGCAATGTTTTCAATTATTATAACTACAAATTCCTATCACTTAGCATTTTAACAAATTGCATTTGGTTAAAGAGAATAATTGTGCAATATTTATATCAGCAGAGGTTCCCTCCACCTTCATGCTTATTTTGATTGTGGTTACATCCACCACTAAACAACACTGGGTAAGGAGACCCAGGAAAAACAATCTCAGGGCTAGGTGAGCCCGCCACAATTTCCATACTACCCACAAAGGATTTTTGAAATAGAACTAACTCAAGTTAAGTTCCCATGTCCGCCTTTGATCGTAGGCACGGCTGTTTAAACAGTTTATAACTCTGCAGAGATTGTACACTTTACCCACAAGAGACAATTAACTCGTTGCCCTACACGATTCCGTAGTCGTGTAGTCGAGAGGTTGTCACAATAACTTTTCTAAATATCTCGTCCTTTCCATCATCTCACCCATATGGGGTTACGCCCATATGTTGCGCGGGATGTCCACCTCAGCGACTGGTGAACTTCAACCTTGACTCGGTGTCCCATCCAGCCCGACATACCCAGAGCTTTTGCCCATTTGTCCCTCCAGTGAGGTGACTTTCAGGATTTGATAAATGTACTAAGCCAAGTCGCAGTTTGTTGCAGACTTGCGGTTGTACTAGTTATACACAGGAGGTCGTGACAAGATTAAGTCCTTAGGGTTGTCTGGATGGCTCAACCACATTCCTGCCATTTTCGTGCTCCATCCGCACCCACCATCTTACCATCCGCCCAGACGGGGTATTAGCAGTTTAGGGTTTTTGAGATGTAAAATACAACAATTCAACCATCTCAGTCATTTACCCGCAATGACTGCCCAAATCATTTTATATTTGAAATGATGATGATTAGGACATTTTAATGTCCCGGTACTTAAGCAAGTCTAGCATGTCGCTTAAGTACAACCTATAGCTAGTATTACCATATAGTTACTAGGGTGACAACGGAATTAAGGGATTCAAATTATCAAGGATGGCATATTAATTAGTTATTCCACAACTGGGTATTTATCTACCTTAAACATTAACATACATTGATTATGAAATTAAAGCATGCATTTTGCTATTTTTAAAAGAACATAATTTACATGAAATGTAGGCTCAATATGATCAAAGTGTTGACTCGCCTTGAGTGTAGGGAAGAGGGTCCGAGTAGTCTTGTTCTTGATCAACGTGGAGGTCTCCGGTGTCTCCGAACTCTACGCGGGCGAAGTACCGGAAAAAGACACAATAGGCAAAAGAACCAATAAATACACAAGAATACCCAAATGAACTCCAAAATGAACAAGACCTATGCCATTAGCAAGATCTTGATTTAACAAATTTTTAGAAATTTACTTTACAATTTTTGGAGTTGAAATGGGGGAGTTATTAATTTTGGAGTCTCACTTTAGAATTAAAATGGAAAAGGGAAAAGAAAATCAACAGAAAAAGGAAAAACAAAAGCGGCCCAAGCTCTTTCGCCCACCCAACACGGCGCCTGCAGTGCGGCGCGCCCACGGGGAGGCGCGGCCCACGGGGAGGGGAGGGCGTTGCCCTGAAGCCGAAGGGACGAGCGGCTCGGGCCAACAGAGGGGGAAGAAAAGGGCGGCGCGCGGAGGGAGGGAGATGGGAGCGGCGGCGAGCGACGACGGAGGGGAGGCTTCGGGGCGCGGCGACGGCGACGGAAGGGGAGGGCTCGGGGCTCACGGGAGAAGGGAGGGACCCCAGGGGGCTCACGTCGGCGGCGCGACGCCGGAGGTAAGTCGCCTCTTCTTCTTCTTTCTTTCTTGCTTCTTCTTCCTCCTCGGGTCGTCTTCTTGCTCGGGAAAGAGGGGGGTTGAGGTGGGGAGGCGAGATGGGGGACGGGGCCGAAGGGGGGAGTTTATAGCCGGCGGGGGAGGGGGAGAGGACAAGGGGTCCGGAATCGCGGCACCGGCGGAGCGTCTTGGGGAGCCGGGCGGGGCGGGGCGGGTGCGGCGGGGCGACGGCGACGGCGGCGAGGCGGCGACGGCGGCGGGGCGCGCCCTCGCGAAGTGGAGTGGGTGGGGAGAAGGCGGCGCGGCAAGGCGAGGGCGGCTGCAGTGCGCGGAGGGCCGGCGAGGACGAGTCGGTGGGGAGGTGACGCGCGCACGCGTGGGGTTGTTGCGCCGGGGTCAAGGCGGCGAAGGGGAGAGAGAGAGAGGAGGAAGAACAGGAGGGTGTTACAAACCTACCCATTTTAAACGGAATCTCGACCCGAGATTCAGTCGCTCGAGAAGCAGGACGGAAAGTCCAACTTTAGCTGATCTTCGCGCTCCCAGGTGGCTTCTTTTGCTGCGTGATTGCTCCATTGAACTTTGCAGAGGCGGATGATTTGGCGTCTGGTTTGCTTCTCCACGACATCAAGAATCTTGATTGGATGCTCCGGGTAAGTCAGATCTTGCTGAAGGGTGATGGCTTCTACGGGCGTGTGCTCTTCAGGTACTCTGAGACACTTTTTGAGCTGGGAGACGTGAAACACGTTGTGGATGTCTGACAAATTGTCGGGCAACTCCAGTTGATAGGCTACTTCTCCTCGCTTGGCGATGATTGGGAATGGGCCTATGTATCTTGGGGCGAGCTTGCCTTTAACCTTGAATCTTCGGGTTCCACGAAGTGGCGATACCTTGAGATACACAGCATCTCCAACTTCAAAGGTTAATTCTCTTCGACGGTTGTTGGCATAACTCTTTTGTCTTGATTGAGCAGCTTGAAGACGATCTCTGATCAGTCGGACTTTCTCTTCAGCTTGCTTGAGAGTATCTGGTCCGAAGACATATCCTTCCCCAGATTCTGACCAATGCAAAGGGGTTCTGCATTTTCTCCCATAGAGTGCTTCAAACGGAGACATCTTCAGACTTGACTGATAACTATTATTGTATGCAACACTTTTCCCAGTCTACAGTAAATTCCAAAGCACAAGCTCGAAGCATGTCTTCTAGAATCTGATTTGTTCTTTCTGTCTGACCATCGGTTTGAGGGTGATACGCTGTACTGAAATCCAGGTGGGTTCCAAGGGCATCATGCAAACTAGCCCAGAAATGCGAGGTAAATTGAGATCCTCGATCGGAGACTATCCTCTTGGGTACTCCATGCAAACACACAATACGAGCCATGTACAGCTCGGCTAACTTGTCTCCCTTGTAGGTTGTCTTTACAGGGATAAAGTGGGCGACTTTAGTCAATCTGTCAACTATAACCCATACCGAGTCACATCCGGACTTGGTTCGAGGCAAACCGGTGATGAAATCCATTCCGATTTCTTCCCACTTCCATCGAGGATTTATAGGGGTTGTAGCAATCCGGTGGTCTTTGATGTTCACCTTGATTCGTTGACATACGTCACAACAAGCTACATATTCGGCGATATCTCTTTTCATTCGTGGCCACCAATACAACATCTTCATGTCTTGATACATCTTGGTGCTGCCTGGGTGTAGGGTGTAAGCTGAGCTGTGAGCTTCTTTTAGAATCAAATCCTTGAGTTCCTTCTGGTGGGGAACAAAGAGTCGTTTCCCATACCATAGGATTCCTTGCTGATCTTCTGACATCTTAGGGGCTTTTCCTTTTGCCATGAGACGCTTGAATCTCTGGACTCCAGGATGTCCTTCTTGAGCGGTCTTGATTCGCTCTTCTAAAGTTGGATACGCTTCTACTGTGGCTAGGGTGCCTTGCTCTATTAACTCAAGGTTGAGGACTTCAAATTCCTTATAGAGCTCAGGCTGATGCTCTTGAATCATGACATTACTGCAGTAGGATTTACGGCTTAATGCATCAGCAACTACATTAGCCTTTCCAGGATGGTAATGGACATTCAAGTTGTAATCCTTTATTAACTCTAACCATCTCCTTTGTCGAAGGTTGAGATCTGATTGGGTGAAAATGTACTTGAGACTCTTATGGTCTGTGTAGATATCACAATGATTCCCAATCAAGTAATGCCGTCAAATTTTTAAGGCATGCACTACTGCTGCTAATTCCAAATCATGAGTTGGATAGTTGTCTTCGTGAGGACGGAGTTGTCTTGAAGCATAGGCTACAACTTTTCCTCCTTGCATGAGCACGCAACCAAGACCTTGGCGCGATGCATCACAATAGACTTCGAAGTCTTGATGTATATCCGGCAGGATCAATACTGGGGCAGAAGTTAACTTCTTCTTCAGTTCTTGGAAACTCCTTTCACAAGCTTCTGTCCATTCGTACTTCTTTTCCTTTTTAAGCAGGTGGGTCATTGGCTTGGATAGCTTAGAGAACCCTTCTATGAAACGTCGGTAGTATCCGGCCAAACCGAGAAAACTACGCACTTCAGTTACTGAGGTGGGCTGCTTCCATTCCATTACAGCTTCTACTTTGGATGGGTCAACTGCAATTCCTCCAGCGGATACGATGTGCCCGAGGAAACTGATCTCATGAAGCCAAAATTCACATTTACTGTACTTGGCATAAAGCTGGTTCTCCTTAAGCTTTTCTAAGATCAATTGCAAGTGTTCGGCATGTTCTTCATCGGTCTTTGAGTAGATCAAGATGTCGTCTATGAACACGACAACAAACTTGTCTAAGTATTCCATGAACACTTTGTTCATGAGGTTCATGAAGTAGGCTGGCGCATTGGTCAAGCCAAACGGCATGACAGTAAACTCATACAGGCCATACCGGGTGGTGAAACCCGTTTTAGGAATATCCTCATTCCTAATCTTAAGTTGATGGTATCCTGACCTCAGGTCTATCTTGGAGAAAACTGATGCCCCTGTCAACTGATCGAACAGGTCATCAATGCGAGGTAAGGGATACTTGTTCTTGATGGTCACCTCATTGAGTGCTCTGTAATCCACACATAATCTGGCGGTGCCGTCTTTCTTCTTTACAAAAAGCACTGGCGAACCCCAGGGGGATGAGCTAGGTCTAATGAAACCTTTTTCTTGCAAATCTTCAATCTGCGTCTTCAATTCTTCAAGCTCGTCAGCGGCCATTCGGTATGGTCTTTTAGCAATTGGGGATGTCCCTGGCTTCACGTTGATGACAAACTCGACATCTCATGCGGTGGCATGCACAGTAATTCTTCTGGGAAGACATCGGGGTAAGCTTGAACTACAGGCGTTGTCTCTAGGGACAACTCTCCAAGGTGGTGGATTGTTCTGTCCAAGGGAGAGGAACGGTCCACACTAACTCTTATTGTGGTCTCTGGGTTCTTGGTGAGCACCACTTTTCTGTTGGCACAATCTATCAATCCTTGATATTTGGCCAACCAATCCATCCCTAGGATGATATCCAACGTTTGAGATTCTAGCACCAGAAGGTTTGCTAGGAATCCGGAATGTTCCATAGCAATTTCTACCCTGGGACTGACTGAGGTAGCATAAAGGGGTCCCCCGGGTGAGCTAAGTACCACGGGTTTCTTTAACTTATAGGTTGGCAACTTAAGCCTTTCAACAAACTTTCTTGAAATAAAAGAGTGCGAAGCTCCAGAATCAAACAAAACTTGTGCGGGTACTGAATTAACAGGGAACGTACCCATTAGTACTCCTGAGGCATCTTGAGTTTCCTCGGCTGTGACGTGGTTCACACGGTCATGGCTTTGTGTTGGTGTAGACCTTGATGCCTGTGAAGTCTGGTGACTCTTGCTTGGGGCTGGGGTCCTGCTTTGAACTGGCGTTACTCCTGTGTTGAGCCTTGCTGGAGCATTCTGACGGGTAGGACAACGATTGGCGAAGTGTCCTTTTTCTCCACAAGCGAAGCAGTGGAGGTTTGCTGCTGGGTTGACTGCTGCTGGTTGCCCGGCGGGGCGGAGAGCACCGAATCCACTTCCTTGGGGACGCGGGGTGGAAACTTGAGTTTTCTGAGAGGAGGCTGCAGGCGATCTGAAAGATGAACTGCCTTGGAATGTAGACTTCTGGGGAAAGCTACCATGTGGCCTTTGAAATGACATCTTTCTTTTGCGGCTAATCTCCACAGTCTTCTTCTCATTTTCACAAATGAGGGCTTTATTGACCAACTGCTGGAAGCTAGAGTAATCGTGGAGGATAAGCTGTCCTCTCATGTCTTCACGCATTCCTTCCACAAAGCGGTCGATTTTCTCTTCTTCATCAGCTACATCATTGGGGGCGTAGCGAGCAAGCTGGTTAAACTTGGTTAGATACTCATTTACTGACATCTGACCCTACTTGAGAGCTCTGAACTCGTTCTTCTTCAATCTCATTGTTCCAGCTGGTACGAAGTTGGCCCTGAAAGTGGCTTTGAATTCCTCCCATGGAATTGGCTGCCATGCGGGTTCGATTTCTGCTTGTTGTATTCCAACAACTTCTTCTACTGCGGCGGCAGCGGCAGGGACTTGTGGAACTCCGGTCGCAGATGTTGCGGCTTCTAGTGCTTCCTCTGCTTCTTCTTCTTCTAGATTCTCATCACCTCGGGCGGCGAGGTAATTCTCCCACCAGGCAGCGGCGGCGCCTTTCAGCTGATGGGTGGCGAAATCCACCTTGTCTTCATTTGAGCAGCGGGCAAGACAAAGTTTCTTCTCAGTGTCCCTGAGCCAATCTTCAGCTTCTAGAGGTTCATTGGCTGCAGCAAAGGTGAGGGTCGGGTCTGAGAAAGTCCGCGACTTGGAGTTGCGATGGTGGTCGATCTGTTGATTGCTTAGTAACGCTGAAGAATCTGAGTCTGTGAAACATGACTTGAGTCATTGTTGGGTTTCTTTGGTGGTGGAGGAGGCGATTCGTCCTCGGCCTTGGCCACGACCACGGCCACGGCCTCTTCCTCGGCCTGCGGCGAAGGTTCCACGGACTTGGGCGGCAGCTCTCCTTGGCGGCATCCTGAAGAAACTCTGAAGCTTAGAACTAGAGGGAGTATATGAGGGTTCAATAGCCCTCTAAGGCACACAGAACAAGAACAAAACCAACAAAAGAACGAAGCAAGTACAATACAAAGCCTAGAACGGCTACACTATATTAAGGGGTTAAGTGTTACATGACTCTCGAACAAAGCTTACACGCTAAGCTAAGTCATGACACGAATACAAACACATCGTCTACAAAAGAAAGAAACAAAAGTGCTTGCAACCAAAAAGCGCTCGGCAAGCAATCGCTAGCTAACCTAAACTAATCGGCGGTGCTCTGCACGGGGGCGACCACAAAGCGATGCGATTGCGGGAGCGGAACGAACGACTCGGATCAAGCTCGGCGAACGGAGCAGCGAGGCGTGAACGGCCGAGGTGGCGCCCACGGATGGACTCGTCAAACCAGGCGGTGGATCGGGCTGCGCCCACGGCCGACTCTCTAAGCGACGGCCGGACGGCGGCGGGCGCACCTTCTTGCGTCTTTGTGAGGCGAGACGGGTCCTCGGACGGGAACGTCGGCTCGGCCTGGGAGGACGGGGCGGCGCAGGTGTGCAACCGGCCGGGCGAGGACCGTAGAGGCGGCTCTGAGGCGTGCCAACTCTGCAAGAGCGGCGTCCTCTCTGCATCGCAAAGATCCCTCTCATCATCGCAGTGGAGTGAGCTTCATCACTCCTGATCATGTTGCTCCGAAGGGTGTCGGAGTGGGCATAGCTGCCGGTGAGGAGTGTCGGTCGCTCGATCTCATCCATGGCGCGGTGATGGTGGTCGTCATCGCTGCGTAAGCCGGACTCTTGCGTCATGCGGGGTCGTCGTCTCGTGTCGAGCTCGCTGGGACACGCTCCTCATCAGGGAGATACGGGTAGAAGCAGAAGGGTGACCTCAGCAAGAGATCCTCGTACTTCCAACACAAGCGGGTGGAGGCAACGCGTGCGGCGTCCTGAATGGCGTCATGACGGCTACGCCGGGGTGCCTCGGCCCTGAAGAGGTAGGAAGTGAACTCGCCAACCCTGGCGGAGAGGTACACCTCCATCGTCCAGGACTCGCGGGTCTCGATCCTCGTCATCCTACCCCGGAACGTAGGCTGACGGGGAAAACCAAGGTACAGCATCAGCTGGCGAAGTATGTCCGCGAACCCTCCCTCGTTCTCTCCGTGAACGAGGAGGTCCCACGGGCCATCCGACGACGGGGTAGCCATCTACAAATTTTGAAAACAGGAAAAAGTCAGTAACAAAGTAAAACTTAAGTGAAGTAAAGACAAGTACAGAACTAAGAGTGATGAGTAAGAGCAGTAAATACACTATATTTTATCAAAGTTTTTCTTAATTTTTGAAATTAAGACTCAAGTCCTTAAGGCAACGACCAATCTAACTAAGACCCTACAGTCGTATGCTCTGATACCAGCTCTGTCGGACCCGGATTTTCTAATCCAGAATCCTCTGTGAAAGCACTGTGCTATTCCCTGGATCAGTAGATAGCACGCACAGATACATTGCTGAACCATTTCATACATGGCGTAGAACCATACCATTCATTAGTTAACACAAAAGAGTTCACATAGACCGCGTTGGGTCAGGTTTTACAATACGGGCCGAACAGGCCAAATTTATTACATTACAAAAGACAGCGGTAGCTAAAGCGGAAGCAAAAGGGGTAGAGCTCATCTCTACACAGGCAAGCGACTGGGGCAACTTGTGTACAACTGATATTAACCAAGGGCCTGGATAATATCGGATGTACGCAAGTACCAATGAGTCCGCTAGACTGGGACGAGACCTAGACTATAGAACCTAGACTATTCTTCATCGACTCCATGCCCATGGACTTCGGGTTCCTCGTAGTAGGCATAGTCTCCTTCATCTGCGTTGTCTGAAGGGTTTGGGAGAGAGCGAGAATGAGCACAACTTTCGTGCTCGCGAGCCAACACACAATGCAATAATATACATGCAAGGCTTAACAAGGAAGGCTCGGGTTATTTTATTTGCTAAAGCAATGTTTTCAATTATTATAACTACAAATTCCTATCACTTAGCATTTTAACAAATTGCATTTGGTTAAAGAGAATAATTGTGCAATATTTATATCAGCAGAGGTTCCCTCCACCTTCATGCTTATTTTGATTGTGGTTACATCCATCACTAAACAACACTGGGTAAGGAGACCCAGGAAAAACAATCTCAGGGCTAGGTGAGCCCGCCACAATTTCCATACTACCCACAAAGGATTTTTGAAATAGAACTAACTCAAGTTAAGTTCCCATGTCTGCCTTTGACCGTAGGCACGGCTGTTTAAACAGTTTATAACTCTGCAGAGATTGTACAATTTACCCACAAGTGACAATTAACTCGTTGCCCTACACGATTCCGTAGTCGCGTAGTCGAGAGGTTGTCACAATAACTTTTCTAAATATCTCGTCCTTTCCATCATCTCACCCATATGGGGTTACGCCCATATGTTGCGCGGGATGTCCACCTCAGCGACTGGCGTAGCGTGGCTACTCCTCTCGATCGGTGAACTTCACCCTTGACTCGGTGTCCCATCCACCCGACATACCCGAGCTTTTGCCCCTTTGTCCCTCGGTGAGGTGACTTTGAGATTTGATAAATGTACTAAGCCAAGTCGCGCTTTGTTGCAGACTTGCGGTTGTACTTGTTATACACAGGAGGTCGTGACAAGATTAAGTCCTTAGGGTTGTCTGGACGGCTCAACCACATTCCTGCCATTTTCGTGCTCCATCCGCACCCACCATCTTACCATCCGCCTGCACGGGTATTAGCGATTTAGGGTTTTGAGATGTAAATACAACAATGCAACCATCTCGATCATTTACCCGCAATGACCGCCCAAATCATTTTATGTTTGAAATGATGATGATTAGGACATTTTAATGTCCCGGTATTTAACAAGTCTAGCATGTCGCTTAAGTACAACCTATAGCTAGTATTACCATATAGTTACTAGGGTGACAACGGAATTAAGGGATTCAAATTATCAAGGATGGCATATTAATTAGTTATTCCACAACTGGTATTTATCTACCTTAAACATTAACATACATTGATTATGAAATTAAAGCATGCATTTTGCTATTTTTAAAAGAACATAATTTACATGAAATGTAGGCTCAATATGATCAAAGTGTTGACTCGCTTGAGTGTAGGGAAGAGGTCCGAGTAGTCTTATTCTTGATCAACGTGGAGGTCTCGGTGTCTCGAACTCTCGCGTAGAAACCTGGGAAAAAGACACAATAGGCAAAAGGACCAATAAATACACAAGAATACCCAAATGAACTCCAAAATGAACAAGACCTATGCCATTAGCAAGATCTTGATTTAACAAATTTTTAGAAATTTACTTTACAATTTTTGGAATTGAAATGGGGGAGTTATTAATTTTGGAGTCTCACTTTAGAATTAAAATGGAAAAGGAAAAGAAAATCAACGAAAAAGGAAAACAAAAGCGACCGCAAGCTCTTTCGGCCCAGCCCAACACGGCGCATAGTGCAAGGCGCGCCCACGGGAGAGCGCGGCCCACGGGAGGCGGCCACGGGGAGGAGGCGCCGCCTGGCCGAGGGACGAGCGGCTCGGGCCAACAGAGGGGAAGAAAGGCGGCGCGGAGGAGGGAGATGGAGGCGGCGCGAGAGGAGGAGGAGATGGGAGGCGCGGCAGCGACGCGGAGGAGGCTTTGGGCGCGGCGGCGGCGCGGAAGGGAGGGCTCGGGGCTCACGGGAGAAGGAGGACCCGGGGGCTCACGGCGGCGGCGCGACGGGAGGTAAGTCGCCTCTTCTTCTTCTTTCTTTCTTGCTTCTTCTTCCTCCTCGGGCGTCTTCTTGCTCGGGAAAGAGGGGTTGAGGTGGGAGGCGAGATGGGGACGGGGCCGCGGGGAGTTTATAGCCGACGGGAGGGGAGAGGACAAGGGGCCCGGAATCGCGGGCACGGCGAAGCGGTGCTGGGAGCCGGGGCGGGGCGGGCGGAGTGCGGCGGGGCGACGAGGCGGCGGCGGCGACGGCGGCGGCGAGCAGTAACGGACGCCCTCGCGAAGTGGAGTGGGTGGGGGAGAAGACGGCGCGGCAGCGGCGAGGACGGCACTGGTGCAGAGGGGCCCGGCGAGGACGAGTCAGTGGGGGAGGTGACGCGCCGCACGTGGGGGGGTTGACGGCGCCGGGGTCAAAGCTGGCCGAAGGGGGCGGAGAGAAGAGGGGAGGAAGAACGGGAGGGGGGTGTTACACCTTTTGGTGAGCACAAAGGATCATTTTACCCAAAGGGTAACTTGTTCAGTCTTACCACCTGCTTGGTGCCTAAATGTCGATGTGATGCCCATGCATCTAAGTGAACAAGGATACGGGGCTTCGAACCTATTACCTCAACCACGACAAACATGTGGTTTTCCGGCACAAATGTAACGATCTATACTCCATAGAGAGGAGCACGGATGAAAACATCTCGACGAGAAACAGAAACTACTGCTCCAATTCAAAAAACAAGTCGTTTATATTGCTAGCAGTCAATTTTTGGATCAGCAGGAAGGAGACAGCGAGTTTATGAGGAAATCCTCACTTGTAAGGTGGGAGATTTGCCTCTTAAATACCTGGACATCCCTGTTGATAGGAAGAAAGTCAAAAATATGGATTGGAAAAGGATAGAGGACAAATTTGAACACAAACTAAACTGTTGGTAAGGGAAGCTTTTATCACTAGAGGAGAGGTTGGTATTAGTGAACTCCTCTCTCAACAGTTTACATTCTCTATACAAGCTCCCAATGAGTGTTAAGAAAAGAATGGACCTTTTTAGATTCATATTCTTTTGGAAGTCAGATGGGGGTAGGAAAAAAATATCATTTGGTTCGTTAGCCAATGGTGTGTCTACCTAAGAATCGGGGTGGATTGGGTATACTAGATCTGGGCGACATGAACTCTGCCTTGCTGGGTAAATGGTTATGGAGGTTACAGAATGAGGATGGTCAATGGCAAAACTTGATTAGAAGAAAATATCTTAGTAAGAACACGTTGGCTTAAGTGACACCTAAAGTGGGGGATTCTTGGTTCTGGAAAGGTGTTTTAGGGGTAAGAGATATCTTTTTGTCTTGTTGCAAGAGGAAGCTGGGAGATGGTACTAGAACCAGATTTTAGAAGGATTTGTGGTTTGAGGATGTGCCTTTCTCAGTAAAGTATGCAAGACTATACAATATTACCGTGTACAAAAATATTTCGGTAGCAAAAGCCCTAGAACAGAGTGTAAAAACATCAAATTCAGAAGGTCGGTGTGTAGAGAAGGGCTTGTGCTGTGGAATAGGCTTATAGTATAGTGCAATGGTGTGATACTAAAGGAGGATTGTGATAGATTGGTGTGGATGTTGTCTCCCTCGTGGATCTTTTCGGTCAAATCCTTTTACAATTTTCTGATGGTGCAGAGTATTGCTTTCCCACATAAATTCATTTGGGATGTTAAACTACCCCTAAGGCTTAAAATTTTCTTTTGGTTAGTGGTGAAGCGAAGCATTTTGACCAAAGACAATCTTGGCCACAGGGGTTGGGTGGGTGACAAAAAATGTATATTTTTGTGGGGCGGATGAAAGCATTGATCATTTGTTCTTGCTGTGTCCTTTTAGCAAGATATATTTGGAATATCATGAGTTGTACTTTTGGCCTGCCTAGCCCCCCAGCTGATACTGCTCGATTTTTCTCTATTTGGGTAGGGAGGTTTGCTAGGAAGACTAGGAAGCTCGTGTTAGTTGGTGTAACAGTCATTTTGTGGAGTATCTGGAAAGTATGCAATTCGGCGTGTTTTCAGAAAAAAATGGCATGCAGAACCTATCTTAGTGATTCATATTATTTGCTATTGGAATGATTTTTGGTCTAAATTACAGAAGGAGGAAGGACGGGAGGTGCTCATCAAGGGCGCTAGAGCAATTAGAAAGGTTGCTACTGAAGTTTTTGGTGCTAGAAGCAGATGGACGTCTTAGATCAGCAGAGTAGTTTTTGGAAGTGAATAAAGCTCTGATTTTGTTATGGGGCTCTATGAGCTTCTCCCAAAACCTTGTTAACTTCTCTTAGTCTTTCTTGTGCTTCTCCTTCTAGATGTTTGGTGTATATACCTGATGTTATCTAAACCTTGTAGTTTGGTTTCTTTTAAATGGAAATGGGGTGCAAACCTTTTATTAAAAAAAAACAGACAATTTTTGGGAATTTTGGCTATCGATATCTTTTTAAATATTTAGATTAGATACAGGAAAATTATATGGGTAGATTAGCCTAAAAAAATACTTCCATGATATTATAATATTATTGGGTTTTACAAATATATTACAATAGTAATTAGTAGTTAAAGTTGTATTTTAGAGACTGTGTCGATATCCAAAACGATTTTTTTTAATGGAGGGAGTACTATACATCTATTCAGGCTTACACTCGAGAAAATGGGGACAGAGTTAGGCCTAAGCTGGCCTGCCCAAGCAACAGGTCCCCTTCAACTCTTAAAGCAAAGCACCATATGCAATAATGCAAATGTTCACAGAACCCCCACAAAAACACATGGTTGGCATCAGGAGGCAGGTAATGCTGGACCAGAAATAGGAACCCAGAAAGAAAACCACCAATTTCCATCACATTTTTTCGTCGATTTGCTGTCGTGTGTCGACATCGTCTCGACAGAGCCCGACCGAATTCCATGAGACATTGAGCATGTCCTGAGGGCGCCTTCAGGCCTAGCTAAGTTGGATGGATCAATGGATTAGGAGAACATTTGCCTCTCACAAAGTCCAATCCAATCAACTCACCCTTGTGTCATGTCCATTCCTTAAACAAACAGCAAGAGTACTTCAGAAAATTGCTGCAGAGAACAAGCAAGAAAGCTATCAGTAGTAGGTAAAGATCAATCATGGGAGGAGAGCTTAGCTATAATGTCTTACATTTCCTCAAACACAAGGCATTACTACCAAATCCTTCTCGCGGTGTTAACGTATCGATCGATCGATGGATCGTATGCTAATGTGAACGGTGGAGCTGTCACTCATTACTGAAGGATAAAGACTAATTAATACACTTCTCTAACTCTTCAGATTGTGCCTCTGAACAACTGTTCGCCATTGCACCTCTCTCTTTGGTTGGGTTGCTTTCTCCGGCAGGGCCCCCCCGGTGTAGCACATTGTCAATGCCTTTGGAGTGCGGGTGCCTCTGGCTTGTGCGTGGTGAGACCTTGCCCATGAAATGAAGCAACTCTACATTGCCGTCTTAATTAATGACAATCTTTAGTAAATTATTGCGAATTGAAAGACCCCATCGAAGCAATAGAAAAACAGGTTAGGTCGATGCCTTGTGTCTCCAGATAAGCAACTAGGACCAGGGAACTGCCAATGATTCTAATCTGCTTCGAATCTTGCTCTCACAGTTCACTAGACCTGAGCATATTTTTGCCGGCCCGATCGAGCTCGACTGGGTTAGGACTTACCGACTTAGGACCTAGTCTATTCTCAATCAAGGCAAATAAACTTTTCTAAACTCGACCTAAATATTTTATCATGACCTTTCTGAACCTAGTTTGACTCTGACAGGTTCAATTAACTGTGTTTGTAGGTTGGGAAAGGCTAGGCATTGGCTTGGCCGGCCTGATTAAAGTTGGCAGTTGGTTCTTTCAACAGGTATATATGCATGGGGCTCCTCAAGATCTTCCATTTATGCAAAGGTTAAGAAGGTGAAGAGATGGGTACTGCTGCCGCAAGATCTTATCCTGATAGAAATTTTACGGCACAGTCTACTAGTAATATATGGTGGTAATATAAATTAAATTGGACTATTGATTTATTAAGAGCATAATAGATTTTTCTTTATTTTTATATTTTTGATGAGGGTGTTACAGACTTTTTCATCTAGAGTTAAAAATATTACTCTTATGTCATGTGATCCATGTTAAAGGTAGTAGTGTAATGTGTGGTAGAAGTATAGTAGTCATGTAAGTATTAGTGGTAGTTATGGAATTATAATGTAGTCTAGGGTTTCTCTCTTATACACTATATATTGTCACTTAGACTCTTGCAATACAACTAACTATTCGGCTTATATTCCTCTCTTCTGTCACAAATCTAACATGGTATCAAAGCCTAGATCCAAACTGTGGTCTTCATCCCCCTGGGAGGAGTAATCTCCACTCCCGGGGGCAGCATCCAATCTCGTTCTTGTGTTTAGCCTATATAGTTTCTTAATGTCCAAGTAGCAATAGCTAGCAGTCTCGGACTTCATCTTCTTCAAGCGGCAACAGTTTGTTAGCCAAGGCCTACCTCGTCGGGCTCTTCGAGGACACCAACTTCTGCGCTATCCACACCAAGCTTGTCACCATAGTGCCCAAGGACATCCAGCCCGCACTCGAGCGGATCCAACGCTGTCGTCGCCTCTCGACGCGTCGTTGCTCCATGCTCCTCTCGGTGGCGTCGTTGCTCCATGCTCCTCCTCTCAGTGCTTTGCTCAGCGTCGCCTCGCCCCCGAGCAGATCCAACTCGTCTCCAGCTCTACTTCGACGTCACCATCGACCTTGTCGAGATCGAGTCACTACTGACTAGATTTAGTTGAATCCGCCGCCAATTGGCTACCTCCCCCCCCCCCGGACGCTATCTTTTGTCAGAATCTGTTGTCGCCTAGCTCTGCTTCATCGCCCAGAGCTCTGCGTTGTCAATCTCCTGTCGTCGCCTGATCCGGTAGCTCCAGAACATCTGCCCCATCGACCTCCATAACAACTCCTTCTAGGGCAACACCGCTCGGGTTTCCCCACCGATGGATCCGGCAACTCCAGAACCCCGTGATGTTGAGGCAGAGCATCAGCTCCCTGGTCTTCACACCCGCGACGATGAGGCAAAGCATCAGCTCCCTCGTCCTCAACCCCTAGCATCACCGACAGCTTCATCGTCTTCACTAGCTTCGGTTGAGGTTGGCCATCTCGCCATTCTTCGGCGGCGGCAGCCATCTTCATCAGTCGTCGTCCTCAGGCTTCCCTGACCAACTCCCTCCATGGTCGTCATCAGACTTCATATTCGTCGTTGGTCACTACCACCATCAGCCATCTTCAACTCAATCCATCTACCGCCAGAGCACTGTGTGGCGGGATCCGATAGTCCTGACCTGGATCCATCATCGTCGGCGATGTCCTCCCTGTTTCTCGGTTTCTTCAAGTCATCCCCGTCATCGTCGACCTCATCACTTGCTGGCGGCATCGTCACCATCGAGCCTCTTCACCGCCACCACCTATCCTTGGTATCTAGTGTTGTGTTGGGCTGTTGGTGTTTGAGCCTCTTCAAGTCGTCACTTGTATTGGGCTGTTGGTGTTTGGTCGAGGTGGATGGTTGTTGGCCCACCACCCCTGTTGTGCTGCTGTTGTTGCTTGTTGGTCGTGTGCAGCTGCTTCCACTGTGCCTCTGCTATTGCGCTACCTGCGATTTGGTGCTGGTGCTTGCTGTTTGTTTGGAGATGTGTGATCACTGCTCCTGCTAGTATCCTAAGTCTATTTTTCTTTGATTTCCATCGAGTCCATCCAAGTTCGGTGCATATCCCTCTTTGACTTCATCGAAGTGTTGCCTGTCCATCAAATCCTTTGTCGATTAGCCGATTGCTTCTTCCCTTTCGGGTTACCGCGGTCCGTCCATTGGATCGAGTGTGGTCACCCTCACCATCATTGTTGATGCAACTTTGCCCTCTTGGTCCTCTCTTGTAGCCATCTTGCTACACATATTCGCATCATTGCGACTCATGGCTAATGGCCTTCTTTGTTGTCATCACAACTGTCTCTTCGTCTTTGTTTTCGTCGGGCTTCTTGGGTGGGTGGATCTGGTTCGCCGTCTTTGCCTTCGTCGGGCGCCAGATTTGATACCGCCACCTCACTTCTTGGGTGGGCGGATATGCTTTGCATCTTCATCTCTATCTCTCTCTTTATCGACTTGATTTGACATATCTCTTTATTCCTATCGGTTTCAACATATCCAAATCAAGACATTCGTGTGTGAAGAGTCGAAGGATAATTTTTGTTCAAGAGTTGCATGCTTTGACGTTATCTTCAAGCCCGGACTTGGATTTATCTTTTTAGTCTAGTGTTGTTGTCTTTTTCAAACTCAATGCTATTTTATACGTATTGAGTTTGAGTGGGGGTGTTAAGGGTAGTAGTGTAATGTGAGGTAAAAGTGTAGTAGTAGTCATGTAAGTGCTAAGGGTAGTTATAAAATTGTAGTGTAGTTTAGGGTTTCTAGTCTATGGTTCCGCTCTGGTACAGTATATATCGCTTCTTGGGGTCTTACAATACAACTAACTATTCGGCCCCTATTTATCACTTCTCTCACAAATCTAACAATCTCCACATGGGCGATTACAATTTTACCCTATCAGGATTCTACTACTCATGCTACTAGGTATAGTATAATAAAATCCTAACTAATCTGAACCATTAGATCTTAAAAACTAGAAAATCTATATTAAATTGAGTGTACCCTGATGTGTCCTGAAGCGCAGCATTGCTACGCTGTTCTGCCGAACCAACAAGCAGTCAGGTCAGGCACACATGTGATGGTGAGAACTGTGAGGTGCCTCACTTTAATTTGGAGGAACTTTGGTCTGGCCACATGCATGCATGCACCTGATGATGCATATCAGTGTTAGCTAGCACATGGAAGCACTATTCATGTCATGCGCTGAAGGTCGTAGATTGTACGCAAGTGTGCAATAGTCATATTTACAGAGCAGTAATTGCTTGGATCTTAAGCGACTAAGCTATGAATTATGTTGTCAGGTGATGATGACAGAAAACGGCAACGTTAATGCCGTTATTGCCGTCCATGGCACCCTGCAATGCAAGAGTGTCAGCATATCACACGACTTTGAGAACTCTGCCTCTGAAGAAAAAGAAATGAAACGAAAAGAAAGGTGGTCGTCAGTGCTTAGTTCTTGACCGCGTATAATGTAGATCCCCTTTTTTTAAAAACGCCGATCGCCGTTTGTAAATATGTCAACGTGAGGTGCAGGATTCCAAGTCGATCTATTTTTTTAGTGGCCATTTTCTGGATGCATTAAAGGAGAATGGTGAGGCGCACGTAGCAAACACGGGCGGGTGAGGGCCCGATGGCCCCCATGCCGCTGATCTTCGCTCAGGTCTCCAGCGAACACGCGCGCCAAGTCGCACTCGGTTCTACAAATTTAGGCTAGCCAAAGTGTGGTGTAAAATGGAGCCTATACCCAACTTCCTCCTTGCCAACTGAGTTACATGCAGTTTTCATCAACTTTTTTTTTGTTCTACAAATTTAGGCTAGCCAAAAGTGTGGTGTAAAATGGCAGCCTATAATAATGTACTTCACGGTTGTCTCTACGGCTCGTATCCACAATGTATGAACCCCTTCAAGGGGTCTTAATGTGATACATGTGTGTGAATCTTAACTGCAGAAAAATATCACAATGTGTAGTATCTTTTTCTTCTATTGGTAGGACCCACACCCAAATAAAACCTCTCTCTCAATCATCTTCTCTCTCCTCCTAAGAACTGGTTCCTAACTAAAACCCCTTCCTTTTCTCTCTCCCCTAAGCCCCTCTTGCTACAATGTGTTGGACCCCCTTTCACCTCTTCTCTCTCCTCTAAAACCCCTTTCTAAAACCACATTGCGAATGCTCTAAGACCACAACATACAGGCACGAAATGGAATTATTATATGACGCACCGCTCACACACCTCTGTCCCCACCAAAAGACGATTTTGTGACGTCCGCAGCTCCAAAAACTACTTTCAAGATTTTAAAAGTCCGTACCTTTAAATAAGTACTATTTGTGACAAATTGTGCTATAATTTTGTATATTTTGATAAACACTGCTGTCGTTAGTTCTATTTGGCCCCCTCAACAAATAAAATTTCGCTCTCTCTCACTCTCATATGCTATTTAGCCCCATCATCAAATGAAATTACACTGTATAGCTTAGTTGACCGTCTCATTCCTGAATCCTAGTGATATGGGGTACCTAATCTTCGCGACGTATGATTGTTCTTGAGGGTAACTGGGCGGCTATTGATGAAGAATCCGTGAAACCTGATGAACCGAGCGACGCCAACAACGATATGGGTAACCGAAACCTGTGACACTTGAAGTCGCCCAACAACACGAGTTGATTCTTGTCTACTCGCCATGCAAAGAAGTAGACGTGCTCCACAATAACCAAAGGAAATCACAAAAACAATGGAACGGCATAACAGATTGGAACTCCCTATTCTAGTGGAGGCAATATCGCTCAAACCAGAGGCGGAGCTGGGCCTCGGACCGCGGGGGCAATGATCCGAGACCTAGCTGAAAATTGTTTCTTGTTTTCTATAGAAATGGAAACGTGATGAGCTGAGCCGTGCTATTTCGGCTAGGCTGGCCTGAGGTCCAGCCGAAGACTGGCTATGCCTTTGGCTCAAACCCTAGAATCAAGAGTATATTAATATATAAAAATATGACGTCCCCTATTCTGCAGCGCACGGCAAGGAGTTTTATAGCCAATTAGTTTTCCTGGCCGCACAGCACACGGACGTCCGCTCGGCCACGGCACACGCACACGCGCACGTTCAATTCCTTGGCTTACACACGCACTCGGCCTTGGTTAAGGCCATGCCTAACTAATTAGTCAATTAGTTAATTTAACTAGCTAAGCTTAATTTCTTAAGACTAAACAATCAGCCCATACTGCTCAATTGAGTGACTGCATAGACCCCCATTTTCTTGGTGTTCTTCAGTCTTGGTGCCAATTTCTCCATTACCTAAAAACCTGAGTATTAACAAAGTAAAAGTATTACCTTCCCCTGCGGGCGCAACAAATCTGGGCCCAAACCCTTTCCATCACGGAGATGGGCCTGGCCCGCTCTGGCTACTTGGTTAGTCAGGCAGGCCGAGCCCGGAAGATGGAGATATTTCCGCCACACAATTACGAGTCCACTATAAAGCAAGCACCCACTCTTCCGAGAAGCGGCCTTAAACCCTCTCGCTTCTCCCATTTCCCCCGTCTCCTAGGGTTTTCCCCATGGCGTCGGCGTCGCGCGCGCTCCTCCTCTCCAAGCTCTCGCCCCTCCCCGCCGCCGCCTCCCGCGTCCTCCGCCCGCTCGCCGCCGCGGGGAGCCTCCTCCCGGCGGCGGCTCTGTGGTCCGCCCCGGCCGCGGCGCCCGGGTTGGCCAGATTCTTCGCGACGCAGCCGGCGACCTCGTCGCTGCGGGACTCGTCGCCGAACTGGAGTAACCGGCCGCCCAAGGAGACGATCCTCCTCGATGGGTGCGACTTCGAGCACTGGCTGGTCGTCATGGAGCCGCCCCCCGGCGATGCCGGCAACCCCGACGTCACCCGCGACGAGATCATCGATGGCTACATCAAAACCCTCGCCCAGGTCGTCGGAAGGTATGGCCGTATACCATCCCTCGCTCTCACACAAGCGCGGCGGCTCACACCCGCGAGGTTTTATGGAGCACTTGTTTTGATTTGGTGGTTGATGGTTGATCGGGAGGGGGTTGGGGCTAGGGATGGGGCAAATTGATAAGGTGGTTTGGTAAATGTTGTGTTGTTTTGTGTTGTGGTTTGTTGTGATAATCGCCTTCCCTTGTTGTAGATGGATTTGTTATGTTTGTGCAGTAATAACGACGCATGAAAACTTTGCTATGTATGTCATTGACTACGGTAGTCTGCTTGTGTGACAGAATGGGTGAATTCATTTAGTTGGTCTACGTTGGTAAGGTTGAATTCTGATGTACAGTTATATTTGAGTAAGTGTTATGAAATTAACTAGCGAGACAACATGTTGAGGAGGGGCAGATGGAGTTGGTTTATTCTCTAGATTTATGGAGGAGCTCTTACCAATTTGATGGGTGGAGATTCGGAATTGGAGAAATGTGCAATACCCAATACTCACCAGTTTTTTTATCAAGTTATTATCATTTGCATGGTGCTTCCTATGTAAGTTCATTCGAAAAATTCTGTTTGTCACTTGTGCTGATGGTTATTCTTATTCAATGACCATGCTGTGTTTTATTTTTTGAACCTAGTCAACCATGAATTCTGTTTGTCACTGGCTTCCTAGGACATCTGTTTGCAATTTTAGCATGTGTTAGTATTCTTTGTTTATCTCTTAGAACCATAGCAGCACTTGGGTTTGATGACAGACAGTAGAACACAGTCATACACTCAATGTTTTGGTTGTCTTGACATTGATTTAATGGGTATTAATCATTTTATATCTTTTTCAGAACTTGTTTGCATCTCAAGTCTATCCCATTGTTGCAGTGAACAGGAAGCAAGGCAGAAGATCTACTCAGTGTCAACTCGGCATTACTTTGCTTTTGGAGCCCTTGTATCTGAGGAACTATCCTACAAAATTAAAGGTATTGATGGTTACATGAAATTCTTTGGAGGTGATCTTTTATGAAGGTGACTTCAAAAAAATGTTTGCTTTAACCTTGTGCCATTAAATTATTTGCAGAGTTGCCCAAGGTCCGCTGGGTTCTTCCTGATTCATACTTGGATGTAAAAAATAAGGACTATGGAGGTAATGATGATGTGCTTCCTATCTGACAAAGTTCATTCACTCTAATACTTTGAAATGGTTTTTGCTTTCTTTCCTTTTTTTTTGTTATAGATTTATCACTCCATGGTGCTCCATGTTATGATTGTCTTAATGGGATGGTCCAGAATGGGGAATTCTGAATATCCCTATATAATATTAGTATTTGAGCTTGTAATTTCCTCCAGCTCTTGCTTTTATTAATTTTTGTACTTAAAGACTTAAGCACATGCTTTACCTTTTGTAATATTCTTCAACTCATTGATTATTGTTTGTGTGTGATTTCTACTGCTGATTGCTTCCGGGCCCTTTTGTGTTCTAGACTAGCAATGAACTGTTTAGAAATGAATTTCTCATCATTGGTATAATGTGAAATTTCCTTGTCTTAAGGATATCTTGAATGGACTTTGTAACTTTATTCCTACATCATGTATTGAAGAATCTCACCAATATGTCAGATACCCTATTCAACTATGACAGAAATGCTGACAACTTGATTAGTTGTAAATACCAGCTTGGAGCTGACGTTGGCTGCTGTAACTTTGGTAATGTTAGTAGTTGCAAACTTCTGTTTTATGATGAAATTTGAATATCACAAATTGCATGTGTAATTGATTTTGATAACTATGTCATCCACGTGTGGTTGCTAAAGATTTCAAATATATATTGTTCTTTGTAATGGGATGTTTATTTTTGCTGCTGTGGGCTTTTGCATTCTGTTTGGTCAAGGAATGCAGTATAATCTAAGACAAAACTGCTGATCTATATCACTCCCTAGCCTATCAAGTGTTTGGGCAATATGATTTATCATTTCCAGTGCTTTGTATATGTGCCTGATGACTGATATTTTGCCCGACATCAGAAAAGAAAACGAAAAAGAGATGCTGTAATTTAGTCATTTCTGTCCTGGGCTTCTGTGCCCCCCCTGAGATAGCAGTTTTATCATTTTATCTATTGCATCTTTCCTATGGCAACCATGGATGCCATCTTTAGGGTTTGCTGATGTTTGTACTCTGTTTAAGCAGAGTTAATTCTTGGGTTAGCTAGGTGAATATGCTTGTATGCATTAGAAGAAGCTCATGAGCTGAGTTCATGCTTACTTTTCATATGTATCCATGTAACCAACGAGATCTGGGTATATGCATATCTGATGCCTTTTCTTGTATTGCAGGAGAACCTTTTATAAATGGAGAAGCTGTTCCTTATGACCCAAAGTACCATGAGGAGTGGGTGAGAAACAACGCACTTGCCAATCAAAGATCCCGGCGCAACGACAGGCCTCGCAACTTTGACAGGTCAAGGAACTTTGAGAGGAGAAGGGACAACATGCAGAATTTCCAGAACAGAGATGTGCCTCCTGGGCAGGGATTCAACAGCCCTCCCCCACCAGGGCAGAACCAAATGCCACCCCGTGATGCTCCTCCGATGCACCATGCGCAGGGCAACATGCCGCCACCTCCACCGCCAAATGCGGGTGCTCCACCAACTTATCAGCCCCACGCACCAAACCCACAAGCAGGCTATACTCCGGGCGGTGGACCAAACTATCAGCAAGGTGGTGCTCCTGGCTACCAAGCTGGTAACCAAAGTTACCAAGGTAACCCTGCTTACCAGAGCAACAACCCTGGATTCCATGGTGGAGGGCCAGGTTACCAGGGTGGCAGCCCACCTGCTCACCAAGGTGGCAGCCCGCCTCCCTTCCAAGGTGGCAACCCTCCTCCCTACCAAGGTGGCAGCCAACCTCCCTTCCAAGGTGGGAGCCCGCCTCCCTACCAAGGTGGCAGCCAACCTCCCTTCCAAGGTGGCAACCCGCCTCCCTACCAAGGTGGCAACCCGCCTCCCTACCAAGGTGGCAGCCAACCTCCTTTCCAAGGTGGCAACCCTAACTATGGTGGTGGTGCACCAGGCTACCAAGGCCAAGGGGGCAACCCAAGCTATGAACAAGGCGGCAGTAACTACCACGAGGGGAGAGACGGGCCAGGGAGGAGTTACCAGTAGAACACTGCTAGAACAGACGCTGTGTAGAAGTTAGTACGAGCTCAGCTCTAGTTGCTGCCTGTTGTTTTCATGGAGTCTATGCATATATATTCTCTAATCCTTAATGGTGCTTTGAGAAGTCAGTTTCCATACTTGGTTTCACTTCTAGCATTACCAGTTTGGGCAACTTGTGTTTTTGGTCCAAATAAATACACTGCTGGCTATGTGTTTTGTATGGAGTTGAGCTTTGTTAATTCTTGCCGTGTTGCGATATCAAGTTCCTTCTGTTCTTACTATTGACCCCTTTGAATTCTGACGTTCATCTGGGTCCTTTTGAGCGTTCTGTTTCTGCCTATGTTGTAGGCACTTTTCTATCCTGCGTAACTGTTATATGAAGGGTTGTAGTGTAATTCCTGTTGCTGCAGCTAGCTGATTTTGCAGTTCAGATTCAGATTTTGCAGTAGCTGATCGTTCGGTTTGCTTTCTTTACGCCCGCACATGCGATGTGCGCAGAAACACGCTACTTGATTCGTGTGAATTCGTGTCCGGTGTGTTGCAATATTTGCATGATTCGCCAACATCTGAACATGCTTGCCTAAACAAACATGCTCTGCAGCTTGTACCACCCATTGTACGTACCTGAGAGTCGAGCGAGTGCGACTGTGCAGCATAATGCACCTGAACAGAAAAGAAGCAATTGATGGCTGAGCGTTCTGGTTAACAGTGACTTTCCAAAAGAAAAATCTGCATGTCTGACTGAGCAAGACTTTGCACTACCGCTGGCCTGAATCTAAGAATCATCCACTCCTGGTCCCTGGTCTACACGGCCTATGCAGAAGTAGTAGATCAACATTGCTTTCTGCAGTTACTGTACCATGAATGCCTGGTTCGTTAGATTTCTCTCGCTTCTGCAGTTACTGCCCCAGACGTACCAAATCACCACCTGCACGCTCGTCCCCCGTCCACATCTCCTGTGCCAAGCATCCCTGTCTCATCGGTTGCACACCTGCACTTCACCGTCCATGCTTTACTCGCCACGTTCCGATTCCCAATGCGCGCGCATATATATACATGTACTAGTGCTAGCATCAGCATCAGCATCAGCATCTTGCGGGTCGAGCGGTTGGGTTCCATTTCTTGGCCGGCAGATTGCGAAGAAGGCATTGATGAATGGTGATGGGAAAATGGCAGGATGCTACCAGTGAACTAGGCTACTACAGCAACAAGAAGCAGTGCAAGATCAGGTCTGATCGATGCCATGCCATCTGAAGCTCTGAATACATGTATCTATATCTGAAGCGCGTCGTCCTCTCGCGAGGAATTCCATTCAATTCCTGGGCAGCTGGGACGTCTCCATCGGCGTACTGCATATCTATCTCCTTGTTCGTGTCGTTGGGGGAACAGGAGGATGCAGGTAGGAGGCATGCGATCGCAGCGGCGGCTTCTCGCCACTGCCCGGTCAAAAGGCCCCTCTTGACTGGTTTAGGAGTGATCGAGCCTGTCATGCACACTGCAAAGTTTCTGAAGTTGGTTGCACTGCCGTACTGTTGTTGGTGATGACTGATGAACAAGAAGAACACATGTCCTGACGCGTCCTACTATTTGTTACCACCAACGTCGTTCTCAGTTTGCATTAGTTGCTTTAAAGATTGTAGGGTTAAGATCGTATGCATGGCTAACAATTGTGATATGACAACTATGATAATGTTAACAAACTGTTACTCTTCTCTCTACTTCCGGTCCATATATTATTTGAGTATTAGTCTTACACCTAATATAATGCAGAGAACTTTCCGCTGAGCCGAAATGAAAAGATTGAAAATTGTATACACCTTTAATTTTCTGTCACAGGCTCTCGCAGGGGCATAAAGGCACCTTTTTCTGGCTAGGAAATGCACAGATGGAATTTGTAGTGCTGCCATGCATGGCCGTGTACTGCATATCGCAAGGCATCATCAATTCATAGATCGATCCCCTGCACCAGATACGACTGGAGAATTAAGGTGGGGGGCAAAATGGCGTAGAACCTTAGAACCTTGAACAATTCTCTCTTCTCTCTCTCTCTCTCTCTCCTCCTCCCAGTCAAAGCCTGCCTTTAAAACGGTGACGTTAGTACATCACCAGGGGAGAAAATTCAAAGTTCAGAGATGGTGTGCCTACTGCCAGTGCCCATTAATATTACTAGCTAGCACATCCATGGATACAAACAAGCAAAAAACAATGTGAGAAAAAACTGCAACCTTGCCGTCTTTTTCAAACCAAGAAGTGAAGGCTGGTTAGAAGGAAGAAGAGAAGGGGGCCAGGAACATTTACAGCACGCCAGTTGAGGTGATGGTGCACAAGAAAATAATTGCTTTGGTTGCAAGTTTTATACGGAAAAGGAGAGGCAGCGCAGGTAATGCCCATTAAGGCAGAACCCTTTCGCGGTGTGAGCTCTGTCTAGGGCCAATCAGTGTGACCATCTGCTGCACCTCCCGGGTCATAATTTTTTTCAAATAAAAAATATTCGTGTTACTTGTAGAAAGGAATCCGACGCGTTGTAGAGTCATCTATTCGCGAGTGCAGAGTATAAGTGTGATATCCCGGTCCAACATGGATATAGGCCATGTGTGTCCCATCTCCCATGTATATGTGTGACAGTGTGGGGTTTAATATCATCTTGCTAGTCTAGCTTGACTGCTTGAGGAACACTAACATATAAGGTCATTTGAGTCTAAACCACTAACCTTGGATTAACCATTTTAAGCGAAGCGAGGACAAATGAGTAAACGGGGTGGGGTTAGTGCGTGTGCGTGGTTTATTTCGAGTGGGAGTGGGCCTGTGCCGATTTAGACCCTAGGGTGTCACAAATGATATCAGAGCCGATCCTCGCAGCTATATGTACGTGCAGATCAGGGGCGTGGGCATATGGTGCATAGCGTGTGTGGACCTAGATGAGTGGTCACAGGACATAACATATGCGCCGGACTGGACGCACGAACCTGTGCTTGTTGGATTGATCTCCCTCCCAATTAGCCCAACGACTAATCGGGGCCTTGATCCGCGCCCTGATCGGGGGCGCCCAGCCCATCTATTGGCTGGTGGGCCCTTGTCGCGCTGTGCATTACATAAAGGGGTGGGGGCCGGCGGTTCTAAGCACGAGGTTGGCCTGAGCCGTACACCTCCACCGACACTAAAACCCTAGACCGATCTCCGGGGCGCAGTGAGCGACGGGAAGCTTCACCAGAGGCGCGCCGCTACCACCTCCGCCGCTGTCATCAAACGCCGCCAGCCAGGGAGACGCCGTTCCCCTTCGACGACCATCGCTGCCTCCATGGCCGGCTCCTCCTCTACCTCCGACGGTACCCTCTCCCTCTCCTCTCTTCTTCCCTCTCAGATCAAGAACCCCAAGGCAAGAAAAGAGATGCATTATTAAATTCGAACCAACGGGAGAATTTAATTTTGGAAAAATAGTTATAATTTCCAGAAATTTATGATATTGTTATTTTCTGACCAATGTTGATAATAACAATATTGTAATTTTTTAATTGATGACTTTATGCATTATTTCTATTTCTGCCCAACGGTGATGTAGATTTAATGTATAGATAAAATTGTTTTAATTATATGTCGTATTTTTGACCAACGTTGGAAATAAGGCATATAATTTTCTGCCGTTATGTTCTCACCGAATATGAATTGTGTTTTCGGAGGATACTCCTTGATGGGCTACATCAGGGATATCCCTGTCCTCAAAGGAGATAACTACGGTGAATGGAAGAAAAAGATTGACCTAGCTTTCATCTTGGCTGAGGTGGACTGGGTAGTCACCACACCATGTCCCACAGAGCCTGTGGCACCGGTGATGGATCAAAATGAGGATGATACTGCTTGGCAGAAAAGACAGAGGGGCCATGCTCCCTTACATATATCTTATAACCTTGAGCATAAGAAATGGACCACAGCCAACAAGAAATGTTTGGCTGTGATAAAGAACGTGATTGAGCCTGCAATTGTGGGCTCAATCGCAGAGTGTGACACCGCCATCACAGTACCTTGAGAAAATAAAGAGTCGGTTCATCGCTCTTCAAAGACATATGCTACACGGTGATTAAGCGACTTGTGTGAGAAAGGTACACCGGTGGTGGCGGTGGCATAAGAGAACACATACTAAGGATGAGCAACTTGGCATCCAAGCTTAAACCAATGGATTTGACGATCAAGGATGAGTTCCTTATTCATTTGATTTTTGCTTCCTTCTTGGAAAAGTTTGACACCTTTGTTGTCAACTACAATATGCAACGAGAAATGGGACTTAGAAAAGTGCATAGCTATGTGTGTGCAAGAGGAGGAAAGATTTAAATCCTCACATGGTGGTTCTATCAACTATGTGAAAGACAACAAGAAAAGAACTTCAACAGACTTCTCCTCAAAGAACAAGGGAAAAGCCTCATCCATCACCTCAACTGAATAAGTTTGCGTGAGACAAAGATCGGTGTCTTCATTGCAAGAAAAAGGGACATTACAAGAAAGATTGTCCCGATTTCTTGAAAATGATTATGTCAAAGAAAGGTGAGGACATTATTACGTTCATAAATGAGTCCTGTATGTACAATATTCAAAATCTACTTGGTGGATTGATTCAGTGCAACTGCTCATGTTGCCAATAATATGAGGATTCCGCTCGACGAGGAATACACAAAGAAAAGAAAGATGCATTAAAGTCGCAAATGGAGTCCAAGTGAAGTTGAAGCCGTTGGCGATCTTTCATTAGAGCTAGTGATGGCTTCACTCTTTTACTTAGAGATGTTCTTTATGTTCCTCCTTACAGAGGAATTTGATTAGTGTTTCATGTTTGGACAATGATGGTTATGATTGTCATTTTGGAAATGGCAAGTGTGAAATAATGTTCAATAAAGAATGTGTTGGTCTTGCCATCTTACAAAATGAGCTTTATTTGTTATCATTATATGATGATGCGAATGTCGTATGCGATAATGGGAACATCGCGTGCGAGAAAGTGAATGAATCCTCGTCTACGAATGTAAACAGGAAACGAAAGAGAACTCTAGATGCGTCGTCGAAATTATGGCACTGTCGTTTAGGCCATATTTCGAGGGGGAGAATAGAAAGACTAGTTAAGAATGATATTCTTCCTCCACTAGAGTTCTCAGACTTAGAACAATGCAGAGACTGCATTAAAGGAAAATATGTAAAGAAAATTAAGAAAGACGCCAAAAGAAGCACAGGAATTCTACAAATTATTCACACAGACATTTTGTGGTCCTTTTCCTGTGAAAAGTGTGGATGGATATGACTCGTTCATAACATTCACGGATGATTACTCCGTTATGGATATATTTATCCAATCAAAGAAAGAAATGAAGCCTTGGATAAATTCAAGATATTTAAGGTGAAGTTGAAAACCAACACGATTTAAAGATTAAGATAGTCCGATCTGACCGTGGGGGGGAGTACTACGGTCGACATACCCCATATGGACAAGTTCTGGACCTTTGCAAGGTTTTTACAGAAAATGGTATAGTGGCCCAAAGATTCTACAGGCGAACCTCAAAGAAAATGGAGTAGTGAAAGACGCAACCGTACCCTGATGGATATGGTGCGAAGCATGATGAGCTATTCCACACTACCATTGAGTCTATGGATGGAGGCGTTGAAAACCGCCATTCATATTCTCAACAGAGTGCCTAGTAAGTCGATGCCCAAAACACCGTACGAGTTGTGGACAGGAAGAGTTCCCTCACTAAACCACTTATGTGTGTGGGGGAGTCCTGCTGAGGCTAAAGTATTTAACCCAAACCTTGGGAAGCTTGATCCCAAAACAGTAAGTTGTCATTTCATTGGCTACCCTGAAAAGTCAAAAGGTTTTCGTTTCTACTGTCCAGACAGATATACAAAGTTTGTAGAAACGAGACACGCTGTCTTCTTAGAGGATGAAATGATGAGAGGAAGTATGGTAGCTCGTGAGATTGACCTTGAAGAGAAGCGGTTTATGCGCCCACTCAGACGATTCAAGAGCCATTTTTCATACTACTGTTTGTCATCGCACCGACGGTGCTAGACAACGTGGTGCCAAGACTGTTATTGTTCCTCCGTGGCAACAATGAATGAGAATGAAGAACACATTCTTGAGATCCTACTGAACCCATTGCCACGATGATGAGGAGCAACAAAGAAACCTCAAGCAGAAAATGTACCAAATGAGGAGGCTCAGGAGGTCTCAAAGAGTAAGAAGATCACTATTTCGATGATTATCAGATTTATCATACAGAGGAATTTCAAATGGAGGATGATCCCACCTCATTTGAAGAAGCTATGAGAAGCGAAAATTCCTCAAAATGGCTTGAGGCTATGGAAGAGGAAATGAGGTCCATGAAGGCTAATAAAGTCTGAGACTTGGAAATTATTCCTAAAGGAGCCAAAACAGTAGGCTGTAAATGGGTCTACAAGACAAAGCTTGACTCCCAAGGGAATGTAGAAAGATACAAAGCGCAACTTGTGGCAAAAGGCTTTACACAAAGAGAAGGGATTGATTACAATGAGACCTTTTCTCCAGTCTCATGTAAAGATTCCTTTAGAATCATAATGGCATTAGTCGCACATTATGATTTGGAGTTACATGAGGTGGATGTAAAGACGACATTTCTTAATGGGGATTTGGAGGAAAATGTTTACATGGCACAACCGAAAGGTTTTGTCGTGGAAGGAAATGAAAGAATGGGATGCCGCCTAAAGAAATCGATTTATGGGTTAAAGCAAGCTTCAAGACAATGGTACTTCAAGTTTGACAGTACAATAAGAAAATTTTGGTTTAAAGAGAATGTAGAGGACAACTGTGTTTATGCAAAGTTTAAAGATGGGAAGTTTATATTCCTAATCCTGTATGTGGATGATATCCTACTGGCTAGTAGTGATGTCTGTAACAGCCCAAACTTTGAAGAAATTAAAATTTATGTATTTTGTGGATTTTCTGGAATTTTCAAAAGCTTTCCTTAATTAATTTAAAGCTAAACAAATTTATGTGCAAAATATATTACCACAAATAGTCTGGAAATATTTTTTCTTAAGTCCCAAATACTCAGAGAATTTCGTGAATTTTCTCGAATTTTGGACTTAAGTTGCGATATTCTAAACCTTAATTGAATTATCAACAATTACTTAATTCGAAAATCAAAAGAAAATCCCCAAATAGTGTTTGGGCGAAACCCACTCGGCCCGGTCCCACTCCAGACGCAAGACGCGCCCACCGCCCACCTCGCGCGCCTACCCCATCCACCGTTGGATCTCGATCCAACGGCTTAGCTCCACCTCCACTTACCGCTTCGCCCCTTCTAATCTCGGTCGCCCGATCGGGGTCCAATGGCTACCACGAACCCCCACTTACCGTTTCGCACCTTCTATCTCCTCCGTCCGATCAAAATCGGACGACCCACCGCCATCGTCTTCCTTTCCTTTCTTCCTCCTTCCCCTTTCCTTCTTCGACGCGATCCCGCCATTGATGCCGAATCGGAGACCTTCCATACTCGGCGCAATCCCGATCTAAAGTCCGTAATATCGTGCGCATTAAAATCCACGATCTTCTCCACCCCGACACTTCCTTTCCTTCCTTCTTCTCGCCGTGAATCCCGATTTCGCTCGCCGTGCCGCTCGGACCTTCTTGAGCTCCACGGCAACTCGCCACGCCGCGCCCTATAAATAGGTGCTCGGGACCGCATTGACCCCACACCTCAACGCCGCCATCCACATAGCTCCTCCGTCGCCGTAGCGCCGAATTCGAAGATCTTCGCGGTGAAGCCTCGCGGTTCTTCCGTTCGGCGCCACCGGCTCCTTCGCCCTCGCCGCCGGCACCAACGCCATCGTCTCACCTGCGCGGCGCCGCCGTCATTCACTTCACCGGAGAACCTCGGGATCGTCTTCCTCGTCGACGACCGCACGCCGCCGCCGCCAAAAGCCGTCGCCGACGACCTTCCGGCCACGCTCCGCCGGCGCTTTGGTAACCCCTGAGATCGCACGAACCTCCTCTCTCTGTTGCACCCATCACCGCCGCCGCGTATCAGTAGCGCCGGCGACCATCGGCCACCGTGGCGCCACCGTGCCGTCTTTGGCATGGCGCCACCTCGGTGCCACCGGTGCCACATCATCGCCGCCGCCGCGTGTCACGCCGGTCGGCGCCGCGTAACTAGTCCACCGCGCCGACCCACACGTGGCTCGGTGAGATCAGTTCACCATGAGCCGAGTCTATGACATGTGGGCCCCGCTCGTCAGAAAATTATTTTTATTCTTTTAATTCCCGGAAATTCTTCGCTGGCGTCAGCTTGCGCAATAAATAGAATTTCCTTTAGAAAAATAATTCAGAAAATTCAATTAAATTCCAGATTTTGTATTAAACTTCTAAAATTCATAACTTTTGCATAAGAACTCCAAATTGGGTGGTTCAAATTGCAAAATTTGTGTAAATTCATAATCTAGCTAACTAAACCAAAATATTTCAATTTGGAGTTAATTTGATTTGTCTTTTTGAATTTATTTGAATTTGAGTTGATTTTGTCGTAATTTCACGTATAGACCTCGACGACTCCGGAGAGTTAAATCCTTCCGACGATTTAGAATTTCAAGACTTCAACGAAGGCAAGTTACACTATTGATCATATTGCTCCCAGTATTTTAAATTATTTAATTCCTGTTTTAAATTACTATTGCATGCATATGTTTATATAATGGTTTAAATGTCATGTTTATATATAGTTACTCCAATCTCCATTGTATGGCCAATTTGATTTTTGAATATGAATACCATAACACCCTTAGGCAAAGTTATATTAAAATTTGACATATGCTTAGCCATGCTTAGACCACTTTTATTTGGGAAGGTTTAGCCAAATCCTTTACAATTTGATTTTAAATTGTTTCGGTGGTATTGTTTTACCACTAAGGCTTTTATGAGTTTTTCACTCTAAATAAAATAAAAATGGGTTTGGACTTGGGCGTGATGGAAGTATGGTGGGTGCAGTTCATGCACGGCCTAATCTGTTAGGATTACGCCATGGGTTTATTTAAATGGAAAGTCACCCAAGTCGCTTAAGGACCGGTCTTTGAGCGTATTTTGCTACGCCTTACCGTACCACCACATGTCCGAATGTGATGATTTGGCTAAATAATCTGTGGTATCTTAGTGATATTTATGCTATGTTGTATGTGTGGGTGTTGGTTAGACATTAGTCCCACCAGCGCAAGAGGGCTTAGGAGGATGGTTAGTCCAATGGTAGTGAAACCTTAGCGGGCATAAATACATTAAGATCTGCTTTGTAACGCCTCATGATAATTGCTTAGTCACACGCCTTGGAGCGTGCATTGGCCGACATTAAAAGCATATTATCTCGTGTGGGTAAAGTGCACAAACTCGCAGAGTAGAAACTATTCGAATAGCCGCGTCATGGTCATGGACATGCTAGCAAAGCCACTCTAAGTTAGACTTGTTTTTGGTTTATAAAATGATTTACAGATGTTTATAGGATGGATAATCCTATGGTAAAATGGGCGGCTAGCCAAGTGTTAGGAGGGTATCCTTCACTATTCATTTAATGGAGGTTATCCACTTTTCATTGTCTTCTTAATCACTGATTTCAATGATGTTATTAAAATTGGCCTTAGAAAACTATTAATGGTATTTAATCTGAAAATGCTGTTTATGCAAAACAACCCTGCCATTATCCTTTGTTTACCCTATGCATGCATTAATCTTCAATATTGGGTGTAACTTGCAAGCACGGTAGTTGTGCTTACTCTTGCTGAATAATCTTTATTCAGGAGAAGACCTCTATCAGGACGGTGAGGACCTGGATGAATAGGCTACGTCCCCAGACGATTGCCTGTGGCAAGTCGTGTGGCCTACTACTACTTTTTCCGCTGTGTTATTTCTTTCCATTTAGCCTCAGGCCCAGTTGTAATAAAACTCTGAGATAATATTAATAAAGAGCGTGATATGATTTTGCTATCACTTTTGATGACTGTGTACACTGGAAATCCTGGACTAGTGTATAAACACAGAGAATTCGGGATCCTTCGTTCCCGGGTTCGACATGTCAGTCTGCTACTGGAGACTAAGAAGTTTTTGTCCTCAAACTTTGATATGAAAGATCTTGGTGAAGCTTCGTTCGTTGTAGGGATCGAAATTCACCGGGATAGAAACAAGGGATATTGGGATCACACAAAGGCATACATAGAGAAAATCTTAAAGAAATTTTGTATGCATAAATGTAGTCCTTCACCTGCACCTATAGTCAAGGGCGACAGATATGGGGATTTTCAATGCCCCAGGAACCAGTACGAGCTCGATCAAATGAAATCGGTTCCATATGCTTCAGCTGTCGGAAGCTTGCAGTATGCTCAAGTGTGTACGCGCCCTGACTTAGCGTTTGTTACCGGGTTACTTGGCAGATTCCAGAGCAATCCTGGAATAGAACATTGGAAATTGATAAAGAAAGTCTTGTGTTATTTGCAAGGAACAAAAGGCCTCATGATGACATACAAAAGATCAGATTCACTCCATATAGTGGGGTATACAGATTCTGATTTTGCGGGAGATGATAGAAAGTCTACATCCGGATATGTGTTCACTCTCGCTGGAGGAGCTATATCGTGGAAAAGCTCAAAGCAAACCGTCACTACATCGTCCACAATGTATGCCGAGTTTGTAGCATGTTATGAGGCTACGGGCGGTGGCGGCTAAAGAAGTTCATACCGGTTTAAAAGTGGTTGACGACATCAATGGACCACTTAAGTTGTAATCGCGATAATGAACCCGCAGTAACGTATGCCCACAACAATAAGTCAAGTGGTGCTGCCAAACACATTGACATAAAGTACTATGTTGTGAAAGATAAAGTTCGGGATCAAATTATAAGTCTTGAGCATATAAGTACCGCAAAGATGCTAGCAGATCCGCTTACTAAAGGCTTACCACCCAACGTGTTCAGAGAACATGTAGCCGGCATGGGTTTAAGGGAAAGTCTATGATTCCTGGACTAAAAGATGGTCCAAAAGATTAAAGTAACTATTTCAGAACAGAGAGGTGTATTGTAGCTGTTAAATCTATCGACGATTGACCGTGACGATGAGACATGCTCTATGCACTAATCTGTGATGGAATGAGTAAAGTCAAAAGTAATTAAAAGTTAAAGTATAGAGGAGATCAAGGGGGAGAATGTTGGATTGATCTCCCTCCCAATTAGCCCAACGACTAATCGAGGCCTTGATCCGCGCCCTGATCGGGGACGCCCAGCCCATCTATTGGCTGGTGGGCCCCTGTCGCGCTGCGCATTACATAAAGGGGTGGGGGCCGGCGGTTCTAAGCACGAGGTTGGCCTGAGCCGTACACCCCCACCGACACTAAAACCCTAGACCGATCTCCGGGGCGCAGTGAGCGACGGGAGGCTTCACCAGAGGCGCGCCGCTACCACCTCTGCCGCTGTCATCAAACGCCGCCAGCCAGGGAGACGCCGTTCCCCTTCGACGACCGTCGCTGCCTCCATGGCCGGCTCCTCCTCTACCTCCGACGGTACCCTCTCCCTCTCCTCTCTTCTTCCCTCTCAGATCAAGAACCCCAAGGCAAGAAAAGAGATGCAAACAGTGCTAAGAGGGGAGGTCCTGATCATTTGCCCTAGTCTGGGTATATTGGACTGACGAAGACATCGGGGTTTTTGAGGGTATGTGTGATATCCCGACCGGAGATGAATATAACCCATGTGTATCTCATGTATACGCGTGTGCATGACTGTGGTGTTTAGTACCATCTTGCTAGTCTAGCTTGAGAAGCGCCAACATATAAGGCAAGTGGAACCAGATGAGTAGTCACACGGAATGACATATGTGCCGGACTAGACGCACGGACATGTGCTAAGAGGGAATGTTTTGGTCATTTGTCCCAATCTGGGTATGTTGGACCGACGAAGACGTTGAGTTTTTTTTTTTTGTGTGTGTGTGATATCCCGCTCGATGATGAATAGAGCTCATGTGTATCCCATGTATATGTGTGTGCATGACTGTGGTGTTTAATACCATCTTGCTAGTCTATCTTGAGAAGTACCAACATATAACGCCACATGAGTCCAAACCACTGACACTCGTGTTAACCCTTTTACGCGAAGCGATGTCGAAAGTGTAAACGGTGTTCATACATGTACGTGGTTTATTTCGAGTAAGAGCGGGCCTGATCCGATTTGAACCTCGGGCGTCGTAATAAAGCAATCATGGTAACTGTATCCCTTTACTTGTGTATATTAGGTCCTGCGATCAAGCGAGCTCTGGTTGCTTACAACATCAGGTCATGTTTGGAACTCGTGAAATTTCATATGCGTCCATCCGTCGAGGAACGGTGGAAAAACTACATCGGTTTTGAATCCAAATCCTTGCATTTTCTTTCGATGTTCCAAACATTGCCCGAATTGGAACACCCGCACGACATGAACGGCGCAAGAACACTAACACGTTTCTTTCTTTGGTTGCTAACCAAGTGGATTAGCAGAGGAAGCAGCAGAGCAGAGCAGATCGTATCGAATCATGTCCACGAGCGCAGGCTTTTCCAAAGGAAGCTGATGCGCCATTAAGGGTGGACGACAACGGCAAGTGGGATCGAGAAGAAGGAGATCGAAAAATATAAAAAGGTTTTGGAAAGTGTCTCCTGTTTCTGGCATGGCAGGTTTCCAGCATGGCCTTGCAAGGCTTGCCATTGGTCAATGAAGCCTGTCTGGGTCTGGGTGTCCTGACCGGTGGGGCCACGGTCGTGTCCAAAGGATGTACATGTCAGTGTTTCAAACTGCTATTCGAAGCATGCCAATGTGCTCGCGAACAGAGCCCAGGTGTCCAGGCTAGGCTGGCTGCTGCCTACAGTTCAACCCGGGCTTTTTCGGGCCGGGCCGGGCCGGGTTGGGCCTGACTGGCCCCAGCCCAGTCTTGCATAAAATGTAGCGGTCAGAAGAAGTCAAAACTTCCGGACAATAGTCAAGCCGAATAGCCCGTCTTAGGCGGCTTGATTGTATTTGTAGGGTCGTCAGAGCCCACTCTAGCCCAACTGGACAGCTCGAAACCCGCCAATTAGCCCCAAGCCCAGCACGACCCTAATTCAACGACAACCCAAAAAAAAAAATGCACCACGGTATATGTTCTCTCGGCCCCAAGCCCGGCATGACCCTAACTCAACGACAAGCCAAGAATAATACACCATGGTTTTTTCTTTTAAATTGGGACAGAAGCACTAGCATTCTCAAAGAAAGAAGCGAGCACCCAGGTGAATTCTAGGATTCAATCCCGGACGGGGAGGACACGACGTCCACTCTTTTCCAATCGAGCTACGCTCGGTTCTCTCTCTGATTGTTTTTTTTGGAGCTGCGCGGGGGCTAAACTCTGTTTTTCTATTATCAGTAAAGATTAGTAAAAAAAATTACTATAGATTATAAGTGATCGTCACATTTACATGAACTACATACACACGGTTGCCCCAATTTTTTGGGTTGATCGCTCGCTGCGCGGGACTAAACTCTGTTTTGTTATTATGAGTAAAGATTAGTAAATTTTTTTACTATAGACTGTAAGTGACCGTCACGTTTACATGAACTACATACACCGGTTGCCCCCAATCCGTAAGACACTTGAAATTCGTGCCAATTTCCTTGTTTTAACAAAAAAAAAATCCCAAAGTAGTTCCTCGAGTTACAAAGATAATTTTCGGTATAAGCTCGCTGCTACCGGTAGCAATCTAGTCTTAAGACAAACTAGACTAGTCTATATGACGTGCACACGCGGTGAAAGTTTCGTGCAATTCAGCTGAAGAGGACTAACCAACCGTTCGCTGATGTGAGAAAAAGCCGTCTTTACCCTCGATCGCACGAAGAATGGCCTGTCGGGCGACGCGCGCGCTCGGGGCAATTCAGCCGAAGAGGACCAACCAACCGTTCGCTGATGTGAGAAAACGCCGTCTTTACCCTCGATCGCACGAAGAAGAATGGCCTGTCGGCCACCGGCCGCGCGAGCGCGAGCGCGCGCGTCGCCCGTCGCCGTCGGCGCACGTCGATCCGGTCGCGCGACGGGGCAGGTCAAAGCGCCTTAAATACGGTGATTATATCGCGCGCGCCTACACAACCACTCCTGCCCCGAAACCGAAGGAGACGGCGAGTTATAAATGGCCGGCGCGGTTGACTAAGCGTGCATGGATCCATGCATAAACAAAGCTTAAATGGCACACCGATTCGTAGCGTCCATGTGTACGTACCTACCCGTCTCCTCCTGTAGCAATGTGCAGTATTCTGGTGAGTGGTTTTGCGCTACGAGGAGGACGACGCGGGCTCGCCGGCTCGTCGCTAACGTGGAGCAGTTAGGGCATCTTCAATACTGGTCAACTCAGCTTTTTTTTTACCTGTTATGTCAGTTAAAAGTCTAGTTAAAGCATGTATAATGGTATTGAGGATTGCTGTCTGTAATACTCTCCATGTCATCTATAGACAAAATTAAAAGCAACTCATACAATGAGTTGTTTGTAAGTTATATATATATGATCCCACAAACTGTGCAGACAATATGGATACAACAACGAAATAAATGCCTATAAGGGTTTTATAGACTGTCTGTTGCATGTCAGACAGCTTTATTCTCTCTCCTTGTTCTCTCTCATCTACATCATTAAAAATCTTACGTGACAAAGATTATAGACTGTTGATGTCACTCCACTGTACATGCCCTTAGAGGAGAGAAGATACGAAGAAAGATAATGCGTCATCTCTTATACAGGAGACAAGCTAGACATACAAACCATCGCAAATGATGAGTAGTGGTGAGTGGTTAATGATAGAAGTTATGTTAAAAATAAATGATTTTATAGATAAATTATTGAAGATATTGTCTCTAAAATTATTTATAGATGAATTCTTTTTTTAATTTGCTGTTGTATATGCTCGCGCTGCGCGTACGAGTAGAAGAGGGATTCTTTTTTTATTTTGGCCCCTTAACGCCACTCTTACTACGGTCGGTGAGCGCGGAAAGTGGGTGACCAGCGTAAATCTCCGCGGGAATGGACGGCAACCGCGGAAACGGGGGGTTTCTGCGCTCGGCCATCGGCACGCACCGCGGCAAGTGGCCGGTCCCGCGCTGTGGCAGCCTCCCGTGCCTTTCTGCGCTCTCCGAGTAGGAAAAGTGACCTTCTCCACTCTCCGACCACAGAAGTAGAGGACCGGAAGCTAAATTTGTAAATAAAACAGGACATAACCTAATTTTCTAATTTTCTAATTGAATCACGTCAGGAGATCGAAATAAAAAAAATTCGTAGAAGAGGAGAGCGAACATATATTTGGGCGAGTGGGCGAGGGAGCGCGAATATCACAGCGCCGTCGTGGCTCGCGTCGTGGTGGGCTCGCGCGCTGCGTGGCGTCGCGACACCGGATCTAGCTTGGGGTTGTTGATGCCTCCACCAACCGCCGTTTCTGCTAGTATCGTAGATTTTCTGTTCAATTCTTTTGTGTGGTTCCATGCGTCGTGATAATTAATCTGCACGTTTGTAGCCTCGTGTACGTAGAGGGCGGCGTACGTGGTTTCAGCAAGGGCTCGTGGTCGTACTGGTTTTAACGATCTATATCTGGTTCATATCATGCTTGCTCTCCGATAAGTTTTCGTAGGAATTTGTACTGTTTTCTTAGGGGGGGGGGGGGGGAAATCTATGATGTTTCTATGTTCCGATTGCATGCCGTTTGTCTACATCAGATTATCCCGTAGCGGAATTTCTGTTTATAAATATAAATTGGATAAATCCTCATGCGAACCGTTTTATAAGTCGTTTTGGATATTAGCATGGTCTTGACCGTCAATTTATATGAAAACATGTTATTTTAAATAAAGGTAATTATACATTATAAAAGTATATTTTGTGATGAATATACTTATACCAATTTGATGTTGTCAATCTTGACAATTCCTTACATAATGACGGTCAAATCTACACATATTTGACGAACACATATTCTAAAATGATTTGCATTTGGAATCGGAGGTAGTAATTTTTTTTAGCGAAAGTTTTTTATAGCTTATTGAACACAAAAAATATCTCCAGAACTAATCAGACTCGATGGGAACCGACCATATAACATCGATCCCATCCAAATGGTTTCGTTTGAGATTACATGCGTGCTCCTAAATCATATGAATTGATCTGGTCACGTTCCATACGAGACCTAAATTATGGTTGGTTTTGAAATCATTTACACAACCCTTCGAAACAGGGGATGGCTCTTTCTTCTCCGATGGATTGATTATTCGTGATCTCTCTCATGGCCTCATGGGGTATCTTGTTTCTCTCTTTTAAGGGTGCACTCCTATACTGATGGGAGCATTGATAGAGGAAGACAGTGCCCACTAAATGGCCACTGGCCTCCATTAAAGCATGCCTGCCATCTCCCCCTTCTCTCTCTCCCCCCTCCCTCTGGCCTCCCCCTGAGAAGGCAATAAATGTCTGTGCTATGCCCATTAATGTCTAGAGATGGAGAGAGAGTGACCACACATCCATCTCTCTCCTCATCTCCTTCCTCTCTTCTCTCTCTCCTTCCTCCCTGTGCCTTGCCATTGCAGCATCATCTGTTCTTACGTTGCTATCTACTCCTACTCGGCTACTCCTACATGTGACTCCTCCTCCCTTCCTATGCAGCGGTGGATGAAAGAAGGAAGGAAAGAAAGAGAGGTGGGTTATGTCTTTTGGAAGCTCCAGCCTTCACTTGATGGATGCTAACGACGTGGTTTTCGACGATTTAGACGTCTATCCTTGGTGTCATGTGCCGATTTGTTCGACAGTCAAGATCGCCATAGAACTCTGCTTATGAAATGTGTACCTTTTTTCTTCCTTGAATGTTTCCTCACGTACTACCATCCGGAAGCCGATTGCAAGCACCAGTTTGCTGCGTAATTCTTGAGGATGATGATACGGCCGATTCATTTACTCCGGCCATCTTTCTTGGTCTGTGCTTGTGTGTGTAGTTGTGCGCCCTAGTTGTGATCTCATCTCACATGTGTCCATGAACAGAGTCAAACAAGAGCATGGAATGTCTAGTTAATTGTTGCATCATCACCATGGTTACATCTGATAGCAATGTGTTAGTGGAGCATTTTGTTTAGTTATTATCTGCATATGATGATTTTGGTTTTTGAATAGTGCTGAAATAGTTTTTGAAGAAATCAGAAAAGGGGAAAAAGGGTTCAGCTAAGAAGGAAACTATGCATGAGCTAAATTTATGTGACAAGACATATATATAGAGCCAAAGTGATGATAAGCTAGTTAACACAGGAGGAGCATGGCTTCTACCGAAGCCCTAGAACTATATTCATGTGTCCATCCATCTAAAACCCTTCATGGATGCCTTTCTAAAGAGTTCACCATCCACAGAGAGCATGGTTAAACCACAGAGCAGAGAGAGAGAGAGAGAGAGAGAACAAAAGATGATCACTAACACAATTTAGATACAGAGAAACTTGTGATCAAAATTCCCCTGCAAGAACCAGATTCATATATAGCTACTGACGATTTCTTCTCTTCTAGATCCTCAAAAGCTGGCCTCGAGCTCACACCCTCTTGCCTGATGCTGCTGGTGAGCCCTTCCGCTCGTCACCCTTGGCCGCCGGCTGTGGCGGTGACGGCGGCGCGGCGCACACCGGGATCACTGACCGCACGCTCACCGCCGGCGCCACAGCCATCGCCGACGAGTGGAACCCGCCCGCCGCTAAGGATCTTGGCGCGCTGCCGTGGTGGTATGCCGAGGCATGCGCGTAGTAGCGCGGTGACGACATTGCCTCCGCCCTGTCCCTCAGCATGGCCCTCTCAAGCATCTGCACCAGCTCGGCCGCCTTCCTCCTCTCTTGCTCCAGCTCGGCGGCCGCGGCGTCTCGGGAGGTGGACGCCGCTTGCTGCAGCAGGTGCAGGGGAGGCAGTATCTTGGGGCCGGCCGGCTGCAGCGGCCGCTGGACGGGACGCGTCCTCGGCTGAGTGGCAGGGGAGTTCAGAGGCCGCCATTGGTGTCTGTACAGCGATGGGTTCAGAGCAGAGGAAGAAGAGCCGGCGGTGCAATGCTTCAGTAAAGGCGCCGCCTTGCCGTCGCTGCAATCGTCTCGCGGCTTCAGGGCGGAGAGAACTCTGGCGACGACCACCTGCTCCTGCTCCTCGCCGCCGCAGCCGGTGCCGGGCTCCTTGAACGCCTCCGGCACTGCAACAATCGTAGCGTTCGCTGTGACTCGTAAATAAAGATCTGAGCAGAACTGGAATTGCAGCGAGGGTTGTGGCTAGTCAGTTACTCTGCTTCAGGGAGGACCAGGAAGCCATGGCGGCGTTCTTCTCGGCCTGCTTCTTTGTCTTGGCGGGCTCCCCCGCGAAGCTCATTCCGGCGAGCTCCACCGTGGAGCCGAACACCGGAGAGTGGCCGGGGCCAGACCTCACCGTGGTGTACAACGGCAGCTTCAGCCCTGCCCGGTGCGCCGTCTCCTGCAGCAGGTTCTTGTACACCCCCGTCTCATCCTACACGAACAATTCGCATCAACGACGACAGCAAGAAACAGAGGAGCAATTCGAGAAGAAGAGGAGGGGGAAGGAGGAGGTACAAGTTGGATGGATGGTTACGACTCACGAGGACTCTGGCAGTGAGGGAGGTGGAGGGGCCGCGCAGGGAGAGGCGGGAGAGGGCGACCTCGGCGGCGGCGTGCTCGGCCTGGCGGAGCGTGGTGCAGTTGCTGGGGCCCTCGAAGGTCTCGCCGTTGAAGGTGACGGTGGCCTTGAAGCGCGGCGCATGGTCGGGCCCCTCCCGCGTGCACACGTACGACGGCAGGCTGAAGCAGCTCCTCTGCGCCAGCTCCTGCAGCTGGTTCTTGTACATCCCTTCCACCGCTAGCTCCTACCCTACCTACCTATATCTACCAATCAATCTCCTCCTCTTCTTGTCCTTCATGGGATCATGGCGTCCAGGTCGCCACTGCCGCTGCTGCACACAGAAGGTGGAGAGAGAGAGAGAGAGGTGGTTGTGGTGGAGTGATGAGTTATCTGCTTGCTTCTTGGGAGGGAGGAGGAAGAAGACGGGGGAGGGTGAGAGTATTTAAGTGAGGGTGCAGCGCAGAGTCCCCAAATCAAATGGTGCACTGTTTCTTTCTCTAGCTTCCGCTGCTTTCTCTCTCTACTTGTATTGGAGCCAGGAGAGCATGCTTCTCTCTCTAGAGAGGAGAGTGAGAGTGAGAGTGAGAGTGGGATGGGGTTGGGTGGGGGGAGGGGAGAGAGGCACAGGCACCCTCTGGTATTAATGGGACATTTATGGTGTTTTGTAAGCATCCTGGATCACACTTACCTAGAGTCAGACACACACTCCCCCTCTCCTCCAATCTCCACCACCACCACATGCATGCAGCAGCAGCAGCCGCCTCAAAGGTGTAACACATCGCGTCACATCTCATACCCGACCCATGCAAATCAACGCTCGAGATCAACCACCATTGGCCAACAGAGGATATCCATCTCTCCCTTTTGGCTTTTTTAAGAAAAAATAATCAAAGTAATCATCTGGGCCTTTGTATTATCGAACTGTTCAGGGTATATTTAGGTTAGCTCTGCTTGGAAACGAATCAGCCGCAAGGAAAGAACAAAATGCACATGCTATAATGCTGTGCATTAAGCATTCAAGCCGTTGGATCCAAAAGCAAAAGCTCTAGATGCAATTGCTACCGCAAAAGTACTATTTAAACACCGTAGCAATCTCGGTCGGCACTATAACAGTAGACTGTAGCAGATGATCAGGAGCGTTTGCTTTCAATCCAACGGCGGAAAACAAGGCCCTAATGCAAATTATCGTTGCTTCTCTGCATTTTATGTTCTTCAATGCAGATGATCCATTTCTGCTTAGCTTAGGGCATATTTAGAACACAGGAAATTTACTACAACTTTCGGCGATCGAGACCGTATATGATGGTGCTCCGTACCCAATCCATGGTCGTGGACTGTCACGGAGGATTCACACAGTTATAGGTTAGGTGGTGGGGTTATCGCTGCCATACCTGTCTAAATGGGTTGTGCTTGTGGGGCTGAAACACAACACTGTTAACCCCGCCCAAGCACGACACGGCTGGCGCAGCCCAGTGCGTGGTGGCAGAGGAGGTGGAGGCGGCGGCCACGACACCTTTTTTGTATATGGGCTAAACAGGTCAACTCTGGCCCGTCGAGCTAACTATGCTCAAGCCAACACGGCATGGCCTGTGAGCAGCTTGTCATGCCTGGGTCGGCGGCTAAGTCCACAGGTAGACACGACCCGACCCGTTTAACTTGCCTTGCCAGCCGTGTTGTGCCTAAACAGGCCCGTGCCGAGCCATACCGAACGGGAACCGCCACGTGACCTACTGTGCGGTGGGGGCACGGTAGGCCGCTACTGTGTATTTTGAACGTGACACAAGTGTAATTTTTTTTCAATTCGTTCATGATGAAACTATTTTTACTATTTTGATTCAAACACACACTAAAATGAGCCAAAAACTCACACCGAGGGGATAACAAAGCTCATTTGCAGCAGACGTTCTCGTGGGGGCGCAGGATGTCGGCAGAGTGCTCAAAAGGTGCGTCTATACATGTATCACCGAATGCTAAAGATTCATGCGAAGTTAAAATGTGCTCATCATAAGCTCATTGCTTGTGTTGTTGTGCACCGTAGGGGCCAAAAAAATTGTGTGTTGAAAATGACTTGACCGGTACGTTCCAACAGATATATCAGTGACTCAGGAGCTTAATCGACGGCTGTGGACCAAACAACAAAAATTTGTTACAGAAAATCGAAGGAAAAAAAAACACACTACACAGTAGTATCATACCAGAGATCACCTCTTTGGTGCTTGCGCAATTAATTTGTCACTCAATCTGACGCTTAATCACCCTGTGATGCGCCTCCAGTTTAATTAATTGCTGCCATCGCTTACGAGATCATCTCGTGTCTCGATCAAGTCCTTGTTCTACCACAGTACGCGCATGGCATGAGGTGAACTGCGCACGCTGAAAATGTTGTTAATGTATCGCATTTTTTTTAGTCCGCGTGAAAGTGCACTGACCCAGCGATCGATTTATTCTTCAACAGCGTGTTCAACCAGTAAATCTCTACTAATTAAAAATTCGAGTTGATGATCGTCCGTCCTCCCCACTATTTCACCTCTGTCTCTCTCTACTGGTATGTGGGCCACGTTATCAGCAAACTAACTCATCATATCGTGTGCTCCCTACTCCTCTCCCGACATCGTCTGCGCTTCTTCCTCCTCTCCGCCCTTGCCTCCACCCCCTCTCTTCTGCTCTGCTCTGCTCCGCGCGTCTTGACGAATTAGGATATATTATATGAACTTAATTGACAAATAATTTACATTCATGAGATGTTTCGTAGCAACACACAAACACTTAGCTATTTTAAAACATATTTCAGCACGGAGGATTGGTTATAATTTAGTTCAAAGGGACCCTAAGGTTTCTAAAAAATGCCCACCCATGCAACTGTGCCCATGATGATGCTCTTTATTTTCTTTTTTCAGAAATGAAAGTAACACACCTGTCTTGACTTTTGCCATTGATAGTGGATTAGTAGCTGTTATGTAACCATGATTATAATTACTTCCAAAAAGTATTCTTTGTGTTTTGTCGAAGCTTGAAACTTTCAAAACAGAAATGAAGAGGAAAAGGAAGAAAAATCGCCTCTTCGTAGCAGGTTGATTTGACCTTCCATTTCCCACTTTCTTCTATATTGCTTTTTCGATGGCAAAGTCAACACAAATTATTCAATCGTATAACACATCCTACGCATGAACATAAACATATGTGCTATTTCTTTCATCGGGAAAACGGTGACATCCCAAAGTGAAGAAAAAGGGCCGAGGAGCATTCATCTCCATGCATGTCTGGCCCTAAACAATACCAAGGCACATGTTGTAGTCAAAGCATATTTATCGAGAACACCTTATATTTCTTATTTAAACACGCGAAAGATACACTAGCATTTGTTATTTTCACCACTCACCGTTCCATTTCATCGCATTGACATTTCCCCACCAGCAAGTCGTCACCTCGTCACCTATATCCATTGTCGTTCTCGACGAAACCTGACGTTGTAACCACCACTATTACTTTCCACTGCACCAACTACAACCTACTGCAGCACTGCCATTTGCCTTATCATGCTAACAACATCCAATGATCCATATTAACCTTAGGGCATGTACAGTGGGGGTGACATCAGCTGTCTATAATACTTGACACGTAAGATTTTTTGTGACATGGATGAGAGAGAAGGAAGAGAGAGGTAGAAGCCGTCTGACATGCAACAGACGGTCTATAAGGTCCTTATAGACATCATTTTTGTTGTTGTATCTATACCGTTTGTAACTCACATGTTTTATAGTCTTATTTTATGGAGGATATATATAGATAACTTAAAGACAACTCATTGTATGGATTGCGTTTTGTTCTATCTATAGATGACATGAAAGGTACTACAGACAACCACTGTCTATACCACTGTACATACCATTAGAGAGAAAACAACCAATTACCCTTGTGTTACGAGCGGTGTATAACCACCATGTATGCACCGCTTCTATTTTTCCAATACATACTAATAGGTACCTCCGATGTAATATGGTTGCTCACACATTACGCATCGATGACCTGCTATGGCTCGATCGTATCTCAGCCTCTGTTAATGGCGTAGTGATGAGCGAAATCAATTGTTCTCCCATCACCAGCTTCTTGGCTGCTAAAGTCAAATGATGGAATCACGGAAGGAAATTCTCTAGGGCACCGCTCCCCGTGAGGCCCCTCCTCGTTACCGTTGGATTTCGTATGATATTATTGTAACACATAGGTATAAAGAAGATCGGACGGTTCAAGAGGAAGGACCTCACGCAGACGGTGCCCCATAGAATTTTTTTCCTGAATCACTATGCCCTGGAGCGTTCAGCCGTTCACCGGCTCGCAGCAGCAGCAGCATCATTAGCAGCTGACTAGAAAAGGTCAAATAATCCTCCGAATTTTAATCCCACGGCCCCATCGCGTCTCATCTTTACAAATTTTAAACCCCACCGGTTGGAGCCGCGACCCGCCTTGCCTCCGGCACTGCCATGTGGGCCCACGTGCAGAGCCCGGGAAAAGTAAATCGTGCGGCCCCACCACTGGCACCCCACGCCCACGGCTTGCTGCTAGGCGCACGCCGCCGTGTCCCCCCAAGCGTGGGTATATGCTCGCGCAGTCGCAGTCGCAGTCGTGGACATTTCTCTCGCCGTCTCGCGAGTCGCGAGTGCTCGAAGACTTCCGCTCTATTCGTTCCCCCACCCGTCGTTTGCTTCGCCGTTTTGCCTTCGCATCGCCGCCGCCTCCACGCTTCCTCCTGCTTCCCCGCTTGGTCGGGGGCGGTTGTCTCCGCCGCCGGGGGTGCCGCTCGGGGGCGGTGCGGCCGCGTTGGGCGCGCTCGGTTCGGGGAGATCTCGGGGGTTTGCTGCTTGCGTCGTCGTAGAGGAGGCGGCGTGGCAGGAGGAGGAGGAGGAGGAGGTGGTTGTTGGGTGGGGACGGGTGAGGTGGCCTAGGGGTTCGGGCGCGGCGGAGGTACAGAAGGAGGGGAAGTCGTCGTCGGGCAGGTGGGGATGTACGTGCCGCCGTCCCGCGGCGGAGGTACCGCCGGCGAGCAGCCTAGGGTTTACCAGGTTTGGCGGGGAAGCAACGTAAGCGCTCATTCTCCACCTCTCTTAATTTGATTTTGTGTGCTTATGTACAGCGGATCTGGATCTGGGCGTGCGGTGATTGGCTAGGGCTTTGTGAGGGGATTTAGCATTTTGGTGCGATTTGGTATGAGTGTCTATGAAATTAGGTGTTATGCCGGTGTGCTTGGATCACCTGTTTGCAATTCGTGTGATGCTAGGTTTGGAATGTGGGGATTAGGGACTACGGATCGCAGAAATTTGAGTTCTATTGACGCGGCTGTTGTTCTGTAGAGGTTTTTAGTTGGGAAATGTTGCTCTGGACGATTGGGAAACCAGTACATGTTTGAGCTTTTTGTGTCTGTTGCACAGTTGTGTTATGAATTATGAAATGTTGATTGAAGCTAGGGAAGGTGCATGTTTTCTTTTATTTGGGCATTATTATGAGAACTTGCGATGTATAGGGTTTTATGTTTGCGTGATGGCGAAATACTTCACCTGGAAATGTTTGAACTTTTCGTGGTTGTTGCATAATTCTGATACGATGGTATGAATTATGGAATGTGGATTGCGACTAGGGAAGGCACATGCTTTATTCCGACTGAACATTATTTTGAGAACATTTGGTACAAAGGGTTTTGTGTTTGTAGTGCATTGATCAGGTTTGGCGGGATATTAGCTTACGTAGGATTGCAAAATACTCCAGTTGGAGATGTGTTCTGCACTTCTACTCTACTATTTTGGTAAAGAACAGAAGCATAATGGGAGAGTGGTGATTTTGGTCTAATCAATAGAACGATCCTTTCAATTATATTAAGTCGATACTTTTGATGCATTCTATATAGAATCATTTTGTCAGGTGATGGTTTTTGAGAGCGCAAGCGGTAGGGCAAGACTAGCTCCGGCGGGTGAGGATTCTCCTGGCCGGCCGTGAGGGAGAGGTGCGGCTAGGGCAGGCCCCAGGCGCACGGAGAGGAAGAGGGAATAGGGTGAACAGCAAGGGATCAGATTCTCATCCAACCCTTGCTTCCTTCTATTATCTCACATGAGTTCCTTTATAAGGATTACAATAGACTGCCAATTGAGACTTTCCTAATAGACTCTTACCAAATGAAACCTTCCTAATAGACTCTTACCAAATGAAACCTTCCTAATAGGACTCTTGCCTTATTGAAACCTTCCTAATAGGATTCTTCCTAAATTAACATTTCCTAGACTTGACATCTTAAGCTGGTAGGGCCGGCTCATCCCTGCGGCGCTAGCTATAATGCCGGCCCCACACGACACATTTGTTTCAGGATAGTGGTAAAGTGTACCTTATATCCACGGAAGTGGTCTCTGTAGAGCCCCCTGTACATATTATGTGCAGGTCCAATTACGCATTGACAGATGTACTGGCAATAAATTAACGGCCCTCCATCTGTTGAACAAGATGCGACGGAGGCATTCGTTAGTGGACAAATCCTTGTCTCTTTCCTGTTATACCCATTCTTTTCACTTCTCGAGATTAACCGATTGGGCTAGCCAACAGCCTTGACCAATGATCCATTCCAATATCCTTCTCAAATTAGTGCTCCATCTATGAGGGCAGTGCTAATATACTTTGTCCACGAGCCATAGGGGCTTCTTTGGATGTAGGCTACGAGTGGTGTTTCATCCTGCATGGTTGAGACCAAAAATGATTGGCAACCACTTATTGGACATGTTTTTATCCATGTAGTTCTTGTGACCTTGTAAAAAATCAAGGATTTGAACCTATCTCTGGGTGTTAAATTTTTTTGGCCAAGATAGGATGAAATGTTTAAGGACGGAAGTTGGGAGTGGGATGCACACTTTTGCATTGCTTAGCTTTTGGATAGAATTATAGTATTGTACAGATTGCCTTCCAATTTATAGCAAGTTAGAGAAGCTACCAAGCTAACTATCCTCCAGTAAGTGCTTTCATAAGTATGATAGGGCCTGCACAGGTGCCGCTTCCTATCGACAAAGCCACACTAGTACATGTTTGGTTACTTCTTTAGTTTCTGATAATTGTTTGCTCTCTAGAGGTTTTAGTTTTCTCTTGCCTTTTATTTTCTGTTAGCAGCTCTTAACTTTGATGTGTTGAGAGGATATTTGTGTTCTTTAGTGTCCAGTGGGTCAAGTTTTTGCAAACCAAATCATTCTTCATTTGATACAGCTACTTCTACATTTGCAATTATCCCTTTCAGTTTCATGTATTGGTCTTTGTTTATGACAGTTATGAATATCCTTTCAGGAATTCTTCTTGCGAGGGTGGTTCATATTTGGACCTGATGTGAGGTCCTTGTTTCTCACTATATTCCTCATTCTTGCACCAGCATTGGTCTTCTGTATATTTGTGGCCAGACATCTGATCAATGACTTTCCTGATCACTGGGGGGTTTCAGTTATGGTTGTAGTGGTTGTCTTCACAATATATGTAAGTGTTGTTACTACTCTGTTTCTGTTCGTTCTAAATCATTTTAACGCATTCTTAGCCAGCTAGTCTGGAGTTGGATAGTTCATATACAGTTATACCATGCTCCCTTGCATGATCATCAATGTTTCTGGACAAAAGTAGTTATGGTAGTTTTCAGAAAGCCAAATAATCATACATGGGGGATTCCAACTTTATCACATTAGTTTTGTTGATGAAAAATTGTTAATTCCGTCTTCTTTAGATAGAATTTTGGATAAATCTGGCAGAAGTTACACACAATGAACATTAATATAGAGTGGCCTAGAAATGTAAGGTGGGTGCATGCATGTAATCATGTATAGAAAGTAACATACCATAATATGTGCATTTCTGTTAAAGAGTATTTTTCATAGTAGGCCCCTCATCTTTACACCAGTTTTATTTCAGCTCCACATCTTTTGGTGTTGCCGCGTTGGGTTCCACATTTGTTGAAATTCAACTAGCTATTAGAACCCTAACAATTGCATTGACATGGATGACCACATGGTATTTGACTTTTCTGAAAAATGGTGATGGAGACAGCCACATCATGTGCCATGTCAGCAGTACAGTTAGGTTTCTAACTTTCAGTTGATGGAAGGGAAGTGGGTACAAATTGCTGATATCTTGGAAGAAATAGGTCCTGATTATCAAAATAAAAAAAATGCAGAAGAATTACTCCTTTTATGTACACAGCTTAGTCCTTTTGCACATAACTTTTTTTTTCTTGTTAATTTTTGTTGAGCTCAGATCAATGTTGGTCACTACTCTTCTAAGGATTAATTGACTGAACCTGGATTAGTTGAGCTCAAAACTTAATATTCTTTTAGTGTTTCCTTGATTAGTTGCAGTCTAGATATGTTTCAGCAGTAGTCGTAGATAGTTTATCTTTTGGGCATGCCTGTGAGCCGCTTTCGTGTAATCGTTAAACAACCATGCTGAGTTGCCTGGATGCGATTACAAAATCACTTGAACTTTTTTGTGCATCCTTTTAATAAAAAGAGACATGGGTTTATTGCCCTTGGTTGAAAAGAAAGAGAGATCAAGGTTGGTCACTACTGTACGGATCATGAAGAGGCACATGGCACAAGGAAGGTTGTGATTGACCTGAAAGTCTAAAACTGATGCCTCACTGTTTTAACCTCAGGTCATATGAACTTGCACTGTTGTCAAGTGTGCACTTGACTGAACCTTGTTCCTTTTATTTTCCAGGATTTGACACTGCTGCTTCTTACCTCTGGTAGAGATCCTGGTATAGTGCCTCGTAGCACCCATCCTCCTGAATTTGAATCCGAATCCATTGATGTGAGCAGTGATAATGGAAATGTTCTGACTCCACAACATTCGCGTTTGCCACGAACAAAGGATGTTTTTGTAAATGGAGTCGCGGTAAAGGTCAAGTACTGTGACACCTGCATGCTGTACCGACCACCTCGATGCTCGCACTGTTCTATCTGTAACAACTGTGTGGAGCGTTTTGATCATCACTGTCCTTGGGTTGGGCAATGCATAGGACTGGTATGCATCTTAATGTCTTGAACAGTTCTATAGACATTAACTACTGTCTACCACTATTATTTAGTCAATGCTAACGGGCAGTTTATCTGCTGCAGTGTAATTATCGATTCTTCTATATGTTCGTTTTCTCAACCACATTACTCTGCCTCTACGTATTTGGCTTCTGCTGGGTGTACATAGTCAAGATCAGAGATGCAGAGCATTCATCGATTTGGAAGGCAATGTTGAAGACACCGGCATCAATCATTCTGATCATCTACTGCTTTATTTGCGTGTGGTTTGTTGGTGGTCTGTCTGTCTTCCATTTCTACCTGATGAGCACCAACCAGGTTGGTACCCTTTCATCTTTTTTCAAATTTAAGTAGCTGGCCTTTTAAGCATTGTGCCATAACTCGGTAATGATACATTTTTTTTTTGCGTTGGCAGACTACCTACGAGAACTTCAGGTATCGCTATGATCAACGGGATAACCCATATAACAGAGGTATCGTGAGCAATTTTCTGGAGATCTTCTGCACCGCAATCCCTCCTTCGAAGAACAATTTCCGAGCTAGAGTCCCAGTAGAGCAAGGTTTACAGCAAACACGTGCACCAGCTAGGGGTTTCATGAGCCCGAACATGGGCAAACCTGTTGGAGATCTTGAATTGGGTAGGAAGCCAATATCATGGGATGAACCTCGGTCGGCCGCTGATATCAGAGATTTGGAAGTTGGTCTGGGGGGCTTGTTGGATGCGAAAGAGGGCAGAATAGCCCATGCATCCCCCGATCTGAGCAGAGAAGCCCTTCCGGCGGAGCTTATGGAAGGTAGGGCCGGTATGCATTCGAGACGATCAAGCTGGGGTCACAGAAGTGGGACCTCGGAATCAATGGACAGTATTGCCGTGCAGATGGGAACTGGAGAAGCTAACTGGGGCTCAATCAGTAGTGCCCATGGCACCACCAGTGGAGCTCATTAGCAGACTGCACTACTGCAGACCTCACCGCATTTTGACGCTGCATCTGGTGGATCCGTCTGATGGCAAGAACGAACAACCAACCTTGCGTACTCTCTGCGCTTGTGCTTTCACCTAGGATATACATCAATGCTTACCCCCTCGTGTCTCTGTTGCTTCATCCCGGAAGCGCGTCAGTTCTTCTGATGCTCTTCCTGTCTGGTGTTTTAAGCAAAAATAACAGAAGGGCTTAACTCCTGCGTGGCTTTGATTATCTATCTGTGTATATATATATTATCGGGAGTCTGTAAGAAAGGCTGTCTCATGTTTGGTTCTCGCACCATGCTGCTCGAATCTGACTCCAGTAATGTTACCTGCCATATCATCATATCATCCTTTTCCATGGATTTTTCTTCATTTATCCAACTTAGAATTGTGAGACATGGAGGTTCGAAGAACCTCAAGTTGATGTGGAATTCCTTGTGCTGCTCATGGCGGTAGCCTTGCTGCCTCTACAGGGTTGAGAGGTGTCACAGGTGACAGGACATGCCCAACCAAGAACCAACCCGTCCGAACAAAACGACATTTTAGAATCCGAAGATCTCGCTGGATATAATATGCTCTCGTTCATTCATCGAGGGGCTCCCACTGGGTGCACATTCCACAGCTCGACCACTGATTCGTGCAGATCAATCACTCATCCTGCTACTTTCCAACGCAAAAGGCAAATGCTCGGCTGTACTTTCCTGCTCCTGTAGCATTGGCTTGGTTCGAGCTCTCCCATGGAACTCGATGCCGTAGTGCGTCTTGCTGTGCCGAACGTTCAATCGCTGCCAACTATCCTGGCATCCTGCTGCCTCGTTGCTGGCTGTGTCGAGGTAGAAACATTGGTCCTAACTTTGGATCAGATATCGTTACGAGTTAGTTTATCAAAGTGTTCCGAATGTAGCCAACTATCATGCCCCAGCTCCCATGTAATGGTCGTTCTTGTTTCCTTACCAAGTTACTTACCCGTGGATGGAGGCAGGTGAAATGGAAATGGGTAATCTTATTAATTTCATTCCTATCTTCTTTTCCAATGGAACTGAGATTAATGGCACATCACATCACAGCATTGTAAATGGTTGAGAGTTAATACTCATGTTAACCTTTGGTTTAATTAGCTCGAGGACAACTTAATTGGTCTGTCCTTCTGACCTGGACGACAGCAAGAGCTGACGATGAATGTGTTGAGTTGAGGAACAACATCCCCTCAAAATGGCTTCAATCATTTGGGCACCCAACTACCGAATTTTAAACAAGTGATTGCTCAACAAGCCAACTATCATGCCCCAGCTCCCATGTAAGCTATCTTTGGTTTAATTAGCTCGAGGACAACTTAATTGGTCTGTCCTTCTGACCTGGACGACAGCAAGGGCTGACGATGAATGTGTTGACTCTTGCTCAACAAGAAGCTATCCTCTCCTGTGAGTTTCATTAAGGTAACAATGAGCTCATCTGACCATTCGTGCATTTCATTCTAACGCGTGATATGGTATAAGAAACTCTGCACTTGAGCTGGACTCTGACTCTGCATTTTCTAATATCGGAAAAACGTGCCATGAGTGCGATGTTTTTTTAATCTAGCGGTGTATGCTCTTGTTCTAACTCTCTAACTACCGTTGGCTAGCTGCCTCAAGGCCCCAACATGATACAGTACATACCTCGTACTCTTACCGGCAAAGATTCTTAAGTTTAGTTGCACGTACGAACTCTACTTCAGCAATAATGCATGGATGCATGGCAGGCACTTGTGTCATCGTCAACTTTTTTTCCGGTCTCGGAGAGAGAAGCACAGTTTGGCAGCTGCATTATTATTCATCAGCAGCTGGATCGGTCATCAGTTAGTAGTAAAAGTACTGTCGATGCCAGTGAAACAAGCACGCAAAGATTTCCATTTTGTCACCTCAGTACTCAGAAGTGCCAGGAGGCAGAAAAGCCCCCGTTGCTGCATATACATACTACACAAAACTGCCTCTCGATCGATTTCGCCTTGATCGAGCAGTGCGATGCAGCTGTAAAGTACAAAAGAGAAGAAAAAACGCAGGAGTCAGAGTCAGAAAAAACGCAGATGTAAGGAACTGAGCTTGGCTCAGTTGGCGTAGGGACAGAAGAGCCACCCAATCTACCACGGTCGAGTCCTCCGGGTAGCCTATTGCAGGTATTACAGATGCTACTATAGCTGTGTACTGTAGATAATACTGTTGCTGGTTCTACTAATTGAAATTGGGAGAGATAAGCACTCCTTTAATAAAAATATAAAAAAAGAAAAACACAAGATAAAATGGAGTGCGAGATCGATCGATGGTGATGTGTAACTTACTGAGTCCGGTTATTACTTTGGCCTTGCATCTATGCAGCTTGTTTGTGTCAGTGTGTGTGTGTGTGTTGAATCATATATACATCCACGTACACACCTGCATGCATTGTTCAGTGCTGGCTTCATTTCATGGCTTGTGGATTTGTGATGGGTCAGGTCAGCATTCGGATGGGTTACCGAAGGGGGAAAGGCCTAATCTTGACTGCACCGGCCACTTCGGCATTCACTGCAGGTTTCTTCGTTCGGCGCATGCATGAATGCATGATCGATGCATGTATCTCTCTCTTATCAGTGAGAGATCACCGTATCTTGTTGGTGAATGGATCCACCAGTGATGCATAGATGGACGGACACAGTGGCACACCAGCACCAGCACTAGCTGCTAGGCAATCGAAGCCTGCATCATGAGAAGATGGTTCGGTCCTTGCTTGTTCCTGCGTACATTTTCCAAAAGAAATTAATCGCTATGTAGGTTAATTTTTTTAGGCTTGTAGCTGTTTCAGATACACTACTGGTTCTGTACCTCAAAGTAATCGGTAAGTACGTATTGTCAGTCGGCTAGATATTATGACGTGTGTGTTTCCAATGTTATCACATGTCTCTGCAGAGGCTACGAATAGTACGTAGTATAGTAGTAAGCAGTACTCTCCCCGGTCACTCACAAAGAGTGACGTTTTTTATTTTAAAGTTAACATATGCCACTTTAATAATTCTGTTTTATCATCATATATTTGTAAAAAAGTTATAAAAGTGAAATATTATGAAAGTATTTTTCACAACAAATTCAATGTATCATTTTCATATATTTAAACCATGCATTCGAGACAATATGTCTGATCAAATTTTTTCTGTTTTGACTCCACTTTCTAGAATGGCACTCTTTTGTAACTGGCGATAGTAACTAATAGTCCCTTTTTCTTCCAATGGTTTTGGGCCCTGGTAATGTCCAAATGCTGATACATCTGACAGACTTGAGTCCTGAGATGCAGTTAATTTGAAAAGGACACTGGAAATGCATTGCACGCATGATCAGTTGTAATTACGTAAGATGTCCTTTTTTTGCAGATGGAGGAACACAAGATAACTAATTTGTGATTAATTCTTATCACGCCTGTGTTACACACTAATACACGCTCTGAATTGAATGGAGATCGAGATTACTGACAGATCAAAATTGGTTTGGAATGTTCAGATCAGAAGAAAGCCTTGGCAAGTAGTATATATCTCCAGCCAATATGCCATTTTCACCAATGTGGCTGGCAATCATGCCCTAGAGGACCACTTACCGTATCCGGAAAAGGAGGAGGGGCTCTACTATATGTATACACGACTCCTTCCCCAATGCCAAAGCACACAAGCATTGGCTGGATCTGATCTTCCTCTCTTCTCACATCTTATTCTAGTAGCTAGATATATAGCGCTGCTTAATTGGGCCCTAGTTAGTTACAATCAGAATGGCAGGAGGGCTCTTCTCTATGGCTCACCCATGGGCCTCTGCTTTTGGCATCCTAGGTGGGTGATCACAAGCATGCTGAAAGGCTGAATTGCTGACCATGTGTATGCATGGCAACACGACATAGTTTCCAAACGATTATTGGTCACATCAATCTTACTGACAGAAAGTGCCATTTCCCTTTTATTTTCTACAGGAAACATGATATCCTTCCTGGTGTTCGTCGCACCAACGTAAGCTCCATATTCTTTTCATGTTCTGGTGTCCATTATACAGCAACAGATCGATCGATCTGAAGCTGCTGCGAGCATGCATTATATTTAGTTAGTTTCTGACGAGAATGCGTATGCACACACGCCGACGATTCCTGACTATACCATAGCATAGTATTAAGGGCAATAATCTGCCAGAAAAGAATTAGGTGAGAGGCAAATTATGTGTCGGCAATGTTGAAGGTATTACGGGTTCTATTATCTGCCGGCAATAACTATTATGTAGAACAATTTATCTGTCGGCTATATTTTTATTTTAGCTACAACATATCTGCCTTAGAAAAACTAAACTAGGTCAACATAACTATCAGGCAAAATACTAGGCAGGAGGTGAAAAAAATTAGTCGCATACATTCTTGAACCGTGACATCGTATCTGCCGGGCAAGATCGGGCAAAATAACTGTTGGGAAACCATGGGCCTGACCTTGCAGTCGGCCCATTAGTGGGCGCCCCATCCTAAACTCTAGCAGGGTCGTAGCCTATAAATAGGGCGTGCTATTCATTGTAAACGTTTGATCGATGGATGAATGAATAAAGAGAAGCAAGAAGTCCCCCTACATCTCTGTGTTCTATCTCTTATTCTGTTCTTGTTGTTCATGCATTGTTCTTACGATTCTACTCTTGTCTACGAGGTAATCGCTCGGACTGGACTCGCCAGCGACGGTTCCTCAACACGTTATCAGCATGATCGACTCTCCTCGCATCGAAAAGGTAACCGTCGATGAACGACGCTCGTAGATTGAATCGTTTTCTAGATTGCTTTCAATTCTGCAAATTTGGCTTTCTAGATTGGTTTCCTACGGTGCAAATCTGCTCTAATCTACCGCGAGCCGACTTGAAGTCGCCGGCCAAGCCGATCGGTGGATTGCATGAAAGAGTAGATGATGATTGTACCGTTGATAGTAGATGCAATCGCATGAAAGGCATCATGTGCATGGCACCGCCTGCAAGCGGCTGTCACTACCTCCGCGATACGTTACCGGTCGGCATAGTCCGCCATCACGTACCGCCACGGAGGCAACGACAGTGCCACACCGCTAGCACGCGGCAAGCACACACATGACGGCATGAAGTCGCGCCTCCGTTGCGTTTTTGTATTACATTACATTGCACATTGAATCGCATACATAAACTGTAAAAAAAAGTGGCGACGGCCGTGTAGAGCCGCGCCCGGCCACCTGAAGATGGCGCCGTCGCCTCGCTGCATGAGACCGCCGGCACCGCACGGCTTGAAGCCCGGCCGGTAGCTACCTCGCACGACGTCGCCGGAGCCGCTTTGGCTCCGCTGCCGTCCCGCACGCGCCACGGTCGCCAGCCCCTCCCACGCGGCGCGCCGCCGCGCCACCTCGCCGGCATGGAGCGGCCGCGAGAGAAAAAGGAGCAAGGAAGGGGTTCTTTGCCGGCCGGCGGCCGGCGGCGCCGCCGCCCCGACCTCGAGGCAACGCTCGACCCGAGGCGCGCGACGGCCGCTGCCGGCCGCCACGCGCCGCGCCGCCCTACGCCGTGCCCGCTCCCCGGCCGCCGGCGCGCGCTCCGTCGGCCGCCACGCCCATGCGCGCCGCGCCACCGGCAGCGGCTCGGCGCGCCACGCCGTCCGCGCGCCGCGGCGGCATCCGCCCGCAAGGCCGCCGCGCCTTGAAGCGCCACCGCTTATGGCCACAACCCGCGCGCCGAGCCGCTTCAGCCTTGAAGCGCCACCGCATTGCCGGTCACCACGCGCCGAGCCGCCGCCTTGAAACGCCGCCGCGCTCAAGCCGCCGCCCGCACTCGAAGAAGCCGCCGCATGGCATGTGCCCCGCCGCTGTCGCCGCCATCACCGGCCACCACCTGCTCCAATGGAGCCGCCGCCACTTGAAGGCATGGGGGTAGGGAAACCCTACCCCATCCCGGTTTTGACAGGCGAGAAGCAGGCCCAAATGGGCCAAAGTAAAAGGCCCAAATAAGAAAAAATAAGGGGAGGGGTATTCGGCCGAAAAAAAGAGAAGGAAATCCCAAATTTGCAAAAAGGCCCTCAGGATTCTGAAAATCATGAGGTAGTTTTGCATATGAGGAAATTTTGCATGAAGGCCCTCGTAGTTCTGAAAATTACGAGAATTCATCGATGATCTAGAAATTTGCAAAAAAACCCCTGGAATTGGGAAATTTACGGGACTATGCACATTCTTGCAGAATAACCCATTAGAAATCTGAAAAATGCACGTAAATTTTTCTCTGTACTGAAATTTTGCGTGTTAACCCCTGAAAGTTGCAGAATTCACCGAAAATACTCTTTCCAGCAGAAAAGGACTTCGGGAATTCCATTTTTGAATCAATTTTTGCATTTGAAGCATGTTTATCTTTGTTATTGTTATTTCTATGCAATTTATGTATCGCATTTACTGTTTTTGATTATCTGTGATTGTTTATATTGCTTTTAATCACTGAAAATAGCAGTAAATCATGAAAAATGCATAGAAAAGTACGGGAACACGAACCTGGAGTTCGAAGAGCATTTTGAGATTTTTGCAACCATTGTATGCAGATTACTAGGAGTAATCTAATGAACTTTTTGTATGAATATGACTGGCATCACGAATCAGGAATTCGAAGAACTGACCCAGCATGGCCAGATTTTGTATAAAATTTGTATCAGTCTTCAATTCTGTGGTAATGTAATCACAGATGAGCAGAAGATTGAGAAGACTCTCTCTACCTTTCACCCAAACGCGGTATAATCCGCACGCAACTATCGTCAAGACGGCTACAGGCAGTATGTCGAATTAATTGATATCATGCAAGTTGCGAAAACTCAGGATGATGTTCTCGAAAGAACTACATCTCGCGACCACCTAATAGCAATGTTGGCCATGAAGCCATCGCTAGCGCTACAAGGTGATGAAGCCTCTCACGAATGAGATGAGCAAGAAGGGTAAGGTAGTGTGTCGACGTTATTGATGCTTTCGGACTAAGAAAAGGGCAAATGATAGCATGAGGCACACCTCGCCATTGCGACCACGGAGGATTCACATCAATTAATCGCACTTATGAATGTGGGACCCGAGAGCGACCCTCATCATCCCTCCTTTGGATATCGCAGCCGCCACGGTTGTAGTCGCCCAAGTGAGAAGATCGCGCATGAAGTCGATTGAGGCGAAGTTCACGAATACTTCGCCTATTAGATCTAGTGCACACATTGCAATTGGATCTTTTATAGAAACTTGCAGTTTGTAATTGAAGCAGAACCTTGAATTATTGAATAATGGTTGCAAGCTCTAGCAGAGCAAAGCATTAAATTCTTATTATGAGTCCTGCAAGACTTTTTTCCCGTCTTTATAATAACAAGTTACGTTCTGATATCTGAAGTATTTTATTTATGTGTTGTTTGCTTTCTGCTACATATTAATAAAGTACATTATATTAGAACGCGTGTGGCGCCCTATGGAGGAAGTGTGCTAAGCATGTAGCGGCACAACGAATACCATCCTGAGAGAAATGGAAACTTTTCCAGTCGATCAGCAAGAATGCTGGCAGTCTTACGACAAACGCAGGCAGCGATACTTGTATAATAGGCTCAGGAAGGGCCATAATTATACTCCCAACGGGCACAACTTTGGTTATTGAAGAAGACTTGTTGTACCCAGAATCGACTAGAACTCTCAAGGATATTTGCGCTAACAGTTTCCATATAGAGACTGAAGAAGAGTATGGTACAGAATACCTGCTCATTACAAAGCGTGAAGAAAGTGAAAAAATAGCATTAGGATGTCTTCCTTCATATGAAACTGGGCTATACTACCCTCATATTAAGGCATTTGCAGCCTGTACTGCCTTGAAACCGTATTTAGAAGCTCTGAACTTTTCTATCTCTGGCATGATTGATTATGCCGCCTAGGTCTTAGGATAATGAGAGATATAATTAACAATTCACAGGGATATAATATTAATATAAAGAATTTCCCGAATCTGGAAGATTTTGTGTGCCCCGCATGTGCCACCGGGAAATTAATTACTAGAACCTTTGCTATGAAAGCGAAGGATAAAGTCCCTGCATTCCTGGACCGTATCCAGGGAGACATTTGCGGTCCTATATAGCCCCTGTAAGGGTTATTTTAGGTATTTTATAGTGCTCATCAATGCTTCCTCGGAATGGTCGCACGTATATTTATTGTCTACGAGAAACCATGCTTTTGCAAAGCCAATCTCGTAGATAACTAAATTAGAAATATTTTTCCTGATCATCATTTGAAGTCCACCTGAATGGACAACGCCGGAGAATGTACTTCGAAGGCATCTGATGATTATTGTATGAAAATGGGAATTAAAGTTGAGCATTCTATACCGCATATCCACACCTAGAATGGACTAGCAGAACTTTGAACAATTGTAATTTACCAACTACATGTTGGGGACACGCAGTCCTGCTCGCAGCAGCTCTCATCAATTTTAGACCGACGGCCTATAACATCCATCCACCTATGCAACTAGCGCAAGGGTCAGCACCAGAAACTTCTCATCTTCGCATGTTTGGTTGCACGGGTTATATACCTATACCACGCAGTGAATCGCATTGGGTCTTCTCCGACGATGCAGGATATCGTTGGTTATGAGACAGCATCCATAATCAAGTATTTGGACCCTATGACTGGAGATTTGCATAATGCCCGATAATTAAAGTCTAGAAGACATTTGAAGTACAATAGATGAGGTTAGTTTCCCGTCATTAGGGGGAGGAAATCAACCTTTGATAATAATGTCGGGAAATAATTGAAGTCTAGAAGACATTTGAAGTCCGAAGATAATTGAAATCTATGCATATGACCGAGCACTAGTGAAGCAAATAGAAGTCCGAAGATAATTGCGATCGAAGATAATTGAATTAAAGTCTAGAAGACAATTGAAGTCGAGAAGATAATTGATTTGCAAGTATTAGCGAATCAACGCGGACTACTTTAGTGATTTGAAGAGCGTGAATAAGTAGCATTTGCTCGCAAGCAATGCACCGGAGATGGTTGAAATACCATTGAAGGTATCCTAATCCCGCCCGAGGTCTCGAACAAAGGGCGAGAACTCGGTCCCTCGAATCCGAAGTAACCGGGGACGCCTGGTGGAAAAGGACAAGAGGGACTTGGCACAGCCGATCACCGAAGTTCCCCGAACCAGAAGGGGAGCCAGTTGAGACCTGGCATCGGTATGGAACCTTCAGAAAAGGCATACCAGAATTGAACATCCCCATGAAGGGAGACATCAGTATGGATGTGTGCGCACACATCGGAGCTGAAAATCTAAAGGGACTTGCCCCGCAATTGGAAGCAGCGGTAAGCAAATAGAAGCATTTGAAGAATCGCCTCTTGAAGAAATAGATATAAACTTTATGATCTCGGGAGAATCTTTGAATATGACAACAGCCAATGTCGACATTTATTTTACAAAGAAAATTGCCACAATCAACGATCTTGATCCAGAGCCTGCATTGCTCGCTGAATGAGAGAAAAGATCAGATTGAGAAGATTGGAAGAAGGCAATAGAAACTGAATTATTCTCTCTGAATAAAAGAAAGACGTTTGGGCATGTAAGCCGCACGCCTCCTCTTGTGCACCCCGCAGGGCATAAGTGTGTATTTGTTCGAAAGAGAAATAAAAAGAAGACTCGTTGCATGAGGTTTCATTGAACATCCAGGAGATGATTATGAAGAAACCTATTCCCCGATCATGGGCAGAACCCCCTTTAAACTTTTATCTCAATGGCAGTGAACTTGAAGTTAGAAGTGAAATTGATGGATGAGGTACCAGCATACCTTTATGAACTATTGGATTCGGACATTTATATGAAGATACCCGAATGTATCAACATCCGAACCAAAAGCAGAGCAAATAGAAATATATGCATGTGAAACTCGAGAAAGTCATTATACGAACTTAAGCAATCGATGAATGTGGTATAATCGCTTGAAGCGACTTTCTATGCAAGAAAGGCTACACGAAAAATGAGAATAATCTCTGTGTATTTATACGACGATCCCAGAATGGATTTTGTATAATCTCAGTGTATGAAGATGATCTGAATATCATCGGAACCCTAAAGGATATTAAGAAAGCAAACTCTTACCTGGAGTCGGAGCCCGAAATGAAAGGTTTGGGTAAAACCAAATATTGCTTAGGCTTACAGCTTGAGCATGCCCCTGAAGGGATATTAGTGCATCAGTCAGCCTACACTCAGAAGGTGTTAGAAAGGTTCGACTTTGCGAAGGCATACCCTTTGAAAGTACCAATGGTCGGGAGATCTTTGCAGCAAGACAAAGACCCGTACAGACCTAAAGAAGAGGGGGAGAAAATCCTGGGACCGGAATTCCCACACTTAAGTGTAATAGAAACACTTATGTATTGAACAAACTGTACTAGACCGGGCATTGCATTTGCCGTGAACCTATTAGCAAGGTATAGTACAGAACCTACCAAAGGCATTGGCAGGGAATAAAGGACATCTTCCGATACCTCCAAAGAAGCAAATAATTTAGTATGTTTTACAGAAAGAACCAAGATCTAACTATGAATGGAAATACAGATGACGGGTACCTGTAGGACCCGTATACAGCCAAATTGCAAACATGCTATGAATTCATATGTGGTGGAACTGCAATTCTATAAAAATCGTCTAAGCAGAGTCTTGTATCGACTTCGACAACTACCCGGAAATAATAGCATTGTACAAGGCCTTACAAGAATGTGTTTGACTTCAGCGGATGATTCACCACATCCAGCAGTCGTGTGGATTGAATATCGCGCAAACTCCCACTTTTGTATGAAGATAATGCAGCTTGTGTTGCACAAGTACAGATGGGTTACGTGAAGAGTCCTCTCACAAAGCATATCAACCCCAAGTTCTTCTATGCTCATGAATTGCAAAAGATGAACATAATCAAAGTACTGCATACCAAGTCATGTGAGAATCTTGCAGATTTATTCACTAAGTCACTTCCAGCGTCTAGCTTTGAAAGATGCATACGTGAATTGGAATGATGAGACTTAGAAGTGCAGAATTCAGGGGGAGAACCTTCACGAACTCATTATTAAAGCTTGATCATGAAGATCGAGTACCCAAAGAATAAATCCAGGAGATTAAACGAAATTGTGTGGATTGTACTCTTTTTCCCTTGACGAGTTTTCCTGAAGTTTTCTCGGCAAAGGTTTTTAATGAGACAATTCGTGCATCACAACAGAACATGTATCATGTACTATTTCTCCAAATTTTTCCCACTGGGTTTTTATGGAGTTTTGACGAGACATGGATATGAAGGATGGGTGCCCAAGGGGGAGTGTTGGGAAACCATGGGCTCGACCTTGCGATCGGCCCATTAGTGGCGCCCATCCCAAACCCTAGCGAGGTCGTAGCTATAAATAGGGGTGCTATTCATGGTAAGCGTTTGATCGATGGATGAATGAATAAAGAGAAGCAAGAAGTCCCCTACATCTCGTGTTCTATCTCTTATTCTCGTTTGTTGTTCATGTATTGTTCTTACGATTCTACTTTCTCGCTCACAAGTAATCGCTCGAACTGAACTCGTCAGAGACGGTTCCTCAACAATAACTACCACCAAACGAAAAACGTAGCGCCAAACGAAAATCCGAAGGAGAGATACGCGCGAACTTCTCTCCACCTTATCCCGTTCCCCTCCCAAACAATCCCCTTCTCCTCCCAAACAATCCCCATCCTCCCCCACCTGCTCCTCCCGACGGTCGCCTCTACTCCAGCGGCCGACGCCACCCCCGTTGCCACCCTCCTCCGGGCTGCCCCATCCTCCCCACGCCTCCCGTCCTCCCTGTGCCTCCCCTCCTCCCGCGCCTGCTCCTCCCAACGGCCGCCTCTCCTCCCAGCGGCCAGCGCCACTCCCCCCGTTGCCGCTCTCCTCCCTGTCTGCCGCATCCTCCCCGCGCCGCCCCTCCTCCCTGGCTAGCCCTTCCTCCCAACGTCGCCCCCTTCCTTCCAACGCCGACAAGGCTCTGTGTTTCTGGTGAGTTTTTCTTCCCCAAATGCCTTCTTCTCTACCCCTCTCTATCTCTCTCTCTCTCTTCAATTTCTTGAAGTTTCTCCCCCTAGCCGAATCCACTCATGGCACCTCCTCTGGCCCGCCGACACGGCGCCACCGCCGCCCCCCTTCTTGGCGCCGCCTGCTCCCTCGCTCATGTGCCTCCCACCTCCCAGTCCACTCAGTCCACCACCGGCGCCTGTCCCCTAGGCCTGGCCTGCGCCTCCCTGTGCCGCCTATGGCCGGCTCGCCCTCCGGCCGCCCCTGCTCGGTCCTGCTACTGGATTTGATCCCCCCTATTTCCCTTTCCTTTTTTTTTGGTTTTTACGGTTTTGACTTGGTTCAATTTTGATTTGTGGATTCTGGTTGCTCATGTAAGGTGAAGAGGATGGTGGGTTGCTGGCTGATATGCATGGTGAATGCTGTGTTGGATGCAGGCTACTACCGCCATGGTTGCTGAGGTTTGCATTGAGGTGAACCCTGCTCTATTCTCTCCACTTCCTCGTGCTCTGTGATGCTTGGATGATGCTACTGACTTAAGCATTTCATGAATAAGACCTTGGAGCTAACAAAGTGACCACTCCACAGGTTGGGATTACAATGCACAGGTTTCTAATGAAAGATGGTACTTGGTTGGGAGTTGGGACCAGGGCAGAAGAGATTTGTAGTGTTTCTTCTTTTTTCTGCCATCCAAGATCCGACTGCAGCATCTACATGTTCTTTTTAGTTGATTTAGTTTTGTTCTCTCAGCCGCTGACCTTTGTATCAGAACATTGTACTACAAATTTTCGATTGAAACTTTGTCCAAAATATACCATCATCCTTTTTTGCTTGGATTATATTCCTTTTTTTCAGTTATCTGTATTAACTCAATGTGCAATATTATTTTGCTTTTTAGCTCTGATGAAACTACAACTGAAAACTACCCAGTTCTTTTTACTGTTTGTTGTTGCATATAGATATGCCTTTGTGTACTCGTATTAAACGCATCTTACACTCTTTTTTTTACTTCATACATCATATATCGTACTATATGTATACGTCTATCTTTGCTTTCCGGTGTAATCCTAAACGTAACTTCAATGTCTAAAAAAAACTTGATCTAACTGCGCTGTTTCCTGCACGCGTGCAAATGCGCGCGCCGGGCTCTAGTTTACATGAATGCTGGCAGGAAGGAAGTAGCATTTAAACAGAGGGAGGTTAGTTTTTCTTCTTGTGATTTCAAAGTTTTGCTGACTGATATGATAGTACATACTTATGGTTTGATGTTTGATGTGCAAAGCAAAGGAGGGGGCAGCTTGATTCGATCCACGCCATGTCGCAGAGGGTACAATGACGTATACATGTCAACTGTGTGCATGATTTGAATTAGATGTGTTAGATTTAGTGTTATTTTTAACTGTAAGTATTGTCAACTGTTTATTTTTCAATCATTACTGAAAGGAGGAGTTAGTATTGTGTGCCCTGGTAAGTAAGAACAAAGTGAGTAACATCGTTTGATGCATTGCCGCACGATGGTTCAGAAACAATTACTAAAGGCGCTTGATCGTGAAAAGATATGGTCAAGGCTGACAACAAGTGAAAGTATTGAGGTTGGAACCCAACCTTTTTTTTCCTGTAGTCTTAAAGCAATGTTCTATACCATTGATGAAATTCTTTTTCCATTTGATATGTTCAAACATGTTATTGGTAATACTAGTGATATTTTTATAGTGCACTATGAAATTCATTACAATACAATGTTGTTGCAGACAATGAGATGCCCTGGTCTGTGCATGGGATCTGTTTATGCATTCAAAGCATAACTCTCATTAGATGTATTCTAAGATCTACTGGAGTGAAAGGATGGAGCATTTAACACATATATAGCTTCTCTGTATGAGCTTCCTTACAACGAACAGTAGAAGATATTGTTAGATGTGGTATTTTTCTTTTACAGACTGTTAGTTTAGAAGCAATTTTCCATTCCCTCCGTTAGATTCGCTAAAATGCAAAAGTTATTGGTCTCTGAGCTAGTGAGCTCTGTTGTGCTTAGTTGTCCGAGGTGCTCATTTTTAGTTTACAATGGTAGTTGCCTCTGATTCTCAATATATGCTACCTCGTGTTGTTAAAGTCTTGTTCCGGTTAGTTGCATTTAGGAAAGCTATCCTTAGCAATTGATTTGTAATCACCGGGCCATATCTATAAGTGGCAGCCGACAGCTTTGATTTCAGCAAGCAATGAAACCAGAAAAATCAATCCCCTGTCTCCTTCTCTGATTTCCCAATCCCCCTTCTCCTTGCCGTGCTTGCCAGGTCGCCATCACGGCACCGGCTGGCTGGAGCTATCGTCCAAGGCCACCTGTTGCCCACGATTACCACCTCCGTAACCTAGACCATACCACATGTCATGCAAATACTTTGTTTTGTTGCAGTTACTCCAATTAATAGTATATTCGGCTCACTACATTTTGAGATCACAAAGGTACGAACTGTTTCTCTGTTATTTAGACCTAATTAACTAGGTAAGACCAAGAACTACACCATGTGTCCTATACGTCTTTCCTCTGTTTATCACTCCAGAACTTGTATGGCCATGCATGATCTATGGTGTTGTTTGGTTTCATATTAATAAAACTCAAAACTTGACTGAGAACACATTTGTTTGTTTATCTGCATTGTGTAAGCACGACCTTCTCATAACTGAGTTATGTTGTACTTGTTATATTTGCCTACATGGACATGGCAAGGGTGAATAGGTAACAAGGAGAGGTGCGTGTGGGTGCCATGAGTACGAATTTGATTTGGTTTGCCCCTCAAAGGTGAGTATGATTTGTGTAATATTATTGGATGCTACATGGAATTTTTTGTAAGTGTTCATGGACTAGCAACTATTGCATGTAGCTGCTTGCTGATAGCATGTAAGATGGTTTTGATAATAATTTGCTTGATGATTGTCTGATTGGTGATGTTTATCTATTATTAAGGTTATACTTGGTTCTAAAACTGATTTAGTGGACAATCTTTATTAGAAAAACCGTGTTGTTTTTGTTGCACTGTTCCTGAACTTTGTTGCTTAAACTCTGCTATGCTGTAGCATGCCCTATGGTCGTATGGCAATAGCACAGATGTTTTCATAGAAAATTTTCTTTTTTAAAATTTCAAAATGCTTATTTAGGGCACTTAACTGCCGGGGAAAATAACAATCAAGGGCAGTCCAACTGTCGGCAATACATATAATTGCCGGCAATACTATAACTACCGAAAAAAAAGCTAACTACCGAGGAAAATCAACTTTTCTAGGGCAGTTAACTGCCGAGAATAAACATATCTTTCCCGGCAGCACTTTACCGGGCAGGCCATAAGTGCCGGAAAAACTAATTGCCGGCAGATAAATTGCCTTTAAACGTAGTTTTTGCCGGCAGTTGCATTACCCTTAATGCTGTGCCATGGTGTAGTGATGCGCGTGTACCGGAAGAACAGTACATTGCTTCACACGTGCGTATGCAGTTTGTCGTGATCAAGACGAAGAGCGCGGAGTTCATGCCCTTCTCCCTGTCCTTCCTCACCCGGCCTGAGCGCCGTCGCCTGGTTCTTCTACGTACGGCCTCTTCACCAAGGACCTCTACGTCACGGTAAAACATCGATATCTTGATTAATGCAAGCATGCATGCAACGACCGATGTTGTGTTACATGGCTCTTGTTGTAACTTGTAACCGTGGATGTTGACCGCTTCTGCATGCAGCTCCCCAACGTGGGCGGCTTCTTCTTCGGCTGCGTCCAGATGGCGCTCTACTTCTGCTACCGGAAGCCCAAGTCGGGCGTGGTCCTGCCGACGACGACCGACACCGTGATGGTGGCGCCCGTGACGCAGGCGGAGCTGGAGCTGGAGCTGCCGGCCGGCGCCCATGCGGTGGCCGTGCTGCCGGCGGTGAGCGCCATCCCGGTGATGGCCGAGCTGCAGAAGATGGAGCAGGAGATTAATTGGGAGTCTGGGACGCCGCGCAAGGGGGACCTCAAGACCGTCTGACCATGGCTGAGACGCAAATTACTAATGGCAAACCGGCTGCCTACAGAAATACGTAGTACTGCTCTCTTTCAGTTGTTTGCTTTGTGGCGTACGTCGCATCTGTGGGTTTTTAAGTTAGCATTTGCTATTTCTAAGTTGTCTGAAATTTTCTTATATTTAAGTCAATTATTGTGACCGTTAAATTAGTATAGAGATTAATGTGTTATATGATTGGATTTTGATTTAATAGATAAAAAATGTAATTTATACTTAAAAAAATTCAATTACCTTACAAATAGACAATCCTTTTTAAGTTTGTATTGGGCAATCTAGTTTGAGCAATAAAAAGAAGCATGCACACGTTGATTGTATCCCGTTTTCATGGCTCTGCTTATTTAGGTTTATGATTTTTGGCTTATAACTTAAAGTCAGATTTTTGGCTTAATCAGCTTATAACCCTCTCAGCTTTTAAGCTAAGCTTTGGTGTTTGATAATTTGGTTTTTTATAGGATGTTGGTTTATTGAGTTGTGTGTGAAGAGTAAAAGGTCTGAATTGCCCTTGAGAGTTTAAAGGACTTTGTTAAGCATGTATTTAAACGAGTTTTTGCATGAGATCTGAAAATATGATGATACGTGCAAGCGTACATATGAAACAAAATAGATTTCGTTTGCATGTGCATGTGTGTGTACTATGACCTATCCAAATAAATCGCAAATCTCAATATCTATCGGAGAAGTATATCTAAGAAGACCGGAGTATAACACACAGATCGGCCCCGCGACCAACTACCAACTACCAGCATCGCAAAACTGGGACCAACATGTACATTCAAATCAAAAGATCATGCGCTCCAAGTATCAACATGACACCAACACAAATCTCATTACGAGGCAAGGTTTCAGGTAAGGATTCTACGAATGGTGGCAAGGTTTGCTGCCTACAATTACAGTGAGATGAGCAAAGCATACAGTTACTGTGCCATAGTAGTGAATTAAATTTTAGGTGTGTGGGATTAATACAGAAGGAAACAGGAGTGAATGGCCACTCTTTTCTGTTGCATGTTGTCCTATTGGTTATGGACCATTATGTTCAGTAGCCAAAGCCAGAGCTTGCATTCTCATTTGTTGAACTCTGTACTGTCCTTTAATCGATTGGTACTTCCACCTCCATCTTTAGGCTAGAATGGTCGATAATCCATAAAACGGTCAAATGACACTTAAATTTGGTCATTACAAATGGTCAGAGACAACACTTGTTACAAGCTAAGGATGTATAAATAGCATAGCTTCTGGATATTAAACTTTTAGCCATACAGGGATCTCAAGACTCAACCATAGACAAATAATTCTGGAGTATAGTCAAATAATTCTGGAGCATTGCTACTGATGTAATGCATAGTCAAATTTCAATGTCTAAAAAAGGAAGTCAAACCTCGATATATATAGATGACATAGCCAAATTCCAGTGAGCATTACTCCAGTAATGCTTGCATCTTGCTCAAGATCAAAGTAGAGCATTCTGGCAAAATTAATGCTAGTATATATTGATGTAATGCTCCAGTGAGCATTGCTATTCTTGCTCATTCAATCCCCAATTGGATTCGTTCCTCCAGTTTAGGAAGAATAATTTCTATTCCATGCTCATTCAATCTCCAATTGTATTCAATCTCCAGTTTAGCTCTAGTATATATTGATGTAATAGGAACATATTATCGCGTTCATTGCAAGTTCACAATGAGGAAACTGTAAACTAACCATGTGCATTTTATTCCTCTCATAAAATTCCTATGGACTCTTCATAAATCTAGGTACGGAGGTTGAGAAAAGCTTTATCAGGAAGTATTTATGCCAACTGAACCATTGCAACGTGTATCCAACAGAAGCAAGAAAATGGTGCTAGGGGAGGAGACATAGACTCACTGGGGGAGGTGGCGTCGAAGGAGGAAGGGCCGGCGCCGGGGTCGTCGGGAGGAGGCAGCGAGCTAGGGGAGGTGGCGGAGTCTTCCTCGCGGGGCGGCGGCGGGGGTGGGGGGAGGAGGAGGAGGCGGTGTAGAGGAAGGGAGTGGGCGTGGGGGCAGGGAGGCGGCGTGGTGGGGGAACCGAAGGGAATCGGGGGGAGAGGAAGATGGAACAACAAAAAAAAAGAGGAAGGATTGAGATTTATATACAATGACATTTCGTGGGTAATTTCAACGAACTTGAGTGGCAGACTGTTATTCTATTCCACAAAAACTAAAAAACACATCTCCATGGCTTATGCTTTTAGGCTTAAATTGACTTAAGCTTTTTATAAACTGAATAAAAAAAGACATCCTTTTGTTTAAGCTTAGGTTTTTTTTGCTTTTAAGCCAAAGAAAAACCTAAACAAACAGGGCTCATGTATCTCTTCCATGGAGAACAGTGCTCTTACTCCATCCCAAAATTTCGGGACGAAAATAGATAAGTGCTAAGGTTAAAGCTAACATGAGGTTTACATACATTCATGAATTGTCTTGTTTAATCCAAACTCATACATAATTAAAGAAAAAAAAAAGCAAATTACAGTGAAAAAAAATACGCTCTGTACATACGTGCGCGGCGGCGCGGCTGCTCGCCCACCCGCGCGCGATGAACCGTTGGGTGGGGATCCGACGCAGACGCGCGTACGCACGCCACCGCCGGCCGTGCGTGCTGCTCTCTCCGTTGCACGCCGCGCGCCCACGTCTTCAGACCTTTGAGTCGACCAACCACGTTGAAAAATGAAAACTGACCAAAAACCGCTCGGTTTTTGGCTGAACTTGCCTGCGTGCGAGCGTTTTTCGGCTGAACTAACCGAAAAACTGCGTGTGCGTATTTATCGTTGAGACTGGGAGCGTGAAACGCGTGACCTGCATTCCTCCTGGGCCAGTCGGCCGTCACACTGTACACACATGTGGCCCATGCAGCACTCTGCAGGCCAGATAAGAAGCCCATGCGGCCCATTAGTACAGTGCCTCTGCACTCTGCAGTGAACATGTTCACAGGTTTTGGTCACTGTGACGGTTAAAATAACCAATGCAAGTAAACTAGCTTTTTGAGGATAAGAAGACTATTTCGATCCAACAGTGACACTTGCACACCTTCTCTGTTGGTTGTGGAAAGGCAAGTGACCTAACTTAACTAAAAAGTGTGAGGGAGTCTCTCACGTCTCTCACCTGGTAAACTAGCTTTTGGGGATAAGAAGGCCCTTGCGATCCAACAGTGACACTTGCACACCTTCTCTGTCTGTGCATTCACAGTGGTACATGTACTAGTGTGAACCAGTGACCCAAATTTAAGTCTTGTTATATTTGATCAGGAGACTGGAAGGTCAAAAACTGACTTATGCTTGATAAGCACATACCCTAGTTACATGCCCCCCCCCCCAAGCATTGAAATATTGGACCATCAATCACAGACAATATGTACTCCAGTGATCTTGCACTGAAGTATAACGATTCTATAATTGCATATTGGAGAATCCTACGAGGCCCCAGAAACGCAATCACATGCACCGTCTATCTATCAATCTTCACTGAGTGAGAAAAGAAAAGAAAAGGGGAAAAGGGGAAAGAGGAGACCACACATCAGCAGCTAGTGCCAGACCAGCTTCTCCATGTCTCCACACCAGTCCAAGCCGATTCACATGCATTTGTTCTGTTGCATGTAGGCTTCCTCCTATCCTCTCCTCTCCTCCCCTCTCTCTTCAATCTGATCTCCATTGCTCCCCTTCCTTCCAAGCTACCAGCTAGCTGATCCCATGGCCACAATGGTGAGCTTGAAAGCTCCCATTGCCGTGTTCTTGGCACTGGTGCTGGTGCCCAGTGGCACTCAGGCCAAGTTCCTGTCCAACAACATCACTGTGGTTGGCTCTGTCTACTGTGACGCCTGCTCCAATAATACCTTCTCCAAGCATAGCTTCTTCTTGAAAGGTGACTAGACATGCGACCTGTCACAGTAGTTTAGCATTACCATTGATTTTGATCATTGTCTCGTTCTGCATTCCAGTACAAGGCCAGTTTGCTCTGAAATGAAATGTGCTAGAGAAACAAGTTTTTTACATCGAGTTGTTCTCTGCTGATCTTTGTAATAGATTTACAAGATGTGTGAATCTCTTGGTCAATATACAGTGCTACATGTCATATGTCTTAGGGGGACTAGTTGTTTCTACCCCCTTACTTTTTGTTTAGTTTTTAGAGAGATGTACTGAAAACTGATAAACAAACATGCCAAGCTATTCCGGAGTTGAAGTGCTCTGTAGTCTCACTCAAGTCTGAACATTGCCACTAGAAGGTTATATTTGATATGAGCTGAGGAGGCAAACTTTTTTTACATTGATTTGCAGCTAATGAAGACAAACATAGTTGGCATACACACATAAATGTGGCTGTGGCTTGTTCTGGATTTATAATTGGTTTGGCCTATTTTCTTGCTCCCAAATTGTAATTCTAGTTTAGCTTTGGCTACTGCTAGGCGAGATGTCTCCCTAACTGAAGTTTTCTGAGGCCCACTTAGAGCTTGGCATACATGTGTTGCAAACGAACTGACGAACTCCCCAGTGGCTTCAGCTGCATAAATGTATTATTGCCTAGTGCCTACTTCATTTGGCGTTGCAAGTAGAAGTTTTAATTGTCTGTGAGATGTGCTTGAGAAACTCGAGTTCAAATTCAGAGCTGTGGTCTTTGTTTAATTGCAAATGCTATTGTTCATACCAGATTTATTTCATTTATTTTGAGCAGCATGTGTTATGCCACCAAAGAGATTTTTTTTTGCCTCAGCAACAAGTGTTCTTATTTTTATTTTGTTTGATCTAGGCCTGTCGGTACGTTGTGTGTATGAGTTGCCAAAGCATGACATGCCTATGATCTGCATTCGATTGCCAATACCTCACACCGAAATGAAATCCATCCCCTGCTCTCTCACTCTAGCTACATTGCTACTGAAACTAGAGATAGCTTTCACCGTTGCATATTTACACTGTAACTCTGAACTAAATAACTTTAGTTATGCAGGGTCTAGTGTTTCCATCTTTGACAAGAGCTCAGATGCTGAATCCACCACTAATGGCCCGATGCTGTGCAGGAGCCAGGGTGCTGATCCAGTGCAGCTTCAAGGTGAACTCCACCGTGACCGAGGAGCTCTCCCTGGAGGCTGAGCGCACCACCGACCAGAACGGCGTGTACAAGCTGGACGTGCCCTCCGTCGACGGTTTCGAGTGCCGCGAGGGCCACGATCTCCGGTCGGCGTGCCGCGCCACGCTCGTCCGGAGCTCCTCCGCCGCCTGCAACGTCCCGGGCCTCCGGGGCTCCACGCAGCACATCGCGCTCCGCTCCCGCGCCACCAACGCCTGCTTCCTCAACCTCAACGCGCTCAACTTCCGCCCCGCCAAGCGGGACGGCACCCTCTGCCACGGCGGCGGCGCGTTCGGCTCGTCGCTCTTCTTCTGGCCGTTCTTGCCGCTCTTCTGGCCGCCGTTCCGGTTCCCGTTCCCCGCGCCGGGCGGCACCGGGACGGTGTCGTTCCCGTGGCCGTTCCCCGTGCCGGACTGGCTGGCGCCGTTCCTGCGACCGCCGTTCTTGCCGTTCCCGCTATACCAGCCGGCGCCGGAGTCGTCAGCGCCGCCCCCGTTCTACCGTTTCCCGCCTTCCCAAGGAGCGGCGTCTCGGCCTTGAACCGGCCGGGTTCAGAAGAAGCTTGTCAAGATACGAGATTTTAGCCTTCTTGCCAAGATTAATCTTTAGATTTTGCTTGTCAAGTTAGGTGGCCTCCGCGCCGTGTAATTGGAGCTAGCTAGTTCTGGTGTTGCCATGGTGTTCATTGACCTGATGAATGTATGGATGTGGTAATTTTTAGTGATGGTTATTAGTGTTTTCGTGTAAGTCCCGCAAAAGATGAGTAGACTGTCCACGTTTCATCAACATACTCCACTAAGTTTGTGGTTAGTCGATTGATCGTTGATGCATGATACTGGATATTAGGGGGTGTAATCAGAGCGGATACAATCGGATACAATTGTATTTTTTTTTCCTAAAAGTCGGAGCTATAAATAGTATCGGATACTCATTTCTTAATCCTGTATTTGCTCCGTGAGCCTTCGGTCAGACGGATATTATCCATTTCTTTTGCACCACTACACAGGACATTATACAGTATGTGTGCAATAAGAACGAGCGCGGATAGATTAATCGCTGAGATGTCGAAGGAAAAACACTCAGTATCCTCTACCCACTCAGATGCAGCAAACTACCTATCTGTTCTGTGTTCCTAAGTGAAGTCACAACAGATTTTCCTCGTACCACCTGATATACGGATACATACGGACGGATATCGCTCATCCCGTATCTTATTCCACATTTTTCTTCGAAGTCGGAGTCGGACACAGATGAGGTTGAATAACCATTTATCTCCTACGTACTGGCTCTATAAGCTTTATGTCGGTCGATCGATCGGGAATTATCTGCTCCGTTTGCACCTATACGGATATAGCATGACGTGTGTTTGCACACAACAATGTTGGCTCACATGTGAGAACAAGGATAAGAAGAAAAAAAAAATCGAAGGTTACTAGCCGTAATGGCCCTTAAAAAAAATCGATTCAAAAAGGTCCTAAATTTAAATTTTGAATTTATATTGATGAATGATTTCGGACGGTAACTGGTCAAACCAGGCGGTAGCCAGCCAAATTCATTTTTTGAGTTTAAATTGTAGATTTAAACAGTCCGATATAAAACCGCATACCGCTCGTAACCACTACCGGCCATGGTTCCATATTTTTGCCGTAACCGGTTTTGAATTCTTGGCCTATACTCATAGCAAGGAAAGGTTGATTCATCTTCTTGTACCAAGAAAGGAGTTACCCAATTTGCATGACACTAAGGAATAGGTACAGATGTCTGTAACTGATTGCTGGAAATAGAGTTTATCAGAATCGTTGCTTTGTCTTTTCTCTTGGATCCTACTAACATGGTAGGCTTTTGTCAATCTCAATGGAGTTTTTTTTTCAGTAAAAGTGGAAATGCAATTTGACAGAGAAAAGATAGAAGGGAAGCAAACAAAAGGTACGACATGAGGTCTTTCTCATGTCAAACGAGAAACGACGTGTTCAAAGGATATTTGTTTTCCTGAAAACTCTTAGCACTGGCAATCCAAATTTCAACTGGATTCAAGAAACCAGCTCAACACATACACATATAGCTCTCTTAAATCTACTGAAATACACTCAACTAATAACATTTGGTTCATACATTCTTAGATCCAGGTGTCAAATTCTTGAGTGTTGATATGGACGCGCAAGTCTGAATCCATAAAAATTCTATTATATTGCTTTGAATGGATGTCTGGGTTGAAAATCAACCTTCACAAGATTGAGGTGTTTGTTTAGGGGTGGATAATGTGAAGGCTGCCAGAGTTTCTAATAATTTCAATTGTAAATTGGGGCAACTTCCTTTTACTTATTTAGGTACTGATATTGGGGATAGAAAGTTGAGTAAAAGAGCAGCGGGAAAAATTATGAGTAAACTGGAAAGAAGGTTGGACAGTTGAAAAAACAATCTTTTATCCTCAGGGGGGGCGTCTGATACTGACAAATAGTTGCCTAAGCAGCCAACCCATTTATGCAATAAGCTTTTAAAGATTGAATGGGGAAATTCAAAAGAAAATGCACTCCATTAGATCCAGGTTTTTTTTAGCGGGGCAAGTGATAAGTTTAGATATCATATGATCAACTAGAAGGTAGTGTGTAGACCAAAAGATTTTGGTGGTCTGGGGTTGATCAATACCGGATTTATGAATGATTGTCTGCTTTGTAAGTGGTTCTGGAGGCTTAGTAAGGCCAATGATGAGATTTGGTTTAGGGTTTAAAAAGCAAAATATTTTCCTATGGGTGATTTTAGAGATTCTTTGTCTGTTAGAAGTTCACAGTTCTGGAAGTCTATCCACAAGGTTAAACCCTGGTTCGATTGGGGGATATCCTTTCAGTTAGGTAATGGGAGGGTTATTTCCTTTTGGCATGATATTTGGTTAGATGATTCCCCTTTGAAATTTAGATTTTCTCGGCTTTACAATATTTGTTTAGATCCTGACATCAAAGTAGCAGAGTGTTTTGTGAGAGGGATTTGACATATTCGGTTTGTCAGGAACTTTGGGAGAGAGGAAGCTGATCTGTAGAGAAGTCTTAAGGATTATTTAGATGGGGTTGAACTAAATGAAGAGAAAGACAAGATGGTGTGGTGTTTGGATAAAAATGGTCAATTCACAGTTAAATCTTTGTACAGGTATTTGGCTTTTGGTGGGGTTACTAACAAGAAATTGCAAAAACTATGGTCAAGTAAGATTCCGCTCAAAGTGAAGATCTTCTTTTGGCAGACTTATCATAATAGGATTCATACGACTGATCAACTCATTATTAGGAAGTGGAAAGGGGGTGTTAACTGTATTCTTTGTGGGATTGTGGAGGATATGAATCATGTTTTTTTTTTCCAATGTGTTCTTGCAAAATTCGCTTGGACTTGTATCAAGGAGGTTTTTGGTTGGAAGAGATGTCCAGAGTCTCTAGATGATTTCCATCTTTGCTGGCTAGATGTTTGGGGTGCTAATAATTGACATATTAGTTTATTCAGTTTTGTAACTTTGGCCTTGACATTTTGAAAAATCAGAAATAAGATAGTGATTGAGAAGACTTTTTCTAATCAACCATCTGAAGCTATGTTCAAATTTATGTCGTATTTGCGGCGCTGGCGGGTTCTAATAAAAAAAAAAAAGGAGTGTCTGAAGCTTGAAGGTTTGACAATGTCGGTTGAAGACTGGATGAGAATGTTTTGCAAGTTGGATGGAGTTTAGCTTTGTTTGTGATTGGCGCTCCTTTTGTCAGTTCGTATTTCTGCTTTCATTAGCCTTAGCGTGTTTGTCTAAGTACTTTGGTGCCCTAGCTGGTCGTCCTTGTAAGCTGGTTTCCCTAGCCTTTTGATTTTGGTTTGTCTTCTAAGTTTGGATATTAACTTTCTATAAAAGCTGGGTATTTTTTCCTAGTTAAAAAAAAAGTCTGAATCCATAAAACAAATCTCCATGAAAACCGACGGTTTGGAGCGTTGCATTGGAGAGGGAAAAAGAAGAAGAATGTAGTTAAGCTAAACAACCCTTGTGGTTGGGAAGTTTGACACCTCCAAACTAATTGCAATCATGCACACACAAGTCAGCGAGAATTTGTAGCTAAATCTAATACATTATTGCCATGACGCCATTGGCCCCTCCAAGCCGACCATGATGTCACACTTGCACAGCTGCATCTCCTTCATTTAGCCTTCCGATGCTGCCAAATCGTACCCTAATTGTAGTATTATATGCATGTACTACAAGCGCTACTAATCGATACAAGGTGCCTACTTAAGTACTTAATTCTATATATGTAATCATTGAGCATGAAAACCATAAGTCTCTCTCATCTGCTCCTAATCTAAAAAATGGCCTCCCAAGACTCTCCCTCTCTCACTCACTATATATCATCCAATCCCTCTCTGTCACCTTCCCATTCTTGACTATTCCTCTCACTACATATCTACGCTAATCGTGATCTCACCAATGATACTATGACCATTTGTTCATACACCTTACTAGCTAAATAGCAAAGTTTTGTACCTATACGTGTTAGACGTGTGCATGGTTGAGAAGAAGCTGGCAATGGAGAGAGGGAAGAAGGGGCTGATCATGAAGACGCTGGACCGGTGCCGGACGACCTGCGGCCGCGGGCCGACGGCGAAGAAACCGGCGGAGGGGTGCTTCTCGGTGTACGTTGGCGCGGGGAGGCAGCGGTTCGTCGTCCGGACTGAGTGCGTGAACCACCCGCTCTTCCGGGCGCTGCTGGAGGAGGCCGAGGAGGCGTTCGGGTACGCGGCCGCGGGGCCGCTCGAGCTGCCTTGCGACGCCGAGGCGTTGGTCGGGGTGCTGGAGCAGATCGAGGAGGAGAAGGCGGCCGGCGAGACGGCGGCTTCGAGGTGCGGCCTCGTCAGGGGGCACTCCGCCTACCGGCTGCTCGTCCCCGGCCGACCGCTCCTCGTCGGCCGGTCGTAGGATGGATGCCGAGGGCTGTCCTTGTCCATCGAGCTCACTGTGTTTGTACTACTGATAAAGTATTTAATTAACCTGTGTGCAAATCACCTGGATGGCAACAAGTGGTTAGTGCGTCTTAGCAGTGGTTCATGAATCATGAGTTCTTGAGCTCGATTTTTTGTTGAGCTCATATTCTCAGATTATCATGTCTATTGGGTAATTTTAAATGTTGATGCTGTGTGATCCTCTCCTAAGTTGCAGCAGTAACTGTTGAATTTTTCTACCTTTCAATAGAAAGAGCACAGCTCTCCTGCGTATTCTCGATTTTTTTTTGCAGTAACTGTTGATTCAAGTGTTACAGATACACAATAGCTTTCGTGATGTCTATGGTAAAATTCAAACTGGAGTGACACATTTCAATGCATCTCCACTGATCGATAACTGATAAGTGATTCATGCACATGGAATTACTCTTAAGCATTCCTCAACTACAATGTTTTTTTTCATTCACTTGTTATGCAAGTATTCAATGCTTTGCTATCCAAACTTGTTTGAAGTCCATTTCAATACACATAGGATTACAAAGCCTCAATTCATCACGAATTAATCCCAATGCAAGATAGCAACAGATAGCAGAACGACCAAAAAACTCGGTTAGAGAAATTAAGGCAAGGAACCAATGAGTACCAGTTTTGATCTAGTAGATGACGTAAACCACTCAACAGACAGCATAAACGTACCAGTTCCTCAAACTCATTTCAGTTTGAAACTGCCAAACAGATAGCCTAGCTAGGAGAAATACAAAAGCCTGTACAGTAAGACTGCAGTATTTGACTTGTTTCAAAAAGAAAGACTGCAGTATTGGACAGTTGAATAGTTTTCAAAATCGCTAGTATTAATATCGATTGATCGAATAAAAGGATGATTTGACATGTATAATGATTGATATATCTTAATAATGGAAAAGGACCAATATTAATTAACACATCAGGCTTAATTAAACTTTTAAGTATGCACAGAAAAATTAATTCAAGACAAAACTATAGCATTGTTGCACGTACCTCCTGGTGCTAATAGCCATACCCTATTTTGCAGTGGATGTGATACGGAGAACTGCTTGGGCTTGCAACAACTGGAAAAGGTATGAATGGCAGAAGGCGTCCCAGTGTTCAGCATCCACTGAGGCAACACCTGGGCTATTAACTTCACCAGCACTTGAGGCTTGCCAGGGACATTTTGAAGAAGAATTGTAACTCCATAGCCAGTTAATAAGCAACCTCCTTTGATTCAGGACGCTGATCGCTGAGCTGGATTGCTGCAATCCGGACAAGCTTATCAATTCCGTATTCTTTGATTCCTTCAGGGTCCTGAAGAACAGCAAAGACTGAGATTATCAGTTGATTGATCTTTAAGGGGAAAAGTCACAGCTAACTTATTATTCCCCAACAACAACAATAATAAATCTGATTGATCTTGGTTTTTTCTATAGTTTGAACTCGCAAACCAATCCGTTGAACCCAGTTACAGTTACCATATCGGCATGATTAAAAAAATAGAGGTGATATTCTTTGAACTTCCAAAGACAAGGCAACAAAGCATGTATATTTGCCATCTTGATGAGCAGTATTTACAGCACAGTTTGTCAGATCTCTGGCTCCACATTGAGAAGCTAAAGTCATTAGGTTTGGCTCCAAGTAACATTAGTACTCCAAATATTCAAAGACGTAAATTATAACATCTCTTTTATAGAATTGCAACTAACATTTTGTGACTCCATGAACAAATGGGAATATTACGCAGACGTGGAAATCTTTGATATAATATTGACTTAATCATTGACTAATCAATCCAATGTTACCTTTTGGAGCGTTTGAAGCACCAACAAGAGCGCGTCAACTTCAAAATGAGTTAGGCTCCATCTTCTCCTGACTCCTCTAGAGTCAAAAGTTGGGGCCACCTTGTTTTCCCTAGCTCCAACTTCGTCTGAAAAGCTGAAGACAGGCACTCGGCAAAGCACCAAGTAAATAAAGTCTACCAGCAAGACTAACATATCGAGGTATGTAAACTAGATTGAACCTTTGAGGAACAGGTTTTGGAGGAGGGAAAGGGTAGCTAGAGATTGAATGTCTCAGGCCGGAAGCAAGCCGAAGACACTTAAAGGAGAAAAAAAATAGTCAAGAAAGATTTAAAAATTCGCACAAAGACTGCTGGTAAATCAAACGGTAGAGTGCGCATGGTTCCAGGAGTGAAAAGAAAAGGCTGCATGTGATGTGATCTTAGACATGGTTTTGGGTGCAAAACTCGTAAGGCGACAATACCACCCATCTTTGACCCCCCGCCATAAGCACAGAAGGACATATCCGTTTCATCTAGACTAATGCAAGTTCTAGTAAGAATAAGAATGCATCGCGAGACCTAGTCGTCGGAATCCACCGAAAAAAAAGACCCCCCAAAAAATGCTGTGGTCCTACAAGATCCTGGAGCACAAAAATTAACCTGAGGAGGGGATGCACAGCGGAAGGCGGCGCGAGTAGCTCTCATCGCGGCTTCGCCCTCGCCGCTTCGCTCCGCCTCTTCGGCTGGTGTCGGGGAAGCGGCGGCGGCGGAGGAGCTGGGCGACTGGCGAAGTGGCGAGCGAGCGAGAGAGGTTGGGAACCGTTGGGTTCCCCTAAACCTGTTCGTGGCGGCCCGGCCAGAGGCTGGCCCGAATTTTTTTTGGCTCGGGGCTCTATTTTTGACCCGAAACCGAAAAAACCCGACGAAGAAGGCAATAAAAATAATAAAATTATTTTTTTATTCTCAAAACAAATTAAATATTAATTTTCATTCTAAAAAGAATTAAAAATATATTATTTTATTAGGGGAAACAAATTCCGGGTCAGACTCAAGCCTACTCATTCAAGGTTGTGCTTTTTTAGGCCTAGCCTAAAGCATGGTCAGACTAGGTTTGAACAGATCTAGTTCCTCCCTAGACGTCGTGGGTATCCCGTCCGAAGTGGTTTTTTTATTATTACCAGTAGGGTATCAACAAACAGATTCTACACCGCATAATAAACATTAATTTTCTTTTACATATATATAAACAAAAACATTAACTCTGTCTATTGCATCATCTGCTACTACTACCTGAAAATTAAAATTTTAAGCTCATACATTGTTTACCTTTGGAAGTTAAAGTTGATACCGACTTCTCTCCCCGATGTGATGTCTATTTCCAGCCATTGCTGGCTAACAAGGAAGAGGACTACGCGTCGACACCCACCTTATTCCATCATGAACCCAAGACGTGGCTCGTTCTCATGACTATTGGCCTCTACAGCCCTCGTCAAGCACATCGTAACAAGGAGGTGGGAGACCGGGGAGGAGGCGGTGGCGGCGTCACGGCGGTAGGCGAGGAGGCAGCAGTGATGCTTTCTCAGCCGACGCGGAGCAGGAGACGGTGGCGGTGCAAATGAGGATTAGGATGAAAAGGACGCGGTGTGATGAACTCGAGATGATGATGAATTTCAGTGTGTGTATGCGAAGAAGAATTGGGTCGGGGCGGTTTGGTGATTGTGGAAGAAGTGAGGGCATAGAAGCGCTCGCGAATAGTGGGGAAGGAAGGTGTTGGATATGCTTGCGAATGGCAGGGGTATTCCATCCTGAGCTTTTTTCTCGGGACATTGGTGGGTGTCTAGTCTAGGGTGTTTCCCTTTTTTCCCCACTTTCCTTTCTCCCCGGACGTCCATGGGTATTCCGTCCGGGTGTGTTTTCTTTTCTTTTTCTCCTCTTTGGATTATAGAGTTTTTTTTGCATGATTTAGCCTTTTTATTTGAAACGCAATAGCAAAACTAGCCTTCTTACAACCAAAATGACAAAAATTACACCCCTACCCAGCCCGCTTGAAGGATCTAGACCGCCATTATGTGTTAAAGGAGTATTTTGGTGATTAATGACAAATCTAACTGTGAGACTAATACTCCTATTGTTGTACCATGTTTAGTCTCAGCTTGGATATAAAAGCAAAAATCCAAACAGATATGTATTCATTAATGACAAATCTATATGTGAGACTAACAATTCTATTGATTATCTATTGCTTAGTCTTTGGATTTAAATATAAAAATACAAGAGGTATGCATTATACTTCCTCTTATTATATCTTGTTGCATTCCTTGGATTCAAAATATAGGTTAAACTCCATCAAAAAGGTTAACTTGGATATGTGCATATGTTTCCACTACACAACTGTGTATGCACACATTTAGGGGGAGTTCAGTCTATATTTTGTGGTTTTATTAGTATTGATCCATACTATCTTTTCACACATTTTAAGGATCTTTACTTTGAAACATATTCTTGAATATATTTAACTTGTGTAGTTAATATATTCATATGAGTATATACAACTTGTGCAGTTCGTATATACTCATGTTATATATAACTTGTGTAGTTCATATATATTTATCCGTAAGTATATAAAACTTGTGTAGTTGATATATACTCATGTTTATCTATATTTAATTACTTGCAATTAAATGGTTATCATCAATTACCAAAGAGGGAAAGATTGTTGTATCTTATCCCAACCATTATGAGCTAATAGTATGTTGTGGTAATTAATGATAATCATATTTTGGAACTAACTATTTCCTTGAGTTGGACGTGTAGGTTGAGTTCCATGTGGTTGAAGACTTTGGATGATATCATGTGTTGATAGTCATCAAGTCAAGACTAGGGATAAAGAGAAATCATCATGTGTTGATGATGTTCTAAACAAGATCTCGAAGAAAAAGGATATCATCGTGTGTTGATGATATTGAAGTGAAGAGCTTGAAGTAAAGGATGCATCATGAGTTAATGCATGTCAAGTTCAAGAAGAAGATGATCATGAGTTGATCATCAAGTCAAAGAGAAGGACCATCATGTGTTGATAGAAAAACAAGTTGAAGATTGTATTATAAGTTGATGCATATCAAGACTCGAGATGAAAGATGTCATCATAGGTTGATGAGTATCAAGTTAAGATCTCAAAGCAAAGGGAACCATCATGGGTTGATGCTTGTCAAGTCAAGAACCCGGACTTGAGGCAAGGATGTGTGTCACCAAGCTTCAAGTGTTGTGCAAGGCAAAGGTATGACTAGTTATGGCTAAGGATCTGTTCCTAGTCTTTTACCAGTCTTAGTGTTTGGTTGGAGACTGGATTGCTAGTATAGGTTGGCGTATTATTAAGAGGGGTCTTAACTAGTAGCTTGAGTTAGTCATGTGTTGATAGCTCATTGTGTTTGCTCTAGCTCTCTTTAACATGTTGCCTATATTTGCAAATGTGTTTTACAAATGATCGAGGCTCATGGTTAATCACGGTAACATGTGACTTTAATTTGCAAATGTGTTTTGCAAATGGTGCTATTTGTTTGCAAATGTGTTTTACAAATAAATGAGGCTCATGTTTGTTCCTTGTAAGCATGGGACTTTAGTTTGCAAATGTCTTAAGTTCATGTGCCTTTTAGTTGTGGCTTTGATTCTAAAAGTTGGCAAATGTGTTTTGCAACTTGTTGAGAATCTTGCCTTCATGCCCTGTGTGCATCTGGCATCAATTTACAAATGTATTTTGCAATTGAGTTGTTTTGTTGAAAGCCAGTTTGTGCTTGTCTCAGGTTTTGCGGTAATGCCGGCATGTGTTGCGCGGAACTACCGATGTGCGGTATGACCGGTGGTTCCTTGGCGGAACTACCGCACCTGTTGAGCATGTGTTGCTCTGAGGCAGTGCGTTAGTACCGGCGATACTGAAGCGGAACTACCACACCCTCGGTTGTAACAGCCTTTGTGGCGGTACGAGTTTTCCAGAGAGACACATTATGTGTGTGTTTGCTTTTTTAGAAATACGGAGTACCGGAGGTCTCTATGCGGTATGTGTTTTTTTAGAGAAGCATTTGTTGCTCTCTTAAAAGCGCGGTAATACCAGCGTGTTGTGCGTGGTATGACCGGACTCGCGGAACTACCGTTCATATGCCAGTGGTACGTAAAATCCAGAACATATGTTTTTCTTGCCCTTAGCTGCGATTTCGAGCACGTGTTGCTCTCTCGGTTTTGCGGTAGTACCAGCATGCGTTGTGCGGAACTATCGTTTATCGGAACTGCCGCGTATTGGTTGGCGGTAGTACCGTATCTCTTTCAATGACTAGTTTTATAGCCATTACTACGCTGATTTCTTTTCCCAACGGCTAGCATGTGTATAGACTATATATACCCACGTTGGCCGTATAAAAAAGATGATGCAGAGTAGCTGATGTTATTATTTACTCTCAAGAGCTAAGAGCAAGTCCTTTCTAGCATCTGTGCATGTGTTGCACAAAGTGTGGCTAGAAGGCAAACCCTAAGTGCATGTGTTGCCTTAGGTAGTGGACAGAGTATCAACTTGAGTTTAGACATTTGATTGGTTCAAGTGGAAGTCTAAGACTTGTTACTCTTGGTGTTTGCCGACACTTAGACGGCGTAGAGGCGTCGTGATCCGGTGATCTTCTCAAGTGAAGTTTGTGAGAAGGCCCGGTGTTTTGTAAGTGACTTGGTGCTCGCCATCTCCGGAGTGGAGTAAGAACAACCCTAATGAAGCGATGTATTGGTTACCTTTGAGGAATGCTTAATTTGTGGAGTCGGTCCAATTGGTTTGGACTTCCCTCAACGTGGACTAGGGGAGACCGCCAAGTCTCCGATCACCACGGTAAAAACATCACTGTGTATTTTGTGGTCTGCATTCTATTGCTTTACATTATGCAATTTATATTTCTTGTATTAAATTGCTGATTTTGAACAGCTTATAAGTCATTGCTTAATTCGCAATACCATTCAACTGACTTGTTTTGTTGGTACACCTAGAAGAGCCCAGCTGTTTTAGGTTTTATTTGGGCAAAACTGATTTGATATTAGCTTCCGTATAAGTAAATGCCTTAGCCCAAAAGTAGTTTTAAAATTGCCTATTCACCCCCTCTAGTCAGCCTCCTCGATCTTACACCGCGACAAGCGGCCTGCCGCCCAACCAGACCGCGGCAAGCCACCTGTCGCGGGATGGGATCTCAACATGTGGCTTTCCATGGACTAGGTCAGTGGCATGTGGCTTTCCGTTTTGTATGGTAGTGATGTTATTTTTGTCATTTCGAACGTAAAAGGGCTTGTTTTACTATCGATTTTTTTTAAGTATCATTTCAGCCAAATACTCCTCGACGTTTGGTGTGTTTTTTCTTCACGTTTTTTGGGTGGGGAGGTTAGCCAAAGAGATATGGTAGGCACCATAAGAGGTTTTCACTCCAGACATTATCATGTATTCTGCGTGGGTTTTTCATGCAGTTTCTCACTATAGGATAATTTTGTATCAAAATCAGCATCATGCTCTTTCATGACCATGCTATATATTGTAGGAAACGTTATCGTGTCTACTTTCATAAACCACAAATTATAAGTCATCTTAATTTCTATGTGAAATGCTATAGTTATATTTGTAGAAGCCAAAAGTATCCTAGGTACAATTTAAAAGTCTAATGAACTCTAGTATCCACTACTGGCTCTTAGAGGCTTATTAAGCCTTTTAATCTACTCAAGCTTTGAAAAAAAATAATTGAAGTTTAGTTTTTCTTAGAATTTTGAGTTTTTTTAGCGAGGGGTTAAACACTATTATTGTCCGAACATTGTGTCGCAACTTAATGCAACCGGTATTCTGTGCTCAAATTATTTCTTCTTTTGATGCAGGGCATTGACCCCATTTTCCATTAATGAAAACGGAAACTACCATTAGACTATCAGCAATGTGTTGTTTTATCTAGTTCAAATAAGAAGAGAGAAGATATTGAATCAATTCAATATATTAGAAGGGTTGATTCTAACAAAAAAAAAATCTAGAACCGGACTCTATATATGAGTCGATTCAAAGTATTAAACAATTCATATGAGCCCAGTTATGAAAGTGAAAGAGAGAGTGTGGTTGAAAGGGGATATTATTTTTTATGTTTTTTAAATATAACGTGGACCCAGTTATTAGTAGAGATTGAATCAATACATTGGAGAAAAACGAGCCCAATTCCTTAAATGCTTATATGACATATCTTTGAATCAGCATTGAACTCAATATACTAAGGATGCCCTTAGAACTCAACTTGGAAAATAAAATTTATGGGACGAGGCCTCAAGAGGCCTTATGTATCTGTCGTCTATCAAGAGAGTGAGAGAAAGAGAATTTGGTTCCCTCAACTTGTTATCACCTTTATGTATCCAAGATGCTCCTCTTTATCCATTTAATGAACCGCTGCACTTCCGCTGTCTGCTATTTAAAACATGAGATAATTAATTATTTGCTATTGTCTAAGAGTGAATTTTAAAAATTTTCATTGTATGTGAGTATGACATGTGGGTTCTAGGACCACATGTCATACTCACATTAGTGGTAAATTCTAAATTACACATATTTAGACAGTGGCAAATGATTGAACCTCTCTAGACACACATGTCATACTTACATTAGTGGTACATACTAAATTACGCATGTTTAGACAGTGACAAATGATTGAACATTGTCATGGAGCCATGGGATTTTGGATTGTGCTTTCCACATAATCTCCTGTCATATTCCTCGTAATGCTGGCACTTCATTTTTACAAAGCGCCAACGAGGATACAGGTCAGGCAGGACACGTATACATGAAATATGAAACATTATTTGGAGACAATTATAACAAATGTTAATGCATGCTTCCGAAAAGTATGTTCAGATTTCAAATAGTACTATGATAATATACATGTGCGTTCTTGCACAGTACTGATCAATAAATCATTCAAAAACTGATGCAATATTCAAATCTACGAGGAGTTTTAAAAAGACCAGTTCAATGCCCGGCATTGCTACAGATTAAAAAAATCATAGTTACAGCATATCGGGTCGTCAATCGTTATCATGCTCAGCGACGCAATCTGAGCTATCGGTACCCCGCTCGTCGATTCAAAGACGCCGAAGAGGGTGGGGAGGACGGACGACCATCGACTCTAATTTTTAAAGGAATATTTGATTATTTGCCACTCTAAAGATGTGCAATTCAGAATTTGTCACTTCATGCGTCTATGATATATAGGTCATAAGGCCACATATTATAGACACATAAGTGATAAACCCTGAATTACATATTTTTAACAGTGATAAATAATCAAATCTCTTATTTTAAATAGTAGAGAAAAGGTACGGTGCAAATGGGCTTGAGCCGAAATTACACAAACCACTGCAACAATCGGCCCATCAAATCACGGACACCTTACCTCCAGTGCCATCTCCCAAACCCTAATCCCGGAACTGGACGGTCGATACCTCCTAGCTGCCCCGCACACCCCCGCATCTGACGCTAGGAAAGCGTCCACGTCGCCCCGACGCTTCCTTTATAAAACCACCTCTCCTCTTCCAAGCACTACTCGCCGCCGTCTCCCGTTCGAAACCCCAAGCTCCCCACCGGCGAAATGGTACGGTCTCCCCGCCAACTCGTCCTTAGTGCTAGCGGGTCGATTTCCGCTGTTGCAATCTCCTTTCGGTTAAAAAGCTGGGATTTTAGTGGTATTTCGGTGTTGTTTTTTATCTAGTATCGTGGATCTAGGGAGTACTGGCTTAGATTATTGGAGCTGTAGCGTAGACGCGTTATAGATTTTGCTTGTAATTCATCTGTGGATCTTGGAATGTGCTAAGAGTTTGGATCGCAAATCTCGCAGGCCCCGAAGCGAGGTGGCAGGGCGCCGGTACCGGCGAAGAAGAAGACGGTACTGCACTCTATACCCTGTTCTTGCTTTGAAATATGTGTGTTTTCATGGTTGGAGTTTTTGTATTTTGACTGGGTTGGTCTTGGTGCAGGAGAAGGTGACGAACCCGCTGTTCGAGAAGAGGCCAAAGCAGTTCGGCATCGGCGGCGCGCTGCCCCCCAAGAAGGACCTGCACCGGTTCGTGAAGTGGCCCAAGGTCGTGCGCATCCAGCGTCAGCGCCGCATCCTCAAGCAGCGCCTTAAGGTGCCCCCGGCGCTCAACCAGTTCACCCGCACCCTCGATAAAAATCTAGGTATATTCAAATTTATTTATTTATTCATGGAATGGTTGATGAAGCTAGTCATAACTCTGTCATGTGCGTAATAGATTGATAGTGAAGAGTTGATGTATGGGTTGACAGTTTTCGGTGAACTTTGGGCGTTGTAGTTCCACATGATTAAGGCAATATATGGTGGGCTGTGTTTAATATATGTTATCTTGTTTGACATCTTGATTAGCATAGGAAACATTATTGAGTGAATGGAAACTTTCATTAGTGTTTGCGTGGTCTTTTTTGCTGATGTTTTGAGGGGTTTGGCTTCCCAACTTAAGAATGGATAGTAGATTGTTTAAGCCTTTCACTATCTGACTGTTAATACATTAATATGCCATGACAATAAACGAGTGGCTGTTTGCTCAATAGAAGTTACTTGAGAACTATAGTGACTGGCATCAGCTTCTTCCTCTGGTCCACCATGCTCTGTTTTAGTTCACCATGGTTGCTATGTTTGGACTTGGAATCAGGCCTCTCTATTTTCATGCCGTTTATGTGTAGGGTGTTTGGCTGCTGCTGTTGCTGCTCTTTTTTGTTGTTGTTGATTGTTTGTTTAGTTATGTGATTAAGCATGTCGTCATATACCATTGTGAAAAAATTATGCTGTCGAAAATCTCTGATGTAAATCTTTTGTTGCAGCAACCAACCTGTTTAAGATGCTTCTCAAGTACCGCCCTGAGGACAAGGCCGCCAAGAAGGAGAGGCTTTTGAAAAGGGCCCAGGCTGAGTCTGAAGGGAAAACCGTTGAGGCAAAGAAACCAATAGTTGTGAAGTATGGCCTTAACCATGTGACTTACCTCATCGAGCAGGTACTAAGACTTCACTTCTTTGTTTCACCTAATTAGTCATTAAACAAGAGTCAGCTTTCATGGGAAAAAGCAACAATGATCTGATAATCGAATGTTTTTACTGCAGAGCAAGGCCCAGCTGGTTGTCATCGCCCATGATGTTGATCCAATTGAGCTGGTTGTGTGGCTTCCAGCCCTGTGCAGGAAGATGGAGGTCCCATACTGCATTGTGAAAGGAAAAGCTCGCCTTGGATCGGTATATTCCTGATGCCCCTTGTTTCACTTGTTGAATGTATAAAGGCTGGTAGATATAAAAGCTCATTCTTTGCAAATAATAATCTGCAGATTGTTCACAAGAAGACCGCATCCGTTCTGTGCCTGACCACTGTCAAGAACGAGGACAAGCTTGAGTTCAGCAAGATCTTGGAGGCCATTAAGGTACGACATCGTGAAATCCCTTGAATTCTTGGTGTCCACTATCCAGTGCTGTGCTGTTGCCCCTCATGACTAACGCCACAACTCAATACTCCCCAGGCGAACTTCAACGACAAGTTTGATGAGATCAGGAAGAAGTGGGGAGGCGGCATCATGGGCTCCAAGTCGCAGGCGAAGACCAAGGCCAGGGAAAAGCTGCTCGCCAAGGAGGCTGCCCAGCGGATGAATTAAATTTAGCCTCACTGTTTGAGTCTGCCCTGTAGTTCCCCTTTCAGTGCCCTGATTTTGACGAGGAACTCATTGCGCACTTGCAATCGTACTGTGGTTTTCTGAATCTAGCGTCATTTCTTCTGCACTTTGCAAGATCAGAACCAACGGTGTTTGGTTTCTGTAGAGTTTATGCTGTTGCACTTTTCATTTGCAACTGATCGCTTCTTTCTCTGCCGAACTCCTTTTCCCGAGGTATCGCCGCCATGGCAAAGCTATACTGTTACCGATTCGTGCTGCTGTTAATTAACGATCTTACTGCAATTTATGTTATGGATTTGTCAACTGGCAATTTAGATAGCATAGCAACATTATCGACTTAATCATCAATTTCGTCGATGAACGATAGCTGAGGACACAAGAAAGATAGCTTCAGCAGTAACCTAACGATTAACATTGAGTCTGGCCCATGTGAATAATTGGGCCGGGCATGCAATTTGGGCCAGATTTCCCGACTCGGTTCGTAAATCGCGTCGTCACCGGCGAGTGGGCCCGTGTGTCATGTGCTCCTCACGCCGGGGTCGCACAAACGCCAAAGCTCACATGAACGAGCATGTGTTTGGTTCGGTAGATGAGCTTGTACGTGGATCGAATCGTCTTTAATATACTCTGTTCCTACGTTTGGTTGAATGGATGGAATCAATACATCCCAGATGAGATGATCCGACTTTGAAGAATATTCCACCCAGATGTTGTATCAAGTCGTTCGAAAAAATCGGGCGAACCACCTCGTCCCGATCATGTTCACTCGCTCACGTGGCGTCAGGTGACCACTGCGACGCCGCCGGGCGGCATCCTGGGCGAGGCGGCGTTGGGGAGGTGGGGAGGCAACGACGAAGTGAGGCACGACGGGGAAGTGAGGCACGATGGCGCTGGGGAGGTGGCGGCGAAGGGAGATGCAGAAGAGAAGCAACATCGTTGGAAGGAAAAAAGAGGACTGTCGGTTGGCAAAGCAGTAAGGAAGAAAAGAAAAGGGAAGGGGAGAAAAAAGAAAAGAATATCATGGAGGTAATCTTACTCATATGAGGAGGTTATCAAATGTTGCAACGGAAACCCAAACTTCGCATCAAATATTTTCCATGTTATATGCGCTCCAGAAGAACGTTGCATGGCAGTATAAGATGCAATCTTTTGGTGCAATTCAGTAATTGTAAATATTGTATTTTTCATTAAAAAAAATAGCATATTTTTAATTATTCAAACCATCTAACCAAAATTTCAAAACTTGGTAGTGACATTGTGATTTTGCCGACTATTTTGTGATACAATCTTCAAAGGTTCAGAAATTTCAGAGAAGTGACCAATACATGTGTAACATCCCAAAAATTTGGTCTGTGTTTGAAGTTTTAAAAGAAAAAGAACCATTTGGATTTTTCGCTAAAGTTAAAAGCTTAATTGGAATTTTCAGAGTTCAAAAACAATTTAACATGATTAATGTCAATATCAACTATTATAAAAATTATTTTATTTGGGTTCTATGTGCTTGGACATATTTTCTAGATTTTTCTAGAATTTTTTTGAGTGCATTTGCTATTCTCTAGGTTTTATTTGCGTTTTCTGCTATTTTCTAAAAAGAAAAACCTAACTAAAATCTCAGATTCTGTTTGGGCCGAATCCTTTTGATCTAGCCCAATCCATTCCGCTTCCAGCCCAGCTCCCGCACGGCCCATTCCTTTCCTCTCTCTCCTCCGCGTGGCCCCACCTGTTGGTCGCTGCGCCACCGTTTCGCACGCGCCGCTTCCGAGCCGCACCCGCTGGCCTGTGGATCCCGCCGAGCCACGTCAGCGTCGTCTCCGAGCCAACTCGTCTTCTTCGTGCGCGCGTCCCACACCGCCATTGACGAACTCGAGTTCGTTACGGCAAAATCAAATCGGCAACTTGTAAGATCGAGTAGTCCGACTACAGGGGGGGTGAATAGGCGTTTTAAACTTTTATGCGCTAAAATTGATTTCTAATGCGGAAGCTTATAACAATACGGTTTTGCACAATTAAAGCTTAAATCAACTAGGTTCAACTAAGTGCACCAACAATACAAGTCTATTGATAATAATCAATCAAGCATGGACTTGTAAGCAATTCAATTTAAGCAATGTAAATAGCACAAAGCATGACAAGCATTCATACACAATGAATAAGCAATTTAATACAAGAAATATAAATTGCACAATGTAAAGTAATAGAATGCGAACCACAATGACACGGTGATGTTTTATCGTGGTGTTCGAGACTTGTCGGTCTCCCTAATCCACGTTGAGGAAACTCAAACCAATTGGGCGGCTCCACAAATTAAGCCTTCCTCCGAGGTATCAACACCTCGCCCACTATGGTTGCTCTTACTTCACTCCGAGATGGCGAGCACCAAGCCACTCACAAACAGGGCCTTCTCACAAGCTTCACTTGAGAAGATCAGGACCATGACGCTCCACGCCGTCTAGGTGTCGGCAAACACCAAGAGTAACAAGTCTCCAACTTTCACTTGAACCAATCAAGTGTCAAAGCTCTCGTGGATACTAAATCCACCACCTAATGCAACACATGCAATAGGATTTGCCTCTCAAACCTCACTAAGTGCAACACATGCACAAATGGGAGTAGAGGACTTGCTCTTAGCTCAAAGGAACTCAATGGGATGCCAAAGATCATCTCTCAACCTACAAGGGGTATTTATAGCCCCACAACAAAAACTAGCCGTTGGGAGCTGAAATCAGCAAAAACTAGCGTTCTGACATTGGGGCGGTACTACAGCAGATTATAGGGCGGTACTATCGTTTTTGCGGTACTACCATCGCAAGGCGGTACTACCGCGGCCCAATTTCAGCACAAACGACACTCGGAAAAGTTCATAACTTTTGACTCCGATGTCGGAATTGAGTGATCTTGGACTCTATTGAAAGCTTATTCAGAGGGCTACACAACCCACCTATTTGATTGATCTCAAAACATTTGATCAAATCAAAAGCACAACTCAAAGAGCCACAACCATAGTCTAAGTCCAAAGAAATAGCAACAAGCAATCTTAGACCATGTCAAGGGAATACACATGAATCTTAACCATTTGCAAAACACATTTGCAAACTTAGATCATGCCACAAGGAGTAGGTACACGGACTTCAATCATTTGCAAAACACATTTGCAAAGCATAGTCACATGTTACAAGGAATAACCATGAGACACAACTATTTGCAAAACACATTTGCAAATATAGGCAGCATGTTAAGTTGAGCTAGAGCAAACACAATGAGCTATCAACACATGACTAACTCAAACTACTAGTCAAGACCCCTCTTAATAGTACGGCAACATATACTAGCAATCCGGTCTTCGAACCAAACAACAAGACCGGTAAAAGACTAGGAACACATCCTAAGCCCTAGCTAGTCATACCTTTGCCTTTCGCATCCTCTTGAAGCTTGATGACGCACATCCTTACTTCAAGTCCGGGTCATTGACTTGACAATCATCAACACATGATGATTTCCTTTGCTTCGGGATCTCGACTTGATGTCCATCAACACATGATGACATCTTCCATCCCGAGTCTTGATATGCATCAACCCATGATGCATTTTTCACTTGCTCTTCTCCATCAACATATGATGGACCTTCTCTTGACTTGATGATCAACTCATGATCATCTCCTCTTCTTGAACTTGACAAGCATCAACTCACGATGCATCCTTTAATTCAAGCTCTTCACTTTAATATCATCAACGCATGATGATTATCCTTTTCTTGAACATCATCAACACGTGATGATTTCTTCTTCTTCAAGAATCACGACTTGATGACAATCAACTCATGATGTCATCCAAAGTCTTCATCACCCTGGAACATAACCTATTCATCCAACTCATGGAAAATGTTAGTCCCACAATGTCATTAACATTAATTAACAAGATATACCTGCATAAATGCTTCTAAACAAGCCATTACTGACAGGTGCGGTATTACCGCCAACAACATCCGGTAATACCGCTCTCCGGTAGTACCGTTTCTCAGATGTGGTACTACCGATTTCCAGAGGCTCGAGAAGTACAGAAAACACCTTCTCTGGAATTTACATACCGCCAATATATTTGCGGTCATACCGCTACGCGGTAGTTCCGCCACATGAACTCGGTACTACCGCACATCGGTACTACCGCTTACCAAATGCGGTCATACCGATTTCTACTGAAATCCTTCCAGAAGCTTTTCGAAATGCAATGCATGACTCCTTTGTCTTGAGCCATGTTAATCTTTTATCACATTTGCATTTCCTTTTCATGTCATCATTTAAACTCCGGGACTAAGCCTTGAAAACATCTTAGCACACACATTAGTCCCACAACACAATTGCAAATAATTGAATATAGATTTGTATGAGTATATACGAACTACATAAGTTGTACATACTCAAAAGAGTGTATCTGAACTACACGTCTCATATACTCATATACGTATATATGAACTACACAAGTTATATATACTCAAAGATATGTTTCAAAGTAAAGATCCTTAATATATGTGGAAAGACAATACGGATCAATACTAATGAAACCACAAAATATAGAATGAACTCCCCCTAAATGTGTGCATACACAAATGTGTAACGGAAACATATGCACATATCCAAGTTAACCTTTTTGGTGGAGTTTAACCTATATTTTGGATCCGAGGAATGCAACAAGATATAATAAAAGAAGTAGAATGCATACCTCTTGTATTTTCATCTTTATATCCAAACGAGACTAAGCAATAGATAATCAATAGAATTGTTAGTCTCACAAATAGATTGTCATTTATGAATACATACCTGTTTGGATTTTTGCTTTTATATCCAAGCTGAGACTAAGCATGATATAACAATAGGAGTGTTAGTCTCACAAGTGCATTTGTCATTAATCACTTAATCACTTGCATGCCTTCATGATTTTCACCTTTATATCCAAATAAGACTACACAATATGTATATCAATAAAAGTGTTAGTCTCCCAATTAGATTTATCATTAATCACCAAAACTCCATTACCGCATAATGGCGGGTCTAGATCTTTCACAACTAAAATATCTCGGGATTTTGTGTCAAACCTTATCCCGTATCCTTCCGCGTCCGTATCTGGCCTCAATCGTGCCCGAATCAAACTCTATCTCCAAGAACGATCAAACCCGAGATTTTCCCGTTTTGGGGATTTCTTATTTGCGCCCGATCTGCGGGTATAAAAGGACCCCTAGGATTCGCCCGTGCCTTCTCAACTCGAACCCTAGCTCAATTTCGCCTTAGATCAATCCGAGCCGCCGCTATTCGAGCTTTAGGGTTTTCCACTGAAACCCTAAGAACTCGAATTCCGTCGCCGCCGTTGGTGCTCCGCCCCTGTGGAGTACGTTGTCGTCATCCACGTCGCAGTTGCTACCTTGTGCACCCCTCCACTACTCCGGAGCGTCCTTGGTGTTCGTCGCCGACAACGCCGTACTCCGTCCTCCGCTCCAGCGCCAACTCCGGCCACCATCGTTGTTCTTCCATGCCCAGAAGCCTACCACCAGGTCCGCAATAGCCTCCTCTACTCAGTGCACCCATCCACTGCCGCCGGCGAGCTTTGTAGCGCCGTTGTCGGACGAACCGAAGGTATCGCCGACGTTTAGTCGACGTGGAAGCCACCTCAGCCTGCCAGCTCAGCCGCCGCGTCACCCTCTTCGCTCGCATGTCGTCCTCGTGTCGGCCACATCAGCGTGGGCACGCCAACTCAAAACCTCCTCTAGATCCAAACCCTAGTAGACCCGGTCTACGGTGAGCCATCTCGCTGACCAGTGGGCCCCACAGATTAAATCCAATTTTCTTTATTCTTTCTCAGCCGGAAATCCTTCGCTGACATCTGAAGGATCAAGGATAACCGACTAGAGGGGGGTGAATAAGAGGTTTTTAAACTTTTAAACAAATTTACGAGATAAGGTAATTGATAACTTAGTCTAAACAAATTATACTTCTAGCTAAGCAATACAAGCACAAAGATCAAGCTAGAAATATAAATGCGGAAGAGTAAAGACTAGGAATAACCACAATGAGACAACGATGTTTTCCGTGGTATCGAAGACTTGCCGGTCTTCACTAGTCCACGTTGAGGAGCTTGAACCAATCAAGCGGCTCCACGTATTAAGCCTTTCTCGATCACTATTGGTTGTTCTTCCTCCACTCCGGAGATGGTGAACACCAAACCACTCACAATATGGGCACGGGCCTCTTCACAATCTTCTTGAAGAGATCACCGTGCAATCACCGCTAAGCCGTCTAGGAGTTCGGCAAAACTCCAAGAGTAACAAACCAAGACCTTCGGCAGCGACACTCAAGTGCAATAGGATCAACTAGAATGATGAATGCACTTTGAATGAGCTCAACAACCTCTCAAAGAGTGAACAAATGAATTTGAGGAGTTGAATGAATGCACAAGGCTCTAAGGATGTTAAATGTGGTCTTCTCTCGCGCTTGTGCGGTTGGGGTATTTATACCACCCACCAACAAAACGACCGTTGAGAGTCATACGAGAAAAATACCGAAAAACCGGTATGACGGCCAACCAATGTGCGGTACGACCGCACCCAAGACTGAGCACAGTAACGGCTAGAACAGAGGCATTAAAAGGCTCTGACATAGCCGTTGAACAACCCTCGCGGTACGACCGCCAACTAACTTGCGGTACGACCGCAACCTCCGGTCATACCGCACGGAGGAGCGGTACGACCGAACAAAGGATTTTCCAGAACAAACCGAGATGACATGCTCTCTGTAAAAATCGTACCGCCATACAAGAATCGAACGATCGCAGGTCGGTGCGACGCTTTCAATATCGATGCGACCGATTTTCCCAGAGCTCTAAGTCGTAAATGCAGCGGTTCGGTTTTATACAACCGTCAACTAAAAAGCGGGCGACCGCAGTCGTACGGCCGTTTTCAATATCGGTACGCACCGATTTTCCCGAGAGTTCTTAGTCGAAATGCAGCGGTTCGGTTTTATACAACCGTGAACTAAAAAACGGAACGACCGCAATGCGGTGGTACCGCTCTGAGAGCCGGTTGTACCGCATTAGCGCCTGGTTGGCTTAGGAGTTCATAAATCGGTAGAACCGCCAAGTGACATGCGGTCATACCGCACCAAACGGTACAACCGCCCGAGAGACGTCGGTATGACCGATTTTTGACACTCATCTCAAAGGCTTTTGGAAAACAAAACCAGATGTATGCATGATCCTAAATTGATCCATATTGCACAAGATCATGTATTCAAGGTACTAGTCATGATCTCTCTTAATAGTACGACGTTTATCCTAAAATCCGGTCTTCCAACCTTTTCTTCTAAGACCGGTAAAATACAGAAAAATCACTGTCTACTTGTACTTGTCTTCAATCAAGTAAATCTTTATTTACCCTGTATGCTTCTTATCCTTAAACCCACCAAGAGGTCTTAACCTTGTAACTACTCAATAAACACATTAGTCCAATAATCACATATAATCATTAATTACCAAAACACGATTTTAGGGGCCTAGATACTTTCAATCTCCCCCTTTTTGGTAATTGATGACAACATAACCAAAGAGTGAGAAAGATTTTGAAGACAAAAAGAAGCTCCCCCTAAACTTGTGCATAGGGGAAAGAAGCAATCTTGAAAGCACAAGTAAGGATAAAAAAACATTTTGGCGGAGTTCCTTTTAGCAGATATGAACTTGAGAGAAAAGAAACTAACAACATGTAACAAGAGTTCAAGTCTTGATCAAAAGCATAAGTCATTACAAACGATATAAGTAGCATAACCTAAAATCTAATTCCTTCCTAAAGAGCCTTCTCACAACTTCACTCCTTCTCCCCTTTGGCAACAACTACCAAAAACACTAGCTCGAGGCTTGGGTCCCGAGGGTCGAATCTGTTGAGTGATGGCTTGAATGGAAGAGAAATCGATGCCTTGCACTGGAGGTATCGAGCCGGGTTCTCTGGATGGAGGAACAGAGCCTTGGAGGCATCAAGAGGTAGAGGCTCTGAAGGATGTGCGAGAGAATGGAGGTGGACGACGAGAGAACCGCGAGAGTCCTTAAAATCGCTTCTAAGTCATTAAAACCTTCCATTATAGCTGCCATCCTGTTATGAGTTTCATCAAAGAAATCATTCTGAGTTGCTTCTAAGTGAGCCAGCTTTGAGCGAGTCTCATTTTGAAATTCCAATTGAGCCGTCTTCATTGCTTCTAAATTGCTAAGGATCAAGCTGCGATTTTGAAGAATCGATTAAGTGTACCTTCAGCAGAGCGTAGTGCAATGAGGACCTCACCCACATTTTCCTCAACCTCAACACGACGAGGAGGAAGACCATCCCTAGGTCGATAAGACTTGTGAGGTGATCCCAAACCACCATGGTATTCAATTTTCTTCAGAATTAATGCCATGATATAAGGAGCATAATATATCCTCTTAATCCTATCATTCTTGGAAGATACTATGCCTTGGAGAATAACATCCACAACATCAAACTTTATTCCTCTCATAATATGATCAATAATATTCCAAGCATGTCCTCTGACTGCATCAAAATTACCACTCTTGGGATAAAAAGTGTGATTAATAATTCTGTTGACCATGCTCGGTTCTGGCTTAAGTCCAGTAATAGTGCCTAGCTTATACTTGGCGTATGTCATAATAATCAACCCAGTGGAGTAAGCAAAGTGGACTATCAAATATCTTCTCCCAAGAACTGGATTGAATCCTCAAAACTCTCTCAAATTCTTCTTTAGTGCTCTCCACATATCCGTAATGATATCCATCCGATCAAGTCAAATCATGAGACATGCACCTGTGGCATAAAAGCGCTCGATCAATTCATCATCATAGTTCTGTTTAAATGCCACAAGGTCATGAAACCCCACTCTATGAAAAAGGCGATAAACACCATCCATCGCCAAGTTGTTCAAGTGAACCCACTTAATCCACCGTGATCTGTAAAATTTCGTGACGTCCATAAATCGCTCATAGACTTGTTCTTGAAAAGCGTGTGAAACCTTGGATTTACGAATCGATCCGGAAAGATATTGGTTCACATGTCGCTGATTGCATACTCATCGATGAGAGCAATCTCAAGTCTGTGGGAGGATCTCGAGGTGTTCCCAAATCATCTGTCTGAGCATTTTCTTCAGATTCTGACTCAGTCTGAGAATCTGTTTCTGCAAGAGATTGACTTTCTTCAGTGTTAGACAAGGGATCTTCCTCTCTTTGGTCTTTTGCCTTTCCTTTGCCTCGAGTTGGATTTGAACTCGAGTGTGGCGTAACGAGCTCCTTGAGGTTGAGATGAAGATTTTCCCCCCCTTGGAGGTCTAACCGATTTTCGAGTCATGATTCGAGTCCGAGGCATCTACCCTGAGGTAGGAAAAGATTGCAAGAAGTTTTTACGACAATTAAGTGAAATAGAAATGAATTTCTGTTTTTCTGTCAGGACAATCGGTCATCATGATTATCTGCAGATGACGATCGCATTGCGGTTGTACCGTGCCCAAGAACCGGTTGTACCGATTTCCCTGACTGAGTTCTAGGTCAAGCATTAAAACATGATTTTTGATGATTTTTCGTGGAGTGAATCCACGGTATAGATGCATAAGCATCACTAGACATCAATTATGCACAAATGCTTGATGAAACTAAGAAATCATCTTCATTTCGTTCAACCCTAAAAATTGTCTCCTTGAACTGAATTCTTGCGGTAAAACTTCAATCAAAAGAGGTTTTACCTGGAGAGATTGAGGAGATGACCTCAAGGGAGGCAAGGAAGAGTAGGATTGCAAGGAATCGCCGGAGGAAGAGAGGATTTAGGGGGCGAGTTCTTCGCGGCTTCGGGAATGAGAGAGAGAGGAACGGCAGGCAAGACGGCGGTAGGACTGCAGATGAACCGCTGAAGGAACGAAGGGACCCCTCTAAAGCGGACAGCCCGGTCGGACCGTGAACAACCCACCGGTCGTACCGCAAAGCGGTAGAACCGTAGTTATAAAGTCGGTCGTCACGAGAGACACGGTCATACCGCATATATAACGTCGGTTGTTCGATTTTTCGGGACTTCAAGAACCACCTGGATTTCTTTGAGATTTAGAAGGATTTGCAAATGATCCTTAGTTTTGCACTCAAATAAATATTAATAAGGATCATTATGCATAGACTAATGTCTATTAGAGAATATAGTTTTTATAAGCATAGATATTTTTCAATAAACTTTTGAAAATATTTTTATAAAATATCTCAAACAACACCAATTCGAACACAAAGCATGAGGCAAAAATTTCAACCAATATTTGAATAATCTATGACATTTAACTCATTCCTCAATTTGCAAAACCGGCCTTCATCTAAAGGTTTGGTGAAAATGTCCGCTAATTGATCTTCGGTTCGAATGTGGCTAATTTCAATATCTCCTTTGCCCACATGATCTCTTAGGAAATGGTGGCGAATATCTATATGCTTGGTTCTTGAGTGTTGGACCGGATTATTTGCTATTTTAACCACACTTTCATTATCACATAAAAGAGGCATATTATCAATTTTAATTCGTAATCCATCAAGGTTTGCCTCATCCAAAGTAATTGAGCACAACAACTACCCGCGAAACATATTCGGCCATGGTGGATAAGGCTACGGAATTTTGTTTCTTGGATGACCATGAAACTAAGGATCTTCCTAAGAATTGACAACTCCCTGAGGTGCTTTTTCTATCCACTTTGCAACCCGCATAATCGGAGTCCGAGTATCCAATTAAATCAAACTTGACACCTTTAGGAAACCATAAACCAATGCTAGAGGAATGCTTTAAATATCTTAGTATTCTTTTTACGGCCATTAAATGGCATTCTTTTGGAGATGCTTGAAACCGTGCACACATGCAAACACTAAACATGATATCGGGCCTAGATGCGGTGAGATAAAGCAAACTACCAATCATAGACCTATAGAGCTTTAAATCTACCGATTTACCTCCCTCATTTAGGTCGAGGTGACCGTTGGTTGCCATGGGAGTTTTGATAGGTTTTGCATCCTCCATGCCAAATCTCTTGATCAAGTCCTTTGCATACTTTGTTTGGCTTATGAATGTTCCATCCTTCAGTTGCTTGATTTGAAGTCCAAGAAAATAGCTAAGTTCTCCAATCATGGACATTTCAAATTCCCTAGACATCATATCACCAAATTCTTTGCAAAAGTCTTGATTAGTAGAATCAAATATGCATCCACATAAATTTGACATACAAAGAAGTCATCATCTAAAACTTTAGTGAATAAAGTTGAATCAATTTTTCCGATTTTAAATCCTTTTGAAACTAGAAAATCTCTAAGGCGTTCATACCAAGCTCTAGGAGCTTGTTTAAGACCATAGAGCGCCTTGGAGAGTTTATAGACATGATTAGAATTCTTAGGATCTTCAAAACCGGGTGGTTGTTAAACAAACACAAGTTTGGATATTTCTCCATTTAAGAAGGCACTTTTGACATCCATTTGAAATAATTTAATATCAAAGCAAGATGCAAAAGCAAGTAATATACGAATTGACTCAAGTCTAGCTACGGGAGCAAAAGTTTCACCAAAATCCAAACCTTCGATTTGAGAGAAACCTTGTGCAACCAATCTTGCTTTGTTTCTTATAACCATACCATTTTCGTCTTGCTTGTTTCTAAATACCCATTTTGTACCAATGACATTGTGTTCTTTGGGTCTATCCACTAATGTCCATACTTCGTTTCGAATGAAATTATTGAGCTCTTCGTGCATTGCAATCATCCAATCCGGATCTTCAAGTGCTTCATCTATATTCTTTGGCTCAAGAGAAGAGACAAAAGAGTAATGTTCACAAAATGAAGCAACACGAGATCGAGTTAGAACACCCTTACTTACATCACCCAATATTTGATCTATTGGATGGTCTTTTGCAATCGTATTGTGGATTTTAGGTGGTAGGTTGGATGGTTGATCATCTCCATTATTGTTTTCTTCAACTTGAATTTGACTTGTTGTGGAATTGGTAGGAGGTTCAACTTGAATAGAAGATGACGGTTCATCTTTTGGTTTGATGTCGCCAGTTTGCATATTTTCCATAGCCTTTCTTAACAATTCATCACCTACATCATCCAAATTCTCATGCCCTTCTTGGGAGCCGTTAGTTTCATCAAATTGAACACCGTGTCTTTCCTCAACTAAACCGGAGTTTTGATTAAAGACACGATATGCTTTGCTATTTGAGGAGTAACCAAGCAAGAAACCAACATCGCACCGACTTGCAAATTTTGAAAGACGAACACCCTTTTTCAAAATGTAACATTTGCAACCAAAGATACGAAAATAAGAGATGTTCGGTTTTCTTCCGACAAGGAGTTCATAAGAAGTCTTTTTCAAAAGGCGATGCAAATAGAGACGATTTATGGCATGACAAGCGGTGTTGATTGCTTCCGCCCAAAACTATCTAAGTATTATATTCATCAAGCATTGTCCTAGCCATTTCAATTATTGTACGATTTTTCCTTTCTACAACTCCATTTTGCTCCGGAGTGTAGGTTGTGGAAAGTTCGTGCTTTATTCCAAGTTCATCACAAAAATATTCAACTTTAGTATTTTTGAACTCGGAACCATTATCATTACGGATTTTCTTTATTTTGAAATCAAATTCATTTTGAGCCCGTTTAGCAAAGCTTTTGAAAATTCCGGAGGTTTCGCTCTTGTCATCTAGAAAGAACACCCATGAATATCTAGAGTGATCATCTACGATAACTAAACAATAGCTATTTCCCCCGATACTCTTATAGGTTGTTGGCCCAAACAAATCCATATGTAAGAGTTCCAATGGTCTAGAGGTTGACATGATACTTTGGGAAGGGTGAGAGCTTGCGACTTGTTTACCGCTTGACAAGCACTACAAAGTCGATTTTCTCAAACTTCACATCTTTCAAGCCAACAACTAGATCATGTTTGAAAAGCTTTTTAAGTTGAATCATGCCAACATGAGCTAGCCTTCTATGCCAAAGCCAACCCAAAGAAGTTTTTGCAATTAAACAAGTTTGTAAGCAAGAAGCATTTGAGGAGAAATCAACCAAGTAAAGATTTCCAAATCTAAAGCCTTTGAAAACTAAAGCATTATCCTTTACACTTGAAATTGACACACTTTCATTTGAGAAGGAGCAAATTAAATTAAGATCACATATTTGAACAACGGATAATAAATTGAAACTTAGTGATTCAACTAAAGATACATTTGAAATGGAAAGGTCATTTGAGATAGCAATTTTACCCAATCCTATTACCTTTCCTTTACTATTATCTCCAAAAGTGATCTTGTCACTTCCTTTTACGTTCTCGAATGTGGTGAACATTTTCCTATCACCGGTTATGTGTTGAGTGCATCCACTATCAAGCACCCAATGTTTTCCACCGGTCTTGTAGTTCACCTACAAAACAAGAATCAAGTTCTTTTAGGTACCCAAATTTGTTTGGGTCCTTGGAGGTTAGTGACCAAGGCTTTAGGCACCCAAATAGCATTCCTTTTAGCGCCTAAAATCGAAGTGCCAATAAATCTTGCAATTATTTTACCATCAATGGATTTTTTAAGCATGTAGCAAGAATCATAAATGCCGAGGATTTGGCATTAGTATTTAAACAAGCATTTGACATGTGTCCTACCTTGCCACATTTATTGCAATATTTACCATTTTGCTTAATAAACCTTGGAGGCTTGTTTACGGTTTCTTACCTTTCTTGGGCACATACCCAAGTCCTTCCTTATTGAATGAGCACCTTTGCTCACTCAATAACTTGTCAAGGGTTGATTTACCCTTGAAGCATCTTTCCAAGCTCTTACTTAGCTTGGTGACTTGCTCCTTTAGCTCATGATTTTCAACAATTAGCAAAGGGTCGCACATATTATTTATGCCAATAATTGAATCGTCATTTGAGCAATAAGATATGGATAGCAAGTCATCACAAGAGGTAGATATACTAGACATGGTTTTAGCATTTGACATATTTTCTACCCTTGGCATCTCATTCATTAAATCACAAGTAATATCAATATTTGAATGAGATTTTTCTATATCTTTTAGGAGAAAAGAATCATGAACTTCCTTTAGCTCCTCATAAGAGTCTTTTAGAGAGATATACTCTTTCTTTAAGACTTTAAATTTTGATTTCTCTTTTCCAATATATTCATTCAAATCTTCAACTATGTCCATTAATTCATCATATGAAGGAGCATCATTATCAATAGATTTTACCTTATCTCCTTTTGCCATAAGGCATGTAGGAGACGTGAAGAGTGACGGAGTTTCCTTTATGGCGATGCCGACAAGTCCTCTTTTCTTAGGAGATTCTCCATCACTTGATTCGGAGTCGGAATCCGAATATTCTTCGTCGAATCCCACTCCAATGTGAGCTTCATTTTTGCCCTTTTTGTGTAGCCTTTTGAAAAGCTTCTTCTTTCCATCAAATTCCTTCTTCTTTGATGATTGATCTTTGTCATCCTTCTTGTTGGGGCAATTTGAGATTATGTGCCCCTTTTCATCACATCCATAACAACGAATGTTGCTATAACGCTTGTTGTCGCTTGAGGATTGCCCTTTCTTGTATTTGTTGAAATTGAAGTTTCGATGTGGGCGTCTTCTCATGAATTTCTTCATTTTCCTCACAAAAGAGCGTACTCTCATCCGAGTCTTCTTCTTCATCCTCATCATCACTTGATTCCGCTTTAGCTTTGAAAGCGGTAATTTTCTTCTTGGATGAAGATGATTCCAATAGCTCTTCCTTGTCCTTCTTATATAGCTCGTTAGTGATGAGGTTGCCCAAAAGTCCGGTTGGTGTCATTCTTGGCAACTCGGGAGAGTTGAGAAATAATGTCACCAACGTCTCATATTTATCCGGGAGGGCCCTAAGCATTTTGCGCACAACATCAACATCAAGAAGATTAGTATCAAGACCTTTGAGTTCATTTACAATGTTGTTTAGTCTTGAATACATCTCGGTGATGTTTTCATTTGGCAACATTATGAATGTCTCATATTTAATCCGAAGCCTATGTAATTTGGCTTCTTTGACCGTGGATGTGCCCTCATGTATTTCGGAGAGGGTAGTCCAAATAGCATGAGCGGTTTCCAAATTGCTCACCCTATTGAACTCATCCGCGTTCAACGCACCAAAAAGAGCATTCATAGCTTGAGCATCTAAATGAGCATTACGTTCATCTTGAGCCATGGCATTTATAGGATCAAGAGACATAGCATAACCCTCATTTACAATTTTCCATATGTTCGGACTCATGGCCTTTAAGAATATGGACATTCTAATTTTCCAATAAGAATAATTTGAGCCATCAAATAAGGGAGCCTTTCCTATATGCATGCCCTCACTAGCCATCCTTTCTCTCTTAGACGGTGAAGTCTAACAAATTGAGAGACCAAGCTCTGATACCACTTGAAGGATCAAGGATAACCGACTAGAGGGGGGTGAATAGGAGGTTTTTAAACTTTTAAACAAATTTACGAGATAAGGTAATTGATAACTTAGTCTAAACAAATTATACTTCTAGCTAAGCAATACAAGCACAAAGATCAAGCTAGAAATATAAATGCGGAAGAGTAAAGACTAGGAATAACCACAATGAGACAACGATGTTTTCCCGTGGTATCGAAGACTTGCCGGTCTTCACTAGTCCACGTTGAGGGAGCTTGAACCAATCAAGCCGGCTCCACGTATTAAGCCTTTCCTCGATCACTATTGGTTGTTCTTCCTCCACTCCGGAGATGGTGAACACCAAACCACTCACAATATGGGCACCGGCCTCTTCACAATCTTCTTGAAGAGATCACCGTGCAATCACCGCTAAGCCGTCTAGGAGTCGGCAAAACTCCAAGAGTAACAAACCAAGACCTTCGCTGCGACACTCAAGTGCAATAGGATCAACTAGAATGATGAATGCACTTTGAATGAGCTCAACAACCTCTCAAAGAGTGAACAAATGAATTTGAGGAGTTGAATGAATGCACAAGGCTCTAAGGATGTTAAATGTGGTCTTCCTCTCGCCTTGTGCGGTTGGGGTATTTATACCACCCACCAACAAAAACGACCGTTGGAGAGTCATACGAAAAATACAGAAAAGCGGTATGACCGCTAACCAATGTGCTGAAGCGCATTTGATCGCACTCCAAGATCGAAGCACGATGCGGCTAGAACAGAGGCATTAAAAGGCTCGACATAGCCGTTGAACAACCTCGCGACGCACCGCCAACTAACTTGCGATGCGATCAGAACCTCGCCATACCGCACGGAGAAGCGATGACGACCGAACAAAGGATTTTCAGAACAAACCGAGATGACATGCTTCAGAAAATCGTATCGCCATACAAGAATCGAACGACCGCGATCGAGACGACCGCTTTCAATATCGATGCGACCGATTTTCCCGAGAGCTCTAAGTTAGAAATGCAACGGTTCGGTTTTATACAATCGTCAACTAAAAACGGACGACGGCAGCTCAGCATCTGGCCGTTTTCAATATCGATGCGACCGATTTTCCCAGAGTTCTTAGTCGAATGCAACGGTTCGGTTTTATACAACCATCAACTAAAAAGCGAACGACCGCAATGCGGTGGTACCGCTCGAGAGCCGGTTATACGCATTAGCGCTGGTTGGCTTAGGAGTTCATAAATCGGAGAACCGCCAAGTGACATGCGGTCATATCGCACCAAACCGCACAACCGCCTGAGAGACGCGTCGGTATGACCGATTTTTGACACTCATCTCAAAGGCTTTGGAAAACAAAACCGGATGTATGCATGATCCTAAATTGATCCATATTGCACAAGATCATGTATTCAAGGTACTAGTCATGATTCCTCTTAATAGTACGACGTTTATCCTAAAATCCGGTCTTCCAACCTTTTCTTCTAAGACCAGTAAAATACGAAAAATCACCGTCTACTTGTACTTGTCTTCAATCAAGTAAATCTTTATTTACCTCAGATGCTTCTTATCCTTAAACCCACCAAGAGGTCTTAACCTTGTAACTACTCAATAAACACATTAGTCCAATAATCACATATAATCATTAATTACCAAAACACGATTTTAGGGGCCTAGATACTTTCAACATCATGCTGGTGTCATAAGTCGATTTTCCAGTAGGAAGTTAATTCCCGAAAATCCAATAAATCCTTTTAGGGTTATTTCTTTAGATTTCAATCTTCCAAAGCTCATATCTTTTGCATCCGAACTTCGTTTGAGTCCATTCAAATTCCTAAATTTATCTAAATTCGAGATCTATTTATATGAGATTTTTATTTAATTTTTGGAGTTTTTTCTCTCTATTATTTATTTATTTGGTTTATTTGTTTGTTTGCGAGTAGACGTTGATACTTCGGGAAGCTTTGAGCAAGGAGTAGCATACCAAGATCAAGATCAATCATTGGATTTATTCCCAAGTAAGTAGTGGTCCTTTGATTATATTGAACCTATGATTTCAAAAGTATATTATTTTATACAATTGCATGCTATCTTTATATAAACTGCTTTGGGTATAGTTATTGCCTGTTGTCATTATGCCTCCATTGATTATTTGAATGCCATAAATCCTTTGTCACCTTAGCATGGGTAATTTTAGTTGGGCATACTTATATTGCCAACATGGGTATCGTACATATGCTTAGTTCAGTTTAGTTACGATGGGTTTGTCATTTAATGTGTCTTAATAAATAAATTTTGACTTAATGATTTATGGAATCGTGGTGGTGGGCCATTCTTGTTAAAATTTATGTACCATGACGGGTTTAGTCATGGGTGTTGGTTAAACAAAATGGTTTTCGCTTGGGCGAGTGGTTGGTGGATAGTGGGGATGTGGATTGAATATGTTGTGGGTTTGTGGTAGTCTCGCCTGAGTAACTTATCAAGGACTTAATCTTGTGTGCCGTTGAACTGGGCATTAATCGTACAACCACATGTCTAGTATGGGACGGACCTGGCTAATTAATTAGCGATGTCTTAATTTCGGTTTTTGTCGTGTGAAGTGTGAGTCGTGGAAAACGTATTCTCACTATGGCGCAAGAGGGGGCCCCTGTCTGGTCGGAAAGACATTCAGTGTTGAAACCTTAGCGGGCAGAACTGGGTTAAGAAGGAGCTTTGTAAAAGCCTTGTGATGATCACTTAGTCGCACGCCTACGGAAGAGTGAAATGCCTGACATTATAAGTTGATCTATCTCTTGTGGGTCAAGCTGTACAACCTCTGCAGAGTGTAAAACTATTCGAATAGCCGTGTCCGCGGTTATGGACGTGCTCGGGGATTTCACATGGGAGATAGAGTTTCTTCAAAAATGTATCGGAGTGTGGATGGGAAGTTCACTTGATGAATATAATGTTCGTTTGGTGAATAGGTCATCCACTTGGTGGTTTGTGTCGATTGGTGAATGGAGAATTCACTTATCCTTGGCTTGGTTGGGAAGTGAATGGGAAGTTCACTAGTCGTTCAAAACAATTGTTTACTTACTTATTATTGTTTTCAAATACGCATTTAAATCTATTTATTATATTTATAGTAAATGTTGTTTTATGCAAAAGAACCATACAGCTAACCTTTGTTCAAGCCTTGCATGAATACTATTTGCATATATTTCCCCACGGCTTGCTGAGTACATTCAAAGTACTCATGGCTTTGCGCCCTATGTTGTTTAATCTCCACAGAAGAACCAGAGAACTCCGAATTCTACCAGGAAGACCATGAAGGTTTTGCGGATTATGATGTGTTTCTCCACTCGATTGCCTGTGGGCATATTGATTGGCCATTTGAAGAGTTTCGTTCCGCTGCAAGAGTTTATTTGTTTCTTTAGCCCTACGTGGCAAGTTAAGTAACGTTGACCATAAGGTCCAGTTATTATTATTATTTGTTACTTTGAGATCTTTTTAGTTAAATTGAATAAATGGATGGTATTTCATCATTGTTTTCTGTGTGAGCTAGCTAGTTACGAGGGTTCGAGACTAGTTGTAAGAATACCATTTGTCCAATGGAAACAGAGGGTTCTGAGATGTATTTTAGAAAAATAGCCAACCATCAACATGCAAAATTGTAAAAAAGCATATATAGCATCATCATCATCATTCTCTTTGTAAGCACTTTCCATACCATTTGTCCAATGGAAATTGCTAAGTCAAAAATAATTCAAGAAATTTTTGTGAATTTTGGTAGAATTTTGGACTCTATTTGATATTTTCTAAAAATCTATTTGATTTATTTAGAATCCTAAAAACATTTGAAATACAATCTATTTGATTTATTTAAAAAAAAACACCTCTATTCATCTTCCTCGCAAGTCTTTTTCTTCTCTGTTGTTTTCTCTCAAACCATGAATAGCCATGGCCGAGCTCCTTCACACCTCCGCCACCACCCTCGCCACGCCGCCCACTTTCCCTCCCCTTGCACATTTCCATACGCAGCAGAGCTCCAACCTCCATTAATGGCGCCAAACCCAACACGCTACCACCTGAAGACTTGTCAAACCAAGGTGTATCAAAGAAGAAAAATAGCCAACCATCAGATAATACTTGTGAGAACAAAAATATCGAAAAATAGAATTCAAGTATTTATTTCGTAATTTTTAGATTTTATTTATTTTTGTCATTTATTTTGATCCATTAATAATCTCTCCTCCGTTCTCTCTCCTCAAGCTTTCTTGATTCCTCTATTTTTGTGGTTCACCGACCACCTGTCCATTCTTAGCCAACCCAAACAAGTCCGGATTTCGACACCGTTTGAGTAATCTTCCAACATATTCTAAAGCAAAACAAAGTTCCAAAGACTATGTTGTCCCACCTGCTCAAGAGGGCCCCTAAGCTCGGTGGATTTCCATCCAAAGGAGGCGAAACCTTAGAGAGGGTGGACTATGGTGGAATGACGCATTGTAAAGGTCTTGTCACGTGCTCTAGGCGCTTACCTAAGGTAAAATCCAAGTCATGGCAATTTTAGATTTTATAAAACTTGAGCTTTTGAACTTAGTATGGTATTTAATGTCAAATGTCGTTTTTACACAAATAACCCTATAAGCCATCCTATGTTACATCCATGCATGCCAATGATTGTAGACCAGCACGTCCAAATTGTGGATTGACATCCTATCTTGCCATTCCGTCACATTTGGCGTGAGGAATGACATTGCCGAAGATATGGGATGATCTAAACTAAACCGTTCGATCTAGAAAAAATGGCTCGGATCAAACTCTGTGGATAGTAACAATGTTACAGTGTTTTTCACTATAGTGCTTTGCTACAGTAAACACAGCCTCATCCTTTGTTTCCTGGTCCGCTCCTACGCAATGTTATGATACTGCAGTGCAGATAAACCATATTCAAAACTTACGTAAGGATCACGATTAAATAAAGTGAACTCTCACCATGGTTGTCACCACTCAGTAGTCAGAAGTATTTTGTTGAGCAGCATAGTGTGATACATCATACATATCAGAAACAAAAATTCATGACTACGGATTTGTTGCCAATTTATTTGTGAGGTAACTTGCAAGCTATTCCTATGATATTAATATAAAATACATAATTCGATACGAAATGGAAATATCTTTAAAATTAGCATCATATGGGCGCTCCCAAACAATAGAAGTAACAATGGCATGACAAATTGTACAGAAAAAAGTCTTCTGTGGAGCTTATATTTAGGGGAATGCGGTTGTCTACCTTACAAAAAATAATTTTCTATAGGTGCTTTCTTTAGAGTTTAGACAGAGCGTCTGGTTGAACTCAATGACACATCACTATTTGTATACAGTATAATGCTAACACTACAAAAGTTGAAACGTGATCAGCCAAAATCTAAAGGGAAATTTGCCAAAATGCCACACTTTTGTTCTACCTTCTATAAAATGCCATTAAGTTCAATGCAATAGATTATTTGCCACAGTTTATATTGCCACTTCGTTAATTTTTCCTTTTCAAATATTTAATCCATATTTTCGGTTTAACGAAAAGTCATTTTTGCCCCTAGCTGAACACCTCCCGCAAATCCACGAGCTCGAAGTACACCGCGTCCGTCGCTCCCCTCCCCCGCGCGCCACACCATTCTTCTGTTCTTCCCCTACAACGCCATCTGCTCCCTCCTCATGCCCCGCTTCCTCTAGTGGCCCGACCAGGCTATGGCCATCGCCTTCAAGGTCCGCTTCGAGGCCACCGCTGGCGTCCCAGGGGTCATCGGTGCCATATACACCACCCACATCCGCATCGCGCCCCAAGATCTCTGTTGCTGCCTACTTCAACCGCCGCCACACGGAGCGCAACCAGAAGACCTCCTACTCCATCACCCTCCAGGGGGTCGTCGGCCCCGACGGCGCCTTCACCGACGTCTACATCGGCTAGCCGGGCTCCATGCCCGATGATCAGGTGCTCGACAAGCGGCCCGCACCAACGCGCGCCGGCATGATGGTCGCTCTGGGTGGCGGCGGCGCCAGCTACCCACTCACGGACTGGTTGCTCGTCCCCTACACGCACCAGAACCTAATGTGGACGTAGACGCCGTCAACGAGAAGGTGGACGAGCTCTGGCGGGTCGCCATGGACACCTTCGCACGGAGGTGAAGCTCCAGGACCTCCCCATGGCACTCGGCCGCGACATCAGCTTCCTCAAGGACAATCACTTTGTGGTGATCATGGATGAGGTCCTAGACCAAAATCCGTTGGGATTTTGCTTGGAGTTTTGGGCATTTTAAGTGCTCAACTTCCGACTTGCTTAAAAATTGCATCTTGCTGTGATTGGTTGCATCGATTTATGAATTTTTGTTGAAACTTTGGGGATTTTGGTTGCCCTACTTCCAATTCACTCTCTTCATCCAGATCTCACAAGCCCGCCCCACTGCCTACTGCCAGTGACTGCCAACACTTGCGCCAATCTGCCACAACTGCTCCACTCGCACAACAACGGTTCATTGCCTCCCTAGTATGGACGTGATGGCTAGTGGCTTGTCGTATAGCATTCCTTCGGGGGAGTGAAAAAAAGGGAGGAGTGGGATGGCTTGGGTGGAGTAAGAACAGATGATGGAGAAGAAGGGTGGTACTGACTAATAGGGAGGGGCAAAAACGACTTTTCACATGTGGGCCAGGGTCATTAAACCAAAAATATGAATTAAATATTTATAGAGGGCAAATTAACGAAGTGTCAATATAAGCTGTGGCAAATAATCTATTGCATTGAACTTAATGGCATTTTATAGAAGACAGAACAAAAGTGTGGTATTTTGGCAAATATCCCAAATCTAAACTCCCAACAAATCACCGAAAGAAATTTTCCTTTCCCTCTACCAATTAACTCCCAACGAGCAGGAAAACGCACAACAAGAGATAGAGAATCATACCTCTTGTCGAAATTGAGAGGGATTTTCTTTAGCAAAAAAAAGGGAGGAATGAAGAAGCATAGGCTACAAGGACGCATCCTAGGAGATCCTCTCCCACACCCAACCCTTCCTCCATTGGTCAGCGTCCTTCAGAAGCAGGATGATGAAGGCAGGCGAGAATACGCAGCCGTAGAACCAAGCACGATCGGCGGCTCCCCTCCCCTTGCCATTAATACTGGTCATTCCATTGGTCCATTGGTTGTGCTTCCCTATTTTTGCCTAATCCAATTAATTAACCGCCACACTTCCACTACGCGCTATTTAAAACCTTGTCACGGAGCCATGAGATTTTGGATTGTGCTTTCCATGTAACTCTGTCATATTCCTTGTAAGAGCATCTACAACAGTCCACGTCAGCTGTTACTAAAGGGTTGCCATATCAACATTTAGGTGATGTGGAGGAGAGAAGGTGAGATTGTTTCTAAATGAAGAAACTATCAAATTGTTAATACCAAGACACAAGAAACAACCAAATACTCTATTGGAGACTTACTTGTTACTTAAAAATGTGTTTTGTGGGTCTCACTGTCTTAAACAAAATATTCATTCGATCATTTGTGCAGTCCGACTTTATTATTGATATGATAAATGAGCTAAAATATGTAGGCTACAAAGTTATACTTCATTATTGATCATTAAGAATCATGCACACTTTTAGCAATTAAAATCTTAGACACAAGCTCAAAAAATAATCTATCGGAAGACTTATTTCTTTTTATTAGATTGAGTATTCTCTCTCCTCTTAGTAACAATCTAAGAAACAAACTATTGTAGATGCTCTAATGCTGGCACTTCATTTTTACAAAGCACCAATGAGGATACATGTCTATATATGAAATATGAAACATTATTTGGAGACAATTATAACAAATGTTAATGTATGTTTCCGGAAAACATGTTCAGTTTCAGATAGTACTACGATAATATACATGTGCGTTCTTGCACAATACTGATTAGTAAATCATTCAAAAATTGATGCAATGTTCAAATCTACGAGGAGTTTTAAAAACAAAAGGTACGGTGCCAGTGCGCTTAAACTAAGGGCATGTTTGGTTTCTAACCCAGCTCATCGAGCCAAAATTTTGGCAATACCAAAAACTGAGCAAAAAAAAAATAGTATTTGGATCGTAGTCATACCAATTCACTGATAATGCCGAAATTGATGTGTTTGGATTGCAATCATGTCAAAATTGTGAGTGCAACGTGGGTCCCGCATGACATCTATTTTTTTGCACCAAATATATGTCAACATGGGTCTTGTTTTGTTAATAAAATGATAAGGAACACAACAGTTCAAACGAATCACAAATCGAATACTCGATTTAGAAAATACGATCATTTTCAAATATGTAAATCAAACTAATCAACCAATTAATGCACTATCCACATCCAATCAGCATGTGCCACTTGTCCGAGTGAAAGCTAGGCTGTCGAACCAAAATTTAGGCGGTTGTTTTGGCTGCCCGTGCGAAGCCAGAAAAATGAGAAGAAAAACTCAGGCATGACCAAATTTTTTAGGGCGATACCAAATATTAGAACAAAGCTAAACATTAGTCAAAATTTTAAAGTAATACCAAAATTTTGGTTTAGCTCGTTGTTGCAATGAAACAAACATGCCCTAAAATTGCACAAACCACTGCAACAATCGGCCCAAATATTAGAACGAAGCTAAACATTAGTCAAAATTTTAAAGTAATACTAAAATTTTGGTTTAGCTCGTTGTTGCGATGAAACAAACATGCCCTAAAATTGCACAAACCACTGCAACAATCGGCCCATCCAATCACTGCCACCTTACCTCCAGTCTCTTTCTCCGCGGCTGCGGCCCAGGTGCCATCTCCTAAACCCTAATCCCGGAACTGGACGGTCGATACCTCCTAGCTCCCCCGCACACCCCGCATCCGACGCTAGGAAAGCATCCACGTCGCCCCGACGCTTCCTTTATAAAACCACCTCTCCTCTTCCAAGCACCACTCGCCGCCGCCTCCTCGCCGTCTCCCGTTCGGAACCCCAAGCTCCCCACCGGCGAAATGGTACGGTCTCCCCGCCGACTCGTCCTTAGTGCTAAGGGTCGATTTCCTCTGTTGCAATCTCCTTTCGGTTAAAAAGCTGGGGTTTTAGTGGTATTTCGGTGTTGTTTTTCATCTAGTATCGTGGGTCTAGGGAGTACTGGCTTAGATTATTGGAGCTGTAGCGTAGATGCGTTATAGATTTTGCTTGGAATTCATCGGTGGATCTTGGAATGTTCTAAGAGTTTGGATCACAAATCTCGCAGGCCCCGAAGCGAGGTGGCAGGGCGCCGGTACCGGCGAAGAAGAAGACGGTACTGCACTCTATACCCTGTTCTTGCTTTAAAATCTGTGTGTTTTCATGGTTGGAGTTTTTGTATTTTGACTGGGTTGGTCTTGGTGCAGGAGAAGGTGACGAACCCGCTGTTCGAGAAGAGGCCGAAGCAGTTCGGCATCGGCGGCGCTCTGCCGCCCAAGAAGGACCTGCACCGGTTCGTGAAGTGGCCCAAGGTCGTGCGCATCCAGCGCCAGCGCCGCATCCTCAAGCAGCGCCTTAAGGTGCCCCCGGCACTCAACCAGTTCACCCGCACCCTCGATAAAAATCTAGGTATATTCAAATTTATTTATTCATTCATCCCCTCTTTGATTTAGTAGATGTGCCCGTTGATTTTGTTGCGATCCTGGAATGGTTGGTGGAGACAGTCATATCTGTCATTTGCGTAATAGATTGATAGTGAAGAGGAGTTGATGTATGGGTTGATAGTTTTCGGTGACCTTTGGGCGTTGTAGTTCCACATGATTAAGGCAATATATGGTGGGCTGTGTTTAATATATGTTATCTTGTTTGATATCTTGATTAGCATAGGAAACATTCTTGAGTGAATGGAGCCTTTCATTAGTGTTTGCGTGGTCTTTTTTACTAATGTTTTGAGGGGTTTGGCTTTCCAACTTAAGAACGGATGGTAGATTGTTTAAGCCTTCTTGCACTATCCGACTGTTAATACATTAATATGCTATGACAATAAACGAGTGGCTGTTTGCTCATAGAAGTTACTTAAGAACTGTAGTGACTGGCATCAGCTTCTTCCTCTGGTGATCATGGTTATTAAGGCGTCGCTTAGGAGTGGCCTAGCGGTAAGGTGCTGCCGTGGGTCAAGGCGTCGCCCCCGCCCATGCGGCGTTGGAGAGCCAGATCCGGGCGGGAGGCGGAGCAGAGGAGGTCCTGTCCGCCGGATCCGGGCGGGAGAGAGCTCGGGGTGACGTCGAGGAGCCGGGCAGGAGGGGGGAGTAGGGGAGGCCCGGCGGTGCGTCGGGGGAGCAGGGGAGGCCTGGCGGCGCGTCAGGGAAGCAGGGGAGCGGCGGGCTGGGGATTAGCAGGAGCAAGGAGGGAGGGGGAGAAGGGAGCGAGGGGGAGGCGCCACCGGGAGGGGAGGCGTGGAGAAGTTAGGAGGAGCAAAGCCAAGGGGATGGGGATTAGGGTAGAGGGTGTGGGAGAGCTCTGGGCTGGTTGGGCTGGCCCAACGCCCATGGCCTGCCTCATCCTCTTTTTTTAAAGCTAGGATCTTCTGTGGCTATGCTGCAAGACCATGGATCCCTACATTTTTTCTTATTATTTTACTGCATATTGCCGTATTGCGAACCAGAAATGCTGGGTTCGTGAACCTAAGAGGTACACCCCTTAGCGCCTTAGGATGTATGTAAGGCGTCGCCTCGCCTCGCCTTACCACCTTAATAACCATGCTGGTGATGCCATCAATAGAAGAGGCCACCTTGCTCTGTTTTAGTTCGCCATGGTTGCTATGTTTGGACTTGGAATCAGGCCTTACTATTTTCATGCTGTTTATTTGTAGGGTGTTTGGCTGCTGCTGTTGCTGCTCTTTTTTGTTGTTGATTGTTTGTTTGGTCATGTGATTAAGCATGTCGTCATATACCATTGTGAAAAAATTATGCTGTTGAAAATCTCTGATGTAAATCTTTTGTTGCAGCAACCAACCTGTTTAAGATGCTTCTCAAGTACCGCCCTGAGGACAAGGCCGCCAAGAAGGAGAGGCTTTTGAAAAGGGCCCAGGCTGAGTCTGAAGGGAAAACCGTTGAGGCAAAGAAACCAATAGTTGTGAAGTATGGCCTTAACCATGTGACTTACCTCATCGAGCAGGTACTAAGACTTCACTTCTTTGTTTCACCTAATTAGTCATTAAACAAGAGTCAGCTTTGATGGGAACAAGCAACAATGATCTGATAATCGAATGTTTTTACTGCAGAGCAAGGCCCAGCTGGTTGTCATCGCCCATGATGTTGATCCAATTGAGCTGGTTGTGTGGCTTCCAGCCCTGTGCAGGAAGATGGAGGTCCCTTACTGCATTGTGAAAGGAAAAGCTCGCCTTGGATCAGTATATTTCCTGATGCCCCTTGTTTCACTTGTTGAATGTATAAAGGCTGGTAGATATAAAAGCTCATTCCTTGCAAATAATAATCTGCAGATTGTTCACAAGAAGACCGCATCCGTTCTGTGCCTGACCACTGTCAAGAACGAGGACAAGCTTGAGTTCAGCAAGATCTTGGAGGCCATTAAGGTACGACATCGTGAAATCCCTTGAATTCTTGGTGTCCACTATCCAATGCTGTGCTGTTGCTCCTCATGACTAACGCCACAACTCAATACTCCCCAGGCGAACTTCAACGACAAGTTTGATGAGATCAGGAAGAAGTGGGGAGGCGGCATCATGGGCTCCAAGTCGCAGGCGAAGACCAAGGCCAGGGAAAAGCTGCTCGCCAAGGAGGCTGCCCAGCGGATGAATTAAATTTAGCCTCACTGTTTTGAGTCTGCCCTGCTGTTCCCCTTTCAGTGCCCTGATTTTGACGAGGAACTCATTGCGCACTGTGCAATTGTACTGTGGTTTTCTGAATCTAGTTACATATCTTTTCGTTTACCAGACCATGTTGGAAACTTTGCAAGATCAGAACCTACGGTGTTTGGTTTCTATAGAGTTTCTGCTTATGTGTTGAGCCACTAGTCTCTTATGTTGCACTTTTCATTTGCAACTGATCGCTTCTCTCTGCCGAACTCCTTTTCCCGAGGTATCGCCATGGCAAAGTTATACTGTTACCGATTCATGCTGCTGTTAAGCGTGATGTTTAATTAACGGTCTTGCTGCAATTTATGTTACGGATTTGTAAACTTTCAATTTGGATAACATAGCAACATTATCGACTTAATCTTCAATTTCGCGAATAATGATAGCTGAGGACACAAGAAAGAAGTATCGGCACTAACCTAACAGTTAACATTGAGTCTGGGCCATGTGAATAATTGGGCCGGGCTTGCAATTTGGGCCCGGTTTCCCGACTCGTCTCGTGAATCACGTTCTTCACTGGCAAGTGGGCCCCGTGTGTCATAACCGCACATGCTCCTCACGCCGGGGTCGCACAAAGGCCAAAAGCCCACATGAACAAGAAACTCCCGTCTAATCTCTCCTCCGAAGCGAACTCTTCCCACTTGCCGATCTCAGGAACAAGAAACTCCGGGAAAAAGATTGGTCTCCCGGACTGCGCCCAAGGTCAGCTCGACCCATCTCCCCCAATGCGCGATTCAGTTCTGTTACTAGTTTTGATCCTCTCCTCCTTCCAATGAGCCAGTCGTGCGGAACAGCCTGAATTAGATTTTTTTTATAGGAAAATTCTCTCTCTCTCTCAAGCAAGATTTGTGTTTCTTGGAACTGCTCGGCTTACTCCGCGTTCTCTGGTTGCTATTCTGTTTGTTTGCCCCCGAATTATGATGCCCCATTTGCATCTTGGCTTCTCAAGTCGTTTCCCCCAATTGATGGACAAGGGCAATGCGTGCCGGATTTTTTTGGGTGTGTTAAGCAATTTTTAGGATCTATGACTTGTTAATTTGTTCATGATGCATTGTCATACTGAGGCATTTCTTGAATAATACAATAGCTGGTATAATCTTGAACCATAGTCATGTGAGTTTGGGAGGAAGTTGCTGTATCTTCGTCTTCAAGTTAATGCCTTTGCTCGTCAGTGTTTCGACTTTCGAGTTCAAATGTTTAGTACAACTTTATTGAATGCCATCATATAGTTACAGTGGTTTGGTAATGCTTGAATTCTAGTTGGACAGGGTCTAATTTCATTGCTTTTGTGTTTCTGCCAGTAAGACGATGGAGGGAAGGAGTTTGAGATTGGGTTATTTCTTGGTTCTATGTTTCGTGCCTTTCTTGCGCCCTGTTGTGGCTATTCGATTTGTGATCGATAGGGAAGAGTGCTTCTCTCATAATGTTGAGTATGAAGGGGATACAGTTCATGTATCCTTTGTTGTGATCAAGGCTGACACCCCATGGCATTATACTGAGGATGGTGTGGATCTTGTGGTATGGTGTTCTTTGTCTTTTTCATTCCTTTTTCTCTGTCCCCCTTTTTCTTCATGTGTATATACCCCAATTGTACATAGTATTTTGAAATTGTTGCTTGCATTGTTGGTAAGGAATAATAATTGGCCAACTACCTTCTTGTTTGTAGTTTGACAATGGAAATATTGAACATAAATTAGAAAGAACAAGGAGAGCACACAGTTTATTGTATGGACTCTTGAAAGCTGTCCACTCATGTCGTTCCATTTCGCTTGACGTGGTGTGTAGCGTTGTGCTGTGCTCTGGATTTCCCTGCATTGGTAGCAAAATGTTACTGCAACAGTTCGACTCATTCCGATGTGTTGGTTGTGCTAAATGATTCTTTTGCTTCTTAGATGTGTTCTTGCTTTGTTGTTGGAGAGAGTTGTATTCTTGCTAAACGGGCATAGTATTTAGAACATTCCTTTCTTGTTTCCATCAAATCTACCGTTTCTTCCATGGATGGAATCGGTTAATCAGTTGGGATTGGTTGGTTATTAGTTAGTGTACTCTGCTTGGTTATTAGTTAGTGTACTCTGCTTTGTAATGAGGATTGATTTTCAACAAATGAATTACTCTTTATATCATATATGTTGGCCAATGTACATCTAATCTACATCATGAATTCATGATGTAGATTGTAGCAGCATTGATCTGCTGATTCAGGCTGAGTTGGGCCTGCTTTTCTTTATTTAATTTCCATTGTTTGATAGTAATTCACTCAGATAGCTTATTGAGCATCCCAGCAGCAATTCATTATCTGTGTACTAATTAAGCTATTTATTATAAGTCACATCCACTGCAAAGCTGATTCAATCTTGATTTATGGCAGGTTAAAGATCCTAATGGCAATCAAATCCATGATTCTCGTGACAAGATTAGTGATAAGTTTGAACTCATAGTTCAGAAGAGAGGTGTCCATCGCTTCTGCTTCACTAATAAGTCCCCGTATCATGAAACTGTAGACTTTGACGTGCACGTTGGTCATTTTTCATATTTTGACCAGCATGCCAAAGACGGTAAGTGTTTTCTGTAGTTTCATTTAACTTGTCTAACAAACAACATGCTATCAATTCCTTTCTTCTGGAAAAATACAGAGCATTTTGGTCCTTTGTTTGAACAAATTGCGAAGTTGGATGAAGCCCTCTACAACATTCAGTTTGAACAGCACTGGCTAGAGGCCCAAACGGACCGCCAAGCAATATGTAAGTTTCTCCTGTCATGCTCTCTCTTCTAAATACTAGTAAATTGTAGAATGTAAGGCTCTCCTGTTGTCCCCTCTCTCTCGTCTAAATAGTAGGGGGGGGGGGGGGGGAACTGCACCGTAACACCGGAACAGTATCAAAAGTTGGAAAATAACATGGGCCCATACGTCATCCTCACATGGGATGTTATTTTCCAGTTTGTGTATGAATGCAATGTGACTGAGCAAATTAATCCAAATAGTAAATACGACTGCAACTTTCGTGTTGCTTTACTACCAATAATTTGCCCCACATTAGGAACTCCAGCCTGTTATTTAATCATTTAGGCTGAAGGTGCCGACGCAAATCATCTTCAGCTAGAGTCACTACCAGTTACCAACTTGGGAAGGGATGGCTGGTTTTGAATTTTGAGACCTATTGAGTACTCCACTAATTAGCAACACGAGAATGCATGCCAAGTTATATTTTGTGTAAACCTCATGTTTTTGCCTGAGTCCTTCCACTGCAGTCTTAATGCATTGCTGCTGCCATGTCTTTGTATTTACTATGACTTTTCAGCTATTAATCTTCTGGCGCAAAGTTGACATTACGAGCTAAACGTTTATTGTTGCTAAAAGTGCAATATTTTCCTTCCATGTGCAGTAAACGAGAACATAATATTTTCCTTCCATGTGCAGTAAACGAGAACATGAGCAAGAGGGCGGTTCACAAGGCACTCTTCGAATCAGCTGCCCTTATTGCAGCCAGTGTTGTGCAGGTCTACTTATTGCGTCGCCTCTTCGAGCGTAAGCTGGGGACATCTAGGGTCTAATTCTTTGCTAGTTCCTTAACTCACCAACCCAACTGCATTATATGGTTGTAAGATTTGCTACACCCTGTTCAATTATTCATTCATTTTTGTTCCAGAATTTTGTAATTCAGTTGACACAGTACCGTGCAGCATTAAGCCATTAATTTGCCTTCTATGATCTTTTTGTCCTTATGAGTTGCAATTCAGCTATGATATCTATCAGCACTTGCATACTGTGTGCTAAGTTCTTCCATGGTACAAGCGTAAAAATCTTTGATCCATCAAGGTTACGTAAGAACAAGGAGCCCTAACATTCTTATAAAAATTGAAGCGAGAATTGTTTTATTGACAGAACAAGGACCCCCTAAACTTCAACTCATGATATGATAGTTTTCTGAAGAACAAAAATGACTGAACTGAGAGGAGCATTGCCAGCCCAAACCTGCTAACCTTTGTCTGGCAATCACAATCCATGTTTTTTAATGATGAGAGATTATTTAGTTCGAATTATTTAAACATATTTGATTCGGCTATTATTCCTTAATTTAATTGCCTGGACTTACAAAAGCTCAGATGATACCAAATCCAATGAGATGACGCCCACTGGTTTGTTGCAGTACTTCACCATCTGGTCATGAAACAGTTGGACCCATGCGCAGCCTCACTTGTCAGTACCCATAGTTCTTTTTCTGTCTAGATTTGATTGAGTTTTGGATAATGATTAGCACAACTGCTCAAACCGATAAGCATAAGAAACATTGCTATTCACAGTTCAAACTTCGTAGTCCAATATGATTGTGGCATGGCCCTCTCAGTCTCTCACTAACATCGAGTGAGGAATCTCTGACCAATCTTTCTCTTAGCCATCAGTGACGCGTATCAATGTCATGAGCATAATCTATACTCTTAAAATGGGTAATTAGTAGTATTGCTGATACTACAATAGATCAAGCATTAGTGTCGGCGTTTCCTTGAGACTTGAGAGCGATTCTACGTGAGAAACCTTTCAAGGTGTGAGCTCCACCAGAACACAATTAATCAGTGGAGTTTGGGAGTTTAACAATAGCCCGAATCTTGATGCATGTGATGGTGACGTATCAAGGGTCATCGGGCTGCCAATTTCGGAATCGAACACTGAAAACTGGGTCAAGTTTGGTCCTGATGCAAATGCCCCGAGATGAAGACTCGTGCAGTAGTACTCATCCCCTGAATGTGCCCTTATATTTTGAAGATCATACATAGTCTCATCAAGGAATATAGTCTCCTCAAGGATGAGCACCAAGTACTCACGGAATTAAATCCCAGAGAAATCTAAATCTACAAATAAATCCACATAACAAGTGCTCACGGAATTAAATCCCAGAGAAATCTAAATCTACAAATAAATCCACATAACATGTAGTAGTTACTAGTTAGTGAGGAACCGTGACCATCACAACACATGAGTTCCATACAAGTTGAGCTAGCCACCAATTTGTTGACAGTGTGTACTAGTACTATGTGGAAATGAATCATCTGTATTGAAGGGTTCAACGCAGATGATCTACAGTGTCATACATTAGAAACCGATCTTCATAGTCGATCAAAGCAAAATATCCATATCAATCGCTACAGTGCTCCTTTTTTTTTGCTACAATAAAATTGTTATAGTAAATATTTCACTGTTTTTCTACAGTATTTGCTACAGACTAAAATATCACTGTCTAGTACCGTTTACTCACCCACCGATCGCTGTTTATACAGTGATCCATACTATATGGCCTACTTCGGGGCAAACACTGCAGTAGTAAATTGTATAGATCCTAGAGCATTAGGCTCACCCTTTGTTCTTCAACTAACTTCGTTATTTTGCAATTCAGTCACCTACCCAACCTCTCCTTTTCACTACCCCCGGTGCCCACCACTGTATACATAGGCCCATCCTTCCTGTCTCTTCATTTGTCTCTCCTTTTAGTCACTGGTCAGTGCCTGCCTTCTCCCCATAGGAATCAAAATCCAAGACACGCACACGCCAAGCACCACAGCTTGAGCTAAGGCCATGGAGCAATGGAGAAGACGCGGCTACCAGCTCACCGTAGCAGTGGTGGTGGCCGTGGTGGTGGCAGCAATGGCGCCGTCCGGCGAGGCGAAGCTGTCGCCGGACTACTACCGGTCGACGTGCCCCGACGTCGAGTCGATCGTGCGGTCGGTGGTCGCCAAGAAGGTCAAGGAGACCTTCGTCACCGTCCCGGCCACGCTGAGGCTCTTCTTCCACGACTGCTTCGTGGAGGTGAGTGAGATCGATCAGTTTCCGCGATTGCGGATTGGTGTTTGGCAGCAGTAGTACTCGGCTTCTTTCCTGGGTTCTTTGACTTCTTTCTTGATGCAATGCGTTTGATTCAGATTTGTCCAATTAAAGTTTCATGATTCGTTGTTGACAGAACTTTAATTTGATCAAGAAATAAAAGGATTTCAACTTTCAGGAAGTATAGTCAGTTGCATTTGCAACCTTGTAAAGTTTGAGCTGCTTTTCAGGCTTTCAGCTCAGCAACATCAGCAGCTTGTCTCTGTACTGATCCAATTAACCTGCCATTTGTTTCATTTGAGATCAAAAGTGAATTTGCTTTGTTTCTCTCAGCAAAGGGGGGAGAGATGATACTAGTATGAGAGGTTAGGTGGTAGTAGTAGATTATTGCTGCGAATGCCAACGCGATTGGCTCAGAATCACGCACTCGTCGGTTCTGCCATGTGACTGCACGACCTTTCTGTCAACTGGGCTGAATTATCAAATATTCAGATCAGATTTGCCGGGCGTCCCTGCTGGACGTTTGTCGTTTCCGACGTGGCGAATGCTGAATTTCATGCGATCCACGTCATCATTCCTCATTCTCATGAAATTTACTTATCCCAAATTCCAAATTTTAAATTTTAGATTACTTCACTGTGAAAGTACCATCTGATGAATGTTACAAGTAAAATAATGATAAGATAGATGTGCTTTCTGCTGAGTAAAACTGAAGTTGAGACATTTTTCTGGGGAATTACATTTACAGGGTTGTGACGCATCGGTTATAATCGCGTCCCGCAACAACGACGCGGAGAAGGACGCGCCGGACAACATGTCCCTCGCCGGAGACGGCTTCGACACCGTCGTGCGCGCCAAGGCCGAGGTCGAGAAGAAGTGCCCCGGCGTGGTCTCCTGCGCCGATATCCTCGCCATCGCCGCCAGGGACGTTGTCAGCATGGTAATTATGCTCTGTCTTGTCATGGTTACAGCTCCCAAGTCCTGACAATGTCAATGTCTGATTCTGTGGTGGTGGTGGCAATGGCATGGCAGTCGTCCGGCCCCCACTGGACCGTCGAGCTCGGCCGGCTGGACGGGCTCGTCTCCAAGGCCGGCAACGTCGCCGGCAGGCTGCCCGGGCCGGACATGCACGTCAAGGACCTCGCGGCCATGTTCGCCAAGAACAACCTCACCATACTCCACATGGTCGCGCTCTCGGGCGCGCACACCGTCGGGTTCGCGCACTGCACGCGCTTCACCAACCGGCTGTACCGGTACAGCGGCTCCGGCGCCGGCGGCGCGACGGTGGACCCGTCGTACAACCCGGCTTACGCGCAGCAACTCATGGAGGCGTGCCCGCCCAACGTCGGCCCAACCATCGCCGTCAACATGGACCCCATTACCCCGTCCGCCTTCGACAACACCTACTACGCCAACCTCGCCGGCGGCCTGGGGCTGTTCACCTCGGACCAGGCGCTGTACTCCGACGGCGCGTCGCGGCCGACGGTGAAGGGCTTCGCCAAGAACCAGACGCTTTTCTTCGAGGCGTTCAAGGAAGCCATGGTCAAGCTGGGGAGGGTCGGAGTGAAGACCGGCAAGGACGGAAATATCAGAAGAGATTGCACCGCCTTCAACAATTAGTAGACGCACACTGCAACTGCAGCACTTGTAGTTGCGATCTCTCTTGTTTGGGACTCGTATACTGAAATGGATACATTTGCACACAGTTTGCAATGTCTTCTTCTTGTACAGACTAAAGAGTGTGTTAGTATCATGGACACGCAGTTTTGAAGTAAAAGCGATAGGAAGAAGCAAAGAACACATGATCAGAGCACTTATTCGTAGATGGAGATGAATTTTGGTAGCCCTTGAGATGTTTTACATGCGAGATTTCCCATACAGATTTCTGTACACAACCTTCGTCCGGTACATAAGAACGGAGCTCAACGCGACAGAGACGACGCAGAACACCGACATGATCGGCGACGAGAGGAAGAAGCAGACGGCGCCTTGGAACGTGATGTTACAAAATTAACATGACCTACTGTTAATTTAATTCCATAATTATGCAATAAAAGAAACATAGGGATTACTACATCCTCGAGATGTCCATTTTGTTGCTGCAAAATAGCTGTTAGGCCATATTTCAATCAAATTAATGCTTTTTAAATGTTCGTGCATCAGATTTGGTGTCATTCCGGTCTGCAATCAAAATTCTGGACGATTGCGCAAACCGGGTACACCCTGTTTGAAAAATGAGGTCGTTTCAGCCAGTACCCGCGTAGGTCTTCAGATCACCGTGTAGGCTCGGACACACAACTCTCCCTCTATCCGCTGCACAACGGATGAAGGGATGGCAAGACTTGGGAGGCAGCGGGCGCAGTGGAAGACGGAAGAGGGTATCAGAGCGGGAGTTCCTCCCTTCTAAACCCTAGTCGTCCTTTTTTCTATCGCCCACCATGGCCGACGGCAACTCTTCTCCTGCCCTTAGCGACAACACCTCCAGCGCCCTCCACTCCTCCAGCCTTGGCGCAACTTCTGGCATCATGGCTTCCACCCTAGCCCCATCCTCATCCACCTCGGTTTCGACCTTGGCGCCATCCTCTCAGACGCTCAATGTCGCTTCCATCAAAACCCATATTCCCTTCACCCTTGATCTCAAAGCTTGCAACTACTCAAAGTGGCAAAACCTCTTTGAAGTTACGCTCGGCAAATATGGCTTGCGTCATCATGTCGCGCTTCCTCTTCCCCAGCACGACAATGCCGAGTGGGTTCAGCATGACTTCATCGTGCTCTCCTATCTCTATGGATCTATTTCCATGGAAACTCTCGATATTGTCATGATTCCCAATTCTATCGCTCGCATCATCTGACAACACATTGAGGATCTCTTCTGTGATAATATAGAGAATCGAGCCCTTCATCTCCACACCGAGTTCAGCGGTCTCTCGCAAGGCGACGTGATGATCACGAGTATTGCCACAAGCCGAAAGTTCTGTCGACTCTCTCGCCGATGTTGGTCATGTCATCCCTGACAAAAACCTCATCCTGACTACTCTTCATGGTCTCAACGAGAATTTCAGTAACGTAGCATCCATCATCACCATGAAGATGCCCTTCCCCAGCTTCATCGCAACCCGCTCTCTCCTTCTTCTCGAGGAGACTAAGCGAGCCAACCACACCAAGGACAGAGCCACCACTACTCTCCTTGCAGCGGGCATGGCCTAATTCTTTCACATTCACATATCATGATGTGAGCCTAACATGACTGAGAAGATCAAAAGCCAAATATCTACATCGATCAATCAGTGCTTGCATCAGTGTGAAACCTTCTCCATGGTGAGGAAAGGCAGGCCTCTCCTCCTCCTCACCCTTACAACACCTTCAGTTAGGCGTTCAATCGGAGCAGATACAGACGGATATCACTCATACTGAATCCTATTTTGTATTTTTTTCTCGAAGTCAGAGTCAGACATGAATAGTAGCGGATACCCATTTCTCCACCCTGTATTCATTCCGCGAGCATTTGGTCGTTCGGTCGAACAAAAATTACCCGCTTCTTTTGCACTCTAGGATATTAGACAATATGAGTGCAATCAGAGCGAACATAGAGAGACTAATCGTTGATTTGTCGAAGGAAAAATACTTAGTATCCCCTGCCTGCTTAGATGCAGCAACACACATATCTGTTATCATGTTACTAAATTATGTCACAACAGGATTTCCTCATACCACCTGATATACAGACACATATGGACGGATATTGCTTATCTCGTATCCTATTCCACATTTTTTACTTGGAGTCGGAGTCAGACACGGATAGTGTCGGATACTCATTTATCCCTTTCGTATTTGCTCCGCAAGCCTCCGGTCGGTCGGACGGGAATTATCTACTCCGTTTGCACCCCTATCTTCAGCAACAATCTGGAACAAAGTGATGCCTGCAATTCTACAATCCTCTTTTGCCCCTCAGAGCCTGGATGCAGGTCGCTTCCTGGCTCTAGGCTTCTCATCTCCACCTCGCTCGGTATGATGACCTCCTTCTCTAAGCGATGAAAGATGAGACAACAAATCCGCCTACCTTCGCCGAAGCAAAGTCAAGGAGCCCACAAGTCCAACGCTAGGCAAAAGACTAAGGGTCTTTTGGTTTGTTACCAATGTGAATCAAACTAAATTTTGGTAATGCTAATGAAACTTGGCTATCATATGGTTTGCTACCAATATTTGGTAATGCCAACAAAAAATTGGTAATGCCAACGAAATCAAATTTAAGCAATGAACAATAATTTAAGCAAGATTGGATACATTGCGTACTCAGCAAGACTTGTAGTGTATCGTAAAAATTATATATATGCATGGCTAACAAGTGAGGAGGCTCAATGCTACAAGTTGTTTTCAGCATTAAGTAAATTTTATTTGTAATATCAATACATAGTATTTTGCAATGAAAATTTGAAGAGCAGTTAAATAGATAAAGAACAACAAGTAAGTAATTTGATAAGTAACAATTCATAGCCCTCCTTAGCTATGATCAACATGTTATTCTCAACCCTAAACATGGCACTCATATATAGAAACACAAAAATATCTATCCTAACATTTTTGATAAGACTGTTTTTGCAAAAGTAGAGACTATACCCAATGGACCGCACCAAGCACACTCATGACCACGAGCATGACTATCTAAATAGATTTACACTCTGCAGAGGTGTACAACTTTACCCATAGTATACAAATTCTCTAGTTTGTTCGGTATTCGTCGATGCCACCACACACAACATTATAGTATGTAGTCTAGAGTACGCAACGAAGCCTTTACATCATCTAGTCCTAACCTTGCACTAGCCGACGAATGAACACCCTCACTTCACCCAGGTACACCTCCATCTCAGTGAGATATTCACCGTTGTGTTAGCAAGCTTTGTCCTCGATACCGTGGTGGAGGAGTCCCTTCGAACATGCCTACCTGGTCATGTTCGCACTATTACAGCCTACCAATTTACTAGGCTAGTTTTTGGTGTCTTAATCAGTTAAGGCCATCCCATACCGGCACATGTGATTGTACGCTTAGGCTTAGATTAGGAGCACCGACATTCGGTCCTTAATTGATCCGAGTGAGGATCTCCCCCTATCTACTTGTGAGATACACCTCTCACACTTATCAAAATATAATATAACTCGCATGCATCACAAATTAAGTTTTTTATTTTTATTTTTATACAAAATAATAGAGGTAAACATCTCTGGATCATCATTTCAAAATCTCCCAAATTCTTACTCAACATTTCATCCATTTTCTAATTTTAGTAAATCTAAAGCCCGACTAAACATTTGTGCGATATTCGCACTCGAAATACCCAAATCGACATCAACTATTGCCTAAACCATAACCTATTGGCTAAAATAGTAAGAGTGCCAATATTTCAAGAAGGATCATGCATTGAATAGAAATATAACTACCATTATCTCCAAATATAGCAATTTTAAGAAAACATACACGCATGCATAATAGATTTGGCAAAAAGAAGTATAATAATTAAAATAGTAGGATCAACATGGTCAAAGAGGGTGCTTTCCTTGCTCTGGTATTTCCGAGTACGAGGATGGAGAATCGTCGTAGATTTTGTTCGAAGTATCGACATCTATTCAAAAAGAGACGATGGCAAATTAATATAGAAAATTAATTTCAACAACAACAAAATCCAAGTATTTTTGCATATTTAGACAGAGCATGATTTTAGATGAACTAGAAAAAGATTAATTCAATTTGGAGTTAGTATGCAAAAATTATTAACATTTTAATTTGCTCGGTTTAAAAATTCTAGAAATTATGAAAAGGGTGACGTCAAAAGCGTATTCTCTGAGGTTTACGCTTTCTAACAGAGAAATTATATTTTCCTGTGAGTTCCTCTGAGGTTTACACTTTCCAACAGAGAAAGCGTATTTTTCTTTGAAATAAAAGAGGCTTTCTCATTTTATCGAATTTTATTAACTTACATGTGGTGCTTATTTGTCAATGACTCATATTTTTTTCTTGATTTTTATTTATAAAACAGAGGCGGTGCCACATGTCATAGACTCATTAATCATTAACTAAATGATTAAACCTATTTTGGTTTTAATCTGCTTTAGTCTCTCGGGTTTTTAAAATGTGTTTTAAAACCGAGAATAGTGCGTGGTCTCACATGCCATTGATACATACTCTAAATACAATTTGAATTAGATATATGTTTAACTTTTCATCCGGTCCCACTTGTCATCGACTCATTATCTTTTAAGCTCTATTAAATAGTGCTAATCTCCTCCTAATCACATGGGCCCATTGCAAAGAGAGAGAGAGAGAGAGAGAGAGAGAGAGAGAGAGAGAGAGAGAGAGAGAGAGAGAGAGCAGAGCACACGCAGCCGAGGGGAAAGGTGAGCTCACCGGCGGCGAGGCAGGTGCGGAAAATCTCGGCGATGTTAGGGTAGGTGAAGATGATCGGAGAGATGGATGGAGTCGACGGCGGGTAGCTTCTGGTATGCGGCGGCTTTAGCGAAGGAGGTGTTCTTGCGGCTAAAGGAGAGGTGCACTGGACTCAGTGAGTATAGACGATGCTAACGGAGTAGGCACGGGGACCTAGGATCACCGGAGGAGAGCAAGCGGCATGCAACCACAACAGCACTATGGGTGGCTAAGGGGGAATGGGTGCTAGGGACCCATCCTTGACAAAATGATGCGTGCATAAGGATCAATGCCTCACCACGATTATGAGGGTGAAGAAGATGAGGCCAGAGAAGGGGCTGAGGCAGCTTGTCAACGATGATCAGCGGAGGCGCAGATGGGGTTCACGGCGGCAACTCACCACAGCAACAAAGAGGCTACAAGGAGTGTCGCGTTAGCTCAATGACTTCCTAGAGATGGTGTAGATTGAAAGAATCGGATCGAGACTCACCGGGCTTCTAAGGAGAACAAAAATGGTGGCGGCGACCGTGAGAGAGAAGGATAGCGGTGAAGCTTGGGTTCTTTGTGATTCTGCCTGCATTGAGTAGGGGAATTAGATGGAGCGGTGTTGGAACACATGATGACACACTCGGGAGATGTTCAAACTCGCTGGAACGGCGAGAACACGTAACTCAGATCTAGTGCGCGTCGGAGTCAGGGATGAAGGCGAACGCGCTACGAGACTCGAGGCTGCATTGAGTAAAGGAGAGGAATGAGTGATGGACGAGGATCAAAATAACACGAGTGTCGTTGGTGAGGAAGCTCCCCAGAGTGGCGGAGCTGTGGAGGCGTGCTCACTGGCGTCGAGAATGACACAAACGTTCTCGCGAAACCAAGGAGTGATAAACTCAGGTTTGCACGAAAATGGAATGGGGGCAAGCTAAGGAAGAAGATGATGTGGTGGCAAGCTTAAGTACGGCTGAGTCGCGCGAGAATAATGGCGAGAAAGCGACGATCGCGTGAGAAACTCGCAGGTGTGCCCTGGTCTCTCCGTCTGCATGGGAAAAGCACGCCGTCAGGGAGTTGCTAGCATGGGCGTGGTGCAGGTGGAGGCGACGGGAGCAGGTGAAGTCGCAAAACGGTAGGCGATGGTCGAAACCAACAGGCGAAGTAGGCGCGGGCGCGGCGCGCTGACGCGCGGAGACGAAGGCGAGGTGGACGAAGGGTCCTGACACGCGGGCTCGACGTGTCAGCGAGGGCTGAGAGGGGGCCGGCTCAAATTCGGCCCAATGGGCGAGTGAGAAATTCAAATGAGGTTTGGATTTTTTCGGAAGAAGTTGAGAGTTTGCCGAATTTTTAAACATAGCAAGCTGGCTGCAAAAATTATGAATTTTTTTGTGGAGACTCCTGTTACAGTATGTTTTCTAGTGTAAATTTTTCAGGATTTTTTTTGTATTCTGTGATTTTCTCAAAAATTCTTTCAAGTTGCTGTTTGTATGAATATTCACTATTTGATTTATGCAAAATTTTAAAATCCCGCTAAAAATAGTTTTCCCATACACAGGCATGCTCAAAAATAATTTTTCATTTATTTTCATTATAATTTTCCAAAATTGAGATATTTGGGGTGTTATAAATGCCATACACTAACAATCCGATGGTGAGAAAATTGCTCACCAAAACATTCATTTTACTAAAATTTAGCTTTGGCCAGCCCCTAATATACTTTGAACCACTAACCTGGCCTACGAACCTGGGCACACACCACAGCAAATGAAAACAAGCCCAAGCCTCAACAAATACCTGCCCAACTGGAGGACCCAAACTACAGCCCAATAAGGCAAACTCTAAAGCCCATCATCCTGGAGAGCCCATGCGAGAATAAGCTAGAATGGGCTGACGAGCCCATTTGACAACAGCATATTGGCACGTAAACATCACAATCCAGGGTAGCAACCCAACGAGAAACAGCTCATGGCCCATCGCAATATAGGGCCCATCACTCTTCAGAGTCTCGCAAAAAAAGAGAAGAAGAAGAAGAAAAAGGACTCTCGCCTTCTAGACCCTTCCATTCCATCGGCCTCTCACTTTAATATTCCACCCACGACCCATCGCGTCGCGTCCTTCCCACGCAAAACTCAAACCCTCCGATCCAAGCGCCGACCGACCAAGCCCAAGCCCTCCTCGAACCCTAAGCACACCTGCGTCGGTGGAGATGGACCCCGACGGAGTGGCGACGGCGTTCGTGGAGCACTACTACCGCACGTTCGACTCCAACCGAGCGGCGCTGGCGGGGCTGTACCAGGAGGGCTCCATGCTCACCTTCGAGGGCCAGAAGTTCATGGGCGCCGCCGCCATCGCCGAGAAGCTCACCTCCCTCCCCTTCGCGACCTGCACCCACCGCATCACCACCGTCGACTGCCAACCGTCCGGCCCGCCCGGCGGCATGCTCGTCTTCGTCTCCGGCTCCCTCCAGCCCGACGGCGGCGAGCACCACATCAAGTTCTCACAGGTGGGAATCGATCCGTTGGCCTGATCTGATTCGTGGTTGCTGGAATATTTTGCGGTGATTGGATCGGGGCTAGATCTCTGTACTGGAATGTTCTAGAAGCGTGTTGGGATCTATTGTCGCGATCAGGTGTCCGATTGCAGTTGCTGCACTTAGATCTCCACCCTGGAATGTTTCAGGAGGGCGTTAGGTCGTAGTGATTCATCATGTGACTGTTGTTGCTGGCTTGCTGCTGCTCTGATGGATTGTTAGTTCTCCATCAAGGATGTTATGTGAGTGTGTTAGATTGTAGTGGTTTGATTACCAATTGTTAATTGTTCCTGGTCTGATTTGCCTGCTCTTAAAATAGTTTATTTTGATTCGCATTTTAACTGAGATTTGTTTAATTTGATATCTGGCTCATGGTTATTACCCTGGAGATCGAAGGGGCGCTGATCTATGGTCCGATGAGCTGAGTCTAAAAGGATCTAATGTTAGGTCTCCTGGGACTGTACTGCTCTTGTGATTTACTATTGGCCATGTCTATTTGTTCTGATGCCTAATTTTGTGTTAGCTTTCAGATGGCCTCTGGGATTCTGGATGTTCTGTACTTAGGATTTGACATGATCCGCCAATTTTGTTTGCCATTAGTGTTTCCTGATCCTCCTTGTGACGACACTCTGGTTGTTTGTTGACCTTCATTTATGCTTATTCTTGTCATCTATGCTGGTCCCTGATATCCTTTAGTGCTTGATCACTCGATCTGGTTCATTGTTATTGGTTTATGTGGAGTGGGTTTTTCCTGTGTGTTTATTGTGTTGTCTGGATAATGCACTATTAGTCTATTAGATTGGAGTAGGTACCAGTGATGAGGGGTTGTGTTCCAATTTTTTATTAGATTACTGCCGTAGTTAGGTTTATTGTAGATGTGGCAAATTTCACAGATCTAAATTTGACTTTATGTAGGTTCTTAACTCTGAATAGTGATGTTGCATATTTCTACCTTGGATATTGCATTTATATGCACTTTATACTAGCATTCGCTCATCTTATGTTTCTGATTTCCTCCTGTGCATAATTGAGCATAAAGCTTGTGAACACAAATATGGCATGCTGTATATTCGGTAACAAGGTGGTTTCACTTTCCACTGGACCAATTGACCTGGAAGTTTTCTCTGTCTGGGAATATTATAACTTCTTTTGTCCATGTTTTTTCTTCTGACTGGCATATCATGGAATCTTGTAGAGCTGTATATCACTTTTCTCTATGTTTTTTTTCTAGAATTCTAGTTAAGTTTAGTTCTTAAGTTGCTCAATAGAGTAGTTAGTACTTACTACCGTACGGCGCAGCTTTTACTTAGGTCACATCTCATCACTTGTTAACTAAAAAATAGTATGATCCAGTACATATATTCTTATCATATGGATTAGATCAAATTCCTGCAGTTGGCTTTCTCTCATCCATGGCGAATCAAACAATATTGCTAGTTATGTATTTCAGCTACAATATTCTAGATTCAATTAAATGTCTTTCGATAACCTTGTTGCCTGTTTGTTTTTTTGGCAAGAAAATATTGCACATGCTACTGCTGTATGTTTGTGCTTCAAATCTTCATTGTGGTACTACTATGTGCATGCCCAGTTGGATTTGTGTTTCTAGCAGCCGTGTTGTGTCTCTCTATGAGCTGTGGCATTTATGATTGTGATTTTTAGATAATTGATCTGGATTCCTAGGGTATGTACAATGATATAGACAACTACTGTATATAGTACATCTTCATGTCATCTATAGACGTACTAAAGACAGCTCCTATAATAGGTTGTCTTTTTACATATCTCTATAGACAACTCCTTCATATATAATGTGGCTTGTTTCTCGTGTTACAGTTGACTACTGCATGAAAGAGGCGGCTCAATTTTCTATGCTCCTCTCTTTCATCCATATCATCTAATGTCCTACGTGACAAGTCTTACAGACAGCAGACGTCACACTATTGTACATGCTCTAGATCTCCTTAAATTTTCTGTTATATATTTTTTGACTTCTGATTGTTAGGGTCTGTCTTAATTTACTGGAAAGTTTTTGGTTGACATGCTCAATTCTTTCTTTGCTGACATTGCAACCTGCTGTTGCTGCAGATGTTCCATTTGATGCCAGTTGGACCAGGGAACTTCTACGTGCAGAATGACATGTTCCGCCTGAATTATGGCTAAAGAATCTTCCTCAGGATTTCATAGAGATTGTTCTCCCTCCATGTAAGTCACAGAGAATGTTTTTCCAGAAACAATCTGGTTGTGCTGTTGAATGATGAAAACTTTGCGGTGCTTTGTTCTCAGTACTTCATTTGATTTGTTGCGAGGAATTGTGATTCCCTATATGGACCTGTACACTAGGATTTACCATTTTACTTGACCTATATACTAGCTATGTTATCGTATGATGGTTGCGGAGAAAATTTAGCAGGTCAATTCGTGTTTTGTGCATTCCTGACTTCCGCTACGGCCCTTCTGTCTTGGTGTCTTTGAACTTGGAAAATATTTGATATTGAGATTTTGTAGACTAAATATTTGATATTCCAAATCCTCCATTGCGTACTGAATCTGTAGAGCGTGAATACAATAAAGAAAAGGGTGGGAAAATTTTCGCCGACATGTCACGGGGAAGCGCAAATACGCGATGATGCTTGGTTGATACTGAATTTTACTGGCAATCCCTTTGCCTTGCGTTTCTTCGCTCCTAGACTTCTACAAGGCCTTACTGCTGCCGGCGGTGTTAAAGCAGCGCGGCGCCGGTGCGCAAATTATACGACCTTCGATTTCGATGTTGGCAGTTGCTTGCCGGTGGAGCTGAGCTTTATCATATACTAGTTGGCACACCGCGCGTTGCCGCGGGAGCCTGATTGAAACTCGAAATGAAATTTCAGAACCCATGAAATCAATCGTAAGTATTATATTTTGTCTGTAATATAAATCAACATGGTATATGGTTTGTAACATAAGGTGGGGGAAATCAGTTGGCAACGACAAGAGGCGGAATAGTTTGTTGAAAGAAAAGGCATGACGACATAAGACAACAACCTGAATTAGTAAAAAATGTATTAAAATTAGGAAATGAGTAAAGCTGTTATTACATTTAAAGTTAGAAAAGAATAAGTTGCCCTTAGTGCTGAACGAAGGGAAAGAAGTCCCTACCAGATAAGAAAGTATGCAAATCATTTTTCTTTACACTTGAAACGTACCTGATAGTTTAATAAATTATAAAATGTGTAGCTGCAATTAGAACCTGAAATCAAATCTCATCTGTGCTACCAAACATAAAAATAGGTAGACAACTGAACAAAGAACATGATAAAAATATGAGAATATACATGTCAAGAGTAACAAAGTAATTACCCGCTTAACAAAATTTTTTGTTATTTTACATGGCAAGGTAAGTCTGGTGGACACAAAACATTTTGTCTAGAGAAACATAAATGATTTATCCCCTTCAATCGGGTCTTCAAATGGTGATGGATCGATACATGTATATATAACTATAGCATGATAGAGCCACAAAAATCTGCATTCTTCATTTCCAAATCTTTGTTTGAAGCATTTTGCGATGTTCTCTGCTCTTTCAACTATCGGTCCTTTGAAAAAACAGAGACGCTCTCTTATCTATCACATACCTAAAAAAATAGCTACAAAAATAAGCGCAAAGCATGACATATATCATATACTTTGGATCAAAATCAGTTAATATTCCCTAATGAATATAAACTATGCAAAATATGAATAGCTGATCACAATTATTCAATGAAAACCTTATGCTTTTGAAGTGAGGATGTATCGTAGACACTATTGAAAATCTGGTGAACAGAGACTATGAACACATTGATGTAGCTATGACCTGCAACAATGCTATATTGCCAACACATAGGTAATACATGATATAAGCCATCCAGTTGCATGCTTTAGGTAAGGGAGCACTTGATAAAAATATGTTCCTAATCAAAACCATCTCACACGCTCATTACAAATTTAACTAACTTAAGTACGAAGGGAAGCATTATATTTATCCTTTTGGTACCAAACACAATGTATGGAATCCAATATATGAATGGAAAGTTTCAGATATAACAAACAAAAGAGCGTTATTGGCTTAACAAAAGAATGCAGATAAAGTCAACATCTTGATTCTAGTTGTGTAGAGATTGACAAAGCAGGAATGCACAAACAGTTGTTTCAATAAAATATGAAACACAAAGATAATTAATTCAACCCTGGGAAGTGCTCATAATAATAAAAAAACAGAAGTCAGAATTAAAAAGATGAAAGGAGCACTGATTAAAGCTGCTCTTTTTCTCTGTACACACTTCAGCCTGATGCGTTCTACCCAGTAGCGAACAAAGCAAAGTGGCTTGAGACATGCAGTATCACATATTCTATGTTCCATTTGCAATGCCCAAACATCATTCTGAACTTTTGCAAAAACAGTATTGCGGTGGGCTGAATCACATATTCTATGTTCCATTTGCAATGCCCAAACATCATTCTGAACTTTTGCAAAAACAGTATTGCGGTGGGCTGAAGAACTACAACAAATGTACAACTGAATGACAGTATCATACTTTTGCATATGAATTCACACATTAGCTAGTTGCCGAATGATAAGGTAAAAGAGACCAATGAGCAATTGAGCAATTCAAGAACAGGTAGTATGTACTGACTGTTATCTTCTGAACTGCACTGGAACAATGTCAGCCTTTGCCTTGGCAACCTGGAGGAACGAAGCCTCCGAAATCTCGAAATGTTTCCTGGGGAAGTTGCACCAGCCGCCGAAATCGTCGGGGAGGCCGAAGTTCGGGGCACAGAAGTCAGTCGTCGTCACGACGACCTTCGAGCTGTCCCGCAGGCACCAGAGGATGTTGTTGACGTACTGGAGTTCGTAGCAGCCGCCATAGGGCTGCCCCTCATGAACAGTGCGCTGCTCAGGTCGGCTGTGTACCTCCCGTATTTGAAGATGTCCAGGTCTTCATACCCATAGGCACCACCACCTTCGGAGTTGAAAGAAGGATTGCATAAAAAAAAAACAAATTTGTTTTCTCATTGCATTAAACAAAATCATAAATCATTTGATCAATTCTAAGGAAACATAGAACAGAGAAAGAATTGTCATTAACCAAAAGGATGTAAAGATGGATATCCTGGAATTTAGGATTCTGGCCTACATTTAGAAGAAGTTTGTTTTCTCATTAAGTAATATAGAAAGAATCAGCATTGATCAAATGGATGTAAAGATGGGTATTCCCGAATGCAGGTTCTAAGTTGGATGTAAAGATGGGTATTCCTGGATGTAAAGGTGGATGTAAAGATGGGTATCACTGAATCAGCTTCATGTTCTGGAAGGATAAACTCTTACCTTATGGGTATCACTGAATGAGCTTCATGCTCTGGAAGGATAAACTCTTACCTTATGCTTTTGAAGTGAGGATATATTTTAGACGCTAAGAGGTACCTCTGTTCCGGCTTCATGTTCTGGACGCCCTGCGGGTGCCCATGGGCCTGGTTAGCGGAGGGCCGGGTCTGCTGCTCGACGAGCTTGCTGGTGGCGTTGTCCTCATCCTCGCCAGAACAGAGGGTACATGACGAGCTGGCCCATGTACTTGACTCTAATTTGAATTTTGAAATTTGAAAGACGCCCTCTGTATTCATCTGTAACTTCTTTGTATTTTCGCATAAAATTGCTCCAAAATGCCATTTCACACAAACACTTACACATGTTCTGTATGGTAACCGTATTATACTATCTACGGTATAAAATACTCAACATCTCAGTGTATAAAAGTTTGTAGTGTACACATGTTCTCCTTTGATCTGACATTCTCATTTGAATTTCGTATTTATACCATGTATTGTACACCAATACTCATTGTCACTCCAATTATCATACTGTACAAATAATCATTCTCACACTGTGAGAATACACATACCGTAAAGATACTCACACAAATACAAGGGATTTTGCACACAAAAACAGCAGCATGTATTGTATACATAACATAGATCTTGGAGAGAGAAACAGAAGATGGAGCACGGCAGTGAGCATGGCTTGGAGATGCGCCACAGGGCTCGGACGTGCACCTACAGTAGCCGGCGACAACGGCGTGCACATGTGGAATCCGGTGACGAGAGAGAGAGAGAACCGAAGGGGGTCGACGACTACAATGCGATGGCAGAGAGAATGAGATGGAGTGCCTGCGGTGGCGAAGACCAGCTCCTCCGGCGAGGAGGCGCGAATCGGCAGAATGAGCGGCAGCGGCGGAGTTGGGGAGGACTGTATCCGAAAGCGGTGTGAGGTCAGGGTTGGCCGGATCCACCGCCGGTGACGAGGGTGTTGGGATGATCTTCGGCTAACCGTTTCCGAGATCCACGGGAGACCACGTCTCCACCGCGCCTTGATCGGAGGCGCGGCCAACCGTGTTTTGGTTGGGTCCGGTCACCTGCGCTAGATAAAAAGAAGGGATTCGGCGGGCAATGAACTAAGGTTGTTCTTGGCCACCACGATATCCCTAACGAACGATCTAGAGCGTGCAGAGGTGAATGAAGACCGAACACCGTCGCTCGTCCACGGCCACCTCTACGAACGCCGCCGCTCCACCGGACACATCTACACCATCGGACCACCATATTCATGGCGTCTTCAAGTTCGGTAAGGTCTCATGCTTCCGCTCTAATTTTGATGCAGGTGTTCAAGAGAATGAGCTAGGGTTTATGCTATTAAATCATGATTAGTCTTAGATTAAGACCTACAGAGGGAGAAGGCCGGATCCAGTGACGGAGGAGTCGGGGAGGGCCGTATCTGGAGGCGGCGAGGTCATGTACGGCCAGATCCACCACCGTCGTCCTTCTCACCGGTGGAGATGCACTGTGCCCAATAAGGCCGCCGTAGGGGAGGGCCGGATCTAGAGGCGGCGGAGTCGGAGACATCCGGATCCATCGTCGTCGGTGACGAGGGAGATGGGCCAGCTCCAGGCCCGTCCGCAACGAGGAGGGCGGTGACAGCGGGGCGACAACGGCTGATGAGGGGGCGGCGCTGTCGGTGTGTGTGTGGAGAGGGCACGTTGGACAACCGCGGTATGGCTTGCACTGTTTATAGGCCGTACTGGCTAGGCATGATAGCTCATGTCGTGTTTAGTCCGCTATCTCGGCACAACATAAACAGTGTCGAGTCGTGTCAGGCACGACACGAGCCCGGCACGGCCCATCTGGCCCGCGTTCCAAGTTCAACCTTCAGACATTCCAAGTTCAGAAATCAGAATCATCACGAGATATCTAACAGTTGGATGTCCTAAGTAATTTGTGCTGTAAATGCTTGCATATTTCGTGCGTGAAAGCTTAATTTCAAATGAATGGCGTTGAATTCACTCAAGCTTGGCGTACTGAATTTGCTCCTGGTCCTGGACGAACTTGGAGTTCTTGATGTCCTCCTTGGTGAAGTTTGTAGTCATCTTGATGATAAGGTAGCCGGTGATGGCGAATCTGGTGAGGAAGGGCCAGTTGCAGCTCTACTCCCTCCAGAAGAAGATCGACCACGGATCGAAGGGCTTCATCTCCTCTCGATCTTCTATGCATTTCTCCTCTTGGCGAGTAGCGACGAAGCCTCAAGGGGGAGAGGAGTGGGGGCTTGTCCGCTTGGGTGCCTTAGGGGCGCGGAGGGAGAGGGAGAGTCAAAGAGGAAGAGGGGGGGGGCGGCGCAACGCTGGCTAGCGCTAAGGGAGGAGGCAGTGCGGGCCAGCGCTGAGGGAGGTAGGCGAAGCCGAAGCGGCAGTGCCGCACTCGGGCGCACTACCGCATGCGGCGGGTGGAGGTAAGGGGAGGGCAAGCGTGGGCAGTCGAGTAGGCCACTGGGCAAGCAGGAAGCGGGCTAATGGGCCGGCCTTGACCCACTTGGCCAAACGGGCTCGTGCCAGCCCGACCCGGCACGAACGGACGACGGGCCGTGCTTGGGCCGCCTCCCCGGTACGTGGACCGGCACGACACAACCAATCTAATAGCTGGGCCAGTGCCGGGCGGGGTTGTCCATTTGGCCAGCACTAGATGGGAGTGAGGAGAGAGAGGGGGGCAAAGGGCGCGTTCGGCAACCATTGGGAGGGAGAATTAGAGTCTAGATGAGGGAGTTTGTAGAGAGATTGAGCGTGAGAGTTTGCTTTTTAATCCTAATCCTCTGTTTGGTAAGAGCAATAGAAAATATTGGGGAATTAATTTCTAGCTTGTAATAAGTCATGAGAAGGGTTGAGATGTATTCACTTTCTATAAGCCCTTGTTTGGTTGAACCAAAATCTCTGCTCGTCACATGCATGGGTTGGAATTTTAGTTCAAATTTCCGCCCATCCATATAGATCCCAGCCGGAATTGGGCTTCCCAAATAAGCCCTAAATGAGCAATTCTCTTTTAATTTCCACCCCTCCCTGTGTTTAAAATGGTGAAAGTTAGACCCTCTATCTCCCAATCCCATCCCACCTAAATTCCTAGGTACACCAACCGAACAAGAGATTAGAGCATCTACAACAATACACGTCAGCTGTTACTAAAGAGTAGCCACATAAGCATTTAGGTGATGTGGAGGAGAGAGGGTGAGGAGAGAGAGTGAAGTTGTTTCTAGATGAAGAAACAATCAAGTTGTTGATACCAAGACACAAGAAATAACAAAATAGCTATTGGAGACTTGGTTGTTACTTAAAAACGCGTTTTGTTGATATCAAGAATCATCATGTACACTTGTAGCAATTAAAGTTAGATACAAGCTCAAGTAACAATCTATTGGAAGAGTAGTTTCTTTTTATTAGATTGAATACTCTCTCTCCTCTTAGTAACAAGTTAAGAAACACACTATTGTAGATGCTCTTATATAACCCCTACCCCTAGATTCCTATTCTCTCACCAATTCCCTCCGCCCAAACATTTATGGTGATGGGTGTAGTGCAGGGTCCACCATGTGTGTATTTTACGGTATTTGATTCGGTACGAAATTCGTATTTCACTCAAGAAGATTTATCGCACAAATCTCGATGCACTGATGGACGGTGCAGATTTCACACTACATCCTTTCAGGTGGACCATATCCACTCTCGCTATCATTGGACCTACTTAACTAACGCTCCCACTGTAGTAATCTCATAGCCTTTTTGGTTCAGGAGAAGTAGCACTTTCACGAAGGTCTATTAGCCATGCTAGCTTAGGTAGCGTTTGGTTGGTGGAACCAAGTGGAATGGGATGAGATCATCCTGGAAGGTTCATATCTGCATCTGTGCGTTTGGTTGCTCAAACGAGCTGGGATGGGATCATCCCACCTAGGGGAATATTCCTGCCAGATCCAGGACAGCTCAATTTGGGAAATTTTGGCAGGCGAACCCATCCCACATCGCGCGCATCTCTCGTATGACCGCACATGAGGCCAAACCATGGATTTGGTAACCACTTGAGCAGCGAGAGGAGAAGACACGGGAAGGGCGGCGGCAAGGGGAAGGAGCACCGCCGAGGTCGCCAAAGTCATCGCCGAGCATAGGCAGGCAAGCAGCACACGGCGTGGCACAGAAGAATGGGTGAGGGGGGAAGAAGAAGCACGAGCAGGTGGCAGCAAGAGTTGGGTAGGGTTCGGAGAGGTGAGAGAATTTATATGATTGAGAAAGATGACTGACATCCGTTAGATCTTGATCCATGGGTCCGAAAGGGACGATGTATTTATAGGTATTCTCACCACTTCTAAAGAGATCACCACAACCAATCCTATCCCGTTCCATCCCTCCAACACATCAACTCGGACCGTTCAATCCCACCTCATCTTTCCTACCAAATAAAATCCAAGACCATTCCATCCCCTCAACCAAACATCCTACTCGAACTATTCTATCCCATCTCATCCCACCTAGTTACCTCAACCAAACACTACACTACACAAGGGTTCCATCCCACTTGGTTCCCTCAACCAAACTACACTACACAAGGATTAAGCGAAAGTTTAAGTAGAGGAGACAAAGGTTATGTAAACAGAAGACAGTGCCATGAGATTGAACAAAAACGCACCTTTGTCTAGTTTTTTTTAAAGCACCTCTCTTTCTCCTTTTCAATTTATGATCCACAGCATCAGACAAATAAAATTTGAAGTATAGGGGACACTAGCAGCCTTCTATGGAACAAAATATGCAAATTGCACTCATTCCTCTCAAACAGTAGCAAAGTTAGCGCCAACACAGCACAATTGGGGGAGAGACAATGCCAATGGAACAACAATAAGATAGTACAAACTTATTGAGAAACACGGAATTACCACTCATTCTGCGAAGAAACAGACTCCATTTCTGAAACAATTATAAGCCACGCGTAATAATTAAACCAGAACATTCCTCCCGTATTTACAAAGTTTGCTGTCAAGAAGCATCCTCCTAGATATAGTATTATAAACCATTTAAACTTGTTGCAGTGTTACATGGTAAAAAGTTGTCCAGGAAGGAAAATATAGGTCGCAACAACGACAGTGCTGCCCAACTCGTCTGCTTCTATACACCTCTGTGGGGAGCCTATTTCGTATTCGACTTCACATCTGCATGAATGGGGGCTTGGATAATATATGCCCTGCCAGAAGAGGACAATCAAAAGGTCATATTATACTGTTCCGCTGGATAGTTAAGTAAGCAATATGGGCAAAAAGTCTTGGCAGCATGATAATGCCATATGAGTAGCACTATTTAGGAGCAATGAAAAACATAAAAGGAATTGCATTGATATGAGCATATGAACTAAGTTTTAGATTGAAATACCGGATCTTGCACGTGTACTTAAAACCGATCAGCACTGTTTATTATCACAGAAAAATTAACAGTATAGGATTTCATGTCTGAAAAAAAATAATCTCTAGAGCAAATCGAGGTTGGTGGGGGAATTGAGGTTCAGGATCACCACTATTGCTCCCTTGGAAAGCAGTCTCTAATTACAGTATTTAATTATCTATCTCCAAATTTATATTCGACTCTTGAGCTCGTCTCCTTGGTGAGGGACATTGGCCGAGGAGAGGTTCAGGATCACCACTATATGGGCAGATGTATTCCTATATGGGATGTACGAGTGATAGCGAAACGCTGAAAGGAATACGCTAGGTCAATCTCCAGTTGTCTAGTCTCTCTTTTTCTTCTTTGTCTTTTGGCTAAGAGACTAAGAAAGCTCTTCTTCAAAATCATCAATCCTTACGTTTTTCCCTTTCAAGACTGTTTTCCTTAAGAAATTCCACCTGTCTCCCATCAACATGAACCAAGATATAAAGTTTCTTTTTCTGGTCTCCTACTTAACAAGCACTAAAGAACTAGGCAATCAAATTCCCATGTCCTTTTTGACATTATATGTTTACTGCTGCTTCCCTCCTTTAATTTCATAGTTTTCCATTAACATAATCCATCAAACTGCAGCTCTCAATAGTCTTTCTTGACGTAACTACACAACTAAAACATACAGGAAAGGAACTTGCACTAGCTCGCACCAACAGACACCGATTCCTTGTTTCCTTTCCCCTTCCCCTTCCCCTTCCCCTTCCCCTTTTTTGAGGAGTAGGATGGTGTTGCTCGACGGTTAAATCCTAATTAATTTCATTAATTAGGCAACATAATTTCTATTAAAAAAGGGCCAAATTAACTCCTGCACGCTGTTCACACTGTTTAGAAAACAGTTAAGCATGCACATGATGTCCTCCTTAACTTATTCAACAGACCAATCCTAAAATCACTACTTGCATCCAGAAGTCAAGTAAATTTCAAGTATTCACAACAATTTAATGTGCCCAAAGACCATAGATGCCTCAAACTTGGGCAGAATTTATGCAAAGACGCTCAATTTGTCGCATTTGACCCCAATCGATCCAGGAAACCCCACCAATTTTGTGTTCAATCCCAATTATGTCAAAATTCACACTGAATCTCAATGTTGACCGGCCTAAACATACAAAAGACGAGCCTTTCTTTTCCCCAAGCATGTAAACCTAAACGGCCGAATCACGTACATATGGAGGCCTCCTTCGGCGAGGACGAGCACGCGGCGGCGGGCCAGAGGATGGCCCTCCCGATCCCGGAGAGGTTGGTGACGAAGCCGACGAAGAGGAACACGCAGGCGAGCCCGATGACCCAGGGCATGAGGAAGAAGCCCAGCATGAAGGTCACCGACCCGCAGAGCATGAGCGCCATGGACGCGCCCAGTAGCATGGACGCGACCCCCGCCGCCGTCACCTGGCGCGGCCGCGGCCGGGCCCCATCCTCCGGCGACAGGAGTACGGTGAGCAGGAGCGCACAGAGCTCGTAGAGCAGGCGCGACTGGTGCGCCTCCGCCGCCGGCCTCATGCCGCCGCCGCCGCCGTGGAACGCCGGCCCTGGAATATTGGACGAGAAGAGGAGGAGGAGGAGGAGGAGGAGGAGGAGGCGGCGGAGAGGAAGATGAAGAGGGGAGAAGGAGATGGGAACACCGAAATGGTTTCCTCTTTTTGGTTGGGTTTGCGCTCTTTTCTTTTATTTTTTTTTCTCGCTTTCGTGTAAAGGAAAACTTAATGACGGGAGAGATGACATTATGACAACATGGGCGCTGTTGAAGTAGGGGGGTGGGTCAACCGTCTGCGAGAGGATAATGGTAGGCTGTCTGGTTGCTCGTGGATAAACTATTCTTTATTGGTTAGTTATTTCCGGTGTGACGTGGATAACTGTGCAACTGGTTGCTCGATAGTCAAGTTTACTTCAACATCAACCCATGGATTCTCCTTTGATAAAAACTTTAACCCATGTTATTTTGGTGTTTATAAACATATTCAAAAGCAAATGTCTTATTTGCCGGGACTTAGGAGTTCCTACGTGTTTATTTTGGACCCTTGTTTCGGCGGCGGAGCTCAGCTAAAATTAAGTAACTAAAACACGTAAATATCATTAAGAAATTTTCACGGATGGGGCCAAGACCCACCCTGGCCTCCACGAAGCTCCGCTAATGTTTCATTTAGTTGTGATGTAGTGCTAGGCCTAACATACATAGTTATACAAGTGCATTATCATGTTTTTTTTTTTTTTTTTAGAAATGGTAAGAGCATTGCTATTATTACATTAAAGAAGAGTATCTAACAAACATAGCTGGTTCTAACAAACAAGCCATAGGAGTGCATTATCATGTTGATTTAGCTTTTCTTTGCACGATGAGAATAATCCTAAGTGTTCACAAGAATATTTCATTTTGCCATTTTAGAAAGAAAAAAGAAATAGTTAGTGAGGGAAGAACTTCAATTGAAAGATGGAAATGGAGGGGAACTAGGGGAGCGAGAAGTAGCACAAACGCAATTTGCCGGATCTGTTAGCCATGCACGTTCACGTGCATTGGCGCGCACGTCCCGACGAGGAGAACTCCACCGAGGTGGCCAAAATCACGCGCTATCCATCAGGATCACGCGCTATCAGTCAGGAAGATTATTTCTAGTTTGTTAGATTGTTTATTTGGCATGTATCTCAACCGGGTTGCCATTTTATACTATATATACTCCTGCCGAATCAATACAACCCTAGAGCGATTATTCCAATTGCTTTCAGGATCCACGTGATCCTCTTTCCAGGTTAAACTCTAATTAATGGAGGCACGTTATTGGACTAAGTTTCCTAAGCTAAACGTGCTACGCGAGGAAATCATTCGATGGCCACGGAGTCAAGGTTGCCTTGACGTTCTAAATTCTAATTATAGGCAATCGATCACTGGTTCTTGACCATTGAGGCTGCTCCCAATAGGTAGTATCTTAGTGCAGTTTCTTAGTGTATGAGGAGTGTTAGGATGCTATCTTCTCAATACATGATTTCTTATGGTGTAGTATCTTAGGTCCTTCTAATTATTATTTTTTTGAAAAGGGAGAAAATCCCAGCTTTTGATAAAAAACCACATAACAGAGTCTTATACAAACCAACAAAAACAAGAACAACTGGGAACGCCAGCTAACCAAGAAAAACAACTACCAGTCCAGACCCTAAACACCAACGAAGCAACCAGATATAGACATGAAAGCAAGCTAACTTTGATTACAAAAGTCTTTAGACCACATTTCAACCACCCTCACAAAGCTGTTCATCTGGTCTCTATCCCCGTTTTTAGGAGGACACTCCAGCGCTGCAAACAAGATAGAAAATTGAAGATCACTTCCATAGGTTGCTTAGAAAAATGCTTGTCAAAAGTCATTATGTTCCTACAATTTCAAAGAGTCCAAACCGAAGCTGCAAAACTAAATAGAACAAGATTGTGATCATTAGTTCCCCTATTCTCTAACCAATTCAATTGGAAATCATCTAAAGAATTTGATGTCCTCTCCCAACTTAACACCTCCTTCATACAGAGCTAGAAGAAATTAGTTAGATAACAAGAGAACATAAAATGGTTAAGGGTTTCTTCAAAACCGCAAAGCATGCACTTGTTATCCCCTCTCCAACCCCTTTTCTTGAGATTATCAAGAGTCTGCACTTTGTTATAGAAACATAACCAAAGAAAAACTTTGACTTTCAGAGGAAGCTTACTTTTTCAAATTTTTTGTAATTTCCTACTCATCACACCCCCAAAAGCCATGTGCCTGTACAAAGACTTTACAGTAAATCTACCTGACTTCTCTAAAGCCCATATCACACTATCGCTATTATTATTAAGCTCCACCTCCGAAAGATAAGATTGAAGGTCCTCCTATTGTGAAATTTCCTCCACCCCAAAACTTCTCTTAAAATTAATATTCCAGACCCCTTCCACCAGACCTTTATTAACCCGCAGACCAGGCATCTGACAAATGGCAAAAAACTTATCGTACTTGATTTTAAAAGGACAATCTCCTAACCAAACATCACCCCAAAAAGACACATTACCGCCTCCCCCTATCTGGAAATATGCATCTTGATAAAATAAACTATTAACATTCTGAGTACTTTTTCAAAACTGTGAACCGTTGTGCCCTTTAGCATCTCGAAAAACACCCCTGAGAAAGTATTTAGCTTTAATAATTCTAAACCACAGTTCATCGTTAGCCAAATGAATTTTTCAAATCCATTTAGCTAAAAGACAATCATTCATCATCTTTGTGTTGATAACACCTAAACCACCAAAATCGTTGGGCAAGCAAATCGCCCCCCCAACTCATCATATGATACTTGAACTTATCACTAGCACCTCTCAAAAAAAAAATCTAGCTCTAAGAGTGTCCAATTTCTTATGCACCGCCTCATTAAATCTGTAAAAATCCATAGTGTACATAGGCAAACTACTATTAACCAGTACTAGTCTACCCCCCCCCCCCCGGGAAGAAAGAAGCATGTTTCTCCAATTGTCAAGTCTCTTATTCAACTTGGTAATCACATTATCAGCGGCTTTCACCCCCAATATGTCTGTCTCCTACTAAAATACCCAAATAAGTCATAAGAGATTTTAATTAATTAATTAATTAGATGTAGAATTTTAAAGAGATGGTGTGTACAAGATGGAAATGAGTTAATTTTCTTGTCTATGACTTCGAGCCAGAGCAGTCTCTTATTTAGATACTGTAACAATCTTTCACCTCATTTAATCTACTGTTATCTCAGTATTTTGTCTACATAACATCCTTATAATACTGGTCGGATGGAGTACTGGGAGCAGCCTGAAAACGGCAGCTTATTCAGGTTGAACCGTATGAGAACTAGATACGCACTGCGTGGAGTACCTGGGAAAGATAGGTTTGGAAGAGAAAATGATACCATTTCCTACTGCTGCATAAAAAAACGAAACGAAATTACGCGTCGAGAATAGAGATCAACCAGGTAAAAATATCTGAAAAAGGTAGAGCTGATTAGGCGTATGACATGGCAGTGGTTGCCTTTTCATATCCTCTTGGACAGGAACCGCCCGGACTCTTTCGCGTAAATCCATCTGACCTGTCGCCTCACGGTCGCGGTCCCGTCCACGCGCTTCCTATAGCTAGACCCCACGTATGAGCAGCTTGGTGATCACAACGTCCAGGTGGCTCGGTGCTCGAAACACGTGTACCCCGTATTGGTCTTATCCAAATTGCACTACTACCACATAGTATATGTAAAATCTGATCGTCGCTTTTTACTTGTTGCTTCGAATTTTCTCCTGCTCGTCCCTCGCTGAAGGCAACGTGTGACAGTGCGAGTCGTGAGATTCTACAGCGACCGGCTATTGTTCGGGGCGAGCGCGACGTGACGTTCTCCGCGATTCCGGTGCGCTTGCTGAGCGTGTTACGTGTGCAGCACGTGGGCGGGTGCCGCCGGCTCCTTGTCCGAGCCCGACGGGCGAGACGGCCACAACGACAGCGCGGAAACCCCGGAGTTGCGGGGCGGAGAGGCAGGTGAACTGCCGTGCCGTGGTCATACGTTACGGCCGCCCGGCCGGGTGGCCACGCGCGGTTGGGCTTTTCGGCCGCGAGGAATCGGAGGCGCCCACCTCACCACGCAGCGGATACGAGTTGGCGCGGCGCCGTAGTGGACCGGTGGTTTCTCTCGGACGCTTAGGGAGACGCGGGCTGTCTATATGGTACGGAGCGTTCGAGAAATGACGGTAGTTATTATGCTGCTAACTTGTAAATCAATTAATATATGAACAATTATATGAACACTAAGAGACAATAAACACAAGTTTTTAGAGGAGAGTCAGTATTTTAATCCATTTCTATATCTGTTGTATATGGGATCCTCATATTTATAGTCCATATAGGTGGAAGTCCTCTAGGAGCGGTTTAATCTTTTGCTCATAAAATCATACGTTTTATAACACTCTCTCTTAGGAAATAGACAACGATATGAAAATATCTCATCAAAAACTCATTTCAAAAACCTATTGGGAAAAAAATGAACGGAGAAAAGAGTACCTTACATTCATAAGTTGCATTACACTTGTTGCCTCACTAAAAACTTTTATGTGAGAAAATTTAAGGAAAACCCACCAAGCAAAAGAGTACAACGTTGAATCTTCAAGATTTTGGATAAATCATTAGGATTTGATAAAGGGTCATGATTTAGGGATCTATTCTCTATGAACTCTACAACTCTTTAATCTGTTTCAATCCACTACCATGAATGCATTTTTAGAAACTAGATGCAGACAAAGACTTAGTGAATAAATCATATTGATTTTCACAAGGCTTTGTTTGCAGGATCTTTACATCACCATTCTTCTGGATTCCATGAGGATAGAAAATATTTAGGAGCAATATTGTCGACGATCAAGACGTCGATCTTACGAAAATAGAAAGGAGAAAATGACGTGGGAAATCTCAGGGAATAATGGGACTGCTCTTTTATTAATATGAACTGGAAGTTACAAGGTATATCCTAAGGACTCTGCTTGCCCTCTTGCTAACTTAGAACTATTACACGAATCTATGGCTTGTGCTTTTTGTCTTCCTTCTTCTGTTGCTTTTTTTCTCCCTTGATCCGCCCAGGTTCCATCTTTAAATAGCCCTCGAAGAGGTGGCGATTTCGGAGAAGGCGCGATGCGGCGTTGCGTGCAGTGAGTCAAGTGACGGTTGATACAGAATCAACCGTTTGGCGGTTATATGTCTATGAAACATATAACCGCACGGAGGTTGTTCACTGGTGTGTCTTGGATAAGATACGTCGTATGGAATATGCACGTGTTCCATTCATCATACGGTAGAGAATATACCTTGGAATCAGTTCTTACCTTCTACGAGCAGTTCTCCTGGTCGGAAGCTTGGCTTGGGCCTTCGTCCGACCAGGGTACCCATTATGTAACCTCTGGAATCTCTACGACCAGTGAGGTCGTGCACCTCAAAGGTTACGACCATGAAGACGTATGGTCTTTTATATATTAAAGATAATATATAGAGGTTTTAATCCTCGTCAAATATGCTTCATGATGTTGCTCCTGACATAACCTGTTTCATTTGTGTAATACAGACAATATTATTTTCATAGATAATCTAGGGAGTATTGAGGGTATTAATGCCATAATACTTCTGGCTATAGTTAATCACACGTCTGAGCCAAATATATTCAAGTGAGACTTTATATAGTGTTATAATCTCTGAGTGGTTAGTTGAAGTAGCTACTAAGGCCTGCTTAGATGACCACCAAGAGATGACTGCACCACCACAAAGAAATATAAATCTATTATGAAATTTTGCACTATAGAGATTTGACAGATATCTTCTGGATTTAGTAATGATCATCAGGATTTATGCATGATCTTCATGATCTTTGCATCGTCGATTAACTAGATCTAAATTGTTAAGTGGTAAAACCTTCAAGGTGAACTTAATCAGTAATCATTACATCAATATCTTCTAGGCTTGACTAAGATTTTCAAAATTCCAAGTATGATAGTCAGTGTTTAGTGTATGCTCCCCCTAAGGACAACTTCTGTTGAAGTCTTGTTGCTTCAATGCCTTTCATACATTTTTTGAAAATAAACATAGGCAATAACACTATGATCAAATCTACTAGATTATCATGATGCAGAGTTTTACATACAAATATCCTATTACTCATCTGGAGGTTTAGGATAAATGCTATTGGATTTGCTATTTCTAAGTCGCCTGAAATTTTCTTAAGTTTAAGTCAATTGTTGTGACTATTGGATTTGTATAGAGATTGATGTATCATATGATTGGATATTGATCTAATGGATAAAACATGTGATGGGTCCGTATCCACTGCTATGGATCATATATTCATTGGTGTGATTAAGAGATTGACTGGTAAGATAATTTTCCTTCAAGGAGATGTTCTCTCTTTCGGAAGATGTGCTATTTTTCGGGAGATGCCTTTACTACAGGTAAGAAACTATTGAGTATGAGTATTATATATATATATATATTGTGATTTTATTTCCTTTCTTACTATGAATTTTGATTCATTCGAGGATCTCATCAAGAATTTTCAGAACCCATTGACTGCATATTTTGTTCATACCGTTTGCCATAATTATTATACAACAGACATTATATCATTCATAATAGGAAAGTAACAATCTCTACGGGGGCCTTTGAACCATAGTAATGACTCATCAAGTCTGAACTACATGGTTTCAAGACTTTTATTTAGCAATTTTGGTTCAGCCTCATATGTGTGAGACCCTGATTTATTTAGCTTGTAATACTTAGCCTTCCATTGGCTCTAGCATCACAAATAAAATACACCGTGTCTCGATGGACATGTGCTTCCCAGAAATTGCAGCACACATACATCATACAAAAGCATGCATCAATCCCATACATCATATGATAACAAGTCTACCAAAAGACATACATAATATAAAGTTATTACAGAACAGCCGACCGGCCAAATGACATAAACATGAGTAACAGCAGAAGCAAAAAGTGCCATAAGATGGCTTAAACCAAAAGACAATTGGTTAGCCACATAATCCACAGGGCAACCGACCGGGCCGCCAAGCTAATCGTCCCACACACTGCCACAACACATCTTACAGAAGTGAGGCCCTTGGGGCTCACCTTCTTCCTCTGCACACAATAAGCAATGCAGATGAGTACAATAATGTACTCGCAAGACTTATGAGTAACAAGCCTATACATAGCTACATGAAAGTTGTATCTAAGAAAATGGTTATATGGTTATTTGGACGCATAAAGCAATTTTCATTTGCAATAATATAACAGATTAGAGGCAGTTTACAAATCAGTTTTTAAGCATTGAAATAACAGCGAGTAGCAATAAGTAACAAGTAACCACCTAGAAGTGACTATCCCAATAGCCACCACAACATAGTATGAATCCCTGATACATACCATCCATCAAATTTTAGTTAAAATGTTGTAGTCTAACTCTTGAAAAGCTTACCCAAGCGTGTCCATAACCTAGGACGAGGCTATTCGAATAGTTCAAAACCCTGCAGGAGTGTACCAATGTACCCACACTTCAGACCGCCTTTTTGCCAAGCTATTAAGCACACTTCCTTTGATATGCCGACACGACTAAGTCCTACGAGATATTTCCAATGAAAAATACTAATCAAGAGCTGCACATATAGGGGTTAACCCTTAGTGATCTGCCGACGAAATATGGATCACAAGGACCCATACGTGGAGTAGGAGACACCGGCCTCGGCGGGTGCTCCCCTCCTTACAAACATGTCTATGTTGCATATGGTTAAATATGCAACCCACCACGTGTCTCATTAATTAACACCCCCCAAAGTACTTAGTCAAGAGAGGTCCCATTTTCCTCTAGTGTGGTTAGCATGCACCAAAATACCTGGATAACAGGTACTCACAAGATGTTCGGTCCTTAATTGACCCAGGCACCATTCCAATCACACCCAAAATCACACCATCTTACCATTGTGCCCAAGTCAAAACTATTTTGCTTTCAGTTTTTAGTTTTCACAAGTAATCATAGCACAGAGGCTGAAATATAAAGATTATCATAATTTGGTGTGATCAAGGTTATCGACAAATCGATAACCGCTCATTTCTACCGATAGCTAAGCATGGCTAAGCACAACGACTCGTAAACTACTAAGTGACAAGGGTTCATCCAGCGAACCCAAAATCACAGCAAATAACCTAGGCTCAGTAGTAGAGGATAAACATTTGCCTACTGATAATGTATCTACTGGGTTAACTATCGACAATAGTTAAAACAACATAACAATGCATACGTAGAATTTGCAAACAACATATTAGAATTTGAAATTAATAGGATCAACATGATCAAATGATGCTACATCTGCTTGCCTTGCTGGAGTGCAGGGTCTGGCTGTTGAGGCTCAGAATCAATATCAATAATATCTTCGGAACCTAACGCGAAAAGACGATAAAATCAATAAAAACGAAGAACACCAAATAACTTAAACATCAAAAGATATCCAAAACTAATGAAAATCACACAACAACAAGGGTATGATTTAAGAAAAATTTAGAAACAAGAATTACTCAATTTAGACTTATCATGCAAAAGTTATGGTTAAATTAAATTCTCTCGGCCTACTAAATCAACTAAACCAATTACTGGTACTGTTCATGGCATAAATTTCTAGAGTGATCTAAAGTTTGAAATTTTTATAGCAGGTAGAATATGATATCCTAAGGTTAGCAAAGTTGAGTTTACTAAATTTAGAGTTATAATGATTTACTTATGTTTTTTCTAGGTTGCAAAACTAGCACATGTTACTTTACAGAAATAAGATCATGCTCAAAACCTATTCCATATAAAAGTACACTAACAGAGGAGTTTAACAAAATTAATTTTGCACAAATTGGAATTATACAAAAAAATATATGCATTTTACAAGATTTAATTCATTTTTTGGAATATTCTAAAATGGCTGAAATCAGGTTAATATTGTTTACAAAACTTTCTGTTATAAAAACATCTTTAAATACATTTTTATATTAAACTTCAGTTAAACATGAATTTACCCCAACTGGAAACATTTAAAAAGGATTTAAAATAAATTAGTTATGAGCTTTCAAAGTTTAATATAATTTTCAGATGATAAATAAAGGCTTACCGAAATATAAACTAACTTAACAACCATAAATGACGTGGACGAACATGGACCTTAGAGGCGAAATATAACGGCCCACGCGTGCTGGGAATAGCGCACGTGCGCGATCCTAAAGAAGCGCACCGCTCGATCTAGATCCTACGGTCAAAAATGAATGGGACATTCGGCGCTCCGAACGGCCCAATTTATCTCGACCGCTGAGAGGAAATCGGACGGTCGAGATTGATATTACAATCGGAGGTCCGAATGCACCCACGATCTCAGCTGCAGATCGTGAGATGGACGGCCCCGAGTGATTGGGACATTCAGGGGTCCGAATGTCTCCGAAGATCTGGACTGCAGATCTAAAAATCGATGGTCCACGATCCCTCAAGTGTTGCGCAAAGACTCACGTGGGTTTTAAATGCGTGTAGAGGTTTAAATAAGCGGGCCCACATGTCAGAGACACACGGGACTAAATTAGGACAGCGATTAATTACTAAATCTAATGATTATCGATGATTAGTAATTAATGTGTCCTAAAACTTTCGCACAGAGAGGGTTTTAAGCGGGTGGGGCCCACATGACAGCGACCCAAATGCTCGGTTCTGACAGCATTAATTGCTAACAATGATTAACAATTAATGACCCCAGATATTGTCCTAAAGAACCCGGAACTGGGGTTTAAGGCCTACGGGCCCACCTGACAGTGACCCAAAGGGTTAATTCCGACAGCCAATTAATGCTAACATTAATTATCAAAAGATCGATTATTAATGATGTCTTAACAGGATTAATTAGCACCAGTCGGGGGGGGGGTTTAGAGGCTGGGCCCACTGGTCAGTGGCATAGTGGACCAACTTAAGACAAATTAATTACTCCCAATGATTACCAATGATTAAGGCATTAAATGTGTCTTAACGACAATGACTCAAAGAAGGTTTTCGTCCGGCAAAAACCTGAGCGAAAGAGTGGCTTGCCGCCGGCGGCTCCGGCCACGGCGGCGCGACCTAAAAGCTAAAATGGGTTGCAAATACTATTGCGCACCCGGTGGAGGTGACCTTGATGACGGCGACGGCTTAGAACACCGGTGAGCCGGAAAAGAACGGTGGGGACTATTTCGGCCAAAAATGAAAACGGCAAAAAGCTCCACTGCAGTCCAAAGAAGCGGGTGCCATAGCATCTAGGGACTAATAAGAAGCTACCTTGACCAAGGAGAGCTTCAAAGTTGGCCGGAGGAGCTTTGCCAGCAAGGAAGCTCACCGGAGCCGAAGAAGATGAAGTGAAAATTGAGGCCTAAGCAAAAATGAGCACCACTGGTGGTCAATATAGCTGCATTAAGGCCCACAGAAGGTCAATGAGCAATTAATTACAAAATGAACCACTTACCGGAGTTGGAGAAGAAAAGGGGTAGAATCGGCTGAAATGATCCAAACTTAAAATTGGTCAATTCCTGTGAATGAAACCCAAAATTAAGTTAGGGGAAATGGATATAGAGCTAAAGGCTCAAAAGGGTACAAAGAGAATTGAAGATGAACCACTGGAGCACCAAGATCCTCAATTGAGCTCCACGGCCATTAATGGCGATTTTGGGAGTTTCAGTAGTTTTGAGCTCAACACACAGAGCAAGAGCTGGGGGTGGTGTAAAGGAGTACCAGGAAGGGTTTGGGGACCTTTAATAGTTAGAAGATTAGGGTTTGGCAAAGGCAAACTTCTTGGGTGAGCTTGGTCCATGGAGCTGCCGCAGCCCAAGAAAAAGAATGATGGGATGCAGGAGTAGGGCATGGGCATGGGCATGGCCGAAAGCAAGCTGCACACACTAAATGCCCGACAAGAGAGAGTTGGCGAGGGAGCACGATTTGACAGTGCCATGCTTCTCTCTCTCTCTCTCTCTGTTTACGCACGGTGCGAGGAAGAAGACGACCAGAGAGGCTAGGGTTACTATGAACCGTTAGATTAAAAATGGACGGCTCATATTTCTCGAAGCTCCTGAGGTTTAAATACAACGGAGGAGATTGTGAGCATTGGATTTTAATCCAACGGCTCAGATCGAACGAAACAATCGGAGGTCTGATTTTATCAAGCGACGTGGACGGTCCGATGGAGAATGAACGGCTCAGATTTAAGTGGGAGATGGGGAGGTCCAAATGTTCTTGTGAATGTGGGCCGCTCGATTGAAAATCAATGGCTGACAGCGCCCGCGTGTTTCAAAACGGGCTCGAGTGCGGTTAATTGACTGAGCCAAGTCAAGTGGCTCGAGCCCGAGTCTGACTCGAACCCAACAAACAGTGAAACCAGGTTTTGGGTTTTAAATTTGAGCTGGGACTTTGAGGAATCTTTAGGGATAGCAAATGAACTCCAAAAATTTTGAAATTTTTACAAGAGCTTGCTAACTTAGATATTAACCTTGTGTAAACTTTTCAGAGGTTTTTATGCAATGCATTTTTCTCCAAAAATTCTGCAAGGTTCTGGTTTAAGGTTTGACTGAAGTCAAACAGGTTTGATTGCCCTCTAAAAATATTCAAATAATTTCTAAAAATTGTGAAATTTTTAGAGGGGTCACATGTCATCCCAGGCACTTAGGAAAAATATTTCCAAAGGATGATCACAAGATTTGACAAGATTGTTTTTGGAAGACAAGGTTTTGGATTAAAAGACTTGTGACTTTGTATTTCCATAATTCTTATACATGGATTGTTTAGAACATACAGGAAATACATGATGTAAGAAAAAGTTTTAATTTCTACTCATTTTCTTACATTTGAAACACAATTTCAAAGTTGGGATGTTACAATATGCTTTCATTATGCGACCTGATATGAACGCTTCAAGCGCTCGACGACGAACTTTGGTTCCTGATCCGTGTTCTTATAAGAGAAATTTTGGCAATTGTAGAGGCGAAGTGATTGTCGATAACTTTTCTCTCATATCCTCCAAATTGAGGATATCTCAGTGTTAACTAGATCTTTATCATTTCCCAAACAAAAGATTCTTGGTGGTTCCGCATTTCCAGCATTGTAATATGTGCACATCAAATTGCTGGGGCTTTCATCTTCATGATGAACCTCTTAACGAGGTATTTCATCTTCAAGGTGAGTTATCTTCAAAAGAGTTAAAGGAGTGATTAATAATTGTTTTGACTAATGTCATTAGATCTTATACCCGTAGGTGACCACACAGATTTTAGATCAAGAACCAATAAGCCAATTTCGCATAGGTGGATATACTATTTAACCCGGGGTATTCCACTCTTAGTGACATATTTACTGCAAGTAAACACTGTGGTAACTCTTCCATAATTGGAAAGTATCTGGCATGCTCCCCACTTCTGGTATACAGGAGTATAAACTAAACATTAAGTTTAGCTTGACTAGTGCGTATATCTTAGTACTAAACATCTTTTCATTCTGGAAAATATGATGACATTCGAACTTTTGGGCAATTCTCTCCCCTTAATGCTGAGATTTGACCTTTATTAATAGCATACCTCAAAGATTCCCTATCATGGGCATATGATTGATTGAATTTCAGATTCAACATAATCTCCAACAACTAGTGATGGCCCAAAGGTGTATGCTACAGTGGTGATGACATGTGGGTAATGTTTGATTTCTCCAACACGCACTTATTTCAACAAGGAGTTTGATATTTATATGCAGTGAGCTAGACTTTTATCAGTGTAGTGGTAAGAAAATTGCTTGATCCTAAAAATCTATAGGATATTCTAACTTCTGATTGGTTATTAATCTGCAACTAATGTCCCATACGGGGGTCCGAGAGTTGGCAGACTTAATCTATAGACTAGGTTCTTTATTATTTGCCAAAATTTTGATTCAATTACTCATATCATATTTTAAATAATTTGGATAATTAAACTTCAAGTTTATAATTATGCAACATATTTTCTTATAGTTATATGCAGTTTGGTCTAACAACATAAAACTGCAGGATGTTCTTTAGGAGCATGAATATAATGCTAGAACATAAAATATTTGACCATAGTTAATCTGCACGGAAATACTAGATTTTCTTCTGGACTTCAGATCTTAGTTGAATCACCCAGATAATATAATTATTTGACTGGAATATGTATTGTTCAACAGGAACACCATATTTTATTAAGGGTGATAAATTGTATGTCTTATTTTAATTAGTAATGCCATAATCATAGCCAAATTTAGATCATTCAGGATCAATAAAGTCCAACAGGTTATCTTTCTTTTGAAAGCTATATTTACTTCAAGCAAGTGATATGGCTTCTGATGATGATGCAGTTGCAGACTGCACTTACCAATTTATGCATGTGTCATTTTCGATGAGTATGGCACGTTTCGGTGCATAGCCGAACATGGCATATGTGCGACTGCGTTAAGCGACTGTCGATTTGCCGTGTACATTCCCGCTTATCGACGGTTAACATATTGCTGAAGACACAAATCAATTGCCCTTCGTGGGCAGCAATAACTGTGGTTGCCGACAGCATAGGTATCAGCAATAGTGTAAATGTCATTTTCCATATCAATTGGATAAGGATAACAATCATGCAATTTACTTTAATTATCTTCCAAAAAAACTAGATTAATTTATTGCTTCGGGTTAATTTGCTTCAAATTTTGACCTAGGATATGCCATTAGGCCTATCATGACTCTTGTTTTAAATATTTTTCTACGCCTCTTATATTTCAATATCCCACACAAGCCCAATATCCTCCCTTTTCATGCCAACTATAAAAATCCCAAGAATAGCGTGTACATCAGGCATTTGCTTAAAATCAACTTGGAGTTGAAGATTTGCAATCATACTTCGATAGGAGTATAGGGCCTGTTTGGTTTGTGACCCTAGGGAGCCATACATAAATTTGGCAATGCCAAAACCGGGGTAGTGCCAAAACCAGGGCAAAAATAGTGTTTAGATCCTAGCCATACCAATTCTTGGGCAATATCGAAATTGATGTGTTTGGATTGTAGCCATGCTAAAATTTGCCAAAATTGTGAGTATGACACGCGGGTTCTGCATGACATATAATTTTTTTGCCCCAAAATATTTTAACATGTGTCTTGTTTTGTTGATAAAATGATAAGGAACACAACGGTTCAAACGGATCATAAATCGGATACTCGGTTTAGGAAATATGATCATTTAAAACTGATTAATCAAACTTTTCTTGCCATTAATGCATTGTCCACAACCAATGAAATTTTGCCACCTGTCCCAACTCATTGCTTCTTGCCTAACTTAATTTTGGCGATGGAAACAGCCACCTGTCTGCGCCAGCGAATTGGCGTGAAATAGCTTGGCTCTTGGCAAACTTTCTCGGGTGTGCCAAATTTTGGTAAAGATCCAAATGCTGGCCAAATCTTAAAGGCATTACCAAATTTTGGTAAGGCTTTTCATGGCTACAAACCAAACAACCCCATAATTTTATTGGCCTGAAACCAATATATACTCTGTAATATTCTGCTTACAAAGTCCTTCAATTAAAAAGTCAGTGTGGCGGAGGATAATGTTATATAGACTCTAAGTTTTAGGGCTGAAGTTATTTTGTACTTATTTGAGGAATATGATGTTTTCTAGCCAAAGTGATCCATCAGAGATCGACATATGACTAGGCTTGTTCCGTTGCTACTGAGAAAATAGTTTTCCTTTTGCCATCTAGGCATCCGTGCACTACAAGCTAGTAAATCGAGGCTTATAAGATATCAAGAGCACATGTCCAATATTTTGTTAGCAAGACAAAACAACGTATTTTCAAATTTTAGGCATACGGTTTACAAAATTTATTCCATGCAAGATCAGCTTACTACATGTAAGGTATGCTACTGGCATTATGTTATATTAAGTAGATTTAATCAACTATTCAACAGGACATAAGACTTTAATAGAACAACTTAAATCATTATTTTATTCATAGCATATGGGAAAAATGATCTAATGCATAAGATTCTATCCTAAACGAAAAGATAAGATATGCTCAGCAGGAGCAGGCCCAAGCTCGATAGGAGCTATATCTATACTACTAATGCAACTCGTGCGAAAAAACGACATCTTTACAAAGTTAAGAAATAACTAAAAAATTACTACAGGTATCCATAGAGCATAATATAAGCTTATCATTGCTATTATCCAGGACAAACAAATATCCACTTAGCGATGCCAAACATGTCCTACACAATTTATGCAATTTTCTACATATTTACAGCTAGTAAAACATTTTAAACGCATGCAACGAGTGTAAAATAGTAAATATTAATTTTATCTATGTAGTAGATAACATTACACATTTCCCGAAATTTTTCTAGTATTTTTTGGGATTTTTTGGTTATTTTTTTAAGGTCCGGGAGCAATCTTTAGAATTACTAAACCTATTAATTAATTTTTCAAAACACACAATACCAGGAAAAAAATAAACCATAAAAATATGATGCTTCCAAGGTGCATTAGGTCTAAGGTTTCACAAATTTATGGAAGCTCATATACCTAAGAAATTCAATTTTTAGGATTAATTTAAGGTTATTGCATAAAAAGAATAATATTAAAGCAAATAACCATAAACCGAGGGTTTAGGTTATAAAATAACCATAAACATATTGACTTGTTGCAAAAATCGGATTCCTAAAGGTAATTATGTAAGAATATATGAAAATCTGAAATCCACCATAATTTTCCAAAACTCTAAGGGTTTTTTTCACAAAATTTCCTTAATCGCAAAAGTTTCATTGTAATTTTCAAAACTCCAAGGGCCTTTTTGCAAAATATTCAACATTTCATTTTTTTCTCTTCCCCATTTGGGCCATCGTCAAGCTATGCATGAGTGCGAAAACCAATTGCATTGCTAAATTAAGGATGCATACTGCAAATCATCCGAGATTAATTAGGCAAAAGCACTTACATCTCACGTGATGCTGATCGTGAGCAGCAGTAGCATGGGGTTGGCAACGTGTGAACAATGCGGTTCACGCATGATCTAGTGATGAACCCGAAGGTCTTATTTTTGGTCCGATCTTTCGATGAGACGGTAGGTTCGGTAGTAGTTGCTCAACTCTCACGATCCTGACTACGAACACACAAGGCTCGAAATCACGCAATCGTTGAACTGCTCGACAAGTCGTTATCAACTGTGCACGAATACCCAGATGACCTGACCACGAAGGTCGATTCCTGCATACACCGAAGAAGCATGCAAGAACAAGATAAAGCAATCTGAAATTGCAAATAGGAATTAAAATATTTGAATTGGGCTGGGATTCTGAATAATGATCTTAATTGAGTAGTCTAGTCGACACACGCAAAAGATACAAGTTGCAACGACGACAAACTAAATATAAACAAAATCCACCGAAACTAGAGGGGATGCGTCCTCCTTAAATAGAGGATGAGGAGCCACAAATCTAAAAGAAAAAGCGGGGTGGGACTAAACTCATGGGTTACTGTTCACGTAAACAGTAACCACACCCCCAGGTTGGCTCTCGGCATATGGGCCAAGTTGAATACGATTACAAAGTCCAGATTGGCCCAAACAAGTGATATGACATCTTCTTTTGATGATTGCGATCAGTCCAGAAGGAATTTGGAGGTGAGATCGGATCCGTTGGAAAGAGGACGAAATAAGCTTTCCATGAAGTACTCGTGGACCCCCAACGGACTCCGTATGTGAAAGTTATGCATGTTTTAAACTGGTGCTGTCAAGTTGACTCCGAATTGACTTGGACTTGTTGTAGTAGTTGCGGTACCCCCCTTGCCTTCGTTCATGAGTAAAATAACATCACAAGACTTAGATAGCAATCTATCATCAATGGAACAATTATAAATTTATAGAAACGAAGTTATCTGAGAATTTAGTTGGTGAGCACGTGCTCTAGTAATTGACCCTTGTATATCAAATTGAAGAGTAGAAGTAGTAGGGATGGTTGTATCAGTGGAAGAGATGTCCTCATCATCTAGACTTCACGCCGGCAACATCCAATGGCAACAATTCATCGAGGACGTTCGAGGATCACCACTAGTGGTCTCGTGGCCGAGAAGAAATCGACCAGGATGTCGAGTTGTGTCATGCGAAACACATATCAAATTGTAGTGATTAGCATCACAAAAGGAATCGATATGGTTTCCAACAATATAGAATGACACACCGATTTGGCTGATGAACAGCAGTCGTTCTGATAACGTGTCGAGAAATAGCGGTAGTCGTCACGTTGCTGTTTCGTAGATCAATTCATACATGAGCAATCATATGAACAGCAAGAGAGACAATTAACATAAGTGTATAGAGGAGAGCCAGTATTTTTATTCATCTCTATATCTATTGTACATGAGGCCTTTATATTTATAGCGCATAAGGATAGAAGTTTTTCACTGACAGTTTAGTCATTTGCCCCTAAAACGCTAGGTTTCGTAAGAGGGGGGACGCGCGCGCGCCGCGTAGACCTTGAGATGAGCTAGCGGTTGGGCTGGACGTGACCCTTCTGCCTGGCGGGGAGGCTGAGTGGAGCAGGCCCGTGCGGAGTGCATAGGTTAAACGGGCCGCGCGAGCGTGGGCGGATAACATAGATTAGCATAAGTTGGGTGGAGTCGCGAAGCGAGGGGGAGGACCTGAGTGCGAAGCAAGGAAACTCATGCCCGTTTGATCGAGTCTGATGAGATCGAAATCAATCTACAATAAAATTCATATACACAATTGAGTACTTCCCCTCCACCTTTATTGAAAAACAAATCAGCCAACAAATGATGAAATACAAAAAAAAAAAAACTGGACAATTGCTGATCGTCCGAAGCCAAACGTCCCAGTGCAGCTCAGTGCAGACCCTTGGATCGTCCGCATCCCATGATAGACGCCGGCAGCCGGCCAACCCTCTCGACGCCCTCCTCGAACACCACCCCCATCCCCATGTAGTCATGTAGACGTGCGACTCGATGTGGCAGTGGAACAGCCACACCCCGGGGTTGTCCGCCCGGAACCGCAACGCCGTCCACCCGAGCGGGTGCAGCGCCACCGTGTTCCTCATGATCGGGTCCCTCACGTTGAACTTCCCGGCGTCCGCCTCCGGGTCGAATTTGCCGTCGCCGTAGCCGAGCACCCAGAAGTCGTGCCCGTGGAGGTGCCACGGGTGGGTCTCGCTACGGTTGTTGAGCATGTTCGAGTTCTGCAGCACCACGTCGACGACGGAACCCAGCGCCAGCCGGTACACCGTGCTGCCCACCGTTCCGTTCGTCGGCGACGGCGCGGCGATGTTGTAGTTCTTGTGGTCGTACGTGTCCGGCGGGGGGCGCTGCTCGAACGCGCCACGCAGCCCGTGCTTCATCGCCACGAGGTACGGCGTGGTGGGAAACCTGAGGGACACGCCGTTGATGGTCCACTTGATGTGGTTGTCGATCCAGTTCTGCGTGTTGAGGAGGAGGAGCATGCGGTCGGCCCTCGCGGGCGGGGGATCTACGTGGTCGGGGTGCGCGACGATGGCCCTGCTTTGCTCGACCCTGCTCGCTGTGTCGTTCCACACCGGGCCGGCCGGTGGCGACGTGGGCGGCGGCGTCCGTGGGCCGTTGCCGGCGTAGCTCAGGATGGCCTTGCCGCTCGGCGTCTTATTGGTGGGGTCGCGGCCGACGACGTGGGACGTGGCCCAGTAGTTCCGCCTCGGATCTTGGTCGGCCTTGACCAGGACGGAGTACGTCTGGCCGGAGTAGATGAAGAGGTTCTTCACGACGAGCGGCTTCACGTAGTATCCGTCGGCCTCCACCACCGTCATCGAATGGCCCTGCAAAGCAATTAAAGAGGGATTAGTCGAATTGGCACGTTTCAAGGATGTCTTCCAGTGAAGTTGGTGTTAGATTTGGTCGCTAGCTAGGACAAAAATGTAGTTGACACATATATTCATGAACGGCACCTCGATTTCGAAGTTGAGCGACGAGAGCGACGTGAGGCTGCCGATGCGGAGGAGGTAGGTCTTCCCCGGCACGGCGGTGAACAACGGCGGCAATGCGCAGTCAGGGCGGGAGGCGTTGCAAGCTCCGCCGGGAGCCAGCGAGCAGTTGAACATTCCTCGTCCGTTGATCAGAAGAGACTGGGTAAACCAAAGGGAAAAACACGCGTGTCTCGATCAGTTTAGTATCAGACAAAGCCCTGTGCACAAACAGCCATGTAGGGTAGCATTGTGTAGTTGCGTTGACAAGTACCTGCGGCTCGTTGACGAAGACGAAGGGAATGGAGGAGAGCCCCGTGGCCTGCTCGTACACGCTCTTGTGCCACCAGTCGCTGAGGAGAACGGTGTGCTCCTCGTCGTACGAGAAGGGCTCGACGACGCCGTCCGGCACGGACACGACGATCATGCCGTCGAGCCCGGCCACGCGCTGCATCCCGTAGTGCGCATGGTACAGGTACGTGCCCGGCTGAAACCACGTACATACAGACACACACCCAGAGAACGATCATGCATTATATTGGCCAAGAAAACAGATTTACATATACGCTATTGTACAGGTACGTGTATGGTAGTTTCTTTCTTACCCTGTCGACGACAAATCTGTAGGTGAACGTCTCGCCGGGCAGGATGGGGCACTGCGTGACGCCGGCGGTGCCGTCAGCCCATGGCGTGCCAATCTGCAACACATCGACGTACATTGCATCTGGCCGTCACTACTGTAACATGAGAACAACAACACTGATGCAAAGCTTGCAACGCCGGCCGGCCGGCAATGTTTGGTTTGGTGGGAACGTACCTGGCGGATGCCGTGCCAGTGGATGGCGGTGTTCTCGGTCTCGAGATGGTTGCGGACGGTGACGACGATGGTGTCGCCCTGCGTGGCGCGGATGGTCGGGCCGGGCGCCTCGCCGTTGATGGTCACGGCGAGCTTCTCGAAGCAGTCCGGGGACTTGTACTGGTACGAGATGTCCCATGTGTGGTGGTGCACTTTGGCTTCGGCCGCGAACGCCAGCGAGCAGAGGCAGACGCAGAGCGCGGCCACAAGTGCCTTCGGCGACGGTGGCAGCATTGTGCCGGTCAATAGCAACAAACCACTATCAATAGTACGAGCGCTGCAGGCTGGCTGGCTGCGAATTGAAGCAAGAAGAAGCTAACTGCTGCAGTCGTTTGGTTGGAGAGCTCGGTGATGATCGAGCAATTGCTGTTGTGTCGAAGGCCAAGCTGCCACAAGGTTTTATACATGTGAGATTGTGCATACTGGTCAAGTACTGTGGCGATGCTGCTTTGAATCGTTCTATATGAGAGACGCATGCACACGGAGACGAAGGTTGGTGATCTTTTTAGTTTTGGCAACGTAACGATAAAAAAATAGACATGTTTAGTCTCGATCGGCACAATTAAAACGCTTGAAAAGGGGCTAGAGGGATAGCGGAGAAAGTAGAAACATGCCACGCGTAAAATAAAAAGTCACAAATTTTTGTCGTACATATATTGAACCATCAGGCTAGCTTAGAGGAAGTCATGGGCTGTGCGTGTGTCCTCGTGCTGCCCTCGTGGCCGTTTTAGAATCGGTCCGCCGTGGAACCATGTGTTGAAGACGGGATCCGGTTCGATAGACACTCGGTGGGCAGCAGCACATGTATATTCATTTTGTTTTCTTCTTCGGCGTCTAGGTTAACAAATTCACCATTTTGTTTAATTTTGATACATAAAAAACTAACAGTAGGATGCACTGTATGTATATGACATTTTTCTGAAATTCACACTGCAATTGATATTAACAAAATTACCACCAGATTAAAACGCCCATAGTACTAATACCAACAAACTGTTTATTTTGACTTGTCTCAAATATCAAAGGCATGAAGTGCAAGAAAAGTAACCTACCTACAATTTTACGCATTGTCAGTTGGTTAACTAAATGCAATTAAATGTTTTGCTGAAGTTATGCTGCACTTTTTTTTGAGGAATATGGTGTTTTCTAGTCAAAGTGATCCATCAGAGATCGATATATGACTAGGCTTGTTCCTTAGTCTTTCACTTGATTGTAACCACTATACTCAATACAATACACACATGAGTAGGGTTATTATTCTTTTCGGAGAAGGCATAAACCTGTGTAAAAATCCGTGTCAACTGTGGAGACCCCCCAAATCAAATAATCTTTACGTAAGATCAATTCTAAAACACCGACAATTGGCGCCGACCGTGGGGGTCTTCTGGTAATCCTTGTCAACAAATTCTCTTTTCTCTTAATGCTTCCATGGCAGGAGAGTGGAACGAGGAGAACTGGTTCGACTTGGCCCATTACACTGATATCAACACGGATGGTGGTTTCGACTACGAGCCGAGTAACTTGTCCGACGGTGATACCGTCTCCGGAGATCTTTCACCAGATCCAGAAGACCATGCCATCAATGGAGTTGAGGAGGGATCCTTATCCCCCAACAATACGTCCAATTGAGGTACCAGTTTCCTCAGAGGGCAAGTGTCAGACCTGGATTTCCTCAATCCAAATCCTCTGTGAAAATACTGTGCTATTCTCTAGATCAGTAGATAGCACTCACAGGCACATTACTGAATCATTCATATAAGGCGTGAACTAAAACATTCAAATATATTATAAAAAACAACAGAGTGACATAGACCACGCCGGGCCGAGTTTTACGAACGGAGCTGAACAGGCCAAATTGATTACATTTACAAGGAAGCAACGTAAACTACAACGGGAGCAAAAGGGGTAGAGCTCATATCTTTATAGACAAGCGACTGGGGTGACCTGTGTACGACTGATATTAACTAAGGGGATTGGATAATATCGGTTGTACGCAAGTACCAACGAGTCAACTAGACTGAGGCGAGACCTAGTCTATAGAATCTAGACTACTCTTCATCGTTTCCTTGCCCTTCAACTTCTGGGTCCTCGTAGAAAGCATAGTCTACTTCATCCACATTATCTGAAGGGTTTGGGGGAGAGCGAGGATGAGCACAACTTCGTGCTCGTGAGCCAAAACACAATGAAATAGTATACATGTAAGGCTTAACAAGGATGGCTCGGTTCTTTTATTTGATAAAGCAATGCTTTCAATCATCATACTTACAAAATTCCTATCACTTAGCATTTTTACTAAATTGTATTTTTATTAAAGAGAGTAAAAGTGCAATATTTGAATTAGCAGATGTTACCTCCACCTTCATGCTTATTTTGTTTATGGTTACATCCACCATTAAACAACACTTGGTACGATCACCCTGGAACAACTCCAGGTACGGGTTACATCCGCTCGACTAGTGTTTAACCCATCCACAAAGGTTTTTAAAATAGAACTAACTCTAGTAAAGTTCTCATGTCCGCCTTTGACCGTATGCGCAATTGTTTAAACAGTTTACACTCTGCAGAGGTTGTACACTTTACCCACAAGAGACAATCAACTCGTTGCCCCACACGATTCCGTAGTCGTGCAGTTGAGAGATCATCACAATAGCTTTCAAATCATCCAAATGGGTTTGCGCCAATAAGTTGTGCGGTGAGTACGGCAAGGAAGGCCATGGCATGGGCACGGAGGAGAGATGACGCAGGGGCGAAATGACGGGGCAAGGAAAGGCGCCGAAGTCGCGGAGAGTGGTTGCGGCGCAGAAATGGCAAGGGGTTGGTGGTGCAGAGGGATTGGGCATGGCGCAGCAGAGAGCACGAGAGGAAGTCGTGAGTTGAGAAGATCAAAACACAAGACAAAGATAGGAGCAACTGCTCAACGACCACTGTTCACCACGAGTACTAAACAGAGATTTCGATAACGCGTGCTCGAAGGGGTTACGACCACACCTGGTCGTAGAAGGAACGAAGGAGTTACGACCACACCTGGTCATAGAAGAAATCTAAAGAGGTCCTAGAGGAGGTCTCGAGGGGAGGTCCTGAGGGGAAGTCCTGGAGGAGGTCCTGAGGAGGTCTTGTGGGGAGGCGGTCCAAAGGAAAAACGGTGCTAAGTCCAAAAAGGAAAGGAAGGTCAAAAGAGTAAGAGGGCCAAAACTGAAAAAGGATGAATTCAAACCTAAATTTGAATTACGAAAAACAAGGATGCTTGAACACAAACCCGAGCTTAAAAGACACTAGAAGGTTTGAAACTAAAAGATAAATTAACATACGAAGGAAACCAAAAACCAAATTAGCAAACACTATTCGCCGTTTGAAAATAGGAATGTTACAGCAAGGGTCCATCCGACCATAATGAGGGCTGAACTAAGGGAGAACCACAACATGACGAGAGTTTTCCCTCTGAATATTCGAGTCCACCTAAGGCAGTCCGACTTGACGAGGCAGGTTCTAGAAGCCATCATTCCAGAGCTTCACCAGCATCTGGTGGTTCTCTCTCTCCGGTTGGCCCCACAGAGGATGGGGTCAAACATGCTTTTCCTGCGAGTTCGACCATCCCTTCGCATGGCTCACCTGCGGACGGAGACGGTTATGACTCAGAATTCCCCTTCCTGGAGGGGTTTACTCCAAGTCGCCAGATGGTATCCTTCGACTACTCCTCAAGTGAGGAGGCCTCGTGCGCAGGTGGAGATCATTAATGGCAGGTCTTCATCCTTCCCTCAGATAATGATCTCCCTCCAAGAGACAGCCTGAGGATGCTCCCCTCCGATCACACACTGTGCCCTCTCGTGGCACAGGTAAGGATGCCATCGGTGATGACCAGGGTCGACACTCTGATGAGCGTGAGGGAAATCCTTGACATAATCGCACTCCATTGAGGCAAACTCAAGGATCCGATGTAGGTGATCCTAAGACAACCCGACAGAGAAGAATTGCGACTCGGGAAATATGCTGGCGCGTTCAGTACCAGTCAGAGAAGGCTTAGGAACTCCAACATATCAATGATCTGCTCGAGAACCCAACTCGAGAGCTTGCTCGAGCACCAGGCTACGGCCTCTTCGCCGAAGAGATCGCACGAAGGCTTCAAAGCACAATGGCCAGACTCGAGTATCCTCGTCGACATCATTCTGAAAGTCGTAGCGGTTCGGCTCCATCAACTACCAGTTGTTTGAATAGCTCATCACATGGAGATCGGTGCAATAACAAATTACGTCGTTCCCCTAAGCTTAACTCCAGTCGGAGGAGAGCTCCTCGAACACCTGATGATCAACACGCTCCCAGGAGACCTACAGCAGTAGATGGAATACGAGGAGCATTTCCCTCGTAAGGTTGAGACCTACAATAGGTCAGGTCTACCCACGACCGGGTATCGTTGTGTATGATCACCTGGTGATATCAACCCTTCTTTCCGGCAAAGGAGGACGACCTGCATAGGATGAGACAAAACGACCACAAGATTTTACGCCAATTCATTAGGCGTTTTAGTCAGGTTCGTAATTCAATTTCAGAGGTTTTGACTCATTTGTTATCAGAGCCTTTAAGCAGAGTGTCCACAGTAGAAGAATTTCTGAGGACATTGCTCTGAATCCTCCTGCTAGCATCGCCGAGCTCTTCGAGATGGTCGATCGATATGCAACTGCTGCTGAAGCAGTCGAGTGGAACAAAACCATCGATCGAGACAATAAAATTCCTCAAGAGGCTGGCGAAAGTGGTAAGAAGAAGGATAAGAAGGCCAAGAAATCCAAAAACAAGGCAAAGGGACAAAAATCTCAAGCCAGCAGTTCTAAGAAGGTCTTAGCCGTAAGCGATAAGGAGCCACAAAGTTCCAAACCATACTCTGGTTGAGGCAAAAGTAAGCACCCTGAGCGGAAGATCGACAAGCCTAGGTGGTGCCTTTTCCATAAAAAGGAGGGACATGAGCTTCACAACTACCGGGTTTTCCAACGAAAACTCGAAAACTATTACTCTGGCAAATGGCCACTTTCTACTCTTGAATAGGTAGGACAAATGAGTGTTTGAAAACAGTCGGACGACGATAAGGAGATGTTGTTCCAAGATCCGCAACACACCATCGAGCACATCTATGAGGGATTGTCGACATACGAGTCAAAATGACAGCTTAAGGCTACCGAACGCGAGGTAAACTCCATTGACTCTACTCTTATCAATAAAATGCCGATATGGTCGGAAGTCACCATCTCTTTTGAAAAGAGTGACTGCTCGATCCCTTTGACTCGACCAGGTCGATTTCTGATCGTGGTCGAACCCACCATCAACAACTGTTGAGTAAATCGAGTGTTAGTTGATGGTGGCAGCTCGTTAAATATCCTGTTTATGAGTGCTCTGGACGAGATGCAGGTACCCAGGACCAAGGTAATACCTGTACGATACTCTTTTCATAGGATCGTATCGAGGTCTTTGGCTAAACCTATTGGCTAAGTTTCTCTTCCTTTAACATTTGGTTCTCCAAGCAATTTAAGAACAGAGAAAATCTCCTTTGATGTGGTCGATTTTGATACGACATATAACTCTATACTCGGACGACCAACTTTGGCAAAATTCTTAATACCCACTTGTCGACTTCCGATCTTACAAAATAAAATAACAAAAAATGACACGAGATCTTCTAGGAGAGAATGAGACTATTCTTTATTGATATGAACCGGCTATTACAGGGGGTGCCTGCGACCAAGCGGTGGACTAATTCCTAGGTACACTGAGCGTAATGCTTGCTATTCTAATGAATCGGGCTTGAAATATTAGTTTGATTCCTATTGCTATGTTTCAATTTGATACTGCTTGATCCTCCTCGTTCCATTCGTGCTCCATCTTTGAATAACCCTTAAAGAGGTGGCGGTTACTCTTGGAGAAGACATTTGTTGTGATGCATCGCAACTGGTCAGAACAAGGCGATGGTTGATGAAGTATCAACCACTTTGCAGTTAAGTGTCTGTGAGACACTTGACCGTACGATGGTTGTTTGTCAGTGACTTAGGATCATGTAACGTCGTGTGATATAGAATATATAACATGTGTAGAGAATATTCATCACACGGTAGAGAATATACCTGGGGTTAGATCCAGATGCCAGTTCATAGCTTCTACGAGCAACTAACTGGTCGGAGGCTAGGTAAAGGACCTTATCCGACCAGGGTATCTCTTATGTAACCTCTGAAATCCTTACGACTAGTTAGGTCGTGAGCCCTAGGGGTTACGACCAAGAAGATGTATAGTCTTTTATGATGTATTAAAGTAATACATAGATATTTTAATCCTCGTCAGCTAGCCTCCGAACTTTAAATGAATATGTCATCTAAACACCTTCTTCCGATGAAGTCGTATCGGGCAGATCCTCATTTAATGCCGTGACATACAAGGTGATCTGTATTCACTTTAAAGTTGAGAACCTTCCTTGGGAGATTAAAATAGTTTTTCTGTCCGTTGGAGACAAAAGGTCGTATCCGTTGGACTCTAGATAACTCTTAATTGCGGTTAATAGATTTGAAGCTATAAAATCCCCTCTGCGCTGAGCCATGAGGTTTTACGCTTTCAGATCTCCTTCAATTCTGTCATCCTCTTGCCAAAAAACTTTTTCCCACCTTCTCTGTTCTTCTTGCCCTGAAAACTTTCTCTGACCACTGTTCTAAACCTAGCCATGTTGAACTTGATTACTAAGTGGATGGTTTCTGATCTGAGCGAGAAGAAGCTCGAGGCGTTGGAAAAAGTTGGAATGCTGCCGGATAAGAGCTTGGTCAAGTGGAGGTCAGCATTCGAAGAGTACTTTTTGAGCCGCGAGGAAGGGGAAATTCCTATCTTCCTTGCTTATGTCAAGTGCGGGCAAAGGCTGCCAGCGCACAAGTTTCTCTCCTGAGTTCTGAGCGCTATGGGGTAGAGTTAGTGAACTTAGCCCCAAATTCCATCGCCAACATCAACATATTCGCCTATCTGTGCGAAGCGTACCTGGGGATACGACCGAATTTGAAACTCTTCAGGTACTTTTACTGGATGGCGAAATCGGGGAGATCCACGGCGGGACCTAGAGAGTGTATGTTGCTCCTTCACTACAGGAAGGTCGATGAGTACATCCCAATGTACTCAAAATATTCGTGGTCGGCATGGAAGAAAAACTGGTTCTATATGACGGTCACAAAAGACGATGGCCTCTACTTCGATGGTAGAAGGGTGAGCGAGAATCCAAAATAGAGGGAGACAGTGGAGAAGACAGGGATGGTCGGAAGATGGTTAGAGGCTATCAAAGACCTAAGGAGGAATGGCTTGACTTCTTGGCATGTGGTGAGGGATTTCACCATGCACCGAATCAGTCCCTTGAAGCTCCGAGACCATTCCATGCTTTGGTACATTGGTCGTGATGAAGCAATCAAGGACTCCCGAGATGGTAAGTCTTGAGAAAAGCTCTGACCAGTATAGAGTTTTGTTTTATTGATTATCTTATAGCATTGAAATCCCTTCTATCGCTTTTTTTAAGTCCTTTCCTGTAATGAAGTAAGAGAACAGATCAAGATGATCTGTGGTGGGGAGTCTAATGACAAGGCCTCATTCCCTAGTGACGAGGATATAATAATCCTCTTTTTAATATTTATCTGTAATTAGTATTATGAGTAAATATGACGTCATACGACTATTAAAGTATACCCCTTATAATCTTAAGGGGGAAGTCAATCAGGTGGTCGTAAGTTCTTCTACAATCACCCCATTGTCGTAAGTTCTTCTACGACTTCTATGTAATTGTAAGATCTCTTACAATTACCTCTGATCATAAGTCTTTCTATGACCAGTACCTAGTCGTAAGTCTTTCCAGGACTACCCCCTGGTCGTAAGTCCTTCTACGACCAGCTCTACCACGATTTCCTCACAGTTAACTGGGTCCACATGCCTGTACGCCCAATTAAGTGCGAGATTTGAGCAGTCAATATACGCAGTTATTCTCTAGAATAACTGCAGGTAACGCACCATTACCTCTGATTGGTAACCGTCACTACTACAAAACAGGCAATAGCAGACACCTCATCACAGACGGTTCCAAAGGAGCCGTCGTGTTGAACTTATACGAGCGGTTCCCTTTGGAACCGTCGGGAACCGTCTGTGATATGTCCTCATCACGAGCGGTTCTTATTACCAACCGTTTGTGATACTTCACGCACGGTTGGTAAAAGAACCGTCGTGATGAGGACATATCACGCACGATTCATATAAGAACCGTGCGTGAAGTATCGAGGCGGTTCGTAATATGAATCGCTCGTGATGAGGACAACTTATCACGAGCGGTTTGTAAATAAAACCGTCGTGAAGTATCACGAGCGGTTTTATTTTCAAACCGTCGTGATAAGCTACCATCACAGACGGCTCTATTAAATAATCGTCTGTGATATTATTATCACAGACGGTTCCCATATAGAGCCGTCTATGATATCCAACCTCTTCGTCTCCCGCGCGATGTGTCTCTTCACCATCGCACAACCGTCTCTTCGTCTCGCACGCCGACGATACATGCGTCTCTTCGTCTCACGTGCCAGTTACTCCTAATTCTTTATAAGACGAAATAATTCACCGAAGATTAAACTCCTCCCATCGCTCTTCGTCTCACGGTTTTGAGTACGTCAATCGCCAAGGTGAGCATGCGAGCGGTCGAGCAAGCACCAAGGCGAGGAGGTCGGTGATCGCCGCTCTTTCTCACGATGTCATCGTCGACCTGCGTCGGCCGTGTGACGCGAGCTCTCCTCGACCCATGGAGGACCTATGCACCTACGATTAACGTCGTACATCTTTATATCTACAATATACGTATGTACATACTACTATTTATTCTAACATCTTGAATGTATATACGTATAGTTGCAAGGCCTTGTACAAGGTGTCAAGGAACGCCCGTGGTGGCGCGTGGCGTTGGGCGAGGAGGCGATGAAGTGGCGGGACAACGGCGCTACCTCGCCGTCGTCAACCACGGCGCCACCGCAACCCGGGCTTGTTTCATCGTCGACCTCGGGCTTGTCTTCGCGCCCAAGACATGCGGCGGCCTCATGTTCCTTGAGCGGGCGGCGTGGCGACCACAAGGCCGCGGCCTCGTGCTCGGTCTCCTCCTCTACACGGCGGCGAGACGCCGCGGCGTTGGGAAGCACTACATCGGCTAGGTCGAGGACGGCCGGCCGGCCGGCGAGTGCGAGCGGCCAAGACCAACCGGAGTGCAGGCGGTGCGAGGCTCGCCGCGGACATGGTCCAGCGGCGTGGGGAAGAAGGCCGCCACCGGGCGGGTGGGCGCTGTCGGAGGATGGCCACCGTGCACGAGCAGCGGCTGCGGTGTGGAAGGGTGGGGCGACACGTCGTCTTCTGCGATGGACGCATGCGAGGATTAGGCATGAGTATACGGTTTCTTTGCAAATGTGTTAGACTATTTGCCATAAAATTTTAGTTTTTAGGTTTCTAGAAATGTGGTGCGGTGGACTATTTTCCAAATTAAATGAATTTTTAATGCACCAAAATATACGGTCCACAAGGGCGGGAGCGATTACAATTCCACGTTGACATCAAAATATCGTGCGACATATTACAAGTTCATAACACATGATGTTATGGAATAAATTAATTACAATGGAGTAATTTCTTAATTAAAATATAGTCCTTCATGATGATCGGCGCGCATATAGCTAGCTTCCTTGTCGGGTTCTTCCTCGAGAGCGATGCCGTCTCGGAAGGAGGCAACTCGTCAAATTGATTGTATTCTTCCTCGTCCACTATATTCTCAACTCCAACAATCCTTCTTTTTCCATGAAGAACTATGTGGCGCTTCTTATTTGGGTCGGTTACATAGAAGACTTGAACAACTTGGTTGCTTGATCGAATGGTTCGTCTTTGTATCCGACACGATCGAGGTCCACAGTAGTGACGCCGTGCACTTGTCGACCTTCACATGTGGGAGATGGACCCAACGTCACCGAAATAGGGGATCTTGAAAAGCACGTAGTCGAGCTCCCATATCTCCTCTATTTGCCCATAGTACGAGCTCCTCACCCATCGGCATCGAATGCATCTATCACGGACACCATTGTTACGGATCGTGCTCTTCCTATCACGAGTGCCGTATAAAATGTGTACCCATTTATGTCGTATCCTTGCCATGTGACAATTGTAAATTGTGGCCCTTTTGCCAACCATAGCAGCGTATCATCACTTGATGACCTCCCAGTCATGATTCACACCTTTACCCATTCGTTGAACCGACGGTTGTGCTCTCTCGTGATCCAAACCTCCGTCCGGTCTGGATTCTGTTGGCGCACCATGTCTTTGTGCTCGTCGATGTATGGGGACACTTGGGTCATGTGTTGTAAGACCGTGAAATGGGCCTGAGCGTACGTATCCAGATCGGGAGTGATTAATTTCCTTCCGATGGTCCCGATACCATCCAGCCTTCCCTCATGACGAGATAGAGGCACACCTATCGGTTCCACCTGAGCCATGTAGTCAACGCAGAACTCAATGACCTCTTCGGTTGCATAACCTTCGATGATGTTGCCCTCCGGTCGAGATCGATTCCGTACGTAGGACTTGAGAATTCCCATATACCTCTCGAACGGGTACATATGACGTAGGAACACAGGACCGCATATCTTTATCTCTTTCACAAGATGAACAATGAGATGGACCATGATATCGAAAAATGACGGAGGGAAATACATCTCAAGTTGACATAGAGTCGTCACCACCTCGGCTTTGTAGAGCATCTAGTCCTTGGGATCGATGACCTTACGAGCAATTGAGTTGAAGAAATAACACGACCTCAAGATTGCCACTCGGACCTTGTTCGCAAGATACCCTAATTGCAACGAGAAGCATTTGTGTCATCAAGACATGACAATCATGAGACTTCATACCAATTAATTTCAAATCTTGCATAGAAACAAGTTTCATAATGTTAGCGGAGTAACCAGACGGGACTTTGACACCATACAAGCTTTGGCACAATTCATTTCATCGGCCTTGGACATAGTGTAGCAAGTGGTGGAAGGTATGTTCGTCCTTTATCGATCTCTTTCGGTGCTAACTCGGTCCTTATGTTCATATCAACCAAGTCGCGTCGTGCGTTAACACCATCCTTTGTTTTGCCACTAATGTTCATGAAGAGACCAATCAAGCTTTCACATACATTCTTCTCCACGTGCATGACATCGATGCGATGGACGAACTTCTAAGTGCTCCCAATAAGGCAAGTCGAAAAATTGACCGCTTCTTCGGATGTTCTTCGACGGGTTTTAATTTACGTCCCTTCCCAAGCACAACATCGATATCCTTAACCATATCATAGACCTCTTTCCTCTAAAAGCCCTTGGAGTGAGCTGTCCTCCTTATTTCCGTCGAATTGTTTTTCATCTTGTTGTATGGGTGACTCTAGGAAGGAACCTACGGTGGCATATATACGATTTTGCGAGTTGTTCACTATACACTCTCCGTAGCATCTAAGCGGTGCGGAAAGCTTTGGCTCCTTTCGTGCGGCTTGAAGCCGACAAAGTTACCAAGGGCGGGAAAATCATTGATAGTGCGTAACAACATGACGCGTAAGAGAAGTTCTCTCGTTTACGCATCCCATACTTGTACCCCTTCGTTCCACAAGTGTCACAAGATCATCCAAGAATGGTGCTAGGTACACATCAATATCGTTCCCGGTTGCTTGGCCCTTGGATAAGTAGTGACATCAAAATGTACTTCCGCTTCATACACGACCAAGGAGGAAGGTTGTACATACATAGGTTCACGGGCAGTCTTTGTGTCACCGCTCATGTTACCGAAAGGATTCATTCCATCGTACTCAACCCTAACCTTATGTTCCTCGGTTCCGCACCGAACTCTTTGAAGGTCCGATCGAAGTTTCTCCACCGCGTAATCGGCAGGTGTCTTAGTTTTCCATCTTTCTTACGCTCCTCAGAGTGCCAACGCATCAATCTTGCCTCCTTTCGGTTCGCAAATAAGCGCTTCAAGCGTGGGATCACAGCAGATACCACAACACCTTAGCAGAGGTCCTTGCTTCACCTTAGCGTATTCTTACGCTTGTATCGGGATGCTTTGCACACGGGACATACATGCAAGTCTGCATACTCTTTACGATACATGATACAATCGTTCGGACATGCATGTATTCTTTCTACTTCCATTCCCAATGGACAAAGAACCTTTTGGCTTGGTAGGTGGTCTTTGGGCAACACGTTTCCCTCCGGAAGAATGTCCGCTAGGAGACCTAATAACGCCGTGAAACTCTTGTCGGACCAACCATTGCTCGCCTTCAATTTGATGAGTTCAAGTATGGTTGACAACCTTGTGTATTCGGCTTGCGGCGAGGAACAAAGGTTTCCGAGTCCTCCATTAAGCGCTCGAATTTACAAAACTCTCTCACTGTAGTTTCATACGCATCGCGTAGCATCCGATCGCATTGTCATCGCACGACCTATCGTCATCAAAAACACATCCACATCCGGCATATCGTTGACTTCTCGGCGATGTCATCATTATTAACTTCTGTATAATCGCTCTTCACGTGGTGGTCTAACATGTATACCCTTTTTGAAACCCTTTGAATCAAGTGCCCTACGATCTGCGCGGGTTGTTAAAAATCTTGATTACGCAATCAATGCATGGACAAGATACATAAATTCTATCCCCTTATTCATCATATCTGCTCCACGGCTCTTTTAAAAGCAATCGCGCCATTAATGTACTCTTCACTCCACAGTTACTTACCGTACATCGATTCGGTCCATCGCTACACACGTAACAATTAGTAGTGTTAAATTATATTAATAAACGCAAATCGTTACTCCTCCTATTAACCAAATACACTAAAATTGATTAAAGATAAACCTAGAGCAAATATAAAGAGTTAAAGATCGTTACCCTCGGAGCTCACGGCGAAAATTCCTAATATCCGCGAGATTCCTCACCGTCCTTCTCCTTGGGCCAATGAACAGGGCAAGAGAAGAGCCACAATCGAAATGCACCAGCTCCACATAAGCTTATCCCACTCACAAAAACACTCATTCACAACACCCAAACCGAGAGCTACCACCAAAGCCAAGCCTCACAAAGCAAGCATGCATGCAAGCCAAATGGCCATAAGTTGCTAGGGCAACCCACAACCAAGAACAAGGCAAGCAAAATAAACAAGCCTCCTCACACCAACACAGAGCAAAGCGTCTCAAGCCCCTCTATTCCAAAGAAGAGATCGAGGCGCTAGAGGCGGGGGCCTCGTCGAGTCTTTATATTTATAGGGTGGCATATCACGCAGGCGGTTCTTATTTCCAACCGTCGTGATGCGAGTATATCATGAGCGGTTCTTATTTCCAACCGTGCGTGATACGAGTATATCACGACGGTTCTCCACAAACCGTGCGTGTTGAACTTCTGAGACGACTCCATGTGGAACCGTCAGCGATATCCTCAATATCACAAGCGGTTAATAATAATAACCGTCATGATATACTCACATCACGAGCGGTTCTATTAACAAACCGTCGTGATGTGAGTATATCACGACGGTTCTACTTATTAACCGTCTGCGTGATATGTGAAGCTATCATGCGAGCGGTTTCACATGGAGCCGTCGCATCAAGATTCAACATGACGATTAGTAATAGGAACCGTCGTGATGAGGATATTAGCACAGATGGTTCTTCATTCAACCGCGTGATAGCGCATCTGAGCATGTATATGCAAATAATTAACAAAATGAATTTTGCCCGATAATAAATAGATGATAAAAAGACCATATCATCACGGAGCGATAAAAAAGACCATATCATCACGCACGATAAAAATTAAAGACCATATTTACATCACGGACAATAGATCGCCTTATCGTTTTACATCACAGGCGATAAAAAGGATGAGCGATCCTATCTTAGTCTTCAAATCTTCGTGACGCATTCTCGTCGGCCGGTGGGAGCGGGATCGTATCGTCTCACCAAACGCCTCCACCTATGACCTTGCACGCTCAATTTCCTCTTGTAGATGTTCGGACTCGTAATCAAGTCCCATATAACCTGAGGCCATCAACCCCGGTCTCCACAGTCTCGGCTAGGTGACCGCTCTCTGCAATGTCGAGGTCGTCCTCGACTCTCTGGGCGCATCCTCGGTGCGGACCAAAGAGTTCCATAGGACAATCTCCACGGCGAGGTTTACTCACGGATGTTGGAGATCCTCGCATCGTTTCGTTGGAGGAGGAGCTCCAATCGGCCGATGATCGCCGTTATGGTCTCCGGTAGATCGGAGGGTCTACAACGGATTGCATTGCGAATGGGCGTCTTGTTGAGCTTGGGCGAGTTGCGATCGAGAGAGTGCGAGTACACAACCATAATGTAGGCCGAAGATGTAGGACGAGAGAGAAGCCATTTGGAATTTGTGGAGAGAGAGGGATGATCAAGGATCGAGGTCCGTGAGAAATCCATCGATAAGGGTTGTCTATTTATATAAAAGAAGTAGTAAAGTCGAGCAGAGACGAAGAGACACTCGCATGCGGAGATGAAGGGAATGAGATCCATAGCATAGATGGCTCTATGATGGATCAAATGCGTGATAAGATATCACAGACGGATATATTAAATAACCGTCATTATATTACCATATCACAGACGGCTTTATGTAAGCACAAATGCGTGATATCCTCAATATCGCGAGCGGTTCCATTAAAGAACCGTCGATATCCTCACTATCACGCTTTGCGGTTATTTAATGGAACCGCTCGTGATATCTAAATATCACTGACGGCTCTATTAAAGCAAATGTCGCGATAGTATATCTGACGGTGCTTCAATAGAGCCGTCGTGATATCCTTTTATAAAAAGCGCACCCTAGGTTTTGCTCTTTACTCGTCACTTCGTCTCCCGCGCTTCTTAGGCTCTCGCGCTCTCTCGGCTCCTCTAGGGTTCGCCGTTCACCTCCCGGCCGTAAGTCCCGACGCCGCCCCTTCATCGGCAGCGCTGCCTCCGCCTCGGCGCGCGGCCTCCTCCCGTGTCGGCCTCCTCTCCTCTGCGCCCGGCCTCCTCCCGCGCCGTCCTCCCTCGCACCGGCCTCCTCCCCGCGCCGTCCTCCTCCCCGCGTCGGCCTCCTCCCTTGCACCGGCCTCCTCCTTGCACCGTGAGTTGTTGTGCGGCATCCTCTCTGTGAGTATTCCTAAAGATAATATGTGAACTGAATCTAGTACTAAAGATATGGCAAATTGATCGGTGGGCTTTGTTGACATGCTCGTGATGAACTTTGTCTTATCTGAGATTGAATGTGATAGTTAGTTGATTCTTGAGCTCTATTGTACAAATTACTTGCTCTTGTCAATTTCATATCTTTGTTAATTTGTTACTTTCGATTGAATGCTAGTTATCACGAGCGGTTGAATGCCACTTTGTCAATTTGATATCTTGTTAGTTCATTCTTGAGCTCTATTGTATTGACGAACCGTCGTGATGTGACTTTGATAGTCTTTGATAATGTGAATGAAATTGATCGTGGGCTTTGTTCAGTTCATTGTGTGATGAACTTTTCTCTTATCTCGAGATTGAATGTGATAGTTAAGATCATTTTCGTTATGATTGAGATCATTTGATTAAGCAAAGTATTGTTTAGAGCTCATAGTTTGAATTTATACTATCATATTCATTTAATGAAGAGTATAGACAATAGGATTGAGATGACAAAGACTTGTTCTTTTACAACTCTCCTTACGAGAGCACAAGCTACCATCAATCCTTCTTTATATATTATACGTTTGTGCATCATTTTCGGTTAAGTTGAGTAAACCGCTTGAATCGGTCGATTAGAGCTTACGCATATTGCTTCGTGCATATATAGATAGCAAGTAGCGACATGGCGTCGCACCATCTTCGCGCCGTCATCGGCGTCGCCGACGCGTCTGGATCTCCGAGGAAAGTGGTACGACGCGAGATGGCAGAGGAACATTGAGAATTCCTCGGAGCCTAATGACCGAATCACGAGGTCAATGCCAATGGGATCCGTGAGTCCCCAAAGCGGTGCGAGATTCCGGACCTTGTGCGGGATACTTGGAAGAGGCAGGTCCCCATCACCACCTTGGTGGGACACCGTGTCGGACGTTCGAGAAGCCGGTGTGGGACGAGTTTTAAAATCGTTCACTTTCCCGGCCCGCAGACTGGCGCGCGTGGAACGACAGCGTTGCTCTCGATCGGAAAGGCATGGAGGACCTTCAAGAGCGTGCTTGTCACAAAGCACGTGAACACTTGTCGAGCGCCCTTCACGGCGTATAAATTCTTGTCGCGGGATATATGGGGCGCCTTTGTGCAAATGAAGACGGCTTGAATTTCTTGAGGAAAGTGCGACACACAAGGCTCTCGGACACTTAACACTCACCCCACAAACTCGGCACCGCTGGTACGCAGGTAAAACCGCGCAATGGGCGGAGGGCGTGACGGAACGAAACAAGGCCATTTGCTTGAGATCACGGACCAACGCGCTCTCTCCCGTTAAGAGCGAGGGCATCGATTCGTCTTCGCGAAATCTCTTTCACAAACCGTGCAGATCGGATGAGGCCAACCGTGTGGTAAATATCTTGAACTACCTAGTTGTTAATATGTCTATAATTTCATAATGTATATAATAACATGATGACCTCTTGCGGCAAGAATTGAGTTCCGCATGTTAGAAGGCTCCTTCCAAGCGAGCGAGGAGAAGGATATACTATCTACGCCCCGGGAAACAAGGAGCACCCGGTCGCACGCGAGGCAAAGGGGTTAACGTATCTTGGAGGATGGATTCCACGACGACTCGCACGTATAGGAGCAGGAAGAGATCCAAGGCGAGTGCGACACGGTGTTGGAACATGTGCTTACTTCAAAATTTGAAGGAAGAGAACGAGTGCTTCTTGCAAAATTTGAAGAAAAGATAGCAAGATTGCGGGACCAAGTGAATCAATTACTACTCCTCAACAACGATCGCAGCGCCCGTTGTTTTGGTAGGCGATCCTCCTCAACATCGGAGTAGCGTCGCGTCCACGCAAAATTGTGAACATGATGATGTCCAATTACCTATCGGCGACATCAAGGTAATGTACATCTCGGAATGCTCCAAAGATAGACCTATAGGACGCCTTAGCTAATTGCGTATCGTTTTGTAGGAGCCGACGACCGCACACTCCAAGTGAGGATGGTTGGGATGTCTATTGAGGTGGGCGGGGTGGTGTATCCATGCAATGAAGGGATAGTGCGACGGTGCCTAGGTGGCGCGAGGTTACGCCAGGTCAGTGGACATGGTACATGATAATTTTAGGGCCGTCCATTGGAGATTCGCCGAACGACGAAATCATAACACTAGGGGATGCCCTGTATAGTTTTATTCAGTGGCCAAAGAAGGACATCGCCCTGGACCTTGCAGTGCCGCCTCAACCTTTCATGACTCCACCCCAACCATCTCCACACGACCATGCCTCTCCAATTCAACTTTTGAAGGACATCGTCACGGACCTGCAGATCGCCTCAACTTTTGATGACTCTACCCCAACCATCTCGACACGACCATGTCTCTCCAACAGGACCCTCCATGACTGCACCTCAACCTTCGCTTCAGAAGCCCGCCTCATCGGTTCCCGTGGAGAAGACACCGAACGAACAAAAAAAGTGTGCCGCCGTATCGGTTCCCGAGTCGTCTGACAGGAGGAAGACGCGTAGCGGGCAAGTCGTCCAGGACAAATCGAAATCGAAGAACATTAAGGCGCTTCCGCCTCCTAACCCTAAGAAATACTCTTTCGGAAGTCCGTTGGCGACGAGCACAGTATTAGCCCTCGCTGGATTAGGTTGTCAGAGTTTGCATAGCTGGTACTTGCAGAAGACCAAAGAGAAAGGGTGCGCTGATGGAATCACCGTCTGTAACATCCCCAAATTAATTAATGGGATTTAGTATGCATCTTATCAGCATGCTTGACATTTTGGAATCATTTGCATAAATTTTTGTAATTGGAAAATCTAAATCAAAGATCAAACATACACTTCGAATATAAACTCCAAAAGAAATCAGGAACAAAAACATATGCTCATCATCTGAAAATAATTTATTCAAATACTAGAATAATTTTCATGAATAAATATATTTTTTCCCAAATTGTTGGAACTCAATTCCACCCTAAGAAAATTCAAACCCTTTACAAAGACCTTTACTAAGTTTGAATTTAAATTATGCACATTACATCATGAACAGTAAGTTTTAATAATTGTTATGGATACTAGACATTACCAGGAGCACCTCTGATTAATTTCAGAATTTTAGGATTTTTTTATTGCTATTTTAGTGGCTTGGTCAAAGTAGAAGGGCTGTTTTGATTTTTGGTCAACTGTTGGACTCAATCCTAACTTCATACCGACCGGACCCAACTCGCCTCGTGACTCGACTGGACCGGCTAGCCTAAGCCGCACCTCCTTCTACCTCTGACCGAGCGGGCCCACCTGACAGGAGCCTCCTTCAACCTCGGGCAGGCGACACTCAGAGCGCGCCTGCCACGCGCTCGTCGCATGCTGCCCCGCTCCTTCGACGCCGTGAAACCACCGCCCTCTTCAGCCAATCCCTGAGCACCGTTCGCTCACGCCGTCCTCTTCTCCGTCCTTGGGCTCGCACAAAGCAGAGCCTGCCCCTTTCTAGCTTCTTATTTCTCTCCTCGGCCGTGGGAGAGAAGGAGGCATTGAGCCCTTCCTCGTCCCGGTAAGCATCGCCGCACCGTGCCGTTCGACTCCCCGTGGCTCACCATTTCCGTTTTTGCTAATCCGAGCCCCTCATTCGCAGTGTTTATTGCGGAACGTCGCCGTGCTCTCGCTGCCTCCGGAGCGCGCCCGAGCATCGTCACCACATCTTTTCAAAATTCGGTGAGCTCCTTGCCGCGCCACCTTGTCGGGGAGATTTCCCTCATCGCACTGAGTTCTTTTACCAAGATAATCTCCGTATGGTGCAGCCCCGAGGGAAATCGATCTCTTCTTCTCCAACTGCGGTACCTCGCCGCCACCGAGCATTTCATCAGCTCCGGCGAGCCCCGCACCGATTCTTCGCACCTGGAGCACCGCCGTGGCGTATTCGTCCGTCTCCAACCCTGAGTGGAGCTCCCCCTTCGCCCGAGCACTCCCGCCACGGTGATCACCACCGCGCCATTGCATGCTTCCGTCGCCGGACCGCATCGGCCACGCTCCTTAGTAAACAAGCACGCCGGTGAGTTCCTCGCATCACCCTCGTGCCCATGCTCCTGTCAATTTCTGTACTCTCCTTCTCCGGTGCCGTCGCGCCATGTTGTCCCCACGGCCGGCCGCCCCGTGCCCATGCCGAGCTGCCACCGAGCCGCTTGAGCCCCAAAACCGCTAACCCTGGCCTCCTTGTTCCCCAGGCTTTCCGTTTTTGTGGTCGCCTCCGCCACGCCGCCGTTTCCCCGCCGGCGACGAATCACGCCCGAGCCACCGTGGACCTCTCCTGCGACAGCCCTCTCTGTTGTCCCTGTTCATGAACCGTTGTCACTGAAAACTGGGAACCCAATGGTAAGGTTAACAATCTCTTGGCTGCCCATTAGTTCACTCCAATGCTTTGACTTTTTTTTTAAGTTTGAATCTTGAAGGAAGTTAGGAAGTTCCTTTTCAGTTAGCGTTTTTCTTTTCTATTGTCTGTTCTTTTGTCTGTTGAATTGGGCAGAGAAGGTAATCTGAAAATATTGTCATTAGACTACTGACTTTGCTAATACTTGCAGTAAGAAATGTCGTTAATTCATTTAGCTTTTAATCGCTCTTATATAATCGACAAATAGATTTTTGGTCTAGAGAGAAGATTAATTGACAGCAGTTCTGTTTTAGCAATTTAGATCTGAAAAACTTGCTATTGTAGCCTTGGGTGAGCTTGAACAGTAATCTGAAAGTATAAATTTTGTCAGTGTAGCCCTCTTTACCACTGTCTTTTACTCTCAGCTATTGAATAGGTTACTGAATCACTCAAATAAACTAACCAATTTGTAACTTGATGTTTGAAGGAAGTAACCTATAGCTTTTCATTTCAGAAAGTGTCGGTTTAACATATTTGAACAGAGAAGTGGCAAGTGAAAATCTGAAATTTCTGTTAGCTAATACACTTTTGTATTGATAGTTGAATCGCTTAGTGGGTTAACAAGAGTTGAAATCTGGAAAGGAAACTGATAGTTCTGTTGACCAACTACCCTGAATTTTCAATTCAGTACTAGTGCTGTGTTTAGACTCTAGGTCACTCAAAGCCTCTTTTAACAAATAAAAGTTTAAAATTAGTAAGAAGGTTTAGAAACCAACACTTTTGCTCTGAATTTTTCCTATAGGATAAATGAGCTGAGAAGGGAATTATAGAAAAGGTTGGTTTGTCAGAAAAACTATTGTACCCTACTGTCTTCCTGTTGGTCATATGCCAGTTTGGTCACTTTTGTGAACTAGCAAAAATTTAGAATTTAACTTGTAAGGAAGTTTAGCACTTTAGTTCAGAAGATGTTGCTATTGTAGGTTACTTGCACAGTAAACTGAAATTTATTCGGAAGGTTAGTAGGCTAATGATAGGTTTAACTCCAGTTGTTAGGTTTTGCCCTAATTCATTTCGTCTTTTGGCAAGTCTCTGGCAGCAGTAGCCAAGTCTGAAAACAAACTTGGATATTTGAGTTAAGTAGGGAGATTAAAGTTAACCTCATGTTATCACTAATTAAGGTTGTTTGCAAGTGCTTGGTAGCCTCTCACAACCAACTCATTAAGAGCAATTAGAAGTTGTTCTCATAAAAGTTCTTGTTCTCAGTTGTAGTAAGGATCCTCGCAAACTTAACAAAGTTAAAAATTTCTGTAAGCAAGAAGTTTGGTTAAACTTCACAAATGCGTACCTAATTCATTTTAAATCCAATTTGAGTGAAACCAATTTTGTTGGTTTTCATTTTTAAAAGTGCTTTAAATTGGAATAGGTTTGAATTATGTTTCTGTTACAAAAGAAAGTTGTTAATTGAATTCATTATGCATTAAGGACTTAAACCTTGATAGATTCCTAGAAAATTCATATGAGCTCCAATCGAACTGCAAATTTCCCCCTAGAATTCACCTAAAATATTACTCTACCTACCGTATGAATGTCTTGTAATTTTGAATGTTTTTAATTTTCAGCTTTATCGGCATTATTGCAATATTGGTCTTTGTTGGGTTTTTCGACGATAACGATTTATTCGCGAAATTATTATGAGTATAACCTGAGATTGAACCAGTGGTTCGGCAAAGGTGCGAGCACCCTCCTCTTGATCATATTGCTCCCAGTGGTTCTTAAATGTTTTGTGTGAGTTTTATTATCGCAAATGCATGCTATTTTGGAATATATGTTTATGGGTAGAAGTAGTTAATCTCCTAATTGCTGCATTAGCCCTCCTTTGAATGTTGATTACCCTTTTCACCTTGAATGATTAAGGATATATGTTATATGGGTTGTTTGCTAGTTTGTAGAACGATGCTTAGCCATGCTAGTAGTTGTAGCCGAAAACGGTTGATGGAGCTAGTCCATCGGCCGATGGATCGAATTGAATCTTTATGAAGATTTGAGGATTTTATGGATTGGATTATGTTGGATTTGAGGAATATACCCAGATCTTCGCATCTGTGGTTTGTGAACTTGTTGGGCATGGGTTTTATGTTCTTAACTTGGACGGGTGTAGGGTGATCATGAAATCTTGTTGTTGTTGTTGTTGTTATGGAATTGTGTAGCCCCGTCTGAGTGTTTAAGGACCGGTCTGTGGTGTGATGAACCAAGTCTTACGTGCAACCACACGCCGGGATAATGGCAAAGGCTTGGCTTAATAATTTGTTGTGTGTTAGCTATCAAAACACAATGGGATTGACAATTGTTATTGTTATGTATTTGATTGTTCTTTTGTCAATCTCGCAGGGGCATGTTAAGGGTCGCCTTACTTGTCCTTAAGGGTCTCATGTTTGATTGGGACTTACTTATGTAACGAGGTTCACCTGTGGTTAGGAGGCATTTGACTCCCACGGGGTTTCTGTTCCTCGGGTGGGTTGGTAGTTAGGACATGACATTGTAACGGCCTCGTTATGCTACCTCAGTCACACTCCTACGGAAGAGTGCATTGGCCGACATTAAGAGGAATGCATATCGTGTGGGTAAAGCTGTACAACTCTGCAGAGTAACTAAATCTATTCGAATAGCCTCGTCCTAGGTTATGGACAACACTTGTGGGAAAGCAGGCACAGTTAGTCTTTTGGAAAATTAAGTTTGGGTTATGGTTGAGAATGTCATATCTTTATGCTAGTTTGTTTAGATCTTATGTTGCCACGAATGGGATGTTCGTGTGTTGTTTATAATTGGAGATTATACCATTGATGATCATTACTTACTGCTGTAAAATGTTTTCTAAATGTTTTGCAAATGGCTAGTTAGAATCTTTATTGTTTATCTATATACAAAACTTGCTTTATGCTAAAAATTGACTAGTGTAGTAGCCTTCCTTTGATACTTACATGCATCCTTATTCTTTTGAAAGTCTCGCGAGTACAACTTTGTACTCTAACAGTGTCTATTTATTCAGGTGAGAACGACGGGTGCAACGGCTTTAACTCCAGTTGGTTGCTTGTGGGATTGTGGGCATACCAACTCGGTTATTCCCTCTTTATTTAAGTTTATCTTCGCTGCAATTTATTTGTGTTATTGTTATTTAGATTTGGCCGATTGACCCTCTTATGTAAAATTGGGACCGAAAGGTTCTATGTTGAAAATGTATTAAAGTTTCTTTTATTCTTGTACATCGTGTATGGATGTGATTGCAATGTTGTGTACTAGGATATGTGCATGTTGCCACTTGATCCTTGGGAGCTAGCATGTGACACATATCCGGTCACTCGAATCGTGTTCGTCTCACATTAAGTGTTGCGTTTACGGCGTAATCACTTAGCTTGATACGGATCCGATTTCGGGGGTCCTCACACCGTCAGATACACGGAGGACAATTTCCTCCACAAGCCGGCCCCCTTCATCGTGGGCTTCGACGACTTATTCGACCTATTCAACCTCAAAGCCCTCGATGCCTCACTTCTACGATGCTGGACACTGTAAGTGTGTACAATCAAGTTCTACATTCACGTACATTCACGTAATATAACAACTCATTGCTTATGTATAGATACATGATTAAAACTGCCCGGCGATTGAAAGAACCGGTGGGTTTCCTCGACCCACACGTGGTCTCTGAGCAAACCATCTTGGCAGACGCATCCTACGTCGAGAAATACATAACAGCAGGATTGCTTGCTCAAAACTACGGGGACTACATAATGGTGCCCTACAACCAGAAGTAAGTGCTTCACTACTTGCTATACAAATTTTATTTGTACTTTATACGCAGTATGAACTTAGGTTTAATGACTATAGCGACATAAATGAGTAGGCACCACTGGATCCTTTTAGTCATTATACCAAAGAGGAATCAGGTAGTATACCTTGATTCCCTAATGAAAAAAGGCCACGACTTCACCCTTGTGCAAGAAGTACTCGACAGGTGTGCTCATTTCCTCCATACATAACTCTATTGTAGTCTTCCTTCGTTTGAAATGGCCGAGGTTAACTTTTTGGAAACATGTAGGTCGTTCATCTCCTATATTGCCGAGGAGGGCTATACAAGGAACGAACGCCACACTTAATCACGGGACGCGATTTCGTGACGTGCTACAACACAATAATCCTATATCATACTTCGTAATAATGCGTCTCGAACCGACTATACCTATATATGTAATTCTATTTTTCAAAGGCCGCAAAGAAAAAGCGTAAAAATGTGCATTCTCGTTTGCCATCATATGCGATTCTCATGAGTGCTAGGTTGCTTGGATCCCGAGGTTGGTCAATCTCGCAATAATTGCTAATTATAAATTTAAATATATATGTGTAACACTTTTACTCTTGTTTGTAGGTTTTGAATATAGATTTAGATTCACTCGTTGTAAAGAGATCTCGGATGTTCGAGCGTGCTCTGCACCTTCATCATGACGGATATCATTGCGGCCAACGGAGAGTTTCACTACTGAACGACCTCGAAACAATTAATATATATTTGATATAGTTGTAATTCACTTTGAATAGTTGTAATTCAATGGTACACTAGCGACAATATTTGATATATGTTGGTTTGTAATTGACAATGATCACTTTGGGTTGTCAACGATTGATTTATCCGTGATGTATCTATTTTACGCTGCTTATTTTTGAGGGCATGGCTAGCAATTCTCGAGGCTAGCGAAAATTTTAAAAATTAGTTAGGTGAAGTAACTATCACAGACGGTTTAACAATCAAACTGTGCAGTGAATATGCATATCCGCATCGCTCTATTTAATAACCGTCTGTGATATACACATATCTCAGACGGTTCGTAAATAGAACCGTCCGGGATATCCTTTTTATCACAGACGGTTCTATTTACGAACCGTCTAGGATATGTGCATATCACAGACGGTTAAATAATTAGAACCGTCTGGGATATGTGCATATCATAGACGGTTTGTAAATAGAATCGTTTGTGATAATTAGATAGCATGACGGTTCTTTAATAGAGCGTCGTGATAATTAGATAGCATGACGGTTATATAATTAGAACCGCTCGTGTTGTGACTTATCACGGCAATTTTTAACCGTGCGTGATAACGCCGATTTATCACAGACGTACAAAAAACTGACGGTTCGAACCGCGTGATGACTGCTCCAACCGTCGTGATGAGGTGTGTAGTAGTGCGTTAGGCAACGTGGGGAGGTTACTACTGCGGTGATTACTACCATTATTACGGAATAATGGGGTGCCTCTTGACCCAGAACGACTACCCCTGCGCGCACTATAAAAAGACTTCAGTCAGAGAGAAATAGGGAGGGGCAATCGGTAGTGGTATAAGCACAAGTTCTTTTCATTGATTGTAATCAGGATATCCAATATAATACACACATGACTAGGGTTGTTATTCTCTCTAGATAAGGCCCGAACCTGTATAAAAATCCTCGTGTCTTTTCTGTCTGCGTGATCAATTGTGGAGACCCCCTGAATCAAACAATCTTTACATAAGATCGGTTCTAAAACACCGACACCTAGTATTTTGGCGATCGCCTCTGAAGAAGAAAAACCGAGGAGACTTAAGATAGATAACCAACTACTCTGTGATTACTACAGTCAATACGCCCCGTTATATTAAATGATGAGGCGCCTCTTGACCTAGAGAAACGGCTAACTCTCCGCACACTATATAAAGGCTGCAGACAGATGACAAAGGCACGGGGAATAGGAACAAGCAATCGGGAGGACAACAAGCACGACCAGTAGCTCAAGCCTTAGTCTTTTTCTTGATTGTAACCACTATATCAATACAATACACATAAGAGTATGGTTGTTATTCTCTCCGGAGAAAGGCTGAACCTGTATAAAAATCCCTGTGTCACTCTCTCTGCGTGATCAATTGTGGAGACCCCTCAAATCAAACAATCTTTACATAAGATTGGTTCTAAAACACCGACAGATCTAATGCATAATGTTACATCCTAAAGTAAAAGATAAGAGATGCTCAGCAGGAGTAGGGCCAAACTCGACAGGAGCTGAACTATACTACCAATGCAACTCATACGAGAAAACGACATCTTTGCAAAGTTAAGGGATAACTAGAAGATTGCTATAGGTATCCATAGAGCATAATATGGGCTTATCATTGCTGTCATCCAGGACAAACAAATATCCACTTAGCGATGCCAAACATGTCCTACACAATTTATGCAATTTTCTACATGTTTACAGCTAGAAAAATATTTTAAATGTATGAAACGAGTGCAAAATAGTAAATATTAATTTTATCTATTTAGTATATAATATTACACATTTTCCAGAATTTTCCTGGTATTTTTGGGATTTTTTGGATAATTTTTTTAAGGTCCAGGAGCAACCTTCAGAATTACTAAACCCATTAATTAATTTCCCAAAACACACAATACCAGAAAAAAATAATCCATAAAAATATGATACTTCCAAGGTGTACTAGCTCTATGGTTTCACACATTTATGGAAGCGCATATACCTTAGAAATCGAGTTTCTAGGATTAATTTAAGGTTATTGCATAAAAAAGAATAATATTAAAGCAAATAACCATAAGCAGAGGGTCTAGGTTATAAAATAACCATAAAAATATTGACTTGTCACAAAAACGGATTCTCAAAGGGTTATTTTGTAAGAATATAGGAAAATCTGAAATCCACCGTAATTTCCCAAAACTTCAGGGTTTTTTTGCAAAATTTTCATAACTGTGAATGTTTTCTCATAATTTTCAGAACTCCAAAGGCCTTTTGCAAAATATTCAACATTTCATTTTTGTCTTACCGTATTTTTTTCTTTTTTTTATTTCTTTCGGTCGTGAGCCAACCGACCGACAACACTGTTGGCCTAGCATCAAAAGGTGCACACGGGGGCTAGGTTCCCCCCAAGATGCGGGTGCGAGAGCACTAGTGGGGTGCAAGGGCAGTGCGCGAGGCGTGACGGGCGTGAGTAGCGCGCATCGGGGGCAGGCGCGAGGGCTGACGGTAGGCGCGGGTGCGGTGATGGCTCACGGGATGGAGGCGGCGGCGCGACAAAGTGCGGTGGGGACGATAGTGGCTTCGAGCGCGTGCGGCGCATGGCGCACGGAGATGGCTCCAGTGTGCTGCGGCACATCGGGCGGTGGCTCCTGGCAAAGGGCACAAAGGCGGCGCTCGGCCTCAGGCACAGTGCCGCATGCGGCGGCGCAGCCATAGTTCGGCGAGATGGCGCTCGGCCTCGGCTAACATGGTGCCAGGCTAGCATGGCCGAGACGGACAACGTTGGGCCATCGTCATGGCGTGCATGAGTGCGGGAACCAATTGCATTGTTAAATCAAGGATGCATAGTGCAAATCATCCGAGGTTAATTAGGCAAAAGCACTTACATCTCACATGATGCTGATCATGAGCAGTAGTAGCATGGGGTTGGCGACGTGTGAACGATGTTGTTCACGCACGATCCGGACTTCACGCCGACAACATCCAACGGCAACAATTCATCGAGGACGTCTGAGGATCACCATTCGCGGTCTCGTGGTCGAGAAGAAATCGAACAGGATGTTGAGTTGTGTCATACGAAACACATGATAATGTGTTGAGAAATAACGGTAGTCGTCAGATTGCTGACTTGTAGATCAATCCATACATGAACAATCGTATGAACACCAAGAGAGACAATTAACACAAGTGTATAGAGAAGAGCTAATATTTTTATTCATCTCTATATCTGTTGTACATAGAATCATTATATTTATAGCTCGTAGAGGTAAAAACCCTTCAAAAACGGTGTAGTCATTTGCCCTAAAAGGCTAAAACGCTAGGTTTCCCACTGTGCCCGTTTGATCGAGTCTCATGCCCGTTTATTGACAACACAAATCAGCCAGCAAATGATGAAATAAAAAAAACTGGACAATTGCTGATCGTCCGAAGCCAAACGTCCCAATGCAGCTCAGTGCAGACCCTTGGATCGTCCACATCCCATGATAGACGCCGGCAGCCGGCCAACCCTCTCGACGCCCTCCTCGAACACCACCCCCATCCCCATGTAGACGTGCGACTCGATGTGGCAGTGGAACAGCCACACCCCGGGGTTGTTCGCCCGGAACCGCAACGCCGTCCACCCGAGCGGGTGCAGCGCCACCGTGTTCCTCATGATCGGGTCCCTCACGTTGAACTTCCCGGCGTCCGCCTCCGGGTCGAATTTGCCGTCGCCGTAGCCGAGCACCCAGAAGTCGTGCCCGTGGAGGTGCCACGGGTGGGTCTCGCTACGGTTGTTGAGCATGTTCGAGTTCTGCAGCACCACGTCAACGACGGAACCCAGCGCTAGCCGGTACACCGTGCTGCCCACCGTTCCGTTCGTCGGCGACGGCGCGGCGATGTTGTAGTTCTTGTGGTCGTACGTGTCCGGCGGGGGACGCTGCTCGAACGCGCCACGCAGCCCGTGCTTCATCGCCACGAGGTACGGCGTGGCGGGAAACCTGAGGGACACGCCGTTGACGGTCCACTTGATGTGGTTGTCGATCCAGTTCTGCGTGTTGAGGAGGAGGAGCGTGCGGTCGGCCCTCTCGGGCGGGGGATCTACGTGGTCGGGGTGCGCGACGATGGCCCTGCTCTGCTCGACCCTGCTCGCTGTGTCGTTCCACACCGGGCCGGCCGGTGGCGCCGTGGGCGGCGGCGTCCGTGGGCCGTTGCCGGCGTAGCTCAGGATGGCCTTGCCGCTCGGCGTCTTATTGGTGGGGTCGCGGCCGACGACGTGGGACGTGGCCCAGTAGTTCCGCCTCGGGTCTTGGTCGGCCTTGACCAGGACGGAGTACGTCTGGCCGGAGTAGATGAAGAGGTTCTTCACGACGAGCGGCTTCACGTTGTATCCGTCGGCCTCCACCACCGTCATCGAATGGCCCTGCAAAGCAATTAAAGAGGGATTAGTCGAATTGGCACGTTTCAAGGATGTCTACTCTTCCAGTGAATTTGGTGTTAGATTTGGTCGCTAGCTAGGACAAAAATGTAGTTGACACATATATTCATGAACGGCACCTCGATTTCGAAGTTGAGCGACGAGAGCGACGTGAGGCTGCCGATGCGGAGGAGGTAGGTCTTCCCCGGCACGGCGGTGAACAACGGCGGCAATGCGCAGTCAGGGCGGGAGGCGTTGCAAGCTCCGCCGGGAGCCAGCGAGCAGTTGAACATTCCTCGTCCGTTGATCAGAAGAGACTGGGTAAACCAAAGGGAAAAACACGCGTGTCTCGATCAGTTTAGTATCAGACAAAGCCATGTGCACAAACAACCATGTAGGGTAGCATTGTGTAGTTGCGTTGACAAGTACCTGCGGCTCGTTGACGAAGACGAAGGGAATGGAGGAGAGCCCCGTGGCCTGCTCGTACACGCTCTTGTGCCACCAGTCGCTGAGGAGAACGGTGTGCTCCTCGTCGTACGAGAAGGGCTCGACGACGCCGTCCGGCACGGACACGACGATCATGCCGTCGAGCCCGGCCACGCGCTGCATCCCGTAGTGCGCATGGTACAGGTACGTGCCCGTCTGAAACCACGTACATACAGACACACACCCAGAGAACGATCATGCATTGGCCAAGAAAACAGATTTACATATACGCTATTGTACAGGTACGTGTATGGTAGTTTCTTTCTTACCCTGTCGACGACAAATCTGTAGGTGAACGTCTCGCCGGGCAGGATGGGGCACTGCGTGACGCCGGCGGTGCCGTCAGCCCATGGCGTGCCAATCTGCAACACATCGACGTACATTGCATCTGGCCGTCACTACTACATTGTAACATGAGAACAACAACACTGATGCAAAGCTTGCAACGCCGGCCGGCCGGCAATGTTTGGTTTGGTGGGTCGTACCTGGCGGATGCCGTGCCAGTGGATGGCGGTGTTCTCGGTCTCGAGATGGTTGCGGACGGTGACGACGATGGTGTCGCCCTGCGTGGCGCGGATGGTCGGGCCGGGCGCCTCGCCGTTGATGGTCACGGCGAGCTTCTCGAAGCAGTCCGGGGACTTGTACTGGTACGAGATGTCCCATGTGTGGTGGTGCACTTTGGCTTCGGCCGCGAACGCCAGCGAGCAGAGATGTCAAGACTAGAAGACCGAATAGCTAAAATTACGAAATCAAACACTGCTTCCTCAAAAGAAGGTGAAAAAAGGAGAAGGGATGTCTCGGGCGGCTCCGCCTCCCCCACCGGCCTTCCCCTTTCCTCGCCTCTTTCAGCCGCCTCCGACCACCATCACCCGCCCCTCGCTCTTCCTCCACCGCTCCAGGAGCCTGGCTATCTCCTCTGATACCTAGGGCAAGGAAGGGATGTCTTGGGCGGCTCTGCCTCCCCCGCCGGCCCTCCCCTTCCCTGGCCCCACCTAGTCGCCACCGGCCACCATTACCCACCCCTCGCACTTCCTCCACCACTCCAGGGGCCCGGCAGTTTTCAAGACCCGCAAGTCTTCGTCGCTTGCAGCACCCTACTTCCCCCCCTCCAGATCCAGATCTGGATCAGCTTGGGAGGGGCTGACACCGTCGCCTCCACTCCGGCGCAAGTGGGCCTCAGTGGAGGTGTCGGAGGTCCCCGCGTCCTCCTTGGCTGGCTCTCCAAGGCTAGGCAGAGCTGGTATCACGGTGGGAGAGGCCGGGGTGGCGGGCGCGGCGGCGGCACCTGGGATGGCGGGCGCGGCGGCAGCACCTGGGACAGCGAGCGCAACCGGGCCGACGGGCGCGGCTACATCTGCAGCGGCGGGGAGGACCGGGCTAGAGGGCGCGGCTGCACCTGGCTCGGCGGGAGTGACTGGACTGGTGGGCGCGGCTTCTCTCGGCTCGACAGATTGTGGAGGGCTTCTACAACATCCGTCGACTCAGCAGGTGAGTTACTCCCAAATGCTCTTGCTACCCAACCACCACCACCCTACCGCCATCAAGACCACCTCCCCTCGGCCACGGCTACTGCTACGATTCGGGGGAGTAAAGCCAGCAGATCGCCTTCAACAGACCTTTCCTCCTACCAAGACCACCCCCTGAGGTAGCTCCATTCCTCTTTCTTCAGCAAGTCCGCATTCAACGCCGAAGTGCAAAAGGGGAAAGGTCTTCTTTCCTCCCTGTCGCCTCGCCATCCCCCTATTGCTCACCCCTTCGTGGTAGTCATAGCTCGGCGCCCATCCCATCAGCATGTCGCTGGAGGTCCTCCACGAACTCCCTCTTCGTCGGGCAAAGCCATTGCTTGCGGATAAGAAGAGGGGTGGCAGAGAGTAATGAAGCCATACTGGTGGCACCGTGAAGACCTTCAGCGATCTCGGGCATCACGTCAACGACATTTCCCCAAGCAACTCTCCTCTGCAGGGCACCTCTCGTTTCTCAATAAAACGAGAGGTAAATGCTTCATCTGCCTTGCTCCGGATCACAAAGCTTCATCTTGCCGAGACCTGTTGGTGCCTCTCTGCCTCGAAGCGCCACCGCAGGCGCGCCGCCCACGCCGGCTTCCCGACCTTCCTCTCCGAGCAGCAGGCCTCCACCACCAGCAAGTCGACCTCCGTCCAACCAAGGCCAACCAGTGACCATGGCGTTCCTCGGAGCACCTGACACCATGCCAGAGGAGGACTACTGTGTCTTCAACAACACTCCTCAGTTGGCCAGGGATTGTGCCGACTGGGAAGCGACCGCGCTGGTGGCCTGGGTTCTGGAGGAAGGCTCGTCCGTCAAAGATGGCAAGGTCACTGAAGCCTTTCGTTGGCGTTTCGATCTTCGCCGCACCGACCTGGTGGTTTCTCACCATCACCGGAGGAGTTCCTTGTCAAGTTTGATAGGAAGTCTCACCGGGACAGGGTGCTCGAAGCTCGGAAGTTCAGGCATGAAGGTCTGGAGCTCCATGTCTGACCTTGGCATGCCGTCAGCCACGCCTTTGGTGCAGCCATGTTCTTCCGGGTGCGCCTCTATCTAGAGGGCGTTCCGGTACACGCATGGCGGCTGGAGCTGGTGGAGCGCATCATTGGCCGGAAGTGCTCTCTTCAGTGTCTCGAAGGCATCTCGGAGGGCAAGGAGGACACCAGAACGCTCAATGCGTGGGCTTGGACGGCTAACCCCAGCTCCATTGCCAAAGTGGTGTGGATCACCCTCGCCAACCGGAGTGGAGAGGCCACACACCCTACGTTGGAGGTGAGCTCCAGTCCACCGGACCGGTGGCGGCGTGGACTCTCTTTTCGGGTCATCATCCACCTGGACTACATAGAGGATCACACTGCAGCGCCCCTCGATGACTTCATCTCCGCGACGGATACTGTCCCCTATGAACCGATCACCATTAGGCTTCTCTGGTGCCTCGGGGCTGTGGATGGCACGCCGGAGTCCAAGCCTGGGAAGCCAGGGGAAGGAGGTGGGGGCCAGAAGGACCGTGCCCGGAGCTGACCCCAACCTCCATGCCGCTCGGACGGCGACGAGCACCCCACGCGCTTCACCCTGAGGCGCAAAGAAGATGGAGATGATGACCACAACGATCGCCACAATCGGGGAAGCCGCCACACGACCAGGCAAGCCAGCTCGGGTGGCGGCAAGCTTTGGGGAGGTCCGGGCCGCGACCGAGATCGGTCCCCCCGTCGCAGGCATGCATATGGCTACAGAGATAATGGGCGCCGTCGACCTGCACCGATGGGAGGGGAGGTCCAAGCGGAGCATTTCCCAACTGGCCCTGAATGCTTCGCCCCACCCCACCCCCACAAACCCTCTCCGGCAGAGATCAAAGAAAAGGTTGACAAGACACTACAAGACCTCTTCTCTTCCTACGCCAAGCAGCTAAGGGAGGCGCTTCATCAAGTCCTCGGCAGTCGGCCCCTTCTAGCCTGGAGTAGTGGCTTGAGGGGAGGGATGATTGGCTCCGCAAGGCGGAGGCTTACGTCAAGGAACCAAACTCACAGGTGAGCAAGCTTGTCTTGGCTAGATCCTCCCTACTCGCCTTGCCAACACAGGGGCCACCAGGGGGCGAGGCTACCTCCCTTGCTAATGGAACTCTGTTTCCCGAGGTCACATCGGGAGGATTGGCGGACAGCACACCTCAACCTAGTGCCGCGCGATCTCCCCCACCTCTGTCGCAAGGGCTGATCTGCGTGGCGCACACCATTGAGCAGTATGGGTCAATAGGCTCTCCTATTCTCGGCCAAGACAAGGGCTGCACCGGGCTGGACACAAAGCAGAATCTCGTGCAGGGCACAGGGATAGCGCAAGCAAACCCTGATCAAGAAACCGCCAATGTCAATGGGCTCTCGGGTGCCGAGCTCAACACCTCAAGCAAGCGAAGTGGAGCGCTCCAGGTGGAGGACCAGCTATTCAGCAGACTAGAGGAGCCACTTCTTGCGGCCCCCTTGGTCAAGTCCACTTGGTCGGTGAGGAGGTTCGACCTCACGGCGGTCCGACGCAGTGTGCGTCTAGCTCAAAAAAGGCGCACCGGGAACATGCTTCAAAGGGCACAAGAGACGCTAGCCGACAAGATGGGAATGCTGCAGGAAGGGGCAAACTTCAACGGAGACACTCTATCACACTACATGAAAGCTTTTGATGGCCCACTCAACCAGCAGGCCATAGCGGTCCTTTCTAGTCTGTTCAAGCTTGACCGTCACCTTACAGCCCAAGTGGACGACTCTCTTGCTGACCTTGGAGGCCTTGACATACTGGAAGGGGAAGGTCCACTTGACGCTATACCTCAAGTGGGTGACTGTACCGGCATCCTCACGGCCGGTCCCGCAGGGGCCTAGGCGAGCGGGTACCAGACAACGATGATGACGATCACATCTTCTATGATAGATCACAGGCTTTACCGCTTTTTCTTACCTGTCGCCTTCGTTTATCTTTATTTTCGCCTTTCGGTTTCTAGCTGGCGTCCTTGTAACAACCTTGGTATCAGTATTTAGGGGTGCAATGCTTGTCGCAAGTTCTTCTGTGAGTCTCCTACTACGCCCCTTCCTTCGAGCCTCCGTCGGTTCAACCGCCAACTCGATTGGCAACAACGCGTCAAACCGATATCTTCTTTGCCTCGCGTCTGCTTCCTCAACCCTACAAGGGTGGAACAAGTTCTCCCCACGCTCGAGACTCACCGCCGTCATCAACACCACCATTTACATCAATACCACCTCCAGCTGCTTTCTCCCCTCGTATTGGTTGTCAGTAAGGATCTGTGCAGTCACAACACAGGGGACCCAGAGAACCGACTGTCGAACCCGGGAGCGAAGGATCCCGAATTCTCTATGTTTATACACTAGTCCAGGATTTCCAGTGCACACAGTCAACAAAAGTGATAGCAAAATCATATCACGCTCTTTATTAATTATAACTCAGAGTTTTATTACAAATGGGCCCGAGGCCAAAAAGGAAAAGAAGTAATACAGCGGAAAAGTAGTAGTAGGCCACACGACTTGCCACAGGCAATCGTCTGGGGACGTAGCCTACTCGTCAAGATCCTCACCGTCCTGATAGAGGTCTCCTCCTGAATAAAGATTATTCAGCAAGAGTAAGCACAACTTCCGTGCTTGCAAGTTACACCCAATATTGAAAGTTAATGCATGCATAAGGTAAACAAAGGGTAATGGCAGGGTTGTTTTTCATAAACAGCATTGTCAGATTAAATACCATTAATAGTTTTCTAAGGCCAGTTTTTAATATTATAACTGAAATCAGTGATTAAGATGACAATGAATAGTGGATAACCTCCATTGAATGAATGGTGAAGGATACCCTCCTATCACTTGGCTAACCGTCCCATTTTTCCATAGGATTAACCATCCTAAGATCATGTGTGGAAATCATTTTATAAACAAAAAACAAGTCTAACTTAGAGTGGCTTTGCTAGCATGTCCATGACCGCGGACGCGGCTATTCGAATAGTTTCTACTCTGCAGAGTTGGTACAGCTTTACCCACACGAGATAATATGCTTTTAATGTCGGCCAATGCACGCTTCCGAAGGCGTGTGATTAAGCAATTATCATGAGGCTGTTACAAAGCAACGTCTTAATGTATTTATGCCCGCTAAGGTTTCGCTACCATTGGACTAACCATCCTCCGGAAGCCCCCTCTTGCGCCTGGTGGGACTAATGTCTAACCAACACCCACACATACAACATAGCACAAATAACACTAAGACACCACAAATTATTTAGCCAAATCTGTCCTATTCCAGACATGTGGTGGTACGGTAAGGCGTAGCAAAATCCGCTCAAAGACCGGTCCTTAATTGACTTGGGTGACTTTCCATTTAAATAAACCCATGGGCCTTAATCCTAACCAGATTAGGCCCGTGCATGGACCTGCACCCACCATACATCCATCTCGCCCAAGTCCAAACCCATTTTATTTTATTTAGAGTGAAAACCTCTTAATAAGCCTTTCGTGGTAAAACAATACCACCGAAACAAATTTAAATAAAACAAATTGTAAAGATTTGGCTAAACCCTCCCAAATAAATGTGATCTAAGCATGGCTAAGCATATGACAAATTTTAGTAGTATTTTGCCTAAGGGTGACATGGTATTCATATTCAATAATCAAATTGGTCATACAATGAGGATTGGAATAACTATATACAAACAAGACATTTAAACAATTATATAAACATATGCATGCAATAGTAATTTAAAACAATAATTAAATAATTTAAAATACTGGGAACAATATGATCAATAGTGTAACTTGCCTTCGTTGAAGTCTTGAAATTCTAAATCGTCGGAAGGATCTAACTCTCCGGAGTCGTCGAGGTCTATACGCGAAAATACGACAAATTACTTCAAATTCAAATAAAATTAAAAAACTCAGCTCAAAATAACTCCAAATTGAAATATTTTGCTTTAGTTAGCTAGATTATGATTTTAGACAAATTTTGCAACTTGAACCACCCAATTTGGAGTTCAGATGCAAAAGATATGAATTTTTGAAGTTTATTACAAAATCTGGAATTTAATTGAATTTCTAGAATTAATTTTCTACCGGAAAATCAATTTATTGCGCAATGCTGACGCCAACGATGAATTTCTGGAAATTTAAAAGAATTAAAAGAATTATCTGACAAGCGGACCCCACGTGTCATAGACACGGTCCACGTGAACCAAGCCCACGGGCCTTTGGTTCGGAAGGATGGGTGGACAGTGCCACGCGGGTGCTGACCCAGCGTGACACACGGGCGCCACGTGGGTTCCGGCGCCGAGGTGGCGCCGACCTGGCGACGGCGTGGTCTAGCCACGTGTGCCCGACGACGGAGGTGCTCCGGTGCGGGACCTCGCCGGCGTTTTACGCCACGGCGAGCAAAATAGTGGTGCGCAAAATGTAGAGGGGATCCGTGCGAACTTGTGGGTTACCAGAACGGCGACAGAGCTGGACGGGAAGGTCGTCGGCGACGGCGTTTGGCGGCGGCGGCGTGCGGTCGTCGACGAAGAAGATGATCCCGAGGTCCTCCGGCGAAGTGGATGTTGGCAGCGGCTTCGCACTGGTGAGGTGATGACGATGATGCCGTCAGCGGGGACGGAGGAGCTCTGGTGGCGCCGGAAACGGAGAAGAAGCGTAGGTTTTCGCCGGCGGGGATCTTCGGAATTAGGGCGCTACGGTGACGGAGACGAGCTGTGGTTGGTGGCGGTGTGTTGTGGGGAATGCGGCGGTCCCGGCACACCTATTTATAGGGCGCGGGCGTGGCCGAGCTGCCGTGGAGCTCAAGAAGGTCCCGACGAGTCCGCGGAGGAGATTCGGGGATTCGCGGCGAGAGAAAGGAAAGAAAGGGGCGTGATGGATGCGGCAATGACCAGGGGTTTAAATGCGTGCGGTGATCACGGAGCTGCGGCCGGATTCGCCTGGTTTAGGAAGGTTCCGATTCGGCATCAATGGCGGCGTGCGCGAGAAAGGAAAGAGGGAAGGAGGAAGAAAGGAAAGGAAGAAGACGACTCGGAGTCGTCCGATTTTGATCGGACGGCGGAGATAGAACAAGCGAATCGGTAAGTGAGGATCGGGCATAGCCGTTGGATTAAAATCGGGCGGTCACGATAGAACGAGGGGAGGTGCGAGTGAATAGCTAAGTGGTCGTTGCACGAGGGCTGTTGGATGTAGAACTGACGGTCCCGATTGAGTGAAACATCCGGACCTTCTGAATGCATCTCGGAGTTCTGGCCGTTGGATTTTAATCCGACGGTTGGGACGTGTCGGTGCGGGCGTGAGAGAGAGAGGGAAGGAAGAGGCCGACAGGTGGGACCCGGTGTCAGCGAGAGGGAGGAGGCGGCGCGGCGGAGCGGGCTGCGCTCGCGCGGGGATGGGCTGGGCCGAGGCGGTTTCGGCCCGAAGACTGTTTAAGGATTTTCTTTTGATTTCTGATTTTATTAATTGCTGATAATTCAATTAAGCTTTAGAAAATAGCAAATTAAGTCCACAATTTTTGAGAAAATTCACAGAAATTCTCTGAGGCATTTAGGACTTAAGAAAAATATTTCCAGCTATTATCTGGTAATAGATTTTGCAATTAAATTTGTTTAGCTTTACTTTAATTAAGGAAAAGCTTTCGAAAATTCCACAAAAAAACCAATAAAATAATTAAACTTTATTTTCAACTGAATTTGAAATTTGGGCTATTACACCGACTAAGTTCGGTGTCATTTAATCATGAACAGTCCAAAACTCAACGTCATCTGCTGGAACGTGCGTGGCCTCAACACACCGGCCAGACGTATGACGATCCATGAGACTCTCTCTTCCACCACATGTCACATTGCATGTCTGCAAGAAACAAAGCTACAAGTAGTGGACCAAGGGTTAGCATACTATCTAGGAGGACACAAGCTGCACAACTTCACGCAAAGGCCAGCCTCTGGCACTCGTGGCGGCATTGTAAGGACCCGGGATTAACATCCCAAATCCTCTGTGCATGTGGGGACCCCGGTAATTATCTCCATAAGACCGAGATTAGGCAAGGTCTTAGGGACATAATTACGGGTCTCCGGTAAATGAATTCTAATTTAACTCTATCCAAGTGAGAGGCTTAGCGAATACTAGAGCCTCAACGATCATCTTGCTTGCTCCCTTGAGCGCTACATGATTGTCGATTCTCCTCGATTCAAGCACTACACTTAGTGAGTTGAATGGGAATTCATCAACAACGAGTATGACTTATATTGGCTCCCAAGATCAACGACCAATATACTCATACCCTCATCCAACGTTGATTGCATCCATACAACACATACAACAAGAGATTAAAAGACATACCGCATAATAGATAAAGTCTACGATTTATTACATACGGTGACCGCCAAATTCAAAGTAAAGTATCAAGTAGCGTGAAGTAAATAGATAAAACAAAAGACCAGCGATGGTATGCCCATCACCCATCGACAACCGATGGGGTTAAATGGTAGCACACTACTCATTAGTGTCACCCAAGTCAACACTAGCGAGATCATCATAATCATAACCTTCCTCACTTGAAAAGGCCAGCAAACATCTGGCTGAGTACAAGTGTACTCGCAAGTCTTACACAAATAAAAATAGTTATGCATAAGGGTCATTCAAAGGATGGCTCATATTGGTTTAGTTTTGCGAAAGAGACGCAACAATTAACATCCTACACATACTAGTTTTTCATGTGCCCATTTAAAATCAGATTTGAAGTAGAAGTAAAACATGTAGTAAAGCATTTCAGTAATAAACAATTGAATCATACAAAGACCAAAGTGGCAGCCCACTTTGATGTACTAAACACATGAACATCCCGTCCATGACGAATACCAAGTTCAACCACAATTTTAATTAAAAGTCTAACAATAAGCGACCACAAATTTCAAGCGGTCATCCATAACCGTGGACACGCTATTCGAATAGATTAATACCCTGGGGTGTACTACTTTACCCACACGACTTGATTAGCCCGTAAGCCTCCAGAGGCCTCGAAATAGCACACTTCCTATGGTATGCCGGTGGGTAAATCAAGATACATCATTTTCAGAAGAAAGCCCTATTGAGCTAAGTCCCCTTGTGAGATGGTTCCTTGCCTAGTACAAGCGTCGATAGCCCTTGCTAGGGGCTCACAAGTTATATTGGAAATACCGATGCAATCAAAACAAAAGAATTGGTGCTCCCTTGCACACTATAAAGGATTACATCGGCTCCTCAAAGAACATAGGATTTCATGGTCGCTATGCCCTTACGCCACCAAGGACTTAACACAATAAAACCCTCCCCTACTTAACCATACGGCACCCATACACGCGTGTGGCAAAGACGAGTGTTGCTTGAACAGTAGGTACCCAAAGTTCGGTCCTCAATTGTCCAGACAAGTCCTTCCACTTACCCAATGCTCGTGCACAAAGCACCATCACTAACCAACACTTGTCCGGACCAAATCTCAGTTAAAAATGACAAAGTTTAACTCATAAAACAACTACAAAGATCTGAAGTAAAACATAAAGTAAGAGTTGTGTGTATCCCAAAACCGCCGGGTTATTCCGACGATCGAACTACAGTATCTAGACTTGCATGGCTAAGCAATTCTACAACCCATAATTCACACATCCTATCTTAAGCATATAGGAGTTGGCATAATTCAAGATTAACCTCAAGCATAGGACATATCTAAACTACACATCACAAAAATATTGACATAATCAAAATAGCATGCAAGCAATTATCATTGCACTATCTTAACCAAAAGCGGGATCAAATATGATGAAAAGGAAAGTTCAAATGATGCTTGCCTTGCTGGTACAGTAGCTGCACGCTCTCGTGAGCGTAAGTGTCGATATCAATATGCTCGGATCTATATAATTATAACATCAAATAAATACCAGAAAACAACTCAAAAACCAAAATGCTCAAAAATGCATGATTTTTCTACAGTAGTTAGGTCATGATTTTAAATGATTTTTGGTGAAAGAATTATTTCACTTTGATTTAGCATGTGAAAGTTATAATGGTTTGAATTTGATTTCAATAAGCCGTCATTATATAATTTAATTATGAAGTGAAATTTTGTAGAACGTTAAGAGTACGTGGATCACATAGATAAATAGGCAATATTATTATAAGTCAAAAACAGTTGAGTTTGTCCTTTTTGGAGTTTTTATGATTTAGTTATTGATTTTCAAAGTTATCAGCCTTTTATAGTATAAAAATAATGGAGTTAAGGAGTATATTCTCCCAAAATAGTTTCTGTGACAGAGGTAAGGTGGAGACCATTTTTAGAATTAAGTTCACTGAAAATGAAAATTATCAAAAGTTGTCTCACTGTTTTTGGAGTTTCCAATACTTACTTATGTATTTTTAAAGATTTCAGTCCATTTTCCTATTGTAGAGATAATGATTTTAATGAATAAATTTCCAATTAAAGCCCTCTGCTACAGAGACATGTATGAAACTAATTTTGATAGGAAGTACATTAAGAATGTAAATTTCGTATGGTTTGATCAATTTGAAGTTGAAATGATTTAGTTATGCATTTTAGAAGTTATACATATTTTTCAGTGTGTAAGAAAAGGGTTTTCGGATTTTACAAACATTAGCTACTTTTCTCACCGAGTGCAGCGCTAGCGCATGATCATCGACCAGTGCCTCGCTGCTCGTCGCCCACCATGAGGCGCACACACGCACATCCCAGAGCTAGGATCGCGAGCCGTTGGATCAAGATCCAACGGTCCACAGTCGAAGTGCAATAGGACGGTCCGAATGTCTCACAAATCCAACCCGTCCCTTTCGCATCTGACGGTCCAGATTGATTCCAGTTCATTTGATTTTTCTTAGCACGTGTTTAATGCCCTGGGTCCACACGTCAGTCTCTGTGGCTTTAAAAATCAGTGTGCTGGATTTCTGTGCAAGGTCCCACTTGTAAGCGACACATTAGGACGGCTAAGACAGTATTTAAAAGCTAATGATTGGGTTAACGCGGCAAATGACTAAGCTACAGTGCCTGTCCTAATACGGCACGGCAAAACGCCACCGCCCGCTTGCCCGGCGGCTCGCCGGCGCTACGCGCCACGGCGGAGCCCGCCACTTGTCGCATTAGCTCCGCAATAGTCTTGCGCATCATAAACATGTGGTCTCGCCGGCTGAGCCGGCCTGTACCGGCGGCTAGCCGGAGATGAACGGAGGTGACTCTTACGGCAAAAGTGCAAACAGCGATGTACAGCTCCGCAGCGACAACCAAGCGTGTGCCCAGGCCCTAGGGACTAAGTGGAAGTTACCTGAGCTAAATGGAAGCTCGGGGAAGCTTGGAGATGGCTGGAGCAGTGACGGCGCCGGAGAAGACAAGTGCGGCAAAAGGGGCTTCACGTGGATAGGAGGCCTTGAGCAAAACCAGCTAAAGTGAGTGGTCGGAGCAGATCAAGGGTTACATTAGGAAGCTACTAGAGCAAGGAATCGAGAAAAGACTTACCGGAACAAGGTAGGAGACGAAGGGGTGTTTCACGGCCGAAAATGGTTAAGTCCTCAATTCGCCGAGATCCTGTCGTGCATTACCCAATTAGAGTTAGGGGTTTAGATCAGTTGTCTAAAGCATGCAAGATGACGCGGTGGTTTGAGGACAAAACCTTTTGGAAGTGAGAAATGGTACGAGGATGTCACTCGGTGCGTGCTCAGAGCTACGAAAGTCACCAAGGTGGAACCAAAGCTACAAGTCATCGCAAGAGCTAGGGTTAGCAAAAATGGAGAAGGCATGGAAGTAGAAGAGAGGGGAAGCACCGGTGGAAGCTTACCCCAGAGATGAGCACGGAGAGCTTCCCTTCTCACCGCCGAGAGGAAGAGTGAGGAGAACTAGGGTTCAGGGTGTCTTATGTTCGGGCGATGACGGAGATGGAGGCGGCGTGAAGTGAGGAGCTCCAGGAGTGGTTGCATGCGGCGGCAACACACGCACTAACGGAGCTGCACGGCGGGGAGCAGGCGGCGCGGCCGCGTGGCGCCGGTGTTACGGCGAGAGATGCGACGGGAGGAAGACGGCCGACAGCTCGGGCCCACCGGTCGGCTCTCCGTTCAGCGTAGGAGGAGGACGTGGTCCAATAGCGGCGCTAGATCTCGTCGGAAGGTTGGGGTTTAAAGAGGTTAAGTGGCGCGGGGCGGCGGGTACGCCATCCGGTGCGTTCGTTTTCCATCGGACGGCTCACGTGAGGTGCATCTAGTTGATTGGGCTCGACCCGCGACTTGGGCTCGGTCGGAGGAACGATGAGTGGGTTTAGGTTTTTCAAGTTTGACTGGAATTAAAATCTGTCTAGCAACTTTGACCGGGTTTATAATTAGAAATAAATTCCTAAAATCATGAAATAATTTGTGGGGTTCCTGGGAGTATATAGTTCCATAAAAATTATAAAACCCTACTGTTCATAATATAGTTTGTGATATTTAAATTCAAACATGTTGTATGTCTATAAATGTTGTTTGAATTTTAATGAGGTTCAAACTAGTCCCAAAAATTTGGGAAAAAATATATTAATTCCTAATAATTAGTGTAGTATTTAAATAAATTGATTTCAGATGATGATCACAACTTGTTATCACTGATTTGAATTAAAAATTGAATTTTGATGTGTATGTTTACCTCAAATTAGATTTTCCAAGTACAATATATTATGAAATGATTTGAATTTGATAATGCATGTTAGTGAAATACATATTAATCCAATTTAATTAGTTGGGGCTGTGACAGTGCATTCCTTAACTAGTCCCATGATCAGTAGTTAGTTCACACAGTAAACAAATATGATAACCAAATCATATCACAACTTTATTAATAAATACCAACAGAGTTGATTACAAAGGAGGCTTACAGGCCAACAATAAAATAAACACAGCGAAAGACGAAGAAGTAGTAGGGTCCAACAATTTTCCACAGGCAATCGACTGTGGTAGCGGCCTAGTCGTCGGGATCCACACTGGTAGCGAAGTCTTTCTCCTCTGAAATTTGTTTGCATAAAGAAAGTATGAGCACAACTTCTGTGCTCGCAAGTTACACCCGTCAAATAACATAATGACATGCATATATGGATGTAACAAAGGATGACTTGGTTGATTTGCATAAAGCAGCATTTTCTTTAAATACTTGTACTAAGTTCCAAAGCAGTTATTTTATAACTAAAAATTTATTTTATAAATTCTCAATTTTATAGTCAGATAACATTCACACATGAATGGTGAAGGATACCCTTCTATCACATGGCTTCCTGCCCAACTCCCATTTGGATAAACCAGTTTGAAGAAGTCTTTTTCAAACAAAAATCAAAGTCTAACTTTGAGTGGTATTGCTAGCATGTCCATGACCGCGGACACGGCCATTCGAATAGTTTTACACTCTACAGAGGTTGCACAACTTTACCCACATGACACAAATTCTCTAGTTTGTCCGGCACATATCTATGCCACCGCTCACTACCTTGGGTAAGCGGTCTAGAGCACGTGGCAAGGCTTTTACAAAGCGCCATTCCACCGTAGTTACCCCTCGCTAAGGTTTCGCCACCCCCTTTTGTAAGATCGAGGAGGCCGACTAGAGGGGGGTGAATAGGCGTTTTTAAAACGTCTATGCGCTAAAACCGATTACTAATGCGGAAGCTAATACAAATACGGTTTTGCACAAATAAGACCTAAGCCAACTAGGTTCACTAGGTGCACCAACAACAAGTCTAATGATAATAATCAATTAAGCAAGGACTTGTAAGCAATTCAAGAATACTATTGCAATCATACACAATGAATAAACAATTTAATACATGGTATATAAATTACACAATGTAAAATAAGCATTCATACACAATGAATGTAAATGCAATAGTAGAGCAATAGAGATCACACCACAAAGACAAGTCGATGTTTTACCGTGGTGTTCGGGGACTTGCCGGTCTCCCCTAGTCCACGTTGAGGGAAACCCAAACCAATTGGGCCGACTCCACGAATTAAGCCTTCCTCCGAGGTATCAACACCTCGCTCCACTAGGGTTGCTCTTACTCCACTCCGGAGATGATGAGCACCAAGCCACTCACAAACACCGGGCCTTCTCACAAGCTTCACTTGAGAAGATCACCGGATCACGACGCCTTCACGCCGTCTAGGTGTCGGCAAACACCAAAAGTAATAAGTCAAAGCCTCTCGCTTGACTCTCACCAAGTGCAACTACTTATGTAGCCTTTAGAAATCAAACTTTCAAATAGTTTTTATGAATTAAGCTTTTGATTTTGCAAATGAAAACATATTTTCGAGACTTTTCACAAAAAGAGCCAAATTGAGCATTTGATGAAATCTATATCATCCAATTGAATGTATGAGTCATAAATATCATTATGGACCTATTCATGTGAATAATTTAGGCTCAAATGGCTAAACTCACTTAAGTGTTAGAAGGTGGCCTTTATGGTCAAACTAGTATTTTGGATGAGTTTCGAAATCAAATAACTTTTGATGAGTTGGTCTTTTCAAAATCATTTGAGTACGAAAAAGGTTTAGAATAGCCAACTCTAAGATTTTCTTTTTGGGACAATTGTCAAATTCCTTTTAGAATAGATTTTACACAAAAATCTAGTTTAGGTCAAAAATAAGATTCTAAGTTCTAGAATTTTGGGAAGAAACTCATTTTCATTTAAGATATGTTTTTCTTGAACCAAAACCATTGGTAAACCTTTGAAATGCATTTGTATACATTTTGCAACTAATTTTTCAAAAGATATACTAATAATTTCAAAATTTTGACTTTTTGGCTAAATGACTCATTTTGAAAAACATTACTAGCACTTATTTAATTTGAGCACACTTAGGGATGTGATATACATGTAAATGACTTAGCACTCCCCTTTAATGTGCCACAACCATCTTGCTCTATATTTTAATAAATAAGATTTAGCACAAGAGTAAGAACAACCCTTTTATAAAATTTTCATGAAATACAACCTACACAAGGTAAAAGGCTAGATACTTCAATGTAAATACTTGTTACCGAGATAGCATTGGCTCATGATGTGAATTATTTATCCTCAAGCTTGGGTCCAAATAGACATATAGTGGAATCCACCTCTTCATGAATAAGCCAAACCTCCAATGCATCTCCAAGTACCTATTAAATATTTTAAGCACATTTGGTACCCAATACTTGGTTGGGTCCATGAATGTTAGTCACAATGGATTTGGGCACCCAAATGACCCTAGAATTTATTTTATGTAAACTAACATTCCTAGCAAATACGTTGCCATTTCTATCCTTCCTAAGCAAATAATCATTATTATAAATAATCGGCTTAGGAGTGATACTTTTGGGACATTTCTTACTAAAATGTCCTTTTTCTCGGCAATTGTAGCAAGTTGGATGTTTTCTTCCATCCTTTGAATTCTTCTCTTGCTCCTTGCCGGTTTGCCTCTTCCTTGATGATATTGACATGTCATCCATTTGATTTGGGCACACCGAGGCAATATGACCCTTCTCATAACATCCAAAGCATTTGATATTCGTGTATTTCTTTTCTTTTTGCTTTGGGATGCTCTTCACCTTTTTCTTGGCGATGAAGCCAAGTCCTCTCTTGTAATCCTCCTTGTTATGGCATATGGAGGAGAGGTGACCCTTTTGATCACAATCAAAGCACTTGACATTCTTCGTGTGTCTTACATTGTGCCTTGTCTTGCTATTCTCCCTCTTCTTGGGAGTGAAGCCAATTCCACTCTTATCTTGCAAGCATCTTTGTTTACTCAATATTTCATCGAGAGTGGCTTTTCTTTGTAGCTTTTATCCAAATCATTTTTAAATTTGAGACTTGTGCCTTGAGCTTTTTGTTTTCCTCTACAAGGTTAGTCCCACAAGACATAGAGGAAATATAAATATTTTCACTAGAGCAACAAGGCATATCAATTAAATCATCACATGAAGTGGATATATTGACTTTAGATGAATTGCAAGAAATAGGAGCTATGCATGGCAAATCATCTATTAAATTACATGTAATTCCGATATCCACTTTGGAGCTAGTGAATTTCTTGAGAAGGAGATTTTCATGTTCATCTTTTAACACATCATAATTATTTTGAAGCGAGACAAACTCTTTCTTCAAAACTTTATATTTGGACTTCTCTTTTCCAAAACATTCATTTAGCTCCTCAAGCATGTCTATCAACTCATCATAAGAAGGTGCATCATTATTTACCTCTTTGTTACCTTTAGCCATAAAGCAATGAGTTGAAGTGAATGGAATTGAGAAATCCTCATTGTCGGAGCTAGAAGTTGAGCATTCTTCTCCCGACATCCATTCTTGTATGCCATCCTCATTTGTGGAGGTGCTTGTGGACTCATCATCGTCGGAGTTTGAGATTGAGCATTCTTCTCCCGACGTTCTTTCTTGTATGCAATCTTCATTAGTTGAAGTGGACATTTAATAATAAACTTGAAGTTGTGTCCACATCTCATGAGCGTTCTTAAGATCGCATACTTCAACAAACACTTTTATACTCAAAGCACTAAATAAAACATTAGTAGCTTGAGCGTCTAGATGTAAGCATTTCTCTTCCTCAATTGTTGGAGCAAGAGGATCCAATGGAGGAGAAAAGCCCACATCTACAATCCGCCAAATATTTTGGCTCATGGCCTTAAAATAGCATGACATGCAGATTTTCCAATGAGCATAATTTATGCCATTAAATTGTGAAGCTTCACCTAGGTGCACTACACCCCTAGTTGCCATCCTTTACTCTCTAGACGGTTAATTCTAATAAATGAGAGACCAAGCTCTGATATCACTTGTAAGACCGAGGAGGCCGACTAGAGGGGGTGAATAGGCGTTTTTAAAACTTCTATGCGCTAAAACCGATTACTAATGCGGAAGCTAATACAAATACGGTTTTGCACAAATAAGACCTAAACCAACTAGGTTCACTAGGTGCACCAACAACAAGTCTAATGATAATAATCAATTAAGCAAGGACTTGTAAGCAATTCAAGAATACTATTGCAATCATACACAATGAATAAGCAATTTAATACATGATATATAAATTGCACAATGTAAAATAAGCATTCATACACAATGAATGTAAATGCAATAGTAGAGCAATAGAGATCACACCACAAAGACAAGTCGATGTTTTACCGTGGTGTTCGGAGACTTGCCGGTCTCCCTTAGTCCACGTTGAGGAAAACCCAAACCAATTGGGCCGACTCCACGAATTAAGCCTTCCTCCGGGGTATCAACACCTCGCTCCACTAGGGTTGCTCTTACTCCACTCCGGAGATGGCGAGCACCAAGCCACTCACAAACACCGGACCTTCTCACAAGCTTCACTTGAGAAGATCACTGGACCACGACGCCTCCACGCCGTCTAGGTGTCGGCAAACACCAAGAGTAATAAGTCAAAGCCTCTCGCTTGACTCTCACCAAGTGCAACACATGCACAATTGGATGCTCAATCCAATTCTAGTTGCAACACATGCAACTATACCCTCTCCTTTTGCTCACAAGGTGCAACACATGCACAATAGAGAGGAGAAGCTCACACTAGCTCAAGAGAATGAAATAAGATGCCAAGAGATGCCCCCAACCGACCAAGGTGAGTATTTATAGCCCACACACAAAAATTAGCCGTTGGAGGAGAATCTGTCGAAATTCAGGGAAACCCGGTCCACCCGCGAGCACATGGCGGTCGGTCCAGACTCTGATGTAACGACTATAAAATAGCCGTTAGAGACAATTCCCGGTCAGTCCGCCCTCATAGGGTCCGGTCTGACCGGACCCCCGGTTAGTCCGGGCCTTCCGGGAGGTAGAAAACCGAAAAATATGCCCTCTGGAAAAAGCTGACCGACCTTACAAGGGCGGTCAGTCCGCAGGCATACGGGCGATCAGTCCGGGCTTTCAACTGCGGTCAGTCCGCACCTGGATTTCAGCACAGACGACACTCGGAAAAACGGTCATAACTTTTGACTTCAATGTCGGAATTGAGTGATCTTGGACTCTATTGAAAGCTTATTCAGAGGGCTACACAACCCACCTATTTGATTTGATCTTAAACACATTTTATAAAATCAAAAAGCACAATTCCAAAGAGCCACTATTATGGTCTAAATCCAAATAATTAGCAACAAGCAATCTTAGACCATGTCAAGGGAAAATACATGAATCCTAACAATTTGCAAAACACATTTGCAAACTTAGATCATGTCACAAGGAGTAGGTACATGGACTTCAACAATTTGCAAAACACATTTGCAAAGTATAGTCACATGCTACAAGGATTAGACGCATGAGCCTCAACTATTTGCAAAACACATTCGCAAATAATAGCATCATGCCACGGTGAGCTAGAGCAAGCAAGATTGAGCTATCCCTCTAAATAGTACGGCAACCTATACTAGCAATCCGGTCTTCCAACCAAACACCAAGACCGGTAAAAGACTAGGAACACATCCTTAGCCCTAGATAGTCATACCTTTGCCTTGAGCATCTTCTTGAAGCTTGATGACACACATCTTTACTTCAAGTTCGGGTCTTTGACTCGATGATCATCAACACATGATGATTTTCTTTACTTCGGGATCTTGGCTTCATGCCCATCAACATATGATGACATCCTTCATCCCGAGTCTTGATATGCATCAACACATGATGCATTCTTCACTTGATGTCCATCAACACATGATGGCTCTTCTTTTAACTTGATGATCAACTCATGATCATCTCCTCTTCTTGAACATCATCAACACATGATAACTTCCTTTTCTTGAACCTTGATTTGATGACAATCAACTAATGATGCCATCCAAAGTCTTAATCGTCATGGAATATAACCTATTTATCCAACTCATAGAAAATATTTAGTCCCACAATGTGATTCTCATTAATTACCATAACATACCATTAACTCATAATGGTGGGTCAAGATACTTCAATCTTTCCCTCTTTGGTAATTGATGACAACCGTCACAATAGCAAATAATTGAATAAAGATTTGTATGAGTATATACGAACTACAAAAGTTGTACATACTCAAAAGAGTGTATATGAATTACACAAGTCTCATATACTCATATAAGTATATATGAACTACACAAGTTATATATACTCAAAGATATGTTTCAAAGTAGAGATCTCAAATATGTGGAAAGGGAATATAGATCAATACTAATGAAACCACAAAACATAGAGTGAACTCCCCCTAAATGTGTGCATACACAAATGTGTGTTAAGAACATATGCACATATTCAAGTTAGACTTTTGGTGGAGTTCATCCTATATTTTGGATCCGAGGAATGCAACAATATACATATGAAGTAGAATGCATACCTTTTGTGTTTTTCACCTTTATATCCAAACGAGACGAAACAATAGGTAATCAATAAAAGTGTTTGTCTCACAAAATATATTTGTCATTATGAATGCATACCTGTTTGGATTTTTTCTTTTATATCCAAGCTGAGACTAATCATGGTATAACAATAAGAGTGTTAGTCTCATAAATAGGTTTGTCATTAATCACCAAAATACTCCATTAACACATAATGGCGGGTCTAGATCCTTCAATCTCCCCCTTTTCAACGGTTGGTATTTTGTAAATATTTTGAACTAGAGAAATGTTTGAAATAACCAACCCTTCGAGTTTGGTATAGACAACTTTTTCAAAAACTCAATAAATTTTGATTTACGGAAATATATCATTTAATTCAAAATCAAGATCATACAAGATCCCTTTGAGGCCAAATTTGATACTTTGTTTCTAAAATAGGAATTTTTACTCTAAAAGCATTGGAAAACATTTAAAATACATATTTAAATATTCTTATCTAGTTTTTCACAAATTTGAACCTTTTAAGCAAGATTTTTGACTTTTGACCAAAGAGGATCTTTGAAAAGCTAAACTTGCATATTATTAACAATGTCACTCCAAGAATACCAAATGAAGCAAATGAGAATGAAAACATGCATTCGCAAGATCCGTACACCATTTTGGACAAAATGTAAATTAGTTTTCCCATAAAATAGAATACCCATTTTAAAGTAAAACTCAAAAAAAGTTTTCATTATAGATTTTACGAAACTTTTTAAGAAAAACTCCCCCTTACACAAAGGTTCTTCTCCTTGACATTCTTCTCTTTTGCTTTTGGCACACAAAAGCTTTCTCCATCCATTCAATATCTCCCTCTTTGTCATCTCTTTAAAATATGTCCATCCAAAACTCATGATGACTTTAATCTTCTCTCTTTTGACAAAAGATTTTCAATCAAATTCTCCTTTTGACATTAAGCACCAAAAACATTCTTCCCCATTGTCTTTATGTGGATCACACTTGAAAGATAGTCTTTGAACTTCACTTGTGGATACCACGAGTCGATGATACCATTTGTAGATAACACTTGTAGATACCACTTGTAAATCCATATGTCGACAAGACTTGAAATCTCAAGGTGCTTGAACTTCTCTTGCAATGATCTTCAAGGAAAGCATCCAAAGAGAACAGAGAAAGAAATAATCCATTTGTAGAGACTTGGTACCACTTGGAGAGATATTACTTGATGATACCATTTGAAGAAATAACACTTGAAGAGATCTTTAAGTATCGGAGAGACCACATGGATAAGAATAGAGATTAGGTATCGGAGAGAGCTTGGTTAGAAAAGATTTGATCGGCATGGAAAGAATTAGATACCACTTGAAAGATATTCACATGAAGGGATAAGATGATATCATTTGAATGAATACCACTTGTAAAAACAAGGATACAACAAGTACAAACAAATATAATTCTCATGCCAAGGTCAAAGATGATCAAAAGAAGCTACCACTTGAAAGGATACCATTTAAATGATAAATATATCACAATAAGTTCAAAATGGCATATGGAGTCTATAAAGCATATTGGGGTAGCTAGCAAAGATAGCAAGGATCAATTTGACCAAAGGGAGTGGCTGCAAATAATGAAAAATAGATAAGTTTGGACAAAATAGCCAAATTCTCCAGTCAAGTCGGACAAGCACAGGCGGTCGGGCCGGATTCTTCTGATCGATCGATGAATAACGGCGAGATCCACTAAAGCTAGAATGAGCGATTTGATTCAAATTTTGGAGAAAAGATTGAATTGTTGTACATTGCTCCAAATTTTTAAATTTTGACTTTTTAAAATTTCAAAATTTTAAATAAGGAAATAAAACTCTATCAAATTTCAGAAAATCCAATAAAAAATAACTTTTATTTTGGTAACAGCACTTTGGGATGTTACAGGCATCCTACTTCTTTGCAACGATGACCACCTTGCGGTAGAAGATATTCAACTAGAGGATTACAGTTTGTCAGCTACGGCTCAAATCAAGGATGGCGGCACAGTTTTTCGCCTTACGGTGGTCTATGGCCCATCCAGAGATAGCGAGAAGCTGACATTCTTGCAAGAACTTAAGTCCCTCCGTCCGCCATCGACCACCAAATGGCTAGTTCTCGGCGATTTCAACCTGATCTACAAGGCGAGTGACAAGAACAAGGGCAACATTAACCGAGCAAGGATGAGTCAGTTCAAGAGCACCCTAGACGTCTGTGATCTCAAAGAGATACATCTGCAAAACAGAAAGTTCACTTGGAGCAACGAACGGGAGAACCCGACGCTGGTCAAGCTAGATAGAGTCTTCTGTAATCCGGGTTGGGATATTCATTTCGAAAACCACATTCTCCACGCTCTGTCTACTTCTCTTTCGGACCACTGCCCGCTTCTCCTTTCGAATGACATTGGTCCGAGGCGGCCGGCTACCTTCCGCTTCGAGAATTTCTGGGTCAAGGTGCCCGGCTTCGAAGAAGTGGTCCAACAAGCGTGGTTGCTGAACACTCACCATACGGAGCCGTGCCATAGGCTTAACCACAAATTGGGCACAACGGCGAAGAGGTTACGGGCTTGGAGTATGAAGCTCTTCTCACAGGCAAAGTTCCATCTTATCATGGCCCTTGAAGTAATTCTCCGCCTCGATATAGCCCAGGAAAGCAGTCAGCTTTCACAATCAGAAAGAGGACTAAGAGCAGGACTGAAGAAAAGAAGTTCTGGGGCTGGCAGTGATAGAACGCTCCAGGAGAAGGCAAAACTCCCGTATCACAAATTAAAAAGAAGGTGACGCAAACACAAAGTTCTTTCATCTTAAAGCTAATTCAAGGAGACGGAAAAACCACATTCAGCGGTTGCGCGTGGGGCAGGGTTGGGCGCACACGCACGATGAGAAATAGGATTTCCTACAACAACACTATCAAGACGTTTTGTCCACACCAACTACGAGAAACTACGACCTGCAGTGGGGAGCGTTAGACATCACCCCTCAAAACCTGGACGGCATCGACGGACCTTTCTAGGAGCAGGAAGTTGCATCCGCGTTAGCTCAGATGCCAAGCGAGATAAGGCACCAGGTCTAGATGGCTTTACATTCATGTTCTTCAAAACTTGCTGGCCTATCATCAAGGCGGACATCATGGCGGTCTTCCAAAGTTTCTTTATCCTCAGAACGACAAGCCTCCATCCCCACACCTACAAACGCTGATATCCATTGATCAAAGCGCTTTTGTGAAAAGGAGAAGCACAACTTCCTGTATGTCAAAAACCTCACAACAAGGCTACACAAATCAAAAACACCCACGCTATTCCTCAAGCTAGACATAGCAAAGGCCTTCAACTCGGTACGCTGGGACTATCTTCTAAATCTTCTCCAAAGAATGGGCTTCCCCTCCAGATGGAGAGACTGGATTGCAGCTTTGTGGACGACGGCCTCCTCAAGAGTCCTCAATGGCATTCCTGGTGGCAACATCAGCCATGGTAGGGGCCTGCGGCAAGGAGACCCGCTATCCCCTTTCCTTTTCATTCTGGCAATTGATCCTTTACAAAAGTTGTTTAAAACAACAACGGATATGAGTCTTCTGGAACCCAACCGTGGTCGTCTTCACACGCTCAAGACTTCGCTATACGCAGACGACGCGGCAGTTTTCATCTGCCCCACCACAAGAGACGTGCAATCCACAGCCGGCATCCTTCAGCTCTTCAGGAATGCTTCGGGCCTTGAGACTAATGTACAAAAAAGCACGGTGGTGCCAATAGAGTGCGACCTCATTGATCTCGACACGCTTCTCACAGATTTCTCGGCCAATCGCTCTAACTTCCCTGTCAAATACCTAGGAATTCCTCTACATCATAAAAAACCAAGGAAGGTTGATTTCAAGCCTCTGCTAGACAAAGTTGGGCAAAGGCTAGCGGGCTGGCAGGGTAGGCTGCTCTCCTCGTGGGTCGATCCACTCTGGTTAAATCGGTGTTGTCCTCGATGCCAACCTACTACCTCACTGCTTTCAAAGCACCAAAATCCATCCTCCGAAACCTTGACCGTTTAAGGAGGAGGTTCCTTTGGGCGGGATCAGAAGTGTTAACAGGTGGGAAATGCAAAGTCAATTGGGAAAGGGTGTGTCGCCCTAAAGAGCTTGGCGGTCTGGGGATTCTCAGTCTCTTTAGGTTTGCGAGGGCACTCTGGCTTCGCTGGCTCTGGCAAGAATGGAAAGCCGAAAACAAACCTTGGGTTGGGATGGAAATTCCTTGCGATGAGACCGCCAGACGTCTTTTTGTGACGACCACCTCAATCACTTTAGGCAACGAGAAAAAGGCAAAGTTTTGGACGTCGGCATGGCTCAATGGGATTTCCCCTCAGGACATTGTACCGGAGATATATCGTCTCTCTATCTGAAAAATAGAACAATCCACGCGGCGCTGCAGGAAAACTGTTGGATCCAGGACATAAACCTTCAAGGCTTTACCCCAGATGGACTTGTCCATCAATTTCTATGACTCTCGCAAAGAGTCCATCAAATCACTTTGGACCCATCGGCCCCGGATGAGATCATCTGGAAACATTCGTCAAAGGCCGCATACTCGGCAAAATCAGCTTATGCTCTGCAATTCCTAGGATCAACGACGACGGAGTTTCAAAGTCTCATCTGGAAAGCATCGGCGCCACCTAAATGCAAACAATTCGCGTGGCTTGCAATTCAAAACAGACTTTGGACTTCAGACAGCCTACAAGCGCGGCGCTGGCCAAATCAGGCCCTTTGCCCCCTCTGCAGACAGGCCCCAGAATCAGTCTTGCATCTATTGGCGGAGTGCAGGTTCTCTCGCCGAGTTTGGCATTCAATGGCAGACTGGGCGGGCTGTGCGCCACTTAGACCACTCTCCTGGTCGGTCTGTCATGACATAGAGGAATGGTGGAGGATTGTTTGTCATAGAGGTCATCTGCCGAGAAAGGCAACGTCCTCGATAGTTATCCTAATATCCTGAGAGATATGGTTAGAGCGCAATGCTAGGATCTTCAAACGTCGTTTCTCCTCGCCTTTGGAGCTGGTCTCTAAGATTAAGAAAGAAGGTACAGCTTGAACCCTAGCGGGGGGAAATGCTGGGAGCATTTATACCATTGTAATTAGTTCTTTTTAACCGTTCTTCAGGGTCTCGGCCCTAGATTTTGTTCTTGCTCTTCTCTATTAATCGAAAAGGCAGCACGCTCCTGCTATTTTTTTTAAAAAAAAAAAAGATCAGAAGACCAAAAGAAGAGCACTGAGGAGGACGACCACCACACGGCCACACCCACTACCCTTTCCATATCCGGACCAACCGAACCCAGCAAGGTAACCCACCTATTCATCTCCCCCATTTTTAGCATTGCCCTATCAGAACCAAGCCAACCTTGCACAGAGGGTGCACTCACTAACCATTGTAGCAGCATCTCCAACACATAGCATACACATCATTAGGCTCTCAGTTCTTTAGCATCTCAGAGTAGTAGAGGGCAGAGGGTAGAGCAAGGTATTAAGGGAAATATCACCTCGGGTTAGCAGCGAAGCTACACCAGCAGTACCACCCCTCTCAGCATGCATGAACACATAACAACACCCTCATCAGTGGTAGCAAGAATAAGCACTGAAATCATAAAATGAACCATAAGCATCAAACATCACCAAAGCAATAATAAACTCATGCAAACCAAAGGCACCCTAGCGACCGGGCTAGGGGCGGGCGTGAGCCATAGAAGAGGGGGGAGGGGGGCACGGGCCAAGACGGCGTAGGGGGCATGGACGGGCCAAGCGCCGGTGGTCGGGAGGCCGAGCCGGAGCCCACTGGACCGGAGGTCGAACCGGAGGCGAGAGCTTGGGGAGGAGCCGGAGGGGACCCATGGCGGCGCCAGGGAGGCCGAGCCAAGCCGGTGGCGGCGCTGGCCATCCGGCCGCGCCGAGAGAAGGGGGGAGACTGAGGGTGAGCCAGGCGGGCCACCAAGGAGGAGCTGGGACAAGCCGAGAGGAAGGCGCGTCGGGGTGAGCTGGGCCGGCAAGGAGCGGCGGCGGCCGAGCGTAGGGTGCGGCGGCGGGGAAGTGGAGAGAAGGAAGTTGTGGGGGAGGAAAGAAATGGATGAGAAGGGGCCGAGTGAGGGGAGTGTCGGCTGGGTTTAGGAGGATTAGGAGAGAGAGAGAGAGAGAGAGAGAGAGAGAGAGAGAGAGAGGTAAGTGAGATTAGGAGAGGTTAATTAGGATTAGGGTTAAAGAAGAGTTAGGGTAAGGGTATAAATTCCGTAAATTGTGTTAATTACTGTCTGTAGCATTAAAAGTTAGCCATAGAATGTTATTTGTCCGTATCTCGTAGTTATTAGACCAACGTTTAGTGCAAGGCGGTAGACCATAGAACGATCGTAGTTAAGGGAGTGCTAACCTAGCGGGGGAATCAAAAGGTGTTATTAAATTAAAACTAGCTAACAAGTTCGAATCTACTAACTTATGTATTCGTAATATCACTCAACCCAACTATGTGTTTATTTATGTATTATTCCGTGCTACCGTTGCTACAGAGGACGAACCAGCACCGACAGGAGTGATTGATCAGAGATTCATCGACGCCAACCTTTCCTGCAATTTGGAAGGCACGCGATTCTCTTGAACATAAACATAGTTATCTTAAATGTAAACCGTATTTTGCTGTATTATATGTTTATTGCATCAAAATTGTTTTCTCAAAACTTAAATCAATGATTGAGATGAAAATGATTATAAAAGAAGTGAGAATGAGTAGAGGAAAGAAATGAGAATTACTAGGTTGGTAAAAGGGAGCCCTGGCAGGGGAAAGCGACGACGACGATGATGATGAGGTAAGAGGTGTGCCTCTTTTTATATATGGTTAAAATATAAGGACCAACAAAACTCTTACTCAGTCAGATGCCGTAAATTCAGTACCAACCATTTTCTCGTCTCGACGGGCAAAAAATGCTACCTTGTTACGTGATTTTGCTCTGCACATCGGGTAAGTAATATGGGGAAAGGAGAATGGAGGAACCCAGAACCATGAGGAGAGACCGGAAGTAGGGGATCCAATGCGTTATAGCGCTAAAGTGGAGTGTTGGGTGCAGGATAGAAGCTGCCCCCAACCAATATTACTGAAACTCGGTGGATGACTAGGTTAGCAGCGTGACTAGGTCAACACCGACGGAAAGTAATGGGTGGAGACTTAATCACGTAACCTGGAAAACATTCTGTATTCTGATCTCGAACCCGCATCAAAGGAAATGAAGTGGACCCAAGAGAGCTCATAGTAGCTATGGGTAAAGTGGTACAAAGTCTGCGCAGTGCTAAACTAAATCATGAATTCATGCCAGTCTCCTGGATTGGAGTCTACGGGAACCACTGGCGGTCTATCTTCTCTCCGAGTGACTAGTAGTGTTTTCAGTACTAAAATCTGCCACCTAATTGCTTTAATGACTATTTTTTGAAGTGAGATGATATAGAAACTGTAATAGCAAACAGAGATAGTTCATTCAGTGCATTCTTTGCTATTAATGCTTGCTGAGTACATTCGTGTACTCAACATTGTTAGTATTCTTCTTTGTAAATTCTAGTCCGACCGGGAACTATCCCGAGTGGGACGAAGGACTTGCAGGACCGAAGCAACCGATGGAGGAGAAGGCTTTGACTACGAGGACCAGGGCAAGTTGGGAGCTATTTTTGACACGTGGGACGAATAGGCGGCCGATACTTCATGGCAGACGAGAGAAGCGGGGAAGTTCCCTTTGGTATTTGTATAATACTTGTATTACGAACCATAGCCTTGCGTGGCTATTACTAAAGTAAAGATGTACAGTTTTATCTTATTGTTCTACTGCGTAACTCTGGTAAAGACTTACTATTCGTTAGAGCAGTATTCTACTAAGCAAACGAATAGTAATCCGTATGCCTAAGTATGGTTACCCTTAGGGTAATAACACGGGGCGTCACAATACGCTTAGCTACATGCATGCATATGCTTAATTTCTACGTACAGTTTCTTCTTGCTAGGTATCTAGGGTACATTTTTTTTTTGATCGAAGGGGTGCTTATCTCCCGATTTCAATTAATGAAACCAGCCACACTATCATCTATTTATCTACAGTACACAGCTACAGCACCATCTACAGTACCTCTCCTGGGTGCTTTCTCAAACGGTAGTGCCATCTCATTTTTACTCTCTAACCAGCACGCTCAACGTGCCACCCGAAGCCAGCTCGCTCATATCTAGGGTACATATCACAAAAAAAAAGGTATCTAGGGCACACGTACGTACGTTCGTGCATTAAACTTCAACACTGTATATATATAGTCGCACTCGATAACAGCACACCACAGGTAAACTCATTGTGTACTACAATTTATGAAATGTACAGGCATTGCACCGTACGTAGTTTTATGCAGCAGGCAGCCTATAAGCTGTCACGTACGGCCTTTATACCAGATACATTTGGACATCAAACTGCTAGTCTCTTGCACGCTTAACGTGCGTGCGTGCATCACATCACAAAAGTTTTTCACACACTGACACAACTAGTCACTTGAAGTAGAATACGACTTTGTGTCGACGTCGCATTTTTATTGGTTCGCATCCGTCTTCAAGGTAGCCATGTAGGCATGAAGGCGGTCACGCATGAGTTATTGATCTGCTCAGGAGTATACCTGCAAACAAACAACAAATAGACAGGATCAGATATCTGCATACAATATAGTAATCACAGTTTATTTCTAGTGAAGTAGAGCTATAATGCCTTTTTATCTTCTAGCACACGCAGTGAAAATAGAATATATTGTCATCTCAAATAATAATAATCATCATCTTAACCGTCCAAATATTACATGGTTCCTGAGATAAGATAAACACCTGCATGCGCAAGGGAGTTAAGTCAAAAAAAAAATGCAGGGGTTCCACAAGTGCTATGGACAGCTTCTTCTCGCTATCGTATGGAGTATGGACAAAACAAATTAGGGCATAAAAAGATGGCAGGTTATACTTATAGCATTGGATTTCATGCCTATGCGCCCAAGATCGTCAAGAGAGAGAAGACCATGAAGAATGCACACACAGACCCGTATAAGAAGCACTTGGTACGTACCCCATCTGCAGGGTAGGTTCGGCGGCAGCGTCCAGGGGATAAAAGAATCCGTTGCCGCCGTGCGGTGGCGCCTGCTGTGGTGACTGCCGCTGATCGTAGCCAGCAAGTAGGTTGGCACCGTGCTCCCACACTTGCCCATGCATCTGGCTGCTCTCCTCGAGCTTTTCGTCGCAAAACAATAAAAAAAAAGGTCACTAATCTTGCAATCCATTTATTTTCTTCTCTTTGATCCCCCCCTTCCATTTTGGTTCAGTTAGTAAGGATCAAGATTACAATTAATTGGATCGATGATGGGAAATTTACATCGTCCATCGATAAGAGGTTATTATTTTATTCTGTACTGTCAAAACAGTGTTATAGAAACTACGTGAGTTCATCATACGAAAACAACCGAATTAAGATGCAAATTAATTTTCGGAGTGCAGAATTCAACAAATGTACTAAGATATGCATCAAAATACTGATGTACATGCGAACTTTGAAGCATTACTGTGTACATGTTATATATGTTCTCTTGAAATCCAATTTCTTGATGTGCCTGTGTTTGCAAGCATATATATGCATGTAGAAGGAGAAGTGCCAGCTGACACAACTGTCACCCTGAAGAACTAAATTTTCATAAGAGCACTAGGCCCAACATTAAGTACATATATATAGCTTCAAAACAAATACATCCAAAAGTAAGTACAAATAACTTCAACTTCAAAACAAGAAAACCGGATGCTCCGGAGTCTATATGACCAAGTAAATGTATGCAACCACTACTAAAATCCAGTGTCAACTTGTACGGGCAAGGGAACTTACTTTTCTTCTAAGGCACTTATTTGCTTCACACAGCATTTGTTCCTGGAAAATTATTTAGCGATATCATTAGTTGGGAATAGTCAATTCACCTATCTGAACAAAAGTTAACTAAGTAGATTTCAATTAATAATATAAATCATTTATGTTAAGAGCATACCCTTCCCTGGAGATCGGTGAGCTGATCAACCATATGCTGTGTCTGCCAGATTGGAATTTTGATCAGCATTTTTGTAAACATTTATTATACTGCAGCTGTGCAGCATCTAGAGACGTACATGCATATATAGCTTGCGTAAGCTAGCTAGATAGCAAATTAAGTCCAGCCAGACAGAAGGAAATCGCGTCTAGTTCTTGGACATAAGATGCATGGCATTATGGAATTAAAATGTCCTAATGTAGACCCAGTCCCAGCAAAATGATCACCATTGCAAAGAGATCCAGGGAACTATAGTTCAATAAATATGAGGAACCAAACAAGTAACCCTAGCTGATTTGGTCCAACTATATTTTGCTGCATGAGGAAACGATGATCATATGAGAAACAATCAATTACCCTTGTGGATCTTATGTGCCTCAAGGATGAATCAAGTTGCTTTTCAAGCTGCTCAAGCTCTTTGATGCCGAGTGACCCAAGATCTTCACCAAGCAAATTCCTGTAATTGTCAACAAATTAAAAGCCTGCTATAAGTAGTTCTGTACATTTAAAACTTATGATAACAAATTAGGCTGCCTGCATCTAATTAAATTCATTGCAAAGCATGATGTATATATATGACTTCTGGCTCCATTTAGCCTCCATAAATTGATGTCTATCCTGAAGGAGTTGTGATTTGTTAAACTCGTTTTCAAAGATTACAGGTCTGGATGCTCATATTACTTTAATATTGTTGACTAATTAAGAGCATGCATATATATGCTATCTAAATTTCTTTCACACTAGCTTATTGGTAATCATCGAATTAAATAGGCCAAAACGTACATGCATAAATTTTTCTGGACCCAAAACCAATAATTTTACCCTGCAAATTGTAACGGCCCAAATTTGACTCCAATTTAAAAATGCATGATTTTCATGAATTTCAAAAACTTTGGTTGCACTTCAAATTCCCGAAAGCTTTGCTTTGCAATTTTAAAACCATTTCCATGTCTCAAAATTTGGATTTGCAATAACCCAAATTTTACTTGTGTGCAAACCCAAATTAATTGAAACCTGGTTGTTGAAAAATCTATTAAAAATTCAAATTCAAATCAAAGTTGCAAAGAAAATAAAAATTTAAACCTTTTTTCCTTTCCCTCTCCCCCCTCAGGCCGAAACCCACTGAGTCGGCCCAGCTGTCGCTTCTTTCTCCTTCCCTTCTCTCCCGTCGCGGCCCTAGCTGGCCCGCGACCGAGCCGAGCCCACCAAGCTGCCACGGCCGTCAGCCCAACTCCTGTCCTCTCTCACGAGCTCGCTAGCGAGCGTGTCCCCCGGTCCCACCTGTCAGCATGGAGGGAGAGACATTGTTTCTCTTCTCCCTCACGCCGGCTCGCTCGCTCACTCTCACTCACTCGTTGTGTCGTACGCACGCGCGCCACACAGCATAGTGCCAACATCGCCATGCCACCTCGAACGCACCCAGCAGCGACCTTATCACCTCATGAACGTGTCCAGCTCATGCGCGTCGCTCACGAGATCTCATGCACGAGTCGAATCATGTCATCGCGCTCGTCTCCCTCTTATCCTCCCTATTTAAGCCACGACCGAGAACGTCACTTTGCTCGCCCACTCCTCTGCATTTCCCCCAACTCTCCCCTCCTCTCCGCCTCGGGTGGAAAACTCGAGAAACACCGATCACTTTCTCCAATTCCAATTGCCGGCTTTTCCATCGATTCCAACCGTTAAGGTGAGCCTCCGCCTCCATTGTCTTGTGCAATGTGGCCACCTCGACCTCTTCTTTCTAATGCTTGCCGTTTTCTTCTTTGCCATGCACTAGAGCAGCCGAAATGCACCTTCGTCCCTATCACCGGCCCAGAGCACGCAAACCTCAGCGCCATCATCGATCTCCTTCCTTGCTTGGACCCTGGGTGAGTCCATTTGTTCCCTTGCATTCCATCACCTCGCAAACTTGGTAGTCTAATCAATGTTGTGCTAGATAACCGTAGTGTCGTTGCCCCATAGCACCTCGTCGCGCCGTCGTAGGCCACCACAGAGAGCTTGGCACACTGCTTCTTCTTGAGCACCGATAGCACCCCTAGCATCTTGGTAGCCCGTAGATGGTGAATCAACCTATAGTTTGTAGTTTCTAGCTGCGGTTAGTACTTAGTAGTCACCCACACCGATAGTAGCGCTGTTGTCATCCTTACCGTAGCGCCGCCGCCTCAGGCCGTCTTCTACCACACCGTCGCAGCTGTTAGAGTCGCCGTGGTCCCTGTATCCCATTTTAGGGGGTCGCGGGTAGACGTCGAAACTCCCTCGCCGGCGCCGAGCTCGTCCTGAGCCAGCCAGGCTGCCCTGTATCGCTCCTCTGTTCCGAGAGGAAGAAGGCGACATGAGACGCCGACATGTGGACCCCACTTGTAAGATTATATTTAGTTAACTGGTAGTTAATTAGTGTTTAATCGGTAGTTAGTGTTAGTATGACGTGTAGGCCATCGGTAACTAGAAAATCTAATTAAGAGATAGTTTAGTGTCTGAATGTATGACATGCAGGCCCCAGCACTTAAAACTCCATGTGTAGACCTTGTTCATAGACCAAAGCCGATGATGTGAGGTCCTCCTGGCCCTATGAACCTCAGGTGGACTAAGTCCATATGGACCGCTGTCCCACCTGTTAGTCTCTCGATTTTTCTTCAATGAAAATATTTGGAAAAAAAATTAAAATCCGGCTGGACTCCACCTGTCAGTCGCAAAAGTGAGAAAGAAAATTAAAATCTGACCGAACCCACATATCAAGAATTTCATCTTTTCTTGGATTTCCTCTCAAATCAAACTTTGGAGATCCTGTTCTCCTCCTTTTTTGTTCCTAAATTCAAAACCTTACCAAAAATACCAAAATAATAATTTTTTAAGTTCATTTAAATTTTATTTTAATTTGTATTGAATTTGATTATGTTCGCGATTATAGACTTTGATGCTTCGGCGCTGCTATCGCTATTAATCAAGACCAAGTGATATCCATTGTTGATCAAGGCATGTCCTTACAATTGATCATGTTGAACATACTTTTCAAACTCAAATTACTTTGATTTAAAGTATAACTTGCATGCTTATTTTATTTTATGAAATGCTATGTTAAATATTGATGCACACTTACTTCATATGTTGTTACTTACTATTCCCCACCTCGATTGTTGATATGATGACTACCTTGTCACCCTAGGCTAATTATCAGAAAAAGATTGACCTTGGTTAAGTAAGCTTGGATAATGGTCATGCCTAGAGATGCCTAATGGTTAATTTGAATATGACACAAACATTATCATTACAATACTTGGGACACAGTATGATTTGTAGTGTGGTAACGTTGGTTACCACTAGAAATTGGGGAAAATATTTTATAAAATGGTGGAGACTTAGGCAAGTGGATGATATGAGACCGATGCAGGGATTGCACTAGAGTTGGGGGTATATGGATGGAACCTTGCTTTTTATGATAAAGCTTGCTTACAAATGACACTTTGGTTTTAAGTTGAAATGGCTAGGCCAGAGGCTTGAAAATAATTATAGTATTTGAGCTAAAACTAGTTTTGTGCTAAAATAACCATAAAAACCCTCCTTTGGCGAGCAAGCCAAGCATCTATATAATTGGATTTGGTGTAAGGCCGAGTAACTTTGTACTCATTGTTGCTCAAATACGTGTATTCAGACTGTGAGACTAAAGATCACGTGTATGGATATTTCTATGCGTTCGGCTTTGAAAACAAAGACGACTACGATAACTAGGTCATAGCCCTAGTCGATTTCCTATAGCAGATCATGGAGACCCTTTTAGTTTGTTGTTTCCTTGTTTCCTCTTTTGGACTCGTTGGCCTATCGGCCCGTTATGTAAGAACTTAGCCTCAAGGTTTATTTACGACTGCTTATGTAATATTAAGTGTTTTTTTACTTAATCCATGTATAGATATGATATTCATCGATATTGTACTGTGTGAGCTAGCTACTAATCATATGACTACACTACTACAAAACAGGCTATAGTAGATGCCCGGAACCGTCTGTGATACTGGCCTTCACAGACGGGTTTAATACAAAAACCGTCTGTGATATTCGTATCACAGACGGTTTTCAAACCGTCTGTGCTAACCGTCTGTTATCAGAGACTAGCTTATTCAGACGGTTCAAAAACCGTCTGTGATGATGGTTTATTTGAAATGTCTATGATGACCCTTTTTGTAGTAGTGCTAACTCGGTATACGTTGAGGGTTTGGATGTAAATCCGGGCCCCGACAAAAATAAAAGTAATTAATTATTTTATCCTTTAATTAGTTATATCACTTTTCAATATAAAACTACCCAAATTAGGTTTGAACTAGAGGTCACTTCATCTTGGAAAAAGTAACTTGATAATAGAAGTCGGCACTTACCTCTGAGTTCTCTGTAAATTATCCACCCGTGCTTTCAGTTTGAGATACTCATTGCGACTGCTCTGGACTAACTGAAAGATAAGTGCTAGTTCAGTACAAAGAACTTGAAGGAAACAAGTCTTAAATATTTTTAAACAAGTTGCAAAAGAGGAAAATAGGGACCAATTTACATATCTTGCATGCATGGAAACAAATGAAGCTTATTTTACATGCAATGCTATTGGAGAAACAATTAAATTACCATGATTTTCATCTGCACAACAACTCAATGGCCATCTCTTTTATATTTTGTTTTGTCAGTGTTTGTAATTCATCTTCAGTTAGTGCGATCACACAGGAAGAAATCTAATTTATAGTTATTGGGACTCATAATTAAATTACTAGAAAAATTAGAAGTCCACTGGAGCTATATATATATTGATCTTCTTTAATTACTGTATGTTTCAAATTATCAAAACCACTATATATGTTTACTCATGAAGCTAATTGACTAAAGATAAATATGAATTGTTTAAAGTGGAAGAAGTTTTGGTGTTGGACAATTAATATAGTTTTAGCAATTTCCCATTTTACAGAAAACTTCAAGACCTTTTGGCAGCAGGTTCACAAAGTTAAGTAGTGCAGTAAACATTTTTCACACTTACATTATATATGTTGGTACTTATTAAAGTATGCCGGTTGTTAATACTGAAGGCAAGCATATATCGTAATTCAGAAATTAAAATCAGTAAATCACTAGTATCTTTTGATGAGGAGATTGGAACACAAGCTAATTTGACGCACTCATCAGAACCCGCAATTCAACCTATACTGCTATTATGCTATACACATTATCACACATACAAAGAATTGATTCGGATAAATAAACAGAACCTACCTCATTCTCCTTGTTTTGTATTGCAGTATCTGGTCCAGCATAACTGCATTTTTGGTACCTCTCCAGTGTTTTGGTCGTGCTACAAGTTCAAAAACACAAATAATATGAAAAAACTACAGGAATATAATACTTCACAAAACTTGAGGTTTTATTCTTATTGGGAAGCATGTAGAACTTATGACTTTTAGTGTTTAAAATGTACAAAATTGTGTTCATGAAAAGCATTTGAAAATAGACAAAAGATGTATTTCGTTCTAACAATCCTGTTATGGATACATGATTAACACTTGATAGTGCCATCGTTGGAAGAGGTACAATTCATGATAAAGGCATATAACATGGTGTTTGGAGAATAGAGAGAAAAATGCAAGAGCGTTAGCATTTAACCAAAACAAAGAATTATGGTTGCACATTAGCTTAATGCAGGTACAGGGCAGGCAACAATTTTGAATAAATGGCACTGTTTATCTTTATCTTGGTATTGGTGGTAATTCATGTTCATATAAATATTATTTCCATAATATTATAAAATTACCCTGAGATTTCAGAGAGCCAAACAAGCAAAACAGGAGGAAAGAAATATTATAACTTCACCCCCAGCTAGACTAGAATATTTAGCTCTCCCCACATACCCGGGAAATCGGGAATGCCAGCTGTTAGTACCGCCATGTTTCAGACTTCATAGCAACAAGATACGAATTCAGTTTCCTGAACAGAATCTACAGCACACGTTGAAGATATGCATATCTGCCACATAAAATACTGGAGCACTAAACTATTGTATAGCTAGGCTTCTGAAAGGAAATCTGATAAAGCTTTTCCTTTGACCCTTGTAGAGAGTTACGGGCAGGGGGTACATAGTCCATAGAAGCAACCAGTTGAAAGGATACAACTCGATCATGAGAGAGGAGGTGACAGAATGAATGACAATTGAAGGCTGTCACTGATTGTACCCTACATATATTTCCAGGTCAGTCCTAGGAATCTTATTTACCTTTTCCTTCCCCTTGACCATCCGAGGAGAACTTTTTTATTATTTAATTTTTTTAAATTTTATTTTAAAGTTAACCCATCGTAAACTTTATTTCCAATTCACTACTTTATTTCTAATTCACCATCAGTGGCATGACAAAAGTTTGATCAGAAATGAGTTGGCGTGACAGTGTTATTTTGTCACGCCGGGTGGTGGCGTGACCAAAGAGGTCAGAATTGGAAATAAAGTTGGCGATGGATTAACTTTAAAATAAAATTCAAAAATGGATTAAATAAAAAATCGAGCCGAGGGGGTGTTTAGTTATTCAGTTCAACATTTTTTTATATATAAATTCAGTTCAATAATACATACCCAAGACCATATTGGTTTTCCCTTTCAGTGAAGTTAATTAGGCGAAGGTAGGCATGTAAATGGATTTAATGGACAATCTTTATAGGTGATTCACTTTAAATTTATGCAGTTTCAATAAAACCAAAAATCTTTTGAACGTACCTATAAAATTTTGCGAGTACAAAATGAACGTTTTTGTTTATTTCTGTAGTATAATGGAAAGAAAGTGATAAACTGATAATGTACTACATACCCTGCTTAATTACAGAACAAATTAGGTCTAAATACTGTGCATACTTTGGCTTCTGTTGGATGTGGAACCCAACTCTTTTTTTTTTTTGGGCAGATCTGGGTACGGTTGTAGAATTTGTTTTTGGCATCTCATCAAATTTCTTTTCTAGTGTGAAGACACAAATCAGTCTACATCTAACTAATGGTAGAAACATCTTTAACAAAATATATAGGCCAGGTTGGGATTTGGGAAGCACAATGCTGTTTGTCCAGAGTTGTTTTATTTTCAGTAAATGGTAGGAGAAAGCCCTAGTGAGAATAGAAAAGTTTCCTAGGGAGGATGTAAAATTTCAAAACGCATGTTCTCACAATCAAACTACGTTCACAACCGGGAATTCACTAGAAGACTAATGAGTGGTGGAAAAGATACAAAGTATTTACATGATTGCCAAACTCCATCTCATCATAGGATTACACAACCCTAAGACCCCATTTGAAATGCTAGAATTTTCCCAATTCCTATAGGAAATGAATTGTATCATGTGAACTTCCCGCATGCCAAACGGGGTCTAAAAATTTAAGCCAATCGGTAGGCCCCCTATTGATCTTAAAGCATGCTTCCTTCAGCAAACCGTCCATATGTTTTCATCTTGATATATATATTCCTGTTTCAAAATATAAGTGTATATGTTTGGAGTCAAGAGTACAGAAAAGGTTATCTATAATTTGGTACTGGATTTACTATATATAACGGCATATGGTTAAATTTGCTTGCTTATCGCATTGCATCATTCTAATTAATAAGGCGTGCATTCCCTTTTATTCATGTTGGGTTGAGGCAAACCGACCTAGCGCTGTGTTCTGAATTAGTTTGCAAACATGTAAAAACAAACTGTAAGAATCAAGATAATTGCGTTTGTAGACTTTATATTGTGTCAATTTGTCTGCAACTTAATTGTGGAACCAATCTAGCTAGAAGCTTCTCTATATGCAATAACAGATTTTTTTTTTTGCGTGTGTCTAAATTAATTCTGCTAACTTATGTGTACGGGTGTGCGAATTGTCAGTAATATTTGCTTTCATGATCATGTTCTATTTTATTTAACACAGACAATGCTGATTTTACCCAGACTTATCTCATAGGTAAATACCAACAAGTTTCGAAATAAAACTAAGGGGTAGAAATGCTTGGCATGTTTTAAGGACTCCAACAAGGACATACTGTATGTTGATTTTTCCCAGCCATGCATCTATCTAAGTGACAGAATGCAGTATTTATTGACAGCAAAATCTTTAAAATTTTATTCCTTCCAGTTACCAAAAAAACTTTAGAACGTGTAATCTCGCTTCATTTGAGGCAATAATCACAACTCACATGAAAGCCCAAAAATTCCGAAAGACACTATCTCCCAAAAACTGCAGTCAACCAGTAACGGAACATATGACGTCCATGCAATAAACGTTGTTTAGATCGTGCATGCATGCAACAAACTAGCTAGGGGGTGCTAGCCCACATCAGTCACCATACACCCCAGCAAATTAATCTTGTGAAATTCATACACAGTTACACCGAAGACAAAAATCTTTTGAGCAAACAATTAACCAGATCCCCAAAGAAATTAAAACGTACGCTCTCCAATAGGAGATCGACATGGAAAAACCGATTAAAGCCTCGCTCGATCCTGAATTTCTTCTTAATAATAACGTATCCCCGGCTTAAATTCTCTAGCCAGCTACATCCCATGCATGCAAATTAGCAAAATTCAACTAACTAAGAAGAGCGACATCTCAGATCAATGGATTTACTACAACCCCAAGAGCAGAAACCTGCAGATCTACGAAGATCACCACACCCTACGAGCTCCCGAACGAGCAAAAACCCTAATTCCCGTAGAAATCCACAACACTCTACTCCCAAACCCCTCGAATTTGCATTAACCCATAACCTGCACGAACCCGAGCTTCCCCTCTCACAGATCCACCATGCATCACCCAGATCCCCGGCGAAACCACCCCGCAAAGCTCAGGAAACCCCAAGCCTCCACCACCCCGCGCTCCCCCGAGGCCAGATCTGGAAAGATCTAGACCCTCCGGCCACTGATAACGCGTGTAAGCGTACGTGCACGTGCAGATTGCGTGCGTATACCTCTGGCCGCTGCAGAACTCGTAGAGCTTGCCGCGGTTGGAGAAGATGATGAGCGCGACCTCGGCGTCGCAGAGCACGGAGAGCTCGTACGCCTTCTTGAGCAGGCCGTTGCGGCGCTTGGCGAAGGTCACCTGCCGGTTGATCTTGTTCTCGATCCGCTTCAGCTCCACCCGACCCCTCCCCATGGCGTTCTCTACTTCCAGAACCTTCCACTGGCTACTCGACTAGCCCTAGCTAGCAAGCTAGCTCAGCTCTGCTCTGCTCTCCGGCTCGATCGACCGCCGAGCGAAGCGGAAGGGGGAAGGGAGGAGGAGGAGTACTCGAGGCGAGATGGGAGTAGTGGAGGGGAGGAGAGGAGAGGTGGGTTAAAAAGCAAAGCGAGAGAGGTGGGGAGTGGTTAGGGTGCTCTCCTCTTTGCCATTTTCGGCAAGGTGGGAGACGCGGAACCCTAGAGTGGGCAAAGCCAAAGCCCTCTCGGCTCTCCCCCGTCGTTATCAGCTCGTACGTACACGCTAGCTAGCTTTTCATTAATCAACTTCAATGCAATTTCTACGCGGCCGTATGCGCCCTGAGTAATATATCGCTGATCCATCCCTCTCTCTCTCTCTCTGTGATTTGCTCGACGAGTTAGGCTTCGACAGGTCGTGAAAGAGCGGAAAGGGGGAGAAAAGTCGTGTGCTTTTTCGGTTGGAACCTCCGAGTGTTGCGTTTTTGGGCAAGGGCCTCGTTGCCTTAAGTTCCAACAGGCGACAAGCCTAGCTATCTGTCTCTGGCTCTTGCAGCAGGAGGTTACCGTAGTTTGCGTAGACAAGATGGAGCACTTTTATTTGGATAGGGCGAGAGCTTGTTAAATGTTAATCTTGCCTAGAAAATCGCCGATGTATATATGTAGTATGTATACACTTGTGTGTAAGCTCAGAGTTGTGGTCTTTACTTCCCAGTACTGGTCGTGATCGATTCTAAAAGGATTAGTTTCGGCTGAACTTAATCTACCTAAGATAGGAATATGCAATTATGCATGTATACTGATCACTTTGCTATGGTAACGTATTATATATATATATATAATAAAATTACTATCTATTCAAGTAACCATGCATTGATACTTGTTAATTGAAGTGCAAGCTAGCGCTGCAGGCTAGCTAATTTGTTGATCTCTCCGTGCTAGCAAATAGCAATTGAAGAGGGCTAAAAAAATTGAAACAAAGGGAACTACAATTTTTTTTAGTCATCTATAGGCCAGTTGTCTAGCTTATGAAATGAATACATTCGTGTATGCTTTAAACTTAATTTATAGATTAAACTGATGGCATGGGATAGCTGAACATCCCGCTAATAAACATCGACGTACATGCTATCGTGATATCTACGTTGTAAAATAGTGGGTTTAATGCGCTGGAGGCCGGAGCCTGCAAATAGACGTCAGTATGATCATTTCTCTATATTGTGGCTTGCTTGTACAAAATAGAATTCACAGACATGCAGCAAGAATTATTTATGTTTCTTAATTTGGAGAATACATATAGATCTCTATGAGATTTTGATGTTTGTGAAAAATATAGCAAGATAAGTATACGTTCAGTACTAGTGAGATTCTAAATCTTATAACAAGGGCTTTATATTTTTGCTACGTAAGTGTTTACCCATTGCGTTGAAAGCATAATTCAGTTTCATTTTTAGCACTACATAGAAATGTTAGTATATTTTAAGAAACAGATGTGTATGTACATCTTGCATAAACTTTTACAGCTTAATTTTATCCACTACAATACTAGCTAGCTAAAATCTGCATGCGCACACACTATTTTTGCTTGGCATCGATCTTAGTTACAATCTGCACTGGAGTTAATAGTTAATGTGCACAGTAAATTACACATAAAAAATGTTTCCCAAGGGTAATTCCTAGAAATTAAAGCAGCGTCTTACTTCATCGGTCATATACAAATACACAGCAAATTTGTATCAGCAACATGCGCCCAGTTCCACTACCACAGTGGCCTGGCCAAGCCTCGACTGAATAACTCAGCAACCAAGGGGGCTAAGCCGTAAAATACCACCACACGCTAACCCCATACGTACACCGGCGCGGGAAACGCCCCCCTGACACCGCCCGCATAGCCACGCCGCGTGCCGCGCTGACGTACGGACCCGGGGATATTTTTGGCTTGCGCGAGTGGTGGTGGGGCGACCTGACCCGGCCGATTTGGCCGGTGGGACGGGGCGCCATTATCCCTCCCTCCCACGTGTCGACCGCCGGGCCGGCTGCCGATGGCGATCCGACGGCGCGCGGACGGAGGCCGCCCCGTACGCGCATCGATCGCGTCGTCTGGTGGCGTGGTGGTGTACGCGAGCGTGACCTTACCTTGGACTCCGCCGATCGGCTGCTCCCATCGATCCATCCCATGCACAGAACCACACGGAGAGAGAGGGGTAGCCTTGGATGGTCCGAGAGGCATGGGAGGGTGCTGCGAGTGCAATGCAGTGTTCGCATGCGCTTTATCAGCGCGTCGCGTCCGTCCCGGTGGTGGCGGGGCCCGCGCGCGGGGGAGGAGGCATCCAGCCAGCGTGTCCCTTCGTCGCTTTTGTTGCCTTGCAATCAATCAGTCGAGACTCAGGCTGGAGCGAGCAGCCGAGCACCCGCACCTCCTCCTGTGCGCCGCGACGCGATGCGACCGTGCCGTGCGAGGTGGTGTTGCGAGCGTGGCCGGCGCGGTTAATTACGTGCGCGCCGCTGTTGTTAGTGCGAAGTAACCGGAGCACGGAGGAAGTCGCCGGCCCGCGCGGCTCCCGTTTCTGACACGTAAGGAGGCGGCCGGGGACGCGCGCGCGAGAGCGATAGCCCGCGTTGCGGCACACTGCGGCTTGCAGGTACGTACGTGCACGGCTTGGGTTCGGTCGGTCGGTCGGCTGGTTGCATCGCGAGCGATCGACCTGCCGCGCGCGTACGGCCGAGCTGGCCTGACTGGTTTACCGCCGTTACGGCTAGCTTTACGCTATACATGCACGGTGGGCTATACGCGCCTGAGTTGAGTTCTCAGGTTTGATCTCAGCAGCTGGATGCCAAGCTAGCTACCCTAGCTACGTACCGATCGCTGTGTGCGTGTTAACAACATCTCGAGTCGACGTCCTACCTCATACGTCGTTCGAGTTGGTTTAAGTCCCGCGTAAATTAGTTCAGGTACGTACACATGTTCTTCGATCACTTTCCCATAAGGATAGTAATTATTGAGCTCTTTTACGGTAGCCACCGGTTAATATGGACCATCCATTCTCTTCAATCCAGCAGATCATATCAATTAGGATTTGGTTGTACGAATATGATGTAGTATTGTTCTCTTAGTGTAAAATTGTAAATACGCGTTATTAATCTAAAATGCACTGATCTTGAACCTGTTGCACTGATCTTCCTCATCCTTCATGGCCCGTGGTCCTCCTTCCCATGGCAACGGTCGTGGCCAGCGAGCTGCCAGTTCTAGGAGGCGCTGGTAGTCCGCAACTGCGCGATGCGCAGACACGCCAATGATCCAGATCGCCATGACGCTGGACACCTACCTGCTGGCCGGAATGGCGGGATCCATGATATATATGTCGGCTTGATGAAATCAAGTACTGTTGGGTTAATCTTGTTGCATGTGTTTTAGTTGGAGTCCTGCATATCTATGTTGAGTTTGGTGTGGCTGCATGGACATGAGATTAGGAGTTAGTAGCTGCACGTGCGTGTGCATGTTGTGAGCTAGTTAGTTTGCACGTTTGTTAGTTGTTGAGTCTGTTTTGCTAGTCACGTTTTGCACGACGTGGGATGGCGCGTTGGCGTGAATCTCGCGTGAGTCATTAGAGTCTGTTAGCTCTCATTTGCTTTGATACGTACGGTTAGTTGTTAGCTCCTGTGTTGGTTTAATATATAAATGAAGTCAAGAAATAGAAAAACGCTGAGTTGTTGGTGTTGGGAAACCGGGCCCAGGACCGGGAGTCCTGGCCCAAGGTGGGCTCCTCATCCCAAACCCTAGAAGGGTCGTAGCCTATAAATAGGGGGTGCTATTCATTGTAAAGGATTGATCGTTTGATGAAGGAATAAAGAGAAGCAAGACGCCCCTATACCTTTGTGTTCAATCTCTTATTCTTCTTGTTGTTCATGCATTGTTCTTACGATTCTACGCTTGTCACGAGGTAATCGCCGGATCGACTCGCCAATGACGGTTCCTCAACACGTTATCGCGACGATCGACTCTCCTCGCATCAAAAAGGTAACCGTCGATGAACGACGCTCGTAGATTGAATCGTTTTTCTAGATTGCTTTCAATTCTGCAAATTTGGCTTTCTAGATTGCTTTCCTATGGTGCAAATCCTCTCTAATCTACCGCGAGCCGACTTGAAGTCGCCGGCCAAGCCGATCGGTTGAATTGCATGAAAGAGACGATGTTGATTGCACCGTAGATCACCGCATGAACAGAAATTGCATGTACAACATTGCATCTCATATATCTACATACATGAACAGTAAAAGAAGGAAAGAAAAACGACGCAGGCGCCCATATGTCGTCATGTCGCCCGCATGCGGCCAACGCTGTTTGCATCATCGGCCCGAAGCCGCGTTGCCGGCCACCCGCATGTGATCGTGCACCCTCCCCGCCTGCCGAAAGATCAGCGGGTTGTCGTAGTATTGATGTTCGTCATGTGATCATACGAACGATAAACATATGAACAATACGAAAAAAAAAAGGCTGTAGAGCCGCGTCGCCGCCCGGCCAGAAGCCTGCATTGCGTCGCCGCACCTAGCCCCGCATGGCCGCCGCCCGCCACGCCAGCGCGCGCCGCCGCTCTCGCTCGCAGCCACGCCGCCCGTCGCGCCCGGCCAAGTCGACGCCGGCCGAATCAGCCGCCACGCCCGGCCAATCCGGCATCGCCACACCCACACGCCGGCGCGCCGCCCCGCGCCGCCAGGCGTCGCCGCAGCGGCTCCCGGCCGCCATGCCGGACCGCCTCGCCGCCACCTTGCCACCGCGGTCGCAAAGAAAGGTGAGAGGAGGAAGCACGGCCGGCCGGAGCGCGCATCCCGTTGGCCGGCGCGCGCGCGCTCCGAGCGCCCTCCGGCTGCGCCGCGGGCCGGGCCGTGGCTCGCCGCCGGCGCTGCTGGCGCACCTGCCCGCCCGCGCGCACGAGCTCGCCGCCTCCCAGCGCAAAACGCCGCGCCCGGCTTGAAGTCGCCCTCCGCCGCGCGCGCGACGCCTCGCTGTGCCCGCCGCGCACGGCACCGCGCCGCCACCACCGCCGCCGCACCGCCACCTTTGAAGCCGCCGCCATCGGTGAATAGGGGTAGGAAACCTACCCATTTTTTGAAGTGGCCGGATAAGGCCCCCTACGTGGGCCGAGGGGGGGTATTGGGCCATCAAAGGCCGGCTTGTAGCCAGCCCATGCGATGAAAAAAAAAAAAAAAAAAGAAGAAGAAGAAGGGGCAATGGTGGATTTTTTGCAAAAGGACCTCGCATTCCAAAATTACGAGAATCTCTTCGCAAATAAGGAAGTTTGCGGAAAACCCCTTGAAATCACTAAAAATTACGCGAAAATTTTCTCTGAACTGAAATCTCGCGTTTTAACCCCTAGAAACTTGCAGTTTTCGCCGAAAAGTCATTTTCCAGAAGAAAAGGGCCTCGGGAATCCGAATTTTGAATTAGTTTTCGATTTGAAGCATGTTTATTCTTGTTATTGTTATTTCTATGCAATTTATTTATCAGATTTATTGTTTTGATTATCTCGTGATTATTTATATTACTTTTAATCACGAAAATAACATAAATCTTGAAAATGCGTGAAAAATACGGATCATGAACCTAAGTTCGGATAGCATTATGAGAATTTTGCAACCATCTTACACAAATTACAAAGAGAATCTTATGAATTTTGGCTCGAATATGAAGATGACGGCATCACGAATCGAGATTCAAGAACTCGACCAAAGATGGTCGATTTTGTATAAAATTTGTATCAGTCTTCAATTCTGTGGTAATGTAATCACGGATGAGCAGAAGATGGAGAAGATTTTTCTACCTTTCACCCGAATGCGGTGCAATCCGCACGCAACTACTGTCAAGACGGCTACATGCGATGTCGAATTAATTGATATCATGCAAGTTGCGAAACTCGTGATGATGTTCTCAGAAAGAACTACATCTCGCAGCCACCTAATAGCAATGTTGGCTATGAAGCCATTGCTAGCAGCTACAAGGTGATGAAGCCTCTCACAAATGAGAGGAGCAAAAAGGGTAAGGTCGTGCGTCGCACATTATTGATGCTTTACAGTCTAAGAAGAAGGGCAAATGAAAGCATGAGGCATATCTCGCCATTGCAGGCATAGAGGATCCACATCCATTAGCTTCACTTATGAATGTGAACAGCCCGAAGAGTGGGCCCCATCATCCTCCTTTGGACATCGCGGCCGCCACACCAGTAGTCGCCAAGAGGAGAAGATCGCGCATGGAGCCGATTTAGGCGTAAGTTCTGAATACTTCGCTTATTAGATCCAAAGGCACGTATTGCACTCGGACCTTTATAGAAACTTGCGCTTGTAATTGAAGCGAATTTTGAATTATTGAATAATGGTTGCAAACTCTAGCAGAGCAAAGCATTAAATTCTTATTATGAGTCCTGCAAGGCTTATTTTTCCTGTTTTTATAATAGCAAGTTACGTTCTGATATCTGAAGTATTTTATTTATGTGTTGCTTGTTTTCTGCTACATATTAATAAAGTACATTATATTAGAACGCGTGTGGCGCCCTATGGAGGAAGTGTGCTTAGCATGTAGCGGCACAACGAATACCATCCTGAGAGAAATGGAAATTTTTCCAGTCAATCAGCAAGGATGCTGGTAGTCTTACGACAATCGCAGAAATGATACTTGTATAATAGGCTCGTGAAGGGCCATAATTATACCCTCAACAGCACAACTTTGGTCATTGAAGAAGACTTGTTGTACCGGGATCGACTAGAACTCTCAAGGATATTTGCGCTAATGGTTTCCATGTAGAGATCAAGAAAAGTATGGTATGCAGAATACTGCCACTACAAAGCATGAAGAAAGTGAAAATAGCATTAGAATATCTTCCTTCATATGAAATCGACTATACTACACTAATATTAAGGCACTGCGGCCTATCTGCCTTGAAAACCGTATTTAGAAGCTCAACTTATCTATCTCGCATGATAGATTATGCCGCCTAGGTCTTAGGATAATGAGAGATAATTAACAATTCACAGGACATGATATGAATATAAAGAATTTCCCGAACTGAAGATTTTGTGTGCCCCGCATGTGCCACGGAAATTAATTATTAGACCTTTTGCTCGAAAGCAAAGGATGAAGTCCTCGCATTCCGGACCGTATCCAGGAGACTTTTGCGGTCCTATACAACCTCGTAAGGGTCAATTAGGTATTTTATGGTGCTCATCGATGCTTCCTGAATGGTCGCACATATGTTTATTGTCTATGAGAAACCATGCTTTTGCAAAGCTAAATCTCGCAGATAATTAACAATTGAAAAAAATATTTTCCCGATCATCACGTGAAGTCCATCCGAATGGACAACGCAGAGAATGTACTCCAAGGCATCCGATGATTATTGCATGAAAATAGGAATTAAAGTTGAGTATTCTATACCGCATATCCGCACCCGAATGGACTAGCGTAACTTTGAAGAATTGTAATTTACCAACTATATGTTGGGGACATGCGATCCCGCCGAGCAGCTCTCATCAATTTTAGACCGTCGCCTATAACATCCATCCAACTATGCAACTAGCGCAAGGGTCAAGATCAAAACTTCTCATCTTCGCAGTTGGTTTGCAAGGGTTATATACCTATACCACCACCGCAATGAATCGCAATAGGTTTTTCTCCGAAAGTCCGGGATATACGTTGGTTATGAGACAACATCCATAATCAAGTATTTGGACCATATGATCGAGATTTGTATAATGCCCGATCATTGATAGTACATTAGATGAGGTTAGTTTCCGTCATTAGGGGAGAAATCAACCCTTGATGATAATGTCGGAAATAATTGAAGTCTAGAAGACAATTGAAGTCCGTAAGATAATTGAAATCTATGCATATGACCCGCGCACTAGTGAAGCAAATAGAAGTCCGAAGATAATTGCGATCCGTAAGATAATTGAATTGAAGTCTAGAAGACAATTGAAGTCCGTAAGATAATTGATTTGCAAGTATTAGCGAATCAACCGCCGACTACTTTAGTGATTTGAAGAGCGTGAATAAGTAGCATTTGCTCGCAAGCAATGCAGGAGAGGGTTGAAATACCATTGAAGGTATCCCTAATCCCGCCCGAGGCCTCGTAATAAAAGGACGAGAACTCCGGTCCCTCGAACTGGCAACCGGGACGCTGGTGAAAAAGGATAAGAAGAACTTGACACACCGATCACCGAAGTGCCGAACTGAAGGGTAGCGCTTGAGACACGGCATCGTATGGAACCTTCGTAAAAGGCATACGAATTGAACATCCCCATGAAGGAGACATCGGCATGGATGTGTGCGCACACATCGGAGCTGAAAAACTAAAGGGACTTGCCCCGCAATTGGAAGCAGTGGTGAACAAGTAGAAGCATTAAAAGAATCGCCCCTTGAAGAAATAGCTATAAGCTTTATGACCTTAGGAGAATATTTGAATATGACAACGACCAATGTCGACATTTACTTTGCAAAGAAACTTGCCACAATCATCAATCTTGATCCGAGCACAGACGCTCGATAAATGAAAGAAAAGATCAGATTGAGAAGATTGGGAGAAGGCAATAGAAACGAATTACTCTTTCCGAATAAAAGAAAGACGTTTGGGCTGTAGCCGCACGTCTCCCCTTGTGCACCCGTAGGGTATAAGTGGGTATTTGTTCGAAAGAGAAATGAAAAGATGCAAGGCTCGTTGTACAAGTTTTCACCGACATCCGTAAGATGATAATGAAGAAACCTATTCCCGGTCATGGCGGAACTCCTTTAAATATTTATCTCAATGGTAGTGAACTTGAAGTTAGAAGTGAAATTGATGGATGGGGTACCAAAGATACCTTTATGAAATATTGGATTCGGACATTTATATGAAGATACCGAATGTATCATCGTCCCAACAGAGCAACAGAAATATATCTGATGTGAAACTCAGAAAGTCATTGTACGAACTTAAGCAATCAAGGCGAGAATGTGGTATAATCGCTGAGCGACTTTCTATGCAAGAAAGGCTACACAAACAATGAGAATAATCTCTGTATTTATACGACGATCCCGAATGGATTTTGTATAATCTCGATGTATGAAGATGATCTGAATATTATCTAACCTCGAAGGATATTAAGAAAGCAAACTCTTACCGAGTTGGAGTCTGAAATGAAAGGTTTGGGTAAAACCAAATATTGCTTAGGCTTGCAGTTTGAGCATGCCCTTGAAGGAACATTATTGCATCAGTCAGCCTACACTCAGAAGGTGTTAGAAAGGTTCGACTTGGCAAAGGCATACCCTTTGAAAGTGCCAATGGTCGAAAGATCTTTGCAGCAAGACAAAGACTCATACTGGACCTAAAGAAGAGGGGAGGAAGTCCGGGACCGAATTCCACACTTAAGTGTAATAGAAACACTCATGTATTAAACAAACTGTACTAGAACGGACATTGCATTTGCCGTGAACCTATTAGCAAGGTATAGTACAGAACCTACCAAAAGCATTGGCAGGAAATAAAGGACATCTTCCGATACCTCCAAAGAAGCAAAGAACTTGGTCTATTCTACAGAAAGAATCAAGACTTAACTATGAATGGCAATGCAGATGATGGGTACCTGTAGGACCCGCATACAGCCAAATTGCAAACATGCTATGAATTCATATGTGGTGGAACTGCAATTCCATGAAAATCGTCTAAGCAGAGTCTTGTATCGACTTCGACGAACCACTCGGAAATAATAGCATTGTATGAGGCCTCACGAGAATGTACTTGGCTTCGGCGGATGATTCACTACATCTAGCAGTTATGTGGATTGAACACCGCACCAACCCCCACTATTATCAATGAAGATAATGCAGCTTGTGTTGCACAAGTGCAGATGGATTATTGTGAAGAATCCTCTCACAAAGCATATCAACCCCAAGTTCTTCTATGCTCATGAATTGCAAAAGATGAACGTAATCAAAGCACTGCATACTAGGTTATGTGAGAATCTGGCAGATTTATTCACTAAGTCACTTCCAGCATCTAGCTTTGAAAGGTGCGTACGTGGAATTGGAATGATAAGACCTAGAGAAGTGCAGAATTCACGGGGAGAACCTTCACAAACTCATTACTAAAGCTTGATCACGAAGATCGAGTACCCAAAGAGCAAATCCTGGAGATTAAATGAAATTGGGTGGATTGTACTCTTTTTCCCTTGACGAGTTTTCCTGAAGTTTCTCGGCTAAGGTTTTTAATGAGGCAATTCGAGCAGCATAACGGAACATGATTCATGTACTCTTTCTCCAAATTTTTCCCACTGGGTTTTTATGGAGTTTGACGAGGCATGGACATGAAGGATGAGTGCCCAAGGGGAGTGTTAGAAACCGGCCCGGGACCGGAGTCCCGCCCAAGGTGGGCTCCTCATCCCAAACCCTAGAAGGGTCGTAGCCTATAAATAGGGGGTGCTATTCATTGTAAAGGATTGATCGTTTGATGAAGGAATAAAGAGAAGCAAGACGTCCCCCTATACCTTTGTGTTCAATCTCTTATTCTGTTCTTGTTGTTCATGCATTGTTCTTACGATTCTACGCTTGTCTACGAGGTAATCGCTCGGACTGGACTCGCCAGCGACGGTTCCTCAACAGTTGGCAGCGGCAAAACTCCCATCTCTCTCCTGTGTTGTGTGTGTGAGTCCACCGTAAAAGCGTGTGTTTGATAGAGTCTGGGCCAACAAGTACTTGGGTAATAGCAGCCGAATCAGGACGTTGCCTCGTATATATGCATGGAGGGTGCAAATTCAATCATCGTGTTATGGTGTAAAGAACAGGTGTTTCATCAAATTGGTGGTGTATTTGTCATGGCTTTTATGTAATCGCTGAAATATGTGCAATTTGCTACTATTTCAATCTGGGACAAATTATGCATTAATTAATTCATTCCAAATTGATGAGTACAATCGACAGCCGCCATGCTTCCAGAGTCTCATGGCTGGCTAGGCTCGTAGCCCAGCTAGAGGCCAGGATAGAGTTGAGCATCTACATGTCATGGACCCAAACTGAACCGGCAACCGCGATCTCTGACCAGAGACGAGAGGCAAATCAAGGAGGGGTGACGGCCAATGGGAGGTGATACTCTGGACGACAGCTGGGAACGGTGATTTTGTTTGGCACGGCGGCAGATGCGTAATTCATATTGTTGTTGGGCTTTGTTCGGCACAGGCGGCGGCACACGAAATGAGACCGGGCTTAGTTTAGGTTAAAAGATAAAGCGGGTTAAAAGACAAAAGAGAAAGAGAGTCTATACTACCCTTTAAAAATCAATGGTTGGAGTTTACTTATGCAACCACCGCCGGTGAGTCCGGTCCAATGATCGCCGTCCTAGATAAAGAAGGATCGCACATGCATAAGTACAGAAAGTAAAATAGACACAGAGATATGGGGTCGGGGAACTTATTCTGTTCTTTCTTTATTCCTCTTTTGTAAATACATAAAATGATTGAAACCCACTATAAATAGAATAGAGAAGGATGATGAGCTCACCATGGGCCAAGGCCGGCCTAGGCCCAAGTTTCCCAACACTTCCCCTTGGGCACTCATTCGACATGTTTTGTTACGTTGCACGAATTACCTCATTAAAAATCTTAGCTGAGAAAACTTCAGATAAACTCGTCAAAGAAAAAAGAGTACAATCCACCCAATTTCATTTAATCTCTAGGATTTATTCTTTGGGTACTCGATCTTCGTGATAAAGTTTCAATAATAAGTTCGTAAAGATTCTCCTCTGAGTTCTGCACTTCTTTAAGTCCCATCATTCCAATTCCACGCATGTGTCTTTCAAAGCTAGATGCTGGAAGTGACTTAGTGAATAAATCTTCAAGATTTTCACATGACTTAGTATGTAGTACTTTAATTTTGTCGATTTTTTGCAATTCAGGAGCATAGAAGAACTTAGGGTTGATATACTTTGTGAGATGACTCTTCACATAACATATATGCACTTGTGCAACACAAACTGCATTATCTTCATAGATAATAGTGGGAGTTTGCGTGGTATTCAATCCACACGACTACTGGATGTGGTGAATCATCCGTCAAAGCCAAGTACATTCTCGTGAGGCATCGTACAATGCTATGATTCTTGAGTGGTTTGTCGAAGTCGATACAAGACTTTGCTTAGACTATTTTTATGAAATTACAGTCCACCACACAGGAATACATAGCATGTTTGTGACTTGGTTGTATACGGGTCCGACAAGTACCCGACATCTGCATAGCCAGTCATAGTCAGGTTTGGGTTCTTTCTGTAGAACAGACCACAGTCTTTGCTTCCTTAGAGATATCGGAAGATGTCCTTTATCCCCTGCCAATACATTTTGGTAGGTTCTGCACTATACCTTACTAATAGTTTACGGCAAATGCAATGTCTAGTCTAGTATAGTTTGCTGAATACATGAGTACTCCTATTGCACTTAAGTACGGGAATTCCGATCATAGGACTTCCTCCTGTTCATCTCTAGGTCTGTACGGATCTTTGTCTTATTGCAAAGATCTCCCGACCATCAGCACTTTCGAATGGTTTGCCTTTTCAAAGCTGAACCTTTCTAACACCTTTTAAGTGTAGACTGACTGATGCATTAATATCCCTTTAGGGATATGCTCAAGCTGCAAGCCTAGCTAATATTTGGTTTTACCCAAATCTTTTATTTCGAACTCCGACTCCAGGTAAGAGCTTGCTTCCTTAATCTCTTCCAAGGTTCCGATGACATTCAGATCATCTACATACACTGAGATTATACAAAATTTATTCTGGGATCGTCGTATAAATACTCAGGGACAATCCTCATTGTTTGTGTAGCTTTTCATGCATAGAAAGTTGTTTAAGCGATTATACCACATCCTGTCTGATTGCTTAAGTCCGTACAGTAATTTTCTGAGTTTCACACTGTATAGATTTCTACTTACTCTGTCTTAGTTCGGGACAGAGATACCTTTAGGTACCTTCATATAAATATATGAATCCAAGCGTCCATAAAGGTAGGCAGTTACCACATCTATCAATTTTATTTCTAAATTCAAGTTCACTGCCATTGAGATTAAATATCTAAAGGTAACTCCACCCATGACCAGGGAATAGGTTTCTTCGTAATCAACTCTTGGACGTTGAGTGAAACCTTGTGCAATGAGCCTTGCTTCATATCTTACAACTTCATTATTTTCATTTTTCTTTTGAATAAATACCCACTTATACCTTACGGGGTGCACATGGGAGGTGTGCGGCTTACAGGCCCAAGCATCTCTCTTTTATTCAGAAATAATAATTTAGTTACTATTGCCTTCTTTCAATCCTTCCAATATGATCTTTTCTTACATTCAGCAAGCGATGCAGACTCTGGATCAAGATCAATGATTGTGGCAACTTTGTTTGCAAAATAAATATCGATGAGAGTTGTTGTATGCAGGATTACGTGGCCCCAACATGTAGTTGATAAATTACAATTCTACAAAAATAGTTGGGCAATAAATTTAATTCTTAATTAATGCATGTGTTAGTCCATTCTGGGTGTAGACATGAGGTATGGAATGCTCAACTTTAATTCCGATTGCCATGCAATAATCATCAAATGTCTTCAAAGTAAATTCTTCGACGTTGTCCATTCTAATGGACTTCACACGATGACCAGGGAAATTATTTTTAATTTGAATTATTTGAAAGATTAGCTTTGCAAAAAGCATGATTTCTCGTAGACAATAAACATAAGTGAGACCATTTTGAGGAAGCACAATGAGCACCATAAAATATCTAAATGGCCCTGACAGGGGCTGTATAAGACCATAAATGTCTCCCTGGATACGTTGTCCATTCTAATGGATCCCTGGATACGATCCAGGAATGCAGGGATTTCATCCTTCACTTTCAGAGCAGAATGTCTAGTAATTAATTTCCGGTGGCACATGCGGGACACACAAAATCTTCCTAATTCAAAAAATTCTTTACATCAATATTATGCCATTGTGAATTATTAATTATATTTCTCATCATCCTAAGACCTAGGTGGCCTAATCTATCATGCCAGAGACAAAAAGGTTCAGAGCTTCTAAATATGGTTTTCAGGGCAGTATAGGTCGGGTGCCTTAATATTAGTGCAGTATAGCCCAGTCTCATATGAAGGAAGTCGTTCTAATACTCTTTTTCTACTTTCTCCACGCTTTGTAATGAATAGGTATTCCTTACCATACTATTCTTCAGTCTCTACGTGAAAACCATTAACACGAATATCCTTAAAACTTAGGAGAGTTCTAGTCGATTCTGGGTACAACAAGGCTTCTTTAATGACCAAAGTTGTGCCCATCGGGAGTATAATTGTGGCCTTTTCTGAGCCTATTATACAAGCATCGCTGCCCGTGATTGTCGTAAGACTATCAACATTCTTGCTGATCGACTGAAAGAATATCGTCTCTCTCAAGATGGTATTCATTGTACCGCTATCAGGTAAGCACAATTCCTCTATAGCGCGCCACACACATTCTAATATAAAGTACTTTATTACTATGTGGCTCTACATGAGCATACAACCATCATCCATACTAAAGTATAACTTATTCCATCCATACACAGAATAAATGACATTTAAAGTCTAAGTGCATTATGTACACTAGACTGAGTCCACCAAGAAGTCAAAGACTTCAGCTGCTATCTTCTCAGGGGTGAGATGCTCTTCCTGGAAAATTACGGCGGCTGTTGCTGCAATATCAAGGGGGGTGAGGCTACAAGAGTGGAGTCCACACCTCCATTGGTGAAGGCAGCTGCTGCGAGTCCTCCCCCTTAGCGAAGGCAAAGTGGGTTTCATGCTGCCCTTTGCCGCCCTTTTTCTTTTTGGCCTGAAAAGCGTCGACGACTTGCTGCGGTTCTTCATAGATCCGTAACCAGTGCCGCCCACTTGCCACACTTGTAGCAGGTTTGGTCTTGTTAACCATAGGGCTTGTCATTCCGCTTTAGCTTGCTGGCCTTCTTTTCCTGTGAAGTATTTGGCTTACCTTTCTGGGCGCGACCTTGCACTTTCTTCCCCTTTTCTTTCTTATAGGCTTTCGCACCTTGAAGCTTCCAGTGTTGTCCTCACAGCTAGCGGAGCTCCCAGGTGGCTGGGCGATGAAATTCTTGCGAAGAACGTCATCCTGAGCCTTTGCAACCTGCATAATATCAATCAATTCGGCATACTCCTTATAGCCGTCTTGACGATAGTTGCGCGTAGACTACACTGCACTGGGGTGGAAGGTGGAGAGGGTCTTCTCAATCTTCTGCTCATCTATGACTTGCCTGTCACAAAGTTGAAGATTGGTACAGATTCTGTGCAGAGCAGAATTATACTCCCCAACCGTCTTGAAGTCAATAAATCTCAGTCGGATCCATTTCTACTCTGCCTGAGGAAGAATGGTGTACTTTAGTTTCTCGAACCGCTTCTTCAATGTAGTCCACAAAGCTAGCGTGCTCTTCTATGTCATGTACTCATTCTTGAGTGTGAGGCAGAGGTGGTGCCTGAGAAAGTGAAGTACCTGATCATTTTCCTCGAGGGTGGGTTTAGCATCCTTCGATGCACCAATCCCAATGGCAGCGCGGAGCTTCTTGGCTTCAAGTACAATCTCGACGTCGGAAGCTCAAGTCAAGTAGTTTTGGTCGTGCTAGGCCAACTCCTTGAACTCTCGGTTCGTGATGTCTGTCATCTACATGTGCATGCAAGAAATACATAAATTTACTGGAGGTAAAATGGATGAAATAAATTGGTAATGATACAAAATACTCTCTTAATGTTCCAGAATTTTTTACGAATTTTTCTATAATTTTACAGCTAATTTCAGTGATCCAAGGTAATTTAAGCAATTATGATTATTTAAGCAATTATGATTAATCAAAACAATAAATAAATATAGAAAAGCATAGAAAATAATAACAATAGTGCTAAACATGCTTCAAATGCTAAAAACGATTCAAAATTTGAATTCATGAGGTCCTTTTCTGCTGGAATATGATTTTTTTTGGTGAATTCTGCAATTTCCAATGGCTTATCCGCTAATCATCAGTTCTGAGAAAATTTTCGCATAATTTGAAAATCCAGGGGCATATCTGTAAAATTTGGAGGCCCCCTCCCCCGTAATTTTTAGAACTATTCGGAGGCCCCCTCCCCCTTCATTTTCAGAACTATGAGGGCCCATAGATTTCCTTGTGTCGGACCATTTTTTCCTTGGCCCAATTCGGCCCAAACCGGCCTGGTCAAAAATGTGCAGGGGAGGGGATAGGGTTTCCCTTGCCCTTCTCCCCAATGGTGGCGGCGGCTCCTTATGCGCGTGGAGCTATGCGCGACAGTGGCTGCAGGCCAGGGGAGCGCACGCGGCGGGCGTTGTGCGGTGCGGCCGGCGCGGGAGTAGAGGTGCGGCACGACATGGCAGGCGCAGCGCAAGACTCTCGACGGTGTGCGGGCGCGGCTCTGCCGACGACATGGCGGGCTGCTCAGGCGGGATCGACGGCAGTGCGCACCATGCGAGAGGCGAGTGGGGCCGACGAAGGCGCACCTCGTGCGGGAGGCGAGCGAGGGCCGGCGTGCAACGTGGTGGTCGTGTGGCTCGCATGCGTGCAAGCGCCGGCGGGCTCCGTATGTCGTTTTTTTTTCTTTTTTGGCTCTTTCCACGATGCAATCTACCATCCCTCTTTCAATCAATCATCTGATCGGCATTGTGCCGGCGACTACAAGTCGGCTCGCGGAGATTAGAGGAAATTTGCTCCGTGAAAATCATAAAACCATTATAGAATGCGAAAATTGTACGGAATAAAAGCAATCTAGAAAGCGACTCAATCTACAAAACGGTGTCATTGTTCATCGATGATTACATTCTCAATCCGTGTAAAGGAGGCCTAGAAGTAGGCCGGAGAGCATAGTCATGCTGATAATGTCTTATGCACCCACCGCTGGCGAGTCTAGTCCGATGATCACCGTCGTAGAGGAAGAATGGTCGTACATGCACGAGTACAAAAAGTAAAATAGACACAGAGATATGAGAGAAACTTCTTCTGCTCTTTCTTTATTCCTCTTCTGTAAGTACGTATAATGATTGGAACCTCTTATAAATAGACTAGAGAAGGATGAGCTCACCATGAGCCAAGGCCGGCCCAAGCCCAAGTTTTCCGACAATTTCTACTACGACTCCATACTATCGCAATCAGTAGAATATACCATAAAAATTCTCCTAATTATTTCGGTTCATCATTGGCACCAATGTGTAGGGGCATATATTCATGCATGATCTACTTAGCTCGTCTAAGCTACTAGCATTTTTTTAGGAGTGCGATCGATTTTTTGTAGCATTTTCACTTCCCATCTCTCTCTCTCACCAATCACATATATATATATAAGAAAAGGGCAGAAGCTCTGCCTTAAAGTGAAACAAGTTACAAGCCAAAAGGTTACAAGGCGCACGGGAAGGGCCGCACTAGAACTTAGCAAGAAAATACAGAGGGCACGAGAATAGGATGGGCTGATGGCCTCTGCGCGTAACTTTGATTTGCAGTTAATCTTTTCTTTTGCGACAAGGTGAGAATCTCCTTTTTTTCGCTGGTCAACTAGGAACGATTAAAGACAGAAATTCAGAGCCTACAGGACTGTTTTAAATCATGAATTACTGGAGGAAGAGAGCGATATGAACAGTACATACATACGGGACTACGGTCTACAGGCACAAAATCTTACAGAAATATTACGAAAAGTCGCCGCTGCCGCCGCGTTCGATCAATTCTATGGCTTCCATCCCCTACGTACGACGCCTACTTGTGCTGCGTCACTGTCCTGTAACAATCTCGAAAAGGACACCGTTCACACTTCACACACGTAGCAACGCTCAAGATGATATGGCATTGAAGTTGTTTGAATTCGACTTCACAGGCAGTCTTCATCTCTATACAGTGGGCGTTGAATGGCCAGCTCCCGAATTTTCAGATCAAGTAGACGGCAGCAGACGACGACTACGAGCGATAGTAGGCTTAATTTTCTTCGGCCAGCACATCCTAAACATCTCTTTTGCTCGACATGGGCCACGTCAATTCTGGGCCAGATTTATATTAAGATATACTCCTAGAAAGGCATGATGCCACGCATTTCTGTCACCTCAAGCAAGCACTCAGCCGTGAAAACAAGTCCACAAGCAACCGACAAGCTGCCTACACCAGTGAAGTTAAAAAAGGATTTCAAAGGAATTTATGCAAAGTTTGTTCACTCTGATGCTGAGTAGTAAAAATGAAGACAAGAAGGGAAAAAAGGAGAAGGAAATAAACACAGAAAGAACAGAAACACTTATCACTAAGGGCACAGCTAGCTACTGAAAGGACACAAGAACAGCTACTGGTTACTGAAAACTACTGCCATGAGAAGGGGAGAGACGGAGACGTCCCGTCCGAGGATGCTTCGGCGCCGACATGGAAGATTCCATGGTAGTTCATCTCGTTGCCGTTCGAGGTCGGGACCAGGACGGTGTTCAGGTGCCCACTCTCCATGCTGGGGCAGGTGAACCCGGCTGTGGAGACGCCACTGGAGGCCTGGGAGCAAGCAAACCAGGAAGAGCTGCCGAACTGCAGGTTGGGAACAAGGGACTGAGCCATGGGGATGTGCTCGGTTGGCTGGACCATCCGGCTGACCTCGACGCTGGAGGAATTAGCTGGGGATGACAGAAGAGAGAGAGCACAATCGGAGTCGAGCACTTGAGTCAGTCCATCGGAGAATATCTTGTTGCTGCTGCTGCTCTCAGGCGGTGGAGCGAAGCTCTTGAGGAGAGGTTGGCACACTGAGATCTCAAGGGTCGCACTTGTGCTGAAACTTATTTGATCTCCTTCCTGAAGGAAGGGAAAGCGCCGGCCTTCTTTGGAGTAAGTTGATGTAGAGCCGACAAAATGCTGCCTGTTGCTAAGTACCTGATGGGTGTAATATGGACTGTCCTCAGATTTGATAATCCCAGACCAGCTCACCTCTGGTCTTGGAGGTGCGAACGGCGCGAACCTTGTCCCTGCATTTGAAAACAAACCTAAATGGCCGTCATGAAACAAGCGCGAGACTGCTACTGAAATTTATCAATGTAAAAGTTTGAAATTGCAGCTTTCTGCGATCAGTCAGTTGATTTGTGTTAGTATTAGAGTTTAACAAGAGTCTAAGTCATATACTAGTCATAATGTAATCTTTAGCACTATAAATAAAGGGTGTGAGGGTCTTAAGACACACAATTATTCTTAAAATTCTATATGGTATCAGAGCCTAACCCTAATTCCTAAACTCACCATAGATCCAATCCCCAGCCGCCGCCGTTCACCATCAACACCCGAAGCCGTGCCACCACCTCCAGGGGTCACTGCCACTAGCCACCACTGCCGCACCTTAGGGGCAGGCGGGCGGGCCTGCCAAGCTCCATGGGCCACCGCCGCTGTTCAAGGGTGCAGCTGCTCGGGCCGCCACTCAGGCCGGAGGTGGAGGGGGAGAAAAGCAGATCTAGAGGAGGATCCCACTACTCGCTGCTCTTCGCTGGCCCCTCGGTGCTCTCGAGGAAGGAGGAAGTTCAGGAGAGAGGAATCAGGGGAGGAGGAGGAGAAGCCTCGGGACCTTTGGGCCTAAGCAGAGGAGCAAGAGGAGGAAGTTCAGGAGAAGAGTATTGTGACAATGGATGGGGTAAGTGGAGAATCCTCTTCGTCACAAAAGGTGAGATGAGAAGTATATTGCAGGACCTTATCACGATGGGTTCAATAGGTCCTAGGGCTTAAACAAGATCATCAGAGTTGAAGTTGGAGTTGATGTCGAATGATGTGAATCTAGAAGGGAGCAAGAATTACCTGAGTTGGTCCAGTTGGGCTCAATTCATTCTGAAGACAACAGGGGTATAACGCTATCTGCAGGAGACCTACGTCGAGCCTGCAGGCAGGGGGAGTACAGATTGGAGGGTGTAGAACACCACCAACTCTGTAGTGGTGGCATGGTTGTTGACTTCAGTGTCTTCATCCATTGCTAGGATGGTAAAGGTGATCCCAAGTACAACGGTGATGTGGAAGACGTTATGAAACATATACTCTAGGGCTGGCAATGTGATGATAATGGTGGAGGTTCAGAGCAAGATAGATGCTTTGAAACAGAGAGAAGACCATTCAAGAATATGTCCGTGAGCTGCAATAGTTGTTGGCATATTTGAATCAATATGATCCACTGCAGCTGATGTGTGCTGGTGACATTGAATTTGGTAGAGCGTGGCTGCAACATAAGAGGGTCACTTCTTGAAAGGTTTGAACCCTGAGTTTGAGAGCAGGAGGGCTTCAATATGTCATTAAGTGGCATTGTCAACTATAAAGGAGGCTATTTCAGCTATAGTTGTAGAAAAAACTCGATAGAGAGTGATGGTGTGTAGCAACCTTATAAAGTCAGCATACACTATAGCTGATGACAGAGAGTGTTACAACTGTAAGCAAACAGAAACTGAGTTAGGTGTGTCCTCTCCCACGAACTGGAGGTCACGAGGGCGATTGGATTTGCCGTGATGCGAGACACGGCAACTCGAACTTTGCAAGGAGGACTGAGTGTTACAAGTATGGGGCATATCACCCTAATCAAGGTGGTGGTGGGAAAAATAGATCTGCTGAAGGAAGTCAAGTTGGAGGTAGAGGAAGAGGTGGCCCCAGAGGCAATGCAGCCATGACAGAGGAGACTGCACAGTGAGAGAAGTGGTAGACAGGAGAAGATAATTGGGATGAGGATTGGGATTGGAGTAGACGTAATAGGCTATGGTAGAATAGATGTGGTGGAGGCCAAAACTAAGGGCGTGTGGGCAGAGGTGGTGGAGGCCGGGGGTGGCTAGGGGCGTGGGTAGAGGAGGTTGAGGTTGAGGTCGGGCCAGTTGTTAGATGTCGGAGATGGATTTGGTAACGTCCCTGGTAGTATAGGTGATGAACAACTTTTGGTCTTTGTGATAGTATTGGCTATAGTCGATTCCGGTGGTTGACAAGCCATTGATCGGAGGTGACTGGACTGGAGTGCTTTCATCAAATGATGCATGTGGGCTTGACTCTTTTAATGGGTCGAAACCTACTTAGTTCTCATTTTTATTTCGTCTATACAAGAAAAGAAGGAATTATGTTTAGCAAGACATGATGGTAAAGTTTTGGTAAATTCTAGTAATAGTATTGCAATATGTAACAAGATGGCATGATTGTTATCTCATGCTCATCTTGAGGAGGAGTATTGGAGAGTTAGTATTAGAGTTTAATAAGAGTCCAAGTTATGTGCGCGTCGGATTATAATCTTTAGCATTATAAATAAATGGTGTGGGGTCCTAAGGGACACACACAATTATTCCCGAAATTCTACAATTTGAATATTCAGGAAAGGTTAAGCTGCATTGTGCTCATGTGGCTACTGAAGGATGGTAACTGTGATCTTTCATTTTCAAACTTGAATTCATGATTTCAATTCTAGTGAAAAAAACACGATATCATCCAACATCGTCCATATCTAATGAATCCGGTAATATATAGTATCAGAGAAGTAAAGCTATAAGTTGTCCTTGATCTAGGATTGTCCTTGATCTAGGAGGTGCAAGATGTGTCAAACATAGAATCAGACACAAAGTAGTATATATGTATAGACATTATGTCTGACTTTCATTTATCGGTATCATTTATAGGAAAAACTGTTGGAGATATTAGAGTTTAGATAAGAGTCCAAATCGTGTGCGAGCCGAACTCAAGTTGTGTTAGAGTCGAACTGTAATATTTAGCACTATAGATAAAGGGTGTGGGGATTCCAAGAGGGACACACAATTATTCCCGAAATCCTACAAAAAACATTGTGGTGTCTTGGCTCCATGTAAAATACAGGTAAAACTTATTATCAGTTACACAGGAGAAAAAAGTGAACTTATCTAATTTGTAAGTACCAAGTTACAAAACCTCAGTTTTACAGGCTAGATTTTATGAACCACTAGAGGCAGAATTTGCAGCAGCATTTTGCTGGGGGTTTAGATATGCATTAATGTAACATACAATTTGCATATTTCATTTATGTCAAAGTGGCAATAGACAGTGTCAAAAACAAAAACTGTCATTAAACAAGAAAATACCTTGTTGACTTGTCATAAAGCTCCCAGAATTCATGTTATCTGGCTGTGGCTTCCTGCGGCGTCGGTTGTGTCCATCAAGGCGCTTTCTACAACTACGCTTAGCCTCATCAAACTCTGCAAGTAAGTGAAACCTAAAGAAACAAAAACTCAACATAAGAAACCCAAACAGTAAGTGAAAAGGAACTGTAATACAAAAATATAATATGAAGGAAGAGCTACCCTTTTAAGAATGTGTACTTATTAATTACCACCATCTTTATTCACATACTGACACTTGTGTAAAAAGGAACAACATCTGTCTGCTATAGCAGGAAGTGGAGGAACAAACAGAGCACGCTCGAATGCCATTGGATATAAAACCTTGCATAACAGTCTTAGTTGACATAGCAAATAAAAGCAACTCTTGCTTGTCACTCTCATGATACAGGCAACACTATAATGCCATGATATCGTGGAACAACAAGGCAACAAGGAAGTATAGCATTCAGGATAAGAGATAATTTCCATGCAAGTGAGCAACCATTATGCTTAAAACATGGTGTGAATTTCTAGGAGAAGCAAAGTAGATTAGCCTCTCAGGACCATCACCATAGATTTTGATGTACTCATGGTTATTAAGGCGGTAAGGTGAGACGAGGCGACCCACCTCCCTCACACCTTTTAAGCCCTAAGGCGCGAGGCGAGGTGACGCCTTACACACTCCTAAGGTGCTACGGGCAGAGGAAGATCCGGAGCAACTGAGCAGTGTGGAAGAAGAGCAGAAGAAAAGGAGAAAAGAAAGCAAAAAAAAAGACTAATCTTGCCCAGTCCAGCAGCCCATCAGGCCTAAGCTGTGCCCGTGAGGACTTCTCAACCCTCAACCCTGCCTTCTCTCCTCTACTCCTCTCTCTCCACCTTTTTGCAACCTGCAACTGCAATTCGGTCTCTTCTCTTTTCTTTTTGGTTGAAATCTGGTCCTAAAGGTGTTGGGCCGACACCACAGTATAACGGTTCCAACAGGTATATGGTGGTATGGCACAGTACCAGGCTATTGGGACACTGAGGAGCACTTGATAAAGTCACCAAGCAGTATGGTGATCCGTGATCTAAGTTTGCTCCACTGGGTGTCTGGGAGAGGTAATCAATCATTGGAAAAGCGTCCTCACTGGATATAAAATTTCCAGGAGAAAGAGAACAAATGATTGAAGGATAATGTTTGTATTTTTCATATTTTGTATTGTTTAAAGGAGAGTTAGTTGCTCACTAAGTCACTATAGCTCGACAATATAAAAGACACCACAACTGAATTAGAGTGGAACCTAAGAAAAGATTTCAGATTGTCTAGTATTATTGCAAAATAAAAACATGTCAAATTGAAGGCACCACATTTGCTCCAGAGGGTAGGAATTCTCATATCAGTCGAATATATATATCACTTCTTTAGTGGACTCAAACTATAATGGAGTAGATCATTCAGTGTAACATAAGCATCAGGATTTACGACTAGTTTAGAAAAGGTAGAATAAAATGCCTTTTATGGGCCAAAATTCCAATAAAAACAAATCATTCGGATAGAAAGGAAGGACCGTACTCAGAACAACTATTTTGTTTCAGTTCAATTATCAAACAAGGTCCTTGTTAGAGTTCTCTGAAAAAGGCATAAGTTAGATTTTGAAAGTTAAACATAGCTTTTATTCTGTGCCATCCTTAAGTGCAAGTTACTCATATAGTTTAACTAACCAATGAATAGACAAACACAAACATTTGATACTTGTACACAAGGTTGTCAAAATCGTGGCCATGAATCGGATTGGAAGTAGTTCAGCATGACCGTGAATCGTATGATCGACGTAGAATCTAAGATCCTATCTGATTCTACCAAAGAAATATTTTTTAAAATTTACCTTGTATTTTAACACTTCTATATTTTTAAAACTATACTTTTAGAACTTTTGTTTACCAAAATGTAGTGCAAAGGAAAAACCATTTGTTATTTATGCAAATTATAATGGACATTAAGAAATAAAAAGTAAAAAATTACAATAAAAGGGGCATATGCAAATAATTATTTATAATAAATCACTAGAATCGGGTATGATCGTATGAAAGTTTTGATAACGATTCTACATTTTTTTTTGTTAGAATCGTAATAATATTAAGATTTTACCAAATTAAGACTCTACCATAGGATCGGATCGGATCGGTCCAGCCAATCTGGATCGTAGAAACGTAGGATCGTATTACTAGAATCGAGATTCTGACAACCTTACTTGTACAGGTTATCTGGTCGGTTACTAAGATAAAAAGGCTCCACTAAAATGCATTATGCAGAATGTATTTAGCAACGGTCTTTCAAATAGTGACTTTATAGGTCCCAGCCTCTCATATTAGCCAAAAGCAAGGAAGGCAGATGTGGTAGGCCAGTCTCTACCAAAAATTAAATAAAGCAGGTTGTTTGTTCAACATCTTTAAGTATCAATAGTCCCACGTAACAAATACTGCTGCACACAAGCATCCACAAGAAAAGCGCAAGAACTCATATGGATCTGGTTACTAATTCAACAAGGAAAGGTTCTCACTGAAAAAAAGGCGAAAGGCAATCATGTCTGAGATGGGGCTTATCATCCAGGGTATCACTTAACGTGGAGTGCTTTCTACACCCCCTCAAAGCAAGAATTGCATAGATCCTAAAGTACCTATAGTTAACAATGGGTTGGACAGAAGAGCTTCTCAACTCCATATTTGTTTCAATATCTGTGTATTTATGTTTTCACTATAGAGCACAGAAGCACTTTTATTTGTTGGCACCATAACAAAAGGAATTTCTTTGTCGATGGTAAGGAAAATACACAAACTGCTGTCCATTCTTCAATTTAAACAATGAAAAAAAGGGCCATGCAGGGATAAGGTGAACATGTAGCAGCTCATCATAAAAAAGACTACTACACCTGATCTTTTGTCACATGAAATGCATCTATCACTTTTTACTGATAATAATTCACATTGATGGGTTAGAAAGTTAGTAGTGCAAAAGTAGGAAAAGATGAGGGTTATAACTCAGGTATACAGGTTGCCAAGGTAAAGGGTAGCAGGGAAAAACTTGGGGTACATTCGTATGAAAAGGCTGAAAAGGGGGCGCCTGAAAAGGTAAAGCTGTGCATCCTTGAAACAAGACAGGCAGATATATGCTCATCTCAACCCTACTGATTCCACCAACTGTGCTTGGAATGGGAACAATTGAGCCAAAGAAAGGGAAAGCCATGGCCAAAGAAAGAGCTGATTTGGCCTATTCACTTTTAACAAAGGGAATAATCGGCAGCGAAAAAGGAAAAGATGTAAAAGAAATGACTGAGGTCAATCAATCAATTCTTTGATACCGCCAATTTTCATTGCAACAATTCATTGCAATGATCATTTCAGAAATCACAATCAAGTTGATGCGACTTCGGCGTCGCAAACTTAAAACGATGCCGTGAATGAGTTGAATTGAGTATTGTCAGAATTGGTATGAGGTGAAATTGCAAAATTTTGCTATATTGCCGGGTTATATACCTGCTGCACTGCTGGCAGAAGCGCATCTCCCGGCCGGAGACGACGACGACGGGCGTCTTGGAGTGCGCCTCGCAGACCTTGTGCCGCCGGTGGTAATCGCGGCACTTGCTCAGGTCGGCCTTGCAGCCGTCCACCGCGCACGACGGGCACTGGCCCCCGCCGGCGCCGCCAGGCCCCGCGCGCGGCCGCTTCAGCGGGCTCGCGGACGGCACCACCGTTGCAGTTGAGACCGACACCACCGGGCCTTTCGCCGCCGGCTCCTTCAGCACGTCCGGCGCGCCGAACTCGCCCAGCCCGCCGAGCTTGAGGTCGACCGAGCACTCCGGACGGCTCGGCGGCCCGCGCGCCGACGCCACCGCCGCCGCGGCAGCAATGCCCGACGCAACCGCCACGGCGGGCGCGGCGGCGGCGATGGCGGGCACAGCGTCGTGCTCCAGTTCGGCCAGGTCCCAAGAAAGCGGCATCTTGAGATCCCAATCCATGGAACTCAGCAGCTCAAGCTCTACTGCTCCCCGCGCTAGCTGCTTCTTGGCCACTACAGAGTAGCAGCTAGCTAGCTACTCGTCCGTGCCCGTGCTCGAGCTTTCTCTCTCTCCTCTCTATCTCTCTCACGGTCAGGTCACTGGCTTGGCCGGTTTGTTCTCTTCTCCCGTCCCTCTCGTTCAATAGGCATGCCGCGAGGATGCCGGCAACTAGCAACCAATAATTACTGCTTGGTCACCACAGCACGCACAAGCGAACAAATCAAGAACAAGAACAGGGCAAATGCAACAGATCAGCAGGGAGCTAGAGCAGCGGGAGCTTATCCTGATAGGGAGGAGAGAGAAACTCTCTCTCTCTCTCTCTCTGAGCTGAGCTGATGAAGAAGAGGAATGGATGATGATGTCCTTGCTTGCTAGCAGTGGCTATAGGAACAAGAAGAAACACACACAAACACTCGCACAGACAATACAACAATACCAAGGAGGCGGCCAGGAACTTGGGAAGTAGTCAGTACTTTCTTGCAGAGGCAAGTGCAGGTGTGTTTGTGTGATGGACTATGGAGTTGGGTGGTGAGTGGGGAGGGGAAGGCTTGTTTTGTTGCTTTGCATTGCTTGTTGCAGCCATTCATCTCATGCCCTGACAGGGATTCTAAAGGAGGAGCAATAATGGGGAAGGGCCCCAGCAGTCCCAGGGCCATGTTCATCCTTTAACACCAGCATGGGAGCCTTGTGCTGCCTGCAATTATTGGGGAGGTTTGGTTTGGTTGGCCTTTGGGCACTTGGGGGAGGGAGGGGGAGCCTTTGCTTTTCTTGGCTCATACTTACTAGCAAGGTTTAAGAGCATCTCACAATGCTATTTTCACCGGCACCAAGAGGAGAGAGACGGTTGGTATTAGTACCGTATATTGGAGCAAAACTTGGTACTTGGTAAGTTTGGTACCGCTCTCAAGCGAGATACTGATGACACCAGGGGGACTCGAATGAGCCCCACCAGTCAGCAGCCGGGAGGGAGAAGAATTGTCGTGGCTCACGTCGGGAAGGAGAGCTAACACTCGTCGTCACCACCGTAGGAACCTGTCGTTGTAGAATAAGAAGCGTCAGCACCACGGGAATCGTTATTGTAGATCAGGCCGCTGCATGGCCGTGGTATCTGGACGTGTCGTCGCCAGATCTTGATAGAGGAAGCTGACCGCCGCTGGATCTCCATCACACGGCGCCGAATCTTAGTGGAGGAAGCTCGCTGTCATCAGATCTCCACCACCCGTCGCCATGGCCACCCCCACCTCGATGGTCGCCATGGATCTCCACCGCCGGATCTTGGAGGGGGAGGAAGCCGTGTCGCTGTCGTCGCCACCGTACCATCATCACAACCGTCGCCGCCAGATTTGGCCACCTCTAGATCTTGAGAGGGGAGGCCATCGCGAAGGGGGGAAGAGGGAGGCTCACGCAAAGGAGGGATGCGGAGGCGGGGTAGGCCGGCACGAAGGGGGAAGGTGGTGGTTGCCAGAAGGAATCGGCGACGACAAGGTTAGTGCACGTGCGAGAGAGAGCGATAGAGAAAGAGAATCGGAGGGGCGGATGGAGGAGATGGTGTGGGTGGTGTGAGGAGAGATACTAAGGGAATTTATTTAATTAGTGTGGGTCCCACATTTGAAGATGGTAGAAGGTAGTAAACACTGGAAAAAAGATAGGCTTAGCACCTGTGTGATGTGGCAGTGACATGCATATTTTAGCGCCTAGGTCGGTAACCCACATCATGGATGCTCTAATGGGTGAGTGGACTGTGGAGAAGAGGTGGTAATGGTATTAGCTAGACGAAATTGGAAGTTCTACTTAGAAAAAAAAATTACTAGAACTTCATAAAGATAAAGTTAGCTTGATATGCTGAACTGGAGGATATCCTTAAATAGGATTATAGAATTTTTTGAATTTTCTTTTTATTTCTCTAATTCACAAATTGATTTTTCTAATAGAATAGAATAGAATCTATTCCAATTTCTATATTGAATTTGATTTCAGATATTTTCAATTTGTTATGGCTCAGACGAGTGGTAAGAATTGGTGTGCTGAATCCGAAACAATTTTATTTTATAGAAAAATTGAAGTAAAAATTGCAATTTCTTTTCTTATGGAACATACATATCAATATACATGGGTAATCCCTCTTCTCCCACTTCCACTTATTATGTGGATGGGGTTTGGACTTATTCTTATTCCGACAGCAACAAAAAATCTTATTTTTATCAGAATTGGAGCCAGGCTCTATCCATTTATTCACTAGACCCAGAAAAATTGGAATTTTTTATTCCAATCCAAAAATCAAAAATAAGAAATTGATTTTATTACAACATGCTATTTTTTCATTCATTACCCTTGAGGATCACTCGTGGTCTTCTAGACTCTACCGAGAGTCTAAACGAGTTTGTTGCTTCATCCAAATGTGTAAAAGATCATAGTTGCACTTAAAAGCCGATACTAAACGGACCTCCTTAGATGATAATCTTAAAGTGGCCGATGTACCATCTTTTGCAATCAGTTTCGCTACAGCATCTGCTGCTCTAGCTAATTGCCCACCCTTTCACGTGTGATTCAGCTGGTCCAGTTATTAGTACTAGTGTCTTTGCTATAAAGAAAGGTTTTACTGTTCTTCAATAGGGCATTAATCGTACGCGGTGTCACTATATATATTGTGATTATTGTCTGATTGAGAATGTAAATCTTTGTTAGATACTCTACTCCTGTGGAGCATAATTATGGTTTCACTGTCCTAAACAGTCAATTATGGCTTCACCATCCTGAACAGTCCACGAGATTTGGATAGTTTAAAAAGTAAAGCTGGTTTTTCTTAAGAAACCTGGTCACGTGTTCGTATGGATTGCGACTGAGCCGAGCATATGTTTTGAGTTTTCTAGCATGTCGAACTTGTGGATAGCTGGCTTGCAGCTGATTGCAAGCAAACAAATAACATGACGCTTTGTGAGGATTCAAAAGAAATGGCGCCTTCTTATTTTTGTCCTTCACTTTGAAAGTTGTTTTGTAAATTGGATTGAATCACGGTAAAATTACGCTGAGCCCACTCAACTTTTTACTGTGCATCTCCGCTAAAAGAAGCTAGTTACTAGATGCCTACATAACAGCTCTGTAGACATCAATTCCAGTCTAGCTAAAGCTTTACGTACCATAGATCGCTCGGTGCTTTGTCAGGTTAATCTTGTGATAACATGATTTGCTACTTTGATGCCATTAATTTTTAAGACGGGATATTAGATCGAAACGGCGTGATCTCATGTACTGATTAATATTTGTTAAGGGGGAGTTCAGTCAGTATGAACAATAAGAAATATAGTCAGTTGCCTTGACACCTCCCCCTTTGTCAGAGAAAAGGACAAGCAAATAAACTCCTCTTATTGACAAACTCCAAAACTAATTATGTTTATTTAATTCCAGGTCTGTAGAGTGTAGACCACTCCAGATATATTCCAACTGCACCTCTCCAGGCCCTGGTCCATTTGATCTAAAAACTAGTAGGTCCCTGGTCCATTTCTCCAACGCAAGTACATTATTTATTAATTTTATATGTCATTTGTTTATTTATACGTTGTCGCCACATGAGGCAGCACACCAACTTGAATTTTTTTGGTGGTTTTCACACACAAAAAATAATTTGTTTTTGGGTGCTTGTTTGGAAGGGAGCCTGTGGAAACCTGACCTCTGGCTCTGAAGGACATGGGGCTGGTTTGTTTTGTTTGTTTGCTCCTTTTAGGTGCTTGACTTGGTGAGTGTGTGGGATAAGGAGCTCTAGGAAAAAAAAAATATGGGATGATAGGTGAAAGATTGCACTATCATGATAGGCCACCTTGTAGCCTTTATTTTGCAAAAACATTGGGGTGGAATGATTGACTATCTGTTGTTTACTCCTTTGCCCCTTGTCCTTTTTTTATTCCAGTAATTTGCCTCTATAATAGAAATATTCAGAAAGGAAAAACATTTTTTAGAATTCAAGATTTCAGGGAGTTTCAAGGACTAACAAAGAGGGCAACTTACATTGATTTTTAAAATTTTTATTTTTAAAATAAATTTATAAAAAAAATTGTCAAAAAAATTGCAAACTAGGCTATCGCTGCCATTTAAAATGACAAAAGTGTTCTGTCGTCATTCCAAATGGCGATAGTAGTCTAGGCAATAACGACAGGGACTTGAACAGTGCAGAGATGTTCCTGTCGCCACTCAAAATGGTGACAAGGACATCTGCTTATTTTTTTACTGTCTATTTTTTACTATATATTCTGTGGTCAAATTACAATGATATTACAAAACATTCAGCACAACATTGTCACATTTTTTGTTGACAAATCACAATGATATTACAGAACATTCAACACAAAGTCCTCACATATTTTATCGACAAATCACACTCATATTACAAACCATTCAGCAAAACGTCACCACCTAGTTTTCTGACAAATCAAAGTGATATTACAGAGCATTGGGAACCACATATTTTAACAAGACGAACCTTTCCCGTGGTCGCGACCTCAACGTACGCCATGTCGACTGTCTCGAGTAGGGCGGTCGAATGAGGTCCCTGTGGTGACGTCCGGACTACCGATATCTCATTTCTCCTGTAGATTTCTCGTATGACATTTCTTGAAGGTATGCTAGACTCCCTGTAAATGGAGTATTTCTTCGAACGACGTCCGGCTTCTGTTTTATCCATGTCGTTCCTTATATGACGTACATGTCGCCGCCCAACCTTTCCCTTCAGCCTATCAATGTCCACTGCCTAGATAAGTTGCTCCCAGATCGGATGGCTAGTGAAATGCCAGCCACGCTGTAACCATACAGCTTTGCACTCTAGGTTTGCATCACCTCCCCCTTGTCAAAATAATCAGAGAGGTACTGGTCGGGATACTGTATCACGTCGAACATGCGGCCATGGCATGTGAGCAGGGCCTATGCAGAAGAAGATGCTTATTGTAAGTGCATATACAACTAGCGCAGCGTAGCGTAGCGTGCACTCGTAGGTGATCCTCTCGCGGTTTGTCTCACAGTGTCCTTTATCCCTGTACAGTATCTCAAAGCGAAACTCTTTTGTACCCATCTTGAATGCCAGGTGCATTTCATCCTTCTTGCTCTTCTCCTCCATATACTTGGTGATCATGACAGAGTACAATACTCTGTTATTTGTCATAGCGAGTGACGTGTTGTTGCTTCTTTCAATAAAGTAATTTATGGTACCGCAGAGAATTGGCTCCACAATACCAACCAAAGGAAGGCACTTGACGTAGCGCATGACCCAATTGTACACCTCAGCTAGATTGGTTATCATGACACCATATCGAGCACCACCCCTGTCATATAGTAGCGACCACTTCTCCTTAGGCTCGTGCTTAATCCAGTTCGAGAAGCATTTCACCTGCGCCCCCCTCTTTCTCGCCACACTAGGACCATCTGTTGGTAGCTGCAGCAATGCTTCGGGGACCTGGTTAGTGCTTGTAGCAACCTTTTTCGCTACCTCCCTTATGTGCGTCTGGGTTCGCGCATCTAAAACCTTCCAAAGTGTGTCAAACTTTCACTGCTGGTTCTGATTGCACAACCGTTTGAACAGGTTCATCAAGTCTTTGTAGCAGAACTGCTTGTAGAAGTTTGCGCCCAAGTGCCTCATGCACCATCTACTCTGCAAATCTACCCATAGAAGTGGTTCGTTCTCTCCATGTTGTGGCTGAATTATTGCACTCAATAGGCCCACATGCCGATCATGTATGACGCATACGTTAAGACGATGTTGTACAACATAAATCCTCAAATTTCTTAGGAACCACAACCAGCTGTCCATGTTTTCGCTTTCAAAGAATGCGAATGCCACGGGAAGAACTTGATTGTTCCTGTCCATCGCTATTGCAGTCAGTATCTGACCCTTATACTTTCCAGTCAGGAATGTGTCATCCATGCATAAGATTGGACGACAATGCCGGAATGCATTGATGTATGGACCAAAGGCGAAGAATGCTCGCTTTAGTACCCTCTTATTGTCCCACTTCGGATGCGTAGAATCTTGAATGTCGACATGAGTGCCGGGATTCCTGTCTTATATGACTCGGAGTTGGCCGGGGAGGTTATGGTAGGAGTCCTCGAACGTACCGAACTTTGATTTCAATGCCTTCTGTTTTGCCTCCACGCCTTGGCATAGCTGATTGTATATTAGAACCTTGCCTCAATCGCCTAAATGATGGACTGTGGCTCAAAATCTAGATTATCCACAATCTCACTGTACATAATGTTCGTGATGAAGCCTGATGACAGGTTCATGTGAGACTGCACTGACTCAGCGATGACACATATGTGAGGGACCACTATAGAGCATTTGCAGTAGGTGCCCCACTTAGGCTAAAATGAGTGCACTCGCCAAGGGCATCACTCTATGTTGCACTTCACGTCGTAGCATCTTGAGTTGGACTTGACGACTGTAAATGTACACCACACCGACAAGGCCCAGAATTTGACCGCTTCCTGCACGGCCTCCTTGCATTTGTACATAGCTCTTTGCCTGACCTTGCTCTGCTCGTACTCCCAAGGTACACAGGAGCCTTCGTTAACGACGAGGTTGTCGAACTGGTATGTGTTCTACTCAGATGGAACCACCTGCTGTTCCATAACATCCTCGTCGTCGGATCCTTCATCTTCCGACAATACCATGTAGTCTTGGTCTTCCAAATCCATCCTTTGGACTAGGGCTTCTAGCTCCCCACCCTCGTCAAGCAAGCCCACTAGCTTGCCTGATTGAAGGAGTTCCTCCACAGGGTTTTCATCGACAACATCAGTAGCTTCCAGACCTTCAGCCATTGCGTGCGCCGCACTGTGGCTGGAGTCCCCGACTTCTTTTTTGGCATCACCACCCCCATCCTGTTTAGTTGCCGATGCAGGAGTGGGCTTGGCATATGCCTGGGCCAGAAAGACCAAATCCCATTGTTCCTTCCTCGTCCTGTGTACATATAACTGTCGTGACCTTATTCCCTTGAGCTGCATAAACTCCCAATATGTGTCCTTTGGTGCTCGGTTGGCAAGGCAACTCAATATCAGATCATGCACAAATATAGTCCAAATCGAATGTGTGGAACAACCACCGTATCACAGCGCCCTATGTACGCTGCTTTGGTCTTATTAGGATCACGGTCGTCGATTGGAAATAACGCAAATCAATCCCCTCGGGACCCTCAAGAATAGTCCATTGACCATAGTAAATTTTAAAATTGGTGGCGTCCAACATATTTGGCGTACTGCACCATAAACAAGATTTTCACGTTTAACAACATATATAAAACTAAACTACCCACCGAAAAGGATTATGTACAACATATTACATTACGTAACCATATATCTAAAACTATGTAATCCATTCGGTTAAAAAAATTATCTAAAAGGTGGACGACCGGAAGGACAGCGCTTCGCTAGCTTCTCTCCTCCCCTATACCCCTCTCTGCTCCTCTCCCTTCCCTCCCTCTTTTCTATTTTTTTCTGAATAAAAATGAGTTATATCGGAATTTTGAGGTCTTTTATAGGGTAGATTGTGCCGCCATATGGAATAACGATAGAGACTTACGAGATCTCTGTCGTCATTTGAAATGGTGGTTTTTCAAAATTTTAATATTAAAAAATTTAGAGACTTACGAGATCCCTATCGATAGTTGAAATGGCTACAGGGTGGCGAGAGGGCCTTGTCGTCATTTCAATTAGCGACAATGATCTTTCTGCACTGTTCAAGTTCCTATCGTCATTGTTTAGGCTACCGTCGCCATTTGGAATGGCTACATACCCTTTCGTCATTTCAAATAGTGACAGTAGCATAGTTTTGTAAAAAAAATGTTTTTTTTATAAATTTCTTTTAAAATAATTTTATTTCAAAAAAATCAACTTACACATGGGTGGAAATGCTTCGAATTAATTTTTAAGGTTACTAAAACCCCCAATTTAATTGTGTTCAAACCTGAAAGAAAGCGGGGTTAAGGTAAAGGCAGAAAAGACTGACAACACCTGAAACGTGAATTTCGCCAAGACGAATGTGTGAATTATGAGTTTCCTACCCGAAGAATTAAATGAATAGCCATCACTGTTGAGGACAACCGAGAAAATAAATAAATAAATAAAGTTTTACAAAAGTTTTTTGGCATTGATAAACGTGGCTTCCAAATGACCAGTGCATTTGACATTTCTTTCCAAATTTGCTGGATCTTCGACACATTTCGATGGATGTGGCCATGTGGGCAGTGACCACACAGTTGCCACTTTTACGTGTTTGACCCCCCCAATAAACCAGCAGTAGCAGTAAAAGACGATGTAGAACAGCTCATAATGGATGGTCCGATCGGCTGAAATGCTGAATGCGAACAAGGCATGTCCAGTGTCCACAGATGCATGGACACAAACGGGCAAGCCGTACGGGTGAAATTGATGTCAGTTGGCAAGGCACGTATGTCACTGTAAAGCTCCAGAGTATCCAACGAACTTCATTTTTTTTTCCTTTTGGTTGAACATAGCAAACTTCTTTTCTTCTTCTTCTTTTGAACCACAACAATTTGTACTACATGACAGAAATACTGCACACAATCGACAAGTGAACTCCTGTTCAGATCTGCAAACCCGCTAGTACGAGCTGTACAGGACCACACGGTGTAGCACCTTAGCTAATTGCCGGATTTTGATTTTCACCACCTATAGATTGGATGTGCTATCTATGCGAATCTTTTACTGTGATTTATTAGGATTTAAACCATGACTGTAGGCTTGAAAACTTAGATGTCTGCACTGTCTAAACCAATCCATTTTTTTTTTACCTGTCGTGTGACACAGAGGGGTCTCGAGCCTCAACTCTCAATTGCCGAGACAGTACATCCAAAAGAAGTTCCGAGACAGTACAAAACAAGTAAATTATGTATTGTCAATCAAGTTTACAACCTAGGGCATTGGTGCCTATGGATTAGGCAAGGCAGGTTAATTAACGGCATATGAATTCCGTTAGATGATAGGACATGACGCATATGGCCCAATCAACTAAACTTGCACGGAATGGAAATCTACATGTACTTCATGGTTGGTGCCCAAGCCGTGGGCATTATGCTGCAACATATCGAATAGTAGTAGTACTAGCAAAGTACTCTTCCACTAAAAGTTATTTTCCCCTTCTGCTTGAGAAAATAGAAGCATCTCCTTTCTTGTTTGGTAGCTCGGCAAGTAGATCCATCTGGAAAATAAATTCTCCCCCTCATCCATCCATCGTTCATTGGGCTGCCGTGCGAGGGGTAGGGGATCCAACGGTGAGGAAAGGGGTCTCTCGGTGAGGTCCTCTCCTAGAGAATTTGCTTCCTCCATCAGGAACCAGTCTCCAAAAATGCACCTACAACTCACTGAGTTCCAAATTTGACATTTCTATGCAGTTTGCAGACTCCTGTGAGAAAGGTTTTATCTCTTGTCCTATTAAAGTGGAAATGTGAAATGCCATTTTTTCCCTTTACAATGGAGTGTTCTTCTTGAGAATAGAATTGTGATATGTGAACTAATCTCTCTTAAAATGGTATGAAATCTAGTTATGTGTGATGGGATCCAGGGGCTATAGCCCCTGTAGAACTTCTTGTATGCCTATAAGCAATCTTACTTGATAGGCAAATTTCATAAAAATGCTTATCCGAAAGTCAATGTATCGCTAACATGTGGCCTGGCATGGCATATGCTCAAGAATCCCTGTTACGGAATTCAAGAGTACTGTTACTTTTTTTCGTGAACACGCAAAAAAAAGGTGTGTGTTGTTATTGACAGGAGAGACAGTAACCAAACACGGCACTACTCATCAATGGACAGCTGAGTTCCAGAGTAGTAGTAACTACTACTAGTAGGAGCGTGACTATATGCTGCGATGAAATGGAACCACATGCATCCAGTAATATGTCGAGCAAGTGGGGCGAGAACTCATCAATGGGCAGTTGGGTTGCTCCCCACTGTGCGGGAGACAGACGGCTTCTCCCTCTTTATTGGCCCATCGGTGATGGAGGAGAGGACCACAAAAATTAGCTCCGGTAGTGCAGCAGAGAGAGAGAGAAGGATTACAATTTGACTCCAATGTTTTCCTACCCTTCTAGAGGAAAACGAGCGAGGGGCGAGCAATGCATACGTTCACTGTAGCGAAGCATTTCACATCTCACTCACGAGTCACGACAATGGCGCGATGGGTGGTTCCTAGTCCACACACGCTAGATCCTGCTCCGCACGTCACAAACACGGCGTCTTTCATGGCGCCGTGGCCTTGCATTTCTCAACGCCGCCCCCCGCGCGTCGAAGTGGTAGAGACACTCTCCACACGACAGTTCTGTCAAACCAAACACTACACCTGCAAACGAACCCGGTCCCCCGAACCACCACGGGTTCACTGACGGCGACTCGCCGACGTTATTTCCTACGTGTTCCGGTGGGTTCTCATACGCGTAGCAGCCCCCCCTTATTTACCCTTTACCCTTGCCGGCGATGGCGACGGCGATCAAATTGACCGCTGGTTAAGTCGCGGCATCTCACGTAGCGATCCCACCGGCGTCGCCGCCTTTCACATTGGTGAAGCGAACGCAGCCTCCGCTGCTGGCCATTTCCCGAAACAGCGGCGGGGAGAGCAACGGCTGGCTCGGTCGCTTTCGGGGCACATGCGCGCTTGGAAATTGCGTGGGCGGCCAAAAACGACGGGATTCAATGGGGCATCCGGCGGATTAGGAGGGAGGATTTATGTTTATCACCAACTGGTGGTTGCCCTTCAATTTGAGGGGCGTCTGCTTGCTGGAGTGCTGCCTTGTTCATGGATCCTTTTTTCTTTTTCTTTTTTTGAGAAAAAGAAAGGACTTTGAAGGCAGCTTTGGTGACGATGTTAAATGCAGGTGTCTGTCGGAAGCAATTTTCTATGGCCGAGGGCCTACTCCCCAACTGCATCGGGGCCTCCTTGAAACGCGGCAGTTTTGCATTACTCGTGGGGGAATTGTACAGTTTTCTACACAAAAAAATTCCTGCAGAATTATTGTGTTCCAACTTCGAAGCAAGTGCAGGAGGTGTATTTCTGATAGAGAAGCTATCTTTAACGAAATCTGTATAAAATCGGGTTTTGCAATGATTGTGTGGCTCAAATTCGGTATGCATGGTTCATTTTGGATGTATTAAGATTTTCCCCCTTTGCATTTACTGTTTGTTTGTCTTTTTTCTTAGAGAAAAGTGTTCCTAGTTTCCTGTGCTACTAATGTATTTCCTGTAGGGTTGTTTTAGGTCCCCATTGTGCGCCAGAGATTGCAAGTTGAGTGCCTGTAGGCTGTAGCAAATGAACAACGCACGCAACAAGACAAACAATGGCGAATTACCTTACCCTGCCGACAGCCACAGAGCAACCACTCTCTGTGGCTGTTAATAATACTTCGGAGTGCACTCTTCCCTGAGATGGAGTTCGTTTACAGCAATATTACGCCACTCTGTGCATTTCATAATTTACACTTTTACGGTGGTTGTTTTTTTTACTGTGATCTTCCCGTGTAACAAACGGACCTTAAGGTTTGTTTGGATAGGGATAGATTAGATCCAATCTTTTTGGAGTGAAAGTTATTTTAGTTCAAATTTCGAATCAATCCGAAGGAATTAAGTCGGATCACAATGTATCCAAACAAACTCCTAAAAATCTTTACGTTTGGATTACTTGCAATTGTTTCTTTGATTGGGTCAAAACTTGAGGCCAATCGCAGTCACTGAACAGCGAAAACAGTTAACTGCGTGACGAAGTGTACATGGTTTCTTTACATGTCCTGAGACAAGCAAATCCAGGAGCATACACTCGGTTCGCTCCAATTGCACCCAATGCTGGCAAATCAAAAGAGACGAATTGAACGGGCTATCAGCCAACCTCATCAGGTAGGAGTATCACCTATCCATGTCCAAGGCTTCCTCTCTAAAATCTGATCAGGAGCAAATGCACATTGAGTCAAGGTATGAACGTTGCAGCAGCAGCAATGTATGAATCTCCTCACAGCTGAACGCACCAACCAACATTCTGCAAAGACTTTACAAGGCAACTGTTGGTGGATAAAAGCCCAGGCAGTAGGAGCATCACGGCAGCAGATATCAAACGTGCGGAAGCAGTGCAGAAGCAGGGCATGTGGGCGTGTTGGACAAGGATAGCACTAGCAGCAGCAAGGACCATGGCCCATGGGCGGCCGGCAGGACGTCGGCCAGGGAGGAGGAGATGTGGTGTGCAAGGCCAGCGGCAGGAAAGTTTAGAAGTAATAGGAATATTAGCAAGTAAGAGTCATTGTCTTAGAAGGCAAGTAAGATGCAAGCATTACACAGACTGCAGCTCACCTTAGCAAGCTCATCCTCTGAAATCCTAAGGGAACCCACCTGATCCATCCCGCCCCCATGCTTCCACACGAAATCCTTCACGCCCTTCGGGTGCTCGTCGCTTGTGAGATGGTAAATTGTGTTTGCTACTGCAATAGAATAAAATTGGGCTTATTTTCCCGCATGAACCCGCTATAAACCCGCTATGTCTGCGGTATTTCGAAAAGCTTACTACGATTCCAACAAGACCCTAATCCCAATGTACTAAGATCCAACCCACTAGCGTTCGTTTTCACGTTCTATGGGGCGATCCAAACTGTAACTAGAACCAGCATATATCTAAATCAGAAACCCTAGGAGTGGGGACGGGTAGCAAGTACCAGGCGAAGCGGCTGTCGAGGTCGGTTGAGCAGAAGGGGCACCAGAGGCGGGAGCGCGGGGGGTGGTCAGGAACTCTGAAGATCCGACAGCGATTTTGAGTATTTTCGTGGAGATTTGAGGAGGAACGACGAGCAATACCTAGTGTTACTTTACTCTATGATAAGAACTAGGAATATGCTTCATCAATGCTGATTCTATTACCGAGTTTAGGGTTCATATACCCCTCAATATTACAGCTGAAAAGCAAAAGTTCTATCTCAGTTTTTAACAGTGAGTACAAGTAGAAGATGAGTGTCGCTCTGTGACGAAATAAGACATCAACAGTGCATCTTGGCAAACGTTGAATGCTTCGTCGCCCGCACGATACTCTTCAATGAAATCCTACGGCTTCAACTGCGCCTGAGTTCCCACGAGTGAAGTCGACAAAACGTTACTTTGAATGTCGATTCTCTTCCTTCTGATGATGCAAACGTTGAAGTCCCAGCTTAACTTACAGCCACCTGACAGGAGGGACGGTGGAGGGAGGGCGCGGCGGAGGTCGGAGAGCTTGGAGCGGAAGCGGGAGAGTGCGGCGGCGAGGGCGTCACGGTGGGCGGGGAAGTAGCGGTGGAGCCGGCCCTGGAAGTGGTTGTGGCAGCACAGCTCGCAGTACTCGAAGCCAGCGGCGGGCGGGCCCGCCTGCTTCGGCGGCATTGCGCGGTTCGGGGCCGTTCTGTTCGGTTGCTGCAGCGGCTCTCGCGTTCACGTGCATGTTTGGGCTTCGGAGCTCAACACTTCCGTAGCAGTATGACACTACGACCGTATGATTACTTCAAATTTATGTTTTAGTTTTTTTTTTATAAAAAAGATTGAATTTGTCTTTTAGTTTTCAAAAGAAAATTTGAATTTGTCTGCTTTTTCTCTGATAAAATACTGGAATTGTACGAATATGCAGTGGTGTACATTGCAGTATCCTATTCGTTGCAGACCAACACGATCAAGAACTTCGCCTCTTTTCCCAAACTTGCAGCATAGCTCCAGAGGTCTAACGATCTGGCGAAGAAAGCACAGAACCAAATGCAGAGCCACTGAACTCCACATCAAATATTCAAATCTACTAGATGTTTTGTGTCTTGTATAATGATAGGCGCCCCATGATTTTCAAGAGACGTGATCACCGCGCCAATAGCTCGAATACCGACAGGGAGCGAACTGTATAACGATTCAACACAACCATAACTCGAGTGGTTAGCACTTAGCACAGGTGTACCATAAGCACATCGAAGAAATTAAGGCCTCACCACGCCACGATCCAGGCGAACTGTGTCCGCCAATTCCGTTGATGCGACTAGGACCCTAGTGGGGTGTCCAAGTGGCTGGCCGACTAGGCGGTCCTAAGTGCTCCTAGGCGACCGAGACGGCCCGAGGTGCGGTGGTGATGGGCGGCTCGCGGCAACCGCCGTGGCAGTCGAGTCAAAGGAGGCGGGGAGGTGGTCCAAGGTGGCGGAGGAAGAAAAAAGTAAGGAGAGGAGGGGGTATAAAAGCAAATGTTAGGGTTTTTTTGCCCTCGCCTCTTCTCGATTGCTCCTTTGTCCTCGTCGTCACCGTAGTTGCTGAATCCGACTCACCGTCGCCGAATTGCCCTCCACCGACGCTTCCCCGAGCTCCCCGCCGCTTGAGAGTAGACTTGTTCACAGGCGGCCCTGCCCGAGCCTGGCTTGTTTAGAGCCGGGCTTGGGACTCGATTCACGACCCGAAAGCTCGAAATCTCGGTAAATGTATTGAAAATGAAAACCTATTTTTAAATTTGTTAGACCGAAACGACGACTAGAGGGGGGTAAATAGGAGCTTGGCCTAATTTTTCACCTTGATAGGATTTAATTCAATTTTCACTCCAATAGCTATAAAAACTATGAAGATCAATATTCAAATATAGCGGAAGTCTTGTTTTGAATCCAATGAAAACCCCAAAGCATACCACCAAAAACACAAAAAACGCATGAATAAATAGTAAAATCGGAACTACCGTAATGAATAGTACGGTACTACCGAATGAACAGTAAAATCAATCGATGAATAGGAAAAACAACCTGAAAACGAAATAAAAAATTGGCATAACTTTTGATCTATGACTCCAAATCTTACCAAACTTGAGATATACCTTCTCTAGGATGTTAGGAACATATTCCAATCAAGGATCGTGAAGATTCATGCCAAAGTTTTGACCTTTCTCCTTTTGAATGAAGGTTGCTCCAAAATCGAGCTAAAATCGAAAGATGATCCAAATACTTGCTCGTGGGTGAAAGATGATCCTAGATGTATTCTCACATGTCACAGCAAGGTAGATCACGGCCAAAAACCAAAGAAAAACTCGCGGATCAAAGAAAACTCCAAAATCACGAAATAGAGAGCAAGAACACAAAGAGACTCATCTTGTGAAATCTTTCCTTGGATTGATTTAATAGGATGTTGGTTTACAGCCACTCCATCCAGGAGGTCAAAGACTCAACATATGAGCACGAAATCAAATCCAACTCTCTAGATCCCTAACCTCTCCACTTTTCTCTCCAAACCCTAAAACACAAACTAGGGTTTCTTGAATACAAGGGTTGGGAGGTGCTGGACCAACACCCTCCCCTATTTATAGTGGAGGCTAGCGTCTAGAAGAATGTTCCTATTGGGCACCCGTTAAGCCCACACACAAACGGGTTTCACTTACGCACGCATTTTAAAGCGCCATCTTCATGTTCTCTTGACCTAAACCACTTCTCCTTACGCCGTCTTGCGCCGCGGTTTGGCCAAAAGGTCACCAAGGCAGTATTTAGGTGAAATTACCAGAATACCCCTTCTCGGTCCTTCTCCGAAGACCGAGTCCAATCTTCGCGAAGCAATCGCCTGCTTCGACACGTGTAGGTTGATCAATGGCTCTCATCATGCCGGCAAGTCTCTCCCATCCGGCTCCCACCGAAACCACCATGGCACTTGCGCCGACCCCCGCGCCGCTTGATACAACCCGTCGCACCGAACTGTCCGTTCGGTCATTCTTGTCCATCTTGCACCATGCTTGAGTCCATGGACTTCACCTGGCATCCTCGATTGTTCTGAACCTCAGCTTTCCAAGCCTAGTCCTAATCATCCTCGCCGTTGACCGTCGTTGACCTCCAAGCATCCTACACAACAATAGACAAATAAATCGATTTCGAGAACAAGTTCTTCGCAACTTGATCCACATTAGTCAAAACATGCATCATGCAACACATATGCACTAAAAACCACGAACTTGACCTAACCCATAGCCAATTCTCCAAGTTGGCAGAATTTGAACTCAAAACGATACTACCGCCAACTAATCCCCGGTACTACTGCACTGCGGTCGTACCGCCCAAATAACTGCGAAACTACCGATTCCCAGGGAAATCCAAAACTCCCCAAAAACACTCTCTCTAGAAAATACGTACCGCCCACCTTGCGGTCATACCGCTCAACGGTACTACCACTTCACACATGCGGAACTACCGATTCCCGAACATTCGGACCACTCATTTCAACCGTCCGATCGCGCCTGTGAATGTTTGGACCATTGTTTAAACCGTCTTGTCGGTGTTTTAGAACCGATCTTACGTAAAGATTGTTTGATTCGGGGGGTCTCCACAATTGATCACGCAGACGAGAGAGACACGAGGATTTTTATACAGGTTCGGGCCTTCTCCAGTGAGAATAATAACCCTACTCCTGTGTATCTTGTATTGGGTATCTGGATTACAATCTGCTGAGGGTCTGACTAATTGTCCTCCAAAAAGGCCTCTCCTTTCTATCTCTAAAAGACACCTATTTATACTATGCAGTGATGGCTGTTGTCGTTCCAAGCTAATTAGTCGCTCATTATTGTGTAATAATGAGAGTAATTACTGGAGTAGTAACCTCTCCATGCTGTCAAACAGTTATCAGTCAGAGATAGTGGAGGATTATCTGTAGTTATATCAGGCATAACTACGTATTTTGACTGCTTAGATTCCCACTATTAAAGGGGCCTTCTGACAAGTGGACTCAGTTAATCGTGAGGAAGTCGTGGCAGAACTGGTCATAAAAGAACTTACGACCAGGGAGGTAGTCGTAGAAAGGCTTACGACTGGGTACTGGTCGCAGGAAGACTTACGACCGGACGTAATCGTAGTAGGACTTACGATTATACCATAGTCGTAGAGATGCTTACGACTAGGGGGTAGTCGTAGGAGATCTTACGACTACCTAACTTGCTTTCCCCTTCTAATATTAGGGGGTATGCCATGTGACGCCATATTACATGATTATGGAAATAATAAAATGAGGATTATTAGATCCTCGTCACGTCTGATTGAAACACCTGTTCGGACCACTAACATGTGGTAGTACCGCTATCTCACATGTGGTCGTACCACTCTGAGGTAGTACCGCTCCTTTTATGCCGGTACTACCGATTATCCTAACACTTGCTAAAAAACGACTGTTTCAACAAACCCTCAACGTCATTGCCAATTGTATCATCATCCTAAAATCATGTGCATATCCCCATAACATCCACAAAATTCTAGAAATGAATTAAATATTTTTATTATAAAAAAGGACTAAGATAATATATTTAAATCTAAAAAGCAATTTTCAGGCCGGTCCAGGCTCGAGCCTACCCGTTTGAGACCGGGCTTTTCAGGCCCCGCCCGAAGCCTAGCCCGGTGTTTAAACAGGTCTACCTGAGAGTTGCTCCCTGATGCCAAATCGCCTGTCTTCACCGTTGGTCGCCTTCGCGCTGTCCCCCTATAAGGTACGCTCTGCTTTCCCTCCTCACCGATGCCCCCCCTCGACTCACCCCTGCTCCCCCTCTGCTCCCCCTCGCCCTTCCTCTGCTCTCCCCTCGGCTCCGGCGGCCGGCTCGCCCCTCTGCTAGTGCTAGCTCATTGCTCGCCCCTCTGCCCTCTTCTAGACAAGTAGAAGAGTAGTAGTAGTAATAGTAGTCGTCATTAGTAGACAATAGTAGTAGTTAGTAATTAGTGTATATTGTATATTGGTTAGTGGATTATACTATTAGTAGACAATACAATAGTAGTAGTTAGTAATTAGTGTAGTATTTTTATTTGTTAACTTGTTAATATTTGTTAATATATGATACCATCCGCTGCTTCCACGCTGGAGACCACTTCTTCTAAATCTCAATCCCTAAAAAGGAAGTCGAATGATATGGGATGGGAGTTTGGAGAGCTAGTTAATCCGAACAACTTGGATAAAGTGAAGTGCAAATTGTGTAACAAGATTATTTCCGGAGGGGTTTATAGGCTCAAGCAATATGTTGTTCATATCATGGGGAATGTTGCTAGATGTTCAAAGTCCACAAAGGAATAATAAGATATGTGCAAAAACTCTATTATGGAAGTAAAATCCAAGACGAAGGCTAAGAAATCAAGAGAGGAAGATGTAATAAATGAAGTGATGATTGGCAAAGAGGAGGATAATGAAGAGCTTGAAGAAGTTGGAGGCTCATAACCACGTAAATTAGGGCATATGGATAAGTTTGTTTGTCCTTTTGATCCTTCTACTACTTTGAGCTCATCGAAGCGGCAACAAAACATTAGTGAAGCACTTTGGAAAAAGAGAACTCACAAGGTGAAGCAATATGTTGTGAGATGACTTTATACTCATGGTATAACTTGCAACTCTCAAATTCTAATGAAGTTATTAATATTGTTTGTTATCCTTATATGATTTTCATTTCTTATGTTTAGGTATAGCATTCAATACCATCAACAATGATGAGTTCAAGTAAATGTGAGAGGCCATTGGTCGTTTTGGACTAGGCTTTGTAGGTCCTTCACCATACGAATGCCGGGAGAAGTTGTTGAAGGAGGAAGTGGAAAGAACAAATGGCTTGTTGAAGTCACATGGAGAATAAAGGGTCTTAACTGGGTGCTCCATCATGACTGATACTTAGACCGACCAAAAAAAGGAGGAGCATTATGAATTTGTGTGTATATTACAACTTGAGGACAAGTTTCCTAGAATTAAAGGAGACGTTGGAGGATTCACACACAAGTAAATACATCTTTGAGTATGTGGATGCTTGCATTGAACAATTAGGCCTCACAAATGTTGTGCAAGTAGCCACGGACAATACTTTCAACAACATGAGAGCAAAATAATTATTGAAGGCCAAGAGGCCAAATATCTTTTGGAGCTCATGTGCAATCCACACCATCAATTTGATGCTACAAGCAATTGGCAATAATGTAAAGTGCAAGAAGACATTTGAGCAAGCAAAGTCATTCACAATTTTCGTCTATTCAGACCATAAGACCTTGGCTTTGATGAAAAAATGTACAAAGAAGAGAGATATCATAAGGACTTGTGTGACTAGATTTGCTTCTTCCTTTCTTTCTTTGCAAAGTTTGAATGACAAGAAGGCCGAACTAAGGACGATGGCGCTTAGTAAGGAATGGGAAGAGTGTGATCACACTAGAAAAACAAAGGAGTTAAGACAACTAGTACACTAATTAGTAGGTCCTTTTAGAATTGTGTTGCTACTTGTTTGAAGGTATAACAGGTGTCATTACCTTGTTAATATGTGTTGTTATTTTTGGTAATCTTGTATTGTTTGCTATTTGCTAATCTTGTACATTCGATTGCTTGAAGGTGTTTGAGCTATTGGTGAAAATTCTTCACATGGTTGATGGGGATAGTCTATCTATGGCCTTTCTTTTTGGAGAAATTCTAGGAGCAAAAAAACAAATCAAGGAGGTCTTGAGCAACTCGGACTACAACACGGTCATTGAGTTAATTGATGGAAAGATGAAGGGAAGGCTTGATTCTCCATTGGCCTTGAAGTCATATCTATTTAATCCTTATTATAGTTATCAAGATCAAACCATATTTTTGATTCAGCTTTTATGGATGGGGTATTTGATTGTGTTGAAACTTTTTATTACGATGATGATGGCATGCAATCTCAAGTGATTAATGAGGATTTGGCCAAATTTAAATCGCAACAAGGGACTTTTGGAAAAGCCGCCGCCAAACTTGGATGCCGAAAATTCAGTTTTAATCCCGGTAAACTAGTGTTCAACTCAAATAAATGCATGCATATTGTCAATTTGTCATATACTAAGGGCCTGTTTGGTACAGCTCCTACTCCTATCTTCTCAATCGAATCTCGTAGAGCTGTGCCAAACACCCCAACTTCTCAAAACCACCAGATCCTGATTCTCGTGAGGAGCTGTCTCGAAAATGAACTAGCAAGGAGAAGCAGCATTCCTGCAGATTCTCGTGGGGAGCCAGTCCACCTGAAACAAAGTGACCCTAGAAGTTCGAAGTAATTACCCGCAATTGCCACTCCCTTACCCCCTGAGCCCTAGCGAACCGTTCGCATCCCTGTGCCGCTGCGCGTGTGGAGACAGGGCGACGATTCCCCCACTCCAAACCCTCGAGACGAGTGCGCCGCCGTCGCCTGCCCCGAGTGCACCGCCGTCGCCCCTAGAGTTTGCCACCAGTCCGTGTCGCCACCGACACCCACTCGCCTCGAATCCTCATTCCTCCATTCCTCCCCGATCCACTACGCGACACCTCCAGCTCCGGCATCCCACACGCTTGTCGGCCACCGCCACGCCGCCTTCGAGGAGAACGGTCGCCGCCCGGAGTCGAACCCTTTCACCGCCTGTGCGGTGCGCCTCTACCTCCGCGAGGTCCGCCATCCAAGAGCACCAGGCCTGCGTGCTCGGCGCCAGCTACGATAAGAAGAAGCGCAAGAAACCGCAGCTCGTCGACACCAGCGGCGGCAGCGTCAACCAGCCGCACCAAACGCCGCCGCCGTCGCCCACCGACGCATCCTGCTGAGGATGCTCCGACTCTCCGAGACTCCCACGCCAAGGTAGGTCTTTCGCCTCCTCTCCTTTATCTTGATTCTTGCATCGAGAATCATCCTACTGGAGAACTTTCTTGCTTTGTTGATACCACCATTCACCATCTAGCACATAACCAGCTCATTGAGCTATTAGCAGTGTTCAGATCGTATTTGTTGAGAAACTGAGGACCAATTTTTGTTGAGAAACTTGAAGATAAATTTGTTTGATGTTGAATGTGCACCGATGTTTGATGTTTGATCATATGATATGGAGATGATCTGGACTCTGGAGCTGATCTTTGATGTTTAAGATTTACCTTTAGAGCTCCTGTTTGATGAGCTTTGATGTTAGCTTTCGGAGCTGTTGTTTGATGTTAGCTTCTTTTGACCAGAATTCGGTCAGATTTCAGCTAGGTTTCAAGCATCTTCGGTTGAGTAGCCTCGTCTAGTAAGTGCATGGATGAAGTGATTTTGTGAATGAATATGTGAATGAACCTGATAGTATCTCTGTAATGTATTACTGACAGTTCATTTATATTGTTGATAAACCATTAAATTTCAGTGAATGTAGCATAGGATAAAGACACAAATACAATTGAAGTATTAATCTGTGAAAGTTTTGTTTGGTTTCATACATCCTAAACTAGTATAGCTTTCCTGTTTGTATGCTTGTATGCCCATAGTGTGTGAAAGTTAATTTGTATCGATTTGTTATTTTCGTTTGTTTGGAATGTGTAGACTCTTGTGTATAACAGATTAAGGCATTTGTTGTTTGGTCAAGTGAGTGTAGCTCAGTCCATTAGTTTCACTAATGAAGAGGATAATATGATCTGGGAGCTGCAGTCATGTTCCAGCTATTTGTAAGTTGTTTGTGCCGCCTAGAGTTCATTTTTTTCTTTGGCTAATGTCTAATAACAAAATTTTGGCTAATTTGGAGAGGCATGTCAGATATTTTGGGTGTTCCAATTGGAAATGACTTTGAATCAGCGGCAAGGTGATATAAAAATAAGTTGACATTGAATATGCTTACTTTGATTTTCTTCTGGTGCTTGTGGAAGGAAAGAAATAACATGTATTTTCGACAGACACAATGGTGTGGAATGCAGGTACTTTGGAGGAAGATGGCGCTGATGGCTTAGAAATGGAGGGTACTCTGCCCAGGTACAAAAGAGGATAGCTATATCTATCAATTGAAGTCCAAAGCGAATGCAGCTCCGAGCCTGAAGTGGAGATGAATTGGATCAACACTGAGAAGTCCTTGGGACTGGAGCGCTATGTGAAGATCGACAAGATGGTGACTGGAAGCAAAGTTGTGGACGGTGAAACAAAATGGAACTGAAATGTGCTTAAGTGATGTTCTGTATGGTTTTAATAGGTGATAGGGGCGGTGCTGCCGTGGTCTATTCCTGTGTCTTTGCTCTGAGTTGGATTGTTTGGATAAAAGCCGAGAAAATTGTAAACTCGTTTGGTTTCAACAGGAAGCTCCAGATTCTCAGAGAAGTGGATTCTCATAGAATCAGGAGCAGAATCTGAAAAATGAGAATCTGAAACTGTACCAAACAGGGCCTAATATGCTTCCTAATATGTAGCTAATGGGTGGTCTACCTATGGATGTCATATTCCTCATTTGCAAAGGATGGCCATAAGAACCCTCTCATTGACCTCAAGTTCATCTAGATGTAAAAGAAATTGGAGCACTTTTGACATGGTATGTTGCAATAATCAATTCTCAACTCTCAACCCTCAAATATAATGCAATCCAACTAGACTTCTGTCGTAGTGAGAAGACTAGACAGTAAGAAGTGGAGACCCCTCGTGTTGGGAAGACGAAGGGACTTAACAGGGGCTCGGTTGTGGTCAAAGATTGTTCTCCCTTAGTTACATGGTAGAGGGGCTATTTATAGCCTCCTGATATGGCATTTTAAAAGTACATGTATACCCCTAGCAAAGTACATTAGCCCTAGGGGCTGCAGGGTCTTTTGTGCGCCCTATGCGTAGCCTTTGGTGCATGATGTGCCCTCGTGGACACGGTCTATCTTTGGGGGATACGCCCGGTCCACCGTTCTTGCAGACCCTGTGCCCTTCGCCGGTCCTCTGCTGCCTTCTTTGGAGGGTCTCCTTGGGTCCGCCGAAGGGTCTTCGGGATCCTCCGGGGGGTCTTCGGGGCAACCTCCGAGTAGGTCCTTGGAAGACCTTTCGGTCTTTGCGTGCCGCCGGGTCGTGGGGCGGTGGGCGCCCCACGACAAGCCCTCGTGGTCGAGGTCCGCCGCCATGGTGAAACCGCGCCATTCCTCGTAAGGTCCAGCACACCGCCCTCTCGCCGTGGGCGGCCGTTGGTTGGGAAGGGTCTTCCTTCCCGTGGGCACTGTTTACTACGAGGGATGTCTGGGGCATCGTGCGCTTTAATGGTGCTGGCATGCGATGTGTGCTGACGGCGGTTGGGGACGCCATGCGCCATAACGGCGCTTGGGGCGTTGTGCGCCGTATTGACGCGTCATAATGGCACCGTTGCTTGTACCGGCGCCTCCTCGTACTGCTCGTCGTTTCATTGATGACATGTGGCGCCTGTTGGGCTGGCCTGGGCAGCTATAAGTAGCCACCCCCCTTTTTTGAGCTTATTCTGTCGGTTCTTTGCAAACGGTTTTGTTCGTGCTTTGCTACGTTCCATGTCCGAAGCATGACAAAGCGAGGCAAGGATGCTGCGGTAGAGGCGTCCTACACGAGTGACCTTGGGAGGTCTACGGTGACGGAGGCGGTACTCCGGACACTCGTGGAGGAGGGCAAGTTGGAAAGTACGACGAAAGTCTGGGTCCCTGGAGTGGAGACGGTGTCGTCGCCCCGGGCGGACGAGGCGGTAGTTTTTGTTGCCTTTCTTGATGCCGGGCTGCGAATCCCGTGCGTGAACCTGGTGAAAGACGTCCTACAGCTGTACGGCATAGAATTGGCACAACTTACCCCCAACTCGGTTGTTAAGTTGGGGGTTTTCGAGTGGATGCTTCGAGCGGCTGGAGCTGCGGGCGAGGGTCGCCTTTTCGCGTTCTTGCATGATGCTCGCTGCCAACCGAAGAAGAACAGCGACGGCGACACATTGAATTTTGGCAGCGTCAACTTTCAACCAAGATTGCGTTGCCAAATGTACCTGCCTGCTCCGACGGCGCGGAACCGGTGGGAAACGGCTTGGACGCAGAGGTGGTTCTACCATACCTCCGTGCCAGAAGATGGGCTGCGATTCCGAGGCGGGCCGATTCAGCCCATCGCCAGCCCCGACATCGAGCTTACGGCGAGGGAGGAGGCTCATCTACGCCTTCTTCTGGACGTGACGAGGCGCTTCTCCACGCGCGACTTGGTGGAGGAGTTTTGCACCTTCGGACTTTGGCCGTTGGCCCGGGACTGGGACGTTGAGCGGGGTTCCTCTAGCTCTGGGCACCCCACTCTTATTGTGAGGGGGCACGAAGGTATGACTCTTGGCCCGGCTCTTTGTGCGGGTTCTGAAAGATGACATTTTTTGCTTTTTTTTATTCGTTGCAGCCGTGTCCATTGCTGAAGCGAGCCGCGCAGCGGAGATGCTTCTTGGCCCATATACGGGTGAAGAGCACTCGAGGCGTGGTCTGGTTGTACGGGAGGGGCGGTTGAATCGAGCGTATCCTGCCTCAGTTCGCCTCTCCGAACGGCCCGACCCGGAGGCCAAGAAGAAGAAGTGCGCCCGACCGGTGGAGGTTGAGGGAGCCGGGCCAATTTCCGTGGCCCCTCTGCGCGTTGCTGCACCTCGCGATGTTGGTGCTGGTTCGCACAATGCGGAGGGCTCAGGGCATGCATCGAAGAGATCGGCGGCGGACCCTTCAGACCAGGTGGAGGTTTCAAGGTCGGCTTCGAACGCTGATCCTTCTGGTCCGCATGACGCTTCGAGTGCGGGGGGGGGGAGGGAGTCCCGCTGTGGTGGCCAAGCGAACTGCCTCGCAGGTGAGGCGAGCGGTCGGCTCTTTTGACGTTGTCGGGTTGGATACCGACGAGTCCTCCGGGCAGAGCACCCCCTCGAATGTTTATGGGGGCCAAGATGTTGCGATCGAGGTGCCACTCACCCCACGGGTGCCGCACGGTAAGTTCTTGTTCCGCGGCTTGCTTGGTGCTTATATTGCTTTACGCTGATGCTTTTAAAGGCTTTGATGTCGCAGCGGATGATGTCACGCCAGAGGGTGGGGCCGGCGGAGGTGGCTCTGACCCTGTTGCTTCTAGAGGTGGGCAGTCGGGGGAGCGTGGGCCTGCTCATTCCTCGGGTATGGTGGACTTGGGGCCCATGTGCCGCGCCGATTTTCGCGTTAGCGAAGGCGCCTCGCGGGTGTGCGGGGCGGTGGCTGATTTTGCTTCACCACCTCTGCTTCAGGAGCTCTTCGTGCGAATGACCTTGCCCGACATGCTTCGGGGTATCGAGGTGAACGCCGTCAAGGTCCTCTTCTTGTTTTTTTTTGTGTGCTTCGCTGATCGATTTTGCTTGTGCAGACCGTTATGTTGGCGAGGGCCCTTAATGGTGACATTGCGTCGGGCTTCGCCGAGATCCAGAAGCAAGTCGAGGACGAGCACGCCCGGAACGAGGTGCTTAGCAGCGAGCGCGACGCTTTGGCCCTTAGGTTGCAAGCCCTGGAGGAGCAAGTGAAGGCTCTCCCAGCCCTGGAGGAGCAAGTGAAGGCCCTTCGAGGCGAGAAGGCGGTGCTTGAAGAGGAGGTTCACACCGAGCGTAAGTTGTCAACCTCCGTTGGGCTTGCTGCTTGGCGAGCCATGGAGGCCATCGAGGGGGCCGTGTCGCAACTTGGCGCCGTTCCCTCAGTGAGGTGCCATCGGCCCTCAGAGATGGATATCACGTTCGGACAACTTCGCCGCGCCGGAGAAGTGTGCCTCCCGGCCGCCCGCGCGTATGGTGATCACTGCGCGAAGGCTGCTTGGTCCGCGACGCTTGCCTCGCTCGACAAGGCCGGCTGCGCCCATATTGACGGTCTTGCCGCCCGGTTTGTCGCGGTGGCCACTGTGGAGGAAGTGGTGGCCGCACGGAACCGTACGAGGAAGGCCGGGAGGGTCCTGTTGCAAGATTACTGGTCCTTGCGTGGCCACGCCGACGCAACGGAGTCGTTCCGGGCGGCGCAGGTGCAACGGGAGAAAGGGAAGGCCCCGGCGGGGACCTCGGCGGAAGATGCGCGTGTCGACAAGCGGGGGTCCACCCCACACGATAAGGTGTGACCCCCCCCCCCGCTTTTTAGGTTATAGTTAGTGTTGGTGCTTTGTAGTGTTTTTTCTTTTCTCGCTCCACTTTTGCTTGTTGTAAGGGGCGTTTTGTAGGAGGATAACCTCTTTTTGTGTAAGACCCTCGTTTTGTTTTAAATGAAAGATGTTCAGGATGATCGCATGACTTGTTTGTTTGAAACCGGGCTTCGTATATACAGGACGAAGGATTATTGCTCAAGCGGGCCGCCGAGCGGGATCCCGCTCCGTCCGAAGCGTGAAGTATTAAGAGAAGCGCCAGCCGCTAGGGCTCGAAGGACGAGCGGAGTGTGGTGTCCATTTGGCCTTTGCAGCTGTGCTATCGGGGAGCTGTTTATCACGGTGCAAAGTGGCAGCGGTGGAAACTAGCGAACCCCACTGGCTCTATGAGGGAGTTTCATCGTGCCCACAAGAGGAAGGCGGCCGAGGCGCGTGAGGAAATTCGGGCATTTTGGAGGCACCGAGAGGCGATGGCTGTTGGCCCTGATGCGGACCCCCTTGTGTCGTGTGCTGAGTCTGCGCCTCCTCACGCTGTTTTTTCGAGTGATAGCTCGTCTGAGTCCTTGGATGAGCTCGAAGCCACGCAGAGGGAATTAGCGAGGCTGGTGGCGTCCGGGGCGTTAGATGAGGAGCTGCTAGAATGGGCTACGCGCACGGAGGAATGTGACTTTGTCCCGTAGGCGCGTCGAATTATTGTTGTAAACTTAGTGTGATTTGTATTTGTTATGGGCGGAGCCTGTAATCTGTTGTTGAGATTTGATTAATAAATACTAGCTATAATTTGTGCTTTGCGGGGCTTGTATTTTTTGGCGAGGGGGGAGCGAAAACCGCGCCTGTCCCCCTACCTTCTTTTGATAGGGCTCCGGGGAGCCCTATACGTATATTGTTGTTTTGCGAGGGAGGGGTGAAGCCGCGCTCGTCCCCCTACCTCCTTTTGATAGGGCTTCGGGGAACCCTATACGTATACTTTTGTTTTTGCGAGGGAAGGGTGAAGCCGCGCTCGTCCCCCTACCTCCTTTTGATAGGGCTTCGGGGAACCCTATACGTATACTTTTGTTTTGCGAGGGAGGGGTGAAGCCGCGCTCGTCCCCCTACCTTCTTTTGATAGGGCTTCGGGGAACCCTATACGTATACTTTTGTTTTGCGAGGGAGGGGTGAAGCCGCGCTCGTCCCCCTACCTTCTTTTGATAGGGCTTCGGGGAGCCCTATACGTATACTTTTTGTTTTGTGAGGGAGGGGTGAAGCCGCGCTCGTCCCCCTACCTTCTTTTGATAGGGCTTCGGGGAGCCCTATTCGTATACTCTTTACACCCTTGGGCCCTCGGGGGACCTCGGTGTGCACCGGGGTCGAAGGCCATGTGCGGTGTCTCATTTTATACACTCGGGCCCTCGGGGGACCTCGGTGTGCACCGGGGTCGAAGGCCATGCGCGGTGTCTTTTTTATACACTCGGGCCCTCGGGGGACCTCAGTGTGCGCCATGATTCTTTTTATATTGCATTGGTACAAAATGCGCAAAAAGGTGTTACACATGATCTTACAAACCCGCCCCTTCATTTCTTCTACAGGGCTGGGTTTTCTGTCCGATCGCAGCCGGGGTTTTTACAATGCGGTGCTTAGGGGTAGAACTTGTGGAGACTCTTGGCGTTCCACGTGTGGCCGAGCTGCTGTCCTTCGGGCGTAGCTATGTGGTACGACCCTACCCTTGTGCTTTGGGTGATGATGTAGGGCCCTTCCCATTTGGACTGCAGCTTGCCAACTGTCGCGGGGTTCACCACCCGTTTGAGGACCATGTTGTAACAGCCCAAATTTCAATTTCAGTAAAATTTAAAAGTTTAGTTATGTTTGTGGTTTTTCCTGAATTTTCAAAAGCTTTTTATAAATATTTTAAAGCTAAAACAAATTTATTTGCAAAATTAAAAGCCAACAAATAGTTGGGAATAATTTTATTAAGTCCAGATTGAGTATGGGAATTTCTGTGAATTTTTCCATAATTTTTGGAAGTATTTTGCTATTTTCTAAAGCTATTATGAATTATCAGAATTAAAACAATTAGAAAAGCAAAAGAAAATCCTCTAACAGTGTTTGGGCCGAAACCCAAAGGCTCCGGCCCAAATTTCCCTCCCGCGCGCGGCCCGTTCGGCCCAGCCGCCGCACTCTCTCTCTCTCACCTATCCATCCACCGTTGGATTAAAATCCAACGCACACACCGCACGCACGCACCCCTTCCGATTTCCACCGCTCGATCGTGCACCGACGGTCAAGATCTTTTTCAATCACCGCACGGTCCGAATGTTGTAAACAATGTGAGCCATGCGATCTTAATCCAACGGCTGCGCCCGATAATCACTTACCGATTCGCACGATCTAATTTCCACCGTTGGATCAAAATCCAACAGCTGTGCCTAATCTCAACGTACCGCTTCATTCCATCTGTTATCAACCGTCCGATTGAAATCGGACGATCCCGAGTCATCGTCTTCCTCGCCTCTTCTTCCTCCTCACGCCGCAACAGTCGCCCGCCATTTCCGCACGCGCCCGAGCTCTGCTAACGGCCTAATCTCAACCGCCCCAACCTATTCGCAGACGCAGCACGCATCGCGCCCACCACCGCCGCATTTCCCCATGTTCTTCCCTCTTCTCCGGACGGTTTCGCCTCAACGCCGCAACCGCCGCCGACGACCCCACCTCCTCCACGCCGCTCCGAGCTCCCGACGCCTATAAAAGGAAGCCCCTGCCCCTTCCTTCACTCAACTCAAAGCCATCACTCATTCCTTCCTCTCCCATCAACACCGCCGCAATTCTTGTTTTAGGTTTTGCTACCGCGGTGAAAACCACGGCGCTCCGCCACGCAACGCCCACCGCCGTGGACCACACCAACGACTTCCCATCACCGAGCTTCTCACGCACCTTTCTTCGCCTCGAGCACCTTCGGCCACCTCGCCGGCAACCACCGTGCTTCTTCCTCCGCTCCGCACCAATTCCGCCACCACCGCCGCCATCCGTGCCAATTCGTGTACCATCACGCTCGCAATAATCGTGGCTACGTGTTGATACCACTCGCCGCCGGTGAACTTCCGCCGTTGGCGCTGTCGCCGCGCCGATAATTCTTACCGCCGCTGCCGACGTGGCGCGCCACCACCGTCCACATCGGCGCCACGCCACCTTTTCTCGCGCGCGCCGCACGCATACGCACACGCGGCGTGGTCCACCGCGCCCGTCGTCCGAGCTCGGTGGGCTTGGTTCACCGTGAGCCGCCCACCGACTCATGGGGCCCACCGCCGAAATAAATTTTAATTCTTTTAACCCGAATATCAGAATCGATGTAATCACTGCGCAATAAATGGATTTTCGTAGGAAAATAATTCGAAATTCAATAAAATTTCAGATTTAGATATAAACTTCAAAAATTCATAACTTTTGCATATGAACTCCAATTGAGTGATTCAAATTGCAAAATTTATATAAAATTATAATCTAGCTAACTAAACCAAAATATTCCAATTTGGAGTTAATTTGAGCTATGTTTTTGAATTTATTTGAATTTGCATTTTGAATTTATCGATTTTTACAGATAGAATTCGACGACTCGGAGAGTTCGATCAAATCAAGATTTAGAATTTCAAGACATCGACCAAGGCAAGTTACACCATTGACCATATTGCCCCTATTATTTTAAAGTTATTTTCAGTTTTTGAATTCCTTATTGCATGCATATGTTGTTATAAATATTTTAATACCCTGTTTTACATATAGTTAATTCCATATGTTATTGTATGGCCTAATTTGAATGTTGTATCTGACTACTTTGATACCATAGGCAAGATATTACCAAAATTCAAATATATGCTTAGCCAAGCTTAGTTCACATTTACAGAATTTCGGGAGGGTTTACACCAGATTTCTACAAATTGTTTCAAACTTGACATTGTGGTATTGTCTTACCACATGAGTTTATAAATGGAGTTTTATTCAAAAATAAAATCAAAAATGGGTTTGGACTTGGGCGAAATGGTCGTAATGGTGGGTGCAGGTTTATGCACGGGTTTGATCTGGTTAAGATCAAGGCCCATGGGTTGTAGGAATGACGCCCAAGTCAATTGAGGACCGGTCTTTGAGCCGCTTATTGCTATGCCATAACGTACCACCGCATGTCCTGTATGGGCAGGATTTGGCTAACTAATTTGTGATGTCCTAGTATATTTATGTCATGTGATTTTGTGGGTGTCGGTTAGACATTTTATTCCCACTTGGCGCAAGAGGGGCTTCCGGAGGACAGTCCACCAAAGGGGCGAAACACGAGCGCATGAATGTACTAGGATAAAACATTGTAAAGGCCTCATGGTAATTGCTCACCACACGCCTACGAAGCGTGAATTGGCCGATATAACGAGCATGTCACCTCGTGTGGGTAAAGTTGTACCAACTCGCAGAGTAGAAACTATTCGAATAGCGCGTCATGGTCATGGACATGCTAGCAGTGGCCACTTAAAGTTAGAATTGTTTTGGTTTTAAAATGCTTTATTAAATGTTGAGGATGGTTAATCCTTATGAAAATTTGGGCGGAAGCCAAGTGTTAGGAGGATCCTTCACTTTATCATTGGAGGATATCCACATTATATCATTACTATTTCAAAATATGATTTTATCCATAGTATAAAATTGCCTTAGAAACTACTATGCTTATTCAAACTGAAAATGCTGTTTATGCAAAACAACCCCGACCATACTCACTTGTTTCCTTATGCATGCATTTAAATTCAATATTGGGTGTGAATTGCGAGCACGGTAGTAGTGCTCACTCTTGCTGAATAAATCTTATTCAGGAGAAGACTGCTATCTTGACGGTGAGGACCCGGACGAGTAGGCCTTCTGACCCAGACGATTGCCTGTGGCGCATCGTGTGGCTTCCACTATTATGTTATTTCCGCTGTATTTATCATTTGACATTTGATATTGTTATTCAGACTCATTTGTATTAAACAGTTATTTATTTAATGCCATTTACGTTTTCGTGATATGAATGTGATATTCATTTTTGTGAAACCGTACACCGGAAATCTCGGACCGTGTTTGAACACGAGAATTCGGATCCTTCGCTCCCGTTCGACAAAAGTGGTATCGAGCCATATCGATCAGAGGTCGTGGCCCACGGTAGAATTGGTAAAACCATTAAGGACTATTTTTAAAAATTTACAAACTATTTACCTGCCTTCCGTAGTCTTACTCTTCCTTTCTCTATTAAAAGATTTCTAAACTCTTGTCCTTTCTAAAATTGTAGATGGTCGAGAGACCGACCCGTATCTCCTATGGAGTCTACGCCGAGAATGGGCGGATATCCTATGGAAGATGATGCAAGATTCGAGTTTCACGAAGAGACCCACATACCAAGGATACAAGTATATCGTGGGACGGCGGAGCGCTGGAGAGTGGAGGTTATCCTCTACTCTAACTTAGCGCGGATACATCCTTCCACATCTTCGACGCCCAATGCGTCGGGAGACTTTCGAGGCGGCATCCAAGATGCGGCAAGAGAAGCCGTCGCCGACTTCGCTACACCTACGACGCCCATTTTCGGATATCGATTCCAAGATTATCCCGCACATCCCCACTCGACCAGGCAAAGGCCTTCACTCACCGAGAATGAGGATATGCTGAGATCACCCACCAGTGGAGTTAGCCAAGGCGATGGATTACGCCTATGGCAACACCGACGAGTCAGATCTCGCTCGTGGAGGCTAGAAGTCGCAGAGGAGAGATTGAAGGTGAAGTCGAATTGGCTCAGACAAGAAGGGCCAAGGCAGCACTCTAACTCCCTGACTACACCCCATCCACCCCATAGATGTTTACCTCCACCATTTTAGATATTTGCTTTCCCTTTAGTTGTTCAATTAGTGCGAATTATGAGCTACTAACCTTTGTGGTAGCCATAATCGATGGATAAAATAAAGAATTACTTGCAAAAGAAAAATTTGTGTCTTTGCCTTGTTTTTGTGTGCTTTTGGGCTAATATAAATTTACTCCCTTAGTGCAACCTTTTCTTCCCTTTCCTAAGTCCTTGAAAATTCAAGCGATGGTGAACACCGCACAGAAATGGCAAAGATCCACGGTCGTAACAACGGAATACCGACCATCGGGAGCAAAGATGTTCAAGAACCTCCCCACCACCAAAGAAGAGGACCGGATTGGCAAATGATGATGGCCAATCAAACTCACCTTATTGAATTGTTGGCTCGGCCGCCAACAACGCCGTAACAACCAGCAACAAAGCAGCCACCGCCGCAACTCGAGCACCGCACACCCTCCTCAACGGTGTCCATGTCGGAGTTCATGCGTATGCGCCCTCCAACCTTCTCCAGCAGCACCGAGCCGATGGATGCTGACGATTGGCTTCGTGCCATCGGAAAGAAACTAGACATAGCACAATGCACAGATCGCGAGAGGGTCCTGTTCGCCACTCATCAGCTCAACGGACCAGCCTCAGAATGGTGGGACATTTACGCATCTCCCACGCCAATGCCCGTGCCATCTCGTGGGACGAGTTTGTGAGAGCCTTCCGTCATGCCCACATCCCTGCCGGCATGATGACACTGAAGAAGAAGGAGTTTCATGCACTCCGCCAAGGCAATCGCTCGGTGAGCGAGTATCTCCACCGCTTTCAACCGATTGGCTCGCTATGCCCTACCGATGTGGCCCGAGATGAAGAACGACAAGAAAGGTTCCTGGAGGGACTCAACGACGATATCTCCGTCCAACTCATCTCCCAGAACTTCACCGACTTCCAACAGTTGGTGGACAAGGCGATCCGCCAGGAGGCCAAGCATCACGAGATGGAGAACCGCAGCGAGGATGGCCGCCGAAGTTCAACGCAGAGGCTTTCCCAAGCCTCGTTTCATTCAAACCGCAACCACCGCAGCGTGGGAAGTTCCAGTCTTCCACATCCAGAGCCCCGGTGCAGAATCAGCACCCCAACACCTCCAACTTCCGCAGCGCATCAACCGGAGGACAATTTGAGCAGAAGAGCTCCGCCCCCTCAGCTGCAGGAGTGACCTGTTTCCACTGCAATGAAACAGGCCACTATGCCAACAGATGCCCCAAGAAGCGCAGCGTGGCGTCTTCCAAGCCAAGACCAGAGTCACAACCATCGGCGATCGCAGCCGCGTCAAAGCCGTTCATCAAGGGACGTGTGAACCACGTCACGGCCGAGGAAGCCCAGGCAGCACCGGATGTTGTGCTTGGTATGTTTCTTGTCAATTCAATACCAGCTTCAGTGCTATTTGATTCCGGAGCTTCGCATTCTTTCGTGTCAAATAAATTTGTGGGCAAATATGGGTTACCAATATCTTCCTTAGCAAATCCCATGATAATCCATTCCCCGGGCTCAGAAATGAGAACTAGTTCTTTATGCCCGAACCTCACCCTTGAAATATCCAGAGTATCCTTCCTAGCAGACTTGATAGTCTTGCATTCCCAAGGTCCGACGTTATTCTTGGAATGGACAAGTTAGCCAAGAATCATGGACAAATAGATCGTGCTAATAGGTCTATCACTCTCACGAATGGAGAAGGAATTTGAAGAGAGTTCAAACCCAAGACTCGCACTAATGGAAGTTCTATCCTCACCAAAGATGAAGGAAGTGAAACTTGAAGACATACCGTAGTCCGAGAATATGCCGATGTCTTTCCCGATGAATTACCCGCATGCCACCGGACGGACGCCATGTTCTTAATTGACTTAGTCCTGGGGACGGCCCAATATCGGCGACCCTATAGAATGCCGGCTAATGAGTTAGCGTAATTGAAGAAACAGATTGAAGAATCTGCGGCGAGGTTACATCGACCCAGTTCATCACCTTGGGAGCACCAAAGGTTGTTCGTCAAGAAAAAGGACAATAGCATGAGGATGTGTGTTGATTACGATCCTCAATGAGGTGACGATCAAGAACAAATATCCTTACCCAGATAGATGATCTGCTCGATCAACCGAAAGGAGCAAGTGTCTTCTCAAGATTGATTTGAGATCGCTATCACCAATCAAGATCGCATCGTAAGATATTCAAGACACCTTCACCACGTGATATGGATCGCATTTCTGTGATGTCTTTCGGTTTGACGAACGCCCGCTTATTTCATGAATATGATGAACAAAGTGTTCATGGAATTCTGGATAAGTTTGTGGTTGTTTTCATCGATGACATTCTCATCTACTCGAAGGATGAAGAAGAACACGAGAAGCATATCGAATGATATCGACAAACTCGTGGAGCATCAACTCTATGCCAAATTCAAGAAAAGTGAATTTTGGCTAAGTCAAGTGGCATTCCTTGGACATATTGTGTCGCCAGGAGGAATTGCAGAGATCCCGCCAAGGTTGAAGCAAGGTCGATTGGAAGCAACCGGGGATACCACCGGTGAGAAGTTTCTTGGACTAGCGGGTTATTACCGCAGTTCATTGAAAATTTTCTAAGATTGCAAGACCCATGACTCAACTTCAAGAAGGAGAAGAAATTTGATTGGACAGATGCTCGTGAAGAAAGTTTTCAAGACTCAAGAGGAGATTGGTCACAAGACTGTGTTAGTTTTACTCGATATCCATAAAGATTTCGAGATCTTCGCGACGCATCCCGTCAAGGTATCGGATGCGATTGATGCAGAGGGCAAGGTAGTAGCTTATGCATCGAGGCGCTTGAGGCCACATGAAGGGAATTATCCAACCCATGATCCGAGTTAGCGGCGATTGTGCATGCCTTGAAGATCCGCGCATTATCTCATTGGTAATCACGTGAGATTTTCACGGATCACAAGAGTTTGAAGTATATATTCACACAGTGTAATTAAACCTTGGCAGAGAAGATGGTTGGAGTTGATAAAAGATTATGATCTTGGAATCCATTATCACCTGTGCAAAGCAAATGTAGTTGCAGATGCCCCGAGCGTAAAAGCCTATTGCAATACCATGATGGTGCGTATGAACGGCGTAACTACATGAAGAATTGAAGCGCCTAAACTTGGAGATTATCACAAGGTTGTGTGAATGCTTTGGAAGTACAACCGACTCTTCAAAGTCGATCGAGAAAAACAACTAGAAGATGATGACATCAAGGAGATCAGAAGAATATGCGAAGAGGCAAGGCCCCGTGATTCACAAGATGAACAAGAAACTGTGTGGTTTGGGAACCGCATTTGTGTACCTAACCGCAGGAGTTAAAACAATCAATTTCAAGGAGGCTCATGAAACGCCTTACTCCATTCACCCGGAGCACCAAGATGTACCAGATCTCAAGGAGAAATATCGGTGGGTCAAGATGAAGCGAGAAATTGCCGAGTTCGCCGCCGCCGTGATGTGTGTGTCGAGTTAAGGCGTAACATCGAGACCACCGATCATTGCAACCACTACCAATTCTGTAATGGAAGTGGGAAGAGATTGGCATGGACTTCATCACCGGACTTCCTAGGACCCAATCAGATATGATTCTATCTCGGGTGATAGTTGATCGGTTGACCAAAGTAGCTCACTTTATTCCCGCCAAGACTACATACGTAGCGGCCGGTTGGCGAGTTATATGTGGCTAGGATTGTTTGTCTACACGGGTACCCAAGAAGATCGTGGTCCGATGAGGTTCTCGATTTACATCAAGATTCTCGCAGAGTTCGCATGAAGCCTTAGGCACCGGACTCAACTTCAAGATGTGACCTATCATCCTCGCATGGATGGTCGACGAACGCACCAATCAAGTCCTCGAAGATATGCTCCGAGCCCGTGCCGAATTTGGACAAAGTTGGGACAAGAATTTGCCGATGCAATTCTCGTATAACAATAGCTATCAAGCTAGTTTGCAAATGGCTCCTTTTGAAGCATTGTATGGCGAAAATGCGAACTCCATACGTGGATGAAGTAGGAGAGCATCGCTCTTTGGACCCGAGATAATCAAAGAGGCGTAAAGTAAGGTCAAAGCTATAAGGGAACATCGAAAGTGGCACAAACCCGACAAAAGAGTTATCTCGATAACCGTCTGAGGGATCTAAACTTTGAGGTAGGAGACTTGGTCTATCTCGTGGTCACTCCACTCAGAGGAGTAAGAAGATTCGAACAAAAGGAAAACTCGCACCTGCATTTGTGGGGCCATACAAAATTCTAGCCAAAAGAGGTGAAGTGGCATATCGCCTGAGCTACTGAAGCCTTGTCACCGTGCACGATGTCTTCCATGTATCCCGATTGAGGAAATGCTTGCAAGCGCGTAAGACCATACCTTCTGGAAAGTTTCGATCTTCGAGAAGATCTCACCTACGTGGAGCGACCAATCAAGATTACGGATGTCGCAGAGCGAGTCACCGAGCGTAATCATCGATCATACAAGGTGCAAGTGGAGTCATCACCCAGAGTGAAGCCACTTGGGAAAAGAAGAAGACCTCAAGACCAACTATCCCGATCTCTTTGTCGACCAATCCTCGAATCTCGGTCGAGATTCCCTTAAGGGGTAGGTTTATAATGCCCAAATTTCAATTTGATAAAATTTAAAAGTTTAGTTATGTTTGTGGTTTTTCCTGAATTTTCAAAAGCTTTTTATAAATATTTTAAAGCTAAAACAAATTTATTTGCAAAATTAAAAGCCAACAAATAGTTGGGAATAATTTTATTAAGTCCAGATTGAGTATGGGAATTTCTGTGAATTTTTCCATAATTTTTGGAAGTATTTTGCTATTTTCTAAAGCTATTATGAATTATCAGAATTAAAACAATTAGAAAAGCAAAAGAAAATCCTCTAACAGTGTTTGGGCCGAAACCCAAAGGCTCCGGCCCAAATTTCCCTCCCGCGCGCAGCCCGTTCGGCCCAGCCGCCGCACTCTCTCTCTCTCACCTATCCATCCACCGTTGGATTAAAATCCAACGCACACACCGCACGCACGCACCCCTTCCGATTTCCACCGCTCGATCGTGCACCGACGGTCAAGATCTTTTTCAATCACCGCACGGTCCGAATGTTGTAAACAATGTGAGCCATGCGATCTTAATCCAACGGCTGCGCCCGATAATCACTTACCGATTCGCACGATCTAATTTCCACCGTTGGATCAAAATCCAACGGCTGTGCCTAATCTCAACGTACCACTTCATTCCATCTGTTATCAACCGTCCGATTGAAATCGGACGATCCCGAGTCGTCGTCTTCCTCGCCTCTTCTTCCTCCTCACGCCGCAACAGTCGCCCGCCATTTCCGCACGCGCCCGAGCTCTGCTAACGGCCTAATCTCAACCGCCCCAACCTATTCGCGTACGTGTGCACGACCGCGTCCACCACCGCCGCATTTCCATGTTCTTCCTCTTCTCCGGACGGTTTCGCCTCAACGCCGCAACCGCCGCCGCACGACCCCACCTCCTCCACGCCGCCGCGAGCTCCCCGACGCCTATAAAAGGAAGCCCGGTGCCCCTTCCTTCACTCAACTCAAAGCCATCACTCATTCCTTCCTCTCCCATCAACACCGCCGCAATTCTTGTTTTAGGTTTTGCTACCGCGGTGAAAACCACGAAGTGCTCGCCACGCAACGCCCACCGCCGTGGACCACACCAACGACTTCCCATCACGGAGCTTCCTCACGCACCTTTTCTTCGCCTCGAGCACCTTCGGCCACCCTCGCGGCAACCACCGTGCTTCTTCCTCCGCTCGGCACCAACCCGCCACCACCGCCGCCATCCGTGCCAATTCAGGTACCATCACGTTCGCAATAATCGTGGCTACGTGTTGATACCACTCGCCGCCGGTGAACTTCCGTCGTTGGCCGTTGTCGGCCGCGCCCGATAATTCTTGCCGCCGTCAAGCCGACGTGGCGCGCCACCTCACCGTCCACATCGGCGCCACGCCACCTTTTCTGCCGCGTCAGCGCCACACATACGTACACGTGGCGTGGTCCACCGTGCCCGTCGTTCCAGAGCTCGGTGGGCTTGGTTCACCGTGAGCTGGCCCACTGACTCATGGGGCCCACCTATCAGAAATAAATTTTAATTCTTTTAATCCCGAAATACTGTAGCTGATGTAATCATTGTGCAATAAATGGATTTTCAAGAGGAAAATAATTCTGGAAATTCAATAAAATTTCAGATTTAGATATAAACTTCAAAAATTCATAACTTTTGCATATGAACTCCAAATTGAGTGATTCAAATTGCAAAATTTATATAAAATTATAATCTAGCTAACTAAACCAAAATATTCCAATTTGGAGTTAATTTGAGCTATGTTTTTGAATTTATTTGAATTTGCATTTTGAATTTGTCGATTTTACAGATAGAATTCGACGACTCCGGAGAGTTCGATCAAACTGAAGATTTAGAATTTCAAGACATCGACCAAGGCAAGTTACACCATTGACCATATTGCCCCTATTATTTTAAAGTTATTTTCAGTTTTTGAATTCCTTATTGCATGCATATGTTGTTATAAATATTTTAATACCCTGTTTTACATATAGTTAATTCCATATGTTATTGTATAGCCCAATTTGAATGTTGTATCTGACTACTTTGATACCATAGGCAAGATATTACCAAAATTCAAATATATGCTTAGCCAAGCTTAGTTCACATTTACAGAATTTCGGGAGGGTTTACACCAGATTTCTACAAATTATTTCAAACTTGACATTGTGGTATTGTCTTACCACATGAGTTTATAAATGGAGTTTTATTCAAAAATAAAATAAAAAATGGGTTTGGACTTGGGCGAAATGGTCGTAATGGTGGGTGCAGGTTTATGCACCGGTTTGATCCGTTAAGATCAAGGCCCATGGGTTGTAGGAATGACGCCCAAGTCAATTGAGGACCGGTCTTTGAGCCGCTTATTGCTATGCCATAACGCATCACCGCATGTCCTGTATGGGCGGATTTGGCTAACTAATTTGTGATGTCCTAGTATATTTATGTCATGTGATTTTGTGGGTGTCGGTTAGACATTTTATTCCCACTTGGCGCAAGAGGGGCTTCGGAGGACAGTCGGTCAAAGGGGCGAAACTCGAGCGGGCATGAATGTACTAGGATAAAACATTGTAAAGGCCTCATGGTAATTGCTCACCACACGCCTACGGAGCGTGAATTGGCCGACATAACGAGCATGTCACCTCGTGTGGGTAAAGTTGTACCAACTCTGCAGAGTAGAAACTATTCGAATAGCGCGTCATGGTCATGGACATGCTAGCAGGGCCACTTAAAGTTAGAATTGTTTTTGGTTTTTAAAATGCTTTATTAAATGTTGAGGATGGTTAATCCTTATGAAAATTTGGGCGGGAAGCCAAGTGTTAGGAGGGGATCCTTCACTTTATCATTGGAGGATATCCACATTATATCATTACTATTTCAAAATATGATTTTATCCATAGTATAAAATTGCCTTAGAAACTACTATGCTTATTCAAACTGAAAATGTTGTTTATGCAAAACAACCCCGGCCATACTCACTTGTTTCCTTATGCATGCATTTAAATTCAATATTGGGTGTGAATTGCGAGCACGGTAGTAGTGCTCACTCTTGCTGAATAAATCTTATTCAGAGAAGATCGCTATCTTGACGGTGAGGACCGGACGAGTAGGCCTTCGACCTGCACGATTGCTGTGGCGCATCGTGTGGCTTCCACTATTATGTTATTTCCGCTGTGTTTATCATTTGACATTTGATATTGTTATTCAGACTCATTTGTATTAAACAGTTATTTATTTAATGCCATTTACGTTTTCGTGATATGAATGTGATATTCATTTTTGTGAAACTGTGTACACTGGAAATCCTGGACTGGTGTTTGAACACAGAGAATTCGGGATCCTTTGCTCCCGGGTTCGACACATGTCTCCTAGTGCGAGGGGGCGGGCCCGGACCTTCCTGTTATACGCCTTTGCGACGCCTGTTGCGTACCTTGCCATGTTTGATATGGCCTGCACGCGGTGCTCCTCTATCGTATCCAGGGAAACTTCCTGGCCCTCCGGACTGTCGGCCTGGCTTGCTTGAAGGGACTTGGCGGTGAGCTCTTCTGGGGTCATGGCTTCGTCTCCGAAGATGAGCTTGAAAGGAGAGAAACCGGTGGCTCTGGTTGGCGAGGTTCGGAGTGCCCATAAGGCCTTCTGTAGTTCTTCGGACCATAATCCTTTTGGCAGGCCCACTAGGCGTTTGTTGAGGCCTGCCAATACGCTGTCGCTGTTCTTTCGATCGCTCCATTGACTCGGGTGTCCAACGGATGCGAAGCATATGGTGACCCCCAAGCCTTCGCAAAATGATCTGAAGGTTGCGGAGTCGAATTGGGTGCCGTTGTCGGTGACTATCTCGCGAGGTACTCCTTACCTACAGATGACGTTCTTCCGGACGAAACGCTGGGCTGCCGCTGATGTTATTTTGGGTACTGGCTCGGCTTCTACCCACCTTGAGAAGTATTGGATGGCGACGAAGGCAAAGCGAAGGTTGCCCTTTGCCGCTGGGAAGGGGCCGATGATATCGAGGCCCCATCTTGCGAAGGGCCACACCGGCGGTAGGGGCTGCAGTGGGATGGGGGGCGCTTTTGGGTTGTGGTTGGCCCATTGACACCCCTGGCAATGCTGGACGAGGTGTTGTGCGTCGTGCAGCGCCGTCGGCCAGTAAAAGCCTTGCCGGAAGGCTTTGGCGATAATGCTTTGTGGGGCCTGATGTGCTCCGCAGGCTCCCTCGTGTATTTCTCTGATGAGGTGCTGACCTTCCTGTTGGGAAATGCACCGTAGGAAGGGGTACAAACGCCCCCTTTGTACAGATCGCCTTTGATGAGGTGGTAATTTCTGGCCCGGTACTTGAGCCATTTCGCTTCGATTGGATCATCAGGTTCTCCGTTTGTCAGGTAAGCGATGATGATGTTGCGCCAGTCTGTGGCGTCAATGAGCGCCACGTGGTGCGTTTTGCCTTACGACGCCTTGGCAGGCTTAGCACCTTCGGGCTCGGCTCCTTGCAACTTGAGCGGAGCACCTAGTGCTTCGGGTGGAGCCCCTAGTGCTTCGCATTGGATGGTGGGCGTCCCGGTCGAGGCGGAAGGTTTGTTGAGTTTCTTGTAGAAGACTTCCGGCGGGGGTCGATCATTGCAGCTGGCCATTTTTGCGAGTCGATCGGCGGCTTCATTGGCACTTCTGGGTATTGCCTGGACGGTGATTCCGAGGAACCCCTTAGTGACGGTCCGCACCGCTGCGAGGTATCGAGCCATTTCGGGATCCCTTGTTTCAAATGTCTTGTCGAAGTGTCCCGCCATGAGGCGTGAATCACTTTTGATGACCACTCGCTTGGCTCCTAGCATCTTCGCTCTGCGGAGGCCTAGGAGGAGTGCCTCGTACTCCGAAGCGTTATTTGTGGTGGGAAAGTTGAGTCGCGCGGCGTGTGAGATGCTTCGACCATCAGGGGCGACGAGGATGGCAGCCGCGCCTGCTCCTGTGGCGCACCAGGAGCCGTCGGTATATAGTGTCCATGGTGTCTCGATGGCATTGGCTGGCTGTTCCGTGTGAGGGGTCCACTCGGCGACGAAGTCGGCCAATGATTGGGATTTTATTGTGGTGCGCAGAGCAAACGTGATGTCGAAGGGTGCGAGTTCCGCGGCCCATTTGCCGATCCGTCCGGAGGCATCCTTGTTTCACAACATGAGGGCCAGCGGGTAGGAGGTTGGGATTGTGATTGCATGTGCGAGGAAGTAGTGGCAAAGCTTACGCGAAGCCATGAGCAGGGCGTACGCTAGCTTCTCTGGCTCCGTGTATCTTATCTTGGCTCCCTGGAGCACTTCGGAGACATAGTAGACGGGCCGCTGCCCGTCTTCTTCTTGGACGAGGACTGCGCTGACCGCGGAAGCGGATGCGGTGAGGTACAACAGGAGCCGTGCTCCTGGCCTTGGGCTGGTGAGGCTTGGTAGCTGAGCGAGGTACTCCTTGAGTTCTTGGAATGCGTGTTGGCACTCTTCTGTCCATCGGAATGGCTCCGCACCTCGAAGGGTCTTGAAGAAGGGCAAGGCCCGCTCCGCCGTGAGGCGCCTTGTGAGTTTTTGTACTTCTCGGGCGCTGCGGGGTGGTTGCATTTCTTGTATGACCCTGATTTTCTCTGGGTTTGCTTCGATTCCTCTATTTGAGACGAGGAACCCTAATAGCTTTCCTGCCCTGACGCCGAAGGGGCATTTCTCCGGGTTGAGCTTGACTCCCTCTGCTCGGAGGCTGACGAAAGTTTCTTGCAGGTCCCCGGGGTGGGAGCCCGCGAGCTTGCTTTTCACCACAATATCGTCGACATAGGCCTCGACGTTCCTGCCGAGCTGCCCTGCGAGGACTCTTGTGATAAGGCGTGTAAATGTGGCTCCCGCATTTTTCAGCCCGAAGGGCATGCGATGGTAGCAGTAGGTGCCGATGGGGGTGATGAAGGCGGTTTTTGCTTCGTCCTCTTTAGCCATGAATATCTGGTGGTATCCGGAGTATGTGTCCAGGAAGCTCATAAGCTCGCACCCTGACGTGGCATCTACCAGCTGGTCGATGCGTGGTAAGGGGAAGTCGTCCTTTGGGCACGCCTTGTTGAGGTCGGTGAAGTCGACGCACATGCATCATTGGCCCGTACTTTTTTGGACGAAGACCGGGTTGGCGAGCCATTCGGAGTGCTTGATTTCCCGAATCACGCCAGCTGTCAAGAGCTTGGCGATCTCCTTCTTTGCGGCTTCGAGGCGTTCGTGCGTCATGCGTCGAAGCTTCTACTTCTTTGGGACCGCATCCGCTCGGATGGCCAACCGGTGCTTGATTGTGTCCCTGGCGACGCCAGGGATATCCTTGGGGCTCCATGCGAAGATGTCAGTGTTGTCGCGGAGCACCTGGAGGATGTTGCCGTGTTCTTCCTCTATGAGTTCTGCCCCGAGGGCCACTGTTTTCTCCGGGGAATCGTCCCGGAGGGGCACCCTTCGGAGCTGTCCTTCCGGCTTCGCCTTTGGGGCATATTTGCCAACCGGGGCCCTGCTTTGCGGTCCCGTGTTTGCTTCGACCGCGTGAACGCGTCGAGCGTGCGAGCCCAACTCCATTTCGGCCCGACGAGCAAGGTGTTGGTTTGCCCGTACCGTAATAACACATTCGCGCGCGGGGATCTTCATGCACAGGTAGTTGTGATGCGCTATTGCACCGAAGGTGTTGAGCGTGGCTCTTCCGAGGATGGCATTGTACTGGTATGGCATTTCGACCACATCGAAAGTTATCGTTTCCGTGCGAGATGCCTGGCCATCGTTAAACGTGACGGGTAAGGCAATTTGACCCAAGGCCGTGACGGGCCTTCCTCCGAAGCCCACCAGCGGTATGCCCGGAGGTGACAGGCGATCTGTAGGGATCATCATCTTGTCGAAGGCTTCTGCGAATAGGAGGTCCGTCGAGCTTCCGCCATCCACGAGGACACGCCTAACCCCATAGCTAGCAATGCTGGCGGAGATGACGAGGGGGTCCTGATGGGGGAAGTGTATGCCCCGCGCGTCTTCGGGTCCGAATGTTATGGGCACCTCGGAGTAGCGGGGTGGCAGGGAGTCCGGCTGTGTGGCCACGTGGTGGATTTGCCGTACGTACGCGCAATGTTGTCTTTTCGATGCTATGCCCAGCGAGGACCCCCCTGTGATCATGTTGATGATCCTCTGGGCTGGCCCGCCATGGCCGCCTTTGATGCGCGGGTGTAGCGGTGGGGTCGGCAATAGATTGCCCGCCTCCTTTCGATCTTCATGGTCAACTAGCTGTTGGCTGCGGTGCATGTAGTCCTGCATGGCCGCGATGGTGCGGCACTCCGCTGTTGTGTGTGACCCTTCGCCATGGAGGTCACAGTACAACGGAGTTACTGCTGCGCCACCTCGGGCGTCCTGGTGCTGCCCACCGTGACGGCCGCGGCCCCTTCCGCGGCCGCGGTTTGCTCGACCGCCTCTTCTTCCTACTTCGAAGGTGTGCCATTCGTCCAGATGATAAACGCTTCAGCCTTTCTGCCGATAGTTGTTGCGTGGTTTGCTGGTAGCCGGGGAGGTAGTTCATCCTCCTTGGGTGGCCTGTCTGTTGGGGTGGTACTTGGGGCGGTACCGTTCCTCTGGGTGCTATCCTCCTCCGCTCGGGCGTACTCCTCTATCTTGTCGAAGAGTTCCACGACCGTGCGTGCTGGCTTGCGTGCTAGTTTCTCCGACAGGGGGCCTTTTTGCAAACCGCAGGTTGCGGCGTTTATGATGGTAGTCTCGTTGACCCCCTTGACTTGGCACTTTACTTCTGCGAATTTTCTGAAGAAGCTTCGAAGGGATTCGCCCGGGGCTTGCTTGACTGCGTACAGGTGTCCTGTATCCTTCGGCTCGCTGTAGTTTCCTTGAAAGTTGTTGCGTATGTGGTCACGCAACTGCTCCCAGGCGTAAATGGAGCGGGGGGATGGTAAAGAACCACGTCAGGGCGACGTCCTTAAGGGCGAGCGTGATGCTTTTCGCCTTCGTTGTGTCGTCTCCTCCCGCCGCTTCAACTGCTGTTTCATACACACGCAGGAATTCCGAGGGATCTATGCACCCTTCGAAGGGTGTGACCTCTGACATTTTGAAGTTCCTTGGCCAACGTGCTGCTTCAAGCCCTCCTCTCAACGGTGAGTTGGGATCTCCCCGGAGCTGCAGGCTCGCGTTTGGTTCCTCCGGGATGGTTTGGGATCCGGCTTCGGGGTGTTGAGTGTCAGGCTGTGGCTGGGTGGTCGCGAGGGTGCCTCCCGCTGCTTGTCAGAGGCTAAGCATCTCCCGCCTGAGGTCCACCAATTCCCACTGGAGTGCTTCGTATGATTCTCGAGTGATGCCTGCGGTCTGTGTATTTAGCAAAGATGCTTCGGTCGGCGGGGCATCGCCTCCTACGATGTCCCCATGGGTGGAATTATTGGCTTCTTTTTCTGTGGCTCGGGTGGCGGTAGCGGCAGATGCGACCCGACCCCGCTTTGCTTTAGGAGTGTTCGGGGCTGCGGCCGCCGCTGCTGCCTCGGTTGCGGAGACTTTGGGTGCGGCCCTTCGGGGGGCCATGAGTTTTTCTGGGTGTGACTTTCTTGCCGAACCCCACGGACGGCGCCAACTGTCGTAGTGAGAAGACTAGACAGTAAGAAGCGGAGACCCCTCATGCTGGGAAGACGAGGGGACTTAACAGGGGCTCGGTTGTGGTCAAAGATTGTTCTCCCTTAGTTACATGGTAGAGGGGCTATTTATAGCCTCCTGATATGGCATTTTAAAAGTACATGTATACCCCTAGCAAAGTACATTAGCCCTAGGGGCTGCAGGGTCTTTTGTGCGCCCTATACGTAGCCTTTGGTGCATGATGTGCCCTCGTGGACACGGTCTATCTTTGGGGGATACACCCGGTCCACCGTTCCTGCGGACCCTGTGCCCTTCGTCGGTCCTCTACTGCCTTCTTTGGAGGGTCTCCTTGGGTCCGCCGAAGGGTCTTCGGGATCCTCCGGGGGGTCTTCGGGATCCTCCGGGGAGTCTTCGGGATCCTCTGAGAGGTCTTCGGGATCCTCCGAGGGGGTCTTCGGGGCAACCTCCGAGTAGGTCCTTGGAAAACCTTTCGGTGCTGTCGTGCTTCGCCGGGTCGTGGGGGCCGGTGGGGCGTCCCTACGACAATTTCACTTTGCATCTCATATTCTCATAGATACATTCAAAGAAAAGGAATAAGCTAGATGTGCATCGCCTCAACAATCTAGTCTATTTTTAATTCAATTCAAGATTGTTGAGTAGACAAGAGAAGAGTAAAGAAAAGAACATCGATACCCTTCTAGAAAAGGATGCTACTCATGCTCAAAGGTGGATAATTGAAGACGGAGATGATGTTGATCAAGAAGTTGGGCCCAGTACAGGGCTTACATGGAAGCTTACTGATGAAGCATGCGAAGCTAGTAAAGCCATGCAACCTCGAAGGAACGCAAGAGTGAGAGAACTTCATAAAGATGATTTCAAGTCTGATTCCAAAGATGGGGTCAATGAGGAGGACGAGGAGGAGGACGAGTTCGCATCCGACAAAGACGAAATGGTTCCAACTAAGGATTATGAGCAAGAGGATGAAAATTGACTTATTTTATCATCATATTGTCATGCTTGAATAAATTTTCTACTCTCTTTATGAACTTGTGATGCCACTATGCGCGAACTATATTGTATCGTTCTCTTAGTATGTGAGAACTACGTTATTGTGAGTTATGTCTTTCTTTCTTTCTAGTTGAAGTGGAAACACAAAGTAAGTAACATAATTCCAAGTAATGAAGTAAATAACTCATGCATTTGTTCATTTGCAGACTTATAACTTCACATCAAAGGGATCAAGGAGAATATACATTTTACATCAACAATGAATTACATCTCTACATCTATAGGTAACAATTTTACTTCTCTCAAAATGTAGATTATATCAAGGGAAACGTTATCTGCCTTACGCCCGTTCTCCCGTATGCTCATTTAATGCCTCACCTACTCCACACTCTCACAGCCACACATTCTTTATCTCTCAGTTCCCCTTTCTCTTCCTTATCTTCTCAGCCGGATGCACATGCTGGTGCCTTTCTTCTTCTTCCCCATTCTTTCCTTTCGTATCAGGGTGATTTGCTCCTTGGCTGAATGGAGTTTTTGGCTCCATCTCCCTTCGGTGCTCTCTGGTGGCTCTTTGTTTCTCCATGATGCTTAGCTCTGGCCGAATGGAGGATTCCTTGGCGCCATGGTGCCGCCCCGCCGGTGCCACCGTCTGGCTCTTCGGCCCGGCCCCATGCGCCCTTGCCCCTGCTACGGCTCCTCCTCGCGCCCCCCGGTCCGCCGGTCCTCCCTATCGCGCCGCTGGCTCCTCGCAGCTCCCTCGCTCGCTGCCTCGCGTCGCCCAACCCTGGTGCGCCTACCCCCTACTCCGGCTGATGCTGCTGGCCCGCCTCCTCCTGCCCGGTTCAGCCCCGGCGCCTCCCTGCCGCCACCACCCTCGCCCTCGCCTGGCCCGGCTCTAGCGGCGCAAGCCTAAGCGGCCGCCAGCAAAAGAGCCTATGGCTCGGTTCCCCTCTCTCCCTTTTATTGATTTTCGGATTTTGTTAAAATGTTGCATATGTAGAAAACAATGTTGCGGTTTTGATTTTGTGATATTGTAACCATTGCCCGGTGACGTTGCAACCGTTGTGTGACGATGTTACAACCGTTGTGCGACGATGTTGCAATTTAAAGATGTTGTATTTTGGGATCGTATAGGTGGAAGCTCCCACCTGTACGTCTGACCCGTAATGCCTCCCTTATATCAATTATATACATGTCTATATTCGCTGCCATTCCTGCCACTGCCCCTTGCCTCCTACCGGCCTCCTCCTGAGTTGGCCACCTAGGCGCTAGTCCACCTCCCGACTAACACCTAACCCTTTGATGAACATTGGACGTACGGTCCCCTTGGAAAACTTCCGTCTTACGGCACGGCAGGCAACAATCGCTTGCCTGTGTTTGCATATTACAGAACAGTAGATACAGTAACAGTACCGGGAGAAAGAAGAAAAAAAAGGCTTCTCTCCTCACTGTTCAGTAGAGAGCAGAGCCACGGGGAGAGCTCAGCTGCAGTGTGCTGCAGTATGGAAGTTAAAAGAGATCCAACAAACGATAGGGTGAAGTGAAGCAACCAACTAACAAAGATCCAACCAATGTATGATAACGTCGCATCTCAAATTTTCAACGGCGTGTATGTTATAAGCACCAATCTCATCTGAAACAACAGCATAGAAAGATCTCGAGGGACAATAGCTCTCTCCTTTACGTTTTACGTACGAAGCATAGGGACACGAATCTACATCTGCCGTGAGTGCTCTCTATCTGCACAAGTTTAGGCCCCTGCACTGAACTAGGATATGTACTTCTCCACCTGAACTGAACGAGGTTAGTAGTTGCTTACTCCTGACACTTGCACCACACCTCACTGAGCTTGAGCCTTCTGGCGCTTGACGTACTGGAGGATCGGCTCCTTCACCTGCGGCATTTGATGGAAAGTACAGCTTATTATCCATGTGGCACCAAACTATTACCGATGTACGCGATGGGATGAATGGTGAACAAGCTATGCATCCGGTAATTGATTTTAGTTCAGTGAAGAAACGTGAAGCTTTTACCATGCTAGCCTTCCTGGATCGCTTGTCCTGGGTGGACTGCGTCTCGTCGGCACCAGCCAAGGACTTTCTGATCCTCTGCCCAAGCACTCCACTCTCCAGGGAACAAACTGGCACGGTCGGCTGCAAGAAAGGCAAAACAGTTCATCATGTTCAACCCTACGTTTGTGGCTGCCTACTGCCTAGATTCCCAAGTGTTATACCTCGCGCACGCTGGTGGGAGTCCTGCTTGGGTCCTTATCCATCGGGGAAGCTCCTTGCCCGCTCTGCATGGACACATTCTGCTGCAGCTCTGGTAGCTCCCGAGTGCGGGTAAGATCAGAACCGACGGAGTGGAGGCAACCGATTGTTGAACCGTCTCTCATTTCATGGCCTGTGGAAAGAAAGAGTTGGATAATGTCGTGGTGTTGCAACAGCAGAGACTGCTGCCAAATCCATTGTGAAAGTGACACGGAGATGCGGATCACCGTTACCACTTACCACTCAGAAGGAGGTCTTTGCGCTCAAACTCAGCAGGCTCTGCATTGGTATCAATGGCCTGCATTGCATGATGTAGCAGAGTTTGAGACTGATCGGGAATACAAAACTGAGTGGTAGAATTACACCACAAGTAATAGATAAAGCTTGGTGCTGAACTGCTGATAGTCAGAGGACAGCATTAGAGAAATTATACTATACCATTTGTTCGTCTAGATTGACTTCCAGTATCTTTTTTATCTCAAGGAGCTTTCTGTTACTGGTTTCAGAATGAATTACAGCTTTGCCTGTAATACAGTGTGACATATATTTAGTAAAAATCAAACATTTTCACATGCCATAAGCTGGTTAATTGCATAACATAGATTGTGCATAGTAGCATGATCATCTAATCAATTTTAAATGATTAGTGTTAGTCTTATTACAATATACTGGGGAGTGGGGACAACAATATGACAGGATAATTTTCAACGAATCCAGACATCCAGCTGATGTCTATTTTTCAAGAAAGATCCACATGTAAGCATTACTGCTAAACAGGATTTTTCATGATGCAATGGTTATCCTTCTTCAAGGGAAGCTGTTCAACAATTCTTCAAATAATGTAAGTGACCGACATGCATAAAGGGATCACTTGAGTCTCAGTAATAAATCTCTAGAAAATGAGATCAGTGGGCTAGTTTATTCAGTTGTTCTCCTTCTCACTAATGTAACAGAATTAATCGATAATCTAAGTCATTTCCAACTCCACTGGCTGGCCAGCTGCACCAAAAAAACATATTACAGATGGAACCATCTAGAGAAAGAGAGGCTAGAATCTAAAAAAACATTTCAGACTTCTACAGATAAGTTCAAGTAGTTACCTAATCTTCGGTTGACTGAATTCTTCACATATCCATCTTGCACCATTTTGTCAATTAACTTTCGGACTGTGTTCTGGCTGGCTTCCCCATCTAGCTTGCCCTGAAGCTTGGCTATTGTCACATAATCCATGGGAAGTGTGTGGTATAATGCCTGTAACAACAATAACATATCAGGGGAAATGAGATGCATAATAAACAAGTCAAGGGTAAAAGAGAGGTCACCTTCATATACATCAGATCACCATTATTGTTTTTGGTTCCTTCAGTAGGTGAGACATTTTGCATGATTACCTCTTTCTTTACGTGTGGCATTCCGGGATCGGTAACCTGAAATCGTGCTATGATGATTTTAGTGAAGAACAATATAGCACATGGTAAACAATAATGTTGCTTAGTTTGACCTTGTTAACAGCATAACCATCCTTGCTTGCCCTGGAAAGTAAGCCATCTTTAAGTAGCCTCTCCATAATATCTGAAAAGTGAGTCATTAGTCTAGTAATTCAAGACTAAAAATGAGAATGAAGAAAGAATGCCTGCATTTTATTGGATCAATCTGATGAGCACACAAGATTTTTTTTCCCCTGCATTACCTTCAACCATTTCCTGTAAAACATTCAACAAGCGATTGTTAACAGCAGGCTATACAACTCATATAGTGTATCAAGGCACGGCTGTTTTACATACACTGGTGAACTAAAACTTGTAAAAGTTTGTCACTTGCTTACAACTTACAAGTCTCGACTAGTACAGAACATTAATAAATCCTAAATAGCAATAATCCTTATAAAAAGGAAATGACATCAAGAATTACCATTGATATGTCGCGGAAGTTAGAAAGGACATCTGAAACATTAACAGTTCCAATGTCTCTTGAGCATATCCACTCTCTTACTTGAGCTGTAAGCTCTTCCTCATGAGCAGCATCTTGAGTATCCTCTGCAAACATATAAATTCAGAGAAGAACAAATATGTACGAACACTTGAGGAAAAATAAAACATATGCGATGCATATGATGCAGCATTTCCCAACACATCTGAATAAATATATGCATGGGCAAATGAAGCTCTCCTGAACCAAATAAACTGACCTTCTGAGATTGTACCACTTTGACCTTTGCAGTTTCCATCTGTTTTAATAAGCATATTACCACCCAAAACAGTAAATACAACAAAGACATCATTGAAGAAATGTTACCATTAGGAGCAACAATGTAACGATCCGCTTCAGATGGTCGAACCTAATAGAATTAGGGATTATGTCAGGCAATACTTTAGATAAAAAGAAAATGAAATAAACATTTGCATGCAAAAAGGAGGTACCGTAACACGCGAGAGAGCGAATTAAGACCATTTACTGAAACTGATTCTCAATTATATGATATATGTTTGGTCTTTACCTCAGTATCAGAAAAGTCATCATCCTGGTCAGACTCATTATCCAAGCTCATGTTGCCATCTTCACTGTTAACATTGTTATCATCACATGGATCAAGGACACTCTTGACCTGCATAAAAGAGCAAAACATGAGAAGCAGCAGATTTAATTGAAAAACATAGCAAATTTCTGGCCAAAATGCCTGCAATGTCCACTACCTTCAAAGCTAACACAAGATGCTTGCTATTGACATGTCCCACTTCCATCTTCAAGGGGTTCTTGTTCCATATATTTATGGCCTCATTGTCAGCACAACACTTAAAAAAAGGAGGCTCGTAATCCTCAGGCTGCCAACATGAAGAAAAAAATGTGTTTGCTTCCACCAACAAAGTTTTATAGAACACGAGGATTTAAATCCTTATTTGTTGAAAGCAAAAGAATTAGGTTATCTACAATGGCAGCTCCATGTTTCAGTACGATTAAATAAATAACTAGGACAAAACCATGAACTCACTGTGACATCATCATTGTATAGCAGCTTCATTAGAATGGTTCGCTGAACACAAACAAACAATAGCATCAGCTCAGCACATTCCACTGTAACCAAATGGCAGAATCTCAAAAATTACCTCCTCTGGCATTTGGTCCAAGGTCCTCATAAGTGAAACCAGTGTTCTGATCATCTTACAAGCAGAGCTCCTGAAAGGAAACCATTGCCATGTCAGGATATTACCACTGATTGGTTAAAACTTACAATGGTTACTTTGCCATTAACATGCACAACACACAGCAATTCATGAAATGATCTGCAGGACATACGTCGTTACTACATTGAAAGCATAACAACCTCATCCCTTTAGTACTGGAATTTCGCAAGTCGTGCAAGAAAACCAAGAAAAACTTATGGCCCCCAGTTTCGACAGAAAAGTGAACTCAATTAGTATATGCCCATACATTTTTTTTCTTAAATACTTGTGTACTTTTATAATAGCCCACAGGTTAACAGTTACTAAAATCTATGTACCTAAAAGTTTTCACCACAATCCTTACGTAGAGAAAAACAGAATACTGAAATTCTTTCAGCCCTCAGTTTGTGATGTCAACTTCTATGCAATTGTAACAGTCTGCACGGCACCATTACTTTTGTATGAAGAATACAACTTCATGGAAGAACACCCTCCACAACTTGTAATGCTAAGGAGCACAGAAAACTAACTAGAAAAAAATCATAGCATCCAAAAGGGATTTGTAAGAGAGCACCTCATCTGATCGGGAGTGACTTCTGCTGCATTTGACTTGAATGTAGCACTATTTTTCTTGCTCCCTGTGCGGCTCAAGTTCATTGCAACTTCCTCACCACTCGTGTTGGGGTAGCTAAATGAGACTGCAGGGGAATTTTGACACAGAATAAGCAAATGTATGACCAATAATACACAATCACCCATGTCAATACAACTAAATATGCTACAGGTTAGCCAGATCCACACAGTGATACTCACAGGCATACTCCTCAATCATCGGACCTTCCTCCTCACAGATACAGAAGAGAAGGGTCTTGAGATATTTCTTTTGTAAGGCGTCATAGACACCTAAATTTGATCACAAAGTTAATCAAATGAAAAAAAATAGAAAGGCACATTTAACACACAATCATAAAACAGTAAATTCATTGAATGAGCTCAAGTTGTTTAGGACATATTTCACCTTTCTCCATCCAATCAATCAACCTCCTGGACTCAGCATCCATGGGCATCAGCTTCTTAATCTTCATCTCTGCAACAGATAAAAGGGTGTTTGAGGGTCTGAGCTAATAAATTTCATATTGACTGCAGATTTTGGATACAGAAACTGGGTTTGGAATTATGTCCAATCCTGACCTAGTGCCGGAACTGACTTATCATTGAAGTACTTCTCAGGGAATAGGCCTCTGATGTAGCTGATGTTGTATATAGCAATCCGGAGCAAATTCCTTGTCTGTTTGGTCAACGTATCACCAATGTTATCCAAAAATCTATATGAATAAATCAAAACAGCAGACTATGCCACGACTGTCACAAGATCACATAGATATTTAAAGAAAAAGCTCGATGCATGAGAGATTGAAGACCCATCAAATCATCAAAAATCGGTTTACTGACAAACAAGCACAGAGCGAAGCATAAAGTTCACCAAAACAACACACGAGTTATGTTTTCAATACTGAAACACAGAGTGCATGAAATACAATAGGGACCTTCCAACTGTAAATGGTGGTCTAATGGATAATGATATATTGCACCAATTGAACAACCAGAGCATTATGCAATTGCAATTATAGGATCATGTATTAATATAACTCATCATATCAGCCAAGTGAAATACAAATCGAACCATTCTAGGAAAAATGCAACTGATCACATGAGCAAGCAGTTATAAGAGAATGGCAAACAATAATTATCTGTTGGAAATAAACCACCCAGCTGAAGGAAAAGCTATCAAAATTTCTGTAATCAACCAATCATCCTGTAAATTATTGTCAAAGCAACTCTCCAATTACTAAAAGGTATGAACTATCAAACAAAAGGAGGCTAAAATTAGTCGGTTTGTTTAAAAAACATGCCAAGAGATGTTAACTAAGCTAATTCCTAAATGCAGAACATGGTATTCAAAATTTCACAGGATAGCATATGAAAATAACCAAAGAGGCTCCTACCAAAACGGTTTGAAATCGATGTAGTAGAAAATTGTCGCAAAAAACTATGGAGCGAGGAGGAAAAAAAACTAGTTAGCAAACCAATTTGATCAACTTAGAACGTATGCATTCATGTTTCCAGCCCGATCAAATCGAAGCGCAAACCATCATGCCCATACTTCCGCCGTTCGCAACGAAACCACCAAATCGAAACGGGATTATCAAACAAGCTAACGCCTCCTCGATTATCAACCAAATCCACCAGACAAGTAGCAAAACAAAAGCAACGAGATTGGTCCAACAATTCCCAATGTTGGGAATCGCAGAAATCAAGCACAAACCAGGATAATTTCTGCGCAAACTTTGTGCGAAACCGAGCAAACCGACGAGAGAATTCTCCCAAGAGCAGATTCGATGCTTCAAATCAGCGAAGGAAAGAATAAGCAAGCAGCAGGAACAAAAACCATCAAATCCATGTGTAATAGCGATACAGCCCATTTGAACCGGCCAAAATACGCATTGGAGAGACGAGCGCTTCGCGGAGAAAACTACGAACCAACTCCAATCTGAGCGATCCAGAAGCTACTGATGCTTCGAACCGACTCAACTGGCACCATTGGAGCAGAAAAACCATAAAACACACACTCAAATCGGCACGCGTAATTGGTGAAATTCTCCAAACGGCAACGAAATCCACCAAAAAAAACTCGCAAAAGGGAACCAATCCGACGCCCGAGGCCGACGTTCGAATCAACCCAAAATCGAACCAGCAGCCGCGAGCGCTATAACCTAGCGACCAAATCCTCGGGAAAACGCTTATCAAAAACTTCAGGAGAAAGTCTCGATCGAACGAAACCGAATCGATCGGCACGTACGGAACCACTGGAATCAACTCAAAACGCGCGGGATCCAACCAGAGAGGGGCGAGGAGACTTACTAGAAGCAGCGAATCCTGCTCCGTGATCTCCGCCTCCTTCGTCTTCTGAGCCGTCACCTGCATCGAACAGAACAACGGACTCCGCTTAGCAGACACGCACACCACCCACAAGCCCAACGCGAAATAGATAAGAGAACTCACCATTTTGCCTCTGCGGCGCGCGCGCGCGTGAGAGAGAGGGGAAGAGAGAGGAGCTACTGGCTGGAGGCGTGGGCGAGAAGCCACGAAAGGGGGAATTCTTTGTTTAAAAAAGACCCTGAAAGGAAGTTGGTTTCAGTTTTGAATTTTGCGACGCTGAAAGGAAATTCCTATTTGCTTTTGATTTTGTGGCAGCAGCACCATGCAAGAGCTTTGGTTAAATTATGTTGTCCGAAAATTCATAACAGGGCGATAATGAGTCCCGTGTGAGACTGTGAATGTGTGATGGAGTGTTCAAAGATACGCTCATGCGTGCCCTAGATCCTAGCTTTGATAAATTTATGTTGCCCGAAAATTTATAATGGGACGATAACGAGTCCTACGTGAAAATGTGAATATGTGATAGAGTGCTAAAAAATATGCTCATACTAGATCCTATTTTTGGTAAAGTTATGTTGCCCAAAAATTCATAATGGGGCGATAATAGTCCTGAGTGAAACTGTGAACGTGTGATGGAGCGCTCAATGATACGCTACGGGTACTAGATCCTAGCTTTGGTAAAATTATGTTGCCCATAAATGTGTGTCGGCGCACACCAAACATAACCAACATATCACGCTGCATCGCCATTGAGGGCCTTGTGGGTGGATACCGCGCACAAAGTGCTTCTGTCTATGTTGAGTATCACAAAAAGGAAAGCATTGAGAATACGGTCTTACACTGCATGATAGTGCAGAAGATCTGAAAAATGGAGTATGCATGATCCTGTTATTGGGAAATCGACCCTCATCTTGAACGTATGTATATAACTTGCAACATTTTCCCCTTAGAACTATAGCATTTTCCTTGCCAGATGATCACAGCAATGGCGACACTGTACCAAAAGTGCAAGATGGTTCATGGTGATTTCGTGAATACAAGTACAGCATTCTAGTTCCAGTTCCGGCGAAGGTGGTCTGTAGCACCATGAGTTATGTGAGGTGAGCTTGATGTATTATGAGCTGGCGTAATTTTTCAGAAAAAAAATGGTTATCTGATGATGCACAATTAACGCGAGTCATTCTCGAAATTGTTTGTCACGTGGTTGTTTCTTGGCAATCTGGTAGTATCCAAACTCAAACTGTGCATAAGTTAATTGACCCTCATAGGTATATTTTTTTGTACAAAATAAGAAACTAATACCTGGTAGTTTGGTACACTAGAAAATTGTTCTTAGCAAGCACTGCACTGGTGTCTGCACATGTGTGCGGAAAAGATGTATCTGGCAATTGTGTCTGAGTATCCCAGTTCAGGTTTGCCGATGCATGAGTAACGAATGTACCTGTAAACCTGATCAATAAACGGCACATGTGCGGAAACTTAGAAATGGGCATGATGCTGTCTAGTGCAGACAGAGACAGTCTACCTGGATGCATTAGTGCCCATTGATTCATGCATTGCAGGTTGCAGCAACACGCGAATGCCAATCCCCTGGTATTGTCACAATGTTAAGAAGAGGCTCCGGCTGGGCTCGATCGGCCCAGCAGGCCGAGAATTTAAACTGGGTGGCCCACACGCGAGGTAACCATAGGAAGGTATAGGTTCCAGCGCCACCGCTCCGCCTCCGTTCCATCCCAACCCACTTCGTTGATGAACAGCACTTGTTTCGGTAGAGAGAGATTACAACTAATCTCTTTGGATTGAAAGGATTTTAATTTAAATTCTTTATCAATTCGAAGGGATTGAGTAGTATCCCAGTGTATCTAAAAAGTGTATCTAACTGGCATTGACTGTCAGGGTTGGGATTTACTGAAACATACTGTTGAGGAACCGTCGCTGGCGAGTCCAGTCCGAGTGATTACCTCGTAGACAAGCGTAGAATCGTAAGAACAATGTATGAACAACAAGAACAAAATAAGAGATTGAACACAGAGATATAGGGGGACGTCTTGCTTCTCTTTATTCCTTCATCCATCGATCCATCCTTTACAATGAATAACACCCCCTATTTATAGGCTACGACCCTGCTAGGGTTTGAGATGGAGCGCCCACTAATGGGCCAACTGCAGGGTCAGGCCCATGGTTTCCCAACACTCCCCCTTGGGCACCCATCCTTCATGTCCATGTCTTGTCAAAACTCCATAAAAACCTAGTAGGAAAAATTTGGAAAAAGAGTACATGATACACGTTCTGCTGTGATGCACGAATTGCCTCATTAAAAACCTTAGCCGAGAAACTTCAGGAAAACTCGTGAAGGGAAAAAGAGTACAATCCACCCAATTTCATTTAATCTTCTGGATTTATTCTTTGGGTACTTGATCTTCATGATCAAGCTTTAATAGTGAGTTCGTGAAGGTTCTCTCCCTGAATTCTGCACTTCTCTAAGTCTCATCATTCCAATTCACATGTGCATCTTTCAAAGTTAGACGTTGGAAGTGACTTAGTAAATAAATCTGTAAGATTCTCACATGACTTAGTATGCAGCACTTTAAATACGTTCATCTTCTGCAATTCATAAGCATAGAAGAACTTGGGGTTGATACGCTTTGTGAGAGGATTCTTCACATAACCCATCTGTACTTGTGCAACACAAGCTGCATTTATCTTCATAGATAATAGTGGGGGTTAGTGCGGCATTCAATCCACATGACTGCTGGATGTGGTGAATCATCCGCCGAAGCTAAGCACATTCTCGTGAGGCCTCGTGTAGTGCTATTGTTTTCGAGTGGTTCGTCGAAATCGGTACAAGACTCTGCTTAGACGATTTTTATGGAATTACGGTTCCACCACATAGGAATACATAGCCTATTTGCTATTTGGCTGTATGCGGGTCCTACAAGTACCCGTTATGTGCATTACCATTCATAGTTAAGTCTTTGTTCTTTCTGTAGAACAGACCGAGTTATTTGCTTCCTTAGAGGTATCGGAATATGTCCTTTATTCCCTACCAATGCCTTTGGTAGATTCTGCACTATACCTTGCTAGTAGGTTCTCGGCAAATACAATGTCCGTTCTAGTACAGTTTGCTAAATACATTAGTGCTTCTATTGCACTTAAGTGTGTTAATTCCGGTCCCAGGACTTCCTCCCCCTCTTCTTTAGGTCTGTACGGGTCTTTGTCTTGCTGCAAAGATCTCCCGACCATTGGCACTTTCGAAGGGTATGCCTTTGCAAAGTCGAACCTTTCTAACACCTTCTGAGTGTAGGCTGACTAATACACTAATATCTTTTCAGGGGCATGCCCAAGATGCAAGCCTAGGCAATATTTAGTTTTCACCCAAATCTTTCATTTCGAACTCCGACTCCAAGTAAGAGCTTGCTTTCTTAATATCCTTCAGGGTTCCGATGATATTCAGATCAACTTCATACACTGAGATTATACAAAATCCATTCTGGGATCGTCGTATAAATACACAGAGATTATTCTCATTGTTCGTGTAGCCTTTCTTGCATTGAAAGTCGCTTCAAGCAATTATACCACATTCTGCCTGATTGCTTATGTTCGTACAATGACTTTCTGAGTTTCACACTGTACATATTTCTATTTGCTCTGTTTTGGTTCGGGACAGTGATACATTCAGGTATCTTCATATAAATGTCCGAATCCAACATTTCATAAAGGTATGCTGGTACCTCATCCATCAATTTCACTTCTAACTTTAAGTTCACTGCCATTGAGATAAATATTTAAAAGGGAGTTCCGCCCATGATCGGGGAATTGGTTTCTTCATAATCATCTTCTGGATGTCTAGTGAAACCTTGTTCAACGAGCCTTGCTTCTTTTCATTTCTCTTTCGAACAAATACACACTTATACCCTACGGGGGTGCACAAGGGGAGGTGTGCGGCTTACAGGCCCAAACGTCTTTCTTTTATTCGGAGAGAATAATTCAGTTTCTATTGCCTTCTCCCAATCTTCTCAATCTGATATTTTCTTTCATTCAGCGAGCGATGCAGGCTCTGAATCAAGATTGATGATTGTGGCAAGTTTCTTTGCTAAGTAAATGTCGACATTGGCTGTTGTCATATTCAAAGATTCTCCTGAGGTCACAAAGTTTATAGCTATTTCTTCAAGGGGCGATTCTTTTAATGCTTCTACTTGCTCACCGCTGCTTCCAATTGTGGGGCAAGTTCCTTTAGTTTTTCAGCTTCGATGTGTGCGCACACATCCATGCTGATGTCTCCCTTCATGGGGATGTTCAATTCTGGTATGCCTTTTCTGAAGGTTCCATACCGATGCCAAGTCTCAACTGGCTCCCCTTCTGGTTCGGGGCACTTCGGTGATCGGCTGTGTCAAGTCCTTCTTATCTTTTTTCACCAGACGTCCCCGGTTACTTCGGATTCGAGGGACCGGAGTTCTCGTTCTTTTATTCTGAGGCCTCTGGACGGGATTAGGGATACCTTCAATGGTATTTCAACCATCTCCGGTGCATTGCTTGCAGGCAAATGCTACTTATTCACGCTCTTCAAATCACTAAAGTAGTCTGACAGTTGATTCGCTAATACTTGTGAATCAATTATCTTCTAGACTTCAATTGTCTTCTAGACTTCAATTCAATTATCTTCTGGACTTCTCTATTTGCTTTACTAGTGCGCGGGTCATATGCATAGATTTCAATTATCTTCTGGATTTCAATTGTCTTCTAGACTTCAATTATTTCCCGATATTATTATCAAGGGTTGATTTCCTCCCCCTAATGACGGGAAATTAACATCATCTAATGTACTATCAGCGAATCGGGCATTATACAAATCTCCAGTCATAGGGTCAAAATACTTGATTATGGATGTTGTCTCCTAACCAACGTATATCCCAGACTTTCGGAGAAAACCCATTGCTGTTCGCTGTGGTGGTGGTATAGGTATGTAAACCTTGCAACCAAACCTGCGAAGATGAGAAGTTTTCGGTGCTGACCCTTACGCTAGATGCATAGGTGGATGGATGCTATAGGCCGACGGTCTAAAATTGATGAGAGCTGCTACGAGCAGGACTGCGTGTTCCCAATATGTAGTTGGTAAATTACAATTCTTCAAAGTTCTGCTAGTCCATTCTGGGTGCGGATGTGTGGTATAGAATGCTCAACTTTAATTCCCATTTTCATACAATAATCATCAGATGCTTTCGGAGTACATTCTCTGGCGTTGTCCATTCAGATGGACTTCACGTGATGATCAGGGAAGTTATTTTTCAATTGTTACTTATCTGCGAGATTTAGCTTTGCAAAAGCATAATTTCTCGTAGACAATAAACATATGTGCGACCATTCCGAGGAAGCATCGATGAACACCATAAAATACCTAAATGACTCTTACAGGGGCTGTATAGGACCGCAAATGTCTCCCTGGATACGGTTCAGGAATGCAGGGACTTCATCCTTCGCTTTCAGAGCAAAAGGTCTAATAATTAATTTCCCGGTGGCACATACAGGGCACACAAAATCTTCCTGATTCGGAAAATTCTTTATATTCATATTATGTCCCTGTGAATTGTTAATTATATCTCTCATTATCCTAAGACCTAGGCAGCATAATCTATCATGCTAGAGATAGATAAGTTCAGAGCTTTAAAATACGGTTTTCAAGGCAATATAGGCTGCAGGTGCCTTAATATTAGTGTAGTATAGTCCAGTTTCATATGAAGGAAGACATTCTAATGCTATTTTTCACTTTCTTCACGCTTTGTAATGAGCAGGTATTCTGTACCATACTCTTCTTCAGTATCTACGTGGAAACTGTCAGCGCAAATATCCTTGAGAGTTCTAGTCAATTCTGGGTACAACAAGTCTTCCTCAATGACCAAAGTTGTGCCCATTGAGAGTATAATTATGGCCCTTCCTGAGCCTATTATACAAGTATCACTGCCTGTGACTGTCGTAAGACTACCAGCATTTTTGCTGATTGACTAGAAAAATTTTCATTTCTCTCAGGATGGTATTCATTGTGCCGCTACTTGCTAAGTGTAACATCCCAATTTTGGATTTGTGTTTCAAATGTAAGAAAATGAGTAGAAATTAAAACTTTTTCTTGCATCAGGTATTTCCGTTGTGCCAAACAATTCTTGTACAAGAAATTATGGGAATACAAGTCACAAGTCTTTTAAATCCAAAATCTTGCCCTCCAAAAACATTTGTGTCAAATGACATGATCATGCTTTGGAAATATTTTTCCTAAGTTCCTAATATGGTTTGAGGCCCCTCTGAAAAATTTCACAATTTTTAGAAATTGTTTGAATATTTTGGAGGTCAGTCAAACCTATTTGACTCTCCGTCAAACCTGAAATCAGGACCTTGTAGAATTTTTGGAGCAAAATGCACTGCATAAAAACCTCTGAAAATTTTACACAAGGTCAACCTTTGAGTCAGCAAGCTCCTGTAAAATTTTCAGAATTTTTGGAGTCTTTTTGCTACCTCAAATAAATCTTCTAAGTCTCACTTCATATTTAAAACCCTAAATCTAGTTGCACTGTTCCTCGAGTCCGAGTCAGTCTCGGGCTCGATGTCAATTGGTCCGGTCGAATCAACTAACCACACCAGACCCTCGTTATAAGCCCCATCCATTTCCAACCGTTGGATCAAGATCCAACCGTCCTGTTTGAGGGTGACATTCGGACTGTCCAACAGGGACATTCAATCGCGGCCGTTCAAATCTAATCCTAGGGCACTTGATCTCCTCTGTTGTTTTAAAAGCACCGGAGCCTTGTGATCTGAGCCGATCAAGTTCAATCCTACGGTCCACGACCACCTTGACCTCCTCTGGTCATCTTCTTCCTCGCGCCGTGCGCAGCACAGTGCGCGGCATAGCCCTGTCCCGTCACGGCCGCGTCCACGCCTACTCTGTCGGGGCAGGTGTGCGCAGCCGAGCCTCTAGCAAAGCCGCACCTATCGTTGTTCCCCTTGTTTCCCGCTCTGCCGCGGTCGAGCCCGCTCGCAGATCTCTGCGGGGGCCCCTCTCCCTGTACCCTTGCTCCCGAGCTTCATGATACCTCCGAGGACCTTCCACGCCTCTTTCACTCATAACCGCCACCCGATTCGTTTTGACTTGCCAAGCTCAAAATTCCCACAACACCATAATCGCCATTTTCGGGACCTTGGAGCTCTTCGCTGTCGTCGGAGCTCCAGTGGTTCTTGAGCCCTTATTTCAATTCTTTTTCGGACCGCTTGGTCATCTTAAGCTCTCCTATTAACTCAAGGTTTGATTTGTTTCTTAGGAACAAGTTGAATTTGGATTTTAGGGTTGCGGCCAAAAAAGGGGGATTTCATCGTCTTCGTCTCCGGTGAGTTCCTCCTTCCGAATTTTGTGGTCCTGGTCCACCCCTGGACCATCGCAAACCCGTGTTGATCGCCCTTTTTACTCCTGGCAGCTCCGAGCACCGCTTCGGCATTGTCTTCTTCATCTCCGGCGTCGGTCTCCGCCGCCAGCCCTCCTTCGACCTCCTTTAGACCCCCTCGGTGCCCTGGTAAGTTCGTTTTGTCCCCGTAGAGCTTAAGGACCCGCTAGTTTAGCGCGGGGTAGAGCTTTTGGTCGTTTTCGGTTTTTGCCGAAAACCATCCTCCGCCTCGCTCCGCCTCGCCGGCGTTCTGGGCCAGCTCCGCCGTTGAGAAGGGTACCAATAGGATCGCAATAGTATTGTGCACAGTTTGGTTTGGTTGGATTGCGCCGCCGTAGTCTAGGTCACCGGCAACGTGCCGGAGACCTTGACGTCACGTTCTGTACCTTTGTCGCGATTTTGTCTGGTCATTTGACCTCCTCGGGTTGATCCTAGCCGTTCAAGACCACCCTAGGATTAGATCTAAGCCTTTGGGTGTTTTCCGGAAACCTTAAGTCCTTTGGACCTTCCTTTGTTTAATCTCAACCGTTAAGATCACCCCTAGGTCAGATCTGTGCCGTTAGATGCTTTCTGTAAAAATCCTTAGTCTTAAGACCTCGTAGATCAATCTTAGCCGTCCATGACCTCCCCAGGTTTAGATCTGGGCCTTAGATTCATTTCTGGGAAAACTCTAGTCTCAGGACCTTCCCCTAGTCAATCTCAGCCGTTTAGGACCACCCGAGATAAGATCTGTGCGGTAGGTTCTCTTACATTCAAACGTTAAGTCTCGTGAACTCCTAGAGTTATCTCGGTAGTTAAAGACATCTGTGGTTTAGATCCTAGCCGCCCAGGACCTCTCCTCGTTTAGATCGTATCGTCTAGGACCTCCCTCAGCTTGATCTCCACCGTCAGGACCTTCTTAGAATTAATCACGACCGTAAGAGCACCCTCGGGGTCCTCTTTGCAAAAAGACCTCCCCTGGTCGTTTTTGCAAAGACCACCTCAAGACCTCCCACTGGTCCTTGGTTCGGAGAAGCTAAACCTCATGACCTCTCTTGGGCAGATCTGGACCGTTGAAGACCTCCCCGTGGAGATCTTGACCGTCCAGACCTCTCTCTGTAAAACCTTATCGCTTTGGACCTCCCTCAGCCTCGATCTGGACCGTTTGGATCTCCCCTGAGTAAATCAGAACCATCCAGACCTCCCCTTCGAGGACCTCCCTTCAGACCTCCCCCTGTAGATCTAGACCGTCATGACCTCCCCCGAGAAATCCTGACCGTCCAGACCTCCTCTGTGGATTTGCAGTTCTAGGACCTCCCCTAGTGCTCGTGACCGCCAGATCTTGATCTGACGGCCACGACCTCCTTTGCGCGCAAGGAGCTCCTCTCGCGTGCGCTGTGCGCCCATCTGGTCGTAACCGTTGGATATGATCTTAACGGCCACGACCTCCCCGTGCTCTCTAGTTCTTTTGGACCTCCCGAGAGCTCCAGTTTTCTAAGTATTTTGTAGATTCAATTTTCATAAATGCATAAGTTTGTCTCTGTAGCTTCTTTTTGAACGATTCAAGTTGCAGTAGCTTTGTGGTAGGATAAATTTTAATTTGAAGAGTATTTGTGGTTACTTTTCTAGTCTGGAATTTATTGAAACTTGTAGTAGAAGCTTAAATGAAGTAAGGGATAGGAAAATCACTTAAAAATTTGTAAAATGTATAACTTTTTGTGTATAACTCCTTTTTGAGCAAACCCAGGTCTGTAAAATTCCTCTAGTAGTGTACTTTAGCTTAGCATAGGTGTTATTCATATTTATGTTCCTGTAAAGTGAAATATGCTAGTTGTACAACTTAAGAAAATCATAACTAATACTTTTTAACTCCAAATTGTGCAAACTCAATTTTTCTGTTCTTAGAATATCTTAACCTACCTACCATAAAAATTTCAGACTCTAGATCATTCTGAAAATTTGTGCTATGAACAGTAACAGATAGGAATTAATCTGGAATTTATTAGGCTGAGAAAACTTGTTTTAGCCATAACTTTTGCATGTTAAATCCAAATGACCTGCTTCTTGTTTCTAAATATGTCTAAAATCATCCTCTAGCTGTTGTGTAAATTTTATTGCATTTGGATGACTTTTGCTGTTGGAGTTTATTTAGAGTTCTTTGCTCTTATTGGTTTTATCGCCTTTTCGCGTTAGGTTCCGAAGGTATCATTGATCTTAATTCTGAGGCACAGCCATCAAATCCTGCACTCCAGCAAGGCAAGCAGTTTGATCATGTTAATCCCAGTATTTTGAGTATTTATGTGATTGCAAAAGTTATGCATGCATTGCTACTTTGTGTTAACTATTGTCGTTAGTAAACCTAGTAGATGCATTTCCTTAGGCAAATGATATTTCCTCTACTACCATGAGCCTAGGTTATTGCTGTGATTGGAGCTCGTTGGATGGGCTCTTGTCACTTAGTAGGTTTGCGAAACACATTGCCTAGTCATGCTTAGATGTCGGTAGAAATGGGCAATAATCGACTTAGTTGATAACTTTGATCACATAAACTTATTATGATCTTTATGTTTCAGCTTTGAGTTAGAATTATTTGCAAAAATCAAAACTAAAAACAAAACGGATTTGGACTTGGGCACAATGGTTAGATGGTGTGAATTTGGGTGTGACTGGAATGGTGCCCGGGTCAATTAAGGACCGAACATCTTGTGAGTATCTGTTATCCAGGCAATTTGTGCGTGCTAACCACACTAGAGGGAAATGGGACCTCTCTTGACTAAGTACTTTGGGAGGTGTTAATTATGAGCTGGTCGGTGGGTGTGTTAAAAATGTGTGTGTGTGTGTGTGTGTGTGTGTGTGTGGTGTTGGGAGGGGAGCATTAGCAGACCGGTTAGGCTGTTTAATGTATCCTTATCCCCGTGGGTTGCGGCTCTTAATTAGCATCATTCATTGGAAATGTCTCATAGGACTTAGCTGTGCCGGCATACCCTCGGAAGTGTGCTAATCTTGTGGCTTAAAGGCGATCTGAAGTGTGGGTACATTGGTACACCCCTGCAGGGTATAAAACTATTCGAATAGCCTCGTCCTAGGTTATGGACACGCTTGGGTAAGCTTTTCAAGAGTTAGACTACAATATTTTTTGATTAAAACTTGATGGGTGGTACGGATCAGGGATTCGTGCTATGGATAGGTGATTATTTATGCTTAACTTGTTACGCTGTTACTTTAACTGGTAAAAATCAGATTTTGATAACTCGCTTTCAACCTATTACATTATTGAAAATAAAATTGGCTTTGTGCAAATGAGACATACAACCTCCACCTAAATAAACCTGCATGTAGAATATGTATAGGTCTGCTATTCTACACGTCAGTCTTGCGAGTACAAATTTTGTACTCAGTTGTCTTGCTTAATATTTTTGGGTGCAGAGGAAGAAGGTGAGCCCCAAGGGCCTCACTTCTGTGAGTTGTGCTGTGGTGGTGTGTGGGACGACTAGCTCGGCGGCCCGGTCGGTTGCCTTGTGGTTTATAAGGCTAACTGATCGCATTTTGGTTTAAGCCATCTTATGGCGTCTTTTGCTTCCGTTGTTCCCTTTTAACTTGTTGTTATTTGGCCGGTCGGCCGTGTTGTAATAACTTTACTTATGTACGTCTTTTGCTAGACTTGTTATATCGTGGTATGAATGTGTAACAACCCCAATTTTAAATTCCAGTTGAAAATAAAGTTTAATTATTTTTGTGGATTTTCTGAATTTTCAAAAGCTTTTCCTTAATTAAATTAAAGCTAAGCAAATTTATCTGCAAAATATATTACCAGATAATAGTTGGAAATATTTTATTTAAGTCCTAAATACCTCAGAGAATTTCTGTGAATTTTCTCAAAATTTTTGGACTTAATTTGCTATATTCTAAAGCCTAATTGAATTATCAGCAATTATTTAAATCAGAAATCCAAAGAAAATCTTCAAACAGCCAATGGGTTGAAACCTACTCGGTCCAGCCCACTTCACGCACGCCCGCGGCCCACTCGGCCTACTCCTCCCGCGCAAAACCCTTCCCCCTCTCTGAGCCGCCCGATTCTAATCCGACGGCTGCGCTCCACCATCACTTACCGCTTCGCGCGATCTAATGTCGACCGTGGGATCAAAATCGGACGACGCCGAGTCATCGTCCTCCTTTCCTTTCTTCCTCCTCCCCTCTTTCCTTTCTCCGCACGACCGCCATTACCAATTTTCGAAAAGCTTCCATACGTGCTCAGACCCGGCCGCATCTCCGAAATTGTTGGGCGCATTAAGATCCCCGCATCACGCCGCGTCCATCACGGCCTTTTCTTTCCTTTTCCTCACCGCAAATCCCCGATTTTGCTCCGCCATGCCGCACGGACCTTCTTGGGCGATACGCCACCTCGATGACGGCCTCGCCCTATAAAAGGGGGCACCAGGACCGCCTTCCTCACCTCATCTCAGCACCGCCAACCACCGTCTCCCTCCTCCACCATAGCGCCCCAATTTTGAAGATCGTCGCCGGCGGGACCCTGCGGACCTTCTCCAGTTCCGGCGCCACCATAGACGCCCTGACCCCGCCGACCTCATAATCGACATCGCCACGACGTTGCGAAGCCGGAGCCGCCACCCACTCTGCCGGAGGACCGCCGGAACCCCTACCTCGTCGTCAACCTCAAACCGTCGCCGCTGATCTTCGTCGCCGGCGACATTTTCACCACGCTCCGCTGCCGTTTTGGTAACCCACGTGATCGCACTGCTCCCCTCTTCATTTTGGGCACGTCCATTTAGCTCGCCGAGGCGTGAAACGCCGGCGAGCCTGCAACCGTAGCGCCGCCGCTCGCTAGGACTACGTGGCCTTGCCACGTAGGCACCAGGTCGGCGCCACCTCAGCATCAAGGCTCACGTGGCTGCCCACGTGGCAACCACCTCAGCGGTGTCCACACCCACCTCCAGGAGCCAAACTCCGTAGGCTCAGTCCACATACACCGTGTCTCTGACATGTGGGGCCCGCATGTCAGGAAATAGAATTTAATTTCCGAAAATTCATCGCTGGCGTCAGCATTGCGCAATAATTGATTTTCCAGTAGAAAATTAATTCAAGAAATTCAATTAAATTACAGATTTAGTTTAAAACTTCAAAAATTCATATCTTTTGCATCTGAACTCCAAATTGGGTGGTTCAGGTTGCAAAATTTGTCTAAAATCATAATCTAGCTATTTAAATCAAAATATTTCAATTTGGAGTTAATTTGAATTATCTTTTTGAATTTATTTGAATTTGAATATTGAATTTGTCGTATTTTCGCGTATAGACCTCGACGACTCCGGAGAGTTAGATCCTTCCGACGATTTAGAATTTCAAGACTTCAACGAAGGCAAGTTACACTATTGATCATATTGTTCCCAGTATTTTAAATTATTTAATTCCTGTTTTAAATTACTATTGCATGCATATGTTTATATATTGTTTAAATGTACTGTTTGTATATAGTTATTCCAATCCTCATTGTATGACCATTTTGATTATTAATACCATGTCACCCTTAGGCAAAATACTACTAAAATTTGTCATATGCTTAGCCATGCTTAGATCACGTTTATTTGGGAGGGTTTAGCCAAATCTTTACAATTTGATTTCTAAATTTGATTCGGTGGTATTGTTTTACCACGAAAGGCTTATTAAGAGGTTTTCACTCCAAATAAATATAAAATGGGTTTGGACTTGGGCGAGATGGATGTATGGTGGGTACAGGTTCATGCACGGGCCTAATCTGGTTAGGATTAAGGCCCATGGGTTTATTTAAATGGAAAGTCACCCAAGTCAGTTAAGGACCGGTCTTTGAGCGTATTTTGCTACGCCTTACCGTACCACCACATGTCTGGAATGGGACAGATTTGGCTAAATAATTTGTGGTGTCTTAGTGTTATTTGTGCTATGTTGTATGTGTGGGTGTTGGTTAGACATTAGTCCCACCGGGCGTAAGAGGGGGCTTCCGGAGGATGGTTAGTCAAATGGTAGCGAAACCTTAGCGGACATAAATACATTAAGACACTGCTTTGTAACGGCCTCATGATAATTGCTTAGTCACACGCCTTCGGAAGCGCGCAATGGCGACATTAAAAGCATATTATCTCGTGTGGGTAAAGCTGTACAAACTCTGCGAGTAGAAACTATTCGAATAGTCGCGTCATGGTCATGGACATGCTAGCAAAGCCACTCTAAGTTAGACTTGTTTTTGTTTATAAAATGATTTCACAGATGATTTTAGGATGGATAATCCTATGGTAAAATGGGCGGTTAGCCAAGTGATAGGAGGGTATCCTTCACCATTCATTCAATGGAGGTTATCCACTATTTATTGTCATCTTACTCACTGATTTCAGCTATAATATTAAAAATGGCCTTAGAAAATTATTAATGGTATTTAACCTGAAAATACTGTTTATGCAAAACAACCCTGCCATTATCCCTTGTTTACCTTATGCATGCATTAAACTTTCAATATTGGGTGTAACTTGCAAGCACGAAAGTTGTGCTTACTCTTGCTGAATAATCTTTATTCAGGAGAAGACCTCTATCAGGACGGTGAGGATCTTGACGAATAGGCTACGTCCCCAGACGATTGCCTGTGGCAAGTCGTGTGGCCTACCACTACTTTTCCGCTGTGTTATTTCTTTTCCATTTGGCCTCAGGCCCATTTGTAATAAAACTCTGAGTATTATTAATAAAGAGCGTGATATGATTTTTGCTATCACTTTTGTTGACTGTGTACACTGGAAATCCTGGACTAGTGTATAAACACAGAGAATTCGGGATCCTTCGCTCCCGGGTTCGACAGAATGTGATGCCTATTTTGTTAAGGGGGTGTGTATACTGCTTATTCTGGGAAGTATACGCATCTCGAGTCTTGGTTTATTTAACTTGTGGTGTTAGGGTCGATGGATGACTAAACATTACAAGTTAAGTAAACCAGGGTCTCACACTAAGTACACTTCCTCCATAGGGCGCCACACGCGTTCTAATATAATGTACTTTATTAATATGTAGCAGAAAGCAAGCAATACATAAATAAAATACTTCATATATCAGAATATAACTTGCTATTATAAAGACGGGAAAATAAGTCTTGCAGGACTCATAATAAGAATTTAACGCTTTGCTCTTTTAGAGCTTGCAACCATTATTCAATAATTCAAAATTCTGCTTCAATTATAAACTGCAAGTTTCTATTAAAGATCCAAGTGCAATGCGTGCACTAGATCGAATCGGCGAAATATTCAGGAACTTCTGCCTCAATCGGCTCCATACGCGATCTTCTCCTCTTGGGTCGCTACGGCTGCGGCCGCTGCGATATCCAAAGGAGGGATGATGGGGGCTGCTACAGGGTTATCCACATTCATAAGTGCAACTAATGGATGTGAATTCTCTGTGCCTGCAATGGCGAGGTGTGCCTCATGCTATCATTTGCCTTTTTTTCTTAGACTAGAAAGTATCAATAATGTGCGACGCACGACCTTACCCTTCTTACTCCTCTCATTCGTGAGAGACTTCATCACCTTGTAGCTACTAGCAGTGGCTTCATGGCCAACATTGTGACTAGGTGGCTGCAAGATGAAGTTCTTTCTTAGAACATCATCTTGAGCTTTCGCAACTTGTATGATATCAATTAATTTGGCATACTTCATGTAGCCGTCTTGACGATAGTTACGTGCGGATTACACCGCATTTGGGTGAAAGGTAGAAAGCATTCTCCATCTTCTGCTCATCTGTGATTACATTACCACAGAATTGAAGACTGATACAAATTTTATACAAAATCTGGCCATGCTGGGTCAGTTATTCGAATTCCTAATTCGTGTTGTCAGTCATCTTCATATTTATGCCAAAATTCATAAGATTACTGCTGGTAATCTGCATAAAATAGTTGCAAAATTCTCATAATGCTCTTCAAACTCCTGGTTTGTGATCCCGTATTTTTCTATGCATTTTTCATGATTTACTGCTATTTCCAGTGATTAAATGTAATATAAACAATCACAGATAATCAAAAACAGTAAATACAGTAAATAAATTGCATAGAAATAACAATAACAAAGTTAAACATGCTTTAAAAGTTTACACTATGCAAAAATTTGGATTTCCGAGGCCCTTTTCTGCTGGAAAATGACTTTTTCAGCGAATTCTGCAATTTTTAGGTGGTTAAACCGCTAAATTTCAATTCTGAGAAATTTTCGCATAATTTTTCAATTTCTGAGGGGTCATTCTGCAAGAATGTCTTTCATGAAATATTACACCATAATTTCAGAACTTCGAGGGTTTATTTGCAATTTCTTCAATTCTGAGAAAAATTTGCGTAATTTCTGAAAAAACCGAGGGTCATTTTGCAAAATTCCAGGATTTCCAATTCTCCCATTTTCTCTTGCTCACGTGATTTCATTTGGCTGGGGCCTCTTCTTGGGCCGGCCTTCCTTTAGTTGGCCCGTGCCTTTCTTGCTTTGACTTGGGCCATGCCTTTCTTCTTCCTTTTTTTCTTTTTCTCCCGTGGCCTCTTTCTTTTCTACACGTACGGGTCTTTTTCTTGTCTCCACGCGGGCTCGTTTAATTCTTTTGGCCCATGTGGCTTTGCTTTCACGTGCATGCGCCCACAGAAACCTAGGTAGCGCCACAATGCATGCTGGCGGTGCTACGTGCATGTGCCCACGTGGAGGCGGCGTTAGGTGCCCGCGTGGAGGCTAGGGGCAGCTCGTGCAGGGGCGCGTAGTGCCGCTTCTAGGCGGTGGCGCGGGGTGCATAGTGCCGCTTCTAGGCGGTGGCGCGGGGTGCATAGGGCTAGCGTGGAACGGTGGCGGCTGCCTGCTTCAAGTGCCTCCGACAGCGCGTGCGGCCTGGCTCTGGCGAGCATGCAACGCGGCTCGGTGGCGCCTGCGGCGTGGCGGCTCCAGCTCCAGCGGTGACTCCATGCGGGCGCACGGGCGGCCATGCGGCGGCGACCGTGTTAGGGGAGGCGGCGCCATGCGGTGGCGGCCGTGTTTGGGGAGGGTGGCGCCATGCGGCAGGAGTACGGCTTCGGGCCGGCGGTGGTGGCGCACCCATGCTACTATGGAGGCCGACCGGAGGAGATGCGGCTCCAGGCGCACAGGGCCGTCAGCCAATTTTTTTCATTACTGTTCATGCAATGCAGTGTAATGTAGTGCGGGACTGCATCGATGGCGTGGCTTCAGGCCGACGTGTGCATGCTTGCCGCGTGCTAGCGGCGTGGCTCTGTCGTTGCCTCCGTGGCGATACGTGATGGCGGACTAGCCGACCGGTAACGTATCGCGGAGGTGGTGACAGCCGCTTGCAGGCGGTGCCATGCACATGATGACTTTCGTGCTATTGCATCTACAAGCTACAGTGCAATCATCATCTACTCTTTCATGCAACCCACCGATCGGCTTGGCCGGCGACTTCAAGTCGGCTCACGGTAGATTAGAGTGGATTTGCACCGTAGGAAACCAATCTAGAAAGCCAAATTTGCATAATTGAAAGCAATCTAGAAAATACGATTCAATCTACGAGTGTCGTTCATCGACGGTTATCTTTTCGATGCGAGGAGAGTCGATCGTGCTGATAACGTGTTGAGGAACCGTCGCTGGTGAGTCCAGTCCGAGCGATTACCTCGTGGACAAGCGTAGAATCGTAAGAACAATGTATGAACAACAAGAACAGAATAAGAGATTGAACACAGAGATATAGGGGGACGTCTTGCTTCTCTTTATTCTTTCATCCATCGATCCATCCTTTACAATGAATAACACCCCCTATTTATAGGCTACGATCATGCTAGGGTTTGGGATGGGGTGTCCACTAATGGGCCGACTGCAGAGTCTGCCCATGGTTTCCCAACACATACGACGGCTCTGTTCTGTTCATGATATGTTACCATTAAGAAAAAAATTGTAGATTTTTTTAGGGTTTTTTAGGTGTGTTATGACTAAACATATGTTCTAAACTTGTCATTTTACTGGTGGACTAAAGTGCTTTTTCTGTCAGATGTCTTCAGCGGACGAGCTATCAAAGATACTTGCTGAACCAGAACAGTGAAGATAGGATCGATAAGAGCATTGTCCTGGGAATCTACAGAGAGGTGGTGTATGCCTGTCAAGTTAAGGCTGAAAAGCTGACACTCTTGAAGTCCTTGGTTTAGTAGGCTAAAGAAGCGTTGGAGAGGGCTCAGGAAGCTGAAGAAGTGCTGGAGAGGCCAGAGGTGATTAGAGAGACGACAGACGAGGAGTTCCCAGGAGGCTGAAGCTGATGAGGGTGCGATCGGAGAGGAGGTTGGCATAATGGCATTTGATGCAGATGACGGGAGGAGAGACAGGTTCTGATTATGCAGATGTTCAGAGTGGCGCAACTACTGCAACGAGAGAATGAAATAAGAGTAAGGCAGCTACTGCGAGAGCTTTGCCTCGGCCAACCTGGACTATGGCTCTTGCAGTATTTCAGAAGAAAAAAATTAACAGTATGTATGCAGTCTATGATCGGATCAATTTAGTTAGGTCAGGCCCCATCTAGAAGGTTTATTGTTGCTGTCTGCTACTAGTTACGATACTACTCAACGAGACAACGACTTCAATCGTACGGCGGTGAAGCATAGAAGCAGCAGACTAGGCGCTGGTGCGTCGTGGGCTTGCCGCGGCCAGGTCCGACGGTGACGACAGATATGCAACCGATAGCCAGAGAGCCAAATCTGTGCACCGCACAGGACGTGCAACCAGTAGTAAGCAGTATGTTTCTAAATTTTCTTTGATCTTTGGTTCTCTTGAGATTTTACTCAAACTCCGTCGCTGCTGTGAGCGACCTGGTCTTGTAGCCGCAGCGCCTCGGCTTGCCTCCGTGCTGTCCTTGCTGTCGCAGCGGGTTAGCCTCCCTGTGAACCTTCTTATGGTGAAAACTAATGAGATCTTCATGGAATGAGGCCATCTTGATCTTGTAATGATTTATGATTGAAATATTCTTGTAGTGATTTTTGTTAGCGTTGACCGTTGATAAACTTAGTCTTACAGACAAAAAAAATGATGGTAAGTCCTGAAAAGTATACAAAGAAACTAACTTAACATATATTTAATGGAACTCGATCTGTAGTCATTAGCCACGAGATAAATGTGACGAGCAAGGTGTTTTCTGTAACAATATTTTTTTTGGGTTAAAATTGGTATTAAAAGTATTGCTTAAATCTAGTGTTTTGCACAAAATAGAATTACGAGACAACTTACCTGGTGCAAAACGCAATTTACTCAAAGAAAACATTGAAGACCTTAATAATACAAGTCTTGTAGGACATATGGCAATCATATGGCATTTTCTGATGCAAGAATCCATAAACATTATCTTAGAGTAGGTATGTGAACTGACAGTGAACTTGACTGCTTCCTAAGGTCACACACAACTTTTCAAAGTCAATAGCCTCTAATTAAGAACATATATTTAGAAGCGATCATGATACAATCCCAATATTGTTCGAAGTCAATACACTCGTGGGAATCCCCTCATTGAAAATCAATTATCCCGCGAAATTACGCGCCAACAACCTAAATTCCGGTATATTCGAGGCATAACTCGCAAGTCTCTTACTCTCTTATATGATCGATCAATACACTTATACACGTACGAAATCACCAGATAAACAAACGGAAAGGCTAATACAACCGGGAATCCTAAGTCCTAAACCCGAGCACGGATCTAAACGCGCGCTGAGTCAACTCCGTTTTCGTCTCGCGTTCGTTTCATGTACCGTTACAGCACAGAACGTCAATGAAAACGCTGTATATACAGGGGCAGAGAGAAGGGGGCAAGAGAGACACTACTACAGAACAGACCTTTGGTCGAACTGCCAAATGGGCAATAGTCTCGGAGAAAATTGCGTCCGGGACCAAAAATATCTTTAGTCCCGGTTGGTAACACCAACCGGGACTAAAAGTCCCCGCCCAACGGCTCGTAGCGAGCTTTGCGGGAGGACTTTTAGTCGGTTGGTGTTACCAACCGACTAAATGTCAACCTTTAGTCCCGGTTGGTACTACAATCCGGGACTAAATCTTTAGTCCCGGATTGTAGTACCAACTGGACTAAGGTTGACATTTAGTCCCGGTTGGTAACACCAACCGACTAAATGTCCTTCTATTTAAACTCTGTTTGGCGTTCGTCACGAGAGCCGGAACGCCGTGGTCGCCGCCGGGACACACGCGCATTCTTCTTGTCACCACCGCGGAGCCGTTCATTCACTCAACCGTATTCACCGGCGTGTTCGCGTAAGCTCTGATGCTAACCCCGCCGTCCATTTGACATCTACCGCATCGCCGTCCATTTTTCTTTTATTTTCGATTTTTGAATAGTACGAGATTTGTGATTTTTGTATAATTAAATCTAGAGCTCCAAAAATTCTGAAAGTTTTGTGTATGCTCTCTGACATGTATACTATCTATGAAAAATATGAAATGTGAAATTTGAATAATTTTTATATGTTATAAAATTGCCAATTAATTCATAAATGGAACTTTCATGATTTTTGTAGGCCACAATAAATTTCAAAAATCATGAAATTTGTTTTTCCACTAAGTTACACTGTGAACAGTCCATATAAAAATTTTGAGGCTATTTGGACAAAGTTGAATTTATACCTATTTTATGCTTATTTATTTAATTATTATTCCATGAATTTTGTAGGCTAAATTAATGATCCAAAATTCTGAAAATTGTTTTGCCATGACACATGATGGTGTTCCATGGCATGTTACTCAATTAGTTCATTAGAGAAATAGAGAATTTTGGTGTATTTTTAATTTCATTTGTTTACAAAATGAGAAATTTAATTATGTGATATGTCATATAATGCAGACGATGACACGCCATTGGATGTACAATGCCGATCGCCGCTCCAAAGAGTTCATTGATGGTGTGCATTATTTCTTAAGAGTGGCCGAGGCAAACAAGCGGGATGGTTTCATGTGTTTGTCCATGTGCCCTGTGTAAGAATTTGAAGGAATATTCTAGCTCAAGGAGTCTTCACTCACACTTGTTGAAGTCGGGTTTCATGCCAAACTATATTTGTTGGACCAAGCACGGAGAAACCGGGGTTATAATGGAAGAAGGTGAAGAAGAACAATTGGACCCCGACGACATTATTGTTCAATACGGTGACTTGATGATACCGCAATGGGCGAAACTGAAGAAGAGGCAGGGGCAGAAGACACACTCGCTGAAGATGATGCTCTTGGTGATGTCATTCGTGATGCACAAAGAGATTGCGAAAGTGAAAAGGAGAAGGCTAAGTTTGACCGCATGCTAGACGATCACAAGAAATTACTATACCCGCCCGCCAAGATGGGCAAAAAGTTGGGTACAACATCGAGTTGCTACAATGGAAGGCACAGAATGGTGTATCCGACAAGGCATTTGGGCAATTATCAAGATCCAAAAAGATGCTTGAAGCCTAACGAATTGCACGCCACTACGCACGAAGCAAAACAGTCGTGCGCCCTTTGGGATTAGAAATCCGAAGATACATGCATGTCGTAATGATCGCATCTGTATCATGGCAAGGACTACGAGAATTTGGATGAATGCCCCGTATGCAAAGCGTCGCGATATAAGATCGGGCGAGATGACCTCGGCGATGTTGAGGCGAAGAACGCCCGGGAAGAAAATCCCGCCAAGGTTATGTGGTATGCTCCTATAATACCACGCTCAAACGTCTGTTCGAAACAAGGACCATGCAAAGTTGTTGCGATGGCACAAAGAAGACCGTAAGGTAGACAACATGTTGAGACACCTGGCGATGGGTCCCGGTGGAGAGCAATAGACAGAGAATTCCGGAGTTTGCGGATGACGCAAGAAACCTAAGGTTCGCTTTAAATGCGGATGGTATGAATCCTTTTGGGGACGAGCACTAGTCATAGCACTTGGCACATTACTCTATGTATCTACAACCTTCCTCCATGGTTATGCATGAAGCGGAAGTTCATTATGATGCCGGTGCTCATCCAAGGCCCGAGGCAACCCGCAACGACATCGATGTCTACCGAGGCCATTAGTTGAGGAACTCCGCTTTTATGGAGCAAACCGGTGTACGTGTGTGGGATGAGTACAAACAGAACACTTCGACTGCGAGCATTGTTGTTCGTAACAATCAATGATTGGCCCGCTCTAAGTAATCTTTCAGACGGACAAACAAGGGATACAATGCATGCACACAATTGCTTTGATGACATTGACAGATATATTTGAAAAAATGTCGAAAGGTCGTGTACCTTGGCCATCGTCGTTTTCTTCCTATGAATCACCAACTAAGAAAGAAAGGCAAGCATTTTAAAGGTAAGGCGGACCACCAACCAAGCCTCGCAACCGAACTGGGAGGATGTACTTGATATGGTCAAGGATGTGCAAGTAGTCTTTGGAAAGGGACAAGGCAAATGAACCTGTTCCAAAAGATGCTAAGGGACACGCACCCATGTGGAAGAAGAAGTCCATATTTTGGGAGCTACCCTATTGGCAAGTCCTAGAGGTCCGCAACGCGATCGGCGTGATGCACGACAAAGAATCTTTGTGTGAACTCGCTAGGATTCATGGATGTGTATGGAAAGTCTAAGGATTCACTCGAAGCACGCAGCGGGACTTGCAAGACATGAAAGAACGAGACAACTTTGCATCCAGAGAAGACAGACGATGGACGCCATTACTTAAGACTCGCTAGCTTCACTCTTAGCAAAGAAGAGAAGGAAAGCATGTTTGAATGCCTAAACAAAGATCAAGGTCCCATCCGGATTCTCCTCCAATATAAAGCGTATAATAAAAATGCCAGAGAAGAAATTCCTACACTTAAAGTCCCATGACTGCCACGTGCTTATGGCGCAATTGCTTCCGATTGCTTTAAGAGGAATTCTACCTCCACATGTACGTCTGGCCACCGTGAAGCTATGTGCATTCCTCAATGCAATTTCTCAGAAGGCAATCAATCCAATGGAACTAGCTACTCTACAGAATGATGTGGTTCAATGTCTTGTCAGCTTTGAGTTGGTGTTCCCTCCATCCTTCTTTAATATCATGATACACCTCCTAGTTCACCTGGTCAAGGAGATTAATATTCTCGGTCCTGTGTTCCTACACAACATGTTCCTTTGAGAGGTTCATGGGAGTCTGAAGAAATATGTTCACCGCCGTGTTTCGGCCGAAGGAAGCATCGCCAAGGGCTCCAACGCCGCCACGCGCGGCTCCAACGCCGCCACCGCCCCATCGCCTCCACGGCGGGCTCCAACGCCGACACCGCCGCCCTCCGCAAAGAAGAGGCCCACCCCACAACGGCGTCGGCCCCACCGCCAAGAAGAAAGCCTCGTGGAGAACACCGGCTATTTCTAAGACACGAAACTTTCCTATGAGAAGATCGCCGAGGAAATAGATGCTTGATGAAAACAGATGTGGACGGTTTCTTGCAAAGTCAAGGCTAAAAGTGAAGCGAAGCGAAACCCTGAGAAGCCGTACTTCTTCGTACGTCCAGAAGTTCTAAGGCAAAGGGTGGACGCTCACCAGAAAAAGTTACGCCATGCTCGTAAGGATTCGCCACTATCAGACTATGACCGCACTCTCACCAAGTCAATTGAGGAGGCGAAGAAGAAAGAGAAGAGAGCACGGAAGGGTGTTGCGGCTGGGAACAATCACAAGCAATCGATTGCCCCACTAGTTATTGGGAATGAATATGGTTCAAACACGAACGTGCTAGAACAGATATCCGGAAACGTGCATTTGGATCAACTTGATGAATTTTTCATGAAAGCGGTCTAAGCATTTCCCAAATGCTCTGAGCACACATCGAAAGTGCTCGGAAGTTGATCATTGGAAGAAGGAATATGTATATGGCAAGAGTCTATACAACCCTGAGAAGCTCATGGAACTTCGTACGCAAATGTACTTGTTAAACAAGTGGTACATGGCGGCATGTCGCAGAAAAGCGGATGACTTTATTTGCGTCAAAATTATAAACCATCATTACTTCCGTGGCGATGACATTATAATGGTTCATTTAATGAGTTACACCGGCTATGCCACATGGACGCTCTAGACAAATCTCTCATCACCGCTTTTGTGCAGACGTGATTCTTTCTTTTAATAATCTCACTCTAGCATATGTATATGTATAAGTAATTATCCTCACACTAGCTAGCATGTCTATACATATGCAGAGACATGATGAGAGACCTCACACGTAGAAATGACAAGAACATTGGTTTCGTTGATCCATATATCGTATTCAAGGACCCAAACACTCCCCACGATCAATGGAGACCTCAAATGGAGAGGAATTTTCTGGAGGTTCTTGATCAACCAAAAGAACAAAAGATTTATACTCTTCCCTACAACTTTGGGTGAGTGTTGTTATCGTGTGCACATTTTACTTTACTTACTCAATCCAACATAAAGATATATATGTTGACTCTATAAACAAATGCACGACTTTCATCGATATCGATTGTCTTCGATCTCTCCGACGGTCATTTGCTAATCTATGACTCGTTGAAAACCGCAGAACATTACCAAGATATGATAGACATTATCCGTGGGTAACTTCGATCTTTAAATATTTATTCCTGCTCTTTAACTCGCAATAGTTAATTAACGATCCAATTATTGGGCGTGGTTTGGGCTTGGTTCGTTCAGCTACACCGTCCGGATCGAAAGCGCCACTTCACGATCCACACCGATCGGATGTAAGTTGTACTAGCTCCCGCGTCTTTACCTTATCATGCTTCACCACGCGGGATGACGAGAGTAATCTTTTATATCGCATGATGGGTTCTACTGGCGGCCACCGTGCAACAATTTGTGTGGATACTACGTTTGCGAGTTCCTCATGGTGTATGCAAAAAGAACCCATCTACAGATGCAGAAAGTACGTAACAAGTATATATAATAAATCCATTTTATTTATTTGTTGCTATTAAATAAATCTTATGTATATTAATACTTCTTTCGTTTAATGCAAATTGAAGGAGATATGGTTGAAGGAACAGTGTTGGATATGGACCGCCTCAAAGGAATTCAAGAGACAATCGCAGATTTCTTAATGAGCATGTCCTCAAGCCCAGACCGAAGTTCTACTTTAACCCAGATGAACCATTGAAGCCAAACCAGGACGAACATTTGTATGACATTTAAGTGGAGGACAACATTTGTGTTGTAAATACCAAGGATGCATGAATAATTTTGTAAATTTTTTGTGCATATATATATATTATACATATATATAGCTCCATAATATATATAGTTTCATACTTTATTTGTGTGTAATAATGTTCCAAACTAAATTATATGTGCTGCAGATACATATATTAGCAATAAGAATACGCATTTGAAAACCTAATGTAATTGTAAAACCAAAATCAATAATGAATTGAAATGGAAACAAAAAGAAAAAAAACACCTTTAGTCGGTTGGTAATACCAACCGGGATTAAAAGGACCAGTGGTCTGATCTGCGGACCTTTTAGTCCGGTTGGTATTACCAACCGACTAAAGTCGCCTTTAGTCCCGGGCTTGGGACCGGGACTAAAGGTGAGACATTTAGTCCCGATTTCCTAGTCCCGCTCTATAACCGGGACTAGAGGCCCTTTAGGCCCGGGACCAAAAGTCTGTTCTGTAGTAGTGAGAATGAACCGGAAGCAATGAGAGAGTATATACAGGTGTGTGTGGGGATGGCACCCATCAATCGAGCAAACCTATAGGACCTAGTATGTCCTAATATTTTTTAGTGTAGTTAACCAATCAATTAAGTATTTTGCATATGCATTAAGCTCTCCTCAATTAAACTCTATATCACCACTCATAAGAGTTCCAAGCCCATATACTTATAACAGCTTAATGTTTTCAGATTTTCATATAATAAAAAAACCAAATTTTATGTTACTTTGGAGATAGAATTACCCATTAAAGAGGAGCACAAATTCAGGCTACAGACGAAAAAAAAGGAAAATACACGGGAGTATTTTCCTTTTTAAAAAAGAGAGTAGGGCTTTGAAAAAGTTATGTCTACTCGCATTCCTCGCTAATCTTGAAATGAGCAAGTATATGACCAAAATTGTCTTGCATCATGCTGCCATGTTATGATAAATCGACAAAATTCAATTGTGACCAAAAGGGTGATCAAACAAGACTCGAGATACTTGCATTGAGAAGAAAATTGTGACAAAGTTGAGTTCTTATTGCTATTTTGCTTACTAGTTGTAGATCTGAATTTTAGTTTATATATATATATATATATAATTTTCTTTTGTATAACCAAATATTTTTTTTTGCTTAGTTGTCCGCTCGGCCCTCCTATGCCTATATCTTAGCTCCACCACTGTGCCTATATATAAGCTTTCTCCGTCCCCTGCTCCAGAGCGGAGCGCCAGCTAGTTAGCTAGACTACGAACGAACATGAGAGGAGGCGGCGCTCGGCTCGCGTTCGCGTCGCGCTTGCTCCTTCTCGCCCTCGCCGCCGCGTGCACGGCCGGCCGCGCCGGGGGTCACGGCGTGCAGCCGCTGTCTCGGGTCGCCATCCACCGCGCGCGCGTCGCGCTGGACGCGTCCGCGGCGGTTCGGGCGTCGCCTTCGCTGCTCGGCTCGCGGGTACGTTGGGTCGAATTCCCTTTATTTTCACTTCTTCTACTGCCTTTTACTTCTACCACGACTCTAGCTGCATCCATCAGACTACGCCTGCTTAAGCTGCAGCACGTAATCTTTCTTTTTTCCCGAGGGGCAGCACGTAATCTTTTTAGAAGTTGCACTCAGAGGACAGAGGGATGGCTAGGCTAATCTTTGACGAATTCCCGTAATTTTTACTTCACGTTAAACAAACCCTAAACTCACCTGATGAGAACCGAGTAGTAAATCAAGGATTCGAGCCAAAAAAAAAAAAGAGAGCTGTAAATCAAGGAGTGATCTTAACTCTTAAGCGTTGACGCACTGCATCATGTAAGATGTAACATGGCTACAGTTCAAAGGGAAACAAAACTAAACGAGACAAAGCAAATCTAGTCAACTACTCAACTACATACAGTAGGGCCTCCACTCGTCAAAAAAAAAAAAAAGCTAGTAGAGTCAACTCCCCGCCCAGATTGTTCTGAGTGGTGATGTGGTGATGTGGGCTCTCGATGAATTTTTTTTATTGTTAACCTCCGCAATCTAATTCTAACCTTTTTTATAACACTACCATTCGTGACGTGATAAAAGGTCACGCTAGCCTGTATCTTGTTAAGCTCGTGTCACGCCACCACTAGTGGCATAACAGTATTATTTGGTCACGCCACCACCAGTAGCGTGACAAAAAATGCTATTTAGCGGATTTATCCTATAGCGTGATAATATTTTTTTTTGTCACGTCACGGGTGGTGACGTAACCAAAAGAGTCATAATTAGAAGTAAAGTTTGCAGGGAGTTAACAATAAAAATATTTTTAAAAAAATCAATTAATAAAAAAACTTCTCCCAAGTATCCCTGAATATTCGGAAAATATCACTTCACGCCTTCACGGCTTCACGCCGTCCTGAGCCCAAAAAGCCAAACGGATTCTTGGGCCGTTCTCACACAGTCAAAGATCTCCCTTTCACTTCCCCCTTCCGTTAGCCGCCGCATGTGACGGCCGAAACAGCAGGCGCACGGCCCACAGCACGCGCGCACGCGTTTCACAAATTATTAGAGACGGACTCGGCAGCCGGCACAAACGGCCGGTCATTACAACTGGACACTACCCACCGAGGTACCCAACAATCGCCACAAGCGGCAAAAACCTCTTCTTTTCCGCGTGAAACCCAACCAAACAGAGGATGCCGAGCGGTATTCTCCTCGTGCTTCTCGCTGTCGCGTGGGCCGCGCCGGCGACGGCGGGTGTCGGCGCCGCCAGGCTAGGCGTGCAGCCGCTGTCGCTGATCGCCATCCACCGAGCGCGGATTGACATCGACGGGGTTGCTTCGGTCAGGGCGTCGCCTCGGCTGCTCGGGGCTAAGGTACATGCGCGTGTGCTTCTGAAGTTTCTTGGTTGCTGTAACGAGGTAATTTTCAGTCCTGACATGCTTGGCCGGCAGTTTCGGGATGCACCGTGCATCCTCCATCCCAATCGCTTCAGGAAAAGTTTGTGGATTGGGGGGGTGGTGCCAAGTTTGTAGTGGCGAAATTTCAATGGTAGATCATGGGTATCCAAATCAATTGAATGATTGACGGACCAAGCTGGTCTGCATCACTGCATTGCCTATTCTTAATCCTTACTCGATCGTGTCACATGGGGATGTTCCCTGCAACTAAGGAGTCCGTCCACTATGTAGTATAGTGCGTCGATCCTACGTTCCGGCTTCACATTGTTCCTCAATGATCACGCATTGTCTGCCCTCCAGCTGGTATTTTTAATGGAAAATCATGCTTACTCCGGGTTTCTTTTAATCATACGTTGCTCCTTTTAGAATTTGATCTGATTAATACATGCACTTCACTACTTCAGCAATTGATGAATTACAATTAGTAGCTGCGAAATGCTATTGCTTGGTCCTTGATTTTTAATGCAAGAAAAAAGAAATCTGACACGACGTTGTGGACACAGGGGGAGGATACTGCTTGGGTGACTGTAGATTTCGCAGTTCCCCACGCAAGTGACGGGGATTGGATCGGCGTATTCTCTCCTTCGAATTTTAAGTACGAACTAGTACATTTCCACGAAATTTTAACATTTTGAACTGTGAGACCATGTGATGTGAGTTTGTAGATCATCATGATCGCAATTTACAGTCATGATCTGATAAGTTACTGCACTTTCATACAGTGCGTCCACATGCCCTGGATCTAATAGGTCAGACTCAGGCCCAGTGATATGCTCCGCACCAATAAAGGTTAGTGGACATAATGAGCGAACTTCGCATTCTTCAGATGGACTACTAATTTGAATGTTTTTTTATGTCGGTTTCAGTATCAGCTTGCAAATTATTCATCAGATTATGCCAAGTCGGGGAAAGGGACTCTGAAGTTTCAGTTGATCAACCAGCGGCAAGATTTTTCCTTTGGATTTTTCACCGGTGGACTCTCAAATGTGAGTTACTGCATAAGACATGTGTTATCCACTCTCCATCATTCGATAAAAAAGCACCGACTCTGTCTAATTCATTTGCAGCCAAAACTTATTGCAGTGTCAAATAAGATTGCATTCGCGAACCCGAAAGCTCCAGTTTATCCACGTCTAGCACAGGGAAAAACATGGAATGAGGTAGGTTATTCTCTCCTCTCTGGCTTACACTGGCAAATCTAATTACACTTTGTTTTGAAACGAAAATGTTGTTATACTGATCTAGTCTGAGATGCTTCCTAGCTTAAGGGGTTAAACTGAAATCTCACTGAAGAGTTTTTCCTTTGTCATGCTAGATGACTGTCACATGGACAAGTGGCTATGACATCAATGAGGCATATCCCTTCGTTGAATGGGGCATGAAATGGAGCCCTCCTGCGCGCACAGCAGCTGGCACTGTCACTTTTGATCGTGAAAGCGTCTGCGGTATGGTGCCTATAAAAGATTGTTTCTACATTATTCTTGCTCTATATTTAGTAGCACAGAAGAAATATCTGTGAGGAGAAATGTGAAATTTGAACTATCTAGCAAATAGATTGAACTTATGCGATCCTAATTTTGTCAGCTAGCTGTCATGATTTGGTTTGAACTGGTTCCATTTAGTAAATTTCAACGTTATGTTACCCGATATCCATGACAAGTACCATGGTTCTTTGTGTTTATATGTATCCTGTGTAACAAAGAATTGAAGAGCTGGAACATGACCAGTTTGACCACCATTGTTGGTTTTATAATTTTAGCTTTCATACTTTGTGGACATTGAGCAAGCAGTATGCAACAGATAAAGTCGTGGAGAAAATTTTATTTTCGGGAAAAATATAACCTGTCACAAGGATGTAAACCCAAACAGGAAATCTCCCCCTTTTTTAACTGACGTGTGTCACTGTACTTTTTGCTTGCGCAGGAGAACCTGCTCGTACTGTTGGTTGGAGAGATCCGGGTTTCATTCATACAGCTTCCCTGACGAATTTATGGCCAAACAAAGAGTAAATTCTTGCCTTCGGTCCTTAAAACAGTTGTCGCAGTTGTGAATACTGCTGTTCTGACTGCAATTCTTCCTATTAGATACTATTACAAAATTGGACATATTCTACCTGATGGAACAGTTGTATGGGGCAAGTTTTCCTCTTTCAGAGCACCTCCTTATCCTGGACAAAAGTCACTGCAGCGGATTGTTATTTTTGGTGATATGGGAAAGGTAAATATATGCCAGCCCAACACTGATGTAGGTTATACCACCGCTCACTGATAACATGAAGATAGTAATGTTTACTTTTCTCCCTTTTTAAAGAAAAACACAAGTTCGTTGAGACATGAAAACAAACCTGCACATTGACAAATTCTCTACCAAAAAAAAACTTTTATATTCTTTATTTTCAACCAATGACAAATTATTGTTTCTTTTCACAAAATTTGACCTCAATCTGACGAATGTTTAGTAAGCATGTTTGTTTACTTAGCCCTTCTAATTATTGGCTTCATACATGGCAATACAGTGAAAGACTTCAATAATGAAAAAATAATTCAATCAGCTCTGCACATTATTACAAATGCCTCTAGTAGTTTTTGGTAGTGTTCCAGCTGGTTTAGTCTGACTATTAGAGTTCACAGCTACTTCAGTCCTTCTGAAGCAAAATTACCATGTGGTTGCAGAATCAACCCATCCATGATTTATTTTTCAGAATTGCTGACGGCTATATAAATATATTTGTTGCATGAATACTATGCTTTACACATTTTATCTTTGACGAAGATAGTGTTCTCATTTGTAGGCTGAGAGGGATGGAAGCAATGAATATATGAACTACCAGCCTGGATCACTTAACACCACCGATACACTAATCAAGGACCTTGACAACATAGACATAGTATTTCATATTGGAGATATTTCCTATGCCAATGGGTATATTTCGCAGTGGGATCAGTTCACACAACAAGTTGAACCAATTACTTCTCGAGTCCCCTATATGATTGCGAGGTCTGTACATCTTGTTTAAACCAGATCTCGAAGCCTTTCACGAGTTAACGCTCGGATGACCTGCTTTCTCTGATGCAGCGGAAATCATGAACGAGATTGGCCAAACAGTGGGTCTTTCTACAATGGTAAAGATTCTGGAGGGGAGTGTGGGGTGTTAGCTGAGACCATGTACTACACCCCAACAGAGAACAGGGCAAACTACTGGTAAGTGGCAGTATCTAGCTCATTTGCCGTATGATGCGGCTTTGCGGCATATGAACAATATCGTGTACAAATGTCAGTGATGGCCACTATTTACTAAGCATAAACTTGTGCCTCAACTGGTCATATTTCACCCCCTAAAAAGAACTGGATATTGTTCAACAGGTACTCAACAGATTACGGCATGTTCCGGTTCTGTGTCGCGGACAGCGAGCATGACTGGCGAGAAGGCACGGAGCAGTACAAGTTCATCGAGAACTGCCTCGCCACGGTTGACCGGAAGAAGCAGCCGTGGCTGATATTCATCGCCCATCGCGTCCTTGGCTACTCCTCCGGTTTCTTCTACGGCCAAGAAGGATCGTTTGCCGAGCCGATGGCCCGGGAAAGCCTTCAGAAGCTGTGGCAGAAGTACAGGGTGGACATCGCGTTCTACGGCCATGTCCACAACTACGAGAGGACATGTCCTGTATACGAGGTAGCTGCATGATCTGCGGTTCTCTTTTCAGTGCATCTGCAGAAATGTGAAGTTCTCTTGTGACCATGCTAATGTCCAAGTTGTCGTGCAGGAACAATGCGTGAGTTCAGAGAAGTCTCACTACTCCGGCACCATGAACGGCACCATCCACGTCGTCGTCGGGGGCGGCGGCAGCCACCTGAGCAACTTCACCGCCAAGGCCCCGGTGTGGAGCGTCTACAGGGAGATGGACTACGGCTTCGTCAAGCTGACGGCGTTCAACTACACGTCCCTTCTCTACGAGTACAAGCGGTCCGGCGACGGCAAGGTGTACGACAGCTTCACCGTGCACAGGGAGTACCGGGACGTGCTGGCGTGCGTCAAGGATAGCTGCCCTCCGACGACATGGGCGACATGACGCAGACAAGTCGCCTGTGAGTTGTGAGTGGGGTGATGGTTTAGTGTGTAATTGTGAGTTGTAGACACCAAGTGGTTTGGTCCAATTCCAGGTGATGAACAATTGACACCGTTGTTGAGGAGTTTGGGTGGTAAACTTTCTGTTTTGCAAATTGTCAGATTGCTGTCAGGCGGTTTGACCAGGCATACTGCATAGGCGATGGTCAGACTGGCGGTGCAAAGTAGTTTGGGTGTGAGTGTTGGGACGTGTTTGCACCGGATGCTATTGAAAATGAAGACTATACGCGAAACTAGAGGTGTTATTGAAAATGGAGACTGGACATGAAACTATAAAAAGATTAACTGAAAAATCCAGAGACGGGTGTTTTCTATTTTTGAGAAGCGGCCTAACCAGTCACTTCATGGCGATCAGACCGGTCCCCTGTTACCGGGGAGCACGGTTAGACCGACCATAGGCTAGCGATCAGACCGGCCTAGGGCCGGCGGGCTGGCCAGCCATGGCGATTCAACCATAGCGAGCTATGCTGAATTTTGTTAATTGACCAAAATCATGGGATTGGTGCATATGTATTACATGATGTATGTTTTGGTTAACATATGTCAAATTATGAAGAACTTGTGTTAGAAATCGATTTTTTGATCTATTGTTATGCAGAGAAGCTTAAAGTCAACTATGGTCAACAACAAGGATGATAGAGATTTGGTTTGGTGAACTCAAGATCAAGAACGATTGAAAATGTCGGGTGAAGTGGTTGGTCTCAAGCAAGGCGCAAGATGGACAAAAACGACGAGAACGGGAAGTTTGGTGCAACGAGTTGCATCAAGTGGCTTGATCCGGAGCAAGTATTGATGCGGTCCGATGAGAGCCATATGGGAGAGACTTGTCGACATAAAGAAAGCTATTGATGAACCTACGCCGACAAATCATATGATTGTTTCAGAAGATTGGACTCAGTTAAGGACGAAAGAATCGAGAAGGGGTATTTTGGTATCCTCGCCAAAATACCGAGTTGATTACCTTGGACGCAAAGGAGAAGCGGTTTAAGTCATGAGGAGGACAAGATCATGAATAGACGTCTACTTTGAGAAGCGTGCGTGAGGGTGAGACTCGTTTGTGTGGGCTTAACAGGTGCATGTTAGAGTTTTCTCTCTAGACCTAATCTCTACTATAAAAGGGATGGTGAGAATAGAAGAGGCTAGGGTTTAAGAGATATGTATTGAGAGAGAAAATGTGGGATTGGGTGCTAATGAGTGATCTTTTGTCCTCTATGGTGGAGTGACTGTAAACCTTTGATCTTCAATGTCAATCCAATCAATTCGTGTAAATATGAGTTATCTCATGTTCTTGCTCTTTTTCTTGTGATTTTGAGTTCTTATGTTCTAGGAGTTTTGCCTTAGTTTTTTGTTGTGATCTAGTTTGTTCGAACTTATGGAAGTTGATCTGATGTTATCTTGATCATTTTTCATCCACGAGTAAGCTTTTAGATCAAATTTAGGTTTTTCACTCGGTTTTGTGCTCTCTTGCTCTCAATCAATAAATTAATGGAACCTTGGATGTGATTGTTTCGATCTTCAATTAGAATAGGCTATTAACCTTTTCGTTAAGCTTTGTCTGGAATCTCAAGTGCTTTGGATTTATTGATTAAAAGTTAGGTCATTTTTGTAGATCCAAATCGTGCTGGTCTGACTGGGGGAGCGGTCAAACTGGCCCCACGAGCGGTGATTCTCTTGGTCTCAACTCTATTCTTCCGCTATGATTTTGATACCTTAATGTTCATTGCTTCACATAGCTATTAAAGTGAAAAGGAAATAAAATTCCATAAGGAAAACAGTGGACTCCTATTCAATCCCTCTCGTCGCTAACACGGTCCGACAGTAATTTGTGAGTTTGTGAATCATTGATCATTTGCAAAATGAACGAGAAAGAATTGCACAAAATTGGTTCATCAACTGATCATGAATATCACACACAGAAATTTGTCTGTCTAAAAATATTTGCACGAGAGCGTCGAGCAGGACAGCTTAACCAGCTCTCAGAACACAGAGAAGTCAGATACCAAGATGAACATCTATAAATTCTCCTATGATGTCTCCTATTGATCATCTGACGGATGATACCCAACTAATTTCCTACTGATTATTAGTTGGCCAAGGTGTGGCGCGCAATGCCGATCGCGTGCCAGACGTCCCCGCTGGCTGGTGAAGGCGTCGCGCGCGCGCGCCGCTGCCGCTGTGGATGAACTCGAACCGCGAATGCCGAGTGGTCGCGCGCGTGAGCTTCACGCACTGGCTCGTTCCGCGCCACGCCCAATGCGCCACGCCCGGGCGCATACCTCCTCGGCCGCGCGCCGCGCGGCCGCCCACCGTGCCGGAGTAGTAGCTCTGGTCCTCCGTCCTCGGCCTTGCTGGTGCACGTGTTCTCGTAGACCGGGCAGGTCCGCTCGTAGTTGTGGACGTGTGACAGAGACTAAACTTCCAGAACAGAACCGCAAGGCAAAAATCTCTGTTTTTGTATGTTTTCTGAGCAAAAATGGAAACTAGGAGACATGAACTACTCTATTGCGGCTAGGGTTTGTATATTGATCAAAAGATGCCCGCATAATCTGATTACAAGCTATATATATAGCTGAAGTTTTAACCGAGAAAAACAAAAGAAGTAACAGTAACTAATGCCGACAATCGCTACAGAATGTCAGATGGCTTTGGTGAAACGGTAAATCTTTTGCGAGCCGTCAGATATTAATCCAACGCTGGTTCTCAGTTAACGCCTGTTGCTTCAAGTGAAGTCGGCGCCGAAGTCAATAAACTCAAGATGCCGTTAGATTCTCATAAAGGCCATCGCTTCCATTGCAACCGTTGATTACACGATAACGTTTCATCAGAAGTCTTCTTGAGCACTTCGGTTCCTGACATCTCCCCCTTTCTTGAGTTCCTTGCCCTCAAGGGACAAAGCTCGGGAAAACCCTCTGAATAAAATCTGCATCCTCCCACGTAGCCGCTGTAGGTGGAAGATTCATCCAGTGTATAAGCCATTGAATTACAGGTTCATTGTTGCGAGGAATCATTCTTCTTTCCAGCACAGCCACAGGTGCTACCTTGATATTGCCATCATTATCAATCAAAGGAAGTTCAGAGTTAGGCACTGCCTTATCACCTTTGTGCTTTTTCAGTTGACTCACATGGAATGTAGGGTGTAGTTGGCAACCTTCTGGCAATAACAATTTATAGGCCACCTTCCCAATCCTTTCCAATACTCTGAATGGACCATAGAATTTTGAATGGAGCTTCAAGGATCTGTGTAAGCTTAATGAGGTGTGTCTATAAGGCTGAATTTTAAGATATACCATATCCCCAACTACAAATTCCCTCTCTGTCCTCTTCTTGTCAGCATACGACTTCATTTTGTTTTGAGCTTTCAACAAATTGTCTCTGATTACTTGCAAGGCTAACTGCCTCCTCTGCAAAAGTCCCTTTACTTCTTCATTGGGTGAATCTGGCAGTACCACTTCAGTAATCTGTGGAGGTGGAAATCCATAAAGAGCTTGGAATGTGTCATTTTCAAGGCCGTATGAAAGCTTGTATTATACCACCATTCCGCAGTAGACAACCAGCTGCACCATTTCTTGGGATTGGCAAAAACCATACACCTTAAATAGCTCTCTAAACACTGATTCACTCTCTCAGTTTGACCATCTGTCTCAGGATGATATGAAGTACTTAATCCGAGTTTAACTCCCAGGGTCTTGAATAAATCTTGCCACAAATGGCTAGTGAAAATCATGTCTCTATCTGTGATTATAACTGATGGCAGCCCATGGTGTTTGAATACATTATCAATGAACACTTTAACTACCATCTGAACTGTAAAGGGGTGGCTCAAGGCAATAAAGTGGGAATACTTAGTGAGTCTGTCAACAACTACTAAGATTACCTCTTTGTCTTCAGATTTAGGTAGACCTTCAATGAAATCCATTGATATATGAGTCCAAGCCATCTCAGGTACTGGAATTGGCTGCAGTAATCCAGGATAAGGAATATGTTCTGATTTGTTCTTCTGACATATAGCACAATGCTTGACAAATAGTTCCACTTCTTGTTTCATTTTGGGCCAATAAAAGAGGAGCTTAAGTCTTTGATAAGTAGCTCTCTCCCCTGAATGTCCCCCAAGTGCAGAATCATGGAATGAAGTCATTAGCTCCTTCCTCAGTTCAGTGTGAGATCCCACATACAATTTTCCTTTATACCTCAGAATGCCATGTTTCCAGGAATGGTTTGGTTGTGAACTAGCATTGACACTGAGTTGGGTGATCAGTTCCTTACACTTCTCATCCTCCTCATAACTGGCTATAACTTCTGTAATCCACATAGGCGTGGCTGTAGTAATGGCTCCCAATTGTTCATCATATTTTACTCTAGAGAGAGCATCTGCTGCCTTGTTCTCTCTCCCTCTTTTATACTCCATTTTGTAATTATAACCCAAGAGTTTCACTAACAATTTGTGTTGAATCCCTTCAGTAAGCCTTTGTTCCTGGATATACCTCAGACTCTGCTGGTCAGTCCTAATGATGAGTGTTGCTCCTGCAAAATAATGTCTCCATTTTTTGATTGCTTCTAGGATTGCTAGAGCTTCTTTGTCATATGTAGACATAGCTGCAGACTTAGGGCCAATTGCTTTACTCAAAAAGGATATTGGTCGACCACCTTACATCAAGACTGCCCCAATTCCATGACCACTAGCATCAGCTTCTAGGATGAAAGGCTGAGAATAATTGGGCAATGTCAGAACTGGAGCTGAGGACATAGCAGCCTTGAGGTTCAAGAATGCCTCCTTTTGTTTTTCTTCCCACACAAAACTACCCTTCTTAAGAGCTGCAAAGAAAGGTTTGCAGATAACTCCATAACCTTGAATAAACCTCCTGTAGTACCCTGCAAGCCCTAAGAAACTCCTCAATTGGGTGACAGTTTGTGGTTCCGGCCATTTATTAATTGCTTCAATCTTAACAGGATCAGTAGCAACTCCATTGCATCCAATAATATGTCCAAGGTACTCTACTTGAGGTTGCCCAAACACACATTTGCTTTTCTTTGCAAATAGCTCTTCTTTTCTGAGGATATCAAACACCTTCTATAAGTGTCCTCATGTTCTTTCAAAGATTTGCTATAGATCAATAATACATCTTTTTCAGCTTGACTCTTCTTGAAAGTCTTTGGACGATCTGCTGAAGTGCCAGCCGCATGCGCGCCATCAGGACCAATGACGCTCGAGACCTCTTGTCCGGTGAACTCAGTTTGATTTTCTCATTCCATACCTGGTTGGATACCCTAGTTCCACTCTGGCTCCTCCAGACCGTCCTTCTGGCAAACCGACTTACAAGTTTTCAGAAAAACTTTGTACAACCAGTTCGGGGATTTTTTTTCACCTTCATTAACAGATCTTTATTTTTAGTTATAGACACGCAAGACCTCATCCTGCAGCTCCACCCCGCACCCTTCTTCCGCCAACTACCCGAGAGTGAGTATGTTGTTGCACAATCTCGGTATAAAGTAATTTTCAGGCAGCATCTTCTGATCGTCGTTCTTGCATTGCAGCACATTGTACCTTTGTCTTTTATCTGCATCGTGGAGCCATCACCAAACTTGATTTTCCTCGAAATCTTCTTATCAAGCTCATGGAATATGGAGCGATCTATCGTCATGTAATTGCTTGCTTCATTGTTCAAGTACCTCAGATCAGTGTGATCGTGGTTGCCTCCCTCCGTACGTAGTTTAGGAACTACGTTCTCCTCATTCAACGTCACCATGACCGGCGCCTCTTTGACACATAAGGAGAGAAGCAGAATCAGCTCGTCATCTTTACTGGCTCGGGTGAGGTTTATCTCCTCGTTCTTCTTCTTGTTTCGGCCATGTGACTTATCATATGACCTGTCATCACCGCCTTGCCCAGCCTTGTCTTCACGTCCACCTCTGCTGCCTCGCCCACGCCCTCGCCCATGCTTTGTGGCTACTTGATGAGCCACGATCGTCCTTCATCGACAATTTCTTGTGAAACTGCCTGCCACCGCTTCTTGCATCTCCTTTTAACAGCAACGTCTGCTCCTTACAGGACTGATACCTCTTCAGAAGCTCCTCATGCGCCTTGAGGGAGCCGGTGATCTCCTCGATCTTCTTTTCCTCCAGATCGGAGGAGTACATGAACGTGGCGACGACATGTATGTACTTTTCTGGAAGCACGCGCAGGTATTTCTTTACTGCCATAAATTTCTCCATCTTGTCGCCGAGAGAGATAATCTGATTGTACAGTGAAGTCAACTTGCCGGCGAACTCGTCCACCAACTGGGTTTCTCCCATATGGAGATTCTCGAACTCGTTGCGCAAATTCTGGAGCCGCACCTCCTTCACGCGGTCGACGTCCTCGTGCATCGTCTGAAGCGTCACCCATGCCTCACGTGCCGTCTCCTTGCCGATGAGTTGCCGCATCATGGAGTCTGGCACCGCCTGGTAGATGATGGCCAAAGCCGTCTGGTCTACCTTGCCGTTCACCTCTTGGACCTTCCCCTTCGGATCGATTGTGTCCCAGACTTTTTGGGCTTGTATGTTCGTCTTCATCTTCATTGCCCACACCGGGTAATTATTGATCATCAGGAGAGGGTATAGGAGGGAGATCGGCTCATCCCAGGTCTTCGCCTTGTTGCCCACGATCTCCATGGTGCCAACAAGATCAACAGACTATGATACCAATTATTAGAATTTTTCCTTTGCTGTTTACTATTTCGTTCCGGAGAACGCTCGGCTTCGTCCAGAGAAACGATGCACTCGGTTTTCCCAGTAGGACCCGCTGGCCCTGTCTTCAACTTGACTTGCACGAAGCAGCACCTTCCCGCTGGAAAGCCGCTCGGTCCTTGCTCTCGATGATGCACCTGCCTGGAAGCTGCACTTAGCAGCACCTCTGCCTTTCGACGTGATCACGTGACCCGCCTGGACCCTCCCGATGGAACGGACTGCTCTCTGTTGTCTCCACTTGATGCTGCGCCCTCTGTATTGCACCACCCCGCGTAGCGCCCCGCGGCTTGATACTTTCCGCTGGAGAAACAGACGCTGAGAACAAAACAAAACAACAGCAAGAACACAATCTTTTGTTTCGGGAGCACCTAAAACGCTGCTTTTCTTTTTGATCTTTTGTGTTTATTTATACCTAAAAATTACAGAGTTACAATCGGATTAGATAATATCAACCCATACTTAAAAACAAACTCCAACTCACACTCGGACTCTTAATAAAAAAAACAACTCTCACAAAAAATAACAGAACCTACTTAAACAAGACTAATTCTATCATCATTGGCACTTTGGCAGGGTGATCAAGGACCGGTACACCATCATCGTCCTGATCATCGCGCGCGTACGTACGACGGTGTTCGATTTCGACGTCAGCAAGTCGCTGCCGTCTTTCTACCTCCTTCGGGACGCCTAACGTTGCCCGTCGCCGGAGCGTTCGCGAGGATCTTATGTTACCCTCTACTCTACCGCTCAACCTGCACGGCCCCAGCTTCCTCCGCAGTCCGCACGGACGGAGGTTCCGGACGCCGTGTTGACGTGTCTTCTTGGCCTCAGCAACGGGTACCCATACACCATTCTGAGGCTACCGGCCGGCCGGCATGATCGTTGCGACTTCCGCTATGACCGGGTTGGCAATTAGTTAGCTGGTTGCTTGGTTCTGGGTCGTCTGATGTATGGCCTTGTGTGTGTTCATGTCACATTCTTAGTGGTTAGTGCCATGTTCGTTGTTCAAGCTCCTTTTCATAGCTTGTGCTTTCCTCTAAAAAAATTGATATCTTGTGCTTCATTTGGCCATCCAAATGTCAAGTAACCCATGCAATTAAAGTCATACAGGGGAAGGAGCAAAGGAATGGTAAGCTGTAATGTACACTCTATCAAATGACATGGACGATTTATGCAAACTTTGCTGAGCGAAAGAAATTACAAAAAGAAAGAGACATTTGCATATGTCTTGGACTGGACACGTATCCGGACCCAGTACAAAGCCTTGAGTTATTTAGTACGAGGAAATCCAATCCATCTCGGCCCATGGCCCAGGAAGGCTCAAGCCGAGATTGAAAAGGCCATAAAGAAATCTGATCAAGGGGAAGATGCAAAACATAAGGCATCGCCTCGCGCTGCTCCACTTCGCCTCCCAAGTCACGAACTCCGGCGACTCCACCCCCCGGGCCCGGGCACCCCACCGACTGCGACCACCGCCATGTCGAGGCGCGGCGACTGGGTATACGAGAACAACGGAGGGTAGGCGCTGCGCTCTCACTCCATCCTTCCCCGCCGCCCTCCTCTCCGCCGTCTTCTTACATCTGTAACGAGGTCCGGTTTCGTGGTGCAGGACCTGCGTGGCCATTGCCGGCGCCGACTACTGCGTTGTCGCCGCCGACACCCGCCTCTCCGTAGGATACAACATCCTCACGCGCGATCACTCCAAGATCTGCGAGCTGTAAGTTCCCACCGAATCGAGCGCGCCTCGATCTGACAGCTTGGAGCTTAGGGTTTGTTGATTGGGAGGCTGTGTGGGTTTGTGGTGTACTGGGGAACCGAATTGATTGGTGAAAATGTTGGATTATTAGTACCGCTTTTGGTTGATTTAGCTAGGGTTTCGAGGCTTGGGATGGGGGGGGGGGCGGCATTTTACATTTAATAAGATTTGTTTGGTTTTTTGTGGCAATTACCGGCAACTCAGTGTGCTTCCTGTAAACGATATAGTTTGATGGGATAATGGCATTGCTATTGTGAGACGATCTGTGGTTCGTCAATTTCCTGACCTTAAACAAGGTTGAGCAGATAGTTTATCTTCTGTTTGTGTTTACTGTCGTGTTAGTATATAGGATGCTAGGACAGATGGGCATTTTACTGGCTAACTCAGTGTGCTTCCTGTAAACGATATAGTTTGATGGGATTGCTATTGTGAGACGATCTGTGTTTCGTCAATTTCCTGACCTTAAACAAGGTTGAGAAGATGCGCTCATGTGTTTAATTCTTAGCGTAAGCTTGTCTTCCATTTGTGTTTACTGTCGTGTTAGTATATACTATATAGGATGCTAGGACAGATTGTCTTAGCCTAGAAAAATTGTGTTCTGGCCTGCATCACTATGGGAATTTTCTTACTGAAGTAGAGGGTTGGTTCGGGCAATTCACTAAGATATCAATAGAAACAGATGAAATATAACTATGTAAGGATGTCATTTAGGTTTACCCCTGTACTGGTCAGATTGCTCCTTTTCTGTACCTTGCATTCGTAAAGTTTACAATGAGCTTTATCTGTAACATCTTTTAGATCACTGAAAATTGTGCATCTTGTGGGGGTTGTGTTAAGTTGGTTCTGGTACATCTATTTTTTACCTCTCCAAGCGATTTGTGCTTATTTTTGTCTTATGCATTTGAAAATGTTTGGTGTCGATGTCCACAATTATGTTTTTTGTTTGATACAGCATACAAATATTTTCAAGAGTGGAGGATAGTGGTACACTGGTACCTATTGGTTGCTTTATGTTGAACCTGCTCCATATTGTTATTAATGTAAAAATAGAAAGTGAGCTTTTGTGAAAGGGCAGTGTATAAAGCAGCACATATAACTTAACATTGATGATTGATGACTTCATTTGGTTGAGATTCTTCTACGTGTACAATTCTACTGTGAATCCTGTGAATCTACTCCAATACAACTCTGCTTCTGTGATATTACTTGCACTTGGTTATTGTTTGTTTTTCATATAGTTTCAAATTTGTTTTAAAAGAAAAAGAGCATGTTCTGCAAAGCTGTTTTGTTGCTTGCTAATTTTTACCCTCTAAATACTTAATTAAGTCTAGTCGGTTATATATGCTGCAGCAATGTTTTGTTTTGCATGGTTAGTTTATGATTGTAAGCAGCATATTGAGGTATTGTAAGCAGCATATTGAGGTATTGTAAGCACACATTAATTGAGGTATTGTAAGCACACATTATGAGGTCCTAAGTATTGTAAGCACACATTATGAGGTCCTATTTACTGCCATTCGATTAAATTTCTTTCTTCTTGTATGGAAGTTACTTGATGTTCCTTAATCATGTTATGTGACAGACAGACATTTCTCAGCTGACATTTTTTATTGTTATTCATTTCAATATGTGGCTCATTATTGGTGTACAAACGAAAGCATCATTTCTTTCTTTGTTTAGGGCGGAAAAATGCGTACTAGCATCTTCCGGCTTTCAAGGTGATATTAAAGCTCTGCACAAGAACTTAGCTGCCAGAGAATTGGTAAAAGTTCAAAACTCATAACTTCATTTATCTAAGTGTTCCCTATATACTTTCACTCAGTCCTTTTTTGTTGATACCAAGCAGTTCTTTGATGGTTGCACGTTATCAAAATCTTACCTTACCTTTGATTTGGACCTTTTATGGGGTATTAGCTCTTTCTGTGATCTAAGTTTTTTTAAGTTTTCAAAATTTATTGAGCCATACGAATATACACTTATTCTGATACAAGAAAGAAAAGTTGATTGTTGTTTGTATACTGTCACTAGCTCAGTTTCAGAACAAAAGGCACATGAACTGGTTCACCATTATTTGTGTCTTGCAACAGAAATATATCTCTGTTTCTTATTTCCCTCCTCAAGTGTGGACATATGAGTACAGGTTGGTTTGTTGCTGTGTCTGAAAATCTGATGTTAGGTTTAAATTTAGCATTCTAAAACAAGTAACAAGCAGTACTGATCATATATTTATATTTTCTAGCGCCACTAATAGCACCCTTTTTCCATGGGATGATGGGACTGAGTTTATGTTTTATACTTTTATACATTCAGTTTGATAGATCCAGCCTTAAGACCTACCAATGTTTAGATTGTTGTGCCCTTTGCCTAGTAATAGCATGGCCCTTTAGGGATATCTCTATACTGTTATGTCCAGCAAAGATTTTAGCAGCTTGTTTTTGTGCCTTCATTTGGGGGTCTAATCTTACCGTATAGCATATGTGCTACTTCAACTTATTTCCTTGCATTCCCATGATCCCATCTATTGCTGCCCGAGAAAAGCTTCCCTTATCTTTATTTGTTTGCTTGGTATGTAGTGCTAAATCTGCCTGGCAATGCAATAACTGTTTTGGCATTATTTACTACAAAAGATAGTTCATTGTTTGTAGTTTATACACTTGGAATGCACTGCAATACTTCTATTGCATATATTGTTAAAGCTATTGTAAATTTGTTCTTCATCTGTTCATGATGCACCATACTGTTGTTATCTAAATTATTGATATCCTTTTGTTTCATTTGTTTGTGTAGCTATACCAGCACCAGCACAATAAAAGGATGAGCTGCCCTGCCATGGCACAACTGCTCTCCAATACCCTGTACTACAAGCGATTCTTCCCGTATTATGCTTTCAATGTGCTTGGTGGGCTTGACAGTGAAGGTGTGATTTTCATATTTGGTTTCTTCATTTTGATTTTCTGTTTTACATGTTCTTTGAAGCACTCTATTCTCTATTAAGAATAATACTTCTTCAGGGAAAGGATGTGTTTTCACCTACGATGCTGTTGGGTCCTATGAGAGGACTGGTTACAGTGCTCAGGGAACAGGATCTACTTTGATCATGCCTGTGTTGGACAACCAACTCAAATCACCTAGTCCACTATTACTTCCTGCAAGAGTAAGCCCTCCAAAATTTTATATTTTGATGTCCTTCTAGCAAATGCAAACTGATTGATCTTGTTCAATGTTCCTCTGGCTGATTAAGCAAGCAAGTTTATGTGTGACATATCACATATAGATCAGTGGTGAATGGTGATTTGAATAGCTCCAGAAGTCCTAAGAATCTTCCTAATATTTGCAGGATGCTGTCACACCTTTGTCGGAGTCAGAGGCCGTTGATCTAGTTAAGGATGTGTTTGCATCCGCAACTGAGAGGGACATCTACACTGTATGTTTCACTCGCTCAGTGTCCAAAGTTCATCATCGTTTCTTTCTCACCGTCAAATTTGCCACTGTACTCATCCGCTAAACATACAAATAATGCAGGGCGATAAGCTGGAGATTGTAGTCATTAACAAAGCTGGGACGAAGCGCGAATACATCGACCTGAGGAAGGACTAAGTCGACGCGCTAGTTCTGCTGCGATTACCACCATTTGCTTCGAGCATGTGCTCCAGGCTAGGGGATATTGTCAAAAGCTGTTACTTAATAGATACGCTTGTGTTTGCTTGCTTCTGTACTGTTCCAGGATTCATCCAGCTTGCTTTGTTAAAACTAATAGCTATGTTCATGCAATGAGACCGAAGAGATATTTATCGGCAGAAAGGCTACAATGTTTTGAGATGTTGAACCATGCTATGCACCATAGCAACTTAGCAAGTGCTTGATCTAAAAACTTGAAGCTTGACTCGATCGATCCTACTAGTTATGTAGTGCATAACCAAGCCAGAGCATCACACCGTGGCATAATAAAATAAATTGTCATGTCATAAGATAGATACAGGGCTAACGTAACAGTATTATTTTGCCATGTGATGGAGAGTGACATGATCAAAGAAATCAGATTTGGAAATAAAATTTGTGTTTGTTATCAATAAAAATAAATTAATAAAGTTAATTAATAAAAAAAAATCTAGGCGAGCTAGGCGCGTTGCCTTGGGTTGTTGGGTCGTCTTTGGCAACTCCCGTACCTTTACTGACAAGTGGGCCATCGCCATAACCTAGCTCCCTTCCTCTGCCTGCTTGCAAGCATGAAACAAGCCGCCGACCCTACCCGAACGGCCGAACGAAACACCGTCACTTTCCAGTTCTACAATTATCGCAAACCAACAACCACCACCAATCGGAAGCGCCAAGCCGCCACGCGGAGCAGGAGCAGGAGCAGGAGGCATGGCGGCGGCGGCGGCGAAGATAGCGCCGTCGATGCTGTCGTCGGACTTCGCCAATCTCGCCGCGGAGGCCGAGCGCATGCTCCGCCTCGGCGCCGACTGGCTCCACATGGACATCATGGTACGATCCCCTCCCCTCCCCCTCACATCCGTCTCGTTGCCATGCTTAATCCTCGCGGGAAGCGGTAGCGCTAGTACGATACCAGCCTTTGATTCGTCCAATCGATTGTTTGGTGCATAGGATTGAACCGCGCAGGTAGCTTCAGCCATGTGATGTGGTGAGGCCGGTGAGGGTAGGATTGAGCTGTAGACTGTAGTTGCATTAGTTTACAGTTGGATCAGAGGTTTGCTACGCGCATTCGTTTCTGCACAATATGGCTTGCAGAACGCCAACGATTTGGTAGGATCTGTTCAGAATTGACCTTTTATTTGGAGTTTTTTTTTTTTTGCTGTGTCGGTCGCATCCTATATCTTACTGAAGGGTTAATCAGAGCATGAGCATTATGTTTGCGTTAGTTCTTGTTTAAGTGACGTGCTATTATGCAAGTGTACTAGTATTTACCACAAGACATCCTTTGTCCATGGTCATGCTTGTCATGTGCTTATGAAGTTGTGACACTATTCAGTAAATTCTTTTGCTTTCAGCTATTGTGTTTCATTTCCCTTTACCGTTTGACAGGGATTGCATGTATTAATCATGAAGTATCCAAAATTGAAAGTGCTGATCTTTTTCCTTTTCCACCTTGCAGGATGGGTGAGTTGGTCTCTACTTTCCACTGTGTTAACGATAGATCAATTTTGGTATTGGTACAATACTGAAGTGTGTGACGCCAGATGGTGCTAAATAACTATTCTCATATATCTTTCCCCATTTTGAGCTGCTAGCATGGCAGGCAGACTGGCATTGGGTTGTTCACTCAAGTTTGTAGGCTCTGTATTTGAATGTAGTTATTCTCTTGAATGTATACATGCATACAGGCTACATCTCCTACCCAGATGACCATTGTTTTTTACCCACGGACAACCTTGCAGTTCAATTTTCATCTGCTTTGTGATGAAATTTAGACACGACACCTTGCTTATTACAACATCCCATTATTCCCATTCATACAAGCACAATTTTAGTGAAACCTAACAAAGGAGCTCCCGCTCTTAAATGAGAACAGAGAAGCATGTTTTTGAGCTTCCAAAGAATATATAAAAAAACAACACAATAAGCCTGCCTGATAGCCATGTATACCAACGTGAAGAGGAAACAGCTGAAACTTTTGCAATAATACATACCAAGGACAATCACTTTTGCATTTGGCCAGCTTTTAGGAATTTGATCCTTTTTTAAAAAATGCAATATGGGAATTTGCAAGTTGCAAATGATGAAAAAGAGAGGTATCTGTAAGCATCAAGTGCTAAACTGCCAAGCATTACGGTGTTCCCTCTATTTGCTTGGATTGGGATCAACATTCCTTGAGTATGAAATAGAGAAAATAGGCACTTTTTCCAAGATGGTGAAATGCTTGCTCGCAGACTCTGTTTTATTTACTGGACAACATCACAGTAATTTATCAACATGCAAGTATCAGTGTATTACCTTGTAGGCTTGCACTAATAGCAGTCTTGTCAGAATTTTGGTATAACTTTGCTGGCTGTTTGCATTCGCAGGCACTTCGTTCCTAATCTGACTATTGGCGCTCCAGTGATTCAGAGCTTGAGGAAGCACACCAAGTATGGTGACTTTCATTGCTTTATGTTTATATTAATGGCTTCTGTTCCTATATGCACCTAATAACACTGTCCATTTTTTATTTTCTAGGGCATATCTGGACTGCCATCTCATGGTCACAAACCCTTCAGATTATGTAGAACCATTAGGAAAGGCTGGTGCCTCAGGATTCACATTCCATATAGAAGTAACCAGAGGTAAATACGCATCTGGCAAATGGTTAATGGTTTTCGACTTTTCGTTGCGACGTTGTCTTATGGAAAAGCTTGGTGCAGACAACTGGCAAGAGCTCATCCAAAGCATTAAAGCAAAGGGTATGCGACCTGGTGTATCATTGAGGCCAGGCACTCCAGTGGAGGAAGTTTTTCCCCTGGTAACTTCATGCACTCAATACAACTTCTCTAGTTATCATGTTTTTTTAAAAAAAAAAACTTTCGTACTTGGTTCATGACTATGAGATAAATGCTTGTTTTTCACATATCCTTATTGATGACTGCTAACATGAGAAGTAAGCTTCTATTAATTTACTTTCAACTTGTACAGTTAGTTTTATTTCTGGTTGTCATATGGGTTTCATAATATCCAGGGTGTATTTCCTCTGGAGTTCAGAATGTAAACCCCATTGAAAGTTGATTTATGTACTAATGTTCTTTCCTGTATGTACTGTACCATTCGAGCAGTAATGTGCTTTATTAACTTTTAATGTGTTTGTTGATCAAATGATCGTTAAACAAGCACATCCTGTTTCCATTGCTCAGGCGCAGTTCATTTCCCGTTTGTTATTGATCAGCACCGAATGTATTGGGCTATGCAGCTCATCCTTCATTACAGATCAATAGCCTTTGCTATGAATGATTGATGAGCTGCCAAAACCTGTTTTTGTTGAATTTCCTTTATCATTGTTGTTGTTGAATAGTAATTACAGTTCCTTTGGTTATCTGAGCCTTTCTGTCTGATCATGTAACTTCTGGACATTTCTCGTCGAGGGATTTTGTGAAGCCATCAATAGTTCTATTAATAACTGATTTTACAGGTGGAAGCAGAAAACCCCGTGGAATTGGTTCTTGTGATGACAGTTGAGCCTGGCTTTGGTGGTCAGAAGTTCGTGCCAGAAATGATGGATAAGGTATTATTGTCTCAGTGCCATCTGGTTTCCCCGAATCTTTATTCGATTTAGGATAGTTCTGACCGGCTTCTGAAATCTGGATATGTTAGGTGCGTACACTGAGAAAGAAGTACCCTTCCCTTGATATAGAGGTACAATGTGATCCATGTCTAAGTACTCCCTGCTCTTGTAGGTGCAGACGCCCATGTGCAATTTTCTCACGATGTTTCGTTTCCTGAAAAATACTTTTTGGTTTGTTCTTGTAGGTCGATGGTGGCCTGGGTCCTTCCACCATTGATGCGGCCGCATCTGCTGGGGCCAACTGCATCGTCGCTGGAAGCTCGATATTCGGAGCTGCTGACCCAGGAGAGGTCATATCGGTGCTACGAAAGAGCGTCGAAGAGTCTCAGAACAAAAGCTGATTTGTACCCTCGGCTGTTTGTTTCTGCTGTAAACCAGAACCACTCTGCACGTCATTCATACAGAGCCCCTGGTTGCACTGAATATTGTTGAGCGAGAATAAAAGGTGCTCTTGGCACTTATGCCAGCGCTCCATGTTCCTTGCGCATGTCGTACATAAAAGAACACGTAAAACTGAATGTTTGTAGAGGCCTTTTCTCCGGGGGTCTTAGAATGCTTGCTGTGCTGTCACGAAACAGCCAAAGTTCTTGCACTTGGAGGACCTGTGCTTTGTGGTCATTGTCATTGTGTATTCCAACTTGGATCTGATTCCTCCCCATGGTTATTAAGGCGGTAAGGCGAGGCGAGACGACTCACCCCCTCACATTTTTTAAACGATAAGGCGTGAGGTGAGGCGACGCTTTACGCACTCTTAAGGCGCCTAAAGGGGAGGAAGAACTGGAGGTGTGGAAGAAGAAGAGCAAGTGTGGAAGAAGAAAGAAGACTGGAAAAAAACAGCGAAGAGAAAGCAAAAAAATAAAAAATAAAAAGACTAACCTCAAGTCTAGCCCATCACGTATTCAGGCCCAAGCCCATACTGTGCATATGTGACTCAACCCTCTGTATATCAAAGCCACAAGAGACAAGACCAACACGAGCGCATCCCCTTTCCTACCCCGGCGGCGGCGGCGGCGCAGATCCTCACCCTTCCCATCCTCCTCCCCTTCCCTACTCTGACGGCGTAGATCCTCGTCGGGAGCTCTCCCTTCCGAGGGGTAGGCTGGGATGGAGGGGGAGGCCTCCTGCCTGACTCTGGCTCCCCCTCCTGCCTGACTCTGGCCCCCGACGTCTCTCCCACCCGGATTCGGCGCACAGGACCGCCTCTGCTCTACCTCCCGCCCGGATCTGGCTCTCCAACGCCGCACAGGCGACGGGCGACGGCAAAGCGACGAGCGACGGCAAGGCGAGGACGACGCCTTGGCCTCCGACGGCGCCTTACCGCTTAGACGACGCCTAAGCGATGCCTTAATATCCATGTTCCTCCCTCACTAACATATATGAGGCGCGATGGATCACATGTCGTGCATAGGGAATCAAATTGGCGCCTTTTTAACACGATCAAAACATTGTGCATAAGACATTGGTATATCTCCTAGATTATCGCATCATCTGATCACATACACGGTACTGATAGGTACAAAGAAGCCTACAAAGCAATGCGTGATGGATCCGGATCCTACTGTAACAACAGAGGATCACTATTTGAACAGTATTTTGTAAGTGTGAGGATAACTATTTGAACAGTATTTTGTAAGTGTGTAAACAGTACTCGATAGTGTTCCCTATACTCTGGGAAATAATACAAAAACATCGGAATATTTTACTGTAGCAGCATTGTAACTTCTAATCTATACTTTTGTTTTTTTATCGGACGATGGAACTTTAAATATCTGCATTGAGAGCTTTAATGCAGATAATCCATTTCCGGGCGTGATTGCATTGCTCGCTGCGCTCCAATCTGCAACTTGCAAACAGATCGATCATGGCTGGGCTGGGCCTTGACCTCGAAACAGACATTCCAGGCGAGCGAAGCATCAATGCCTCATGTTCCCCGTCCACCGACGTACACCTCCTCGATCCCATCTTTCCTACACCCGGTCTTCCTGCACCAATACCTCTATCCTCACATCTAGCCCCCGCCTGTCAGTGTCCTAATCCACAAACACCGGGTTTACTCAATGGAATCACCCTTCCACCCCACTGCAACCCGTCTCCACACTAGTAGGGTGCCTGTGCGTTGCAACGAAACCCTAAACCTTACGTAAATAATATCTCCCTTTAACACATAAAGCGAATTGACTAATTAAAAGATGATGATACATATATCTACAAACATCAAATTAATGCAATATGATAGAACAAGAACTTCGTATAACAATTCTGTAAAGAGGGAATTGATAATATACCCTTCCTTTAGATGTCAATCTATCATATACCTCTCTTCCTGAGGTAATTGATAATATACCCCTCTTTAGATGGAAACCTTGATTAAACACTACGTTGTATTATTTTATTATTTTTCTTTGTTTTATCCCGTTTTGGCGGAGCAATGGGACGATTTTGCCCTTACTCGGGTCCGCCACTCTACCCGCTCACCTGTCGCCATCTCCTCCCACACCATCCGCACCGCCACCGCTTCCTCCTCATGTCTTGCCTTTTCTTGCCTCCTCCCCCATCCCTTCCTTCCTTGTCCGAAGAAGTAGTGTGGAAGGATGCAACAGCCCAGCACACGCACTCGTTATTGCTTTCAATTGTTGTGCACTCAACCTGGGCGGTTAGCAAGGAACGTGTTATGCAATCGAGTTGGGTGGTTGTCGAGGAAGATGGGTGCAGCGCCGTGAGCTCGGCGGTTGGATATGCGTCGTCAACGTTGATAGATGGGGAACGACAGCTAGATGTAGGGTGGCGCGAGCCTTGGGGAGGGGGCAAAGGCGGAGGTGTCGGGGTCGGTTTCGCTAGGTGGGGGCCGGCGTGATATGTTGGGCAGTGGCGGGAGGTGGAGATGATTAGGGGCGCAAATGAGAGGAGCGACATCATTAGGGCCGAGGTAGCTTGCATGTGAGGAGCGGCTGACGTGGAGGGGTGTGGGGCTTCACAGATGCGCCGACATTAGAGGCGGATGCGAGGAGCGCCAGGCACAAAGAGGCAGGATCCGTCACAGATGCGAGTGCACGAGACAACGGAGATACACCAACCCGCATCCTCATTGGAGGAGGATGATTGGATCAATCTGATGGAGGGTTGGATGGTGCCGAATCCGATCGCCGGAAGGGTGGAGATGATAAATCTAGAGCCGTTGTGCCCAGATCCGGGGTCGCCAGCCGTGGGAGGGGTGGAGACGACGGATCCGGATCCAATCCGCCATGCCCAGATCCGGAGTCAGTGACGGTGGAGAAATGTAGGGCCTCATCGGTGAAAGGAGGTGGCCGCCGTGCCAACATCAGGAGTCACCGTCGGTGAAGAAGTGTTGCGTCACTCAGTCGCCCTCCATGGCCAGTCACTGCGCCACCACCGCTCGCCATGGCTAGTCACCGCTGCCACCCTGCGCACACCTCGCCCAGCCGCTACCGCTTGTCGTCGATGTGTGTGGGTAGAGATAGAGAGGAGAGAGGACGACGGGTTTGATACAAAAGATGGAATGAGCAGAAGCGGATGCGAGGAGCAGATGTGATGGTAGGAGCGTAGAGATGAGTGTAGTAGGGGCGGAACAGGGTGGCCATGTCTAACACAGTGGTCTCACTGTGTGGGTTCGTAGCATTTTTTATGTAGTGTAGGTGGGACGATTCTGTTGAGAAACCGTCGCTGGCGAGTCCAGTCCGAGCGGATACCTCATAGACAAACTCAGAATCATAAGAACAATACAAAAACACAAGAACAGAAGAATAGATGAACACAGAGATATGAGGGGACTGTGGGCTTCTCTTTATTACTCTTCTCAATGATCATGTACAATGGTTGGGGGTCCCCCATTTCTATATATAGGCTATGGGTGGATGAGGTGCCCACTTGGGCCAGGACTCCTGGTCATGGGCCTGGTTTCTTAACACTCCCCCTTGGGCTCTCATCCTTCATGTCTATGCCTCGTCAAAACTCCATAAAAGCTCAGTGTGAAAAATTTGGAGAAAGAGTACATGAAACATGTTCTGCTATGCTGCACGAATTGCCTCATTAAAAACCTTAGCCGCAAAACTTCATGAAAACTCATCAAGGAAAAAAGAGTACAATCCACCTAATTTCATTTAATCTTCAGGATTTATTATTTGGGTACTCGATCTTCATGATCAAGTTTTAGTAATGAGTTCGTGAAGATTCTCCCTTGAATTCCGCACTTCTCTAAGTCTCATCATTCCAATTCCACGTATGCATCTTTCAAAGCTAGACGCTGGAAGTGACTTAGTGAATAAATCTGTAAGATTTTCACACGACTTAGTATGCAGTACTTTAATTTTGTCAATCTTTTGCAATTCATGAGCAAAGAACTTGGGGTTGATATGTTTTGTGAGAGGATTCTTCACATAACCCATCTGTACTTGTACAACACAAGCTGCATTATTTTCATAGATAATAGTGAGGGTTTGCACGGTATTCAATCCATACAACTGCTGGATGTGGTGAATCATATGCCGAAACCAAGCATATTCTGATGAGGCCTCGTACAGTGCTATTATTTCCGAGTGGTTTGTCGAAGTCGATACAAGACTCTGCTTAGACGATTTTTATGGAATTGCAGTTTCACCACATAAGAGTTCATAGCCTGTTTGTGATTTGGATGTATACGGGTCCTACAGGTACCCGTCATCTGCATTGTCATTCATAGTTAGGTCTTGATTCTTTTTGTAGAACTGACCAAGTTCTTTGCTTCCTTGGAGGTATCAGAAGATGTCCTTCATTCCCTGTCAATATCTTTGGTAGGTTCTGCACTATACCTTGCTAATAGGTTCACAGCAAATGCAATGCCTGATTTAATACAGTTTGCTAAATACATGAGTGCTCCTATTGCACTTAAGTATGGGAATTTCGGTGCCAGGACTTCCTCCCCCTCTTCTCTAGGTCTGTACGGATCCTTGTCTTGCTGCAAGGATCACCTGACCATCGGCACTTTCGAAGGGTATGCCTTTTCAAAGCCGAACCTTTCCAACACCTTCTAAGTGTAGGTTGACTCATGCACTAATATTCCTTCAGGGACATACTTAAGCTGCAAGCCTAAGCAATATTTGGTTTTACCCAAATCTTTCATTTCGAACTCCGACTCCAGGTGAGAGATTGCTTTCTTAATATCCTTCAGGGTTCCGATGATATTTAGATCATCTTCATACACTGAGATTATACAAAATCCATCCTAGGATCATCGTATAAATACACAGAGATTATTCTCATTGTTCGTGTAGCCTTTCTTGCATAGAAAGTCGCTTCAAGCGATTATACCATATTCTGTCTGATTGCTTAATTTCATACAGTGATTTTCTGAGTTTCACACTCTACAGATTTCTATTTGCTCTGTCTTGATTCGGGACAGGGATACATTCAGGTATCTTCATATAAATATATGAATCTAATATTTCATAAAGGTATGCTAGTACCCCATCCATCAATTTCACTTCTAACTTCAAATTCACTATCATTGAGATAAAATATCTAAGGGAGTTCTGCCCATGACTGGGGAATAGGTTTCTTCATAATCATCTCCTAAACGTTGAGTGAAACGTTACGCAACGAGCTTTGCTTATTTTCATTTATCTTTCGAACAAATATCCACTTATACCCTACAGGGGTGCACATAGGGAGACGTGCGATTTACAGACTCAAACACTTCTGTTTTATTTAAAGAGAATAATTCAGTTTCTATTGCCTTGTTCCAATCTTCCCAATCTGATCTTTTCTTTCATTCAGCGAGCGATGCAGACTCTGGATCAAGATCGACGATTGTAGCAATTTTCTTTGCAAGTAAATGTCGACATTGGCTGTTGTCATATTCATAGATTCTCCCGATGTCACAAAGTTTATAGCTATTTCTTCAATGGGCGATTCTTCTAATGCTTCTAGTTGCTCACCGCTGCTTCCAATTGCGGGGCAAGTCCTTTTAGTTTTTCAAGTCCGATGTGTGCGCACACATCCATGCTGATGTCTCCCTTCATGAGGATGTTCAATTCTGGTATGCATTTTCTGAAGGTTCCATACTATGCCAGGTTTCAACTGGCTCTCCTTTTGGTTCTAGGGAACTTCGGTGATCGACTGTGTCAAGTCCTTCTTATCTTCCTTTTTTCATTAGACGTCCCTGGTTACTTTGGATTCGAGGGACCAGAGTTCTCGTTCTTTCAGAGGCCTTAGGACAGGATTAGGGATACCTTCATTGGTATTTCAACCCTCTTCGGTGCATTGCTTGCAGGCAAATGCGACTTGGTCACGCTATTCAAATCACTAAAGTGGTCTAACAGTTGATTTGTTAATGTTTGCAAATCAATTATCTTTTGGACTTCAATTGTCTTTTGAACTTCAATTATCTTCTGAACTTCTCTTGTCTTCTAGACTTCTTTATTTGCTTTACTAGTGTGCAGGTCATATGCATAGATTTTAATTATATTCTGGACTTTAATTGTCTTCGGGACTTCTCTTGTCTTCTAGACTTTCCGTGGCTTGCCACGTTATTTCCCGATTTTTTTCATCAAGGGTTGATTTCCTCCCCTAATAACGGGAAACTAACCTTATCTAATATACTATCAGCGAATCGGGCATTATGCAAATCTCCAGTCATAGGGTCCAAATACTTGATTATGGATGTTGTCTCATAACCAACGTATATCCCAGACTTTCAGAGAAGGCTCATTGCAGTTCGCTGCGGTGGTGGTATAGGTACATAAACCTTGCAACCAAACCTGCGAAGATAAGAAGTTTTCGGTGCTGACCCTTGCGCTAGTTGCATAGGTGGATGGATGTTATAGGCCGACGGTCTAAAATTGATGAGAGTGCCGCGAGCAGGACTGTGAGTCCCCAACATGTAGTTGGTAAATTACAATTCTTCAAAGATCTGCTAGTCGATACGGAATGCTCAACTTTTAATTCCTATTTTCATGCAATAATCATCAAATGTCTTTGAAGTAAATTCTCCGACATTGTCTTTTCTGATGGACTTCACATGATGACCAGGAAAAATATTTCTACTGTTAATTATCTGTAAGATTTAGCTTTGCAAAAGCGTGATTTCTTGTAGACAATAAAAATACGCGCGACTATTCCGAGGAAGCATCGATGAGCACCATAAAATACCTGAATGATCCTGACAAGGGCTGTATAGACCGTAAATTTCTCCCTAGATACGGTCCAGGAATGCAGGGACTTCATCCTTCACTTTCAGAGCAAAAAGATGTAGTAATTAATTTCTCGGTGACACATGCTGGGCATACAAAATCTTTCTGATTCGGAAAACTCCTTACATCTGTATTATGTCCCTATGAATTGTTAATTATATATCTCATCATCCTAAGACCTAGACGGCATAATCTATCATACTAGAGATATAAAAGTTCAACGCTTCTAAATACGATTTTCAGAACAGTATAGGCTCTAGGTGCCTTAATATTAGTGTTGTATAGCCCAGTTTCATATGAAGAAAGTCGTTCTAATACTCTTTTCTACTTTCTTCATGCTATGCAATGAGTAGGTATTTCTTACCATACTCTTCTTTAGTCTCTACACGGAAATCGTTAGCGCGAATATCCTTGAGAGTTCTAGTCGATTCTGGGTACAAGTATTCTTCAATGACCAAAATTGTGCCCATTGGGAGTATAATTATGACCCTTCCTGAGTCTATTATACAAGTATCGCTGCCTGCGATTATCGTAAGACTACCAGTATTCTTGCTGATCGATTGGAAAAATTTTCGTTTATCTCAAGATGGTATTTATTGTGCCGCTACCTGCTAAGCACACTTCCTCCATAGGGCGCCACACACATTCTAATATAATGTACTTTATTAATATGTAGCAGAAAGCAAGCAACACATAAATAAAATACTTCAGATATCAGAACGTAACTTGCTATTATAAAGATGGAAAAATAAGTCTTGCAGGACTCATAATAAGAATTTAATGCTTTGCTCTCCTAGAGCTTGCAACCATTATTCAATGATTCAAAATTCTGCTTCAATTACAAACTGCAGTTACTATAAAAAGATCCAAGTGCAATGTGTGCACTAGATCGAATCGGCAAAGTATTCAGGAACTTCTGCCTCAATCTGCTCTATGGCGATCTTCTCCTCTTGGGCAACTACGGCTGCGACCGCTGCGATGTTCAAATGAGGGATGATGGGGCTGCTACTGGGCTATCCACATTCATAAGTGCAACTAATAGATATTGATCCTCTGTGCCTGCAATGACGAGGTGTGTCTCATACTATCATTTGCCTTCTTCTTAGACTGGAAAGCATTAATAACGTGCGACCCACGACCTTACCCTTCTTGCCCTCCTTATTCGTGAGAGGCTTCATCACTGTGTAGCTGCTAGCAGTGGCTTCATGTCCAATATTGCTACTAGGTGACTGTGAGATGTAGTTCTTCCTTAGAACATCATCTTGAGCTTCCGCAACTTGCATGGTGTCAATTAATGCGGCATACTTCTTGTTGTCGTCTTGACGATAGTTGCATGCAGATTGCACTGCATTCGGGTGAAAGGTAGAGTCTTCTCAATCTTCTGCTCGTCCGTGATTACATTACCACAGAGTTGAAGACATGTACAAATTCTGGCCATACTAGGTGAGTTCTTCGAACTCTTGGTTCGTAATGCTAGTCATTTCCATATTCATGCAAAGAGTTCATAAAATTACTGTTGGTAATTTACATAAAATAGTTGCAAAATTCTTATAATGCTCTTCGAACTCCTGGTTCATGATTTCGTATTTTCTATGTATTTTTATGATTTACTACTATTTTAGTGATTAAAAGCAATATAAACGATCACAGAAAATCAAAATAATAAATACAATAAATAAATTGCATAGAAATAATAATAACAAAGTTAAAAATGCTTCAAAAGTTCAAAATATGCAAAAAAAAAAAATTTGGATTCACGAGGCTCTTTTCTGCTGAAAAAATGACTTTCAGCGAATTCTGCAATTTTCAGGGGTTAACACGCAAAAATTCAGTACAGAGGAAAATTTACGCGTAATTTTAGGAAAATCCAAGGACTTATTTGCAAAATCTAGAATTTCCTTTCTTTCCCCATGTGGCCTTTCTTTCACGGTTGGCCTTTTTTTCTCTCTCCTATTTTTCTTTTTCTTTCACGGGATTCATTGGATGGGCCCATTTTGGTCCACTCAGTCCAAGAGCCAACCGGGTCAAGATAACTGGGGCATGGGGCAAACCCTACTCCTGTTTTTTCAAGGAGGCGGTGGCGGCCGTAGCACTCGCGCGTGCCTGCGCGAGGCAAGGCGAAGCGGCGCGACTGGCCCGAGGCCGGCGGCAGGTGCGGGTGGCCGGGAAAACCGAGTGGGAGCTTGGCGCTTCTGCGAGAGGAGGCCGGTGCCCGGAAGCGGGCGAGGTCGGTGGGGGGCGTGACAACCCGGGTGGCGTCGCGGGCGTGTCCCGTACGGTGCCGCGCCATTCAATCTCCTCCCCTTTTCTCTTTTGCTTCAGGCGGTGGCGACGCCGTGCGGCTTCAAGCCGGTGGCGGCGGCGTCGCGGCAGAGGCGTGCGGGGTGCGACCATGCGCGGGGCGGCGGAGAGGCGCGACATTCAAGCGGCGGTGCTCGCATCGCATGTTCGCGTGATTAGACGACGCAGAGGGTTGGCAGCCATGCGAGGCCCCGGCTTGGTGGCGCGAGATGGCCGTGCGGCGGCGCTGATACGCACACGGATGGGTGGCCGGGCGGCGGCTTTGAGCGTGGCTCCGCGACGTGGCGACACCACTACGGGCGGGGATGAGCGGCTCGGGTGCTTCAAGTGTGGCGCGTGCTCAAGGCACGAGCCAGAGCTTCAAACGCGGCGCGGCGATCGGTGTAGGGCCGCGCGCTACCGATCTGCTCTAGCGGCGCCATGCAGGTAGCCAATCTCCCCTCTTTTTTTCCATTGCTTCCTACGTTGCCATGACCGTGCGGCGGTACTAGGTGGTGGAGGCTCTGACTGCGGGCCGGCGGCAGTAGGGGAGAAACCCATGTGGTGGGAGCGACGCTACGGGTGCCGGTGGCGCCGTGGCTTCAGGCCAATGCTATTGGTCGACGCTTCGGGCCGTGATTTTTTTCTTCATGTAATTACTGTTTATGTGATGCAATGCAATGTAATGTAGTGCAATTAACATCGGTTCTTTCATGCAATCACCGATTGGCTTGGCCGGTGATTTCAAGTCTGCTCGCGGTAGATTAGAACGGATTTGTAACTTTCAATCTACAGTACAATCAACATCTACTCTTTCATGCAATCTACCGATCGACATTGTGTCAATGACTTCAAATTTGCTCACGGTAGATTAGAGCGAATTTGTACTGTAGAAAAATAATTTAGAAAGCAAATTTACAGAATTTAAAGTAATTTAGAAAATACGATTCAATCTACAAGTATTGTTCATCGACGGTTATCTTTTCGATACGAGGAAAGTCGATCGTGCTGATAACGTGTTGAGAAACTATCGCTGACGAGTCCAGTTCGAGCGGATACCTCGTAGACAAACTCAGAATCGTAAGAACAATACAAGAACACAAGAACAGAAGAATAGATGAACACAGAGATATGAGGGGACATCAGACTTCTCTTTATGCTCTTCTCAATGATCATATACAATGGTTGGGGGTCCCTCGTTCCTATATATAGACTACGGGTGGATGAGATGCTCACTTGGATCAGGACTCCTGGTCATGGGTCCGATTTCTTAACATATTCATTCCGCTGCGCGAATAAACGCCTTCTTTTATTAATTAATATAAGAAAAACAAACGCACCCGTTTGCCTTTTTTCTCCCGTCTGTTCAAAAGCGATCGCGAGCGAATTCGGGTGCCCGACCGAAACCCGCGAAGCGAGCGAGCGAATCCCGATCGACCGGCGAGCGGCGGCGCGTGGGAGGTCATGCCGGAGAAGGCGGTGGACGACGTCATGGACTCGGCGGTGGGGCCCCACTTCAGCGGCCTCCGCCTCGAGGCGCTCCGCCTCTCCTCGGTAATGCCGGAGAAGGCGGTGGACGACGTCATGGACTCGGCGGCGGGGCCCCACTTCAGCGGCCTCCGCCTCGAGGCGCTCCGCCTCTCCTCCTCCTCTGCCCCCTCCTCCCCTTCCTCCGGCAAGGCCGCCTCTGCCGCAGCCCACTCCAACGGCGCCGTCTACGCCAACGGCACCGCCGCCGAGCTCGCCTCCCCCTCCGCCTCCAGGCAGCCCTTCGTCATCGGTAATCCCAGCCCCCCTCCACGCACGGAGCGAGTGGCCACCCCCCCATCCTCATCAGTCGCTCGTTTTGGTTCAATTTTGAGATTTTTTTTTTGTGATTTGATTTCCCAAGGGGTTTCGGGAGGGACGGCGTCGGGGAAGACGACGGTGTGCGACATGATCATCCAGCAGCTGCACGACCACCGCGTCGTTCTCGTCAACCAGGTGTGCTCATCGTTGCTTCGGTGCTTCTACGATTGGAATGTTTTGTGTTACTAGCTTACCGGAGCTTCACCTGCTACTAGCTCCTGCTGTAAAATTTTGCTTTGTATAGTGTGTCCAAGTAATGCAGTTGATCGAAATTTAATGTTTGTGATCGTAGCCTGGTGACTACAGCAAGAGACAGTATGCCATGAGTTGGTTACAGCAGATAATTTTGTACATAGTCTTAATTTCATCCAGCTATACATGAAATTTATTTTGAGGAGCCCGTAGAATTCATTCGGGCTTGTAATTTTGCAGGATTCTTTCTACCGTGGCCTAACTGCTGAAGAATCTGCACGTGCCCAAGACTACAATTTTGATCACCCTGGTACTTGATTTGCCATTTAGATGGAAGCATGCTACCTTTGTTAGTGACTAGAGCTTGAATTGACTATTCTTTTGTTACAATGTCAGACAAATGTTTTCTTTGTTTACAGATGCATTTGATACAGAACAACTTCTGGAATGCATGGGTCAGTTAAAACGTGCACAGCCTGTAAATATTCCTATATATGATTTTAAGAATCACCGACGGTGCTCTGAAAGCTTTAGAAAGGTAGCAATCACTAATCAGTTATGAACTTGTTGACATGGAGAAGTTTCCTGTGTTTGCAATGTTGAGTTCAGGTCATTTGCCTTTTGAATAATTTTGGATATGAAGTTTTCTTTAATCTCCTTTCAACAATCTGACCATTTGGTATATTATATAGAGGGCATGTCCGTGCTTCTACGGGAAAATACTTTAAAATACTAGTTTGAGATTGAAAAATTTATTGCATATAATATTTCTGCAAGATGAAAATTGACATCATTGCATGCTTTGTGAGTTCTATAGATTTAGTCACTGAAGGTTTGATTTTTGCTATTGAATTTTCTACTTTGTTATTTCTTGTCATAGATATTTGTAGAAATGGACACATTACTTCTAATATTATGCACTCTGTATTCTTAATTGTGAACTAAACTGGATTAAATGAGCTGGGATATAGAATAAAACTCTTGAATTTTACTACCGAATGGTCATCCTATATATTTGTTTAGATTTACCCCTTTTAGAACTATTATATATCAGTATTCTGTTTGTTGGCTACTTTCAGTATCTGTAAACCTCAACCAAGACGGGATTGTAGTCTAAGTGCTGGATAAGTAGGAAAACTGGTTTAAGCTAATGTACCCTGTAGATTTTTGCTAACTAAATGACTGATCAAATTTCATTTTGCTAGGTCAATGCATCAGATGTCATCATTTTGGAGGGCATTTTAGTCTTCCATGATCAAAGAGTTCGCAATCTGATGGACATGAAAATTTTTGTGGCCACAGGTTTGTCTTGATTCTCATTGCTTCGTTAGGATTTGTTAGAACAATTATGGATTGCCTCTTCATGTTATTAGCTGAAATTTTTGTTCACTTCTTTTTGGGGGTCCCTGATGCATCCAATCAGATGCTGATATTAGGCTTGCCCGACGAATAAGGCGTGATACAGTTGAAAGAGGTAGAGATGTTAGTTCGGTGCTTGACCAGGTAGCTCAGCTATTGTGTATTTTGTGTGTGTTTTTTAGATTTTATTCTTGTGGATTATAAACAGATTCTGTCTTTAGATTATGCCTTCTTCATGTTTCCGAACCTTTTTATATATAAATGCTCATGTTTTGATATGAAAATTTGTTGGCATCTGTAGTATGGGAGGTTTGTGAAGCCAGCATTTGATGATTTTGTTCTGCCTTCAAAGAAATATGCTGATGTGATCATACCACGAGGAGGTGATAACCATGTTGCAATTGATCTGATTGTTCAACATATTCGCACAAAGCTTGGTCAGCATGACTTGTGCAAAATATATCCAAACGTCTATGTAGTTCAATCAACTTTCCAGGTGAAGTTAAACCATTTTTATTGATCTGTAAGCTTTATACTGTTATTCGCTATATTTCAAAATCATTTATGCCTTTTATGATGAATTTGCCAGATCCAAGGAATGCATACCCTGATTCGTGATAGGGACATCACTACACCTGACTTTGTTTTTTATTCAGATCGGTTGATCCGTTTGGTACCTCTCTTGTTTCCATAGCCTTGATCCTTGTCATTAACTTCATGTCTGAGTTAATAGTTAATTGTGTGAACTTATGGCTTTGCTATTCGTATGAAAAATGTCATATTAGGTAGTTGAGCATGGCCTGGGGCATTTGCCATTTACAGAAAAGCAGGTTATTACGCCAACAGGTATTTTGCAAATGGCACATCATATCTTGTTTCTCTTTTGTTTACCGTTTGATTTAGCATTTCATATATTGTTCCATCGAGAAATGTTTTGACTCGGGTTAAGGTTTCCTAGGAATAACTGTTGTGACTGGCTAGAATAATTTAATCTGATTGGTGTAAAACTTATAGCTTTGATTGATTTAAAATGGGAAGGATCATTTGTCCATCCTTGAAGATAGGATAACTGGTTGGTGTAAAATTTGATTGATATGCCACATAGTGTTTTGGCTAAAATGCTAGCTTATCCCCACTACCATTATTTTTGGTAAATTTATGGCTTTGATGTCACACAATGCTAGGTAGCAACAGAAGCTTGGTGTGACAGAGAATCATACTTATTAATTCTGCTGCTGCTGAGCCTTGGAATTAGCTACCTGTTTTTATACGCTGATAAAACAAGTATACCTTCAAACTGGCAATTTTTTTAGGGGACAAAGTGGAAATTTGTGGTGTGCTGCAAACATTTGATTTTGGAGGGTCTGATTTAATGTGTGGGAAATCCGTATCTTTTGGAAACCTGGAACTTCTAGAGATTTAATGGTGATTATTGATGATCCTCTGCATTTCATAGAGCTATGTCTTTTCTGTAAAAATAATTTGCTAGGCTTATATATTTAGAGATCTTTTTGCTGTATTTACTCATTTATTTTTGCTGAACTCCATGTCATGTCCTGTTTGTTTGGGTCTAGGATCTGTTTATATGGGAGTTGACTTTTGCAAAAAGCTCTGTGGGGTGTCTATTGTCCGAAGGTAAGCTTTGAAACAAAGTTATTATCAAACCCAACACACAAGCACAAAACATCAACAAAAGTTATGTGTTTGAAATGTACACACCCCTAGCATATAAGCTCTTTTTTGGATCCTTGTGTTGGAGATGCTACTTAAGAATGCAAGAGTATTCATAATGAATAGAATTGTGCATTATGTTCTCTCTTTGTATGTAGAGCCTTTTGCTTTCTGTATATGCCAATATGCCATGTTCTTGCAACATAGTTTTGTCAAGTCCAGAGAGTGCACAATGATACAATCTAGAACCTATGCCCCATTTTATCTGGATACTCAATACTCTTGTTTGTACCAATACTTCACTCCTTATACTACTGATACTTGAAAATCATGAATCGGTGTCTTTACAGTACTCAATACTCATACTCTACTCCTTGCATACCAGGCAAGCTACATGTATGAAGTTTTATGGTACCATGCATCATATCCCTCCCTTCAGATGTGTTTTTGCAGTCACTCTTTTGAACATTTCTTGAAATAATAGCGACATTGTATAATTTTTCAGCATTGTCTTCTAACATGTATGAGTTAATTGCAGTGGTGAAAGTATGGAGAATGCATTGCGTGCTTGCTGTAAAGGAATAAAAATTGGCAAAATTCTAATACATCGTGTTGGAGACAATGGACAACAAGTAGGCATTCAGATATTCTGATTAATGATTTCCTGAAAAATATATTTAAAATGAGAATAACTGTAATACACTTTCTGCGTCTAGCTCATATACCACAAACTGCCCATGGATATAGCTGAACGGCATGTTCTACTTTTGGACCCAGTGCTTGGCACAGGTCAGTTTTGCCTGATCATTCTATTTTCTGTTCATTTATTTGTTGGAACTAAACTTAGTTGTTGGAACTAAAGTTAGTTCATTTTGGTTTTGATAGTAAAGAAACATTCCCTTGATGCCGCTTGTGCTCATATTTCTTATATTTATAAAGATGACTTCATTGTTAGAGCTTTGTTACATATTAAAAGGAATAATCAATTATGTGCCACTACAAAGATGTGGATTTTAGGATTTAGCACTTCATGTGTGAATGACATCTGGGTCCTAGGATCACATATCATAGACACATTAGTGGCAAATCCTGAATTGTATATCTTTGACAGTGGCAAATAATCAGATCTCCCTAATTAAAGATGAAGATGAACTAAGAATCTTGTTTATTGGTCTATCTGTTGGGAAATGCTTTGAATTTTGTAAAATCTGATGCAACGATGAATTAACTGTCCACCGTTATGTGATCAATGAATAGTGAAAGTTTGGTGCTAAATTGTTTCCATTAGAAGAAATGCCGCTATCCATATCTAGTAAATGCTTCCCGTGCTTCGTAATCATAAGTTCACATTGCACCCGGGCATCTGCAATTGAATCGCTATAGCACCAAGTGTTCTACCTCATTATTTTGTAGGTAACTCGGCAAATCAAGCTATAGAACTTCTTATAAGAAAAGGTGTTCCTGAGGAGCGGATCATATTCCTCAATCTTATCTCGGTAAATCTCTTAGCGTGATGAACGATCCTGTTGCTCCTCGTTCTCTTTGTTACTTTAGTTCACTTACAACTTTTTTTTTTTTTTTTTTTTTTTTTTTTTTTGTAAACAGGCTCCTGAAGGGATTCAATGTGTTTGCAAGCGATTCCCAAAGTTGAAGATTGTAACATCAGAGATCGATTCTGGGTTGAGCGAGGAATTCAGGGTCATCCCAGGATTGGGGGAGTACGGCGATCGCTACTTCGGCACGGACAATTGATGGATCATACCGCTGTTGATGCCTGTGGAAAAGCTCACTTAATCCCCGGAGAGGGATGATACATTGGAAGTTAACGTTTACTGTGAAAGGCTATAGTTGTGTTTAATTGTTTACGGTCACAAGACCGTGCAGCGTCGGGCGTCGATTAGACCGAGGGGGGCATGTCGGGAAGTTGATGTCAACTGAGAAAATGTCGATATTGCACACGATATTGTCACGGGGCTGTAGAAGCGTGTGCAATATCGTGATGGTTTGAAGCGTTTTTCGTTTCGAGTATTTCTGTTGCTGTGCTCCTATTGAGGTAATACAGATATGATATTCAAATGTACATGTGCCCATACCTTGCTGTTCTTCGTCGGCATCTCCAACCATATTTGCATTTGCACATGTTCATAAACTGCAAATCAGCAAGTTCTAGCTCGGCGTCTATGTTCTGAATCAACGTGAGGGTTGCGCGTCTCATGATCATCCGTAAGCGCATTGACCGATCTGGCTCCTCTGATTTCGTCGATACGCTGGAAACATTTCAAAATGGCACGCATTCTGTCTGAACTACTTGACTGTCAATCTGTCATTCTGTCGGTGAATGTATGCACGAACACAAACCAGGAGCATATAATTGCCCCTACGACGCTACACGCATCGCTTACCAAATCTTGGCATCATTTACCACGTGGTAGCCGTATAATTGGCCCAGGACAGAACACTAGTAGTCTTACATGGCTGTATAAATAGTCCATGAGACTACCTGTACAGGAAGTTAGGAATGTCCCAGAAATTTCGACTTCTCGTTTGGCATGTACAGCACGAGAGATCTCCTGGGCTTCCTTCTCGGAGCAGCGATCTCCGCTGCCTGCATCGTGCTGTTGCTTCCATCTCCATGCCCGTGCGGCGGCGTCAGGCCGGCTGCGCAAGAACCGGTCTTGAGCAATGGCCGTACTCGAGCGGATTACGGCGTGCAGAAGCTTGACATGGTACATGATGACCATGCAAATATCTCTGCCTCTTTCTCATTTTTACGAGATCTTATTTTTGGTTGTACTTAATTAGCTTTGCATATAACATGCATGGAACTTTACGCATTGGCAGGCTGCGACTTCTTCTGAAGACGGTCTTCCTGTGTTGCTGAGAAGAGCAGCCATGGAGGACAACACCATCATAGTGACCTTCACGAACGAGGCGTGGACGGCGCCGGGCTCGCTCCTTGACCTCTTCCTGGAGAGCTTTCGCGTAGGCGAGAAGACGGGGCCCCTGCTCAAGCACCTGGTCGTCGTCGCCGTCGACGCGAAGGCGTTCGAGCGGTGCCAGCAGGTACACCCGCTCTGCTACTCGCTCGCCGTCGGCGGCGGCGTCAACTTCACGGCGGAGAAGTCGTACATGACCAAGGACTACCTGGAGATGATGTGGGTCAGGAACAAGTTCCAAACTCGCATCCTGGAGCTGGGCTACACCTTCCTCTTCACGGTGAACACCACAGATGGCAATATATTCGACTTAGCACCAAACCAATTCATATATATATATATATATAAATGTCTGATCATATTCATGTCATTTTGATCTGGATGCTCATTAGGACGTGGACATCGTCTGGTTCCGGAACCCGCTGCTGCGCATCCCGGTCGGCGCCGACATCACCATCTCCTGCGACGTGTTCTACGGCGAGGACCCGTACGACCTGTGGAAGAACGCCAACGGCGGGTTCCTGTACGCCAGGTCGAACGCGAGGACGATCGGCTTCTTCAAGGGCTGGTACGAGGCAAGGAGGGCTTACCCGGGCCAGCACGACCAGTACGTCTTCGACAAGGTCAAGTACGACCTATCGCTGCGGCACGGCGCGGCGGTGCACTTCGTCGACACGGCCTACTTCGGCGGATTCTGCCAACCCAAGAAGGATTTCCGGCGGCTCTGCACGTTCCACGCCAACTGCCTCGTCGGGCTCAGGACGAAGCTGGAGCGGCTGCGGGACCTCCTGGATGAATGGAAGCAGTTCAGGACTACTGGGCAGCAGGGCGGGAATAACAATACTATTGCGAACTGATTAGTGATGTAACGTGTTATATATAGCACCTTGGATATTTTTTTTTATCTACATTGGAGAAATTAAGTCCATATTGCATCGACCAACTATCACAAGAGAGAGTTCTCACCCCTTAACTGTGAAATGAGATGTTTAACACGCTAAACATTCGGAGACGGATATATTAAATTGGAACTGTCTATTTATAAGTTGTCTGAAATTTTATTAAATTTAAGTCACTTGTTATGACCATTAGATTAATATCTAATCATGTGATATCCATCGAATCAATATCCAATCATATGACACACTAATCTCTACACAAATCTAATGGTCACAACAAGTGATTTAAACTTAAAAAATTTCAAGCAACTTAAAACTAACAAAACCATATTAAATTTCAACTCAGATAGTGGTATTCATGGTGGTTTTCTCCATGTAACTCGGTTTTGTGATGATGCGGTTAGCAACAGATGCATTGAATCACTAGATCAAACAAAAAAGCATATCCCAATAGACAAATTTTATGGTTAACTTTCTGTCACACAAACTCATTTCCCTATGGCAAAACATCTAAAAAGTACTAGCACTCCCTCCGTTTCACACGATATTTATCTACAGCCGACTATGCGTACAAACCAAAAAAACTTTAAATCTAATAAATAGTTAAAAAGAAATGAACATAGATACCATATTAAATGACATATCACAACCACATAACGTCTTTCAAAGTCATTAAGTAGGGGTAGAGATTGAAAAAAATTATAATAACTATACTCTAGATTCTCTCAAAGGACAAATATATTGAAACGGAGATTCTTAGGACATGTGCAATGGTATAGACAACTGTTGTCTATACCATTCCTTCATATAATCTATAGACAGCACTAAAGACAACTTCTACAATAGACTGTATTTTTACATATCTCTATAGACAGTTCCTTCATATACAATATATCTTGTTTCTCGTGTTACGGTCGACTACTGCATGTGATAAGGATCTAATAATCCTCAATTAATTAAAGCTACTTATTTATAGTATTTATAGATAATAATGTCTCTAGTACAAGTGTACAACCTTCAAAGGTACCCCTCAATATTAACAATGAGAGGAATCATACATACCTAGTGGTCGTAAGTCCTACTGCGACCACTCTATATGGTCGTAAGTTATTCTATGACCACTTATTGATCGTAAGTCCTACTATGATCACCTCATGGTTATAAGTCTTTCTACGACTATCTATTGATCGTAAGTCCTATTACGACCACCTCATGGTTGTAACCCTTACTACAACCAAGTCGACTACAACCACCCTATGATCGATAAACTCTACAGACATGTGGGTCTAATTGACTAGAAGTATTTGTGCGCTGTATTTAATACATGCAGTAGTTAATATATGATGTTATTCCTGTAATAACTATACATATTAAAACCGCTGTCTCTAACATAACCGTAAGGTGACGTGGGGGGATGCGTCTATGACAATAACTGATCTTAAACGTGCGTATTGCATCAAACGATAAGGTTTTTCTTGATATGAATAACTGTCATCCCTTCATGTGCTATATAAGAAGTAAAGTCGGTGGACGGAGGGGGGACGACGAGACAAGAAGGGAGGATCAAGCTCTAGTTTTAGTGACTTTCTTCTTATTGTAAATACAATCGATATAACAAACACATGAGTATGATTATTATTCTCTCAGGAGAAAGCCTGAACCTATATAAAAGTTTCGTATCTTTTTCTGTGCAATTTTGGTTTAGGAGAGCCCCAACATTCATTCATAAGATCGATACTAATCCATTGACAGCATGAGAGATGGCTCAATTCTCTATGCTTCTCATCTCCCCTTCATATCATCTCGTATCTTACGTATCAAGATTTATAATTAACTGATATCACATCATTGTACATGCTTTTAAGCCCATGGACAAATATAGTGAAACAGAGGAAGTAGTAGATAGTTCTGAGGTTATTTGTAGCGCAGTAGCGGCACTGAAAGTATATATAGGGGTTAAAAATTAGGTGCAACTACGGCTCAGTCCGAGCATCTCAAAAGAGCGATGCAATATTTTTTTCCTCTTATTGCAACATATCAAACAATCATATGCAACATTCATCAAAATCTCATAATCAAGCAAACGAAATATTCTCAGAATCAAAACAACACAAACATTCTCATAATCAGACACACGAGGATGCCAACATATCAAAAAAAAAGATGCAACATCTTATAAATTCGTATGCAACATTTGTTCCCTCGTGTGCAACATTTTTATCCCTCATCTACAACATTTTTTCATCTGTGTCGCAACACTATGGGAGGTGCCCGAAGGGCTCGCCGGCGGCGCGAGAGGGCCAAGCCCTGTGCGAAGGCCGGCGTAGGCGCGAGTGCTGACGCAAAGCCGAGAAGTAGGGATCTGAGGCACACAGCGAGTGGTGGCCGGCGGCGGAGGCTCGGCCGGCGCGCGCGCAGAGCGGGCCGAGGGCGCGGGAGCTAGGCCGGGTGCGGGCCAGGAGCGTGGTGCGGGTGCGAGCCGGTGGTGGCGGCGCGTCGGTGGCCGGGCGCATCGAGGGCCGAGCCAGGGAGCGGCGTCATAGGGGAGCCCCTATGGCGTGCAGCTGGTAGAAGGGGAACGAGATAGCAAAGCAGCGGGGAGAAGGGAACGGGGGAGAAGAAGGAAAAGAAACGAATGGTGGAGAGCGGATAGGATAAGGTGGTAAGAGCGGTAAAGCGAAATAGAATGCGGCTTGCGTCCGGTGCATCGGTTCGAAAAGTCATAGCAATTAATTGGGATGCGTTACACGTCATAGCAGCGTCCGACGCTCCAGACGTCCTCAACCTATCATTACCCTTAAAAATTTGATGGTAAAAACCGAACTTTTATGATGGTGGAAGGGGTTAACATGGATTTTTTCCTTCACGCTGATCGATTGGGAATATCGACCGTGCATGTACAAGCTACAGCTAGCCAGGTTCTTTTGTGACTTGCCTACCAAACATGCATGTGCGTGCGCGGTGTGCCGGACCGGAGCATCCCAGCGAGCCGCTGGACGTACGGTTGCATAGTTGCATGCCGGCCCACACCCCCAAAACGCGCGAGATGGGTTCTGCGGTTCTGCCGAGCTGGGCGACCCCTGATGATGAAAATAGCTGTGGGATCAGAGATTTCGGACGTAAGGCGGGGCGGGACTGCGGGAGGAATCGTGGCGCGCCGGGCGGATCGGAAGTGGCCTTGTCCGCAGGTTCGTTCAAGAGTCGCTGAATTCGATCGCTCTTCACGCTGCGACAGCGGCCACCCATGCGGCCATGACCCATCAGAACGACCACGCGCGCGCGCTGCGGCAGCCGCTGTCGCGTGTGCGAGGCGTCGCGGGCGGTGCTGCGTGTGCCGCTGCGCGGCACGGCGATGCAGCTGCCGGCCGGTGGTCGTGGCTCTAACAGAGACCACAGATTCGACACGTGGATAAAATACAATGACGTTTAAGCATATGGGTAATGATACCGCTCGGTTGTTCGACGCATCGACGGCTCCCACCCCTGAGCCGCTTAGTTGCGCCCTAGAAGATACCATGAGCGCTGAAATCCGAATCCCATCCTCATCTCACGCTTGGGTCCAGGGGCGGACTCATCTGGGTTCATGGGTGTTCAGCTGAACACCCAAATTTTTTGGACAAAAATTATGTATATTTAGGGTATAATACATACATATATATATATATATATATATATATATATATATATATATATATAAAAACAGATTAAATCACCACGTAGCTTCGTGCTTCGTCAGTCCCAGATCGCCCACAGCGCAGCACGCTGTCCGACGCTCGCGCCTTGCGTCCCACGGTCCCAGCCCACAGCACGCTGCCTCGCTCGCAAGCCCAAAAGCCGGAATGGCCCGATCGCCCAAAGCCCCAAACGCGAAATACCCAACAATATCCCACTCCCACAGAGGCACAGACGAATGCGCAACGCACCCAACTCCCATTCTCTCCCAACCCTAAATCCAACTATCCTTGTGCAGTTGTGCGGCGGGTGAGCGTGGCGGCGCCGACGGTCGGGACTCGGGCGGCGGCGTGCGTCTTGCGAGATTGCGAGTTGAGTTGGCGGAGTGCGCCTCGGCGGAGTCGCGCGAGTTGCGGACACCGACGAGTCGGGCGGCTCGGAGAAGAGGAGGGAGGCGGCGCCTCGGCGAGGCGGAGGGGGCGCGCGGCTGCGGCGGCGGCGGCGGCTTGCTGCGCGCCTGCGCGACCACTCGCCGATCGCCGCCACTCGCGGGCGCCGGCGGGCGCTCGTGGAGGCTCAGAGAGCGGGAGAAGAGGAGGGGAGGCGAGAACGATCAGCGGAGGGCGATGCGAGTTGTTGTTGAGTGTAGACTTGTGTGTTGTAGTTGTAGATTTGTAGTGTTGTGAACTTGTGATTTATGAATTGTGAATGTGATTATGTGAACTTCACTGCAGGTTGTTGTAGTCTTGTAGACTTGTGTGACTTGTGTCTTGTAGTTCTAGACTTATAGTGTTATGATTTGTGATTGTGAACTTCAGAACTTGTGATATGTGGAATGCAAGAAAGGGGCTGTTGATTAACTTAGTTTATCCTGTTGACGAATTTGTAGTGTTGTTACTTTGTGAGCCACAGAGCCAGAGCCAAGCAGTCAAGCAGAGGGCATCATGGCAGAGGCCAGGTAATTCCTAATTCTCAATTTGGCAGTGAGCCTGTGAATGAATTAAAGTGAATTGTGTATTTGTGTTATTGTTATATTGTGGTCCTGAATCTTTAATCTTGTATGTATGCGAATTGTAGATATTAGAGCTTTAAAAATGGAGAAGAAGTCTGTCAATTTGAAATCTTTGTGGGAGAGAGCCGGAAAGAGACTTAAGAAACCATCCACCTCGACGCCAGAACTAAAACCTATTGAAAGCCATGTTCAGGACCAAATAGAATCTCCTTCCAATGAGAACCAGGTAGAATCTCCTTTCAATGGGTTGCAATTGGTAGTGCATGTACCAGAGATAGGCGCAAGCACAGAACCAGAGATAGGCTCAGGCTCTCCATTATCCCCAATAACAGAAGACATAGAAGATGAAGAAGCCATTTATGATATTGATTTGCTTGTGCATGATCCCGGAAAGAGAATTCCCATCACAGGCTATGATGTCAATGAACAAGATGTAGTGAGAAGAGGATACATTGCATTGGGGCCATGTCAACCACGAGCACATGATTTTCCAAAAAGAAATATTGGAGGTATGCGTCGCTTCTTAGCTAGTTGGTTTGAACAATATAATTGGCTTGAGTACAGTGTGGAACGAGATGCTGCCTTTTGCTTCGTATGTTATTTGTTCAAGGATAAAACTAATTATGCTGGTGGAGATAGTTTTGTGAATGGATGATTTAGAAATTGGAACCACAAAGATAGATTTGACAAACATGTTGGTGGTATTAATAGTGCTCACAATGAAGCTCATGAGAAATATGAGTTCTTCATTAAACCTAAAGCATCAATTGAAGAGTCTTTTGCTTCAAACTCAAAACAATTGAAGGCTTTGTACAAATCTCGCTTGACATATTCACTTAAGTGCTTGAGGTTTATTTTACGTCAAGGATTGGCTTGTCGTGGACATGATGAAAGTGAAGACTCACAAAATAAAGGAAATTTTCTTGAGCTTTTAAATTGATTGGCAGAAAATTTTGAAGAAGTTAGCAAAGTCGTTCTAAAAAATGCTCCAAAAACTAGTCAAATGACTTCTCGTAAGATACAGAAAGATCTCATCAACTCTTGTGCCAAAGAAACCACTAGGCTAGTCATAGATGACCTTGGTGATGATTATTTTGCAATACTTGCCGATGAATCTAGTGATGTGTACCAACAGGAACAATTGGCTCTTTGTTTACGTTATGTTGATAAACAAGGAAGAGTTGTTGAGAGATTTCTCGGCATTGTCCATGTTGAAAACACTGCTGCTTTGACACTTAAAACAACAATTGAGTCTTTGCTTATGGATCATTCATTGAGCTTGACACGGGTCCGTGGGCAGGGATATGATGGAGCTAGTAACATGAAGGGTCAAGTTAATGGTCTAAAGAAATTAATTATGGATGAGTCTCCTTCTGCTTATTATATTCATTGCTTTGCCCATCAACTCCAATTAACTCTTGTTGCTGTTGCTAAGGAGAATGGTGATTGTGTTTGGTTCTTTCAACAACTCGCATATTTGTTGAATGTTCTAGGGATGTCTTGTAAAAAGATACAAATGCTTCGAGTAGCTCAAGCTCAACGAATTGTAGAGGCATTAGAATTGGGTGACATTGAAACTGGTCGGGGTTTGAATCAGGAGATGGGCCTAGGTAGGCCGGCTGATACTCGTTGGGGATCCCACTATAAAACTGTTATGCATGTCATCTCTTTGTATCATTCAATCTGACGAGTTCTTATAAAGATTGGAGAAGATCACACTTCAAGCACGGAGGCTATACAAGCTCAAACTATGTTGACATCATTTGAGTCATTTGGGTTTGTTTTCATTGGCACACTTGATGCTAACCATATTTGGGTACACAGATGACTTAAGCAATGCTTTGCAAAAGAGAGATCAAGATATTGTTAATGCAATTGATCTTATTTATTTGACAAAGACTCAATTGCAGTTATTGCGGGAGGATGATGGATGGAAAACTTTTCTTAATGATGTCACTTCTTTTTGTGTGAAGCATGGACATCAAAGTTGTTAAAATGGATGATTTCTACAACCCGGTTGCAAGATCCAAAAGGTTTTTCAAAAAAGTCAACAATCTCCATCGCTTCCATGTTGAAATGTTTTTAAGTGTCATTGATAGACAACTTCGAGAGCTTAATGACAGGTTTGATGAGGTAAACACGGATCTGCTTCTTTGCATGTCTTCATTCAATCCTGCTGATTCATTCGCTGCTTATGACAAGGAAAACTTGGTTAGACTTGCTCAGTTTTAGCCTAAAGATTTCTCAAGCACAGAATTGATGCATCTTACCTTTCAACTTACACACTTCATTACTGATATGCGTAGAGATGAAAGGTTTAGAAAAGTGAAAAATCTTGCCGAGCTATCAATCGTTCTTGTTCAATCAAAGAAGAACATCCATTATAAAATTGTTTACAAGCTTCTCAAATTGGTGCTAATTCTTCCCGTAGCAACTGCTAGCGTTGAAAGAGTCTTTTCTTCAATGAAGTATGTGAAGAATAAGCTAAGAAATAGAATGGGTGAGCAATACTTGAATGACTGCTTGGTCACATTTCTTGAGCGGGAATTTTTCATGCAAGTTAAGGACAATGATGTCATATCTCGCTTCCAAGGCATGAAGTACCGTCGAGTTAAATTGTAATTTTCTTAATTATTTTGTAATTTATTTGAAATATTTGAGAATTGAGAAGTTATCTCGGTACAAACAATAAGTACTTCCATTATTACTATTGTGGTCTATAGACTTTCTGTTCTATATTGATCAATATTTTTGTAACTTCGAACACCCATTCTAAAAATCCTGGGTCCGCCACTGCTTGGGTCCCCTTCTTCTCTCATCCACCTCTTTGTCCTGCCTTCCTCTCATCACAAATTCACCTTACCTAAGCGATTCCAGCCTCCACCATCTCGCCAGTAGCCGGCTCCCCCATTCGTCCCTAACAGAAGCCTCTCACCCCGCCTGAATCCCCTGTCTTCTCCGTTCGTCCCAAAGTATTCCTCCTTCCCCCGAAGCATGCCTACAGCCTCGAAGCAAAGGAGCTCTTCTCTCGCTGGCGTGCTCCTCCTCCTGCCCCGTCTACTGGAGTGGCGCCGAGTAGAGATCTATCCATACGGACTTGGAGTGATTCCTCCCCTTTTGTTGGTAAGGACGTCGTAGCTTGCTTGATTGTTGTTCTCTTTTCTTGTTCTCCAAGAATTGAGTTTTGGGAATTGATATGATGCATACATCCGGAGCTGGAATAAAAATCAGACACTACCTCCTCCACTCACTCCTTCTCTCATGTCCACCCATTCTTTCACTTATTTTTTTCCCTCGCTCTTTTTCCCATGCGTTCTCCTAGCCAGTCATTCTTTCACTTTACCTTCCTCTGGCTTCTTTTTCCCACGTCATCTCCAAATTGTATCTCCTCCCTGTTTCCTTTCCCAAACACCAAACCACAATGGCTTCCTTTCCCACTTTGGGTTTTAGCCATGGGCAAGAACCACTGCCTCCCTTGTGGTCGTTGCCACTGCCCTCCTCGTGCAGTGGTGGTGCTGCTGAGCTCAGAGCTCAGGGTGACGGGAGCAAGCGAGGAGGCGGACGGGTTCGGATTTGATGGCGACACGCAGCCTGCTTCCCTTTGGCTGTCCGCTCGATCCCTCCACCACCAGCAGCGTTATGTTTGTCATTGCTTCTTTTTGGTCGTCCTCTCCTCTACTATCGTCTTCCCTTCTCATCTCTCGGTTCTTCTTTGTTTAGTTTTGGCTCTTGGAATTGTTGTTGTTGTTTCTAGTTACGATGTTGCGCCCTATTGGAAAAAATATTGCATACTGTTCTTTGAGATGTTGCAACCCATAGAAAAAAATATTGCATCTGTAAAAAATGTTGCATACTGTTCATGGCAATAGTGTAAGATTTTTCAACACGTTTTTTCCCCATATGCTTTGTTTTGACTCTGAGCTTAGATGATTTTTACGGTGATGTTCTTTGAGATGATGTTAACGCTCACGGTGATATTTTTTGAAGTGATGCATATAAAATTTTAATATGTTGCACACATTCTGAATTTTGTTGCGTCTAGCATAACACGATGTTGTGCTCGGACCGTACGATGCTAGCACTCGGACCGTACGTCCGAGCGCTAGTCGTGCCCTTTAGTTTTTGTTCCCTGGGGGCCTTTTCTTTGCTGCATGGTAACTCTACTGTTTTAATCCATCCATCCACCCATCCATGGCTTGTTCCATCTCAGTTGAGTGGTAAGGGCATTTCTCTTTGCAGCGCTTTTATGAAAATATTGCATAAAGTGTTTTTTTTTTTGCAATTCGACCTTCTCTTATTTTCTTCACTCCCTTTCAGATCTCGCATTTTTTTTTTGTTGCAACCGTTGAAAAAAAACATTGCACACGTTCTTCAGATGTTTTTCTTTTGTTTTGATATGTTGCATCCTCCAGTTCTTTTTGTTGCGACTGTTGAAAAAAATTACGATCGCTGGAATAACATGTTGCACATGTTCTTTATTTTTGTTGTGTCTAGCACATAGCCATGTTGTGCTTGTGAAATCAAAATACTTCATAAGTAAATTTTAAATATTACAAATTTCTTGATGGTGACCATGTTACGCTGCATCCCCCCCCCAAAAAAAATCCTGATTTCGTTTTTCGTGTGACGTTGTGTTTGTGCTGGCGTATCCCTTAAAGTATCGTTAGATGACCAGAGATTCAGACTTGAGAGGCAATCTCGAGGAATCGACGTGGACTCAGAAAACACGGTGTGCATCTTAATTAACTAGCCTTATGGCAAGTACTTAATTATGGGAGGTAGTATGTATGGCGTACGTGTTCGATATCATGAGGGCTAATCGTTGCTGTGCTTCTGATTTGAGCACTCGAGGTACCAATACTACTACCATACGCTCGGCCAGAGCCCCGGTAACAAGCCAAATTGCGCATTTCACAGTAATCTAGATGTCAGTTGATCGTTCTAGCTCCTTTACTTTCATCGGTTTGTTCGAAGCAAGTGTATATGCACCATCCAACACCAGTTAATGTATTGCTTAATCAATGTCATCATGTGGGAGCTATATGTACCTAATTAGTTGCAACAGTAGTGCAATTGTGCAAAAGATCTCAATCTCTTTTCATTTCTTTTTGAGGGAGGAACAAGATCTCAAATCTTCGCATCAGTAAATGGCACAAGACCCTACAAGTCGTTGGAGTCCAGTTACCATCTATATATTATAAACTTATTATAGGGCCTAGGATCGCAAACTCCCCGCGTTTCCCAGCCAATTTCTTCCACTTGCGCTTCGAGCGTGTGGTTTCCCAGACTCTAGCGTGCAGCTCCACTTCACGTGCGCGTGAGCCGTCCGATCGGGCGGACGAGCGAAGGAGCGCTCCTAGTAGCGCGGTGACGGTCGAAGTCTCCAGATTGCTCCCGCTCCTTCCCCTCCCTCGACTCCCTCGCCGTCACCATTCATCTTACCAGCACCGCCTCTGCTTTGCCCATGCCGCCCTCCCTCGCTGCCCGCACTCGCTTCCTCTCCTTGGGCCATTCCCCTGACACTGGCCCCCCTCCCCCGAATCCTCCCCGCCGCCACCTGCCTGCGCTGCCCACACGGTGGGTTCCTCCCCCTCTTGCCCTTCGCCCGCGCCACCACCGCCGCCCTCGCCCCCCCTTCGGACGCGTCGTCCTCGCCACCCAACTCCGCCGCGCCCTACCCCCTTTTGTCTGGGCTGCCCTCAGCGCCTGCTTCGTCCCCTTCGCTCGTGCTGCCCCCATCGCTCCCCTCCTCTCTTTCAGCAGCACCCATGACACCGGCTCCCCCTCCCCCAACTCCATGTCGCCATCTGCTTGTCTCCCCCCACACGCTGGTTTCCTCCCCCCAGCCTCCCCCTCTTTCCTCTGACCGGCTCCATCCTCCTCTGACTATGACGGGCACCCATGTAGCCGACAAAGCTCCGATGAGATTTAAATCCCATTTTTCTTTCGACTTTGTCCCCCTTTCCCGTTGTTCCTCCTTGCACATCTTCTCTCTCTCTCTCTCTCTCTCTCTCTCCCTCTCTCGCTCTCTCTCTCTCACACACACATCTTTATATGTACTAATTATCACCCAATCATCTTTTTATTTCATGGGTTTTTCTGTTGTTCCTTCATTCGCAGCTCGATGCTGGTGTCATCCCTCTGCTAAGTTGTTCTCAATCATCTCCTCTGCAGGCACACATTAGACTTTATGTGTATTGATTTGCTCTCCTTTTTTTAATTACGTGCGCGTGTTCAGGTTATCATCGATCATCACCCAATCATCTTTTTATTTGATGGACTTTTCTGTTGTTCCTTCATTCCCAGCTCGATGCTGCTGCCGTCCCTTGGCTAAGTTGCTCTTGGTCATCTCCTCTACTGTAAGATCAAGGATGACCGACTAGAGGGGGTGAATAGGAGGTTATAAAGTTTTGTGCTCTAAAAAATAATTTTAACAACTGCAATCTTAAAGATGAAATACTAGCACAAGTTTAAACCCTATGATCAATATATGCTAAGAACACTTAAGATTATGCCAATACTAAAAACAATTCTAGCTAAGGAATTCTACTCAAGTAATTGCTAGAAATGTAAATGCGAAAAAGTAAAGGCAAGAATTTAAACCACGATAGAGACACAAGATGTTTTTCCTGTGGTGTCGAAGACTTGCCGGTCTTCACTAATCCACGTTGAGGTAACTTGAACGAATCAAGTTGGCTCCACGAATTAAGCCTTCACCATCGATCAGTATCGTTGCTCTTCCTCCTCTCCGGAGATGGTGAGCACGTAACCACTTCACAATTCCTTGCCGGGTCACTTCACAAGCTTCTTTAAAGTGATCACCACGCAACTTCTTCTCCAACCCATCTAGGTACCGGCAAGCACCAAGAGTAATAAATCGTTGCACTCGTTTGAAGACTATCAAGTGCCTAAGATGATCAACTAATGATGCAATGCACTTAATAGCTCTCAACTAACTCTAAAATAGAAATTCAATGCAAATGAGTAAAAGAGAGAGCACCAAAGACTCAAGTGTATTCAATATGGCCAAAAGATCCTAAGCTTGGGGCAGGTGAGAGTGTATTTATACCCCTTACCAATAGATCTAGCCGTTACAACTATTTTCCTGGAAAAAATAGGATTTACGGTAGTACCATCGTTGAAATCTGGTACTACTGATTTTCGGTTCAATAGTCAGAACAGTAGCATTTAATACTCTGAACTAGCCATTACAAAAGAAGTTGCGGTATTACTGCCAATAAGAAATTGGTAATACCGCAGCGCGGTAGTACCGCTCGGCTCAAACGGAACTACCATTTCCAAAGTTCAAAAAATCACACAAAGCGAACCGAGCTTTGCTCGGGTGGTGGCAACGCAGGTGTGCGGGCTGCCGACCAGCGTTCGAGCCCTCGGCTCGCCTGGTGACTCACATGGGTGTGTGTGTGGGTGTGGGTGTGGGTGTGGGTGTGTGTGTGTGTGTGTGGGGGGTGTGTGTAGGTGGTTAGTTCGAGGACTGAGCTGGGGCTCAGTTGGCACAGGGGAGCTTTAGGCTCTCAACCCGCCACGGTGTGAGCGCTGGCTCCCGTTGGTCGCCTCGCGAGTGAGGGTGCTCTTCTTCTTTAAGGCTGTCTGGACGGGGAAATCCCAGACCTCTAAAAAAATCACACAAAAACACCTTCTCTGGAAAAAACTTACTGCCATTTAAAAATAGGTACTACCGCACTCCGGTAGTACTACTCAAGAATTTGTGGTCATACCAATTCTCAAGGGAGATCAAAACTCCAAAAAACACTCTTTGTAATTTACGTTCCGCCATCTATATTTCGGTAATACCTACCTGTGATAGTACCACAGTTCAAATACAGTCGTTCCAATTTTTAGAGAGAACCAAAACACTAAAAGACATACTCTCTAGAAAATTCGTACAGGCAACTAAAAACCGGTACTACTGAACTGCGGTAGTACCACCTATCACTTGAGGTCATACTGATTTTCAAAATAGTTTCCCAAAAGCTTAAATCAATGCAATGCATGAATCCTAGTTGATCATTATGGCATATAAATAGTCCCTCAAGCTACTAGCCATGATCCCTCTTAATAGTACGACATTTATCCTATAAACCCAGTCTTTTCTCTAAACAACGAGACTGGTAAAAACTATAAAAGGGTCCTTAGGCTATACATACCTCTGTATTGAACCATATTGATCTTTCATTACATTAGCATTGCCAATTGTCTTGTCATCAATCAATCATTGGGACTTAACCTTTAACACATCTTAGCACACATGTTAGTCCCTTAACATAATGCTGACATTAATTACCAAAAATAATTCTGAGAGCCTAGATACTTTCAATCTCCCTTTTTGGTAATTGATGACAACCCAATTGATATAAGGAATATGAAAGATTTTGAATATACACAAGGTTGTATATTCTTTTTTGACATTTGATTTGCAACGAGTTCTTGAGTTGAGCTCAAAGGAGATGAAGAATTTGTTGCTTTCAAAGTCAATCAATAAATAGAGAAAACTCCCTAAATATGTGCATCAAGGTTCATGAAGTGATTTCCATGCACATGTGGATTATTGAAAATTTTGACGGAGTTTCCTTTATTTATTGAATATGTGGAACAATGTGCACAATTGATCATTCAAGCAATAATAGAAGATAATTAATAAAAGATGCTTGAGATGACAAGATGTTGATCCAGACTAGAAAATGCTAGAGATAACATTAAACATAAGCATTTAACAAACAAGTTCAACATATAAAAACCAACAAAGTCTCACAACCAAACATAGATATAAAAACATATTGTTCCAACATAACATAGAGTATATATAGAAAGATAAGTAAGATAAGCATAGATAAGCTCCCCAAAAGCTCAAAGATTCTAAACTCCCCCTTTCTCTAGGCTCTATCCTCATCCAACTTCTCCTCCTTTGGCATCAAGTACCAAAAAGGCATTAATCTTATGCAGGAGGATCTTGAGGAGGAGTGTTAAGGCGACGGCGTCCATACCAAGCTGGAGTTGACAAAGTTTGCTCAAGAGAGTTAACCTGATCTGTCAGAGCAGCAATTCTATTAGGAAACTACATTTTTTTTCCGCTTTGCTACTCATTTATTAGGAAACTATAGATTTTTACGCATGTTCTTAGCATGTGTCCTTTTCAGATGCCATTTGTGTTGGCTAAAGATAACAACACAAATGAGTTTTTTTTTGGTAATAGCATGCTTACAGTTGAACTCTGAGATGGCAAACCTAAGCTTTCATAGAATCACCAAATTTTTTGTCTAATGGAGATTAATTTTTTGAAGGTGATTCCACAAGGATGACAGTTCTCTCAGTTATGGACCATCAATTCACTCATTTACCCATTTCGTTTGGCAGTCAAGGGAATCTTTAAAAAATTACGTGGAAGCACAAAAGAGTTCATGGACGAAGATGCCGCCTTCAAAGAATATTTGCAGCTACATTTCGTGTTTAGTGGTACCATCTATAAAAAAATAAATTAGGCAGTAACATCTGCTGCTTTCTCTTTTTCCTACAAAACATAATTATAGTTGGTTGAACGCATTGAATTAGGAGGAACACATTTTTTGTCTGTCATTTTTTATTGATGTTGTAATGTGCAGAACATGTAAACAACTAATTCAGATTTGTTCTCCCAATTATCATGGATATGGAAGTTCTCAGTAAAGCATGGCTGTCGTGTCTGAGGTACGAAGAATAATCAGGGTTGTTTTGGATGATTATATGGCATGCTTGCCATCTGTGCGGAAACTACGTAAGTGACTGACCTTTTCCTGAAATAATTACCTATAGATATTCTCAATTTCTTCCAATTGCGCACAGACGCGTGTCGTCCCGACCTCTAGCGCACGGTTGCGCTTCGAGGGCGTGCCAGCCGCCGGATCTAATCAGCTCATGATTGTTTTAAGGAAATAGACTCGATGAGGATCTAATAATCTTTATTTAATTAAATTGTTTATCTATAATTATTATTATAGATAACAATATATTCATGTTATTCATAAGGATACCCCCTTATCATTAATAAGAAAGGAGCTTAGTTGAGTGGTCGTAAACCATTCTACGACCACCCTACATGGTCGTAAGTACTTCTACGACTACCTAGTTATCATAAGATTTTCTACGACCATCTTATGATCGTAAGCTTTACTACGACCACTTCAAGGTCATAAGCTCACTACGACCAAGTCAACTACGATCACCCTATAGTAAACAAAGCTTACATATATATGGGCCCAATTGACTAGGGACACTTATACGCTATATTTAATACACACAGTAGTTAATATGTGATGTTATTCTTTGGGATAATTGCATATATTAAGCCTCTGTCTCCGAAATAACTGTAAAGCGACGTGGGGGGGTTAGTCTCTAACAGTAACTATCATAGAACGTGTGTATTTCATCAAACGTTGATACTCCTCTTGGTATGGGACAACCGCCACCGTTTCAAGCGCTAAAAGAACAACAACAACACAGAAAGGAGGAAGGATCAACAGACAGAAGTCATTAAGCCTTAGTTCTAATGATTTCTTCTCTATTGTAAAGCACATTCAATAAACAACACAGGAGTAGGGTTATTATTCTATCAAGAGAAGGCCCGAACTTGTATAAAATCCCTGTGCCTTTTTCTGTGTGGTCTAATCAAAGGAAATCCCCAGTATTCACTCGTAAGATTGATACTAAACCACTCGTAAGATTGATACTAAACCATCGATAGTTGGTGCTGTCCGTGGGGATTTTCCGGTTTTTCCTTTTCAACAAATTATCTTCATTTTTCAACTATTATGCTTTCATGGTAGGAGAATGAAATGAGGAGAATTGGTTCAATTTGGCAGACTACGCACAACTTGACATAGATGCCTGCTATAAGTACAAGCGGAGCATCATTTCGTCCGGTGGCAACACAATTTCCAGGGGTCTTTCACCAGATCTAGGAGACCATGCCACAGAGGCATAGATAAGGTTGATGAGGGATGTTCCTCCCCCACAACATTACGCCCAGATAAGGAACCAGACTCCTCAAAGGACCAGAGTCCATCCGACCAGGGTCAGGATTGCACCACGGCGAGGATTCCCCCTCCAAATGTTCAAGCCTATTTAAGGTCGTCCGATCTAGCACATCAATTCCTAGAATCCATGATTCCGGGACTCAACCAACACCTGATAATCACCACTCTTCAGTTACCCCCACGAGGTACATTGTCGAGCCCGCTACATCTGTGGATTCGACCACACCCTCGCAGGGTTCACCTTCAGTTAGAGACGGTTATAAATCGGAATTCCCCTTCCTAGAGGGGATTACTCCAAGTCGCGAGGCGTTGCCTTTTGACTACTCCTTGAGTCAGAGGACTCAGACGAAAGTGGAGATAATAGCACCCAGGAGGTCTTTGTCCTCCTCTCAGATCCTAATCTCTCTTAAAGAGGCAGGGCTAGGGATGTTTCCTGTTGCACACTTACTTTGGACTCTCGTGGTGATGGCGAGAATGCCTCCGGTGATGAACAGAATCTCCACCTTCATGAGCGTGGCCAAAATCCTAAAAATGATCGCTCTCCATTGAGGCATGCTCTGGCTAACTCAGATGTTGATGATCCGAAACCATTTGGAGAGTAAGAATTGATACCCAGAGGACTTTACCTAGGCGTATCCAATACAAGTCAAACGAAGCTCAAGAACTTCATCGAATTAATGACCTGATCGAAAACCTGGCTCAAGAGCCTGGACAAGCACCAGGTTACAACCTATTTGCTCAAGAGATCGCACGAAGACTTGAACACAATGGCCAGGCTTGAGCGGACTCGATGACACCGCTTTGGTAGTTGTAACGGGACAACTCCATCGAACGTCAGTCGTTCAGATGACTCTCCTCGTGGAGGACGACAAGACAATAGGTCTGGTCGATCTCCTAACCATGACTCTAGTTAGAGGAGAGTCCCTCGAACAACTGGTGATAGACAAACTCCTAGGGCAGGTGGTCATTCGCGACTTCTTCCAAGAAATCTACACAAGTAGATGGAGCACGAGGAGTATTACCCTCGTAGGGCTGAGACCTATAATAGGTCAGTTCCACTTACCGCTGGGTATCATTGAGTATGATTGCCTAGTGATGTCAATCATTCTTTCCCGCAAAGAAGGCATTACGATATTATTACCAGATGTCGGGCGTTTTCACCTAACATTCGAGCAGTTCGCTAGCCGCCAAGGTTTCGATAAGTGAACATGGAGAAGTTTGATGGGTCACAAAATCCCATCGAGTTTCTTCAAATATATACCACCACTAACGAGGATCTAATAATCTTCAATTAATTAAGTTGTTTATCTGTAATTGTTATTATAGATAGCAATATCATCATGTTATTCATAAGTATACATCTTATCGTTCATAAGAGAAAAGCTTAGTTTAGTGGTCGTAAATCGTTTTATGATCACCCTGCATGGTCATAAAACCTCCTACGACCACCTCATAGTCATAAGCCTTACTACGACCACCTCATGGTCGTAGGTTTTACTATGACCAGGTCACCTACGATCACCCTATAGTTAACAAAACATACAAATATGTGGGCTCAATCGACTAGGGACTCTTATGCACTGTGTTTGATACACACAACACTTAATATGCGTTGTTATTCTCTGGGATAAATGCACATATTAAACCTATGTCTTTGATATCACTACAAGGCGACGTGGGGTGTAATATCTCTGACAATACCTTCCATCAACGTGCATATTTCATCAAGTGTTGAGATGTCTCTTGGCATAGAGTAATTGCCACCTCCTCGCACGTTATATAAGGGCTAAAGTCGGTGGACATTGGGAGAGAGGAATCGGAGATGAGAAACAGAAGTTATTAAGCCCATATTCTAGTGATTTCTTCCCGGTTGTAAAAGCATAGTCAATATAGCAATATAGGAATATGGTTATTATTCTCCTAGAAGAAGTCTCGAACCTTGTTCTGTGTGGATCTAACTCAAGGAAAGTCCCAAGCATTCATTCGTAAGGTCGATACTAGATCATCAACAATTAGCGCCGTCCGAGGGGACCTTCTAGTCTTTCCTTTTCGACAAATTCTCTTTATCTTTTGAAACTCTAATGCTTTCATGGCAGGAGAGTGGAATGAGGAGAAGTGGTTTGATTTGACAGAATGCAAAACTTGACATGAATGTCTGCTATGAGTACAAACAGAAAATCATTTCATCCGATAGCAATGCCGCTTTCAGGGATTTTTCACCAAACCTAGGAGACCATGCTGTAGACAAGGTTGATGAGGGATCTTTCTCCTCCATAACATTATGCCCAGATGAGGAGCTAGATTTCTCAAAGGGTGAGGGTCCGTCCGACCGGGGTCAGGATTACGCCAAGACGAGTATAGAACACAGCGAGAGTTCCCCCTCCAAATGTTCAAGTTTGTATGTGGCCGTCCGATCTAGCATAGCAAGTCCTGGAATCCATCATTCTGGAACTCAACCAACACCTGATAACCATCACCCTTCGGTTACCCCCACGAGGTGCGTTGTTGAGCCCGCTTCTCCTGCGGGTTCGACCACACCCTCATAGGGTTCACCTTCAGTTGAAGACGGTTGTAATATCTCGATTATTCAATATTGATTGCAATAGAGTTTAGGGAGGAAATTAAGTTAAAAAATTTAGAATTTGAGAGGGATTTGGACCTTGGGCTTCTGGCCCAAGACTTTGTCTTCCTTGTGGGCCGCCTTAAGAGGCCCAAGAGGAGGGGCGCCCCACCCCTTAAACCCTAGCACCCTTGTACTGTAGCATGACTACTGTAGTGCCACATGCTACTGTAGCATGTCTATGTACTGTAACGTTCATCATTCCCCGCTGCTTTGCAAAGAGGAGGAGAGGAGAAAGGAAGGAGAGGAAGCAAGCAAGAAGAAGAAAGGCAAGGGAAGTGGAAGGAGTTCTTCATGAGGGATCTCCAGCGAGTTTCATTAGGGTATTCAAGGGTAATGATTCATTTCCCTACTATTTTGAATCAAGTTAGATTCGTATTTGCCCTCAATTAGATAATCGTTGAACTGCTGCGATTAGAATCAGTATTCTGTACCTTCTTGCTCGTTTGTTTTTGTGTAGATCAAGTCCGAATTGGAGTATTTTGTCTTCTAGAGATTTGTGGTTTTTGTTCTCAGCTTTCAATAGGTTCAAAGATCACCCAAATCGGAGTTTTGGTTTAAAAGTTACGTTGATGATTTTACTGCCGCTGTCTCGAAATCATGACGAGAATCAGCACACGTCTTGTTTGTTAATTAAGATTTTGTTAAAGATCGATTCAGGGATGTTGCCCAAAACGATTTTTGTAGGTAATTTCATTAGCTTTAAGGATTCATAAAGAACACCCTTTTTGGATCTGTAGAATAAAAGTTATGTACGTTTCAATTTTATTGTCCGAACGTATGTCAGATTCTGATGGTAGTTTTGAGCTGTAGGCTAAAATTTGTTAAAGGCATAATCCGAGGATCGGTCCAACTAGACTTTTGAAGTTTATATTCTTAGCTTTTCAAATTTATAGAGAAATCAATATTTGGTTCAACTAATTAAAAGTTAAAACATTTTCTTTACTGCTGTCGTGAATGTTTGTCGGTTTGCTGACTGTAGTTTTGAGCCGTTGGCTAGATTTTGTTAAAGGCAAAATTTGAGAATCTGTTCAACTAGACTTTTGTAGAACTTGTTCTTAGCTTTCTAGATTGATAAAGAACGCAGTGTATGGATTAGCCAATTGAAAGTTATGAATTTTCTTATTCTGCCGTATATTCTGTCTATCAGGTTATAGTTCTACAAGTTCATTTGATTATTAGACTTAGAAGTTGGCCGATTTAGAGAGTATCGCCAACTAGGTTATTGTAGAGGATTTTGTTATATTTCTAGAGAATCTGAGATCACACCTTTTTGACTTTCAGAGCAAAAGTTATGAAGTTTTTACTACAGCTATATGTTTGGACAGATTTGGGAATTTGGGAGTGTATTGATTAAAGGCTCAGGTTTCGATTATGGGCGCTTGTTCTCGTTTTGTTCCATTGCAATGTTGTAAACTTTTGGTTGGTGTACTTAGTGTATTGTTTACGGCTGCCAGGTGGTGGAGAACCCCAGAGCTAGAGCTTTCCGTCGTTGTCTTCCGTCTCACGGTTGAGGCAAGTGCAAGCAGTGATGAGAAATGTGATATTTCATTCATGTTAAATGCCATGGTTTGCTCCAGATGTTCTATGTTTTGATAATATTGCTGAATATTATACTTTCATGATGGATTGAGGTTGTGAGATTCAATTTGCATCATGACATTCATTTCTGAACCTTGGACTACATGGTAGCCAAGGGTTATTCTTTGAGGTCCCCATTATGTATTGGACGGGCTTGGGTCCCCATACTCGTGGAGTGTGAACATGAGGTCCCTGTGCCTGAGGGCACAGGCTTGAGTATGTATCGATGGATACACTACTCGGCATTATCGGTAATTGCAAAGAAGTTGTGGAAAGAGCATTCTTGACATATGCATTGCATACATGCATAATATATGGAATTGTGATTCATTGCTAATGTTTATAAGAAGGTTTTTTATCCTCATTGGCTGCTTATGAGGTTATGCTTTTATTTCTGATGCACTTTGTTGAGTTGTGGATTCACTCTTGCTGTGTTGTTCTTTCTAGGTACCTCTCGAGGCAGCGATATGCATGGGAAGGGATAGATATGATGCACATCACGATTATACAACCCTTGACAAATAAACTAGATCATTTATCTAAACTTTGAATTCATTTTTTACTATCATTTTGATAGCTTTGCTAATTCTTGATGTTTTAGAGGCATCCATTCACATAATTGTTGCTGTTGCGTAGCATGGATAGGTTGTTCTAGACTTGGTTGATAAAGAGAAGAATTCATGCTCAGATTATATTAATTTGTTAGATGATATTCTTAATCTGGTCTAATGGTAGATTGTGCTAGCTCTTGAAGGTTAGAACATTGTATTTATGTCATTCTTGGATGAGTGTTTCGTTGATTGTTTATTAAAAGAGTCGAATAATTGGCCCAGTAGAGTAGAATGGTGGCATCCTAGGCTCTATGTTGGGCTGAGGTGTTACAGAGTTATAACCCAGAATTCCCTTTCTTAGAGGGGATTACTCCAAGTCGTAAGGTGTTGTCCTTTGACTGCTCCTCAAGTCAGGAGAGCTCAGGCACAAGTGGAGATAATAGCATCCAAGAGATCTTTGTCCTCCCCCAGATCATAATCTCTCTTTAGTAGGCAAGATTGGGGATGCTTCCCATCGCACACTCACTTCGGGCTCTCGTGGTGATGACGAGGATGCCTTCGGTGATGAACAAGATCACCACCTTCATGAGCATGGGCGAAATCCTAGAAATGATCGCTCTCCACTGAGGCATACTCCGGTAGACTCAGATGTGGATGATCCTAAAACTATTCGGAGGAGAAGAATTGCAACCCAGAGAACTTTACCTGGGTGCATCTAATACTGGTCAGAGGAAGCTCAAGAAATTCAAAGGATCAATGACCAAATCGCAAACCCGACTCAAAAGCTTGGACAAGAGCCAGGCTACGACCTCTTTGCTAGAGAGATCGCACGAAGGCTTCGGGACACGATGGTTAGGCTTGAGCAGACTCGGCGACACCGTTCTGGTAGTCATACCGGGACAACTCCGTCAAACGCCAGTCATTCAAATAACTCTTCTAACCACAACTCCAATCGAAGAAGAGTCCTTCAAACAGCCGGTGATCGATAAATTCCTAGAGGAGGTGGTCGATCACCACTTCTTCTGAGAAATCTACAATAGTAGATGGAGTACGCGGAGTATTACCCTCGTATGGCTGAAACTTGTGATAGGTCAGGTCCACATACCACTGGGTATCGTCAAGTACGATCGCCTGGTGACATCAACCCTTTTTCCCGCAAAGAAGGCGTCATGACATTATTACCAGATGTCGAGCTTTTTTGCCTGACCTTCGAGTAGTTCGCTGGATGCCTCATTTTCGACCAGTGAACATGGAGATGTTCGATGGGTCATAAAATCCCATCGAGTTTATTCAGATCTATACCACCGCTGTCTGAGCAACAGTAGGAGGAAAGCATGTCATGGCCAACTATCTTCCTACTATGCTCGAAAGATCTGCTTGGTCGTGATTGTTAAATCGGCCACATGAGTCGATCTACTCATGGTAGTATCTCTACGATCTACTACTAGCCAACTTCTAGGGCACCTACAACTGTCCCGGAAAGGAGGATGACCTGCATAGAATGCGACAGAGTTCCAATGAGACCTTATGCCAATTTATCAGGTGTTTCAGTCAGGTTCGCAACTTGATTCCTGAAGTTTCTGACTCTTCTATTATCAAAGTATTTAAGCAGGGAGTCCGCAGTAGAAGGATAACAAAGGATATCGCTTTAAATCCTCTAGATACCGTCGTTGAGCTTTTTGAGATGGCCGATCGTTATGCAACTGCTGCAGAAGCGGTCGAAACGAATCGTACTGTCGACCGTGATGATAAGGACATTCATGGAGCAGGCGAAGGTAGTAAGAAGAAGGATAAAAAGGCCAAAAATCCAAGGGCAAGTCTAAAGGCCAAAAGTCTCAAGTCAAAAGCTCTATAGAAGTCTTGGCCATGAGAGACAAGGAGCCCCGAAGCTCCAAACAATACTCCAACCGGGGCAAAGGCAAACACCCCAAACGGAAGAATGACAAGCTTAGGTGGTGTCCTTTCCACAAAAAGGAAGGACACGACCTACGCAATCGCCAAGTTTTTCAGTGGAAACTCGAAGATTACTACACCAGCAAAGGATCAGGTCCTACACTCGAAGAGGTAGGGCAAACAAGTGATCGAAAGCAGTCGGACAATGATGAGGAGATGTCGTTTCAGGATCCAAAGCACACCGTTGATCACATCTATGGAGGTTCTTTGGCATACGAGTCAAAATGACAACTCGAGGCTATCAAATGTAAGGTAAACTCCATCGACCTTCATTTTGTTAATAAAGTACCGAAGTGGTCGAAAATCATCATCTCTTTTGAGAAAAGTGTTGTCCGATCCCTTCTACTCGACATGGTCGATTTTCGATCGTGGGAGCCCACCATCAACAACTGTCGAGTAAATCGTGTGTTAGTTGATAGTGGGAGTTCGCTGAACATACTCTTTACGGGTGCCCTGGACGAAATGCTAATTCCCAGGACAAAGATCAAACCTGTACAATACTCATTTCATGGGATCGTACCGTGTTCTTCGGCCAAACCCATTGGTCAAGTGTCTCTTCCTGTAATGTTTGGTTCTCTAAACAATTTTAGGATAGAGAAAATCTCATTTGATGTGGTCGATTTCGACACGGCATATAATGCTATATTCGGTCGATCAACTCTAACACGATTCCTAATGGCTGCTCATTATAGTTATTAATGTCTTAAGATGTCATGGCCCAAAGGAGTAATCACAGTCCGTTGTGATAAAAAGATGATGTTTACATGCGACTACAAATCCCTCAAGATGATAGGTCAAATACCAACTCGAGAAGCAAGCAAGAGGCAACCTTCGACCAAGTAGTCGAAGCCTAAAGCTGCATCGAAGCCGAACAATCAAGTCAAAGAGGTTCCACTGAACCCAGAGGAACCTTCAGAGACTGTTCGCATTGGGGTTACTTTCGACCCTGCATAGGAAGACGCCCTCGTCACCTTCCTCCGAGCACACACTGATGTCTTCGTGTGGCAAGCATCCGACATGCCTGGGGTCCCCAGGGAGGTGATCGAGCATAGGCTAGCTTTACAGCCTGACAAGAAACCCATAAAACAGAAATTATGAAGATTCACACCTGATCAATGAGATGTCATTAGATCTGAACTGGATAAGCTACTTAAAGCATGCTTCATAATAGAAGTCAACCACCCAGAGTGATTGGCTAACCCTGTAATTATTAGAAAGTCTAATGGTAAATGGCGTATGTGTGTAGACTTTACTGATCTTAATAAAGTTTGTCCGAAGGACGATTTTCTTTCTCGTATTGATCAGTTGGTTGATTCTACTGCTGGTTGTGAAATATTAAGTTTCCTAGATACATATTCTGGTTATCATTAGATAAGTATATGCCTAGATGATGAAGAAAAGATCGTATTTATTACACTATTTGGAGTATTTGCTATGTCAAAATGTCATTTGGTCTAAAAATATTGGTGCTTCTTTTCAACGCTATATTCTGATCGTAAATCATTCTGCGACCACCCTATATGATCATAGATACTCCTACGACTACCTAGTGGTCGTATGATTTTCAACTACCACCTCATGGTCGTAAGTCTTAGTACAACCAGGTCAACTACAACCACCTCATAGTCAACAAAGTTTACAGACATGTAGACCCAATCGACTAGAGACTCTTATGTGATATGTTTAATACACATAATAGTTAATATACGTTATTATTCTATGGGATAACTGCACGTATTAAGCCTCTATCTTCGATGTAACTGCAAGGCGATGCAGGGTGTGGTCTCTCTGACAATAACTATCATCAACGTGCGCATTTCATCAAACATTGAGGCCCCTCTTGGTATAGAACAACTTTCACCCCTTCACGTGCTATATAAGGAGTAAAGAGAGAAGATCAGAGATGGATCGATCGGAGACAGTAGACAGAAATCATTAAGCCCTAGTTCTGGTGATTTCTTCCTGGTTGTAAAGTATAGTCAATACAACAATACAAGAGTAGAATTATTATACTCTCAGGGGAAGGTTCAAATCTGTCTAAATCCATGTGTCTTTTTTCTGTGTGGATCTAACTCAAGGAAATTACACAACATTCATTCGTAAGATCGATATTAGATCATCACACTGGGTCTCATCTCAGGACAAGCTGTTCCCTGCTGTAGAAAAGAGGAATCAATCTAGATGGTTTTTATTATAATTTTGTCTTTTATTTTGGACTTAGTTGTAATGTTAAATGCTTTTGTAACCTTTACCTCGTAATATAAAGCAGGGTAAAGGGCGATGTTTTCCTTAAAAAAGAGAGAGAGAGAGGCCACAGATTGACACGAGGATAAAACATGGTGAAGTGCAAAATACTTACCTCAGTTTGAAAAACATGTCATTCTATATTTCAAATTTTGTTCCCACGTTATTTTATGATATCGAAACAACTTAATTTGCACCATTTTTTCTTTGTATACCCTTGTATTTGTCGTTCATACCTATTTCTATGGTCATTTACTACTCTGGATTATAGTAACAAATCATCAAAGAGTAATACGTGATCTATTAAAGGAGAGTAATATTGCTTTTTTTTTATGGCATCCATTGGTTGTTGCGAGCAGAGGTAACTTGAGAGGCTATGTCAAGGAATTGACCTGGACTCAGAAGACACGGTGTACATTTAATTAACTAGCCCTTACCCCTTAGGTCCGGTACTTAATTATGGGAGGTAGTATATAGAGCGTACGTGTTAGGTATGGTATGGTGATGGCTAAGCGTGCTGCGCTTCTGATTTGAGCATCCGATGAAGGCTGTTAGTCGTCGATCAATGATCATGATGCGGGTACTCCTCATTTGTAAGTTCCTCATGTGCTAGAAATGTTACTTAATTGTACAACATGGTACTGTGCAGTGTCGATTTGAACCCCCATTTCACGGTAAGAAAACCAATACTAACTAGATATGTCCTCCGTTCGTTCACCTCGGGCTCGGACTGGGGGACATTAGCAGACGTGCAGGTGCAGGTGCAGGTGCAGGTGCACGCAGGCAGGCATCCATTCCAACGTCAGCCAAGGGAAAGGGCGCATTTGTGTTGAAATTAAGCAACTTGTCTGGCTCGCCATTTCATAGTCGTCTCTGATCACCATTAAGTTGTCAAGTTTAATTGCTGTTTGATTTTTCTTTTCTTTTTTTTTTAAAAAAAATTATAACTTTAAAAAATTGATGTTTGCAAGTAATAGTAGTACACCCTTCGGACACAAAAGAAAATCGTTTTAGATAACGTGCACTCAAACTTTATAAACTTTAGGTATCAATATCTATTTGAAAATTTAGAATAAATATATGAAAGTGATATGCATATATTTGTCTCAAAGTGTACTTTTCGTAATATTATAATTTTATTAGGTTTTATAAATATATTACAATCTAAATGGAACGATAAAAGATGTATTTTTGAGACCGAGTAGTACTTTGCAAAGTATATAGAATGGTGTCCTCGGTACTAAAAAAGCTATTATATACTCGGGTATTATCATTTCGATTAAAATTATAACTTTATTATATACTCGAGTATGATTTGTGTGGACAGGTTCGGATACATCATCCCCAAGGAAGTGACCAGATGATATTATATACTCGACTATTATCCATCTCAGCAGAGAAGAGTACGTTTCCTAGACTAAAATACCCCACGCTGGCATGAATTAGTTGACCATACGCTCCCAGAGCACCAGTAACGTGCCAAATTGCGCGTCTGACAGCAATCTAGATCGTCAATTAACCACCTAGTTCCTTTAATTTCATCGTTTTGCTCGAAGCACACCCTTTTTTTTTTCTGGGGTCAACCGTTTGAGAGAGGGCATGTGTGCATACACCGTCAAACACCAGCTAATTATAATTGTATTTGTACTCCTATTAAACGCATCTCCAATAGCATGACATCATCCAAGCACTGCCAACTAGGATTTGCGATGCCACCGAGGAGAGAAAAGAAAGTCGTCCGTTTCGGACGCGACGAGTTTGAAACAAGAGAATTTTTTTTGAATAATATTATTTTAATAAATAATTACAAATAAATAATCAAAATAAAAAATTAGAGGGTCATGTCGCTAATTGTCCTGTCTCCATTTCAATTAGTAACATGAGATGAACAGTGTTCTAATTGTCACTTCAAATAGCGACAAGAACATGCGGGTTCTTATCGCCACTTCAACCAGCGACAAAGTCTAGCCTATATAAACCCCAAAATTCAGCCAAAAAGTAATTTTAAATATGAGAAAAAGGGAACAGGAGCGGAGAGTGAAAAAGTGACGTAGCGAAGCACTGCTAGTTCGTAGCCGAGGAAAGAGAGAGAGGGGGGGGAGAAGCATATTCGGTCGTCCACTTCACAAATAAATATTTTTTGCAACTTTGTAATTAAATTTGAAGCCCGGGTAGATTAATAAATAAAACAAGTGATATAGAATTGATTTCATTAGATAATTTTAGCTGTAGTGTAGTCTGCCGATTTAGATTAAATCTGCAGAAATACCAAACAAAACTAAAAAAATTCTTGGTTTTCATTTTTACACACTCAATAATTTTATAAAAATTAGGAAGGTGGCTCTAAAAAATCAGTACTTTTTTAACTAAGAAAATAGCAAGGTGGCTCTAAAAATTCTAGAGTAGTTAAATAGGGTGTTTAGATCTTAATAAAAAAATATTGTGAGCTTCAATTTGGTTCTCTTTTTTACATGGTAAATAATTTTGAAACGTTGAAAATATCTTTCGAACTAGAAAAAAAGCAAGATAGCTCTAAAAATTCTATAGAAATACCATAGTACCTAAATAGGGTGTGTAGAACCTAATTAAAATAGTCTTGGTTTCAATTTGGTTCTTATTTTTACATGATAAATATTTTATAAATGCCAAAAATACCTTTTAAACTAGAAAAATAGCAATATATCTATAAAAATTCCAGAGTAGCTAAATAGAGTGTGTAGAGTTTAATTAAAATATTCTCAACTTCAATTTAGTTTTCATTTTTCCACAGTGAATATTTTGTAAATGTTGGGAAAACCTTTTGAACAAGGAAAATTGCAAGATAGCTATAAAAAATTCTATAAAAATTCCAGAGTAGCTAAATAGGGTGTGTAGTGCCTAATTAAAATATTCTTAACTTCAATTTAATTCTTATTTTTCCACGGTAAATATTCCAGATATATCGCTAATTGTGCAATAGATTTTTTTGGTGAAATAATTGTATTAATTAGATATGTCGCCTCTTATTACTTTTTGTGTATGTTTCGTAGTATTTACAATGTATGCATTGAATTTTCAGGTATGATGGCCCCAGAGTAGATATTTTTTCTTATAAATATTAGTCATGTCATGTAAATATTAATTTATGTATAACTTATATTATGCTAGTCTTGTGTTTCGATATTATTTATTTTTGTTGTGTGTACAGGTAACCATATGAGAGAGTCAGCATTGCGACACTCCACACCACCCTAGATCTAGCCTTTTTGTACGCGAAATGACCACACCCTAGTTCCCAAGTCATTATCTCTCTAAGATTTCATTTGGCACTCTCAAATAAATCAGGGCTACTTTTGTTATCCTGCCACCGAAGAGGGTTATTTTTGTTGTTGCGTCGCCGAAGGGGGCTATTTTTTATATTGCGCCACCGAAGGACGTTATTTTTGTAATTGCACCACGTAAGGAGGCTATTTTGTAATTGATGAGGATCTAATGATCCTCAATTAATTAAATTATTTATCTATAATTGTTATTATAGATAGCAACATCTTCATGTTATTCGTAAGGATACCCCAAATCATTAATAAGGGAGAAGCTTAGCAGAGTGGTCGTAAATCATTTTATGACCACCCTATATGGTCGTAAGTGCTTCTATGGCCACCTAGTGGTTGTAAGATTCCCTACGACCACCCCATGATCGTAAGTCTTATTATGATCACTTCATGGCCGTAAGCTTTATTACGATCGAATCAACTACGATCACCCTATAGTCAATAAAGCCTACAAACATGTAGCCCAATCAACTAGGAATATTTATGCACTGTGATTAATACACAGCGTAGTTAATATGTGTTGTTATTCTTTGGGATAACTACACGTATTAAGCTCTGTCTCTGATATAACTGCAAAGCAACGTGGGAGGGTTAGTCTCTGATAATAACCGTCACAAAACGTGCCCATCTTTTCTCGATAATAACCGTAACTCAAGGAAAGTTGTCGGGAAGCGTGCACTAGTCCATCTTTTCACATAGGTGATCTAACTCAAGGAATAGTTTGAGTAACAACTTAGAGTTTTGACCTTAAGGTCGGGTTACAACTTATTAAGCCACGCAGGCTAACACTAAAGAAAAAGCTGCAGTGGAATGAAATAAACTCGCAAACTCCAATCGAAGACACCACGTAACCGATCGATCGATGACCTAGCGATCAACCTTCTTCCACAAACTCCTCCTCGAAAGCAAAGCGAAGACCCTCCACTACAGAGGTTTGGGCGCAAGTTTTACAACAAGCGTGAGTACACAACCGCACTCGCAAATCATACCACGAATGCAATATATAGATGCGAGCTTATTCCAAAGGAATGGCTTCGTGGTTATTTTGCGAAATGCAACCTTTGCAATTGAATACAAATAATAGATTGAAAGCATAATTTAAAACAAATAAGCAATATTAATTTAACAGTTGTTTCCACAAAGACACACAGCTAAACTGATTGATTCACACAGCCATATGATTGAGATCACACAGCTCCCAATCCCACATTTTATGAACACTACCCCTCATGTGAAATCCCCGAGCGTTGTCCATGACCGAGGACGCGGCTATTCGAATAGATTGCTTAACACTCTGCAGAGGTTTGTACACTTTACCCACACGATACAACTAGTGTAGCTAGCACTAATCGTAACAAAACAGTTCGGCAACTTCGTCTCAACATTGACGTTCTTATTCACACAGTCCCATATCACAAAGCTTAACCTATCCACCTGAACCCCAATGTTGAAACTCCGTAACCTACTAAGTTAGGCCTGTCACCAGACATGCGGTCGTCTGAGATAGCTCAGTTCAATGGCGCACAAAGTTAAGTCCTTAATTGACCAAGGCAAGACTTCCAGTTTTTCTAACTAAACCACACAGATAAATCTCAATCACAAAGCCACCAGTTCACACAAAGATCCACCACTTGCCTCGGTCTAAATCTTTTCCCACCCGGTTGGTTTAGTGCAACACATGCCATCACGAGTAATAGCACACAAAGACACACAGCTTTATCACACGCCCATAATCACTTAGTCAATTTCATAATTGCACTCACATGAGATGATGACTCGTGGCATGGCTAAGCAATTGTACTCGCATCTAACCAACCCACGTTGGTGCTATAATATTACCAACTCAACCAATCTAGGGTGACAAGGAATTATGACATACAAGGCCAAGGTGTGATGATAATTTGGATAACAACTATGCCCCAAAGCATTTAAATAAATAATTAAAGTAGAATGCAACAATTTAACACAAAGTAATTTGAAAACTGGTTTCAAGATGATCAAAGATATGACTTGCCTTGGAATAGGTCTATGTACTAATCTTGAACTTGGTTGAAGCCTTCCTCGACGAAAACCCCAAGTATCGACGTCACGCACAAACAAGCAAAACAACCAAAACAAATAAATAACAGAGGCAAAACAAACTCCAAAAATTAAATAAAATAATAATTAGGTAGATCTCGAATTTAGACAAATTTAGAAATTTGAATGGGCTCAATCGGAGTTAGGATGCAAAAGTTATGGCCTTTGGAAGATTGAAAATACATAAAATGCTGAAAATCGTGATTTCATGAATTTTCAATTATTTTCCTAAAGGAAAATCAGATTATTGCGCAAGTCGACGTCGCGGAGGAATTTCGGAAAAAGAAATAATAAAAGGAATCTCGACATGTGGACCCACATGTCGAGGCTAAACTCACGGTGGACTAGGTCCACCGAGCCTCGGACTCGGGTCCGGTGAGATCGCCGCGTGGCGCACACGTGGCGCCGACCGGGCGCCACGGCTTGCCACGCGTGGCAGGGCCGACGGCGCTGACGTGGATGACGACAAAACGGCGGCGGCTCTGGACCGTACGGCAACGGCGACTAGCGGCGCTCCGGCGAGGTCCGATGGTACCGATTGAAGCCCGTGTTATGCGAACACGATGGTGCACTCACGAGCGCGAGACATCAAGATGGCCGGCGGCGGCGAAGAGCGACGAGGAGTCTCGGGTTCGTCGAGATCGAGCTCGGTGGTCTTCCGGCGAAGACAAGGCCACCAGGAGGTAGCCCAGGCTATTGCGAAGCCGGAGGTGTAGACGAAGAGGTCACGGCGACACTGACGGTGGCAAGGGAGCTCACCGGAGTCCTTGCGGGTGAAAACCTAAAATCGGTGAGGGTGGCGCAGGGTTCTCGGCGGCGCTAGGTTGGGCTTTTGGTGCGGACGCCAAGACGATCCGGCGTCCTTTATAGGGGCTCGGGAGGGGCGGCGTCGGCGGCGGGAACCCTAAAAGAGTCCGAGACGGCCCGAGCGAAACGGAGATAGAGTCCGTGTAATCGGGGTAAGATTCTACCGCAATAGGTGCGGTTGAGATGGGGATAAGATTTGGCACGTTTTCTAGAAAGGTTTTATTTGGAAACGTGTCTTGTCTGACGAGCTTGGAGCTCTGAAGCATGGCGACGCGCGGCCGCGGCGCGAGGAAGAAACCGAGACGGAGACGACGACGGCGGCCCACTGTCGCCCAGTGGGGCGGGCCTGGCGCGCGGCGATTTGATCTCGAGCGCCCGATCTTGATCCAACGGTCCACAATCAATGAGACGATCGGAACCTCGGTTACCCCACGCGCATCTAGCCGCCCAAACCCGATCGAACGGTGGGAAGAGCGGGCGAGAGAGAGAGAGAGAGAGAGGAGGGGCCGACAAAGGGTCCACTGTCGCTGGGAGGCGCTTTGCTGTGCGCAAATGGTCGAGCGGGTCGGGCGAGCGCGGAATAGGAGTTGGGTGAGAGATTCGGCCCAAGGAGATTTCGAGATTTTAATAGATTTTCTAATTTTAGAAAATACCAGAAATTCAAATAAGCAATAGAAAATAGCAAATGAACTCAGAAAAATTCTAGAAAAATCTAGAAAATATAACTGAGCACAAAGAACCCAAATAAAATAGTTTTGGCTATTGTTCATGTTGGGATTATTCACATTAAATGTTTTGATTATAAAGTCCAAGATTAAGCTTTTGAATTAAATTCAAATAAAATCCAAATGGTGAATTTTCTTCCTACTAACTATTTAAAAGATTTTTAAACTCAAAATTGGGATGTTACAAACCTCCCCTTAAAGGAATCTCGACCCCGATTTAGGCTAGCTAGAGAAAAGGCTAGAAACTCGGCTTCGGCTCTTCTTCACGCTCCCACGTTGCTTCTCCTTCCGAGTGGTTGCTCCACTTGGACCTTGTAAAACGAATGTCTTGCTTTCGGTGAGGCGCTCTGCGACATCCAAGATCTTGACCGGCCGCTCCTTGTAGGTAAGATCCTCTTTCAAAACAATTGATTCCAACAGGCTTGCTCTCCGGCATACGAAGACACTTCTTCAATCGAGACATGAAAACATCATGTACTCGCTAACGATCGCGGTAGCTCCAATTGGTAAGCAACTTCCCCACGGTGGTCCAAAATCTTGAACAGGCCAACATACCTAGGGCAAGCTTCCCTTGCATGAAACCTTTGACACCTCGAGCGGGGTCACCAAGATAGACAAAATCTTCCGCTCAAATCGAGATCTCGACGGTGGTTATCGGCATAACTCTTCTCGCCTTGATCGGGCTATTTTTAGCCTTTCCCGATCATAGCAACTGTTCTCTCGCCTCTTGATGATATCTCGCCCGAACATCAGATGTTCACTCTCTCACCAATTTAACGGTTCGGCAGCACGCCATACAAAGCTTCAAATGGCGACATTTGCGGCATCGCTTGATAATCGTTGTTGTACGAGAACTCGTGATACGCAAACTTTTATCCCATCGGTAGCATTCGCTAGAGCGCAAGCTCTCAAGATATCCTCCAATATTCGATTGACTCTTTCACCATCCATCCGTCGTGGATGATATGCGATCGAAATTCGATGGGTACCCAATGCTTCATGCAAACTCGCCAAAAGCGAGAGGTGAACCGAGATCCTCGATCGACACTATTTTCTTGGGCACTCCATGCAAACCGACACCTCGCCATGTACAACTCCGCAAGGCGATCTCCGAGCACGTGGTTTTGATCGCGAAAAATGTGCGACCTTGGTCAATCGATCAACTATTACCTGATCGAATTGTAACTGATTGGGTCTTAGGTAAACCGTGATGAAATCCATCCCGATTTCTTCCCACTTCCATTCCGAATCTTCAACGGTTGCAGCAAACTCGCGATCTACGTGTTCTCGCTTTACTTTCTAATGTATCGCACAAGGCAACGAAATCGCGACTTCTCGCCAAATTTGGCCACCAAAATTTGGTCTTAACATCTGGTACATCTTGGTACTTCGAGGTGAATCGAATACTTTGAGTCATGGGCCTCCTTCAAGATTAATCGTCTTAGACCATCGATATCCGTACACTGATACGTGGTACATGAGATACGCCCATTAATCCGAGTATGTCTTGATCATCCTTGATGAAATCTTTGAATTTTCCTTCGCCATTTTGATCTTGATTTCGACAACACGGATCCTTTGGTTGTGCTTCACGAAACTGCTTCTCCAAGGTAGACTGTACTTCCAAATTGGCTATAAATCCTTCTGACACAACTTCTAGCCTTAGCTTTTGAAATTCTTCATAAAGTTCGGCAACTTTCTTTACTTCCAAAGCATTACAAAGAACTCTTACGACTTAGAGCGTCGCAACTACGTTGGCCTTCCCGGATGGTAGTGGATTCCAAGATTATAATCCTTGATCAGCTTCTAACCATCTTCTCTCGTCTCATATTCGTGTCGATCGGGTGAAGATGTACTTTAGGCTCTTATGATCTGTGTAGACTTCACAGCGATTACCGATAAGGTAGTGACGCCAAATCTTTAAAGCATGCACCACGGCAGCTAATTCCAGATCATGAGTAGGGTAATTCTCTTCATGTGATCTTAGTTGTCTTGATGCATACGCAATCGCTTTCCTTCTTGCATCAGGACACACCTATTCCTTGATGCGAAGCATCACGATGAGATATCGAAGTCCTTCCGGATGTCTCGTAGAATCAACACTCGGGCTGTGGTCGTTTCTTTAACTCTTGAAAACTTGTTTCACAAGCTGGGGTCCAAGTGAACTTCTTCTCCTTCTTCAACAATTGCGTAAGAGGCTTAGCAATTGAGGAGAATCCTTCAATGAAGCGGCGGTAGTAACCCGCCATTCCCAAGAAATCGCGAACTGGTTACGTCTTGGGCCGTTCGGCAGTAACATCGCTTACTTTCCCCGGTCAATCTGCTACTCCATCGGCGGTCATCACATGGCCAAGGAAATCCACTTCCTTCTTCCAAAAGTCACACTTATTGAACTTGGCATACAACTGATGCTCCGTGAGTTTCTCCAAAATTAACCTCAGGTGTTCTGTGTGTTCCTCCTCTGATTTGGAATAAACCAGAATATCGTCAACGAACACCACTACAAACTTGTCCAGGTATTCCATGAAAACTTTGTTCATCATGTTCATGAAGTAAGCTGGGGCATTTGTCAGCCCAAATGACATGACCAAGAACTCATAATGTCCATACCGCGTTGAGAAAGCGGTCTTTGGTATATCCCTAGGGTAGATCTTCAACTGATGGTAGCCCGATCGCAAGTCGATCTTTGAGAACACTCCGGCTCCCTTCATCTGGTCAAACAGATCATCTATCCTGGGCAATGGATACTTATTCTTGATAGTGACCTCGTTGAGGGAACGGTAGTCGATACACATCCTCATGCTTCCGTCTTTCTTCTTGACGAACAAGACTGGTGCTCCCCATGGTGACAAACTTGGTCTTACGAAACCTTTCTCGAGAAGTTCTTCAATCTGCTTCTTCATTTCTGCTAACTCGCCACCGCATTCGATAAGGTCGCTTAGAAATTGGCGCTGTCCCTGGCACTAGATCGATGACGAACTCGATGTCACGATCTGGTGGCATTCCGGGTAACTCTTCTGGAAACACATCTGGGTATTCTCTGACTATTGGTACATTCTCCAATGCAATGGTCTTCAGATTGTTTACTAGCAAGTGTCCTTCACGAACTGATGTGGCTAGAAACTCCACTTTCCTTCCATCAGCACTCTCAACCGTTACGGCTCTTGGCCACAATCCAAAGACGCTTTGTGCTTGGATAACCAATCCATGCCAAGAATGACATCTAGGTTTGGGTGTCTAGAACAATTAAGTTGGCGTAAACTCAACTCCAGCTATGAGTAACTTAGCTCCTAAACAACCCACTCTAGAGCTTAGCTCGCCTCGAGCGATTGAACTAATAGAGTATGATTGTTGTATAGCCTCCAACTTATTCTTAGTTGCAAAACTTGCACACAAAAGAATGCGAAGCTCCGTAATCAAACAGAATCGATGCAGTATCGAATTAACCAGAACTTACTCGCACGACGCCGGTGCTTCCCGTGCTTCTTCCGGTGACGTGGTTGACACGCCTCGACCACGGATCGCGCCCTCCTCCCGGCTGGTTGGGGCTTGGAAAGTTCCTGTTGGTGACCCGGTGCGGTGTCTTATTCGGTGTAGCTCCAAGGTTGAAACGAATCGGAGTGATCGTTCCTCTCTGTGGACACCGACGGCGAGTGGCTCGTTGACGGCAAGTGTAGCACACCCTTGGCTCTTGCGACTTGTTGATTCTTTGGATTAGCGTTGGTCGGTCTTTGGGTGCGAGTGTTTCGAGCAACGGACGAGGTGCCGAGGTTGGTGCAGTGTCTCGCGGAGTTTCGTGGACAAAACCGTTGAATCTGCGGTGGCACCGTCCTTGCTCTCTCTTGGAATTGTTGGCCTCCCGCCGGATCATAGTGCGTTTGCGGTTGTCTTCCAGTGCCTTGCGCTTATCCTCCATGACTAAAGCTTTATTGATCAGTTCTTGGAAGTCGGGAAGGTATGTGCAAGGAGATTGACCAAGTCCGGTGTTCGGTCCCTTGAAACGATCGCGAGCCTTGTGCATTGCAACATCTTCTGCAAAGATAGCGAGCGAGTTGCGAGAACTTGTTGAGATAGTCGACATCGACAAGCTTCCTTGCTTGTGGCACGAAATTCATCTTTCTTGATTCAATAATTCCTTTCGTACGTGGTATTGGCGGAATGTCAGAGAATTCCTCCCAAGTGATATTGCGGTGCCTCATGAGCGCGCAAGTTCTCCCACCATTTCACGTGATGCCCTCCAACCGTGAGAGGCATAGAGAACTTTTTCATGGTCATTGCATTGGGTGATCGCAGCTTCCTTTCGATCACCCGGCCAATCATCGCCTTCCACGGGTGAGACATGTCCCGCGAATGTTGGTGGACGGGTCCTCGCGAATTTCGCCAACTTAGAAGGTCCTTGGTGGCCATGAGCACCGGGCCCCCGGGGTGATGGTTGTTGTTATTCCTCTCATTCATAGCTTGCATCTCGTTCATCATGGCATGCATCAACCGTGGTTCAGGCCGCCATAAAAGACCCAAAGTTCTCGCAGATCCACCAAGGTTTGGTGGCGGGGCGCTCCCGTGGCCGGTCTGTCCTTTGCACCGCTGGTGTTGGGTACCCAACCACTTGCAATCTGTCGCGAGTTGTAACCATCCGCTAAGCTTCAGGTTAGATAAGGTAGCAAGCATGGGGTGAGTTAAGAACTAAACGGGGGATTGGTTAAACCCAACAACAACTGAGAGAACAAAAGCAACTTTATTACTTAAGAACTTGGTATGGCTTGCAACAGATGCCTAAGGGCCTTTGCAGCTCATACTCACACTCAAAGAAAATAGCGAACCTAAGCACACAATCTAACGCCTAAAGGGCGACACAACTAGGCTTAGATCGACGCGCTAACACACTAAGCCTCAATCAGAACCTGTGCCTTAGCGAACTCGGCCGCCGAGGTAACCTCCTCCACCACGGTGTGCTCCCGCCGGTCAGACCTTGAACTGTGCTGGCATCTTCGCAAACTGATCCTGGTGCCCCGGAACTGGTGCAACAGGAACAGGCGTCGATGGCGCGACAGGCTCCTCTGGTTCTGGCTCCACTTCCTCTGGATCTTCTCGATTCTCCATGTTCTTCTAGATCTTCTTCCCCTTCTTGGTCCGCTCGGTGGTGGGCGCCCAGATCTCTTCCAGATGGCGATCTTCTCTTGACTGGTGCGGGCTCTTGTAGGCACCGTCTAGATCAGCGCCATCACCTCCATGGATTCCTCTTGGGCGACGACGTCGGGCGAGGTGTACCACCGTGGCATCTTCTTCTCTCCGTGGATGGATAGTGTGTAGCTCCACTCCACGGCCGCCTGGGTGGTAGCGAAGACGGTTCCTTGCAACTCGCGCATGTAGATGTGGCGATCCGGCATGGCCAGCGCGACGATTCTCGTATTCCTTCACTGGTGATCCTCCCGACGGAGATGTTCAGTGGCCGGCTTGCCTTGGTGTTAATCCCGGCGATCGCCAAGCGACGGATCGCACCGCTTATGTCCATCCACCATCCGGTTGTTTCCTCGGTACAACGGATGATCAAAACCTCCAAGTACTGCAGAAGCTTCCAAAGTTCGCGCACAGAATCTCCACAACGCTCACCATAGGTCCATATGCAGGCATCCGTCCAAAAGACAGAGAGAGGGTAAGAACAACTTAAAAACAGCGGAGAGAGGGAAAATTCTTAGCAATAGATGAGTCTAGAGAGACATGAGAGGAGTTAAGCAATATGTTACTCCTGCAAGTTAGTTTTCTTTTAGAAAATAACTTGGACTCTCTAAAACGGCCGATCTAACTAAGGTCAAGACCTCATCAAGATGGCTCGATACCACCTCTCGTCGGGACCCAAAATGCACTGACCCTCTGTATTACGCACTAGTCCAGATCACGCTAGTGCACACAGCTGTAACATAGGTGAATATCAATCCACACAAGCGAAATATAACATAAACAAATAGTTTGAGTAACAACTTAGAGTTTTGACCTTAAGGTCGGGTTACAACTTATTAAGCCACGCAGGCTAACACTAAAGAAATACCGCAATGAACGAAATAAACTCGCAAACTCCAATCAAAGACACCACAGCAACCGATCGGGATCGATGACCTAGCGATCAACCTTCTTCCACAAACTCCTCCAAAGCGTGCAAAGACTCCTCCATCGTAGGTTTGGACGCAAGTTTTACAACAAGCGTGAGTACACAACCGCACTCGCAAATCATACCACGTAATGCAATATATAGATGCGGCTTATTCCAAAGGAATGACTTTTGTGGTTATTTTGCGAAATGCAACCTTTGCAATTGAATACAAATAATAGATTGAAAGCATAATTTAAAACAAATAAGCAATATTAATTTAACAGCTTGTTTCCACAAAGACACAAACTAAACCGATTGATTCACACGACCATATGATTGAGATCACAGCTCCCAATCCCACATTTTATGAACACTACCCCTCATGTGAAATCCCCGAGCGTTGTCCATGACCGAGGACGCGGCTATTCGAATAGATTGCTTAACACTCTGCAGAGGTTTGTACACTTTACCCACACGATACAACTAGTGTAGCTAGCACTAATCGTAACAAAACAGTTCGGCAACTTCGTCTCAACATTGACGTTCTTATTCACACGATCCCATATCACAAAGCTTAACCTATCCACGAACCCCAATGTTGAAACTCCGTAACCTACTAAGTTAGGCTGTCACGGACATGCGGTCAGACAAGATAGCTCGGTTCAATGGCGCACAAAGTTAAGTCCTTAATTGACCAAGGCAAGACTTTCAGCTTTTCTAACTAAACCACACAGATAAATCCCAATCACAAAGCCACAGTTCACAAAGATCCACCACTTGCCTCGCCTAAATCTTTTCCCACCCAGTTGGTTTAGTGCAACACATGCCATCACGAGTAATAGCACACAAAGACACACAGCTTTATCACAGTTCCATAATCACTTAGTCAATTTCATAATTGCACTCACATGAGATGATGACTCGTGGCATGGCTAAGCAATTGTACTGTATCTAACCAACCCACATTGGTGCTATAATATTACCAACTCAACCAATCTAGGGTGACAAGGAATTATGACATACAAGGCCAAGGTGTGATGATAATTTGGATAACAACTATGCCCCAAAACATTTAAATAAATAATTAAAGTAGAATGCAACAATTTAACACAAAGTAATTTGAAAACTGGTTTCAAGATGATCAAAGATATGACTTGCCTTGGAATAGGTCTATGTACTGATCTTGAACTTGGTTGAAGCCTTCTCACTAAAACCCCAAGTATCGACGCTCACGCACAAACGAAGCAAAACAACCAAAACAAATAAATAACAGAGGCAAAACAAACTCCAAAAATTAAATAAAAATAATAATTAGGTAGATCTCGAATTTAGACAAATTTAGAAATTTGAATGGGCTCAATCGGAGTTAGGATGCAAAGTTATGGCCTTTGAAGATTGAAAATACATAAAATGCTGAAAATCGATTTCATGAATTTCGAATTATTTTCCTAAAGGAAAATCAGATTATTGGCGCAAGTCGACGCCGAGGAATTTCGGAAAAAGAAATAATAAAAGGAATCTCTGACATGTGGGACCCATATGTCAGAGGCTAGGCTCACGGTGGACTAGGTCCACCGAGCCTCGGACTCGGTCCGTAGGATCGCTGCGTGGCGCACACGTGGCGCCGACCGGCGCCACTGGCTTGCCACGCTGCAGCACGGGCCGACGCTGGCGCTGACGTGGATGACGACAAAGCGGCGGCGGCTCTGGACCGTACGGCAACGGCGACTGGCGGCGCTCCGGCGAGGTCCGATGGTACCAGATTGAAGCCCGTGTTATTGCGAACACGATGGTGCACTCACGAGCGGCGGAGACACTCGAAGATGGCCGGCGGCGGGCGAAGAGCGGCGGAGGAGTCTCGGTTCGCCGAGATCGAGCTCGGTGGTCTTCCGGCGAAGACAAGGCCACCAGGAGGTAGCCCAGGCTATTGCGAAGCCGGAGGTGTAGACGAAGAGGTCCCGGCGACACTGACGGCGGCAAGGGAGCTCACCGGAGTCCTTGCGGGTGAAAACCTAAAATCGGTGAGGGTGGCGGCGCAGGGGTTCTCAGGCGGCGCTAGGTTGGGGCTTTTGGTGCGGACGTCAAGACGATAACGGCGCCCTTTATAGGGTCGGGAGGCGAGGGGCGGCGGCGGAACCCTAAAAGAGTCCGAGACGGCCCCGAGCGAAAACGGAGATAGAGTCCGTGTCGGGGTAAGATTCTACCGGCAATAGGTGCGGTTGAGATGGGGATAAGATTTGGCACGTTTTCTAGAAAGGTTTTATTTGGAAACGTGTCTTGTCGGACGGAGCTTGGAGCTCGGAAGCATGGCGACGCGCGCGGCGTCTGCGAGGAAGAAACCGAGACGAGACGACCGGCTGGCCCACTGCCGAGCCGGGCGGCGCGCGGGCGATTTGATCTGAGCGCCCGATCTTGATCCAACGGTCCACAATCAATGAGACGATCGGAACCTCCGGTTACCCCACGCGCATCTAGCCGTCCAAACCTGATCGAACGGTGGGGAGCGAGCGGCGCGCGCGAGAGAGAGAGAGAGAGGAGGGCCGACAAAGGGTCCACTGCCGGTGGGAGGCGGCACTTGCGCCGCAGCTGGGCCGAGCGTGGTGGTGAGCTGGAATAGGAGTTGGGCCGAGAGATTCGCCCAAGGAGATTTCTGAGATTTTAATAGATTTTCTAATTTTAGAAAATACCAGAAATTCAAATAAGCAATAGAAAATAGCAAATGAACTCAGAAAAAATTCTAGAAAAATCTAGAAAATATAACTGAGCACAAAGAACCCAAATCAAAAAGTTTTGGCTATTGTTCATGTTGGGATTATTCACATTAAATGTTTTTTATTATAAAGTCCAGTATTAAGCTTTTGAATTAAATTCAAATAAAATCCAAATGGTGAATTTTCTTCCTACTAACTATTTAAAAGATTTTTAAACTCTGAAAATTGGGATGTTACAAAAGTCCCTAGTATTCATTCGTAAGATCAATACTAAACATCTGCTCAAACCTCAAAGAAATGAGGAATCGGGCCTTAATCCGTTCGGTAGTCTACCAATAAGCCCTACGCAAATACTAGGATCGTAAAGTCCAACCTCGCAGTCTTACTGTAGGTGACTTTGTATTGAAAAAGATTCAATCACAGTCTAATTAGAACAAACTTTCTCCTAAGTGGGAAGGTCCTTAAACAGTGGTTGAAGTCACACAGCTAGGCTTGGTACGACTAGCAATGGAAGATGGTAGAGTTTTTTTTAATTCATGGAATAATGATCAGCTACACAAGTTCTATGAGTAACCTCTTATATTCTCAATAAAGTTTATGCTTTCTCCAATCTTTATTGTCTTAAAATTTCCATTGAGCAATGCTTCGATAATTTTTCAATTACTTTTTAAACACTTGGTTTTCTTTACACTGGTCGAAGGAGGGAAACATCACTTAGTTGAAGTTTTTCCTCTATGTATGTGGTCCTGCCCACTAGAAGGAACTTCTTAGTGTCGATCTGTTCCTAACTCTGTCAATACAAAGAAACTAGATTCAACAAAATGTGGTCAAAATAATTCTAAAGCAAGCTCATTTTAATCATTAACTTAGTTTACATCTTCATTATATGAAGAATTTTCTAAGTGGGTTAAGCTTTCATAATTTGTTCGACTACTCTTAATACACTCGATTTGATTAACCTGGTCGGACGAAGTACCGCCACCTAGTTGAAGTCTTTCCTCTCTACACGTGGTCTTGTCCACTAGAAGGAACTTCATAGCGTCGAGCTGTTTCTAACTTTTGCTACTAGTACAAGAAAATCAAGTTCAATAAGAAAGGTTGGACGAATTTTTAAGCGTGCACGTTTTCCACTATTTACTTAGTTTATATAATTAAACTAAGTAAATAGTCAAGGGCTAGGATAGAGTTATAAATATGACTTCAATTATTAGTCTTAAAATTCAATTCTCATTTTTATTTTTTGTTTTATGAGTTACTAACTACTCGAAAAGACAATTTGAAGGAAAATGAAGATTCACATTCAAAAGTAAGAAATCATTTTTACAATGTAGTCCCTATTACAAACTACTTTGACGATGGAGATTCTATTTGCATCTCCTCTATGATCTTCTTGCCAACTGACTGCACTTCTTCGATCAGTTGTACTACCTTCGTTTTAGGGTAGTCGAAGTCAGCTTCGACTGGTTGAAGACTAAGACTGTCGTCATGAGCCTTAAGTTTTGCCTGAGCAAAACTTACTGCACTTTCGATCGCCTATCTTATCGAATCGACTTGATTGGTCTTCAGAGTCGTTATCAACTCTTGAAAAGTTCTAACTTGCTACCCAATAGTGCTCATATGGCCGATCATGGTGTTTTCAAGAGGAGTGACCTCCTTAGCACCGAGTCCACTGAGCACTTTGTTAAGGAGAGAGAAATGCTATCTTGAATGTTGATCTTCGTAGCCTTCATTTCCTCCTGACCGCGAGTCAAAATTTCCTGAAATCGTTTTATTTTGATTGCTTGCTCTGAAAATAGAGCACGACCAGTTAGAAAAATACTTCTTAAAGACTAGTAAATAAAATTGGTCGTAGGTAAAAAATTCTTACCTACTAAGCGAGAGTCAAGCTTCTTGACTTAGTCATCGTGGGAGGCAGCATCCTTTGCACACTGCTCATCCATGCATTTATGCTCTTATCTTTTTCTTTGGAGATATGGGTAAGCTCGTTGATCACCAAGATATTCAAATCGATCTAGGTTTGAAGCTTACCCATATCGACCTCTTTTTCTAAAAAAGAAAAAGAGTGAGAGAAAGAAAAGAAGGTTGTCGAAATGAGCAATGTTAAGTGAAATACTTACTGTTTATTTCATTCTGTAGCTTCGAAGCTGCAGAATTTGCCTCCTGAAGGTAGCAGGTCTTCCTTTTCATCATTTATTCTTTGTGCCTTTGCTTTTGCATAGTCGAGGGCATCAGCTAAGGATCTTTCGTTGCTTTTAGACCTACAAAGGTTAAAGTAGATATGAATACTGAATGAGTGGTCGAAACAAAAAAGAATACTCATGACAATAACATACCATCTCATTGCTTGTTCGCAAAGTTCAGCTTTCTGCTTTGTCAGTAACATCAGTTGCCTGTGATATTCACCAATAGTAGTAACTTGCTCAAGAGCTCTTTGAACAAATAAATACAGTGAGAAAAGGAAAAAAAACCCTAATACATAAATATTTGGTATCGAATACTTACATTGATGGCCGACCGAGCAAAATAGGCATACACCGTCTTGGAGTCCTACAGTTCAGAGAGCTCATCGACTTTGTCTCACCATATTCTTTGAAGACACTCGTCATCAAAGATATATCCCATGTTTGGAATATCCTTAGGGCAAGGTAGTCAGAGTCGGAATCCTAAGTTGGATCGATTTGCTTTCGGTAGGATCAAAATCGTAGTATCGAATCGTAGAATCGGCGATTCTACGGAATTATAAAAATACACATATTTAACATCTATACTATAAGTTTGTATGATTCTTATATGATTTACCACTTGCATATTCCTTAAAAGCAGCTAGACATACTCTAGAAATAAAAATAGCTCATCATTATCAAGCTCAAGATTGCTCATGCCATAATATAGATATTTGTATTAGCATTATCACACTGATACAATATTTTGCATGCTCCTTGTTTATTTATAGTTTCATTCTCAGAAATTAATATCAACAAATTTTGCTCTAAAACAAAATATCAGCAAAGCCTGACTTCTAAAAAAAATTGCAATTTTTTTTTTTGCCCTAAGTCTCTACGAGTAGGATCGATAGTGCGATTTGGATTGATAGGCTGTCGTGGGTTTGTAGAATCGTAAGACTCTAAGAGTAGGATCGCGATCTTAACTACCTTTCCTTAGGGTGTGGGACTCGGTCACAAGATCTAAATAAAGAGGATCCGACAGTCGGTGGTCCAAAGAATTCGAGGAAGAGGTCGAAAGAGTTTTCTTCTTCTTCTTCTTCTTTGTTGTTGATAGAAGATGTGACTCCAATTTGAGGACCCGGAGGAACATCCTCCACGATCTCCTTCACTCACGGTGGTGGAAGCTCCCTGCTCCAGCTTGACCGGCTGCTCCTGGTGATCGTAGGACCAAGTCACTTGTCTGATTATTGAGATTCTCAATAATTGACTTGATCGCCAGAGTGTCCAGATCTTCCACAGTCTTTGCCTCCTCCTCTACGACCACCTCGGTGGACGTGGCTAGCTCGGCGGCAGTAACCTCCTCCACCGCCACATCAGGGATAGTGGTCGAATCTTCAACTACCTCCGCTTCTATCTCTATAACCGCAAGAGAAACCAAAACTCCTATGGCTGTAGACAAAATAACAACGGGCCTCTCAACATAAGCATTCCCGAGGGCGGGAGAAGCAGGACTAAAACAACAAGAAAAGGGGAAGACATGTCAAACTGTGGAATTAAAAGTTAAATACAATTTCTAAACTTTTAATTTTACCCTCGAACTCAAGAGCTTTCTCTGCTCTTTGTTAATGCTTGAGTTTGCTCTGCATGAGTAAAGCAAAAGATAAATATATACAATTAGAAGAGATAGTATGATGGTTAAGTTTTCGACCGGTTACCTTGATTCTTCTTCTCGAAAGTCTCAATAACTTTCTTGTGTATTCAATCAACCAGTCCTTTGGTTGGTATTCTTCTTTAAGCTTAGTTATTGCGGCTTCTTTAGCCACCACTTTTTTAAAAAAATTCTCTAAATCTATCAAATATGATAAGGGGAGAATTAAATTAACTAAAGAGAAGCAAAATAGGCAAAACAGGAGGAGGAGTTAAGAGGAAAGTACATACTTTCTAATTCAGAGTTTTTCTTCTCCAAATTCTTTATTCGCTCAGTTAGTCCTCCGATCACCGTGAAATTCTCCACCATATGCTATAGAAATAGCAAACTCCTTTCAAATTCTTCATAAACTTTAAAGGAAAAGTTATGGAAGTGGTCGTGGAAGCTAACCTAAACCGCCTTGTCAGCATATTCGGAGTAAAGAGTCTCAAAACCTGTTAGGACTTCTTTTTTCTACACTTAGGAAGCTACTTTTCTCCACACTTAGAAAGCTACTTTTCTCCTTATTTTTCTTTTCATATCTTTTTGACCCCTTATACTGATCGGATATTGGGAATATCATCTAGTCGGAGTCTTTCCTTTCTAAGTGTGGATCTATACTCTTTAGAAGGAATATCCTAGTATCGGCTAAGCCTTCATTCTCGTTACCAAGATAAGAAATTAAAAGATATGATCAGAACGAATCTTTATTTCATAAAATCCAAATATTACAAAAGACCCTAGTTGCATTTCTTATACGACCTTTCTTCTGACTAATTGGTTCTTCGACTAGTTCTTCGAGGATTATCTTCAGAATGGTCGAGGTTGATCTCCAACAGAAGGAAGCCAAAAATATGTAACCTGGTAGGCACTTGTTCTGCATGTCTTTCCCATGATATAAACTTCAGTCTTGATCGGAAGTTACACATCATAGACAGTGAAGTGCTCACCTGTTATTTGTAAGCCATATTCACCTTGAAAACAAAATTCATAGACTAAATTGACTTTCTGGCCACCTTGAAGTTACATCCCATGGATTTATATCTTGCCATGGTTGTCGAAAAATCAATTTGTCTCATGACTTTTGTCTTACTAAAAGATACCAGGGCGATGTGAGCTTTGAGAGTGAAAATCTCATCTCTGTTTCTATGGAACAACTATAGTTCATCTACTCGAGTTTGAAGAGGTTTGGAGATAAGAGCTTACAAACAGAAGCATAACTGAGCAAGTTGCAGATTTTTGTGAATAGATTTTTTCCTCAAGATCTACCTTCCAGGGGTTATTTATAGCCTTCAGCTTGTGGTAGAGTTAAAGAAGTTAAGGGTGGAAGCCAAACAGGTAGAAAAACTCTTCGGTTCCCCAGTTTCTTAACTTTAAATGAATGTGGACTGCCTCACTTATTGCGCCATTAAACTAGGGTTTGCTTGATACGGCTTTCGTCGGGGAGGGTTCACATGAGCTAATTCATTTTAAAGTTCGAGGTTAGCTGACGAGGATTAAAACCTCTATGTATTATTTTAATACATAAATTAAAGACAGCATGACTTCGTGGTTGTAACCCCTAAGGCTAATGACCCTATGGTTGTAAGGACTCTAGAGGTTACATTATGGGTACCTTGGTCGGAGAAGTCCTGTACCAATTACCCGACTAAGTAACTGCTCGTAGAAGCAATGAATTAGCATTTGGACTTGATTCCAAGTATATACCTTCCATGTGATAAATGGAACATGTGACTAATTACTCCAAACCACACGACGTTACATGGCTCTAAGTCACTGACAATAACCTTCATGTGGTTATTGTCAGTCCCTGATATCAACTGTCGAACAGTTGGTGTTTCACCAACTGCCGCCTCGCTCCGACCAGTCGCGGCACTTTCAACAAGCGTCTCTTCAAGAAATAACCACCACTACTTCATCGACTACTTAAAGGAGACTATGAATGGTAGAAAAATGGATCACATTCCATCATATTGAAGTGCCATAATCGGCATTAGATTCATGTTTTAAGTCTGATTCAAGAGCATAGCAAGCAATACACTATGTGTACTTAGAGTTAGTCCATTGCCTTGTCAAGGATTCCCCCTGTAATAGCTAGTTCACATCAATAAATAGTAGTCTTATTCTCTCCTAAGAAGTCTTTGCCATTTTCCTCGATTTTATTTCGTAAGATCAGCAACTCGATCGTCAACAAAGAGGCTCTCGGAATCCGAACATAGACAGACTCAGTTTCTTACTGTTGCCTGGTTCCTTTGTGATGCGCTACCCGGCTACTCCATCCCTTCTTAGACGTGCACCGACGTGGGGAGAGTAGTGTCTCCAAAGCCAGCGTCCCTCGCGATCCTGCACGGGTTGGGACGAATCAGGTTTTTGGGAAGCGTTCGTGCGACTGCTCACGGCTTCCTCCTCTGGGCGTCGTCTTCTTCGGATCAAACTCTAGCACGACCTTCGTAAGAGTGATTCTCTGTAAATCACGATGATAACATTTCATACGACTAGGCTTTGTTTCTTAGATATTTATTATATGATGATGTTGATACCTACTACTGTTAGTAGCATACTTATTCTAGGTTTTGCCTTGTTAGTGCATATATATGATATAGGTATATTTGAGTTGATGATCATGATACTGTTCATAGTTCCAAATATGCCTAGTATATATAATACTATCGATTCCATTATTGTTTTAGAAATTATAGTAATCACAAAAGTGTGCATATACCTAACACTTACCAGTAGAATCAGTAGTACTAATTGGCACGAGATCTCAAATCTTGGCATCTGTAAACTCCACAAGACCCTGCAAGTTGTGGCTGCGTTGGTCACCGTCTATATATGCCACCACACAATGTGCTGAGACTGGAGAGCTCAGAAAAGAGGCGAGTGTGTTGAGACTTGAGACCTGGAAAGTTTCTGTTCGACATGTACACCATGAGAGATTTCTTAGGTTTCTTTCTCGGAGCAGCGATCACCGCAGCCTGTATCGTGCTGCTGCCGCCGCCTTCTCCATGCTCGTGCGGTGTCGTGCCGGCAGGTCAAGAACTTGCCTTGGGCAATGGAACCCAATCAGATTCCAGCATGAAGAAGGTCGACATGGTACATTCATGACATTTTTTCTCTCTCTTCATTTCCTTTTTGGTTGTGCTCTGCCTTGCGTTGCGTGTATTGGCTTGCATGTCTGAACAGTACATATTTGAGATGCAGGTTGCGACTGCACCAAAGACAATGCCGAGCTGCTGAGGACCGCAGCCATGGAGGACAAGACCATCATAATGACCTTCACAAACGAGGCATGGACGGCGCCCGGCTCGCTCCTCGACCTCTTCCTGGAGAGCTTCCGCATAGGCGTGAAGACGGAGCCCCTGCTGAAGCACCTGGTCATCGTCGCCGTCGACGCCAAGGCGTTCGAGCGGTGCCAGCACGTGCACCCGCTCTGCTACTCGCTCGCCGTCGACGGAGGCGGCGTCAATTTCATGGCGGAGAAGTCGTACATGACCAAGGACTACCTAGACATGATGTGGGTCAGGAACAAGTTCCAGTCCAGGATCCTGGAGCTGGGCTACAGCTTCGTCTTCACGGACGTGGACATCGTCTGGTTCCGGAACGCGCTGCTGCGTATCCCGGTGGGCGCGGACATCGCCATGTCGTGCGACTGGTTCTACGGCGACAACCCGTACGACCTGAACAAGACGGCCAACGGTGGGTTCCTGTACGCGAAGCCGAGCGCGCGGACGGTCGCCTTCTTCGCGGACTGGTACGAGGCGAGGACGCGGTACCCGGGCACGCACGACCAGTACGTGTTCGACCAGGTGAAGCACGAACTGTCGGCCCGGCACGGCGTGACGGTGCAGTTCGTCGACACGACTTACCTGGGCGGCTTCTGCCAGCCCAGGAAGGATTTCTACAAGGTGTGCACGTTCCACGGCAACTGCCTCATCGGGCTGCAGACGAAGCTGGAGAAGCTCAACGGTGTCCTCGACGAGTGGAAGCAGTTCAAGGCCAAGGAAGCGCTGCTGGGCAGCAACAGCACTGCACTTACAAATTGATCGATCATGTAATCGTGTTGCAGCAAGTTGTTGTTTTTTACTTAGCGTTTTCGTTTTGTTTACATGGATCTCGATCCCATCCATATAAAAAGCTAATTCTCCGGCCAAAACGGCAAAACCCGAAGGCTTGCGCCGCGGTTCGTGCCAATATAAGCGCCGCGTGGGCGGTGGCCTCAGGACGAACCAATGTCCGTTGCTAGGGCCTAGGTGGCTCAAATCGCGTGTGCAGCGGCCGAATGCCTGGCGCTAGACAGACTCGCGCCCGCTGGGCTAGGCCGCGGTTGTACGTACGTATTACATTAGTCCTGTTAAGAAACCGGGCTCATGACTAGGAGTCCTGGTCCAGGTGTGTACTTCATCCATCTGTAGCCTATATATAGGAGAAGTGACTCTCAACTATTGTACACAATCATTGAGAAGAGCAATAAAGAGAAGTCTGCAGTTCCCTCATATATCTGTGTTCATCTCTTATTCTGTTCTTGTGTTCTTGCATCGTTCTTACGATTCTGAATTTGTCTACGAGATAATCGCTTGGACTGGACTCGCCAGCGACGGTTCGTCAACACGTTATCAACACGATCGACTCTCCTCGCATCGGAAAGGTAATCGTCGATGAACGACACCCGTAGATTGAATCTTTTTTTTTTCTAGATCGCTTTCAATTCAGCAATTGTTACTTTCTAGATTATTTTCTACAGTGCAAATTCACTCTGATCTACCGCAAGCCGACTTGAAGTCGCCAGCCAAACTGATCGGTAGATCGCATGAAAGAGAGGATATTGATTGCACTGTAGATTGTTGCATGAATAATAAACCGTATACATCGCATGAAAAGTAAACTCGAAAAATTGCATGCCGCCAGCATGCGCCGTGCGACGCTGATGAACCCGAAGGTCCTATTGTTGGCTCGATCTTTCGATGAGAACGATAAGTCCGGTAGGTGTCACTCAACTCTCACGATCCTGGCTACGAACACGCAAGGCTCGAAATCACGCAATCGCTGAACTGATTGACAAGTCGTTATCAACCGTGCACGAATACCCGGTTGACCTGACCACGAAGGTCGATTCCTGCATACACCGAAGAAGCACGCAAGAACAAGATAATAAGCAATCTGAAATTGCAAATAAGATTGAAATATTTAATTGAGTTGAGATTCTGAAGCGGTATTATGGTTGGTCTAGTCGACACAAGCCAATACACGAAGTTGCTATGAAGCTAACTTTTAACTAAACAAAATCTAAGAAAACTAGAGGGGGTATAGCCTCCTTAAATAGGGAACGAGGAGCCACAAATCTAAAAGAACTAGTGGAGAGAGACTAAATTTGTGGGTTACTGTTCATGCGAACAGTAACCACGCCTCTGGGTGGGCCACCGGCATATGGGCCAAGTTGAGTTCGATTACAAGGCCTAGATTGGCCCAAACAAGTGATATGACGCCTTCTTTAGATGATTGCGATAAGTTCAGAAGGAATTTGAAGATGAGGTCGGATCCGTTGGAAAGAGGACGAAATAAGCTTTCAATCAAGTACTCATGGACCTCCAACAAACTCTGTATGTAAAAGTTATGCACGTTTGAAGTTGGTGATGTCAGGCTGATTCGAACTGATCTGACCAAAATGTATCCAGCTTGGCACATGCAGTAGCACCATGGCTTGTAGACATAGTACCATGGCATGTAGACGTAGTACCATAGCATATAGACGTAGCTCGATCCAATTGGGTAATATGGTCTTGCATTAGCCGAAAGTTTTATTGGCGAAGATGTTGTTGAAGTAGATGATGCAGTGCAGCAGGTCGAAGCAGTGGTTGCATCCTTAGGTTTGATGTCCTCATCAGACGTTGGCCCAAAGCTATGCAACCGCCGCACAGGAGCGCCGCCTCCGGCCCGAAGCCGCTCCGCGTCGCCACCCAGGTCGCCGGCCGCCACACGCCATGTCTTGACCGTCGGCTCTACACGGCCACGCCGCCGACCGCACAGCACGACCGCACCCGCATGTGCCGCCAACCCCGCGCCCGTATGCGCCCTGCACAGGTTCCACACCAAACTCAGGCCGCCCGAAGTCGCATCGGCTCAGTACCGCCAGCCCGCAGCTGCCTCGGCTCTCGACCGCCACGGCACCAACCGAAGCCGCTAGCGCACGTGTGTATGGCGGCCTCCTCGCCTCCGCACGGTGCACCAAGCCGCGGGCGCGCCGCACTGCCATGGTCCCGTGCGAAGCCCGCTGCCCCGAAGTGTGCCTCCCCTCCTCTAGTCGGCCGCCGCCTCTGCCCGCACGTGGAGCTGGCACTACCGCGCCGCAGCACGGCGCAGCTCCCCACCTTGGTCGCCTCGCCGCACGAGGCTGTCGTCACCATCCACGCCGGCTCGGCCCCAGCACGCAGCCGGCACCGCCGCTCCCCGCCTTCACCGCCTCGCCGCACGAGGCCGCCACCTCCGCCGCTCGAAGCGGCGTCCCGCGCCGGCCACCGCCCGCATGCGGCTCCATCCCCTCCCGGGTGCTCGCGTCGGGCCCCTCTCGCGCGTTTTTCCGGCTCCCATGGCCGCCGCTCCTAGCACAAGGCGTCGCCGCCTCCAAGTATCGGGGTAGGGGAAACCCTACCCCCACCCCTGCTCCACTTTAAAAAGGCCGAATGGGCCTTCTACTTTGTTGCATGTCCCTGTCGGAAAACATAAGCGGGCCAGAAGCCCAAGAGCGGCCCACACACTAAGAAAAAAAAAGGGGGGGAAGGGGAGGTCCGGTCACAAAAGGGGGGGAGAAATTTGCGAAATAACCTCTCGTGATTCTAAAAATTACGAGGGTAATTGCGCAAGTGAGGAATTTTTGCAGAAAGGCCCTCGAAATTGCTAAAATTTATGTGCAATTTTTTCTCTGTACTGAAATTTTGCGTGTTAACCTCTGAAAATTGCAGTATTCTCCAAAAATCATTTTTCTAGCAGAAAAGAGCCTCGGGAATCCAAATTTTTGCTTATTTTAAACTTTTGAAGCATGTTTAACTTGGTTATTGTTATTTCTATGCAATTTATTTACTGTTTTTTATTATCTGTGATTGTTTATATTGTTTTTAATCATTGAAAATAGCAGTAAATCATGAAAAATACGTAGAAAATACGGGAATATTATGAGAATTCTTGCAACCATTTTATGCACATTATCAACAGTAATCTTATGCACCTCTTGCATAAATATGCAGATGACTAGAATTACGAACTGAGAGTTCGAGGAGCTGGCCTAGCATGACTTCATGTATCAGCAACCAACCATTCCTTGATGTCAAGTCATCTAAGTTCTATGGTGACTTGACATCAAGGAATGGTTAGTTGCTGATACATAAAGCCACTTCCCAGTCAAAGAGTACCTGCGCGTCCACGTCACTTTCTGAACATAGCGACGTCCAATTACCTATCGACAACATCCAGGTAATTGGATGTCTTGACGCTCTCTTGACAGCCATGCTTCTTAAACTTGTATGGGCTCGATAAAGTTACACGTGGTTGCTGTCTTATCCTCCTCATGCTGCGTGGACGAACCCCCGAAAGTGGCTAAGGGACTACGAACATATATATATATATATATATATGATGTCGGTTTTAAAGGCACAAACAGCAACTGTTTAGAGACTTTATAGAGAAAAGTCATCACAGACGGTTCCAGCTACAAACCGTCTATAGAGAAAAGTCATCACAGATGGTTTTAGCTACAAAGCGTCTATAGAGAAAAGTCATTACAGACGATTTCAGCTACAAACCGTTTATACAGAAAAGTCATCACATGCGGTTTCATATACATACCGTCTGTGATAGTCAACTATCACTGACGGTTCTGAGTTAATAACCGTCTGTGATAGTCTGCATCACAGACGGTTCAAAAATCATCTGTAATGACTTCATGTCACTACTGACCCATAAACTCAGATAGCTCACAAAATCGTCTGTGATGACGTTTTTGAACCGTCTGTGAAGACCTTTTCTGTAGTAGTGAATAACACATGCTCGATTGGATTATTGGGTCGCATACCACTCCATAACAGTCGCTAGCAACCCGTTAACATAATACATAACATACCAGGCAAAGATAATTAGAATTAACATGCAATCCCCGTGTACAATGTTGTTGTACCACATAATTGCGTTTGACCCGGGCAACCACTCCCGTAATCGTCGGTGTTGATTAAACTTTGTACTACATACTTGTTTCTTAAATTCTTCATACCACATACTACATACCACATACTCCTGGGAACCACTAGGAGTATCTCCGAAAAATACTTCATACTACATACTTGGTTCTTAAAAAAGAACCAGTATGTATTCTAATCTCAAATAAAATTAGAGTCATCAATCACCGTATGGAACAAGAAAGAATCAATCACTGTATGGAACAGGAAAGAGTCATCACCAAAATCACGAAAAAAAAGCAAGCTCTTGGTCGGTCACAGAATTTGTTAGCCAAAAAAAAAAAAACCCGGATAGTTAGCTAGGATTAAACATGAGAAAGGTATTGGTTTGGAACTCTCTCCTATCCGTTATTTTTAGGCCCGTTAGGCTCGGAAATATACGGATCTCATCGAGGATTAAAGGGTGGATGAAGAGGAAGTAACTACACCTGAGAGTAGATAGTATTTTTCCTATGTATATACACACACACACACACACACACACGGTAGCGCTATTCAGCGCTTGCTCGCTAAATAGCTATTCTGCGTGTGGGACGCAGCCTGGGCCGCGCTGCGCGTGGCCTGGCAGCTCACGCTTCTCCTGCGCTCGAGATCGACAGTAAAACCCTCACGCGCGCGTCCAAAATGGTAGTAAACCCTCATGCGCGTGTCAAAACGATAGTAAAAACCTCACGCGCGCCAATGCCCCGCCTCCCGCTCGAGATCGGCAGTAAAACCTGCGCGCACGCATCCAAAATGACAGTAAAACTCTCATGTGCGCGTCATAAACGGCAGTAAAAAACCTCGCACATGCCAGCGCCCCACCTCCCGCTCTAGATCGGCAGTAAAACCTGCACACGCGCATCGAATAAAGCCATAAACAAATATTGCTCGATAAAAATGATCATGCGTCACCGTGTGCCATTATATAAACTGTTTTTCTGCCATTACGATGAGGAAGAGAGTTTTGTAAAATTCAGTATGCTGGTTTTCCCGTGGAAAAATGACGTTATAAACTGTTTTACTGATCTAGTAAAATGTTATCATTTACCATATGTAATATCTGCTATTACTTCAAAAAGACATGTCGTGTTATTGCTTAATTTTGATTTTGAATCCTAAAAGTTCAGAATTTGATTGTGACAAATTAAAGCAAATGATAAAAAAAGAGCGCAACAACAAAGATTTATTTCCCTTGGTAATCTAAGATGGACATTGTTTTATACAGGAAACAGATTACTGGAATTGATGGTAATATGGTTCCCAAGATAATCTTGGTTTTTTTTGTTTCAGATTACTGGTTATTTTAGAAAATAAGGTAATCTCATAGGATTACTGAATGATAATTCAGGGACAGTGCATGGTTAAGGCAAAACTGGGCCGTGGACAGTGTATGGTGTTTCATCAAGAAAATTCTTTCTTCACCACTCTATACTTTCATTTGCTCTTATGTTACTTCAATTTTGTTCCTTTTCAATACAGGCGATCAGAGTGACCTTCATGTCATCATCTTTGATGAAATTGATGCTATCTGCAAGGTAAAGTCCTTGCTCCCTTTGCTTCGCATCGTTATGTTTTTGAGCTTTCTCAGGACTTCTGAGGAAGAGGTGTAGCTTTCCTGTCAGTGTGGATATCTTAGCCCTGCGTTGAAGTTTTACCAATTTTGATGGCAATAAGAAGCTTCAGAGAATGCTACTAACATTTTGGGTGCATGTACTTAACACTTGAAATTTGAATAGTTAAATGTGCATCATTGGAGAAGATTTTATAAGATCCATATCATAGAAATTGATGTCATGCCATTAGTAGTTCGTGACTGATCGAGTTAGAAGATCACTTTTTGATGATTGCTTTACAATTTGTTGTAATTTTAGCTATGTTTTCTTCTGGCCTTAGCTTTGACCTAGTCTCTTTTGTGGTAATGACATCCTCCTGCTCTTGCTCACGGTTGCATGGCGTGGATGACTACATCGGTAAAAGTAAAAAGATCCTAGTGGCAATGTCAAAGAGGATGGACGGGAACAAGTGGATTGTTAGGGGCATTATTGCGACACTTGTTCTAGCTATCCTTTTCATATTGTACTTCAAGCTTTCTTCCCCTAAGATACTTCAAATGCACCTCAACAATTGGTGTACCAAGCATTCACTTCGTGAACTACTTGGAACTATTATATGTATCATGCCTTATACCTAGCTTTTCGAATTTGAACTTGAATATGTTATGGATGTCTGATCTATATATGAATGTTGTATTGTGAGCTCAAACATTATGTCAATCTTGTCAAATCTATATATGTAATGATTTGTGGTTAATTGGTGGTATTTTTCTTGTTGTGGAATGTACGGTCTGTTTGATTGCTGAGTTTCCTGTCAGCGTGGTTCAAAATGAAACGCATTGTACGTACAAAATTGGTGTATATGATGTTCAGGTATTTCCCGAGTGTCCTTGATTGACATACACTCAGGAACAACCGACTATTCCCGAGTGTTCTTGGTTGACATACACTTGGGAAAGGATTGTCACTTGGCTAGCTTTCCCGAGTGTTACACTCGAGCCAATTTTCAGGACACATCATGAAAGGAATTGTTCCGAGTGACAATTTCTCAACTTTCCCAAGTGCCAACAGTCGGTAAAGTACCCCGTTACGGTGGCTGAACCCATTGTGCTAACTATTTTCCCGAGTGTTGGATGTTTCCGAGTGTAAATCCGAATACACGATGAAGTTATTTCTCATAAGTGTAACTCTTGGGAAACCATTTTTTACCCGATGAAATGATCCCGAGTGTTTTTTCCGACGGCCGACCTTCGGGAATGACTATCCCGAGTGTTTTTGGTATTTTCCCGAGTGTTTCGAGCACTTGGGAAATTAACGCTTTCTGGTAGTGCACGTAATCACGCTGGAAACACACGCACGTGAGAATGCCTTGGAAAGAATCAACACACGCACGGGAAGCCGACAGAGAGATTTTTTTTTGTGCTGCATGCAACACATGCAGCTTTCTATTTTTTTTCTCTTCTATTGCTTCAATCAAAACATATCTGATTACACGTTATTTGAAAGACTACGTAACTTGCTAATTAAGCTAAAAATAAACATGAAAAGCCTAACAAAGGAAACAAATTAATTTTGATCTTATGCTGATTGCATCAGGATCTTAACGTCCTATTACTTGACAAGTTTAGATTAGTTTCCAACAGCTCTTATTAGTAGAATCAGTAATACTAATTGGCACGGGATCTAACTCTTGGCATCTGTAAACTCCACAAGACCCTGCAAGTTGTGGCTGCGTTGGTCACCGTCTATATATGCCACCACACAATGTGCTGAGACTGGAGAGCTCAGAAAAGAGGCGAGTGTGTTGAGACTTGAGACCTTGAAAGTTTCTGTTCGACATGTACACCATGAGAGATTTCTTAGGTTTCTTTCTCGGAGCAGCGATCACCGCAGCCTGTATCGTGCTGCTGCCGCCGCCTTCTCCATGCTCGTGCGGTGTCGTGCCGGCAGGTCAAGAACTTGCCTTGGGCAATGGAACCCAATCAGATTCCAGCATGAAGAAGGTCGACATGGTACATTCATGACATTTTTTCTCTCTCTTCATTTCCTTTTTGGTTGTGCTCTGCCTTGCGTTGCGTGTATTGGCTTGCATGTCTGAACAGTACATATTTGAGATGCAGGTTGCGACTGCACCAAAAGACAACCTTGCCGAGCTGCTGAGGACCGCAGCCATGGAGGACAAGACCATCATAATGACCTTCACAAACGAGGCATGGACGGCGCCCGGCTCGCTCCTCGACCTCTTCCTGGAGAGCTTCCGCATAGGCGTGAAGACGGAGCCCCTGCTGAAGCACCTGGTCATCGTCGCCGTCGACGCCAAGGCGTTCGAGCGGTGCCAGCACGTGCACCCGCTCTGCTACTCGCTCGCCGTCGACGGAGGCGGCGTCAATTTCATGGCGGAGAAGTCGTACATGACCAAGGACTACCTAGACATGATGTGGGTCAGGAACAAGTTCCAGTCCAGGATCCTGGAGCTGGGCTACAGCTTCGTCTTCACGGACGTGGACATCGTCTGGTTCCGGAACGCGCTGCTGCGTATCCCGGTGGGCGCGGACATCGCCATGTCGTGCGACTGGTTCTACGGCGACAACCCGTACGACCTGAACAAGACGGCCAACGGTGGGTTCCTGTACGCGAAGCCGAGCGCGCGGACGGTCGCCTTCTTCGCGGACTGGTACGAGGCGAGGACGCGGTACCCGGGCACGCACGACCAGTACGTGTTCGACCAGGTGAAGCACGAACTGTCGGCCCGGCACGGCGTGACGGTGCAGTTCGTCGACACGACTTACCTGGGCGGCTTCTGCCAGCCCAGGAAGGATTTCTACAAGGTGTGCACGTTCCACGGCAACTGCCTCATCGGGCTGCAGACGAAGCTGGAGAAGCTCAACGGTGTCCTCGACGAGTGGAAGCAGTTCAAGGCCAAGGAAGCGCTGCTGGGCAGCAACAGCACTGCACTTACAAATTGATCGATCATGTAATCGTGTTGCAGCAAGTTGTTGTTTTTTACTTAGCGTCCATATAAAAAGCTAATTCTCCGGCCAAAACGGCAAAACCCGGAGGCTTGCGCCGGTTCGTGCCAAATCGCGCGTGCAGCGGCCGCACGCCTGGCGCTAGACAGACTCGCGCCCGCGCGCAGGTTGATCGGGCGCTCCACTGGCAGGGCTAGGCCGTGGTTGTACGTACGTATTGCATTCGTCCAATGGTACCCCAAGCACCGTTGCACGCCTGCCGGCAGAGGGCTCAGGAGGGAATGCCGTGGCGGGTCACGTCCAAGTCCCAACAACAAGCCGGAGGCCAAAAAATTCTCTGATATGATTGAAATACCGTGCCAACCTTGGTTTTTAATTTATCTGTGAAGGCTACAACCTATATCAATAACTTGTCCGCCCCTTTTCGATCCTGTGACCAAAAACAGAAGGTAAACGCAGCGCGCATGACCGATCTCGTGAGCACTTAGGAAACCGTTCCGTGGCTCTGAGCACACCCCTGTGTTGTTCTATGATGATTGATGGATCATGGCCTCGTACACTCATCTCGTGGCCTCTCCCTGAGTCTCACCAATCACCTCCTAAGCAGGGTTATGTGTGTGCAGTGGCGAATCTAGGACAAAAAATGAGGATGGGCTGAAAGAGTTGAAGTCTCGAATGACTAAACTAATTTGCAACGAACGTAGTTTTATATTCTTGTCAATCAAATTCATAGTTTCATACATGAATAAAAGCAAAGCAAAAAAAGAGAGATACAATGGAGATACCTCGCTAATGGAAAGTGTATCCCCAAAACATGTAAATATGGTTCCAGTATGTAACAATATGTACATCAAATTTAGAAAAATTAGTGATACAATAGCAAATTGTACTTAAATGATCATGAATATTCAAAATAAAAAACCATACCATTAAAACGCTAGCTTGAATCACGACTTTCGCGAGGCAAATTCATTCTACGATTTTTCATGCCTTGAAAGGATTTTATGATTGCATCATCATCAATGGATCTAAATATGTCTCGCTCGGTGTAGCACACCATCAAATCATTCAATCACTCATTCGATACCTTGTTGCACAAATCTGCTTTGATAATATTCATTGCCGAAAATATTCTCTCAAAGCAAATATTGTTGCCACTGAAAGGATCAATATCAGTTCAATGAGGCGATATACCAATGGAAAAGTTCTATCTTTTTTTGTTTCAACCATCAATTGAGCAAGTTTTGAAATATCAGGACATCCATAAAATTTCTCACTTCTTCTAATGTTGAGAATGAAGGTTTGAAGCTGATTTCTTAACAAGAATCGATCAGCCATCGTGAAATCATCAGCATATATCTCAGCAAGTTGAATAAGCTTGTCAACATTAAATTTAGAGAATGAGTCGCTTGGATCAAGACAAGACATACATACCAATAACTCCAAGAAAACTTCATTGAAGCGATGATTCATCTCATTTATAGTTGCATCAAGAGCAGTATTGAAAATATCAACTTTGTAATAATGATATTGAGTCACTGTATGCTTCCGACGTACAGATTTACTCATAGCTCCAATGACATAATTCATATTTAGCACACCAATCCCATATGCCCCACAAAAGCTTTTGACTTGGTCGAACAATGGCTCCCACCCATTATCCCTCATATCTTGTAAGCGTTCTTTCACATCCTGTATCAAGCCCATAGCTTCAACAATGTCTTGATGCTTCCTTTGTAAAGCAAGTGATAGCTCATTTGTTATGCTCAACAATGCTATCAAAAAATTGAACACAAATTGAAAGGATTCCATATTTTTCATCAAACCTGCTGATGCACCGTGACTTGTGTTTTGACAAGCATCTTCACTTATAAGTTCTAGCACATCCACAACTGCCTCCCACATTTGGTATATACGAAGCAAGGTTTTGAGATGTGATCCCACCGAGTATCTGCAGGTCTCGCTATGCCAGATTCCTGATGCAGCCCTCTCCCAGCAGATGTCGAACCATTCTCTAACTTCTCCAACAGGATATCATGATGCTTTTCAATCAACGCATCTTTTCTCTTGCAAGATGCACTAACAGCCGTAACTATCAGGGGGACATAGTTAAAGAAATCATAAATAACTCTGCTACAACTTGCAACCGTGACAACCACCAATTGTAATTGGTGGGCGAAACAATGGACGTAAAAAGCATTTGGATTCTCATCCCGAATAAGTTTTTGCAAGCCATTAAATTCTCTTATCATATTTGAAGCTCCATCATAGCCCTGTCCACGAAGCCTAGAAATAGATAAACCATGATGATCAAGCAAACCAACCAAAGCATCATTCAATGCCGCAGATGTACAACTTGTGATATGCTTAATGGCAAGAAACCTTTCCATGGCATTCCCTTTATTGTTCACAAACCTACATGCCATAAATTTTGCAAAGTTAAAACAATAGTACAATACAAAAATGTAAAAAATGTATGACTAAAACAAAGATGTACAACATTCCTCACAATCACCGCCATTTGCTCCTTTACTGATACATCTCGAGACTCATCAATAAGCACTGCGAAATTCCTATATCCAATCTCACATTTAATCACTTCCGTGACCTCTTGTGCACAAGCTTTGAAAAGCTCTTTTTGATTATCTGCACAAGTCATAACTGCATGCCCGGGAGCTGTATCAAATGCATACTTCACTTCCTCCTTCTTATCCTTGTACTAATCCAACAACTCTTTGAAATTACCTTTGTTGATGGAAGTGGAGGATTCGTCATGTCCACGAAAAGCTTCACCTTGCGCTATGAGATACCTTGCACAATCTAAAGATGCAGTCAAACGAATTTTGTATGCAATTTCGGCCTCCTTACTGTATGTGCTCATTTTACTAGATACACTTGACCGTTGATTCTTGAAGTCATCACACTCACCCCTTGCGATGTTGTGGAAACTATTTGGACCACCAACATGTTTATTGAAAACATCTATAGCCGTCTTCCAACGAGAGAACCCAACTTTTGTAAATACATCATTACCAAATGTGTTGGGTTGTGATTGTTTCTTGAAAAGAAAACAATAGAAGCACAAAGCGGCATCCTTTTTCACACTATATTCTAACCAATCAAACTTACTAAACCATGATTCTTGAAAGGATCTCCACACTTTGCCATCCAATGTCTTCGGAAAGGCATGCCCAATTGCTCGAGTTGGACCATTCAACAAATATGTCATCCTCACTTCATCTCTAATTTCATTTGGAAAATCTTCTATTGGTAAGCGATGCGTCGGATCGACAATAATTTCATCCGGATTAAATTCTAGTCGATGCTTCTTTGGTTGAGTTGCGCTCTCATCGGTTGGGGGAGTGCTACTTGAATTGTTTGTAAAATAATCACGCAAAGTTCATTTCTCCGTAATTGCAAACCTATGGATAATGAATAAATGGCTAATTGAGTATATATATACTATATTACCACACTATATTAAACTTACTAACAATTAACAAATAACAAATGAGTAATTGATTAATGAGTTAATGACTAAGTGACTAACTAGTATATACCAGTGGCAGCATACTAACAATTAACAAATAACAAATGGGTAATTGATTAATGAGTTAATGACTAAGTCTAAGTGACTAACTAGTAGTAACTACTAACTAGTATATACCAGTGGCAGTAGTGAGCAGTCAAAAGAAACCACTTGAAGTCTTGAGCACTAGCAGTGGCCGAGTGGCGCAACCCCAGCCCCAGACCCAGATCCAGCTGAGGCGCTGAGCTGAGTCGTCTCCTACTCTCCTCCGACCTCCGGCTCGCCCGCCCGCCGCCGCGCCGCCTCCTCGGCTCCGCGGCGGCGCGTTCCTCCTCCTCCGGCCCGGCCGCCTCTCCGCTCCTCCTCCTCGGCGCAACGGCCGACGGTGTCGGCCCGCACCCGCGTCCGCCCCTCGCCTCCTCCGGGCTCCGGCACAGCCGACCCTCCTCCTCATCCGGCTCCGGCCTCGGCAGCTCGGCCTCCTCCGTAGACTGCAGGTCTGCAGCCGGCAGCTCCGCAGCCTCCGCTCCTCCTCCTCGGCGCGACTGCCGACGGCGTCGGCCCGCGCCCGCCCCTCGCCTCCTCCGGCCGGCCCTCCTCCTCCTCCGGCTTCGGGCTCCGGCTGGACCGGCGGCGCTCCATGTGGCTACTGGCTACCCCTCTCAGGTGCTCGATTTGTCGATTGGGGATGGGGATTTGGGGTTGGCCGGTTGGAGAATTGATTGAGGATTTGAGATTTGGGGAATTTTGAACAGGGAACGTGTGAGTGTCGACTGCCTTGTGGGACCGGTGCGGTGGGGAACGTGGGTTGGGCCTGGCCGCTGGGCTTCGCTGCTTCGGGCCTCCACTCTAGCGAGCATCTTCTTCTTCCTTGGACTCTTGGCCATCCTCTTCTTCTCGACTCAAAGACACGCATGACCATGGCACCACTCCGTGGAGGTTGAACCGCTGTGGGGTCCGCCGGCGGTGGAGGGTGGGCTTCAGCCTGATGAAGCCCACCCGGTGGATTCGCCACTGTGTGTGTGCACACGGTAGCGTTATTCAGCTCTCTCTCTCTCTCTCTCTCTCTCTCTCTCTCTCTATATATATATATATATATATATATATATATATATATATATATATATATATATATATATATATATATATGGTATGATGGTATGATATTCTTGTACTCCATTTATCATATACCACTTAAATCGTATAATAATACATCATTATCAATTTTAGTATACTTCAATAATGATTATAATATACCTTAAAGTGAGCTTCATGAAATTTTTATTAAAATCCACTTTCTATACTAAAATTCGTGTATATACTTCTTTTATATATGAAAAAAAAGATATATAACAAAAATAAAGAGTTTCAATAAAAAAATCAATCAAATCGCATTGAAAGATCTTATAATTGGTTTAAGTATACTGAAAGTGATAAAGAAGCATAATATGATCATTTAAGTGATATATTAAAAGTGAGAGAATGTACTCCTGGGAGTATAGATACACATATATACACACGCACGATCGCGCTGAATAGCTATTATGTGTGTGGAACACAGCCTGGACTGCACTACGTGCGGCATGGCAACCCACGTTTATAATTGCTTTGGTGTGTTTACTCGCATACAAAGTTTGATTGTGCACGCATAGGCGTTGGTTACAGCTGCACCTTGACTTCCTCGCATTTAAGATGGACCGCCAACCACTGCATTTGTGTGAGAAACGCGTTTCACTCGGGATGACAGGGACATATACCGCCCGTCGACATTTTGGGCTCGATTGATGCTGTTTCACGATAGCAAAATAGCTCCTATAAATAAATTGATAAAAATACATCATATCGGTAAATGACATATATCATTTACCACGTCTCTACCATCCGGATCTCTCCTATCACATCCCCACCGTCCGGATTCCTACCTGTCGCGTCCCCACCGTGCGGCAAGTAGGATCCTAGCGGTGGGGGCACGACGGTGGGTTCGGGCGGTGGAAGGTCACCACATGGTGGACACACGGAACTTGTTCTATTTTTGTCAATTCACTTGTGGAAAAGACTAATTTTCTTGTTCATCTGCAAATAGTGTCATTTTAGCCCCCATAACCCCAGCCCATCTTCCCGTACGTACTGGGCATGCTTAGCTAGCGCTCGAATTTCAACAGCAAACCTCGCAAAATTTGTTAGCGGTATGACCTCCTTCTAGACCGAACAACAAATTCAATTAGGGAACACCAACGCGTTGATTTAGAAGTCGGGACGGATAAAACCAGGTTACGTACTTTCGCCTCTTAGAACCAAAGGTGATTTAACCACTCGAAAAGCCCTCATAAGGAATAGTGACATGTTCTAAGGGCATATACAGTGGGATGACATCAGCAGTCTATTATCTTTGCCACGTAAGATTTTTAGTGATGTGAACGAGAGAGAACAAAGAGAGAGAATGAAGCTGTCTGGCATGCAACAGACAGTCTATAAGGCCTTTATAAACTACTGTTTTGCTGTTGTATCTATACCATCTGTAATCCACAAGTTTTATGGCCTTATTTCATAGAGAACATATATAAACAACTTAGAGATAATTCATTGTATGAGTTGTGTTTAATTTTATCTGTAGATAACATAAAAAGTACTATAAACAATCACTGGCTATACCACTATAAATACCCTAAAATCCTTCTACTAAGTGCTTACAGACTCTGCTTGCTAGCTGAGCCGTTGGCTAATTTCGTTGGAGCTAACCGTGCCTACTAGATTCCAAAAGCTAACAAAGCATTGAACGTTTCACGGTAGAAACACGGTACTAGGGGCGGCTAAGTTGTGGACGTTTATGGACGCGGTGCCGACGTCTTTTAGGGCTTGTTTGGATTCTAGGGGAAAGAAACCCAGGGAATATTTCCCCTAAGGGGGATTTTGAAGGCACATGGAATCCCTCTCAACTTAAGGGAAAATTTTTCCGTCCGGGAACAAAATCCCTGTTGCCGTTTGGGAACAACAGGGATAAAAATCCCGACTATAAAAAAAATTTCAAAAATTTCAAAAAAAATGTAAAATTCAGAAACAACATAATTGTTTCCAGCATCCAGAAACAATTAGTTTCCAACATTTTTTTCAGCATTGAAGAAGTGATGTTTAATTAGTTTCCAGCATTGAACAACAGGGATAAAACAACAGAATTCAGAAACAACAGAATTGTTTCCAACATTGAAGAAGTGATGTTTAATTAGTTTTCAACTGGGATAAAAATCCAGCATTTTTTTAAAGTCATAACAACATTGCAAACTAAAAGGCAAACATATCATACTCTGACAGGTTGAAGTGTGCATCATCTCCTAATAAACCACTGGCAGCCATAAAATCAAATCCCTAAAGGTTCCTTAACCTGAATATTCAATTTGGCAGCCATCAAATCAAATCCCTAAAGGCTCCTTAACCTGAATATTCAATTTGCAGTCACTACAGAGTACATATATGAGATTACTTGATCCCTACGGTTCAATGAAACAAAGATCATCCTGATCATCCTAGCCAAGTCTTCTATTCATTCTTCAGATGAACAGCCTAGCCTTAATTTTGTCGCATCACACATCTCTTCTTTGAGTTCCTTGCCCCTGCTAGACAAATAAAAAAATGAGGATATAATTGACTTTTGATGCATGTTGTACTGATTTGTACAATGTACTCTTCAGAATGCACTGATTAGCTTTGAAAACTCAAATCTTCCTATAGCTGGTGGTGATTTCACATTTAATATTGTCATCAAACATAAATTAGCACAGTGGGATAGCAACATGAATTGTGAAACATGAGTAAAAACACAGCCGGTGTACTAACCATCCACTAGAAAACCAGAGTGAAACTATGATAGCCATATTTCTGAAAATTAAATGCATATTTTTTAAAGATGACACAAGCTTAAATAATTCATGGAATAAACTTTGCAGGAAGCACATGGTAAGATCTGAACATGGTCTATGCACTTTCACAACATCAGGACAAGAAGCTAAAACAGTTTTTCGCATCGACAAATCAATCAAACTTCACCCATTGTGTATATTAACCCAATCTACATCCAATTATTAACCCAATCTATTTTTTACGATATATGATACCTCTATATTACAAGCAGGCACTAAGATGTAAACTACTAACTAGTAGAGGTCCACGCAGATGTACAAGAGAAGAATGATGGAAACTTGCCTTCAGAAGGATGCTCAAAACCATGATCTGGATTGCACGGCGTACTCGCTTGAGCAGAAGTCTCGAACCCGAATCGTGGATCCACACGTAGCCCCCGCTCATCCAACGAAATCACACCAAAAAAGAGAGATCGACGATCGATCCCTAAACCGCAGACTCGAATCCAACACAAACTAGCATAGTATATAGCAAAGATAAAGACATATTTCTTGGCGACTTCTCGGTGGCCTTGGTGGCGGAGCCATCGACCGTCTTGTCTTCTTCCTCGTCAGAAGTCGAGGAGCTCCTCCTCTCATATACGCCGTTCTCTTGGCCTCTCCCATCCCGCCTGGGCCGCTCCACAAGAAACCATCAATTTTCGTCGCAAAAACTACAACCCGAGCGCAGATCTGCAGTCGCACCCGGCGAAATTCAAGAGCAGAAACTCACATGGATGGATAGATCTGCAGAGCGGAAACGCGTGGGGGAGGGATTAGAGTGGAGACGGCTGCAAAGAAAGAATCAGTAGGAGCAGTAATCGATTAGAGAGAGGAGTTCTCTTGGGGTCTTCGGGTGGGTGAGGCGAGCTATGCAGCGAGAGAGCGAGAGGATAGGGTTCGAGGAGGATGCCCCTAGTGTGAGGAGGAGGAGGAGGTTGAAACTTCACTGGCGAGATGGAGGATGAGATTCACCAGGACGACGCAGCTTGTCGAGAGAGTACGGGTAATCCTCCCCGGGAAAGCTGAGATGCACTGCTGCTGCATCCCCCGAAGGAGAAAGCATTTAGATCGGACACTGACATGACATTCCCAACCAAAACGACGCAACATTTATACTCAGTGACGGAGCTTGAGCGAGATTTCAGAGGGGCCAAACTGCCAAGCGCAATGCAAATCATACTACTATACGACTTATTCGTTTGTTCGATATCTTTCATCTTTATTTTGTTATTTCAATTAAAGCAAGGTGGAGGATGAGTTAAAGGATCGTCATAAAAAATAATTTTCAATGAGCTTGATAGCAATGGGACGGACCGAAACTAACTAGCAATAGGCTTGATAGTATATGGACCAAATTGCTACTACATACTCAAGAGTATTCTCATTGTCGTTTGTTCCATATATTAGCAATTTGGTTCACAAACATTGATTTCACAACTAACAGGTATCACTGTGTTCTCATTATCATTTGTTGTTCCAATAGAAGCCAGGAGCACGGCCCACTTTGGCCTCCACCAAGCTCCATCCCTGTTTATACTGTACGTTAGGGTGGAATAAACTGCAATTTCAATGAACGGCTTAGGTCATGTACACTGTGCTTACATCAGCTGTTTATAGTATATCACGTAGGATTCAAACTGATCTGAATGAAAAAAAGAATAAAGAGAGATATGTTGTCTACAATTCTATAGCCGACTGTATCACTAGAACTAATGAAGCTATCCAACCGCATTTCTTAGGTTCATAAAAGTGTTAAAAAGTTGTGTGATCTATAAAGATAAATAAAAGATAATTTATTGTATGAACTAATTTTAGTATTATCTGTAAATAGCATAAAAAATTACAATAGACATCCACTGTATATGAATGCTCTTAAAACGACGCGACACCCGAGAGAGAGAGAGTCACAACCCAAGCTAGTACTCGTATAGGCATAGCGCGTCGTCCTCGTTCCTATCGCCCCGTGCGCCCGGTCCATCACCGCCTCACCGCTCTCTCGCTATATAGGAATAGGAGTATCCCACTAGTGGCCACCGCGCCACCAACCCACGCCGTCCATATAAAACCCACCCATATCGGCGGCGGTCGAATCTCAAAGCGACCGCCCGCCCGCCGCCCCGGCGCCATGCTGCGCTGCCACACGCCGCCGCAATGCTGCCCAGCGCCGGGCGCGCCGCGACGGAGCGAGCCGGGCCCCCCGGCGGTGGTGCGCTGCGCGCGGGGCCCGCAGCTGTCCGGGCTCGAGGCGTCGCCGGCGCAGGTTGTGACAGCGGGGGGTGGCGGCGGAGGGGAGCGGCGGAGCCTGGCGGATCGGCTGCGGTTGGGGAGCCTCCTGGAGGACGGGCTCTCGTACAAGGAGAGCTTCATCGTGCGCTGCTACGAGGTGGGAATCAACAAGACGGCCACCGTCGAGACCATCGCCAACCTCCTCCAGGTACGCTCGCGGTGGATTTTTTAGGTCGGGTTCGTGCTCTCCGGGGGGGGGGATTTGGGTCGGGCTCTTCTTGGGTTGCGAAATGGATGCCGTCTTCCAGGGTTTTGGGGAATAAAAGCGGGACCTTTTGTTCTTGTTGGATTCGGAGGGTTTGGATCTGAATTTAGAAAGCTGCAATGTCGTGGTGGAAAACGAGCTTCTCTGCTGTGCCGCGGTTGGATTTAGCAAGAGGAATTTGTAGTGATTTTGCTCAAACCTGCGAGAATACTCCTTTGCTTAAGTTGCCAGAGCTTGAAAATTTTAGTTTGTCCTAGTCTTATTCTACTCGGTGTCTTTTTTGCTTCTGTTTATATCTTGTTGCAAGTGACAAATCTGCATGGATATTGTGGAAGCCATGTGCCCATGATATCGCCCACATAATTTTGCCCACGGGGAGCGTACGGTGCATCCAGAGATGGCACCAAATGGGCATTACGTTGCTGACTAGTGTGAGTTTTCCTTATCCATGGATATGTAAAACTACAGTTCTTGACATCCTTGAGGGAGTGCCAATGGGCATTGTGGATCAAGTCAGTTTAAGTAATTCTGTGTGCTGGGAAGACCGCGTGTGGCTGTTACCAAATCTTGTGAATGTGCCTGCTTTGGCATCTAATCATGCCATTATAAGTGGGCTAGCAAATGAAATTCTAATTTGGTATATATCCCGAGCCCTAGGAGATAGCTCCGGTGGAAATGGGTGGATTTAATGCAATCTCATCGCTGGTTGGCAATCTTCAGCTAAAAATTAAAACCCCACCAAATGGAACAATTTTTTTCTTCTAAAAACTTCTGGACTCCTGATCACTGGATTTGAAATGGATGCTCCTCGTACATTCAGAACCAATAGTAATAACAAGCCTTCCACTAATATTAACTCAGGTGTTATCAGCATTGGTTGAGAAGTGTCTCGTTATTTTATTTCTTGTATGAATTGTTTATTATAACCTTTCTTGTAAATGCAGGAGGTAGGATGTAACCATGCACAAAGTGTTGGGTTCTCCACTGATGGTTTTGCTACAACCACAACAATGAGAAAACTTGGACTTATTTGGGTGACAAACAGAATGCACATTGAGATCTACAAGTACCCAGCTTGGTAAATTTGCAGGATCACGTTGAACTTTGTTCCTGCCCTTGTCCTTCTTTTAGCAAGATTTAATCCTGACTGGTAATTCTGCTACGGTTAGGGGTGATGTTGTTGAGATTGAAACATGGTGCCAAGCTGATGGAAGGATCGGTACTCGGCGTGATTGGATTCTTAAGGATTTGGCTAATGGTGAAGTTATTGGAAGAGCTACCAGGTACTTACTGCTCAAATATAAAGCTTGAAAATTTTCTTCTATTGGAAGTTGTTGTCATGCTTGCATGCACATCTAAAACCATATTTGTGTGTGCTGGGAAAAAATATACAAGGGGACAACTAGTCGTTTCATACCTGTTTTAACTAAATATCTCTCACCATTTAAACTTCATCCCCATCTTCTTGTTACCACACCTCCTAGCAAATCCAGCGAAGGTAGGTTGTTTAAGAAAGGTAAAAATCAGGTACTAGATTTTTAGCACTCTCAAAAGAAAATGTGTGACAAGAATCAAACTGTGCACACTTATGCCCAATGGTCCTTTGAATGATACTTGCCATATAATTGAATTAATGTATTACACCGTACGTATTTGTTGCTTGTTGACCTGCAATTGATAGCAGCCCTAATTATCCGTGCTTAAGAATGGAGATCAACTAATGGGGCTTTCTTTAGCAGAGCAACATATGATTACAGAACTGGAGCTTAGTGATTAGTACTGAGCTTGTCTGTTTCTTTCTCTGTTTTCTTCTGGTGGAAAATTGTAGATCTTTTGTGTCACTGTGTACAGTATAAGTAACAACGTCATAATACTTGTTTGTCCAGCAAGTGGGTCATGATGAACCAAAATACACGCAGACTTCAAAGAGTCAGTGATGAAGTCAGGGATGAGGTTTTTATCCATTGTCCAAAGACTCCAAGGTAAATTGATGCTCATTTGTTTTCTGTAATTCTGCACATACATGCACTTTTTCTCTGCTTGATATCCCCATTCATACAGCTCATGCAATGAAGTGGTCAAATGGCTCTGTTTTTTAGGCTTCAACTGAGATCAGATTCCCTTTTTTACACTTAAACTGCGCTCTGTTAAACCCTCTGACCTGTAGTTCATTGGATAAATATTCACTGATCTTGAATTACTTTAAAATTGCTAGAATATTTTCTTCGTGTAGTCAGTTGCAAATAATTGTTGGGTAGTCGTGAAGATTATACATGTAGTCTCACATGTTTGTTGTGGTAGACATAATGGTTGTAACAAGTTACCATTGTGCAGATTAGCATTCCCTGAGGAAAATAATGGTAGTTTGAAGAAGATTCCAATTCTTACAGATCCTGCACAGTACTCAAGGCTAGGGCTAGTGGTTAGTTCTTCTCCCCTTCGTGAATAGTACTTATGCTCTGCACTTCAACAATTCTAATTTCTAAATTTCTGCAGCCAAGAAGAGCTGATCTGGACATGAACCAACATGTCAATAATGTGACTTACATTGGTTGGGTCCTCGAAGTAAGTGTTCCACCCAGGGAAAAAAAACCCGGCCGGTAACCGCTTACCGGCGGGGGTCTGGGATTTTGGATTCCGACCGGTTTTTCCGGGTTTTGCAAGTTCAAATTCTAATTTTTGAATTTTGAATGATTTTTAATCAAATTCAAGTGATTTTCATCCGTTTTTTTCCGGGAAATCCGGTAACCGGTCGGTTTTTTTTTTCTGGCCGACGACTGGGATTTACCCCGGAAACGGGTTTTTGATCCTTCCACCAGCCTTTTTTACTGTAACTATAAGTTGACCATTCTTGCTTTTGAACCTTTCTTTATTCTGGGGTACATAATTTGAGTAGTTCACAATCACTTATTCCGTAATATTATTGCTTTCCTTCTTGATGGAAATTATCATCCTTGTTGATTTGTGATGGTTTCTAATAGCTCATTCTTTTTCCTTCCAAATGGCAGAGCATACCTCAAGTTATTATTGATACACATGAGTTGCAAACAATCACTCTTGACTACAGAAGAGAATGCCAGCATGATGACATAGTCGATTCACTTACTTATATAGAGGAAGGAGAGGAGAAAAGTATGAATGGATCTGCGTCTGCGGCACCACACCCAGAAGAGCAGCGTCAATTCTTGCACTGCTTGAGATTTGCTGGGACTGGGGATGAGATCAACCGTGGCCGCACTGTGTGGAGGAAGCTAGCTAGATAAAAGATTATTTATTTTGCTCAAATGCATTCTGCTCTTCCTGTCTTCCATTTGTTTCACCATGTTGCTCTTTGCGGCTGGCTTAGCATCTTCAGAGAATCGATTGTACCACAAATTTTGTGATGAATTGTTACCTTTACAACCTGTGTAACAATGCCAATTTGTGACTCTAGTTGGATCTTAGCTGGGGTTGGGCACTTGCGCATGCTCAACTGTCAATTCTATTTGGACTAGTGGACAATGTTATGCAATCTGTCTGCACTCCTTTGTCCACGAGTATTCCATTGACATGCAATAGTATGCAAATCTCCTACCAAAATATTGAATTCTAATTTTGGTCCATTTCATTGTTACAGCAAGCATATCATAATATTTAAGTTCCATCTCATGGTCATATTGCTAAGTGCGGGCCGTTTTCTGGTTGTCTTGGGATAACTGACAAGATCAGAGCATCGAGGTTGGTCTTATAATTTGCTACTTCATGCATTCAGTATGGGATAGTTCACTCGATCCATTATGTACTGGTTATATTGTTGCTTCAAGGTTTCAGCTTTCAACTCCTGTATAAGTTGCCACTGGTAGGTTCAAATAAAAGAACAAACTAAACTTAACATATTCGCAAGAAATCAAGAAAGCTTCTTCATCTTTGATAGTGACTTCAGTTGCATGTTCCATGATCTTGAGTCAAAACCGTAGAGCCATTCAGTGGCCTTTTGCAGAACCAAAACACTTGGAAAACATGGCAGATAAGTTCCTCTTCAAATACTAAAGCCTTTTATTTATTGCATCTCTAATAGTTAGAGATAATCTTGTTTCTAATATATGTTATATCATTTTTAGAGACAACATCTCTAATAGATAGTCTCTAACACACACTTCAACATTTATATTTTATAATTTTTCTTTAAAACGAGTCTACATATCAACTATAGTAGATTAATGTATTATATCTTATTTCACGTGTACGACCGTCTCTTTAAGATAAAACGACCTGTACTCTTCCCCCCTCCTCCACATAGAATTTTGTTGACGTGATATAACTAAGAGACAACAATAAATACACTATTGAAGATACCTTAGCGAGCAACTCACAACCCTTGCTTCACTATTTCACAAAACGAGCTATCAGAATTCAGAATTATTCCTGTAAATTTGCAAAAACATCCAACGATGCAATTTTGTTCACTGCATCTTAACTCATGGAACAAATAAAAATAACAGCTCAGGAAATGCACCAACAAGTAGTCCCAAATCCAGATTTTTTTTACTAGCAAATAGTATCATAGGAGTATAGAATTAAAGCCTAAAAAATGTCCACAAAGGTGTACATTTACAACATAGCATGATCGCTCCTACAGGAGCTGGGGATACAAACAAGGATAAGTCTCACGATTCTTTCTCCTAGGATAGCAAGGAGACCAGCGAAACAAACTCTGATGTTACTTTGCCTCTAGATATTTCATTGATGACAAAGTGTTCTGGATACTTCTTGAGCAGCTCCAACAGGTTGTACCACGGCCTGCCTTCAGTTGACGAGCAATCCTCTGGTGTCAGGTACTTTTCGACCTTGCTATGGGGCCATATCTTACCGAAGTGTTCAATAAGCTGTGAAAAATCAAGAGTTAGTTTGCATGCCCAGCAAATTCACAGCATGCTCAAAAGTGTAGCAATACTAAACAAATATATGATCACAATCAAGGATGCAAATCTCGGAACCGGTGGAAAAACCGGTTGGCGGCCAGTAACGGTAACCGGTTGGTTACCGGAAAAACCGAGAAAAAAACGGTGAAATTCGAAAACTGATATTTGAATTGAGGATGTTTTGAAACTGGTTACCGCCCAAAACCGGAAAAACCGGTTCAAAAACCAGAACAAAAATAGAAAAACACATTGAAAACCAGTTATGGGTAATTAGCAATTGAAATAATACAAATATTAATTAGAAAGTGTTTAATTAAGTAACAATCTTGATACATAAGACCTAAAAAAAGCTTAATTAGCTCATACAATAGGTAATATATAGGAAGTGCAATAATTAAAACATATTTATTAGAGGAATAATACAAATATTAATTAGAGGATGTTAAAGACTTGCTCATACAATAATTCAATCATATTTAGCTCATACAATAAGTAATCTAGCACAAAAAATGCCTAAACCAACCTAGAAAATGCATTATGCAGTCATAAATTTTAATTTTAATTTTAAAAAATTCGGCCGGTTTTTTTCCTCCCGGTATCCACCGGAATTTCCGGTTACTGGCCGGTTTTTTCCCATGATCACAATGCTGTAACAGTAGTTTGTTAAGGTTGCTGTTGATATATGCTAGGAAATATAACTCATTAAGTAACTATGAAACAATGAGGTGATGAGGTATTATGTGACTTGTAATCTGTCGAATGGATGCTACAAGACAAAGGCAAGTCTTCAATTTACTAAACCATTTATGATCGATAGTCAATAATAGCAAGTGGAAGATCACAATTCTAGGACTTTGGGCCATAATATCAATTATCAAAGGGAAGATTTCGACATTTCCAACAGGTTGCAAGCTTATGTCATGACTTCTGCGACATGTTACTGTAAGGATAATAGGATTCTAAGGGCATACCAGGTAAATAAACATTTCATCGCTGAAATGGGTCAAACATAAACGGAAAAATAGTGAGTATAGGGCAGGGTTGTCCACATGCATGCCAACAGTTGAAGCTGGATATATTAATTACCGTGATACAATAAAGGCTTAGGGTTTACACCTTTCGGGCATTTATAAATACCTGTAAGCTTATTAGAGAACTTCTGGCACAAGTTTACTGGGATTTTTAATGACATCACATATTCATTTCACCCCCAAAATCTTCGGCATGAATGCAGTTCCCCTGTGAACCCAAATATTTTGTACGAATTTCAATGCAGAACTAACGCAAATGCATATAAACAAATTCTTATAGTATTTCCATGGTACAGTGCAAAGCATGCCCTGATGACATGGGCAAATCACATCTTCAAATGAAAGTACTCGCTTTTCTGTTTAAGGAGGCTAGGGAATTGCTCTATTAATTAACAGGCTGTAATTTCTCAATATTGCTCATAACTTAATGCAACATGTATTAATTTAAAATTAAAGTGTCAGCGATTGTATAGCCCAACGGCCCAACCCCTATGCCTTCTCTAAACCATATTGGTATTACCCAAGGTGGTTAGATTAATTTATAGAATTCCAGAAACTGAATAGAAATTAATACTCTTGCATAACAAACCTCTGAATGGAGTTTTACCACAGGCATCCATTCTCCAGGACCACAGTTGTCAGATACCAGGGTTGCAACATACGTTATAAAATCTTTCTCCTCTTTTAGGAGGAGCCGTTCATTGTCTGTATTCTTCGCCGCCCTTCTAATCTGTAATTTATTGACTGCATAAATATAATAAGCTAGTTAGGGACATATGGCTAAAAAGCTGAGATGTAAGAAAGACTGTATGTTGCTCTTCTGAAGAGTATAATGCTAACGCAACCAGGGAAAAAAAAACCGGCCGGTTACCGGCGGTAACCTGATTTCCTGGTGGGGACCAGGTGAACAGTAACCGATCGGAAAATTTCAATTTCAAATTTGAAATTTTGAATGCATAATGCACTTTCTAGGTTGGTTTAGGCCTATTTTGTGCTAGATTACGTATTGTATGAGCTAAATACGCTTGAATTATTGTTTCTGGCCTGTTTGCACTTCATATGAGCTAAATATGCTAGATTACGTATTGTATGAGCCAAACCACAATTTACAGCAATAAGGATGTATCGCCTTTATTTATTCATTATTAGTTCTTGATCAGTTTATATCTAGTGGTCACAAATTTAATTTGTTACAAGAGAACAGAATCAAGAGTAAATTTTGTGATAGCAATGCATATCGTAAGACGGGTTAACATGATATGACAATTGAAACATCAGGGATGTACAGATACAGCATCTAGAAAGTGGTCTTAGGCAGTTAATGTATAAACAAATCCTAATAGCCATCCTGTATTGCAGTGGACAAAAAATTGCAATGTACAAATCAGTCTAGGGGAAAGGAGTGATAGTATTATTACTGTTAAGAGTTGTATACACCCCCCCCCCCTTCTCTCTTGGCCCATGTAGCATACGTAGCCCACGAGACCCATGTAACAATTTCTATATATACCCTCTCAATTAATGAATAAGTTGCACAGTTGTGAATAGTAAAACCCTAATTTCATTTTTCTAACATGGTATCAGAGCAATCTCCAACCATAATCCTATTTCCATAAGAAAAACCAGAAATCCCCATAGTCGCCGCCTTTGTGCTTTCACGCCTGGCCGGAGGTTCTCGCTGCGCCGCCGCATCGTTGCCTCTGCTTTGTGCATCTTCCTCTGCCTTCGTGCTGGATCTACACCCGAGAGCATCTTCCTATGCCTCGTCACCGGATCTACACCGAGCTCGCCGCTGGCGCCTCGCCTCGCCGCCGATCGCGCTCGAGCTCCTCGTTGTGTCGCCTTCCACTCGCCACCGATTCGCGCTTCGCGCATCTTCTCTCGCCTTGTCGCTGGATCTGCGCCTGAGTTCCTCGTCGGGCCGCCTTTGCCTCGTCGTCGAATCTGCCTGGCCACGCCTCTTTGGATCCACGCAGCCGAGGCCGCCTTGTCTTCATCTCGCCGCGCCTCTCCGAAGGTGCGCCGCCGGAGCCGCCTCATCTTCATCGCGGACCCAGCAACACCCAACTGTCCTCCTAGACGCCTGTGCTCGAGGTACCACGCCGAGGTATTGCTTGACTGTTGATTGCTTGTTGCCCTGTGGTTGGGATCTATTAAGATGGCAAAATCTGACTCAATGTTTGGGGGCAATTCATCTCTCGTGTTCACGGACATCAAGCTCGATGGGTTGAATTACCGAGCATGGGATTTCTCAGTCAAGACTACTCTTAGAGGTTATGGTTTGGCCTCTCATCTGACTGGCAATCCTCCTGATCCAAAGGTTGATGTTGAGGCAGTAAACGCTTGGCAGAAAAAGGATGATCGTGCCATTGTTGGCCTTGTTCTGAGTGTTGATGTTTCTTTGAGGATGAGTCTTGAGTATCATACTTCAACCAAGCAGATGTGGATATACTTTGAGAAGAGATATGTTCAGTCCAGTGGTGCTCTTCGCTTCACATTGCTCAAGAACCTTCATAGTATCCAACAGCTCCAAGATCAGACAGTGGAGTATTACAGTGCTTTCACTCATATCACTGGCCCTCAAGAGTCTATGACACCGAAGGTTGCTACTGCTTGCCAGTCTTGTGTTGCCAAAGATGAGTATCCAAAGCGACACCCATAGGCTATAGGAGTGTTGGTATGTTCTCACTGCAAAAGGGCTGGTCATCTTGTTCACAAGTGCTTCAGGTTACATCCAGATCAGCTTTGTTGATTATCATGCTAGACATCCACCTGATCGTCGTTGTTGAGCACCTACTAGGCCTCCAAGAGCACTTACTGGAATCGTCACTACTGCCACACCCATAACCACACCTACTGTGATTTCTAGATCAGTGTCTGCTATGACCTCAGTTGCACCTTCTGCTCCTAGCGCTGCTCATCCTTAGGTTCTGGACTCGAGTGCCTCCTTTCATGTTACATCAGGCAGCTCTCAGCTTGTTGCTTGTAGGCCTGTGAGTCTGTGACTGACGCTGCATATGTTCACACTACTAATGGTACACCTTGCTCTATCACCCATCATGGCATTCTCTCTACATCTCGATTATCTGTTCCTGATGTGTCTTTTGTTCTCCAGCTATCTATGAATCTTTTTTATGTTGGTCAACTTACTGATATGAACTGTTTCATTGGATTTAATGATTCTTCTTGTTTCATTCAGGATTGTCAGAGCAGAAGAGTGATTGGTTCTGGCCATCGCCATAGAGGCTCTCCTTGTCTCTATGTCTTGGACACCTTACATCTTCCATCCACCAGTATGTCGAAGGTCTTAGTGTCTTCTGCTATATCATCATCTCAGTCTCATGTTGGTTCTTCTTTCAGCAAGTGGCATCATAACCTTGGTCATTTTTGTGGAGCTCACCTCACCACTCTAGTTCACCAGAGTTCCTTAGGTCATGTCACTGTTGAGTCTAGTTTTCATTGTACTAGTTGTAAGCTAGGAAAACAGTTACAACTTCCATATTCTAGTAGTATCTCTCAGTCCTCTTGTCCTTTTGATTTGGTGTATTCGGATGTATGGAGTCCATCTCCTTTTACTTCAAAGGGTGGTCATAGTTCTTATGTCATATTTGTTGATTATCACTCTCGATATACTTGGATCTATTTTATGAAACATCGTTCTAAGGTGATTTCTATTTATCGGTCTTTTGCTAAGATGGTCCATACACGGTTTTCTTCTTCCATTCGTATCTTTCGCTTTAACTCTGGGGGAGAGTATCTTTCATCAGCCTTTCATCAGTTCCTTTCTTCTGAGGTTACTCTTCCTCAACTCTCGTGTCCTGGTGCTCATGCTCAGAATGGTATTGCTGAGCGCAAGCACCGTCGCATCATTAAGACTACTCATACTCTTCTCATCTCATCCTTTGTTCCCTCTCACTTCTAGGGGGAAGCGATCTCTACGGCAGTCTATCTGATCAACCATTAGCCCTCTACCAAGCTCTAGGGCAAGTGTCCTGGTGAGGTCCTGTACAGAGTACCTTCTCGCTATGCGCATCTTCGTGTCTTTGGTTATGTCTGCTATGTCCTTCTAGCACACAAAGCTGAGTACTCAGTCGGTTGAGTGTGTCTTTTTGGGCTATAGTCTTGAGCATAAGGGCTATCGTTACTATGAATGATCCCTCAGCACATCGCATTCGCATCTCTCGTGATGTGACCTTTGATGAGGGTCGACCCTTCTTTTATCATCCTTCTACACATCTCACTTCTTCCTCCACAGATTCCACCTCCTTTTTATGTCTTCCTCCCATTCCTTCACCAAGCTTGTCTTCTCTAGATACACCTTCTCCACCAGCTTCACCTTCTAGTGTATCTCCACCAGCTCCACCAGTTTCTGACACTTCCACTTTTCCCTTTCACTATAGTCGTCGACAGAGAGCCCATTATGATCCTCAGCCCTCTCCTCCACTTGACCCTCCGGCCAGTACCACTGACTCTGACGATCGTTCTACGACATCACGATATGCCCTATGTGATCGTTCTTCTATTCAGGCACTAGAGAGATGGGATTTTTCTCCTGCAGGTGCAGTAGCTGAGCCGAGTACCTATCAGGAGGCTGCCAATATACCTGAGCGGCAGTTGGCTATGACAGAGGAGCTCACAACATTAGAGTGTATAGGCACTTGGGACCTTGTTCCGCTACCATCTATAACTATTCCTATAACTTGCAAGTGAGTGTACAAAGTAAAGAACAAGTCAGATGGTTCAGTAGAGCGATACAAGGCTCGTCTTGTTGCGAGAGGTTTTCAGCAGGCTTATGGTCGAGATTATGATGAGACTTTTGTTCCAGTTGCTCATATAGTCATATGGCCATAGTACATACTCGTATTGCTGTTGCAACGGTACGCACATGGACTATAACTCAGATGGATGTCAAGAATGCTTTTCTTCATAGTGATCTACATGAGGAGGTTTATATGCCGCCACCCCCAGGTGTTGAGACTCCTACAGGCTATGTTTGTCGCCTTAGGCGTGCTCTATATGGTCTCAAGCAAGCTCCTCGTGCTTGGTTTGGGCAGTTCCGTTCCGTGATTCGAGCTACTGGTTTCAATCCAAGTGAGCATGACTCTGCTTTGTTTATTCACACTTTGCAGCGGGGATGTACTTTGTTTCTGCTATATGTCGATGATATGCTGATCACATGAGACGATATGGAGTATGTAGCCTTTGTGAAGAGTAAATTGAGTGAACAGTTTATGATGTCCGATTTGGGACCATTGAGCTATTTTCTTTTGATTGGGGTTCATTCTTATAGTGATGGCTACTATCTCTCTCAGCATCACTACGTTCAGGATTTGTTTGCTCGCTCCGGTATGACTGATACACGCAATGCTGTCACACCCATGAAGCTCCACCTACAACTTTAACCTACAAACGGTGTACTACTGACAGATCCTTCTCATTATCGCCAGCTTGTTCGGAGCCTTGTTTATCTTACTGTCACCAAGCCAGACATTGCTCATGTTGTTCATATACTCAACTAGTTTGTCAGTGCTCCCACCTCAGTCCACTATAGTTATGTTCTTCGTGTGCTGAGATACTTGAGAGGGGCCGCATCCAGACGTTTGTTCTATGCCAGTTCGAGTCAGCTTTAGCTCTACGCTTACTCTGACTCTACTTGGGCGAGTGATCCTGCTGATCGCCGATCTATCACTGGCTACTGGTACTTCGCTCATTGCCTAGAAGTCCAAGAAGCAGACTGCAGTATCACGCTCTAGTGCAGAGGCTGAGCTTCGAGATCTTGCCGCTACCACCTCAGAGATCATTGGTTTCGATGGCTCTTAATTGATCTTGGTGTCCATTGTGATAATCCTACACCTCTCTTTTGTGACAATATAAGTGTCATTCAGATTGCTAGTGATCCAGTCAAGCATGAGCTGACAAAGCACATTAGTGTTGATGCATCATTCACACGATCTCATTGTCAGCAATTGACCATCGCCCTCAAGTATGTTTCCTCGAAGCTTCAAGTCGTAGATTTCTTCAGCAAAGCTCAGACTGAGAACGTCGGCTTTATCTAATCAAACTCGGTGCATCAGATCCTCCTGATCCACCTTGAGTTTGAAGGGGGGGGGGTGTTAAGAGTGTTGTATATCCCCCCCTCTCTCTCTCTCGGCCCATGTAGCCCACGAGGCCTATGTAACAATGTCTATATATACCCTCTTAATTAATGAATAAGTTGCACAATTGTGAATAGCAAAACCCTAGTTTAATTTTAACAATTACCAAGTACTACGTTATCTACTTTATGTTAGTATTAAAAGAAAGAAAGAATACAGGAAAGAAATGGATCTAGCATATGTGGCAAAGATAACATACCACGTTCACCAAGTGCTCCCACTGGTTCAACATTGATAGGGTACCTGCTATAGATGTCCAAATCACCAGACCTCTTGCTTTGCTTCATGAACTTTCCTTGCGCTTCAGTGCCAACTCTAATCCCATTGTCACCATTGTCCCGGCCATAATCATTACCATAGGAATGTTCACGAACATCCGATGAATGAGGGTGGGTAGACCGCATAAAGGATGAAGACAGAGGTTGTGATGGAATATGAGTGCGCCGAGCAACAAGAGTGGCCTCAATAGAGCGAGTTGGTAGGAGAAAGTAGAATTTTGTCTGTCCAATCTGCAGGAGGTCCTGCGAGTTTAGTTTAACAGGACCATCACCTGGGAGGTAAAGGACCCCCTGAACGATGCATCCATGTCTACCAAGGACTTCAAGGGCAAACCGGCGGAGTTGAAAATCATAGAATATGCGTGCATGACGGCGGGAAATTTCCATGCCTCCACCAAGGACAGAGATATCTAAGTCTACATTTTCTTTCTTGCTATTGCGTCCCAAGATGATTGAATGAGCTTGCATGAAGTAGTCAAAATGTTCACCTTGAAGCTTTGCATATCCTGGCTCCTCCCCATTCAGAAAAGCATTCAGGGCTTCCATATCCAGTATTCCTGGTAGCAGTACAACACAGAATGCCGCTGCCTTTCAGTTTCTTCTACAAAGTAAACAGGGCAGATTAGTTAAAATACAGCCTAGTTGAATTATTACTAGCACACTTGCAAAATTAAATTATACAATCTCATGCCAGACAGTGGAGACTATGATGTAACAGGAACAAAACACGCTCATGCTATAAAAAGAAAAGGATGCAGAGGACAAATGTTTGCTAGTAGAAAATACAATCGGTGCTGCATCAGTCCCTCTTTTATTTTCTTCATATCAGATTCATGCCAGAAAAGATAAGAGGATAAAAGATTGCACATAAAAGAAGCTAAGTAACTTTCTTGATCACTTTCGAAGTCTACAGACAGAACAAAAGTTCATTTATTGCTGTATTTTATTAGTGCTATTGATGAAGACGTCTAGATACAATTTGACCAGTGCTTCTTAGCCAGCCAGATTGTGTTGCTTGTAGCTCCAGGGATCTGACCACATGTCAGCATGTTGCATTTTGGAGGGTGGCTATACTGCTTTTTGGCAATCACAATGGTATTCTTAGACCACTAAAATAGGAAATGATGAATGCGTTTGAAAATCAGGCATGCATTTTAAGTTCATATCCTCTCATGGAAAAAAGATGAGAAAGCCCACTTTAAGCAAAGGAAATATCGATGTTATATCTGCGAAACTCACCGCTTAGCATGTGATTTTAACTACACTTAGTTGTGTCACTACATTGATACAGAATGAACTTGATTGATATGAATAAACTAAAGATTAAAATACAGCATGTGGATATTTTCCACAATTTGAAGGCTGCCGTACCCTATGAGCTTCAAGATGGTCATGGATTCAATGGGTAGAAGAAAGTTATCATACTGCAATTTTTTGTTAGGATAGGCTTACTAAACCCAGGAATTACAATGGATGTTTTTTTCCAGCAAACTACCATCACCATCATGGTAAAGCTCTAAATAGGTTATATCATTACTCTAAATAGGTTATATCATGACTCGGTCCAAGTATCACTAAAAAAGCTTTGATCTGCAGTCAACTATAAATGGTTACCAAAACAGTCCAACATCCATCGACAGACAAAATTGGCATAGATCAAGATTATCAACATTCAAACAACTTTCATCAAGTTACACAGCAAATATACCCTATCAGAGACATAGATGCCTTATAACAAACTAGTGTGATAAAAGAACCTGTATAGCTGTGCCATTATTCTTCTATCTCACTTCTTGCTCTTCCGAGTGAAGAGGACACTCATTTACCACACCATTTCAAACTAATCCGAAGAATCTTCCTCATCCAAACACTATGAGACATGCAATTCTACATTGAGCACTTCCATCAGGATCAAATCAACACGTTAGCAAGTTGTAAAAAAGCAAAATATGTTCAGTCGATATTGTGTGCTTGCAAGGAGGAACAAATGAAAATACGCTCCGTCCTTGCTCTCCATAGTCTATCTTATTCTGGTTACACCAATCCTCCAGACTTCGAATCACAACAGATCTATTTCTATTTAGAACTAATCACAGGATCTCTAGCACCCAAATCCCCCATCATGTACGCAGATACATACGCTCCAACACGGCAAAACACCATTTCGCCTAGATCTAGGAAACCAAAAGAAACAAGACATCAAGCAACAGCTAAAGGAAGAGCAAAGAAACGAACTTTGGCAAGCAAAGGAAGCAACCGAGCTCGCCGATTCCACCGGAGAACACCAAGAACACGATTACCGGACGGGATGAACCGCCGGCGTCGGCGGCCAGAACGAAGCGAGGTAGGATGAGGAGGACAGAGGCCTCTACCCAGATATGTCTCGAACCCTAGAACAATTCCCCTCTCCCCTCCGCTCCTCCCCATTAAATCCAAATTTTCTTGCCCTTTTTTTCCGTTTCTTCTCTTAGTTCCTTTTTTGATTGTCGCGTTGTGCATGCTTCGCCCACAGGAAAACCCTGAATGCCGAAACCGCCGGAATTGGAGGCTTCATCTCTTTCCTAATTAGGAGAGCCGCGCGCTCGTTCATGACGCGCACGCGGCGGCGAGGAAAAGCTGCGCCCGCGCTCCTCTCGCCGCCGACTCCCCCGTCCCCCGCCACCGCCGACGCGCCGCTCCTCCGAGCCCGCGCCCGAGCCCTCCATGCACTCGCGCTCGAGCCCTCTGCTCTGAGCTCGCGCGCGTCGGAGGCCGCCGCTCTCGTGTTGCGCTCTTGGTGTTCAACGAAACCTATAGATGGGGGCGGCGCGGGACGGGTTTTGGCTTTGCCCCGGGCCCCGTCTCTGTTCGGCGCGGGGTTGGGCAGGGTCAACGGTGCTTCACCGAGTCGGGGTGAGTCTTCAATTTTATGTATTTTAAAAAGCAAGAAACATATTATTTATTAAACTTGATTGACATACATTGAAATTTAAACATAAACTTGTAACAAATATCTTTGAAAGGGCAAATACTAGTTAATATTGCATTATCATAGCATGTAGAATAATATTCATCCATACAAAACTATAAATTGCTTATGTGATAGGGGCGGAACATGGGTAAGTCAGTGCAAGGCGGGATAGGATCTAGGACTCTAATGAAACCCCACGAAGGGGTAGCAAAAAGGTGTTCGTGGGCTCGCTGAAAGGAGTTTCGAAGGGAAAAGAGGCTACAAAGGTGGTGTTAAGGAGAGAGACTGATCGGCGAGACAGCAGAGACCGCAAAGTCAGAGAGAGAAGATGGTGTTTAAAGGGGAGCATATGAACTCCGAGCGGGATTCCACTCTACTTCAATCCTTCAAGGATTTACGTGTTTTTCGTGGACTGCCATGAAGCAATCAAGTAGACAAAAGTCAATCATGCTAGGTGTTTATGGGAGGACATTAGTGGAAGTATTTTGATCTTTCTAGTGACAAAATTGTAGGATGTAAATATATAATTGCGCGTTCACACACACACACACACACACACACATATATATATATATATATATATATATATATATATATATATATATATAGAGCAACTTAACCCATTTGTACTAAGCAACACTAGTAGCTGTAAATTTTTAAAAAAATAAACAAAAAATTCCAATTAAGATGGGAAAACAATTATGTGTTTTTCCTACCTTTAGTAAAGTATCTGACACAATCTCTCTCTTACACACCCAGACACTTGCTCAAAAGTTTGAAAGTTCTTGCATTTTCCATGCGACTTATCTAAAGTACTGTTTTCAATTATATTATTAAGTTTTAGAAGCTTATAGAATTGTTGCACACGACATTCAAATAAAAATACCCTGATTTTGGTTTTCCATTTTCTTTTAAAAAAATCACGTTTTCCAAATTCTGATTGTCTAAAATGTGGTTAGTTTCAATAACCAAAAATATATGTAGAGAGACTACCTAGGTGACAAATAAATAGGGTTACATTATTATTCCAGATACCAAATGAATATTTGATCCCTTTTGAGGTGTAACAGGTAAGAACTACTCTTATTAATTCCACTCTAGAGGCAGAACTATAATAAAGATAAATTCCATTGTATATTTTTTTAATTACATATATGTCCATTATTATTGTACACTGTATACACCTATGTCGTCACAGTCATGGGGTTTGCTAAAATAAATCTAGCTTTGCCTAGAATGATCGGAACTGATTACAATTAAAGATGGTATAGAACACAGCTATTTTCATGTCTTGCAAATATAATATTTTCCTATCTTGAACAAAAAAATGCGACGCAACTAAGTAAGATTCATTTGCAAAATAAAATTACGTTGCTAGCGAAACAACCTATAATATTGAATAGATCAAATAAACAAGGGATATTTTCTTATATGCCACTGAATAATTTCGTTTGTTCCTTATATGCTATTAATGTCTTATTGACATGTGGGTCTAGGGCCTATAAATCAGTCTCACAATGAATAATATATAATAAGTCATACAGTTATTCAGTAGTATATAAGGAATTAATCCAATAAACAATGCCTAATCGTTATTCAAAGGCAAACTTTGAAGAAAAATGGAGAGGGGGCTAAATTCAAATAAAAAAATCCATCTCTCGTCGTGATGGATCACAAAAATAGCTAGTTTTCATGACAGCCTGATGTAAATCCAACAACAAACATTCGATAGAATTGTAATCCGTTTACACTTTTTCTAAGAGTACAAATCGGATGCGCACACACGCACCCCACACATCACTCACGCACACCCACACAAACACACACGTATGTACGTTCTTAACACATATCTAATCTAGAGAGTGGGGATTTAAACCTCACGAAACGTGAGCACACGTTGTGACCACTGAAAATACTAATGTATGTGTGTAGTTAAAAACCACCTGAAAGACTCTAAAACCACTTAAATGGCTAGACGAGGAAACTCAAGCCTAGGCAGCCAACTCGCATACCTGGCGACCCCAACCAACCGAGCAAGCTCGGTCCTATGTAATCCGTTTACACTGAGCTCACAGTTGAATCGCAAATTTGTAAATTCTTGTTTGAGAGGTGAGGATGAGTTCTCAGTTCACACTTCACGCCCGACCCAAACATCCGGCATTCCGGTGTACCCTATAGCCGTATCCGGCGTACCCGAGTCCCGACCCACCCAACCATCCGCAACCAGAGCCGAGCCCCTTTCGTTTCGTGCTCCTCTGCGGCGCTGCCCTTTCCATCCCATGGCAGAGGTTGCCGGATAAAAACCCTCCCTTTCTCCCCCTTTTCCACCCTCTCCGATCCCACTCCTTCCCCCTTCGACATCTCGGCCTCGCCGCAACACCTTGCTATAAGGCGCCCCCGCCGCCGCAAATCCACCAAAAAAAAAGATCCTCGCCGAGACGCCCACCGGTGCCCAACTCGAACCCTGCCTCTCTCTTCAGGTAAAGCTTGCACATTTGTTCTTCCCTTCCTTTGCTTAGTTTTCTTATCCTTAGCTCTTTCGCTTGGTTGCTTGATAGCCTTGATCTCCGAATCCGCAGGTCTTTTGGACCAGGAAGAATCTTTGACTCGTCCGGGAATTTTGTTTAGTTCTTGGTTTCTTTAGCTTTCTTATTTGGCCGTGCAGTTCTTGATTGCCTTGTTCTTTAGGTTTTTCTTGGATCCATGTGACCGTTTCCATTCCCTGTTCTTGTGTTTCAGAAGTGATGGGGAAGAAGGTGAAGGCGAAGGCCAAGAACCTGCCGAAAGCGCAGCAACGGGAACCGCCGGCCACATCCTCGGATGCTGGATCCGGCGATGCGGCGTCGCAGGACGCGAGTAATTCGACAGAGGAAGCGTCTGTGTCGGCCAGCGGCAGGGAGCAGTGCGGCCACTACAGCCGTGACAGTGCCCACTTGGACAAGGTCCTCTTGGAGATCATGTCTTCCAAGCATGTTGCATTGTGTGAGCATTGCCGGGAGGACGCCCCGAGGAAGAAAGGCATCGGTAAGCAGCAGAAGAAGAAAGGAGGTGGAGGTGACCCAAAAGGCGCTGCTGCCAAGGCGCAGGCGAAGGTGGAGAAGAGTGATACGTGGGTCTGCTTGGACTGCGGCCGGCATTTTTGCGGTGGTGTGGTCGCTGAGACCATGCCATACGGCCATGCCCGAAGGCATGCCAAGCAGGATCGGCATTGGTGGGCTGCACGGTATGATGATCCGACTGTTGCATATTGTTTGTCATGTGAAAACGAGGTGTCGATCAAGATGCCCAGAGTAGAGAAAGATGTGGCAGCGGCAGCGGATGATAAGGTGGTTAGTGCAGTGGATAACAATGCGTTGGTTTTGGCTAATTGCCATGGTCATGTGATTAGAGGGTTGCCAAATCTTGGAAACACATGCTTCTTCAATGCAGTGCTGCAGAGCCTCCTCGCGTTTGATAGGCTGCGCAAGAAGATGTTAGAACCAGATGTTCCTGCAGGGGCCCTTGCTATGTCACTGAAGAAGCTCTTTGTGGAGACGAGCGCTTTGAATGATGCAGGAGGTGCACTGAGCCCAAAGAACCTCTTCTCAAGTATTTGCTCAAAGTACCCGCAGTTCAGGGGCTACCAGATGCAGGACAGCCATGAGTTACTCCGCTGTTTTCTTGATGGCTTACAAATGGAGGAAACTGAAGCACGGAAGCTAGTGGAGGATGCTTCCAATGCAGGGGTTCCCACAATTGTCGATTCCATCTTTGGGGGTCAGCTGTCTAGTACTGTGTCCAGCACAGAATGCACACACAGTTCTGTTAAACATGACCAATTCCTTGATCTCTCCCTACCAGTTCCATCAAGGAGGCCTCCAGCCAAGACTGTTTCATCACCACCAGTGAAGAGGACCAAGCAATCCATAAGAGATAGGAACAAAAGTCGCAGATATGGGAAGAATGCTACCCGAGTATCTCCTACAGTAGAGGAGAGTAGCAAAGAAAAGATTCAAACAGTTGCTGAATGCAACGCTTCCCAGATTCCAGCTTCAGAATTGGGACAGGTTGTCAGCGAGAAAGAGCCTGAGCCCTCTGGATGCAGTGAGTCATGTGCTTCTGTGCCTAACCAAGAACTGAAGGCCGCTCCAAATGTGGAGGATAGCATGTGCTGGTTGGATTATGTTGCTGATGCAGATGAAACAAAGTCTGAGATTCTTGATTCTGCTGATTCTACTGAAGCGGGACAAATCTGGGAGAGCAAAGATCACATACATGGTTCATTTCACACAAGAAATGATGCGTTACCCAAAGAGCAGATCTTGAGTTCTGAGTATTCAGGTGAGAACATTGTTGATGATGCAGTTTCTTTACAGCCCGTTATCTTGCTTCCTTACAAAGAATTTGATACCACTGCCGAGGAAATGGATGGAACCACAGAAATTTCACAGGATCCAGAAGATGCAGCTCCTCCTCCAGCTGTTTCTCCAGTAACAGAAAATAATGCACATCCTGCATCTTGTGGAGATGGAGAGCAAGATGAATATGTTGGTCTTGGTGATATGTTCAATGAGCCGGAAGTTACTTCTGAAGTCAAGAAAGAAACTGTTACAGCTGAAGATATTGATGTGATGGCTTGGAGTAGCAATAGTGCTGATGATGAGGTGGATGACAGTAGTGCTCCCGTATCAGTTGAGGGCTGCTTAGCTTTGTATACTGAGCCAGAGCTACTATCTGAACCATGGTACTGTGAACACTGTTCTAACGCTGTTGTACATCCAAACACCAATGAAGGAAACGATGGTGAGGAGATGGTGGCTAGTGCCAATGAAAGGAAGGACGGTGAGGAGATGGTGGCAACTGGTGATGAAAGACAAGAATGTGATAAGTTTGTCGTGAGCTGCAGCAAAAAGGAGGACATTGATCAGATTATGGCAACTGATGATTGCTCTGACAATGTAAATCATGACATGCGCTGTAAGGAAGGGGTGTGTGCAAATCCTTCTTTGGCTGATGCTGAAAATACCTCTGATAATTTTCCGGACACTGGAAATACTACTGTACTAAAAACAGGTGCAATGCTTACTGTTGACAAGACTGAACAGTCAGACAGTAAAGGACACCGCCAAGAGTGTAGGGATTTGAACAGCTCAGGAGTGGAATGTACATCTTCGAGTAAGCAACCACATGACTCTGCCCAGCATAATGATGGTCATAATGCGGATGCAGCCGTTGAAGAAACATCACTGAGTTGTGGTGATAATGACTCTGCCCCTTGCAGCACAACTAATGACAAAAATGCTGAATGTGGTGTTGGTGCTGAAGAAGTTGTGACTAGTAGCCTTCCATCTGAGACACAAAGAATCTTGCCGAGTGCCAAAGATAATGAAGATGTCATCACAAGGAATCAGGGCAGGAGGAAGCGAATGAAGATGGTTGGCAAGGCACATCAAGGGCAAGATAACCAAAATAAACAGAAAGAGAATGACACAAAGGTTTTCAGAGCTGCAATGAGAAGAATTCTTATCAGCAAGGCACCACCTGTATTGACGATTAATTTGAACAGATTCAGCCAGGACTCCCATGGTCGGTTCAAGAAATTGAAAGGTCATGTGCGCTTTAAGGAGATGCTTGATGTACGGCCATTCATTGACCCAAGGTATTGAATTTTTGACTCAGTTGAAAGTTCTATAATTTTTTACCAACCCAACAGTTTTCTGCTTAGCTGCAGCCATTTGTTACTAGCTTATTCCTAGTAGCTACAAGGAGACACCACCATCTGTTTATAGTTTACTCGTTGACTGGGTAGCACTTTTGCCACTGTGATCTGAGAAGATAGAGAACTACACTATTCCTCAACTTGTTAGTTTGGTGAATCTTTCTTTAAAGAATGGATTTAATAGAACACAAGGTTTTTTTTTTTGTGTCACAGGATTTTTCTTATATTGGAAAGTGTCAGAAAACTAGAGAACTACAACAATAAATATTATATTATGTTGATTCATGGGCTGTAATATTTTAGGATTTGCTCTATAAACAGTTTTTTTGCAAATTGTTTGCAATATTATTCTCTGATTCAAAGCCACCATGTTCCTCTTATCCTGAAAGAAAGAGGAAAATCAGAAAATATTTCATAATCAACGTGAATCTGGAATGAAACCCAAAATTGATAATTCGTTGGGGCGTAACCCTCTCAGCGACGCGCCATATCGGAACCCGGATGTGGTGATAAATGAGCAAAGGCCGGGACGTCACTCCCTTAGTGACGCGCTACGTCGTCGCCCGGATATAGTGGAAAATGTGCAAGGGTCCTCGCACTTTACTCGACGAGTGCGAGGGGCAAGGAAGCTAGCCGAGGAGAGTAGGATTCGTCTAGGTAGTTGGAATGTAGGGTCCTTAACAGGTAAGTTAAGAGAGTTAGTTGATATGACGATTAAGAAACGTGTAAATATCTTGTGTGTTCAAGAGACTAAATTGATGGGTCAGAAGGCGAAGGAGGTGGAGCATACTGGCTATAAGTTGTGGTATACTGGAACAGAACGAAACAGGAATGGAGTGGACATCTTAATTGATAAGCGCCTCAAGAGCGGAGTTGTCGACGTGAGGAGATAGGGGGATAGGATTATCCTAGTCAAGCTAATCTTTGGCGACTTGGTTTTGAATGTTGTTAGCGCTTATGCTCCACAAGTAGGTCTAGATGAGGCCGCTAAGAGGCAATTTTGGAAAGACCTAGATGATATGGTTAGAAGTGTGCCTAATAGTGAGAAGCTTTTCTTAGGAGGCGATTTCAATGGTCATGTCGGTACAACTAGTGGGGGGTTTCAAAGGGTGCATGGGGGCTTTGGTTATGGTGATAGGAACCAAGAGGGAGAAGATATCTTAAACTTTGCCGTAGCCTATGATCTCATGATAGCTAACACCTTTTTCAGAAAGAGAGATTCTCATCTAGTTACCTTTAGTAGTGGTCAGCATTTTAGCCAAATCGATTTTATTCTTGTTAGGAGGGAGAACAAACAAACCTGCATAGACTATAAGGTTATACCTGGAGAGTGTGTTGTCTAGCAACATAAGTTGGTAGTCTCCGACTTTCGTTTTAGAACACGAGTTCAACAGGCTAAGGTCGCCAGAGCCACAAGGACGAAGTGGTGGAAACTCAAAGGGGACGCCTTCCAGGAGTTTAAGGAGAGGATGATTGCGGAAGGGAAATGGAACGTGGGAGAAGCGAATAGTATGTGAACAGAGATGGCATCTCGCATTAGGAAGGTGGCTACGGAGGTGCTTGGAGTGACCCGAGTGACAAGATGCGAACCTAAGGACACGTGGTGGTGGAACGAGGAAGTGCAAAAGGCTATTGAGGAGAAAAAGACATGCTACCAGCACATGCATCATGATAGGAGCGACGACAACGTACAGAAATACCAAGCAGCAAAGAAGAAGGCAAAGAAAGCGGTGAGTGAGGCATGAGGTAAGGCCTATGAGGAAATTTACCAGAAGTTGAGTACAAAGGAGGGTGAGAAGGATGTCTACAAGATGGCTAAACTTCGGGAAAGGAAGACGAGAGATTTCAACCAAGTTAAATGCATCAAAGACAACACTAATAGACTTTTGGTGAAAGACGATGAGATCAAGGATAGGTGGAGAGATTACTTTGATGAGTTGTTTAATCATGACAATGACGATAGTATGGTTGAACTGGATGATGCTTTTGATGACACCGATAGGCGGTTTGTTCGAAGAATCCAGAAGTTAGAAGTAAGAGAGGCCTTAAAAAGGATGAAAGTGGGTAAAACGTTAGGGCCTGATAACATTCCAATCGAGGTGTGGAAATGCTTGGGAGAAGTGACGATCGTCTGGCTAACTAATTTGTTCAATAGCATTTTTAGGTCGAACAAGATACCTAACGAGTGGCGGAGGAGCACATTAGTACTAATTTTAAAAAATAAAGGAGACATTCAAAGTTGTACTAATTATAGAGGAATTAAGCTTATGAGCCACACAATGAAACTTTGGGAGCGAGTGATCGAGCACCGTTTAAGAAGAGTGACTAGCGTGACGACAAACCAATTTGGTTTTATGCCTGGGAGGTCGACCACAGAAGCGATTTTCTTGACACGGCTGTTGATGGAGAGGTATAGGGAGCAAAAGAAGGATCTTCACATGGTGTTTATCGACTTGGAGAAAGCCTATGACAAAGTGCCAAGAAGGGTTATGTGGTGGGCGCTTCAAAGGAAAAAAGTCTCAACAAAGTATGTTACCCTAATTAAGGATATGTACCAAGATGTTGTGACTAATGTTAGAACATGTGGTAGTGATACTAGTGATTTCCCTATTAAGATAGTTTTACACCAAGGGTCAGCGTTGAGTCTATACATTTTTGCCCTAGTGATGGACGAGGTCACGCGGGACATACAAGGAGATATCCCTTGGTGTATGCTTTTCGCTGATGATGTATTGTTAGTTGATGAGAGTAGGATAGGTGTCGATAGGAATCTGGAGATGTGGAGGAAGACCCTAGAATCGAAGTGCTTTAGGCTTAGTAGGACTAAAACTAAGTATATGAAGTGTGATTTCAGCGGTGCAGAGGCAGATGATGGAGATGTTAGGCTGGACGGACAAGTAGTGTCTAGGAAGGACACGTTTCGATATTTGGGATCGATACTACAGCGAGACGGAGAGATTGATGAAGACGTGATCCACAGGATTAGAGCGGGGTGGGTGAAATGGCGCCAAACAACGGGTGTCCTGTGTGACAAAAAAGTTCCTCAAAAGTTAAAAGGTAAGTTCTATATGACGGCGATCAAACCTGCGATGCTATATGGAGCAGAATGTTGGGCGACTAAAAGACAACATATACGGAACATGAGTGTAGCAGAGATGAGGATGATGCGGTGGATATGTGGTCATACAAGGCGAGATCGAATCCGCAATGAGGATATATGTGATAGGGTGGGGGTAGCACCAATTGAAGAGAAGCTTGTCCAATATCGCTTGAGATGGTTTGGACATCTCCAACGGAGGCCTTCTAAGGCACCGGTACCTAGTGGAATTTTAAGACGTACTGAAAACGTAAGAAGAGGCAGAGGTCAACCAAGACTAACGTGGGAGGAAGCAGTTAAAAGAGATTTGAGGGATTGGAATGTAGCTAAAGAATTAGCTTTAGATAGGAGCGCATAAAAGTTAGCGATCCACGTACCGGAACCATAAGAAGGTTTAGGGGCTGTGTTCTAGGCTTTCGGCTCGAATGGCAGGATGTACAGTTTAGGATTTTAGCCTTGTAGGTTTTATTTTTATTATTTTTATTATTTTTATTATCATTTTATTATTATTTTATTTTATTTTATTTATTTGCAAGGCTCTCGTCTCTTTGACTTTGAGGAGGTTTCATTTCTAGCCTATTCCAACTTGTTTGGGATCAAAGACTTTGTTGTTGTTGTTGTAATGTGAATCTGGAGGATGGGGTTAAATTAGTAGTACAACTTTGCTATTCCAACTCACAATGTGGATAAACATGATTTAGATTGCAAGGCATACCAATGTGTTGATTTTCATGGTAGCTATTGCTATTCAAAAGCATATTAATTATACAAAGGGGATCTTCTTTCAACCTTCTAACTTTTAAGTAAACTGCTATATCCACTGAAAGACCAGTAGACCACAACTATATATGATATGGACCAACTAGTAAACTAGCTGATGCGTTGGGGTGGCCCGATCTTTCACGGTACGATCAACGGAGTTCGCCTTCTTTTGCGGCAAGAGTTCAATCCTCCTTGAACCCTGCGGTGAAAATGACGGCAGCAGCGCCTTCTTTCTCGTAGCGGTGTAGATGGATAGCAAGATATTCACGCACTAATCAATCACAAGGAAGATTAGAAGCATAAACTCGAAGCCTCTCTAAACCGTGAGTAGTAAAGATCACGAATTAGATGAGTTGAATCGTGTAGATTCGGTCGGCAATCTCAAGAACGACGTGTTCTTGCCTTGCACCGCCCTCAACAAACCCTAGATGGGAAAACCTCAACAAACACGTAAGATATTGCGCCACAAAGTCGTCGTGACTTTTCTGTATTTCTTCTATCCCCCTTACAATGGACAATGCCCTGGCCTTGTATTAGCACCTACGGGTGCGCCGATTCTATCTCTAACTCTCGTATCATACAAAGATTCTTTTCAAAAACAGTTATGGAAAGATTACGACCGAGTTTCTTTCCTAATACAGTTATAGAAAGATTACAACCGAATCAAACTAAAAGATATATACCAAAACTTATTTACAAACGAAAATATCTCTGTCCAAATAATCTCCTTCATGATTTAGCCGCCTGGACGTGATCGTAGACCATCTGGACGTGGTCGTAGATCACCTGGGCGTGGTCGTAGACCATTTGGACGTGGTCGTAGATCACTTGGATGTGGTCGTAGACCACTTGGTGGTGGTCGTGATCGTGTACTGTTCCCACCAAGTACTGTTCTCATCGAGTATTGTTCCTGCCGAGTACTCCTTCCGCCAAGTACTATTCTCGATAAGTACTGTTCACGACGAGTGCTCCCACCGAGTACTGTTGGTGAAACTGGTCGTAGACCACATGAAACCGGTCGTAGACCTTAGGAACCTGGTCATGGGTCTTGTTGAACTGGTTGTGGACCTCGTGGAGCTGGTCGTGGACCTTGTTGAACTAGTCGTGGATCCTGCTGAACTGGTCGTAGACCTCCAAAAACTGGTTGTGGTCCTTGGTTAGTTGGTCGTAGACCTCCAAGAACTGGTCGTGGCCCTTGGTGAGCTAGTCGTAGACCTTGTGAAGCTGGTCGTGGATCTTGAGGAACTGGTCGTGCACTCTTGGCCACATCAACATGGTTGCAAATTGCTAGGCTTTCAGAAGCTGCAGCAAATTTTTGTATGTGTTGCCTCCAATGTGGGGTTTTTTCACCATGTATATGTTGATTTAATCATATCTTGACTTGGGCATTGGCTCTGAAAAGTTCCATCAGCCTCATTGTTTTGCAATCATGTCTAAATATATTTCTACTATGTCTAAATCATGTCTACTTCATATACTATACAAGTATACATAACTCCATCACATCTCCAGTACTGATAGTGATTTTCAGAGAAGAAAGGACTTGTATTCAGTCGAAGGATGGCATAATACATGATGTGGTCTGCATTGTCAGTTTCTTCTTTTTTTAGGGACATGAAGAGGTCAAGCTTCCGTTTTGTAGTCTCTTCTGTGGATCAATTGGATGGTCAGATACTCAGATGCTGTTAAGTTTAGAGGACTAACAGAATGAAAAATTGTTGATAGCTGATTTAGGATTGGGTTTTGTCAATTTTCTGGATTGGTCATTCTGCTAATCAACAAGGAACCTAAGATGGACTAGATTAGTAGAAAATAAGATTTGTTTTTCCTTTTGTGTTTGTGGGTTTGTCACACAAAATTGGGTAGGAGGAAAGTTTGGTCCAATCTTTCAGTTGTGCTTTACTGCTGTACCGTGCAACATATATTTGCTTGACATGGGAAATTTAATCAAGTTTGGACTAATAAGATATCCCAAAGAAAAGGTATACTGTGAATGTCTTGTACCATAGACGCATGATGCCTTCTCAAGTGTGTACAACAGTATGTCTTTTTATCTGCATAAGAAAGAGAAAAAAGGAAACCATGTCATAGTCCATCTTCCAGTCTTGAAATACTAAAACAAGTGTGTGCACAGGCATATAGTTTTGGGTTAGCCATCTGGATCATAATTCTGTGCTGCACTGCTGCTTACCACAATTTGATTTGTCACTAGGAACTCAAGCTGGGGTTAAGTAGTACTGTCGTTTTTGTGTGCATATGTAGTGAATACTGGATACCGTTGTTGTTGTTCTAAGCATCCCACACTTTATTATTAGATCAGATAAACTTCCCAAACTGTTGATTCGTTGTTAAGAGAGGGATATGTTCTGTTCTGTATAATTTTGGTTGCAGTATTCTGATCATCTGATGTCAAGTGGGTCTGTTTAAAGGACATTTTCAATGGTCTCAGTTAAAATGATTGTAGAGCAGTTAAAACGATTCTTTAGCCTGTCTGATTTGCATGTGAGCTGTTAGTATTTTGGGCTTTCATGTTATATACCTCTTATCTTATGAGGCCTTAATTTATCGTTGCATATTTAATATTTTATGGCCAATCGCTTCTTCTAGATCCTCTGATTTATCATTTATGTGATAGAAGTGGATGACCTTAAATTTGGAATCTTCGTATTTGTGATTTATGAGTAGAAAGAGTCTTTTGCAGCCTTACAATTGGTCTGGTCATCATTATTTTCTGTAATATGCAGATCTAAGGAGAATGACAACACCACTTATCGTCTAGTTGCTGTTGTCGAGCACATGGGAACCATGGCAACAGGGCATTATGTTGCATATGTGAGAGCTGGCAAGATTGGGGGTCGGCGGCAGCAGAGCAGTGACTCCAAGTCTTGGTTTTATGCGAGCGATGCACAAGTCAGAGTAGCCTCTCTAGAGGAAGTTCTTAACTGCGAGGCTTACATACTTTTTTACGAAAGGGTGGGAGACTAAGATAGTATGTCTGGTGGCCTATGCATCGATCATTCAGTAATCAGGACAAGATCAAATGGCAAGCAAGAGGTGAGAAACAACATTTTTTGGATAGCCAGAGGCTCAATGAGTCTAGGTACTAATATAACTGTCGATCAAGTCCATTTTCATGGCTCCAGTTGGCTTCAATACCGTTTGTCTACTCAGTTGAAGAGATTTTCGCAAGTGGACTTGAACAGCTATTCTGTTCATACTGCCTACAGCCATTTTTTGTCGTTTGAGAACATAGTTGGAGGTGTGGAAATTGTTCAAAATCGGTGAACAGTTCATACAGACCTTGGCAAGGGCTTTGTTGAACGCCTACAGTTATTGCTTTACAACCAATCAAGAACAGCTCAGTACATTTTTTTGATATGTTGTCCCTGCCCCTAAATTTTGAGTGATGGGGGTGTATACTGTAACGTGCTCTAGGCCCATCTTAAAGTAGCAATTACACACTTGTTTTCACCCTTATTATCTTGGATTGAAAAATGCGCCTCTTCATTGAGATGTCTTTTGTTTCCAAATTGTTATTATTTTTTTCGATCGATTCGGTGCGAGTTGTTTTTCAGAGAATGTGTGTCCATACTGGTATCAGTCGGGGAGCTTGTTCTGTTGAAATATTGATGTGCTTTTTTACCCTTTTTTATTTTGATGGTCTCTCACGGTAGCAATACTGCAATAAGAAGAAAAACCACTTGATATATGTTCGTACTTTCAGATCTAACTTACCTTTTCCATCCATTTTTTCCTTTGAATAAACTTTTTTATTCCAGTCTGTACCCAGTGGTACTGCTGCTGCTACGTTGGGAACCAACTAGTGTGAGCAACTACGGCTAGGGTAGGGTTTACAGCTTGGATTGGCTTGCAACTGGGGTCTGGGGCAAGGAAAGTGGATTTGCTCAGATAACGTAAAGATTGATAGTGATTTACTGCTGCAAGAAACCTGTCGCTTACTGATTTGGCACACCACTTTACCACCAGCACAGACCCGTAAAAACTACGGCAAAATGCCGACATATTTCCTCCAGCGAGTGGTTGTAAACTGGATGGCAAGGGCAAAGCCAAAGTCACTGCAACGAACGCTCCTATGATTTATACATTGGAACGCAAATGTCATACATAAGCCTTGTAGTCGTACTTCCAGAATCAAGATGATGAGATTTCAATGTAGTTGTCCACATGACAAATGCATCCAGCCGGCGCCCGGCGCTATCTCCGACAGCCACTCGCTCGGTCGTAGCGCCGCGCCAACCACCCATCCGGCCACTAAAAAATAAAAATTCATCAGAAACGGCCCGATCCAGCGGCCAAAACGGCAGCGCGGGACCGCAGCTTGCAGTCAGTCATCGGCCGCGCCCGTCCCGACTCCGAAAAAGTCCGCACCGGACGCTGGAAAATGGGGAAATCGTCGCCCGTCGCCACCCGCGCGGCTAACGCGACCGGCCGAGCCGCGCGGGGGTTCTCCATGTGGCGCCCAACCCAAAACCGAGCCGCGCTTGCTTACTCCAACTGCATCAGCCACCACCACCACAAAACAACGCATGCTGTTCGGTTCTAACGGAAAAGAAAAGTAAAACCACTGCACGACTACGCGGAGAGGGGAAGCCAGGCAGGCCGAGTCGAGTCCAAGCCAATCTGGAGAGGATAACTGGATACTAGTAGTATTTAGGAGGCGCTTGTGTAGTGCGGGTATTGCTCTTGTATGTATGCGTCTGAGTCCTCACGGGCGTAGGCTCCTCCCGAGTTTGCGCAGGAAATGGAGGAGCCGAGGGCGCTGCGGCTGCGGCGCGGCGTCACGCTCGCCGAGCAGCTCGCCGCCTCCTCCAACCTCCGTGACCTCCTCAAGCTCCGCGACGACGGCGACGGTGACGGTGACGGGAGACAGCTCGCCGCGGCGGGGAGGCGCCGCACGCTCCTCGATGTCATCCGCGACGTCGACGACCGCCCGCCTCCCCGCTCCTCCTCCGGCGCCACGCGCCGCGGTGTGTCCTCGACGGCGCCCGTGGCAGGCGGTGCGACGACCACCGCGTCGGCGTCGGCCGCTCCGCCCGCGGCGGCCGCGCAGGGGGGGAGGAGGGTGTCGCTGATGGCGCTGCTGGAGCAGGCGGAGCGGCAGTGGACGACCGGCGGCGGCGAGTGGAAGCGCGTGGAGGAGAACGCGGCGTCGGAGGAGGGGAGGAAGGGCGGCGGCGGCGTGGGAGGGCGGTGCTGCGTGTGCATGGCGCGCGGCAAGGGCGCGGCCTTCATCCCCTGTGGCCACACCTTCTGCCGCGCCTGCGCCGGCGAGCTCCGCGCCGGCCGCGGTCGCTGCCCGCTCTGCAACGCCGCCATCCACGAGGTCCTCAACCTTTTCTGACCACCTCCCCCGCTCACCTTGCTCCCTTCTCCGCCACCGCCAGTGACGGCGATTCTCCGTGCAAGAACCGATCTTTTTCACCCTTTTCGCATCGGCTGGTGGTAAATTTGCTCGGACGCCTTGAATCCAGCCATTCTATCGATTCGAGGTAGCATTCGGTGTAGATAATTTTTTGCTTTCTTGCTGTCCTTTTTCTTGTTTCTTGTTTCTTTTTCTTGTAATAGTGAAAAGATTCAACAGAACAGCGCACGTTATTGGATCAAATTCCATGTTGAATTCCAACTTCCTGGATCAAATTCTCAGTTCCTCCAGGATACTAGCAGAAAAGATTAGCTTACATGATATGACTTTAAATCAACGTCACTTCAATACAATAAAAATGCTCTTGGAATCTGGAGTGAGCACTGGGAATTAATGCGGCGGAATATTTCGGTGCTCGAGATTGCAGGACACGTACGCTCGCTACAGTGCGCGGGAGCTGGCTCGTGCATTGCCAGTGCATGGGGTTCATTAAACTCTACCCGTTTCCTCGGTGCAACGCATCGGAAAATTCTAATTGCAGGGGTGATGTCATGACCGGAGAAGATAGATAGGGATGAGTTGAATTGCAGGTCATCTGTCCGACCAGATACGGTCTCGGGTGATGTTGACTCGGCCAAATTGCCGAGCCGTATTAGGGCGCCCATAAGGTTGGTCACTTGGTCGTTGTTCTAGCTTCTAGGCGGACGGTCTGGATCGTGCACGGAATCCAGTTTGGCTGCGCGTGCATGCTCTGGACCGTCCGCTGCCAATGGGACGATACATATGCCCGTGCCGTTTGAACAGATGGCAGATGATGCACTTGTGAAGTTATCGATATGGACACTATAGTCTATAGTGAGAGTTCAAAAAAAAAACATCAACACTATAGTGCAACCACTTTTACCAGCTGTAATACCTTTCAAAGTTTAGTACACTACTAGAATTGAGCCATGAGACACTGGCCCGGCATAAAATCTTACGTGGAAGAGAGAGGGGAAGGAGAGAGAGAACAGGTTGTCTCTTCCTGAAGAGATGGTCGTATACGCGAAATAAGATATGATACATTAATCTACTCTAGTTGACATGTAGACCTGTTTTAAAGGAAAATTATAAAATATAAATATTAGAGAGTGTACTAGAGACTGTCTATTGAAATTAGAGATATTGTCTCTAAAAATGATATAATATATATTAAAAAGAAGGTTGTTTCTAATTATTGAAAATGCTTTTATAGGACACAACATGCATGCATGCACTGAACGCTGTGCGTACTTCGATTAGATCTCGTTGGGTAAGCTAACTTTACCATCATGCCCATTCACTACTCTCGCGCTACCTTCGTTATACAAAATGGCCAAAACATGGGTGCAATCATTCATCTTACTGATGGCCAGAGTCCGCGAGGTATCGACGGGTGTTCACATCGGCCTTGCGACCCCGGACAGAAAAACTTATCTCAGCGTCGCTTATCTTTGCGAACAACGACAGCGCGCATGATGGCGACGGCCCGCGACAAGCGACCAAAAGAGGGCTGGGTCGATGGAGCTTAATTGGCAGGCTGCAGCAGCGGCGAAGTGGAGTTTTGGAGAGCTGCCACTTGCCAGGGCGCTGACAAACACATAGCTGGGAGAATTGCCGTTTAGCACGCAAGAATACAGGGGGTCCATGGCCTGTAGTGACGGGTTGCAAGAATGGTGCCAGTGTACTGTGCTCATGAGTGCATGGTGGAGAGAATAATTGTACACGCAAATCTTGTTTTTTTAAGGGCCCAGGACATAGCAAGTCCTGAGCTTTGTAACATGGCCTAAAATGGCTAACTTGATTGCCAAATATCAATCCTATGTACTACTGAAGAACAATGACCTGATTTTAGGAAAGTAAACAGATGATACTCCTAAATCTTGGTAGTTGAGCTGCATTGTCCATCTGCATGGACTCCAAAACCCCATGGGCCATCACAGCATTGCGTTCCCTGCTCCGATGGAGATAGCTACTGCCTGCAGGAAAGAAAAGAAAATAAAAACAACATTTTGCATAGTTTTCTCCCATCCATGCCAAACTATCATGGCTCCCCCACATGACCACATATAATCCCTGCCTGCCTTGATTTCTTGGAGCCAATCTCCCGTCAGTGTACAGCATGCAAAGTACTACTATAATTAGCTAAGGTGTTATACCAGTATAAAGCCTTTTCTTGCGAGACTCAAAACATTGGTCCTCTAGTCTCTGTCTGCATGCTCGATCTGCATGTTCATGCTTATTGCTTAAGAAAAGCCAGTCTTGGCCAATAGTTCTTGTCAGTTGTCACCATGCAGTTCCACAGAAGGTTTCAAACTGTTGATATGCGATATATGGAAAGTTTGTTCCATTTAGAGCTTTCCTGTTGTTCTGAAACAAACGCTCGTGACAAAGGAACAGTCTCGGAATGTATATAAAAGAACTTGACATACTCCATTATCACTTTGGGTATACTCATATACTAATTATAAGATACTCTAATGTGAATCACACGAAAAATTTGCAAGAGAGTTCATAATTTTTAGCATATTTTATAAACACCTTCATATTCGCACATAAAAAGGAGTATGCCTAAAAATTGTACATACCACCTCTGAAAATATGTAAATACCACCTATATGATCTTATATACTCGTATATTACACATACATACTCTCGGTTGCGCAAAATACTCCCTACGTTGTGAGATATGTGAGATGTCGGAATAATGTAAATACCACCTATATGAGTAACTACTGCAAAATCTATGTTGTGGATAGTAGGAAAAAGCTTCATTTGGCAAACTGGCTAGGAGTATATATAATAATAATAATAATAATAATAATAATAATAATAATAATAATAACTTGTTCTACGTGTTGGCCAGACAAGCACGCCCACCCCACCCCACGTGCACCTACTTCGTACAGGGACTAAGCCAACCAATGACACGTAATCAATCAACTAACAAATATGATTTCCTTATTAGTACTAGAATGCATTTTTTTAGCCAAGTTCATTGCGCGTTTACCAAATTTACCGAACCTGTACAACAGATTTACTGAAACCTTCTTCTACTTTTACAACACCTACTACTACAAAAAGGCTATTACTGGACGCCTCATCACTGACGGTTGACTAAAACCGTCTGTATTAAATACAATCACAGACGATTTTGGTTTAGCGACCGTCTGTGTTACTGGCTGCGCTAAAAGTCGCCTGTGAAGAAGTAATATCACAGATGGTTCGTGTTGAGAACCGTCTGTGATAAGTAATTATCACAAATGGTTCAAAAATCGTCTGTGATGATCTCATATTACTGACTTATAAACTCAGATGGCTCACGAAACACTCTGTGAGGACATTTTTGAACCATTTGTGAAGATTTTTTCTGTAGTAGTGACCGTTACAAGAGATTTACTGTGACCACAACGTGCCTTTAATAAACCTGTACAACAAATTTGCTGTGACCTCCTTGATGCTTCATGTAGCTGCACATATATTTAGAAAAGACTTCATCTCTTTGCAAGTAAGTTGCTACTGTTCTATCAACACTTAAAAGCAATTAATTATCTGAGCAAGAGTGATATCACCTTGTAATCAAATTATAAATTACAGTATTACACGTTATTTTGGTATTCGCATGTCTTTAGTGAACGAGGCTATTGCGAGCTCTGGACATGGTGAGCTTATTCATGGTTTTGTCTATGATTTTTTAAAAATTGAAGGCCATGTTCTATTTTTTCCATACATCATGGTCAATTAGTGTTGCTTGTTGTGCCGTGAATTACTCTATTTCATAGTCTCTTGACATGCTGATGTTTTGTTGTGTCGGGTGTTGCGTATTTGTACATCAATGCTAAAATGATTTGGTTCTGTGCAGGCTATAGATCAAATCCGACAAACTTATGAGAAGAAATGTGTGCAGCTGAGGAACCAAGACGCCAATGGTTCAGAGCTACGTTGCGCTGAAAAAACTAGGACAACCGTTAGAGAATTGTACACAAGGATCTGGGTTTCTCTACGGGCAGTAGAATCAATATCTGATAGAATACAAGAGTTACGGGATGAGGACCTGCAACCGCAACTTGTTCAGCTGTTGCAGGGGTAAGCTGACCTTACATTCATGTGTAGGATTGATGTGTTCTTATTTCAATCACTACTGATCCTGCTTTGTGAGCTATGTCAGCGCTCAGAAAGCATATATTGAAGCTCTTGATGGTTGGTTGTCCAAGTTTATTCTAACATATACCATACGTTGAATCGCTGAGAAGGTAATTCATCATGTTTTTTTACCAATCCAGTTAGGTGTTCCATATTTACAGGTTATGCTTTTACATGGTAGCTTATACCTAAAGACTAATTAGTACAATTTCTGGCAAGTTTTTATCATATCAAATCTGCTCGGATTAATCTCAGGTGTTCCTTTTGCATGCTACACTTTCAGATGCAACACTACCTATATACATCTACTCGATTGCCCATTGAGGTGTCCTTTTGGTGATCTTTTTAGCAGAGGGATGGCATGGAAAATAGAGGTAAGGACTACATTTCAGATCAATATTGCTTTTCTCTAAAAAAAAATAGATTTAGTGTTGCTTTCTTCTTGTGAGATATGTGTGTTTTTATCCCTTTTCTGTTGCCTTGGATTATTGCACTCGATTTACGAAAGTTGAAGACAGATATATGCTTGATTGAATTTTGGACAACAATGTGCTTCATGGTATGCGGCTAGAGGTAAGCGGCTCTATTTTTCCTCCTTTTTTCCCAGATGGCATCGATCAACAGTGGGCAACACATGGTGTCGTTTTGAATTATTGGTTAGTTTATAACAGCTGCATGTACTAATTGCAGAGAGTAGTTTGCTTTACCATTCGGGTTTTGTGCAATCTGAATTTATTGTACACACATGTTGATTTCAATGCTCGCTTCTTCTTTTCGGTACGTCAGATGACTCATTTCACATGGTTTATGTGTGAGAATGTAGCATTATGGACCTCAAAACCGTAGAATAAACCAGTCACATGTTTTTTTATTCAATTTATGTTGTTGTGCATCAATGAGTAGGCTTTGGATGTAGAAATCTCAGGTTTGGTTGAGATGGTTTAGAAATTTCTAGCGCTTCTTGGCCTCTAGATTACTGATGCTCAAGTGTTTCTTACAATGTTTTACTCTTTGATTGTCCATGAAAAATGCAAATATCGATGGGCTAGAACAGGGAAGCCTTGCAGCTGGAGCTAGGGGACTGCAACTACTCCAAGTTCACCCAACTTTCAGGGTGAGCATCTGTTTGTGAGTAGACCGGACTGACCGGAACCCCGGACCTTTGCAGCGGTCAGGTTTTTCCAAAGGCTCCCTTTTGCCTCTTGTGGCAGGCCAGACTAACCGCAAGGTTTAACTCGGACTGATCGGACCACCAGTCTAAGTCGGGCGGTTAGCTTTTTCCAAAGAGCCTCTAATTGTTCATCCCTTCTTTGTTCTACTAACCCGGACTGACCACAGTTAGAGGGCCGAACTGACCGAGCATCCGGTTCATTGGCGCAGTCAGCTTTTTCCAGAGAGGATTGTTTTTGCTACTTGCTTCTAAATTTTCCATGCCAAACTAACCGCGGTTGGAGGGCGGACTGACCGGACCTTCGGTTCAGTAGCGCAATCAGCTTTTTCAATAGTGTGTTTTCTCTGGTTTGGGAAATCTTTTGAACCCAGTCTGACCGGACCTTGAGTGGGCGGGCTCACCGGACCTGACATAATGGATAGATTCTGTAGCAACGATTACAGCAGCGTTTGTCGTTACTCAGCGGTCCGATCTGACCGGCCTTCCTATTTTTGCACAGATTCTCCTCCAATGGCTAGTGTTTATGTGTGGGTGTATAAATACCCCTTGTGACCGGTTGGGAGAGGAGAGCTGGTGCCTTTTTCGTTCCCTTTGAGCAAAGAGCAAGCCCTCTCCTCCCTTTTGTGCATGTGTTGCACTTAATGAGTTTAGAGAGCAAAATCCTATTGCATGTGTTACATTAGGTGTTGGATTTTGTATCCATTGAGCTTAGACACTTGATTCGTTCAAGTGAGCGTCCCTGACTTGTTTCTCTTGGTGTTTGCCGACACTTAGACGGTTTGGAGGAGTTGCATCGGTGATCTTCTCAAAAAGGTTGTGAAAAGACCCGAACGGTTGTAAGTGGTTTGGTGCTCATCATCTTTGAAGTGGAGGAAGAACAACCCCAAGTGGATTCAAGGTGTAGGCTTAATTTGTGGAGCCGATCCAATTCGTTTAGACTTACCTCAATGTGGACTAGGGAAAACTGGTAAGTTTCCGATCACCACAGAAAAAAGTTCAAGTGTTCTTGTGGTTTGCTTTCTTGAGCTTTACTTTCTTGCAATTTACATTTATAGAATTAATTTACTTGCTAGTCTCCAAAGGATTGTTATTTTAGTCTTAGTTCTAGATTGTTGGTGCACTTAGGCAAGTTTAGTTGTTTTAGGTTTTAATTGAGCAAAACCGAATTAACTTACAATTCCACATAAAACTAAATTTTTATTAAAAGATTTTTAAAACCACCTATTCACCCCCTCTAGTTGGCGTCCTCGATCTTACAGATTTTTGGCCAAATTGACAGTGTGGCAACCATGGCCAAGTAGGTGGTCACCTGGAATGACGACATCGAGCTACAATATATATATGACTTGATGAGACCGAGCCTACAAAGGGAGTCGACATGTGGAAATTATCTTCTTCTAGAGGTAAAACTTCTGTTCACTAGTATTTCTTTTGGTTCCGATCTGATTTGTTGAGTTCATAGGAGTAAGCATGGTTTGGTATTATCTGTCTCCCTGAACGAAGCCTTAGTTTAGGACTACATGACAGAGCTTAAAATTGGCCATGATGTCTTTTTTAATCACATAAATTTGCAATATGTTTGATGCTTGTGATTCTTGAATTAATTTGATTGTCATTTTGGGCAGACAAGAGTATCAAAACGGACATTCTGATCTTTAGTTTTTGGTTACTTTAGGTTCACAAGCGTAATAATGAAATTTGCTTAGAGTTGTATGAAAAAGATCTGCTGATAGATACATCCCATCTCCATATATACGGGTATGTAAATTTGGTATGTTGTCACCCTCAGTTACTTCACTTGATTTTATGTTTACCTTGCAAATACGTGCTTCACCTTCATATCATGTGTGCTTGTCCCATTAACTTGAATGTGTTATTACAGGTTGCAAGAATATGAACTGAATGCAAAACAGCTAGCTATTATTTCTGAAAGAGAAATAGTTTGTTCTTTATGTATTCCCTCATGACCATGATTATTCTGTCTTAAATAGACCTAGCATGTGATGTGGCATTTTTCCTAGAAATGAATTTGTAGCTGCCAGGTACCAAATTTCATTTTGGTTATATTTCATAACTTTGGATGATTTTAACTTTCTGAAAAGGCATATGTAGTACATCATAGTTATAGTTAACAACTTTCACTTGTTCTCTTTAAATCTTTAGTAGTTGTAGGCATCTTCTTTGCTTTTGAATTCAAAAGGGTGAGTAATGAAAGGGTTAGCCATGCCAATCATCAGGTTTTGCACATAACAATCCAAAAAATCACATCAGCAATACCTATCTCAATTAAAGCTTTATTTGGCAATACACATCGTCTGGAATGCAACTGAAAATTCTTATGCTTCTGAAAGAAGAGCTGAGCAACTTAAGAAGGAGTGGCTGGAACAGGTCTTTTAGGCTGAACTCTGTGGATTGTATTTTTTTTATTTGTCTATTGTCAAGGCTGTATGAGAGAATCACGGAATTGCAATTACTTTTGTGCTGAGTATAGCATTGTGCTTAAGGACTTCTTTTGAAAGTAATATCCAAACTCTTTCAGTTAGCGATGAAAGGTATGCAGGCTACTGGTGAAGATACTAAAATGACTCCTTCGGATGCTGATCATGATAGGAGTCATACTGATCCAGCTGATCAATCTTGTGTAGCTCCTTTATCAATGAATAAGGTGCTGAACAATAATAGCCACCAGCAGGTAAGAAATATATTATAACATGTGTAATTTTTATATTTTTTTGGTAATAATATAGCTGCATTGTGTAGGTGGCACAAGGTACTGTTCAAGAACTGAACAAACCTACGGCTTTTGGAGCTTTGGTAGGAAATTCAGCATTTGGAAGACAATCATGTATTTTTGGAGGGTTTTCAAATGAGCAGGTATAGAACCTGTTGCTTTGAACAATGGAAATATTGAATTATTCATTTAAAATACCTAATTGATGTGTATTGATGTATCGTTTTCTTTTGATGTTGTTGAGTTACCGATAGTACATCCTTTGTCTTACTGTGAAAAGTGCGATGATTCTGTTTGGTTTCAGCCGTCAAATTATTCAACTTGGTTCCCATGGTTTTGAATGTTTGTTTTTATTATAGGTTTTGAAAGGAATTCTTTACTGTATGTTGACTTGACCATTCTACAGAAAAAACATATGCTAGTGATGTACTTCATGTTTGCAATCTTTTGTTTTTTGGTTAGCCCTTCTAAATTCTTAATATGTTAGGTCCTTTCTATAGAAAAAACATATGCCAGTAGATGTACTTCATGTTTGCAATCTTTTTTTTTTTTGTTAGCCCTTCTAAATTCTTAATATGTTAGGTCTCATCATTCTTACTAATTTTTATGAAGAAAGTATCACCATTATATGTTTTTCATCTATGTTGTAAATATCTTAGCTCTCACCATTAGCTTCGTATAGGAACTGGGCTGAGAGTTTACAATCGGAGCCCTAATCTTGCATCTAGTCGACCAAGTGTACTAGATGCTCCATTTCTTGGTAAATTAGTTCAGTGATCCACAAAAAAAAAATTGATGTACTTATCTTCTTGCTTGAGATACTAATTCTATTAAGTGGGTCACTTAGTAGCAAAAGCTAGCCATTCGTGTTTGCTAGCCCATGTTGCCCAGATTGTGTTCTACTGCATTAGCATGGATTTTGTTAGGCAAGGGAGAAGTATATTCTAGCCTGAATAGTGATATATATTTTGTAGGTTTTTTTAGAGTGAAAGAATCATATTGATTGGCTGTAGGGGCTGGATTCTGGTACATTGTCACACCTAAAGCAAAAGGCTTACTATAAGAAGGCATGCTAATATTCATTGCCTTATTCTTACTGTCATTCACAAAGGATAATTATTCTAATCTTATTCTTTTGTACACAATGGAGATTGGCATGGTCACCAAATTCACTAAAAATAGAGACTTCTTGGATTTTAGGCTTACAAATATTTGTTGTTACAATATGAGTAGAAATCTCATCCTAAATTTACCGCTAGAACTATGAGTGAGATGACCCACAGATAAAAATCAAACTGATGTAGCTGGCTTCATGGTTGAGCCACGGGCCCACGGACTATATTACTTGGGTGACTTAGTAGCAAAAGCTAGCTATTCATGTTTGCTTACCCATGTTGCCCAGATTGTGTTCTATTGCATTTACGATACATGTGTTTTGTCTTGATTTTTCAGTGCTCACGACTCATGACAAGATGTAACCAAGGTTTGTCCTATGCTAGTGGGTAGTAACTAAATTCAGTAGTGAATAAGTGCATAATGCCAAGGATCAACCTATCTTACCAACAATTGAGGAATCCGATGATATGTGATTTCCCCCGTTGCCATCCGTGTTGCTGGCGTATGAGGTACCTTATGGCAACTATGTTATGCGTGCCTTTTTGACGTGTGTATCATTTTAGTTCAGATTTTATGGCCACACATCCATATTATTAGGCTTAGCCATACTTCTAACATGCTTCACATACTACTCTAAAATTGTATGTCATTTGAACTAGCGAGTTAAAATGCATAAAAGTTATATTGGAGTTGGGCATAGTGCTATTTTTCTTCTATAGATGCTAATATTCATCTAGATTTCCCTATAAAGGCTTGACATATTCATCTTTGATCTATAGAGCTATAAGGAGATGTTTTACCATTGAACTACGCTCGCTACGAGATATATTTTATAGGGTATATCCGCCTGGGTTGACTGTCTATGTCTGGGTTGAATGTTTCATTTTTCTATTATATTAGAGTTTTCTTTTTTCTTTTTAATTGTTTGTCAATCAATATTCTAATGGTAATGGAATTTTGTAACAATGAAAGAGAAGATGTACCAATTCGGAACCCCAATTGGTCTACCGATTGGAACTTCATGATATGATTTGGTCTACTAATTTATACTTGTGATGAATTGTGGCAAAATCTTGACATATTTATCTTTGATCTTTAGAGCTATAATAATCCTTAGCTTACTAACTCTACGAGTTGGAACTCTATGACTTGATTTGGTTAGCTTATAAGCTTATTCATACTTGTCATGTATTATGGCTAAGGACCACGACCGCAATCAAGTATCATTTTGTTATGTTTTTTCGCAGCTAACACACTTTTTCTTGTGTATCAATGGCTCAACCTCAATATTGTTAGACGGCCTAAAATTGTTAGTTATCCTATAAACATCCTTTATGTTCCTCTGTTTTGTTTGTATACTCAACTTAGATATAACTTCCTTGGATCAGCATAGATGCATGATGCATGGGAATTAGTTTTAGCAAGGTTAGTGATGATGATTTTATTCTAGGTAGTGCTCTTTTATAACAATCTAGAGATGTAGTTATAAGCAAGGGATCAATTAATAAATTTGAATTTTAATGATATATCATATTTTCATGCTAAGAATAATAATATGTGCATAATAAGTTGGTTGATGGTAGAAGGAAACAAATTGGATTTAACATTATATCCCTGCAATTTGTAGACTCGATGTTTGTTTGTGAACAGTTTGTGTGGATCATGATGGGAGTATCTTTTAAAAATACAATTGCATGCTTACAATTGTTTGTGAGCAGATAGTGCGGATCGTGATGCACTAGCATGATAGCTAATTTTGTGTTTACAGTAAATGGTTTAGGTATAGCAAAATAATACTAGCACGGAAGACCTTTAATGTCCATCTTTTCTCTGACATGCCTTCTATTTTTTCATGTTTGTGTTTATCAAGTCTTCCAAATTAACTGTAGGAGAATGTCATAGCCATGGGCCCTCAAAGAATTAGTTGTATAGCTTACATGAGGTTACCTTTCTTTTTGCACTCTGTTATATTAGTCATAGTAGTTTAGAAACTTTATTGTGTAATTTAGTTATAATCTTTTGTTTTTGCTTATATCACTTGATGTTTCTGAGCGATGCATCGCAATCCCTTCTCACATGATGTGTTTTCATATAAGACTGTTTTTCATGCATCACAACCACTTCCTGATCAGCTTTGCTTGCAAGCTTCTTTAATCCTATAAAGACTGCACCATTCCTGTTCTGATCAGGAGTTCTACCATTTGTTGCATCATGTAGGTCATGTATATATTCTTTTGTTGTATATATGTTGCTGTTTTTTTGTGTGGAAGAGATTTAGATTATTATATGGATTTTCATCAAACATCTCTGTGTAAAATATGTCAGATGTCCTTGTGTAAACCTACCTTAGGTCTGTAGTGTTCTTAAAGAAATGCTATGCCTTGGTTTTTCTTTTATGTACCTGGATAACTATCCTTCTGTGCCACAGATTTAGTCAAATGCTTATTATGTTTTTACCTAGCCCTCAGTTCATTCCTCATACAAGCTGTTGCGGTGTTATCTTTGTATGTTAATATTCGGTGCAAATTAAAATGCATGATCCATTTTCCGGTCACTCAGGGTGTGTTTGGTTCCCTGCATACCCTTAGCCTGGCCTGTACGGGTCATCCAGGCTGAGTGCATGCAATATAGGCTGTTTGGTTGGCTGTTTCTGTTGAGCCAGGCTGTGCTGAGATATTGTTTGGTTGACTACATCAGGAAAGTGGATGCATAACTGGATGCAATGTGGGCTGTTTGGTTGCCTGCATGTAGGAGTGTGTGCTCACCTCTTGTATTGGATGGTAAGAATATCCCTTTAGTAAAATATGTTAGTAGGATGAAAAAATGGCTAAGGATGTTATGAAGCTATTGCTTCTATTGTTTCCTAGATGAAAGGTGCTTGTATATATTAACTGTCTGATCTAAAATTTTGCTTGCCAATTTTGCTTGTCCGCAAAAATACACAAAGGCTGCTCCGCTCCTCCCTGATCTAGATTCTAAAAAAAAGAAGTTAGGACATTCGGCTGGACTCCGACTACTCAAATTGAGAACCTAGGAGCAAAAGCCCTACCAAACAGACCCTAACCACCAATCAAACCATTAAAAGACTTGCACATATTAAAAGAATCACACATATTAAAACCTCTTGAAAATTGGCAAGCAAAATTCAAGTTCACTGCAAGTACAACAGTAGTAGATATGAAAAATAGTCAAACTCTAAGATGGATCAGAACACCATATCCTACTCAACAATTCTGGGAACAGACGAGTATATACATCATAACCAAGAATGAGTATTGAAGCAGGAACACTACTAGGAGATTGATATTCATGGCACTTGCACAAAACCAAAATAAACAGTGAACTTACCATTTTCGTGCAGTAATTAAGGCATACATATACTCCAAAATTGAGCTCAGATCTCACAATTCATAGTTCAGCCTGTTCTACACCAACAATTACAGTAGAACAATATCACAAAAAGACAACAGCTTTTGCACTAGAAGCAACTTAAATTATAAACAAAAATGAACTCAAATCCCAAAGAGAAGGGCAGATTTTGCAAAAAGGGGGGGGGGGATAGGAGGAGAGGGGGCACCGGGGCCGGGTAGCGGTGGGTACCCCGCTGGAGCATCGTCCGCCATGCTTACCTCCGCCGGCGAGAGTGGCGAGGAGGAGTGCGGCCTTGCGCCTGGAGGAGGAGAGCAGCAAGGAGCCCGATGGTACCCGCCGCTGGAGGGGAGAGGGGAGGCAGTTGCAGAGTCCGATGCGAGCAACCGGAGGTGGAAGCGGAGGCGCGAGGCGAGGTAATCCTAGCACTCGCGGATGCACGCGGATGAGTCGCTCTGGGCCAAGCAGGTGTATTCGTTGCGCGCTGCGCGAGCGGCTTGTCTGCATTTGCGCGGCGGCTGGCTCGGCGCCGACTTTTGCACGAGCATAGCTTGGCCAGAGCAGCGATGCAACGAACCAAACACGGTGCAACTTGTATACACAGGTGCGAGCCAACCTAATACAGGGAACCAAACATATCCTCAATGTTTCCTACATTGTTTCCAACTTTTCATACATTTGTTGCTCTGCCGGCTCAGCGTAGCGCGCGTTTCTATCTAGTATTAGAAAGACAACAAGAACAACTCAGTAGCTAGCCACTACTAGTTATTCGTGTTGCGAATCATGGCTTATACTAGAGGGAAACAGAAATGGTCCTCGTGGCTTTTCCCTAATGCAGTGACCCTCCATTTGGACGATGCATCTCACAGCTTGACGCCAAGATCCGTTTGGGAGGAACGGAAAAGAAGCCTTTCGCCATTCTGTTTGAGCATCTCACTGACTCACTGTTGAGGACTTGAGGGCCTTGATGCAAGTAGTCTGAGGCCTTTCACCGTTTCACGTGCTTCTACATGCAATTCCAGGCAATATGTGGCCGTAAACTTTCGAACACGATTACACAAGGAAGGGATTGCACTTACACGTTACACCAATATTTAGACAGAAGAGCACCTTGCAGCTACTGTGGGAAGGATACAACGGCGTGCAAGTTGGCGAGTTGCAAAATCACCAAATTGCGAGCTATCATATATTACAACTAAACAATTCTGATGTGAAAACGGCCGCCGCGTTGGCAACCGCCGCAGACTCCCGTTTCGACGCCTACCCTGAGCGCTTTCCTGCTTGACCGGTTGACCCTACCTGGCACAGCCTCATAGAGTTTTGGGCTAAAATAACACTGTTCTGAAAAGAACTAGTAAAATGGTCCCTCATGAGCTAATTGGTAAAAAATGACACCCGTGTCGCGCAAAAAAAAAAAATCACGGCAGGCGACCTACCACGTCTCGGGTGTGCGGTAGACCACATGGCGGATGCACGGGTCGGCATGTCACCTACCTCGCCCTCAGTTCGCGACAGGTGTGACCTGCCGCTAACTGAGAGCACAACCAGTGACGTGCGCTGGCCTATCGCGGTCCTAATTAGCGGCGGGTGACCTGCCGCGAACTAAGGGCGCGACAAGTCGCCTACTGACCCTGTGCACCTACCACGTTATCTACCTCATATGTCATGGCTTTTGAGCACGATACATGTGTCATTTTTACTAATCTATTGGTGGAAAACTATTTTTGCTATTTTATCGCGAAACAATACCATTTTAGTGAGAGAGAAAACTCCAACCACACGGCCCAAAATAGCCTAGAAAAACTGCCACTAGGGTTGGAAACGAGCCGAGCAGGCTCGGTCAAGCTCGTTTGAACAGTCGGCTCGACTCGTTTCGATCACGAGCCAGGAGGGTGGCTCGGCTCGGAAGAAGGCTCGAGCCGACTTGTTTCGGCTCGCGACCCAGGAACATCATGAGCATTCTGCATCTCCCTCGAGGCCCCGACGACTGCTACTTCTCTTGTTGCATCTTCTCCCATTTGTTCTTCTTGTTGTACAGCCGGCACAACACTCAGCCCAGTCATCCAGCTGCGATTAATGGAGCATCAACATCATGAGCATTTCGATCTCGCAAGAAGAACAACTCATCAACATCCAACAACGCCTTCTTGATCCCGGTCGTTCTCCCCGCGTGCGCCACGGGCTTGTCGCCACTGGTGGACTTCCAGTACGGCAGCACCCTGTGCTCGCCGCCCGGAGCTTGGCGTCGAGCGGGATCTCGACGTCACAGCGCGCACATAGGCACAGCGCCGCCTGGTCTACGCAGCACCCCATCATCGCCGACGCGCCCTTGCACGCGTCGCACTGGATCTTCATGGCGCCTCGACCTCCACAGATCCACACCAGACCACCACGCTCCCCCTCATCCAGACTATTCCAGACCAGCACGGAGAAGGGGCGAGGCGCCATGAAGATCCACCGGGGGAATCTTCCTCCTCCCGCAACCTTGAATCCGGCAGTGGGGCGACGGCGTGGAGGACCTGGGCGAAGGCGTGTAGGACTGGAGCATAGGACGGGGGAGGGGGAAGCCGGGGAGGACGGCGGTGATGTGAAAGGAGGAGGGGCAGCAGTGGAGGACGGGGCGGCAGAGGAGGATGGGGCGGCGTCACGGAGCACTAGGGAGGGCAGGCGGCAGCGCGAGGACCGGGGAGGATGGGCGTCGGCGTGGAGGGCGAGCGGCAGTGCGGAGGACCGGAGGAGGAGCGAGGCGGCGATGCGGTCGTGCGGAGGGGGGAGAATGGGGGTGGCGGGGGGCCGGAGGTGGCGGGCAAGGTGGATTTGGCATTTGGGGCACAGTCGGGAGGGACTTAGGAAGAAATTGGGCAGAGGGAGGCCAATGAGCCCAACCAACCGCTCGAGCACGGCTCGAAAAGATTGTGAGCTAGGATCTAGGCTTGGCTCAACTTGAAAATTTATGAATCCGAGCCGAACTGAGCCAAATCGAGCTTGCTTCGAACCAAACTGACTCGCGAGTCTCGAGTTATTTTTCTAACCCTAACTACCACCCAGCTGCAACCTCCGGAGCTGTAGTCCCAACACGACAACGCCCCCGTCCGCCCGGCCCGAATTACAGGCGCGCACGAAGTAAACCACACCCTTTCCCTGCCCGTCACGGCCCACCTCAAAAACAACCTCGCGCTGCTCGCCGCTCGGGCTCTCGTCACCCAACATTTATACAGGCCTCAAGTAAAACCAGACATATTTGCTACCTGCCCGGCCCACCTCGGTCCAGAACAACCGCCGCCGCCGCCCCGGCGCTCTCGCGCACGGACACGGCAGCTATCGAGTCCGCGGCCGCCATGGCGCGGCGGCAGGAGGGTACAGGGGAGGGGGAGGGGGTGGGGGTGGAGCAGCGGCTGCGGGCGGCGCTGCGGCACCTGCAGGCGGAGGCTGGAGTGCTGGAGCGTCTCGTGTACAAGCACAGGAACCAGCACCGCGGCGCCGCCTACTTCCAGTACCTCCTCAAGGTCTACTACTACTGCGTCTACCTAGCTGTTCGTTCCCCCACCGCGTCCCGGTGAGTGGCTCTGTACTGATGTGTGTGTGTGTGTGTGTGGGCGCGCAGGTGAGGAGGGACCTGAAGCTGCTGCTCGGCGCCGGTCTGGGGGATGTCCTGAACGCCGTGTTCCCCGTCCTCGCCTGTCGCAAGCCGGCCAACACGATCCTTGTCCCGAACAGGTCCGTCAGGCTTCGCATCCGCAGCGCTGCCGCACTCTCCCGCTAAAGAATCTTGACATCTTGTTGTGTGTATGGAACTTAGTGGCAAAACTTATGTCCTTAAACAGTCCTTCATATCGGGAACATGTGGGTCTGTAACTAGAATTCTGCGTTTGTATGCGTATTGTTTGAAATTCACATGCTTTCAAGTTTCAATTCTTTTTGAGATGATGCTGTTATTTTGTAGGCAGAGTAAGAGAAAGCCTGGTGCAAACCATAGTCACCATGAGAGGCTTTTGGGTGCTGCACGCTTGTTATCTCAGGTGTGTTTTATTTTTGTTGACACCATTGCGGTCTTTGACTATTTTCAAATGAGATTTCACACTCTGGCCAACTATTCTACTGTAGCACCATCGTTTTCGTACATGCAATGTTTGCAGCTGATAAATCACAGCTATTTGTTCCTCACTTCCTTTCTAATAAAAGAGTTGACAACACTATTAATTTGAACTTGATAAAGTCAACCAACATTGTCCGATCATTCTTGCCGCTGTTGTTTAGCTAACTACAATTCAGACGCAAAGTACTGTTATTATCCTTGCAAGTTTGGAAGCCCTCCAAGGAAGTTGTATACTTTCATGTTCTATGGTACATGTAGCGTATTACTTGACAAATCCTGTAATTTTTTTATTCCATGATATCTATTGCTGGAAGACTCATTGTGGTATATTCCCCATTCTTGATCAGCTTCGAGACAGGACTAGCCAACGTAGATCTTTACTTCTTTAGAGAAAGAAAACACTTATATTTTCACTGTTCTTTGTTTCTAAAATTTCTCTGTTCTATGCAGATGGCTGAACCTGTTATGGTGGGAGCAGTGTATCCTTTGTTTTTTTTATTCCCATGTATCTGTTATTATTTTATAATTTTATGCACAGAAATAGAACAAATTGTACATTCACACTTGGCTTGCCTTAGGTGAGGCAGGTCTCACCTTACTTATCTGCTTAGTCTTCCAATTTTTTTTTGTTCATATGCTTACTTTCATATAAACTACATATATTTTTTCCATTGTCGTTTTGGTTGCAAGTTATCTGAAGTTCCTTAACCTACACTGTAGAAAGATCACTTTTTTACTCGCTAGATCATTTTTCGTAGATCTTTGCACAGCATTGCTTGCTTTGCTTGCACGAGTGAGGGCCCTGATCCAACAGGTGAGCGAATAACCTACATGCATTACTATGTGTTGTAGCAAGCAAGTTCAGATATTAAATTGCTGGCATACTAATATAACAGCTAACTTAAACCCAACCAATATATTTGTTATTAAGAAAATCTAAGAAATGTTATTGGAAACATATGCTGGCTAATAAGCATCTCTCTTTTTACTGCAGAGCTTTTGCTTTAGACACTGACCCTCTGGTATTGTGTTCACAGATGTTACTTGATATTGTGTCAGTATACAATAAGGTTACTGATCTTACTGATAGGAAGCAGTCTGTTAAAATCAGTATTGATGGAGTGCAGGTGTGCTTTGCTTCCACACTATCATTCTGTATCCTTGTCAATCATGAGGAAACTGTACTACCTAAAATCAGGTTGTCAGTTGTTACATGAACTGAACTGGCTGGAAGTTATAGTTATTTCACTACCTTTTTTATTATTATTTCGACAGGCTTTCAGAGAGTACTACCCCTCAAGCAATGATGCTCGTCATATCCTGGAGTGTGTATGGGTGAAAGATAAATTTGTTTTGCATGAAAGGATGAAAGATAGCTGTCAGAAGGCCCAAGATGAGGGTCAGAAATCATGTGCTCTTGAATCATCAATCCAATATGAGACTCTTGGAGTCGTTAGTGAAGGTTGGAATGCTGATATATGTATGAACATCTTGAGTTCTTAGTTGCCTTTTCTGCAATATTTATACATGGTCCTGACAATGTTTGATGTCTGCCTGCTGATACTAAATCTGTCAGATATCATTGTATCTTCAAAGCATGGAAATGGAAAATTTCTCTTTTGTAAAGTGATTTGAAGTAAATATATATAAATATATATATATATATATATATTATGTAAATATTTATTAATGATGGAAATTTTCTTTGTTGTTAACTGTGTTTGAATGAACATCAAGCAACTTAGTGGTGTCATACATTCTGAGAACATACCTCCAATTGACTATCCAGAAGTTCTGATGTCACTTAAGTATTTTCTGATAAAATCACCATACCTCTTATGGTAGTTGCCAAGTCACTGGAGAGTACGGCATTTGGGATTCAATCCAGCAATCTTTGGCATATGTGACATTAGCTAGCTGTAGTAACTTTTTGGTAGACAAATGTTGTTTAGCATGGTATCGTGATATATAGTGATATGGCAGATAACCTGGGCCACCTGGCTGACATGCGTTATAGTATTAACATCAGATAGCCTGGCTGAATGATAGCTGATATGGTTGCTGACTGAAATACAACATGTTTTGCAAATTGCAAGTATGGTGCAACTTGTGGTTAGTTCTTTTTGATAATCTTAAATATGTTTTAGGTTGCATGTTCCAATTGCAGTTATTGTTTTATGGAACCAAACAAAAATGTTGTATTTTTTCAATACCAATTGTTTGTCATGTATTTAATTGAGAAAAGGAATGCTCCTTTATTTATGGTTTTTAATGTCTATTTGTGACAAAATTTCAGAAAAGGAAAAGCTTGAAGAATCGAACTCCCCAGCCAAGCAACCAGATGCTGCTTTGGCAAACCAACAAGTAACCAGCCATTGCAGTATTGCTGAAGATTCTCAAAGTGGGAGGCAATTGGTGAATGAAAACAATTCTAGTTCTCTTCCTGACACACTTGCAACTCATGTGCATTCAACTCCATGCCCGGATCTCAAGCCTGAGACAAGGAAGAGAGTGGCGTTCATCACAGTTGGAAATCCAAAAGTCGCTGTTAGGCCCTCTGGAACAAGATCATCAATAGTAAACAAGATGCAAAGGGTAGATGTGATTCCACAAACCACTACAGAACCTGAATATCTATTTGGCAACTTTTCTGAGAACACTGACAAGTCCATATTTTAGTTCGTTTGAGATATAGCTGTCCATTGAAATGCTTATCTGCTTTGTAACGGGGAAAGAACAATCAACAAAATAGCGAGGAAAGGGCTGGTGCAGCTTCAAGATACAGCAAAAATCGAAACAGGTTGTGCTGTGCTGTAGGTCTGTAGCAGGTCGAAGGTCACCGGAGCTTCAGAAGCTGAGGGCTGAGGCCCTTTGTTCTCGCTTCATTAGTACAAAGCATTCTGAGCAGCAAGATTGTCATGTAGGGTTTGTATTAGTCCATCGTCACGTCGATGTTTAGGAGCACAATTTCAGATAAATTTGATCCTTGTTCGCAGTATCTGATGTATACCTTAGTAGATTGATGTATTCATTCTTTGATTTGATATTTGCTTTGTCGCTTCTGTACCGGGACTTGTTTAATTGAAATTTACTTTCCCATTGAACGGATTTGTCATTTGTGCATTCTGTTCGTGTGAGAAGAGAACACGCGGCAGTGACCTTGAGAACATGATATCTGTACGTCGCCCGGCTCTCTGCCATGGGCATGGAGCTCGTGCTCGTTCCTGATCACGCGAATGGCGCGCGGCCGGGTGCCCCAACCCGCGCGCGGCCACGAGACAGAAAGAGTGCGCGTGCCGAACCACGCCCGTCGACCGTGTGTCCCGGCTCTGGTTGTCAAACAGCATGCTTTGCAAGCAAGCGCTGCGTGGAGCAACACTGGGCACAAGTGGTAGTACTGCAGTAGGAAAGCCGTGAGAGTGAACTCACAGGCTATTCCCAACTTTGTTTCTGGCCAGCCAGTTGTATTGCCCTTTCAGAAGCTAATCACGTAGGAAAGCGATCGTTTTTGTGAGACCATGCATGCAGAAACCAGTTCAGCTCCAGAAAATCAATGGTTCACACATGGGGCCAGTACAGCTCGAGGTGCAACATCTCATGTACCAAAAGTGGTTGACATATTATCTGGCAACCATTAGTCCAATACAAGCAGAACAGAACAGAACCGATCGTGCTTCAGGAGAGAGAGAGAGAGAGAGAGAGATCCTGATATAGACTGAGCTAATAGCTTACACGATCAACGACAACAAGCGAAAACTAACAAACATTCCTGCTGCTATCTATCAGGGCAAACTAGGAAGTGTAACTTTGTCGAAGGAGAGAAAGCTGACCCGTCCATTATCAGCATGACAAAATTTTAGAGGAATGCCCTCAAACTTGTTTTCCACGGTCTCCAATTCATCCCTTGAGGGTGGCTTATCCCTGCACCAAATAGAAAAAACAACAAGTTACTATACAAATGTCAATCAATAGAGTATATGAAACCAACCCTAAACGGTTAAACCCTATATCACTGTGAATCCTATTCATATACCGTGACCTTTTGTGCATCTCCTTACCAACTTTTATGCCTTCTATGATAGTTTTGTTCTCTGCAATTTATGACTTCATGCATCTCTTTACCTACTGTATGCTCAGAATCAGCTATTTCTTGCTTTGGGAAAAAATTGGTGAAGAAAATGAAAATAACTTGTCATAAGTCACAACTGATGGAGACATGATAAGCATATAAATATAAGAAATCATGAATGATTGTAAAATTTGATGGCAAGATAGAGTCCAACTAACTGTAAATCCATTTAGAAACCAAAAATTTCTTATCAGCTTTGATACTAAGCTCGAATTGATTTCCATTCATATAGTTTGAACATGAATATTAACCACTGTGAGTGGATATACCAGAGCAAGAAAGAAATCTATGTGCACACAAAGACAAATAATAACACGTTGTAGACACATCCGGCATTCCTAAATATAGAATAGTTTCATATCATATATGTGCCAGGAGCCCAGGGGCACTCACATACATTTTGAAACAGGATGAGGTTACTAAAATCATATCAAACACACCACCAAAAAATGATGCATTCATGTCAACAGATAATTAATTCAGTAATTCAAGTACAGCCCAAATGAAGTTGAACCCTGTGATTCTACATTAAAATACTAAACAACCTGCATGACATGAACTATTGTTAGACGAAACTGCCCTAGTTTATAAGCGTGAATGCATGATCTTTAAGTGACTGGAAAGTGGAAATGTAACATTACCTTAATAGGCATAGGAGGAAACTAGGGATTCCTGGGGATGACTTTTTAAATTTGCTGTTTGGTAGATACACTTCAAATGATGGATATATCCCATCTATGTGCATTTCTTTGAGCAATTTGGTTATGTCATTGCAGGCACCATCAGCTCTATTGAAGCTTCGATCAGTGTCAACCATACTCGTGTGGGAATCAGTGATGTCACAAGTACGGCTATGCTTCATTGTCCACGGAACACCATATCGTCCAATAATATATCCAAGCAACTTCAAGTGCTTGTAAGCTTGGAAGGCATCCCAGGAGCACCCATAATTTCCTCCAGCAATCTTTTCATAGATATCCTCCATCCCTATTGTTTCATCCTCATCATCAAGAAGAACCAATGCCCCTCTTTCTGCTAAGAACCTGCATGGTTTGATTAGCCAACAAGCCTCAACTTGCAAACGAAGATATTCGAAAAGAAAACCCATGTCATAAGTAATTAGTTCAGAACATCAGCAGTGCGGCATTGTGAACCTAGTGCAAACCGTGGCTAAAAGACAGCTAGAATCAAATACGAGGAATCTGGGATACGAGGAATCTGGGATAGGCTGTATAGTTATGGCATTTAATCGAACAGGTGGCGTACCCGATCTCCTCGACACTGTAGTACAGCTTGCCGCCCCGGGTGACACCGGTGGTCAACCAGAGCTTTCCCTTACTATCCACCACCTCCGCCGCGCCGACAGCCTCCACCCACCGCGCGCGCGACGCCACCTTCCTGCGCCCACGCCATAGAACCCGATGAACTAGCGAGAAGCGCACCAACGACACAACACAGACCAACTGCAAGAAGAGCACGCACCTGAACTGGACTCTTGAAGAAGGGGACGCAGCGGCGGCGAGGAAGGGGTTGATGTGGTGCTCCTCTCCATCGTCGTCCGCGGCGATCGGGGCAACCGCGGGAGCGCGGCTCCTCCGCCTCTGGTCACGCGGTGCGGCGGCCATGGTTATTTTCTACTTTTTCCCAACCAAAACTTCTGCTTTTGAATTTTACACCTTGTTCTTTTAAGTTAAACTCTGACGAGGATATATCATATAATAATCCCTAATTAATTATATTTTTTATCTATAATTATTATTATAGATAGCATCATCTTCATGTTATTCATAAAAATACCCCTTATAATTAATAAGCGAGAAGTTTAGCGGAGTGACCGTAAACCATTTTACGACCACCTTATATGATCATAAGTGCTTCTACGATCACTTAGTAGTTATAAGATTTTCTACGAACACCTCCTGATTGTAAGCCTACTACGATCACTTCATGGTTGTAAGTCTATAGTCAACAAAGCCTACAGAAATATGGTCCAATCGACTAGAGACATTTATGCGTTGTGTTTAATACACAACGTAGTTAATATGTATCGTTATTCTCCTAGATAACTGCACGTATTAAGTAACTGTCTCTGACATAATTGTAATGCGATGTGAGAGGGTTAGTCTCTGACAATAATTGTCACAGAATGTGCACATTTCATCAAACGGTGAGGCGTCTCTTGATACGGGACAACTATCACCCCTTTACACGCTATATAAGGAGTAAAGCCGGTGGAAAGATGGGAATCAAGAAAAGAAACAATAACAATAGAGACACGATCAACAGACAAAAGTCATCAAGCCCTAGTTCTAGTGATTTCTTCTATGTATAAAATCCATGTATCTTTTTCTGTGTAGTCTAACTCAAGAAAAGTCCCTAGTATTCATTCGTAAGATCGATATTAAACCATCGATAGTTGGCGTTGTCCGTAGGGATTTTTCGGTTTTTCCTTTTCGACAATTATCTTTATTTTTTCAACTCTCATGTTTTCATGGCAGGAGAGTGGAATAAGGAGAATTGATTCGATTTAGTAGACTACATAGAACTAGACAGATCCCTGCTACGAGTACGAGCAGAACATCATTTCGTCCGATAGCAACATTGTTTTCAAGGATCTTTCACCAAACCCAGGAGATCATGCTGCAGACAAGGTTAATGAGGGATCTTTATCCCCCACAATATTACGCCTAGATGAGGAACCAGACTCCTCAAAGGACAAGAGTCCATCTGACTAGGGTCAGGATTGCGCCACGGCGAGTACAGAGCATGGCGAGGTTCCTCCTCCAAATGTTCAAGCCCGTCTAAGGCCGTCTGATCTAGCACAATAAATCCTGGAATCCACGATTGGAATCCATGATTCTGGGACTCAACCAACATCTGATAACAATCACCCTTCAGTTACCCCCATAAATTGCATTGTCGAGCCCGCTTCACCTGCGGATTCGACCACACCCCTGTAGGGTTCACCTTCAGTTGGAGACGGTTATAACCCAGAATTCCCTTTCCTAGAGGGGATTGCTCCAAGTTGCGAGGCGTTGTCTTTCTACTACTCTCCGAGTCAGGAGGACTCACACACAAGTGAAGATAATAGCATCCATGAGGTCTTTGTCCTCCTCGAAGATCCTAATCTCTCTCTAAGAGGCAGGGCTGGGGATGCTTCCCATTGCACACTCTCTTCGGATTCTCGTGGTGATAATGAGAACGCCTCCGGTAATGAACATGATCTCCACCTTCATGAGCGTGGCCGAAATCCTAGAAATAATCATTCTCCATTGAGGCATGCTCTAGCTGACTTAGACGTTAATGATCCTGAAACCATTTGAAGAAGAAAAACTGCTACTCAGAGGACATTACCTAGGCGCATCCAATACCGATCAGAGGAAGCTCAAAAACTTTAACGAATCAATGACCTGGTCAAAAACCCAGCTCAAGAGCTTGAACAAGCACGGACTACGACATCTTCGCTCAAGAGATCGTACGAAGACTTCTGGACATAATGGTCAGGCTTGAGCAGACTTGATGACACCGTTCTGGTAGTCGTACCGGGAAAATTCCATCGAACGCCGGTCGTTTAGATGACTCTCCTCGTGGAGAACGACAAGACAATAGGTCTGGTTAGTCTCCTAACCACAACTCTAGTCGGAGAAGAGTCTCTTGAACAACTGGTGATTGACAAACTCCTAGGGAAGTGGTCGTTCACCACTTGTTTTGAGAAATCTTCAACAACAAATGGAGTACGAGGAACATTACCCTTGTAGGGTTGAGATCTATGATAGGTCCGGTCCACTTACCACTGGGTATCGTTGAGTATGATCATCTGGTGGCGTCAACCCTTCTTTTCTACAAAGAAGGTGTTGCGATATTATTATCGAATGTCGGTGTTTTCGCCTGACCATCGAGAAGTTCACTGGCCGCCACGGTTTCGACCAATGAATATGGAGAAGTTTGATGGATCACAAAATCCCATCGAGTTTTTTCAAATCTATACCACCGTTGTTCGAGCAGGAGGAGGAGAGCATGTCATGGCCAACTACATTCCTACTGTGTTCGAAGGATCTGCTCAATTGTGACTGTTAAATTAGCCACAAGAGTCGATCTACTTGTGGAAAATGAGTAGAGGAGAGTGCACCAAAGCCTCAAGAGTATTCAATATGGCCAAAGGTTCTAAACTTGGTGCAGGTGGGGTGTATTTATAGCCCCAACCACAAAACTAGCCGTTTGAAACAAATCCCTGAAAAATTTAGCATTTGCGGTAGTACCGCTGTACAAACCCAATACTACCGATGTCACTGTTCAACGGTCGATTGTTGTTCACTTAATGCGCCTTTACTAGCCGTTACAAAAAGGTGCGGTACTACCGTCAACTAAATATCGGTAGGTAGTACCATTCAGCTAGAACAGAGCTACCGGTTTCCAGCGGCAAAAGAACCACGAAAAACACCATCTCTGGAAATAACGTATCGCCAAGTAAATATCGGTACTACCGTTCTGCGGTAGTAACGTTTCTTAGATGCGGTACTACCGATTTTCAGAGGCAAAAGAAATATGAAAAACACTCTCTCTGAAAATAACGTACCGCCAACTAGAATCCGGTACTACCGACCTGCGGTAGTACCGCTCATCACATGCGGTCATACCGATTTCCACTGATGTTTTTCCAGAAGCTATTAAGATGCAAAGCATGACTCCTAGTTGATCAAGATGGCACGAAAATAAGCTTTCAAGCTACTAGCCATGACCACTCTTTATAGTACAGCATCTAGCCTACAAATCCGGTCTATTCTCCAAATACCGAGACCGGTAAAAACTATAAAGGATCCTTAGGCTATACATTACCTTTGTCTTGAGCCATATGAATCTTTTGACATCCTTGCATTGCCATTTCTATGTCATCATTCAAACTCTAGGATTAAATCTTTCAAACATCTTAGCACACATATTAGTCCCATAACACTTTGTTGACATTAATTACCAAAACTATTTTTAGGGGCCTAGATGCTTTCAAAGGAGCCCTGAAGTTCCAAACCATATCCCGATTAGGGAAAAAGTAAACACCCTGAACGGAAAAATGACAAATCTAGGTGGTGTCCTTTCCATAAAAAAGGACACAACCTTCGCAATTGCCGAGTTTTTCAGCGAAAACTCGAGGATTACTACACCGGCAAAGGATCGCTTCCTACACTCAAACAGGTGGGGCAGACGAGTGGTCGAAAACAGTCGGATGATGATGAGGAGATGCTATTTCAAGATCCAGAACACACCATCAATCACATCTATGGAGGATCTTTGGTATACGTGTCGAAATGACAGCTCAGAGCTGTCGAACGTGAGATGCCAGGTCCCAAAGGAGTAATCACAGTCCGTTGTGGTAAAAAGATGGCGTTTACATACGACTGCAAATCCCTCGAGATGGTTGGTCAAATACCCACTTGAGAAGCAAGCAAGAGGCAACCTTTGATCAAGCAGTCGAAGTCTAAAGTTACACCAAAGCCGAACGACCAAGTCAAAGAAGTCCCATTGAATACAGGGGAGCCTTCGAAGACCATTCGCATCGGGGTCACTTCCGACCCTGTATAGGAAGACGACCTCGTCACCTTCCTCCGAGCAAACGCAAATGTCTTTGTGTGGTAAGCATCCGACATTCCGGAATCCCTAGGGAGGTGATCGAGCACAGGTTAGCTCTACGGCTTGACAAGAAACCCATAAAATAAAAGTTACAGAGATTTGCACTTGATCGATGAGATACCATCAGATCTGAATTGGCAAGCCACTTAAAACAGGCTTCATAAGAGAAGTCGACCACCTAGAGTGATTGGCTAACCCTGTAATGGTAAGAAAGTCTAATGGTAAATGGCGTATGTGTGTAGACTTTACTGATCTTAATAAAGCTTGTCTGAAGGACGATTTTCTCCTTCCTCGTATTGATTAGTTGGTTGATTCTACTGCTAGTTGTGAAATATTAAGTTTTCTATATGCATATTCTAGTTATCATAAGATAAGTATGTGCCTAGATGATGAAGAAAAGATCGTATTTATTATACCATTTGGTTTAAAAAATTGTCGGTGTTTTAGAACCGATCTTACGTAAAGATTGTTTGATTCGGGGGGTCTCCACAATTGATCACGCAGACGAAAGAGACACGAGGATTTTTATACAGGTTCGGACCTTCTCCAGTGAGAATAACAACCCTACTCCTGTGTATCTTGTATTGGGTATCTAGGTTACAATCAGCTGAGGGTCTTACTGACTATCTCCCCCAAAAAAAGCCTCCCCCTTCTATCTCTAAAAGATACCTATTTATATTACGCAGTGGTGGCTGTTGTCGTTCCAGACTAATTAGTCACTCATTATTGCGCAATAATGAGAGTAATTACGGGAGTAGTAACCTCCCCATGCTATCAAACGGTTATCAGTCAGAGATAGTGGGGCGTTTTCTGTAGTTATGCCAAGCATAACTTCGTATTTTGACTGCTTGGATTCTCACCATTAAATGGGCCTTCTGACGGGTGGACCCAGTTAGTCGTGAAGAATTCGTAGCAGACCTAGTCATAATAGGACTTACGACTAGGGGGGTAGTCGTAGGGAGACTTACGACTCGGTACTGGTCGTAGAAAGACTTACGACCGGACGTAATCGTAGCAGGACTTATGATTACACTATAGTCGTAGAAATGCTTACAACTAGGGGGTAGTCGTAGAAGAACCTACGACTTCCTGATTTGTTCTTTCCTTATAATATTAAGGGGTATGTCATGTGACATCATATTTCATGATTATGGAATAATAAAATGAGGATTATTTAGATCCTCGTCATCTAGCCCCCCAGCTTCAAGTGAAAATAGCTTACTTGACCGAAGGGTCGTAGATGATCTTTTGACCACTAGGAGGTTGTGGGTAAAACGTTGAAGGAAAAACTCTTCAACACCCATTTCTCTCGATCAGGAATATGCTTGATCGAGGTAATTTGTTAAGACCATTACGATTGCAAGATGTCGTAGAATATCTTACGACTTGAAGCGATCGCGACCTTCTGACCGGAAGGAAAACCTTCCGATCGGCTTTTCATTTGACCCGGGGTCAAGATGGTAATTTCACTTGAGGTGTGAAAAGGTGTCTCGGGACTTTCGATCGGGCGGGTAAAAGTGCGTCCGTCTAAACAATTCCCAAGCGGTGGAGATGTTGGGATTCCACGGCGTTTCGTTCCAGGCGTGTGGTTATAAACCGAGTCGTGGAGGTAAAACTTAGGGTTCTTTACCTTTTCATCCAACAGTTTGTTGCTTTCTCGTCTCTTCCGCCGCCGGTGACTCCGTACTCTTTCTTGGAGCTTTCCCAAATCCAATTCTTCCCGTTTCGAGAGAAAATGGCCAGGATCGTCTCTGAGTGGGCTGAGTCGGAGATGGATGACGCGAAGATGACCGCTTTGGTCGCCGCCGAGAAGATCCCCGAGGGACTTCTCGTAAAGTGGATTGCGGCGAATGAGCAGCATTGGCCGTCAGGAGAGGAAGGCCAAATTCCGGTTTTCCAGGCGTACTGTGAGTGCGGTCTCCGATTGCCTACTCACCCCTTCCTCACACTCGTGCTCGAGCACTTTAGGGTGGAATTAGTGAACCTTGGTCCTAATTCTATCACAATGTTGAGCGTGTTTGTGTACCTGTGTGAGGCCTACCTGGGGATTCCGGCAGACCTCGAGCTTTTCCACTATTACTACGGAATGGCTCGTCAAGCCGGGATCGCCGGTAGCTGTGGTCTGAAGCTCCACGACGGCAAGTCGAAGGAGTACATTCAGATGTTTAATCGGTCGTCATGGCCGGGGTGGAAGAAGAGGTGGTTCTACTGGGAGGTAACCAAGGAAGACAGCCTCTCATTCGCTGGAAAGGCCGCCGAGCGGTCTTCTTCCTGGGACTCAACTCCCAGTAATCTCAACCGGATAGCCCCCTATATTCAAGCTGTCAAAGACTTGAAGTCGGAGGGGCTCACCGGTTGGCACGTGGTGAAGGACTTCATCACGCACCGAATCAGTCCTTTAAAGACAAGGGTTCCTCCCATGTGGAGGTACTCAGGAAAGAACGACCCAACCAGGGACTATAAGGACGGTGAGTAGAAAAACTTACTCTTTTGGCTTTGTCCTTGATTAATTCCGATTTAGTCTGTTAATCGTGTTGTCCATGTATTCAGATCTTCCGCAGGCGGAGGTTGACGCGCGTGTCAAGCTCATCTGCGAGAAGCATCCGGCCAACACAATGGCTCCTCAAATGCTTGCGGTTTTGACCACAGAGGAGAAAGAGGAGCGCCTAAAGGTAATCGAACGATTTTGCCATTAGGCGTTTTTGTTGTCGTAAAATGATATATGACTAATGAGTTTGCCGTAGAAAAACTTACGACTAGATACTGATCGTAGAAAAACTTACGACCGAACGTAATCGTAAGATGACTTACGATTAGACAATGTCATAGAAATACTTACGACTTTTGAGCTGGTCGTACTATTGACCGGCTAGTGATCGTAGAAGATCTTACGACCACTTTCTCTCTTTTTAACAGAAAGTTGGCATGGAGACCGCCAAGACGACGAGGAAATCGACTTGGTGGTTATCGGGGCAACTGCGCAGGCAGAGTCAGCGAAGTCCCCTCCAACCAAGAAGCGTCGACTGGTGAAAGTCGGCGACAAGGGGGGTTCGAGCTCGGCTCTTCCTGCTCCTTTTGCTAAGTTTGTCGCGGACATAGCTGTGGCAGAGAAGAAAGCAGAAGAAGAGGTCCTTGCGGACCCAAGGTTAAGGTACCCTTGTTTTACGACAACAAGTCATTCGCAGTTTTAGCTTCTCGTGGCTTCAAAAGGCAACTAGAAAAGGAGAACTAGAAGGACTTCATGTCTTTTGTGAAGAAACATTGCTCGGTGGGATCGAGGCCGAGGGAGCGTTACTCAAGGTGGTCGAGACTGATCTCAACCGCCCGGGAAGTCGGGAGGAAGCGACTCCTGTCGTCCCGAGTGCATCTCGACTAGCGGTGGTCGAGAAGAGGTCGAAGAAATCTTCCGTCGGGAAGGTTACTCCCAAGTTTCGAGTTAGGTCCAGCACGTGAGGTATGTAAAAACATAAGTGTAATAACTGCACTTACTGTTTGTCTTTTACGAGTTGACTTACTTCTGCGTATTGTGATCTTAGCTCGACGTCTTCAGCCCCTAGGGATGCTCTGGTGGAGGAGCCCGCTGCCACTCCTTCAGCTGGCGAGGGTGTGACTGCGGTAGTAGCCGAAGATCCGGCTACTATTCCTGTGGCGGAAGAAGCTGCGTTCTTGAGGTCGCTCGACGACCGAGGATGCCGAGTTGCTACGACAACCGAGGTGTCGTCGAGAGACTAGAGAGGAGGTGACAGAGGCCTCGAGGGAGATACCGGAGGTCGGTGGCAGCTAGAGTGCTGACCGTCGTGCCGGTAAGGAGGTTGTCGAGGACGTTCCTTTCGGCCCTCCATGTGGTGTTCCCGTCACCGAGTCAGAGGAAGAAGAGTACTTCAATTTTTGCTCTGATTTCTTTGGCCCTGACTCTATCGTAGGATCTTACGCCTCACCGATCTTGCGACCAAGTTCCACACCCCAAAGAAGTATTCCCAATTGTGGGGATGTTTTCGACAACGAGCGACTTGAGAGTGCGGTGGAAAGCAGAGGTGGTGAGTCGAGGAGATGGATAGGCTGAAGGATCCATCACGAATAATGTCCTTGTTTGCTTGGTCAAATATGAACATAAGTATTCGTTGATACTTACTCATGGTTTTTTACTTCTTTCTCTTATCGTTTTTCTCCCTTGTAGAGAGCCGTGGAGCAAATCGCTACGATTTGTGAATACCATCGGCAACTTGTCAAGCTTCGACAAGAGAAAGCAGTACTCTGCGAGCAAGCAGAGAGGTGGTGAGTAACCGACTCTCGTAATCGTTCTGATTACTTGTTCAGTACTCGTAGAAGGTTGTCGTAGAAAAACTTACGATTTGGTACTAGTCGTAGAAAAACTTACGACTAGGGGTAGTCGTAGAATAGCTTACGACCACTTATCGATCGTAGAAATACTTACGATCGCTTGTTTTAAGTGTGTTCATGTCTTCCCTTTACCCTTTCAGGTTTAAGAGTGACGAAAATACCTTGGCTGATTCACTCTACTTTAAAAAAGCCGAGTCGAAAAAGCTAAGGGATAAAGCCATCGACCTCCTGAAGAAGCTTCAGGAGGCTAACTCTGCAACCCAGCGGTTGCAGGAAAAAATAAACAATACGTGTAATCACGACTGCGTCTGATTTTGGTTTCCACCTCTCTCTTTTTTTTAACCTCTCATTCTTTTATAGAAAAAGAAGTCGAAAATAAGGCCCTTCAGGCCGAGGTGGGGGCTCTCCGGATCGAAGTCCAGGAGAAATCCTCAGTTGTTCGTGAAGTCTCCCGCATCGCGAAGGAGAAAGATCGGGAGATCGAGAACTTGGGTTCTCAATTAGCTGGTAAGTAGAGCTTTTACCTGCTATTGATTGGTTTTATCTTCTCATAGAACTGCTTCATCTAATCAATCCTTACTCTTTCCAGATCGATTGATTGAAATAAAACAACTCCACGAGGCTTCGACTTATTCCTAGGAGGAGACAAAATCAATGAAGATCAATCTTCAAGATAATATCTCACTCCTGAACAATGTACTCGATGGACTTCGTGCCGGGAGGATTGCTCCTCGCGACGACACGATGGCTGCTCATATGAGTGCCATTGGGGAACAGGTCGGTACTTTGAACGAGTTGGTGTCTACTCTGAAGACCAACCAGAATGATTTGATAAGGGAAGCGGTCAAAGGAGCTATGAGTTTTGTTTTAGCAAAACTCAAGGCCCGTGATCCTAACCTTAATCCTCATTCTGTTGAAGCCGACTTTGACTGCACCGAATCTGAAGCAGAGAAGCTGATCGAAGAGATGCAGTCGGTTGGCGAGAAGGTCGCAGAGGAGATGCAAATAGAGTCTCCCTTAACAGAGTAGTCTTGTAATACAAACTTGTAAAGACAAGTCTTTTTGGTGGTGATGCATAAATATATGATCCTTTCTTTTTTCCTGCAAATTATCTCGTGAAGTAGTTAGTAACTCGTAAGATAATGAAAAAGGAAGAAATAATCAGACCAGATATGAGCGATTCCTCCTTTCTCTTTCATTTTCCCTGCGAATCATCTCGTAGAGTAGTTAGTAACTCGTAAGATGACAACTTGGAAAAATTAAGACTAAGAAATGAAGTCATGTTTATAACTTTATCCTAGCCTCCGACTACTTTCTTAGTTTATTAGGAATAAACTAAGAAAGTGGTAAAGAAAGGGTTTCTGAAAACAGAGAGGTTTGTCCGACTTGTAGTTGTCTAGTATCGACTCTTTTGCACTAGTCGAGAGAGTGAAAACAGATCGACGCTAGGAAGTTCCCTCTAGTGGGCAGGACCACGTGCAGAGAAAAAGGCTTCGACTAGGTGATGTTACCATCCCCAACCAGATTAATCAAGTCAATAACAACAACTTGAGCGAAACAAACGTCTAGAGGACCTTAAGAATTCATTCGACTATTTTCGTTTTTCCTGACGAAGTTGTCCTGGCAGCAAAAGTAGGAAACGGAACGACTCTAGGAAGTTCCTTCTAGTGGGCAGGACCACGTGCAGAGAGGAGAAGCTTTGACTAGGTGTGTTTCTTCCTCCGACCAGTAAAAACCAATCAAGTTAATTGAAAAGTAGTCGAACGCATCCCAGAAAGTGCACTCTTCTTAGTTTATTTTGCAAGATAAATAAGCTAAGGTGACATGAATTTGCTTAACAACTTTCAACTATGTTTGTGAGCCCAATAAGCGTTGTACTGGTTGTTGTAGTAAAGAACAAAGCGACATTAGGAAACTCCTTCCAGCGGGCAGGACCACATGCAGAGGGGAGAGACTTTGACTAAATGTGTTGTCCTTTTGGTGACGATTATGTCTGATGAAATGAGCATAAAAATGGTCGAAAATAAAGCGAAATTCAGAAAAATAGACAAAAAAGGTAGGGAGAACCTGATACTTTATTGTCGTAGAAGCTTGCTACACATAAAATTTGCGTAACTGGTTAATGTTCCAAGAGTTTGAGAGAACGCGGCCGTCCTCCATTGCAAGTCGTACCGATCCTGGACGCGTTACTTCGACCACAGTGTAAGGACCTTCCCACTTGGGGGAAAGTTTGTTCCGATTAGACTGGGATTGGATAAGCCTCAATACCAAGTCACCTTGGCAAAGGTGCGAGGTTGGACCTTACGATCGTTGTATCTGCGCAGGCTTGTTGGTAGACCGCGAGCGGATTAAAGCACGGTCTCTCTTTTCCTCGAGCAGGTTAATGTCGTCCGCTCGAAGTTGTTCTTGAATGGAGTCGTTAAACTTATCGACCCTTGTTGACCTGATCTTTAGTTCTGGTGGAAGCATGGCTTCGGCACCGAAAACTAGAAAGAAAGGTGTTTCTCCTGTAGCTCGGCTAGCTGTCGTACGAATTGCCCATAATACTGAAGGTAGTTATTGTATCCAAGCCCCCGAGCGCTTGACAAGCTGATCGAAGACTCGGGTTTTGATTCCCTTCATTATTTGGCCATTCGCTCTCTCGACTGCTCCGTTGCTTTGGGGGTGGGCGACATAAGCATAACACAAACGAGTTCCCAACTCGTCGTAAAATTTCTGAAATTTTACGCTTGTAAACTGTTTGTCGTTATCTGTGATAATTCGACTTGGTACTCCAAACCGAGTGATCACGCATCTCATCATGAACCGTTTTGCTGCTTCCGTTGTTATCCGATCCACAAAGCTCGACTTCTATCCATTTTGTGAATGTATCGATGGCCACAAAAAGGAACTCAAAACCTCCTGGAGCTCTAGGTAACGGTCCTAGGATATCAAGACCCAAGGTTGCAAAAGGCCAGGACAGAGGAATTGTTTGCAACGCCTGAGCTGGTTGGTGTATTTGCCGGCTATGAAACTGGCACTGTACACATTTTTTAACCATCTCCCTGGCAAAAAAAAACCTTATCGAAAGGCTTTACCAACCAGTGTTCTGTAGGAAACATGAGTTCCACAGATCCCTCCGTGTATGTCGTGAAGGAGTTTTAATCCTTCGCTCTGCGGAACACATCGCATGAGCACCCCTTGGGTTCCTTGTTTATAGAGGACACCTTTGACCAAAGCATACATTTTGGCCTTTCGAGATAATCGATCTGCTTCTGGATCGTCATCGGGTAAGGAACCCGTCTGAAGGTACTCGTAGATGGGTGCCATCCATGTATCTTCGTACTCTAGAGAGGCTGTTTCTATAGAGGGCGTCTCTAGTTCTTCGACTATAGACGGCTTTTGAAGCTGTTCCAAAAACACCCCTTTCGGTACCAGGGATCGGGGGGAAGCTAAGCGAGCGGTTGGTGCGAGAAATTATCCTTCGAGGATAAATTGTATCTCAAAGCCCAAAAGTGCTTTTCTAACTTGCGAACTTCCGATAGATGTAGGGACATGGTCGAATTAGAGCACCGGTACTCTTTTCCGACTTGATTCACGACTAGTTGAGAGTCTCTCTTACGAGTAGTCGTCGAATCGAGAACGCTTCGCGGCTCGTATACCGCTTAGCAAACCTTCGTACTCTGCCACATTATTAGTGGCCTGAAAGTTTAATTGTATGGCATACTTTAAGGTTTCTCCTGTAGGAGATTCCAGGACCACCCCAGCCCCCGAGCCACTTATCGTAAGTGACCCGTCAAAGTACATCGTCCATCGGTCGTGGGAATCGTGATCGGGGATTACGAGCGAGTTCGAGATTTGTACATTCGGCGACAAAGTCTGCCAAGATCTGGGATTTAACGGCCGTTCAGGACACGAAATGGATGTCGAACGCCCCAAGTTCAACTGACCACTTTGTCATGCGTCCCGCTGTTTCCCTATTCTGGAGGATCGATCCCAAAGGAAACTCAGACGACACAGCTAGTTTGTGCGCCTGAAAATAATGCCTCAGTTTCCTCGAAGATATGAGGAGGGCATATAGAAGTTTTTGAACCTGAGGGTAACACTCCTTAGGTTCGTGCAAAACCTCACTAACGTAGTTTACCGGTCGTTGTATGTTTTCACGTTCTACGACCAGCACTGCGCTTACTTCCTGTGGTGTGGCAGCTAGGTAAATTAAGAGCGTCTCTCCTAGTTTCGGGGAAACTAGAACAGGAGCACTCGTAAGATACCTCTTGACCTCCTCGAAGGCTAGGTTAGCCTCTTCTGACCAATCAAAACCTTCGTGTTTCCTTAGAAGTTTGAAGAAAGGTGGTCCTTTTTCTCCCAGTCGTGCTATGAAACGACTTAACGCCGCCATGCATCCTGTGAGTTTCTGGACTTCTTTCTTCGTGGTCGGGGGACGCATCTGAGTGATGGCTTTATCTTTTTGGGATTTGCCTCGATTCCTCATGCAGAGACCAAGAATCCAAGTAATTTTCCTAAAGAGACCCCGAACACACACTTCTCGGGATTAAGTTTCAAGTGGTGTTTTTCTGAGGTTGTCAAAAGTCTCCTGCAAGTCGGTGATATGGTTGAGTTGTTTGGTGCTTTCTACGACTAGATCATCAACGTAGGCTTCTAAGTTTCGGCCTAATTGAGGAGTGAAAGTTGTTTGCATCAAACGCTGAAAAGAAGCTCCAGCATTTTTAAATCAAATGACATTTTGACATAGTAAAATATCCCAAAGGGCATAATAAATGTGGTCTTCTCCTCATCTTCTCGACACATACTAATCTGGTGATAACCAGAGTATGCATCCAGAAATCTCAACATCTCACATCCTGCGGTAGAGTCAACCAGCTGATCGATACGAGGTAAAGGGAAATCATCTTTTGGACAAGCTTTATTATGATCAGTAAAGTCTACGCACATACGTCACTTGTCGTTAGACTTTCTAACCATTATAGGGTTGGCCAACCACTCTGAGTGGTTGACTTCTCTTATGAAGCCTGCCTTAAGCAACTTGTCCAATTCTGACCTAATAGCATCTCGTCGATCAGAGGAAAATCTTCGTAACTTTTGTTTTACAGGTAGTTTATCAGGCCGTAAAGCTAGCTTGTGCTCGATCACTTCCCTGGGGACTCCGGGCATGTCGGATGCTTGCCACGCGAAGACATCAGTGTTTGCCTGGAGGAAAGTGATGAGGGCATCTTCCTATTTGGGGTCGGAAGAATCCCCAATGCGAACAGTCTTCGAGGGCTCCCCTGCGTCCAGAGGAACCTCTTTGACTTGGTCGTTCGGCTTAGGTGCAACTTTAGGCTTCGACTTGCTAGTCGAAGGCTGACTTTCATCCCGAGTTGGTAGTTGTCCAACCATCTCGAGGGAGCGACGGTCGCAGGAGTGCGCCATCTTCTTGTCACAGTATATCGTGATCACTCCTTTGGGACCTGGCATATTAAGACATTGATACCTATAATGAGTAGCTATTAAGAATTTTGCCAAAGCAGGTCGTCTGAGTATGGCATTATACGCCGTATCGAAGTCGACCACATCAAAGGAGACCTTCTCTGTCCTGAAATTGCTTGGTGATCCAAACATTAAAGGAAGAGAAACTTGGCCAATTGGTTTGGCCGAAGTCCCCGGTACGATTCCGTGAAATGAATATCGTACCGGCCTTACCTTTGTCCTGGGTACCTGCATCTCGCCAGGGTACTCGTAAACAGAATGCTTAGCGAGCTTCCACCATCAACTAAAACTTGATTGACTCGACAATTGTTGATAGTGGGTTCGACCACTATCGGAAATCGACCTGGTCTAGTCGAAGGGATCGGGCAATCACCTTTCTCAAAAGTAATAGTGACTTCCGACCACTTCGGTAATTTATTGACAAGAGGGGAGTCGACTGTGTTTACCTCACGTTCAACAGCTTTCAGCTTTCTCCGCGATTCGTATGCCGAAGATCCCCTATAGATGTGATCAATGGTGTGTTGTGGATCCTGGAACGGCATCTCCTCATCATCCGACTCCTTCTGTCCACTGGTTTGACCTACCTGTTCAAGAGTAGGAAGTGGCGCCTTGCCAGTGTAATAGTCTTCGAGTTTCCGTAGGAAAACTCGGCTGTTACGAAGATCATGCCCTTCTTTTTTATGAAAAGGACACCACCTAGGTTTGTCGTTTCTCCGATCTTGGCGCTTACCTTTACCTCGATCGGGATTTTGCTTGAGGTTGCGTGGCTCCTTGTCGCCACGGCCGGGACCTCCTTAGAACCAAAGAATCGGAGATTTGTGTCTCTTTGCCTTGTTCTTAGATTTTCTAACCTTTTATCCTTTTTTACCACTTTCGCCTACCTCACGAGGATGTTGTCTTTACGATCGATAGTATTGTTCCACTGATCGCTTCAAAGAAGCGATCGATATCTATCGGCCATCTCAAAGAGTTAAACAGCGGTGGCGGTGGATGTAAGCGATATCCTCTGTTATCCTACACACGGACTCGCTTGAAAGCCACGATCACGAATGAGTCGAAACTTTGAATATAATTTCGAACTGGTAGGCGCTGATGAGTTGGCGTAGTGTTTCATGGTCGTTCGCCTTATCGGCAAAGTCATCCTCTTTTCGAGGCGGTTGTAAGTGCCACGAAATTTGCCAAGAAAAGATCATAGAGGTGTTGCCACGAGTAGATCGATTCAAATGAGTGGTTTAAAAGCCATGATCGTGCCGATCCTTCGAGTACAGTAGGAAGGTAATTCGCCATGACATGCTCTCCTCCTCCTACAGCTCGGATAGCTGTAGTATAGATTTGGAGGAACTCGATGGGATTTTGAGTTCCATCAAATTTCTCCATGTTCGCGGCCGAAGCGAGGTGGCGGTGAACGCTCGAAGGTCGGGTGAAAACGCCCGACACCCCGAGATAACCTCTTGTCTCATTCTCTGCAGAAAAGAATGGTTAATATCGCCGGGTGATCGAACTCATCGATACCCAGCCACAAGAGGGCTGGACCTACGATAGGTCTCAGCTTTACGAGGGAAATACTCCTCGTACTCCACTTGCCGTCGTGCATCTCATCGCTGAAGTGGTGAAAGATCACCTCTCCTGTGGGCTTGTGGCGTCTTCCTCAGGTCGGGAGAACGACGTGAGTGAAAGTCGTGCCGCCTTCTATGTGACGAGTTATCTGAACGGCTGGCAGAAGAAGGAGTCGTAGTACTACGACTTCCTGGTTGTGGTTGATGAAGACGCTCGAGTTTGGCCATCGTGTCGCGAAGCCTTTGTGTGATTTCTTCTGCAAAGAGATCATAACCTAGTGCTCGAGCGAGTTCTTGAGTCGGGTTTTCCAAAGAAATCGTTGATATCTTCGGAGTTCTTGAGCTTCCTCCGATCGGAAATAAGCACGCCGGAAGGTTTTTCGAGCCGCTATTTTCTTCCGTCGGGTTGTCTCAGAACGGTCTATTTTAGACCCCTGAATTTGCTTTAATGGAGGGCGAGAATGTTGAGGATGTCCCGCACGTTCATTAAAGTGTTCGTCTCGTTCGCCAGTGGTGGTGTCCTTGCCATTGCAACGAGGTGGTGTAGAGTATGCTCGTCGGAAGCATCGCCAATCCTTCTTCTCGGGAGAACGATCCTTATCGGAGGAAGGGCGAAGACCTCCCGTGGATGACCTCCACTTGTGCTCGAGACCTCCTCGCTTGAGGAGTAGTCGAGCGACACCATCTGGCGACTTGGAGTAAACCCCTCCAGGTAGGGGAACTCCGGGTTATAACCGTCTCCGTATGCAAGTGAGTCCTACGTCGGGACGGTTGGATCTGGATGAACAGCGTGTTCGATCCTCTTCCCTGCGGAAACACTCGAAGAGAGAGGACCATCAGGTGTCGATGGAGTTGGAATAATGGCTTCCAGAACCTATCTTGCCAAGTCGTACTGCCTTGGGGGGACTCGAACACTTGGAGGAAAAACTCTTGTCGTGTTGCGAGTTTGCCCCGAGACAGTCCTGTTATTGGTCATGTTGACCCTTGCCCCCTGAGGAAATTGGTTCCTCGACTGGGCGTTCTGTCGTGGGGGATAAGGATCCCTCCTCGACTCCGGTAGTGACGCAGTCTCCGAGATCTGATAGAAGATCTCCAGAGGCGGCAATACCGTCAGAAGATTCGATACTCGGTTCGTATTCGAGACCGGCATCCATGTTGACGTCTGCGTAATCGGCCAAGTCGAACCAATTCTCCTCGTTCCATTCTTCTGCCATGGTAGCATCAAAGAGAAAAGAAAGAACTGTTGACAAGGAATTACCAGAAGATCCCCACGGTCGGCGCCAACTGTCGGTTGTTTAGAACCGATCTTACGTAAAAATTGTTTGATTCGGGGGGTCTCCACAATTGATCACGCAGACGAAAGAGACACGAGGATTTTTATACAGGTTCGGGCCTTCTCCAGTGAGAATAACAACCCTACTCCTGTGTATCTTGTATTGGATATCTGGGTTACAATCAGCTGAGGGTCTTACTGACTATCTCCCCCAAAAAAGCCTCCCCCTTCTATCTCTAAAAGATACCTATTTATATTACGCAGTGGTGGTTGTTGTCGTTCCAGACTAATTAGTCGCTCATTATTGCGCAATAATGAGAATAATTACCGGAGTAGTAACCTCCCCATGCTGTCAAACGGTTATCAGTCAGCCCTCCGACCACAAAGAAAGAAGTCTAGAAACTCATAGGATGCATGGCGGCTTTAAGTTGTTTCATCACACGACTAGGAGAAAAAGGACATCCTTTTTTAAACTTTTGAGGAAACATGAGGGTTTCGAGTGGTCAGATGAGGCAAACAAAGCCTTTGAGGATGTCAAGTGGTATCTTACGAGTGCTCCTGTTCTGGTTTCTCCGAAACTAGAAGAGACACCTCTAATATATCTAGCTACTACGCTACAAGTAGTGAGCGCAATGCTGGTCGCAGAACGTGAAAATGTTCAACGACCAGTTTACTATGTTAGTGAAGTTTTACATGGGCTTAAGGAGCGTTACCCTCAGGTCCAAAAGCTTCTATATGCCCTTCTCATGTCTTTGAGGAAACTGAGGCATTATTTCTAGGCGCACAAGTTAATTGTGCCATCTGAGTTTCCCTTAGGAGAGATCATCCAGAACAGGGAAGCAGCGGGGCGCATGGCAAAATGGTTGGTTGAACTTGGAGAGTTCGACCTCCATTTTGTGCCCCGAACAACCATTAAATTCAGATCTTGGCAGACTTTGTCACCCAATGCTCTAATATGATAATGTCTCAGTACTTATTGGAAGTCAAGAAGCTTGAAAAGCATTTTTTCTGTTTTGAGGTGCAATATATCCCTCGAAAGGATAATTTCCTCGTTGACCAATTAGCTCGAATGGCTTCTTTCCGATCACCAGTACCACAAGGAGTCTTCTTGGAACAGCTCCAGAAGTCGTCCCTAGGCGAAACACCAGAGACATCTCCTCTCGAGACAGCTTCCCTAGAATACGAGGATACCTGGATGAGTCCAATCTACGAGTATCTTTAGAAGGGAACAATACCCAATGATGATCTTGATGCTGATCATTTATCCCGTAAGACCAAAATGTATACTTTGGTCGAAGGAGTCCTCTACAAGTGATGTACTCAAGGGGTTCTCATACGATGCATATCGAAGAAAGAAAGATTAAATCTCCTTCAAGAAATACACGGAGGTGGTGTGGAACTCACACTTCTTACAAAACACTGGTCGGAAAAGCCTTTTGACAAGATTTGTACCGACCAATAGCCCCTTCGTGATGCTAAAGAGCTTGTTAAGAAATATATACAATGTCAGTTTCATAGCACGCAAATACAGCAACTGACTCAAGCATTACAAACCATACATTTTTCTTGGCCATTTGCAACATGGGGTCTCGATATCCTAGGACCATTCCCAAAAGCACCAAGTGATTTCGAGTTCCTTTTGTGGCTATTGATACGTTCACAAAATGGATTGAAGCCGAACCTGTGACCGGGATAACAATGGAAATAGCTAAGAAATTTATGACAAAAAATGTGATAACTCGATTTGGGGTTCCAAGTTGAATTATTACAGATAATGGTACCTAATTTTCGAGCGATAAATTCTAAGAATTTTGCGAAGAATTTGGTACCAAGCTATGTTATACCTCCGTCGCTCATCCACAAAGCAATAGGGTAGTCGAAAGGGCGAATGGCCAAATTATGCAGGGAATTAAAACTCGAGTTTTCGACTAGCTTATAAAGCGCTCGGGGTCTTGGGTAAAAGAATTACCCTCAGTATTATGGACAATCCACAAGACTGCTAGTTGGGCTACAAGAACCCCCCCTGTTTTTTTGTTTTTGGTGCTGAAGCCATGGTTCCACCCGAACTAAAGATTCGGTCGAAAAAGGTCAAAAACTACAATGACTCCAGCCAAGAACAACTTCGAGTTGATGACATCAGCCTGCTCAAAGAAATGAGGAATCAAGCCTTAATCTGTTCGGCAGCCTACTAACAAGCCCTACGCAAATACTACGATAGTAAGGTTCAACCTCGTAACCTTACTGTAGGTGACTTGGTATTGAAAAAGATTCAATCACAGTCTAATCGGAACAAATTTTTCCCTAAGTCGGAAGGTCCTTACACAGTGGTCGAAGTCACATGGCCAGGCTCGGTACGAGTAGCAATGGAAGATGGCAGAGTTCTTTCTAATTCATGGAGCATTGATCAGCTAAGCAAGTTCTATGTGTAGCCGCTTATATTCTCAATAAAGTTTATGTTTTCTCCAATCTTTATTGTCTTAAAATTTTCATTGAGGAATGCTTCGATAATTTTTTGATCACTTTTTAAACACTTGGTTTTCTTTACACTGGTTGAATGAGGGTAACATTACTTAGTTGAAGTCTTTCCTCTCTGCACGTGGTCTTGCCTACTAGAAGGAACTTCATAGTGTGAATCTGTTCCTAACTTTAGATGCTAATACAAAGAAACTAGGTTAAACAAAATATGGTCGAAATAATTCTAAAGCAAGCTCTTTTTAATCATTAACTTAGTTTACTTCTTCATTATACAAAGAATTTTCTAAGTGGGTTAAGCTTTCATAGTTTGTTAGACTACTCTTAACATGCTCTATTCGATTAACCTGGTCGGAAGAAGTAACACAACCTAGTCGAAGTCTTTCCTCTCTGCACGTGGTCCTGTCTATTAGAAGGAACTTCCTAGCATCGAGCTGTTTCTAACTTTTGCTACTAGTACAAGAAAATTGAGTTCGATAAGAAAGGTCGAACGAACTTAGTTTATATAATTAAACTACGCAAATAGTCGGGGGGCTAGAATAAAGTTATAAATATGAGTTCAATTCTTAGTCTTAAAATTCAATTCTTATTTCTATTTTTGTCTTATGAGTTACTGACTACTCAAAAAGACAATATGGAGGAAAATGAAGATCAATTCTTATTTCTATTTTTGTCTTATGAGTTACTGACTACTCAAAAAGACAATATGGAGGAAAATGAAGATCTACATTCAAAAGCAAGAAATTATTTTTACAATGTAGTTCCTATTACAAACTACTCTGATGAAGGAGTTTTGATTTGCATTGTAACATCCAAAGGTTATGTTACCAATTTTAAAATTTAATAAAGACCATTATTTTGAATTTTCTAAGTTGCAAAGGAGTTTCATGCTTTTCTTGAATTTCTTGGTTTTTAAAAGTCAAAGATAAAATTTCTTAAGTTTTCTGAGTTTTCTTGGATATAAAGTTAAAAAGAAAATTTTAATTAATTTGTTGAATTTTTTTGGAATTTAAAATGGGTTTCCTATTTTCTAGAAATTAAAATACTTTAGGTGCAAAAATAAAAACCAACTTTAAGTTGGAAATGATTTTATTAAGTTTAAAATGATTCAAGAAATTTAGGTGAATTTTTCTAGAATTTTTGAAGTCTAATTGCTATTTTCTAAAGCTTATTTGAATTGTGGTATTTTCTGTAAATTGAAAATCAGTTTAAAACCCTAAAATTCTTTTGGGCCAAAGTCCAGTTTTTAGCTTTTTCCGGTCTGTTTTCTCCTGACCTCTTTTCCTCCCTCCGCTCAGCCCACTTGGCCTCCCCTCCACCCTCTCTCCCTTGCGCGTGGGCACCGCGTGCAGGACACCATCTTCCTCCCACCTCCTCCTTCTCTCGCACACCCGTGAGCAGCGACCACCATTTGCGCCAGCCCGAGCTCCAAATCTGCCACGATTCCCTCCCCTTCCTCCCACGCGAGCGTGCGCATTAATTGCCTTATTTCTCACCGTATTCATTCCGACTGTTGGCCTCCGCGAATATCGCGCGGAATCTCGAAACACGCAAAAGCCACCGCGCACCTTGCCGACACTCCACAGATGATCTCTTCATCCGCTCCTCCTCCGGACCTATAAAAAGAAGCCATGTGCTCCCCTCTCCTTCCTCTTTTTCTTCCCCAATTCTTGGCCTCCCTCTCGCCTTCTCCTCGTTGCATTTCGCATTTGAACCGCGCTGGCCGAAGCTCACCTCATCGCCGATTCCGCAGCCAACAAGGACACTCCGGCAATAATGAACTCACCACCGGCACTACCTCGCCATGTTCTACCCGAGGCTCACTCGCGCCTGCCGCAGACCCGCCGGACCGCCAGCGCCGCCTTCAACCGAATGCCACCGCCGCTCTGTCCCTCGTCGCCGGCCACCTCCTCAAGTCTCGCTGCCGGCAAGGTGAGCATCACCTTCTCCTAACTCTCTTCTTTCTAACGCACCCCTCGTCAACCGCCGGAACGCCGCCATTTCGTCGAACCACCGCCGCCTGTGCGCGCCGCCACCCGGTGTCGACGTGCCTGCCTTGTGGCATGCCATGTCATGGCCACATCAGCCCCTCTTCCCATGTGGCAAGCCCACGTGGATTTTCCCTCTTTTCCCTTTGAAAAACAATTCATTCGAATTCCTAATTCTGGTGCTGACATCATCATGACATAGTAAACTGATTTTTCTTTAGAAAATCAATTCCATAAAATCTGACATTCCCAATTTCATCATTTCATGTGATTTTTGAACTTTTAGACATTCATTCTCCTTCATACGAGCTTCGATTTTAGTGATTTAAATTTATAAATTAATCTAAAATCAAGATCTAGCTATCTATTCTGAAATTATTTAATTTGGAGTTTATTTGAATTTATTTGAACATTATTTGAATTTGACTCATTTTCTCGTATAGATTTCGACGACTCCGGGTAAGGCTAGAAAAATTGCTCGAGGCTCGTGAGGCTGCTCGAGCTAGTTGCAAGTCGAGCTGGCTTGGCTCGAGCTCACGACTTTTTGAGCGAGCCGAGCCTAGTTTTCAGCTAGGTGAAAAACGAGCCAAGCCCTAGCCGCTCGCGAGCTTGGTTTGCTCGTGACTTGTTGACTGCGTAACACCACTGCGCATGAAACCCTGTCGGTCGCCCAAGCCCAGCCCACAGCCAGACACTAACCTAACCCTACAGCCTACACTCCCCAATTCCCCACCAGCCACCCATCCCGAATCGATTCGGGATTCCCGTTCCCCAATTCCTCTCCTATCCATCTTGCCCCTTCCTCTCGGTGGCTCTCCTGCCCCGTCCACCGCACTGTCGTGCCCTTGGCCCTTGCCCCTGTGCTCCCCCATCCTCCACAGCCGCCCCTTGCATTGTCCCGGTCAAGGAGGCGTTGTAGTACCCTTGCCTCGCCATGGAGGTGGAGGCCATCGAGGTGAAGCGGTCGTGCGCCGCTGCTAGGCCGCTCAAGAGGGTGTTTGGCCGCATCGGCGACTAGAAGGCGACGGAGCTGGAGGCGAAGGAAAAGAGGACGTTCGGCAGCATGCTCGCATCGGTGACTAGAAGGCGACGGAGCTGGAGGTGAAGGCAAAGAGGACGTTCGGCCGCATGCCCGCATCGACGACCAGAAGGCGTTGTAGATCAAATTTGGAAGTGTATTGCATATTTTCCTTTTGCTGTAGATCTTCTTGATTAGCAAAACTGGATGTGTATTGCAGATTTTTGTGGAAACGTGAGCTAGTTTATGGATCGTCAGTGTTGGGCTCGCGAGCCCATTTGAGCCTGCTCGAGCTTGATCACGAGCCGAGCCAATCCTCTCTTCTGGCTCATGATCAAACGAGCCGAGTCGAGCTGCTTATTGTTCACCTAAGCCAAAACAAGCCTAGCTCGAGCCAGCTCGGCTCGGCTCGTTTCCACCCCTACTCTGGGGAACCTGAATTATTTGAAGAGTTAGATTCTTGAGCATTTGAGCAAGGCAAGTTACATCTTTAATCATATTTGATTCTCAATATTTTAAATTATTTAAATTATATTTTAAATTATTATTGCATGCTTATTCATATTCAAGTAATTTAAATTCCTGTTTTAAAGTTATAGCTATTCCCAATTCCGTTGTATAGCCAATTTTGTTATTAAATTAGTCACCCCTTACACCATAAATGGAAATCTAGTTTATGCAATAGTATGAACTAGAACACTTTGGGAAAATATATGCTTTGTCAAAGCTCAGACCAAAAATATTGAATTTGGGGGAATTTAGCCAAAATATTCAATTGTGATTTAAATGAGGCTATGATATTGTTTTTACCATAGAACTTTTAGCAAATAATTTAACTTGGAAAATAAATAAAAATTAGTTTGGACTTGGGCGAAATAGATGTTTGGTTGGTTCAAGTTATTGCACGTGATTGATTTATTTTTATGATCGAGACCAGGGTTATATTGGAAGTCGCCTAAGTCAGTTAAGGACGGTCTTCGAGCTACATCTTGCAAAGCTCCACCATACTTTCACAAGTCTAGAGTGGGACATGCTAGGCTAAATAATTTGTAATATTCCACCGTGGTTATGCCATCTGGTTGTGTGGGTGTCACAATGTCCTACTTTTATATATTCCCACATGGCGCAAGAGGGGCTTAACTCTGGCGGGTTTCAATCCAAATGAAGTGAAACCTTAGCGAGCATAACTACGTTGGAATGATGCATTGTAAAGGCCTTGTGATATTTGCTTAGTTGCATGCCTTCGGAAGCGTGTCTTGGCCGACATGTTAAGCAAAATTATCTCTTGTGGGTAAAGTTGTATAACCTCTGCAGAGTATAAAACTATTTGAATAGTCGTGTCCACGGTCATGGATATGCTGAGCAAAGCCACTCAAAGTTAGACTTTGGTTTTGTTTTCAAAAGATTTTGTCAAATGATTTTAGATAGTTTATCCAATTGGGAAATTGAGCGGTTAACCATCGGAGAGGAGGATATCCTTCACCACAACTGTATGGAGGTTATCCACTATAAAACTGTCATTTAAAACTTGATTTTAGCTATAGAATAAACCACTTTGGAACTTAGTAAGAATATTGAAATATAAAATTCGCTTTATGCAAATTGAGCCATATAAGCCTTCCTTTGATAAATTCTTGCGTGCATTATAATTTTGTTATTGGGTGTAACTTGTGGAGTACATTTATTTGTACTCACCCTTGCTTAATACATTGTTCTTCAGAGGAGGAGTATTATGAGGAGGATGAGATCTTAGACGACTAGGCTATAACCCCCAGACGATTGCCTGTGGCGAATTGTATGACCTACCTTACTACTTATGCTTTCGCTGTATTTTTTTATTGTCTTTATGCCCCTTTTGTAACTAACTTCAATTATTATGAATGAATCGCATATTATGGTTGTGCTATCACCTTTTGTTCGACTGTGCACACTAGTTGTTCCTGGACTAGTGTATCTAACACAGAGAATCTGGGATCCTTCGCTCCTGGGTTCGACAAGTTGCATCTCCTCCGTGACCTTGCCAACCAGCCGCACTTGTTCTATTAGTTGTGCTGCCTCTACTTCTGGGCAGTTGAAGTCAACTTCGACTGGTTGAAGACTAAGACTACGGTTATGAGCCTTAAGTTTTGCCATGTCAAAACCAATTGTCTTATCAAGTCGGCTTGATTGGTCTTTAGAGTTGTTATCAACTCCTAAAGGGTTCTGACTTGTTGTCCAATAGTGCTCATATGGCCGACACAATGTCTTCAATAGGAGCGACCTCCTTAGCATCGAGTTCACCGAGCACATTGTTAAGGAGAGAAATGTTATATTAAAGGTTGATCTTCGTAGCCTTCATTTCCTCTTGATTGCGAGTCAAAATTTCTTGAAGTTATTTTATTTTCACTGCTTGCTCTGAAAATAGAGCATGATCAGTTAGAAAAACACTTCTTAGAGACTAGTAAATAAAACTGATTGTAGGTAAATAATTCTTACCTGCTAAGCGAGAGTCAAGCTTCTTGACTTCGTCATCGTGGGAGGAAGCATCCTTTGCGCACTGCTCCTCCCATGCCTTTATGCTCTTATCTTTTTCTTTGGAGACACTGGTAAGCTCATTGATCACTAAGATCTTCAAATCGACTTTTGTTTGAAGCTTACCCATATCAACCGCTTTTTCTAAAAAAGAAAAGGAGTTAGAGAAAGAAAAGAAGGTTGTCGAAATGAACAATGTTAAGTGAAATACTTACTGTTTATTTCATTCTACAACTCAAAAGCTGTAGAATTTGCCTCATGAAGGTTCTTGAGTAGTCTTCCTTTTTATCCTTTAACCTTTGCGCATCGGCTTTTGCATAGTTGAGTGCATTGGCCAAGGATCTTTCTTCGCTTTTATACCTACAAAGGTTAAAGTAAACATCAGTACTGAATGAGTGGTTGAAACAAAAAAGGCTACTCGTAACAATAACATACCATCTCACTGCTTGTTCACAGAGTTCAGCCTTCTGCTTTATCAGTAACATCAGTTTCTGTGGTATTCACCAACAGTAACAATTTACCCGATAGCTCTTTGAACAAAAAAATATAGTGAGAAAAAGAAAAAAAAACCCCAGAATATATTAATATTTGGTATCAAGTACTTACATTGATGGCTGACCAAGCAAAACGGGTACACACTGTCTCGGAGTCCTACAGTTCACAGAGCTCATCGACTTTGTCCCACCATATTCTTTGAAGACGCTCGTCGTCAAAGATATGTCCCCTATTTGGAATATCCTCAGTCATGCGATCTAAACAAAGAAGACCCGACAGTTGGTGGTCCAAAGAATTCGGGGAAGATGTCAAAAGAGTATTCTTCTTCTTCTTCTGCTTCTTCTTCGTTGTTGATAGAAGATGCCACTCTAACTTGAAGACCCGGAGGAACATCCTCCATAACCTCCTTCCCAGCACGGCGGTCGAAGCTCCCCGCTCTAGCTTGTCCGGCTGCTCTTAGTGATCGTAGGACCAAGTCCCTTATTGGATTATTAAGATTCTCAACAATCGACTCGATTGTCAGAGCGTCCAGATCTTCTGCCGTCTTTGCCTCCTCTATGACTAGGTGGTCGTGGCTAGCTCGACGATAGTAACCCCCTCCATCGCCACATCAGGGATAGTGATTGAATCTTCAACCGCCTCTGTTGTTGTCTCTACAACCATAGGAGAAACCAATACTCCCACTGGTCTGAACAAAACAACGGCGGGCCTCTCAACGGAAGCATCCCTGGGGCTGGAGAAACAAGACTAAAACAACAAGAAAAGGGGAAGACATGTCAAACTATGGAATTAAAAGGTAAATACAATTTCTAAACTTATAATTTTACATACATTGGTTTCCTGGATACAATCTTGAATCTAGAAGAAGTCTTCCAAAGGAAGACTTCTTCTTCTTCTTCTTCTTCTTCTTTGGTCGCCTCGATTTTTGTGACACCTTCAGCCTCTAGAAGGCTTCCAGTGTCACAAGCTTGAGAGGTCAGGACTTCTTTGACCATGTCTAGTCGGATGTCTTGAGGAAGAGTTGGGACCTCTACGACCACGTCTAGTTGTAGGTCTTGAACGAGAGCTAGAGCTCCTTGAGCTACCTACCCCCCTTGATGGTTAGAGCTGGCTTCGACCATCTAAGTGACAGTTCTCGCCTCGACCACAGGCTCTGCTATTGTAGAGGTAGTCTTCACAAAAGACATAAAACTTTTCCAGTGCCCCTTTTCTATTTGCTTGACAAAGTCATGAGAAGCAGAAACTGAAAATGTTTTATTGTCGTAATAGAAGGGTATCTTGGTCTTGGGGGCTTTATATTTAAGTTCTTCAACAACACCTATTTGCTCTGCAGCGATCACGTCAGCAAAGAACTGCCTGATGGGGGTGGTCAAAGGAAGAGTGGAACTCGAACTTCCATCCTTCTTATTGACAGCTTTCACAAGGCGTTGCCTTTTGGTCAAAGAAACTCTGTCTTCCTCTGACTCATCTTCGACAACCTTCAATTCGATCTCTTGGTCGTCTTGATGGTCTACCATGCCAACTTTATGCAAAAGTCATAAAACAAATATTGTTTAGTGATTCAATTTTACGACTACTTAACCCTAAAGACGAAATCAAATTTTAATTACCTTTATGTGTTCTTTCCTTTCTTCCTCGGTTACGACCGCTAGGATTTGAGGAGCTCCTATCGTGGTCGTAGGAGCCTTATCATAAATAAACTTGACTCGAGCGTCAATTTCTTTGTGTGAAAAATCTACGATTATGAAAATATAATCAACAATCATGCTCAAAATTAACAAAAAGAGCTAAGTTGATTATTACTTTACCTTCCTCATAATCCATGGTCGGGTCAGTAGTCCCGAATACTTCCACATGGAGTGTACTCGATCCTCCAAGGGACTAATGCGGCCCGCGATGAAGTCTCTCGCCACGTGCCATCTGGCCAGCCCCTCTTCCCGCAAATCCTTGATGGTTTGGGTGTAGGGGTGATTCGATCGATGTCGTTTGGAGCCGAGTCCCAACACGAACTCTTCTATGTGGGCTTCCCCGTGAAGAAAATGCTATCATCCTTAGACAAGGTCCAATAGAACAATCTCTTCTTCCACCCTGGCACGAGGACCGGGTGAATATCTGAATATACTCCCTCAACTTCCCGTCATAGAGCTTGAGACCGCAGTTGCTTGCGATTTTGCTGTGCTTGCTCATCCCGTAGCAGTACCGGAAGAGATCCAAATCTGGAAGAATTCCTAAATAGGCTTCGCACAGGTATACAAATACACTCAGCATTGTGATGGAATTGGGAATCAAGTTGACCAATTCCACCCCAAAAAGCTGGAGTACGACCATCAGCTAAGGGTGAACGGGTACTCAAAAATCACATTCACAGTACGCCTGGAATACTGGAATGGTGTCCTTTTCACCCGTGGGCCAATGTTGACCCTCAACGTTAGTTCACTTCACAAAAGCGCGCCTTGGAATCTTCTCTACTTCGATGAAAGCGGTCATCTTCTCCACATCCATCTCGGATTTCTCCCCCTTGGAAATGGTCTCGGCCAATCTTCTGAGTGAGTTTGATTTGGATTTGGAAGAATTTGGAGAAGGATTGCAACCTTGGTTGGCGGCGGAGAGAAAGAGAGCGCGAGAGCAGTTGAAGCAAATAGGGAAAGTAAAAACCCTTAGTCACGCCCTTGGTAGATTTTTATAGCCGCGAATCTGAGTTAAAGATCGTGAGAACTCAATAGTTACCACCCCTTCAGGAACCGCTCCTCATGGGCAGATATGTGAGAGTCGGTTTGCATTCTTTATATATGTCCATTCGGCAAAAGCAGTTATGTCAAATACCAGTCGAAAAGACTCTACTTTCGACCACTATTCTACGACCTCCTTTCAAAGTAAGTTATTATCACTTGAAGTTGGGGGGCTAGATGACGAGGATCTAATAATCCTCAATTAATTAAATTATTTATCTGTAATCGTTATTATAGATAGCAATATCTTCATGTTATTCGTAAGGATATCTCTTGTCATTAATAAGGGAGAAGCTTAGCTGAGTGGTCGTAAACAATTTTACGACTACCCTATATAGTCGTAAGTTTTTCTATGGCTACTTAGTGGTTGTAAGATTTCCTACGACCACTTCCTGATCGTAAGCCTCACTACGATCACTTTATGGTCGTAAGCTTTACTATGACTGGGTCAACTACGACCACCCTATAGTCAACAAAGCCTACAGACATGTGAGCCCAATCGACTAGGGATATTTATGCGTTGTGTTTAATATACAACGTAGTTAATATGTGTTGTTATTCTCTGGAGTAACTTGTAACATCCCAATTTTCGGAGCTTAAAAATCTTTTAATAGTTAGTAGGGAGAAAATTCACCATTTGAAGTTTATTTGATTTTAATCCCAAAGCTTAATATTGGACTTTAGAATAAAAAACATTTAATGTGCATAATCCCAACATGAACAATAGCCAAAACTATTTTATTTGGGTTCTATGTGCTCAGATATATTTTCTAGATTTTTCTAGAATTTTTCGAGTTCATTTGCTATATTCTATTGCTTATTTGAATTTCTGTAATTTATAAAATAGAAAAACTATTAAAAATCTCGGAAACTCTCTCGGCCGAATCTCCCGCCCAATCCTCCGCTCTCCCTCACGCGCCCGCTTCCCGCCCGGTTCGCGCGTATGCTCGCCTCCCACCGGCAGTGGACCCCTGTCGGCCTCTTTGTTTCTCTCTCTCCTCCGGAATGCCCGTTCACCTCCGCCGTTGGATCAAGCATGAACGGGCCGATGTGCGTGAGGTAAACGGAGGTTCCGATCGTTCTCTTGATTGTGGACCGCTCGATTAGATCGGGCGGCCGACCGAGTCCGTTTCTCACCGCGCTGCTTCCCACGCGATCACGCCCGAAGCCGCGCCGCCGACAGCCGGGCCTACCGAGGCATCGTTCATCGCCTCCGAAGTCGGGGCGGCGGGACTCGCCGCCGCCGCTTTCCTCGCCGTCCGTGCCCTAGACCTCCTCGAGCCGCCCTATATAAAGGAGCTAGCCTCGGTCTCGCGACTCCAACCCGCGCGCCGCTCAAAACCTAACCCTAGCCGCCGCAAAGCTCGGAGAAGCATCGCGCGCCGCAACTCCGACGAGCTTGTTCTCCGCCGTCGCCGCGCCGCGCCTCTTCGTCGCACACCTCGGATCGCACGGAGCTCCTCTACCTCTGGTGGCCTTGGTCTCGCCGGAAGACCACCGGAGCTCCGATCCCGACGAACCCGAGACTCCGCCGCTTCTACCTCACCGCCACCACCTCGTTGTCCGTGCACCAGTGAGCACACCGCGTGATCCTCGTGGTCACCTCTACCTCCCGGTACCACTCACCGCCGGCGACCGCCGCTCGTTCGCCGTTGTTGCCGGATCCGAGCGCCACCGCCCGCTGCCGCCCACGCCGCCACGCCACCGCTGCCGCCGCCGCCTTTTCGCCTCGTGTCGCGCGTGGAGCCCGGTCCGCCCGCGTGCGTGCCCACGCGGCATCCACCGACCGAGTCCGAGGCTCGGTAGACCTAGTCTACTGATGAGTGTGTCCCGACATGTGGGTCCCACATGTCAGGATTTTTGTTTAATTCTTTTAATTCCGAAATTGTCTTGCTGACGTCAGCGTTGCGTAATATTCCGATTTTTCTTTAGAGAAATAATTCGGGAAAATCCAGAAAATCCAAATTAGGGTTTCTTTAGATTTCCAAACTTCCAGAGCTTATAACTTTTGCATCCTAACTCCGATTGAGCCCATTAAAATTTCTAAATTTGTCTAAATTCAAGCTCTATTTATCTGAGATTTTTATTTAATTTTTGGAGTTTGTTTTGCCTCTGTTATTTATTTGTTTTGTTTGTTTTTGTTTCGTTTGCGAGTAGACGTCGATTCTGTCGGAAATTTTGTGGAAGAAGGAGCACCCCAAGATCAAGACCAGTACATAGACCTTTTCCAAGGCAAGTCATACCTTTGATCATCTTGAACGCAGTTTTCAAATTACTTTGTGTTAAATTATTGTATTCTAATTTAATTATTTATTTAAATACTTTGGGCATAGTTATTATCCAAATTGTTATCACACCTTGGCCTTGTATGTCATAATTCCTTGTCACCCTAGATTGGTTATGAGTTGGTAGTATTATAGCACCAACGTGGGTTGGTTAGATGCGAGTACCATTGCTTAGCTATGCCACGAGTCATCATCACATGTAGGTTGCAAATGTTAATTATGACTAAGTGACTATGGAACCTCGTGTAAAACTGTGTGCTATGTGTTATTACTTCGTGATGGCATGTGTTGCACTAAAACCAACTGGGTGGTAAAGGATTTAGACTGAGGCAAGTGGTGGAGACTGTGTGACATGGTGGTCTATGTGATGGGAATGATAATCTTTGTGACTTAGTTAGAACATGGAAGTCTTGCCTTGGTCAATTAAGGACTTAACTTTGTGCGCCATTGAACTGAGCCTTACTGTACGACCACATGCCTGGTATGGGACGGGCCTAACTTAGTAAGTTATGGATTCTCGGCATTGATGTTCAGTGGATAGGTTAGGGTGTGACAGGTGGAGGTGTGACTACTTGGTGGTTGCATCGCGACGCGGTCGCCTTCCCCGTCGGCGGTGTGTGTTATACTAATTCTATGTGAGCCGGTATAGCGGTTTGTAAGCACACTGGGAATGTCAATGTTTGAGATGAAGTTTCCGAACTGTTTTGTTACGATTGGTGCTTGCTACACTAGTTGTATCTTGTGGGTAAAGTGTACAACCTCTGCAGAGTGTTAAACAATCTATTCGAATAGCGCGTCATGGTCATAGACATGCTTGGGGATTTTACACGAGGGTAGTTTTCATAAAATGGGATGGGAGTGTGTGACCTCAATCATATGGCTATGTGAAATAATCATTTAGCTGTGTGTGTCTTTGTGAAAACAATGTTAAATTAATATTATTTATTTGTTTTGAATTATGTTTTCAATCTATTATTTGTATTCAATTGCAAATGTTGCTTTTATGCAAAAGAACCACTAAGCCTTTTTCTTTGGAATAAGCCTGCATCTATACATTGCATTCGTGGTATGATTTGCGAGTGCGGTTGTGTACTCACGCTTGTTGTAAAACTTGCGCCCAAACCTACGTAAGAGGAGGAGTCTACGCCGCTGAGGAGGAGTTCGCGAAGGCTAATCGTTCGTTAAGGTGCGGATCCGATCGGTTCGTGGTGAATTGGTGGGATCTACGGAGTTTTCCGTTCCGCCGCTTTGCTTTATTTATCGTTAGCCTCGCGAGGCTTAATAAGTGTAAACTCACCATAAGGTCAAAACCCTTATTTGTTATTCAAACTAATCGCTTACTTTATTTATCGTTTGTGTGGATCGATATTTACCTATGTTAACCCCTGTGTGCACTAGCGTGATCTCGGACTAGTGCGGTATACGAGGGTTCGTAATCGCACTCGGGTCCCGACATAACTGCACGTATTAACTCTCTGTCTCTGACATAATTGAAAGGTGACGTGAGAGGGTTAGTTTTTGACAATAACCGTCACAGAATGTGCGTATTTCATGAAACAATGAGACACCTCTTGATACGAGGAACAACAAGAGATACGATCAACAGACAGAAGTCATTAAGTCCTAGTTCTAGTGATTTCTTCCCTGTTGTAAAGTATAGTCAATACAACAACACAGGAGTAGGGTTATTATTCTCTCAGGAGAAGGCCCAAATCTGTATAAAATCATTGTGTATTTTTTGTGTGGTTTAACTCAAGAAAAGTCCCCAATATTCATTCGTAAGATCGATACTAAATCATCGACAAATTCCATGCTCACTATCGCTGTAACTAGGCCACACATTTCTATGACCCCACCTGCCAGTGTTTGAAATCACATGAACCTCTTACAAGTGGGCCCTGAGATAGAAAGAAATGCACCATTTTGTTATGGGGAAAATCGATCATATGCCCCATCTTTGAAGTGTCCTCTATAATTTGCATTTATTTTCGAGCAAGTTGATTAAAAGCCTCAGATTTATTTTCTTGTTTGATGTTTTGTCATTTTTGCATTTTGTAATTACTTTTCCTATTTTCAGCCCATGTGAAATGACTCATATGCCCTTGGGCATATGGTCCGCCCGGAAGCTCTTTTCCCTTTCCTCTTCATTTTCTCTCCTCTTCCAAGATTTTGATCTCGATCTATCTTTTTTTCTCGTTATTTCCATTTGATTTTGATGGTTCGGCTGGGGATTAGACGTCGAAGAGCTCAAATATGACTCATCCTCATCGGAGAGCTCAGATCTGGGGGCGTTTAGCTCAGATCCGACGACGTCTTCCTCTGCTCTGGGCATCGGGGTGAGATCCACATGGGGGACCTTGGCGGTGAAGAATCTAGACCCGCCATTATATACTAACAGAGTATTTTGGTAATTAATGATAATCGTCATGTGGACTAATATTTCCATGAGTTGGTGAAATAGGTTAAGTCACATGATGATAAAGGCAATTGATGGCTCAATGTGTTGAAGGTCATCAAATCAAGTGAGTGGCATCATATGTTGATGTTCAAGCTAAGGACCCGATCTTGGAGAGAAGATACAGATCATCATCCTAAAGCTCCAAGTGAATGTGCAATGCAAAGGTATATCTAGTATAGGCTAAGGATTAGCCATTTTGCCAGTCTCAATATTTGGGGTGGAGACCAGATTGCTAGTGTAGGTTGTTGTTCTATTAAGAGGGGCCTTGACTAATAGATTCAGTGTGTCATGTGCTGAAAGCTCATCTTGCTTGCTCTAGCTCCTATGGCATGTTGCCGGTATTTGCGAATGTGTTTTGCAAATAGTTGAGGCTCATGCATAATCTTTCTAGCATGTGACTTTAGTTTGTGAATGTATTATGCAGATAGTTTGAGTCCATGTACCTAATCCTTGCGGCATGATTCTAAAGTCAGCAAATGTCAAAGTCGGCAATGTGTTTTAAACTATTAAGAATCATGTGTTATTTCTTGTTTGCATCACACGACAATTGGCGAATGTGTTTCGCAAAATTGTGTTGAAGTGTGTGCAAGTTGTCCTCTGAAATTTTCAGTGGCCGGTCTGACCGCCATGTGTTGGCCGGTTTGACCGATCACTGAAAGTCTGACCGAGCTCAAGTGGTTTAACCGAGCCGAGTGCCGGTCTAACCAACAAGCGGTCTGACCGCTGGTGGCGAGTAGTCTGACCGGTGGCCTTCTGGTCTGACCGCTATGTGTTGGCCGATTTGACCAGCCCCACGGTCATACTGCCACGGTTAGCTTTTTCCAGAGAAGGTGCTTCTCCGTTTTTTCTTGGCTCCTCTGTGGAGCGGTCTGACCGGTAGGTGTGGTTTGATCAACCCTTGTGAGGGTGGCCAGTCCGATTGAGGGTCCAACGACCAGTTTTTATAGCCGTTGGAGTGAGATCGGTCTGACTTGCCATTGGTTGGTGGTTAGATCGGATTCCCCTGTTTTCAGAAAATTCTCCCCCAACGGCTAGTTTCTTTGTGTGGGTGTATACATACCCCTTGTGATCGGTTGTGGGAAGTTGCTGGTGCTATTTCCGTCCCCCTTGAGCTAAGAGCAAGCCTTCCCTTATTTTTTATGCATGTGTTGCACTTAGTGAGCTTATAGAGGAAAATCCTAGTTCATGTGTTGAATTAGGTGTTGGATTGAGTACCCATCGAGCTTTAGTGCTTGATTCGTTCAAGTGAGCGTCTCTGAATTATTACTCTTGGTGTTTGCCAATACCTAAACAGCTTGGAGGAGTTGTGTCGGTGATCTTCTCAAAGAAAGTTGTGAGAAGACCCGGGCGTTGCGAGTGGTTTGGTGCTCATCATCTCCAGAGTGGAGGAAGAATAACCCTGAGTGGATTTGAGGTATAAGCTTAATTTGTGGAGTCGATCTCAACGCAGACTATGGGAAACTGACAAGTTTCCGATCACCATGGTAAAAAGATCAAGTGCCTTTGTGGTTTTCTTTCTTGTGCTTTATATTCTTGCAATTTACATTCATGAATTAAATCGCTTGCTTGTCAACTTATGACCGCGTTCCTTGATTTAGACTTAGTTTGTTGGTGCACTTAGTTGAAACTAGTTGATTTATGTTTTAAATTGTGCAAAATCGAATATATTTACAATTCCACATAAAACTCAGTTTTGGCCAAAATAATTTTTAAAACCACCTATTCACCCCCCTCTAGTCGGCCTCCTCGACCTTATAGGCGGCGTGTCCTCGGCCAAGGCGGAGGTGAGAGTCCCGATCGGAGAGCTAGATGGGGATGGTCATGGCGTGGAGGACCTCGATGGAGCGGCGACGAGAGCAGATATCCGGCGGTCGGAGATGGCGGATCTGGCGGCCAGAGCCGAGGAAGACATCGAGTTCACCGGATCTGGAGACCGAAGGTGAAGGAGAGGGGGACGCGGGATTCTGCGTTGCCGTCGTAAGGGAAGAAGCACCGCGACCGCTCCACCCCTCGGGTCCCTCTCCGACTGCCCCCTCCTCCAACGTCGGCGCTCCTTCCTTCTAGTCCACCGTCGGTGTCTTCCTCCTCCCCGCCCATCCCGGCACCTCCCTCGATCGGCGCCGCGCCCTTCCCCACCTACTCCGGTCGAGATGACATGTGGTTGCCGACGCCGTCCCATGCACCTAGTCGCCAACATGTCGCGCTCTTGCACCTCGGGTGTGCCTCATCGCCGCCGAGCTGGCCGCGTGTGCTCTCCCTCCACGCACCGATCATGGGTATACAGGTTATTTCACATGGGCTGAAATAGGAAAAGTAATTATAAACAGTGAAATGGCAAAACATCAAGGGAACAACTAGCGCTCAGACGTACGATGGGAGGCTTCCCATCGTACGCTCCGGTGCAATATTCGTATATAATGTGTGCAACAAAATACACAAATAACAATACAATGCAAAAAGAAGATTGAAAAAAGTCGACCGAAAATTGCATGAAACCATTAGTATAGAACCTAGTTGTGCTTTAAAACTAGTTCAAATATGTCGATCAAACAAATTTCTATGTTACAACATGGCAACATTTGAAAATAATAGTGACAATATCTGAAAATAATTGTTGTAATATTTTTAGAAGGGTTGCAACAAACCAAGGTGGATCACGCAATAACGGAGAAAATTGGCCACAACAAATACCTCTTGCCGCAACATTTGATGCAACAACATCACAACAATAAAAAAAACACTCAATGCAACATTTCAAACCAACTGCTACAACAAATTCAACAAACACCCGCAACAAATCGTACCCGAATGAGGCACCACAGCTGCTCGCCACCGGCGTCAACGTATGGCTCCCTCGCGCCCGCGAACATGTTTATGCGACGGTGGCCACACCCCAGCGCGCGCTGCATAAGATGCCAACTTCCTTGGCTCCGAAGACGCACCAGTGGGGGCTTGAGAGCAGCTCGAGCGATGGCTTCCCGGGGCTAGCCCTATACACGAGGTACTCGCAGACCTCCTGGGCACGCAGGTGAAGAAGACGCGAAAGAGGATGAAGGTTTCGTTTGTGACAACGACGAGGGGCTTCATGGCGAAGTCCTCACCCTTCAGGCTAAGGCAATGAACGCATAAGTGGGAGACAGCTGGCGGGTCGGCTAGCCACTAGGGAGATGGGTTGTGGGAATGGATGAGGAGCGAGTGGTTGGCAACGATAGTGTGTTATGCGTATGATTGAAGACTCTAGAATCAGATGTAAGAGCCATAGCAATTCCCAAACATCAAATAAGAAAATAAATCCAAGACTTTTAATTAGCTTACTGAAAAATAAATACAAATTATACAAATTATAGAAGACACTTCAGAGACGAGACATACCATCACTTTTCCCTTTGTTCTCCCCCTCTGCTTCCTTTTAATACAGGGAGGAGTAGAATGAAAATTTCAGTTCGTGGCTTGGTCGCGGCTGCCTCGTCAAGTCGTTTCGATCGAGTTGGGCTCGAGTAAGTGCAGATTTTTGTCTCTATAGATGGGTATCTTCTCTGTTCGTCTCTATTTGTGTCGGATTATCTTCGCTATAGGTGTTGATTTAGCGAACTAATCGCGGATGAGTTCTTCGATTCGGTTGCCGTACCGGTTCCCCGATTCTTAGGTCGAATTCGCTAATTTCTAGGCGAAGTTCCCACCGTCCGGTTGGGTCGATTCGATAGATCTGTCGTGGCAATTGGGATTTTGGAGTATTTGTTCGCACTCTAGATTTCTTCTTCAATTTTTCGATTATTCTGCGTATAATTCTCCAGCTTCGCCCCTTCTACGATTGCTATGGGTATCTTGCTTGGCCGTTTCGTGGTGATTCGGCTATTGGATTCAGCAATCAGCTAGGTTCATGCCCCAATTACATGACTATTTGTGATTTCACTTCCCCAAATGCGATTTTTCTTTCAAAATTCCTCGTAAGAGTTGACAAATAATTGTATAACAGTAGGTAAGAGTTGAATCATATCCCCTTGAATTTCAGGTTTATTTCGGAGTTGAAGGGAGTTAGAAGTGAATACCAGCATCAACAATAGCATGAGTACTGTCAGCGGCGGACGGCGTGCCCCAAGGAGGCAATCGCAAGGTGGATCTACTGATAAAGTTGTTGTGAACTTGGATGCAAGCTCCCCAGTGGCGGTGAGCCGTCGTGGGGTATCAACCTCCGCTGGTGCGCGTACCTCACCCATTGATGTGGAAGCTCTCGAAGATGAAGTGCAGGCAGTGTCACCTTCACAAGTGCCTCCTCAGGTGTATTGCTCTTCGTTATCTTGGATTGAACGAGTTAGTACTTAACTTTTCAAGAATACTGTGTAAGTGTTAATGTCATTGTGCCTATAGTGATGTTTAAGGAGCACAGTATATAACTATATATATGCACTTCTTTTTTAAAAATTATGGTAGGAGCTCTACCTTGCACTGTAAGGAGAGAAATGAGGCATCCAGCACTTGATCCAGGATCGAGCCCTGGTGGGCGGCATGCACACCTGCATGACCAGTCAACCGAGCGCTCGGTCCTCATATATATGCACCTTTTACTAGGGTTTATTGTACTCTTATGCTACTTAGGCACACTAGCTTTTCCTGTTAAGGAAGAATTTTATAACTTGGTCATTATGCCAAATATGCGTCATTTGCTTGCATTTATACTGGGCTATCTCGCATTTTGCAGAGGAACTGGAGAGCTAGGAGGCAGCCTGTGGCAGTAGTTGATCTGGAGGTAGATGCTAGCTGGGAAGGTTAGTTCATTACTTACTACTTTCCTTATGATTGATTTGGCTTCTAATATTACGGAAATTGGGGGAAATTCTTCATCAGTCTAATATAAACTGTCTTGATACAATGTGTAGTTTTGTGACAGTTTAGTCTAAGTATGCGTAGCACTGTAGCTACATGAAATTTACCCAATTCATAAACAACAGACATTTTTGGGATATTACTTATATTGTGCCGCTAAGATGACCGCAGGTGCTGATCATAACGTGAGGATGCTAGTTATTTTAACAGTGGCAGCAGATATATAGGCTATACTGAAACTAGACTTATGGTTTTCATTGTTTCTAATTTCCCATTTAAATTTCTTGTTGTAAGGTTCTGCATGTATATCAACATTGATAGCACCATTCAACTCCTTATCTGCGTAATCATTTATTCAATTAGGATTTAGGATTGTTTCGTGATGATAATACAACTGTGTCTTCTCATAACACAGGGAACAAACGTCAAAGGGTTGCACCTGTAATACATTGCCTCTCTCCAGAAAGGGGAGAAGGGTCCAGCTTGCAGGTATTTAATTTTATAATTTTGATGGGAGTAAAGTTTCTCAGCTTTAAGGCCCAATTTGATTACTGATTAGTTGTTATCTACTTTTTCCTCAATGTAAAATAGCATCTTGTATCTGGTGTATGCTCAATCTTAACTTGCGCCTTTGGCCTTCCTATAGAGTTGAAAATGTGTTGTCTTTTTAGTGGACTAAGAGAGTAACAGCTATTTATTATAAGTTGAAAGCATTTTTCTTGGTCTGTTCAAGTCGTAGGTCTGTTCAGGTCGTAGAGAACGGTCATACCTGCAGTTTTATGATGATTTCAGTCAAGATTCTTGGTTGGCACTAACAATTTGGCCATTGCTAAATATCAAGCATTACCTTAACTTCTGTAACATAGGTGCCATGCTTGGCATGCTTATTCCATATGCTAGAAGATATTTCCAGCTGAAAAGGCTACCCCGTAAATTTGATCCTTGTATCTAATTGTTATTGGCTTACTTTGTGTTGAACTGACTACATATTTCCATCGTGGCAGTCAAACAATGCTGTGAAAACTAGCAAAGAGCCTGCTAAGGTGGTTCCAAAGGAACCAATTTTTACCTGCCCAGTGTGTCGGAGCAAGTTGGAGGAGCCCTCCACAACAATTTGTGGCCATATCTTCTGCGCAAAGTGCATCAGTCAAGCCATCCAGGTTCAGAAGAAATGTCCTACTTGCCGGAAGAGCTTGAGGAAGAACAATTTCCATCGTATTTACCTTCCGAACTCTGATGCTTAAGGTGAGTCCTTTTACCTTTCTATTAGCTTCTCTGTTTTCTGCGCAATCTGGTGAACTTCAGTTTCATCAAATACAGGTTCGTCGGATGTGCCAAAGGAACTTCTGGCAACATCTTCCTGTGTAATGTATTTTCAGGATCAGAAGTCCTCAGAATGAAAAATGGATCATTTTGCTGAGGAACAGTGTGCCATCCATCAGTTGCTCGTGACAAACTTTCTGATGAGGGAAGTGGATGGCCTTTACCTCCATTGGACCAAAACTGACTATAGTCTCTTATCGTCTCCGACAAATTAAGAATGTTATTGTGTACTGTTGTATGTATTAGGCTATTTAGCCGTGCACCATTTCTCCATAGTTGGTCAATGTAACTGGGATTAGCTTGAAGCTGAGATGATGCTAGCGCATTGCATGTTTAGTGTTTCTGTACTCATCTGTTTATTGTCGTCTGTTCCTCTTAAGTTCCTTCCATGGCATATCTCACGATTTTAAAATCAGCTAGTCAGCGATCACACGGCTGACAATGCGCTCTGGGGCTGCCTGTAGCAACGGCTGGAGGCGGTCTAGCCGAACAGGCGAACTCGTCCTCTGGCGTGACGGCTCCGGCTGCACGGCCGGCCACTCGTCCTCTGGCATGATGTCGCCGGCTGAAGGCTGAACTGCCGGCCACTCGTCCTCAGGCATGCTGCTGCCTCTCCACGCTGCTACTGTCCCGGCTCCCGGCAGGCACACGCCGCTGATGCTGTGGGTGCAGAGTTACAGCCACTATGTACTAGATTTAGATGGACAACCAACGAGTAGTAGAGTTTAAAAATATTGAATGTTGCAGGTCGAACTAACTTGAAATTCACCTCAACCAGCAGGGATACACTGAAATAATTCCACAGGGGTTTTGAACGATACAAGGACTACCAATGTCAAGTACTACAGACAGCTACAAGCACAAACAAACTATTCCCTACCGTGTCATCGCGAAAGTAATTTAGGTCTGCCAAGCTTCTGTATCATGATCAGATCCGAATGGTGTCCTAGAAGTTTATTGGGGCAGTTCCCGCATCATGCCTTCGAATTTGTCCGTCTAAGACTGAGTTCTCCCAAGATATGTGACACATGCTCGTCATGGAAATGTACGGTTGTTAGACGCTCTGACTGAAATAGTTTAAAATAGGCACCAAATCCGCCTTAGGCCTTTGCCGGCAACTTGTTCATCACAGGGCTTATCTTTTCCTCATGGAGGCCCCTTTGAGTTTCAATCTTGTAGGTGTCGTAGAAGTCTAAAATTTCCATTGAGATATTCTTAACCTGAGTATTGCAAATGAATGGCCATGGATGAGTACGATGAGAGAACAAAATAATGTGAAAAGATTAAAAAAACGCACTCACAATGTTCATGTCAACACGGAGCTCTTCAAACCACGGAGTTGTGTCCTTATCTTTAAGAACGCTTGCAATGTATATGCAGGCCAATGCAATCATATATGGAGGGTATATAAGAATAAGATCCATCTTGTAAGTATCATTGACAAGGCCCCTGCAAGTAATGTGGCTAATCAGCATAGAAATAGGTCTATTTGAACATTGCGCATACAATAACTCATAAATCATAATAAAGACATTTCACTTATAGTTGTTTTCGATGTGATTCCAGATAAAAGCTTATCTAGAAGGAGCGCAACCAAAAGATTTTCAATAATATAACCTCATCCATTGAGCAGATGCTTCTATGCATTCTTAGCGAGCACCGCATTTGGCGCATGGGGTCGGCATCGAATTGGGAGACGCCTGCTGAGGAGTAGTAGTAGTATTCTTTTTTCTTCTTTTTCAGTTTTTCTTTGGAGGATCGCAGTATCCTGGTTGTTGTTCTAAAACCTTTGCTACTTTCTTCGTCGTTCCTGTATTTTTTCGTCTTAATGAAATTATGTGCAAAGCTTTTGCACTTCCTTCGAAAAAAGATAAAAGCTTATCTTATCGTACTGTACCAAACTAAAATGTGAAGGAAAAAGCAAGGAAAACTCAGCAGAAGTATTTTTGTATGTTCCAACCAAGGTCTTATTTAAATCAATATATATATGTTAAGAAGCCCTGAAAGGAACACTAAAAGAGGCAGTTCACTTGTTTTGAGGCTAAAACTACCCATGTAATAAAATGTTTAAAAAAAGGTCTAGACTTTAACCACCAAATGTCACTACAAGGTAAAAACATTTAAAATAGCTTTTGCCTTTTGTTGCATAGAAGGTTCAAAAACAACTTTCACAAACAGAATAACATGACACTATGTGACTGAAATTATAAAGGCCTACAACTTCCGTTGCAGAATAACAGCATTAATTCCTCATTTTGACGCTGCATTGCAGTCATGAAGCAGTGCTTACCAGGCAAATTGTGTCAGATCTGTTATGCCAGCATCCTGCAATAACCTGCAAACCAAAAACATTAGTCAATACCAATGCAGACTGTGAATTGGAATTAGTTAAAGTCAAGAGTAGAGGAAATATAAAGGGCTCATTCGATCATTCCACTAATTCCAGTGCAAAATGCCATTGTTACATCACATGATATGGGAAACATATTCTTACTGTAAAAGAGGACGATATGGATGGTAAACAACCAAATAATAGTCCAGTGCTTCCAGGAGGTTCATTTCCATTTCAAGGATATCCTTAATTTCAAATCGATACTTCTCATCAGAACCTGCAATTTGGAAGAAAAAAAAATCAAATGTTTAGTGCAGCCCTTCCAGGTAAATATGCGTTCATCTATATGATCATGAGGCTTACCACACATCTTTTTTATGTAAAAGACAAGAAGTCTTGCTTGCACTGTGCTTTCCTCTACCTTTGATGCCAAATACAAACAAGTTGGTGCTACCAAACGAGGATCATACTCGGTCATGCTCTTTCTATAAACAGATTCAGCATTAGGGCAAAGTTCTCACCACTTGAAGTTCCATTAGAACAAAGAATTAAATGTTATTCAGGAAAATACATAGAAACAGGCGATAAAATATGAATCTTCGTGCCCAACTTTTTGCTCACAGAAAGTACTGCAACACGAGTTCGGAGCTTGAAGTTTAGAATTTTGCAAGTTGAAATTTATAGAGTTCTGAACTTCTGATTGAAGCACTATCTTACTAAAGGACATTTGAAGGAAGTCGAGAAACACCTCTGAAAATCTTAGGATCACAACATACTGTTGTTCTTGGTTCCTATTAAGTTAACCATCTTACAATCTCAAGAATATGCTTTCTTATTTCCTAGTAACACAGCGCCTAACAATCTCAAGATTTCAAGAATCATACCACATTTTCTTTCTCCAACTAGTTAAATCAATAGTTAAATTCAGACAGTGAAATTAGAAGCCAGAGGGACACTCTTTCTCTTTAATGAATAGAAACAGATTACATATCCAATGCATCCTTCTTAAATAGAGAAGCATACCTTGTGTATACACGCCTAAAGTAAGTGATTGCAGTAGCTATAACTCTGAAATAACAATGATATAAGATCATCAGAGTCACAAAGGCAGATAAGTCTGGTGGAAAATGGACAACATAGCATAAGCTGGACAAGTGAGCAAATCAATAATAGGCATGAATTAAATACTATTAGTTACAGGTAATCTTTTAATAAACATAACAGCACCCTTATGGTTAATAAATAATACATATAAAGGACAGTAAAAGAAAAGGAGTGCCACCGATGTGTTGATTGTGATGAATATCGCTTGTATTCAATATGGGGCCAATGGGCCAGTATATATACACAAGTACATGTGGTGAATATGCAAAGAACCCCTTATAACAATGGAGAATAACACATATACATATATATCTCTAACACCCCCCCCTCAAACTCATGGTGGATCAACAACACCGAGTTTGGAGAGGTAGAAACTATCTTGAGCTCGAGTCCGGGCCTTCGTGAAGAAATCCGCTATCCAAGCTCCTAAGGCACATACCGAGAGCAATCACCGATCATGCACACAAGACCGCATAAAGGAAGCATCAACACCAATATGCTTGGTAAGCTCATGCTTCACGTGGTCACGGCAATCACGTAGCACCTGCATCGTCGGACAAGAGTGGAGTCGGTGTAATGTGAAACACCAAAATCCTCAAGTAACCACCGTAGCCAAGTAATCTCTGCTGCCAAGAGAGCCATAGCACGTAACTCACCTCTGCGCTCGAACGGGACACTGCATCTGTTTTTCGTCTTCCGTGCAATGAGAGAACCACCAAGAAAAACAAGAAGCGAGATAGACCGCGATCGAGGATCGCGCCCAAGTAGCATCCGAATAAGCCCAAGCCGTGAATGAGGTGGAGTGTGGAAAGAAAAGACGGCGAGAGATAGTCACACGAAGGTATCGCGAGAACTCAAGAAGGTGGTGTAGTGGACTGAGTGGGAGCAGATCTGAACCGACTCGTAATGTGGACGGGATAAGTGATATCGGACGAGTAACAAGATAGACAAGACTCCCAACAAGATGACGATAGCGAGCCTGGATCGTAAAGAGGCTCGCCATCGAGAGTCGGAGGTGAACATTGAGTTCCATGGGAGTCTCAACAAGATCTGTTGTCCGGAGAGAGGCGCGATCAAGAAGATCCTAAATATACTTCTCTTGGGACATAAAGAAACCATCCGGAGTGGAAGTAACCTCAATCCCAAGGAAGTAACGAAGAGGACCAAGATCGACATAAGAAATCGCTCACTAAGACGAGCCTTGACAAAGGCAATGTACTCGTAATCATCTCCGTAATGATCATGTCATCAACATACGAAAAAGAAGAGTCCGACCACGATACGAAGTGTGGACAAGAGCGCAGATCATGATCACTAGTGAAAAGCCGCAGAGTGACCACAGAGGAAAACGCTCAAACCAAGCATGAGGGCTTGCTTAAGGCCATAGAGAGAACGCAGCGAAGACGATGCACCATACCCTCGAGAACAGAATACCCAGGTGGCGGAAGCATGTAGACCTCCTCACGCAACTCGCCATTAAGAAAGGCATTCTTGACATCAAGTCGAGAATGCAGACCCATGGCAATGCACGCCACCGCAAGAAGAGTGCGACGGTGGTCATGTGAGCCACAGGAGCAAAAGTCTCGTCGTAGTCACGACCATGCTCCTGCTGGAAGCCACGAGCAACAAGACGCACCTTATAGCGCTCAAGAGAGCCATCAGAGCGAGTCTTGATCTTATAGACCCACTTACACGTGATGGGACGAGTGAGATGGAAAAGGAACAAGATCCCAAGTACCAAGACGCTGAGGGCAGCAATCTCTCGCCATAGCATACCGCCACTCGGGATGAGTAATAAGATCACGATAGGAGACAAGCTCAAGAGTAGCCGCACTGTAAAAACCAAAGCGGCGGGAGGCCGATCGACCGACGATCGCGGAGAGCGTAGGGAGGAGAAGATAACCCATCAGGGGAAGATGGATCATCAGGAGAAGATAGAACATCAGGAGAAGATGGCTCAGCTGGAAGATCCTCAATACGAGGTCGACGAGTGTAGTGGGAGGAGCCGAAGCAGGCGGCGACAACGGCGGAGAGGCCACAGGAGGAATATGTGGAGACTCAGTGGGACGGGTGGAGAAGGGCAAGAGAGATATAGTTGTATCTGGAAAGGTAAAAAAGGACAGAGACTCCACAGAGGAAGCCGAAGCCGAAGGAGAGGTAGGACATGGGTAGAAGGGACGAGACTCGTCGAAAGTCACATCCCGAGAAATCCGCATCCGTCGACCAACAGATCCCAAGACCGATATCCCTTGTGCTCGGCATTGTATCCCGAAAGACGACTCAACAGATCGAGCGGCCGGCTTGGTACGCTCGAGGCGAGAGAACATAGCAAACGCAGCCAAACGCACGAAGGCGAGTAGTCAGGAAGAAGACCACAAAGACGCTCAACAGGGATCGCACCCTGAAGAGCAGAAGAGGGCTGGATGTTAACGAGATAGGTGGCAGTGGAAACAGCCTCGGCCCAAAAGTGAGGTGGAATAGAGGCGGCAATCATTAGTGCACGAGCCGTCTCAAGGAGATGACGATGCTTGCGCTCAGCAACACCATTCTGAGCATGAGCACCGGACAGAGAACTCGCGGCGAGAGTACCCTCGCCAGAAGGAAGCTACGCAGTAACGAGAGGTACTCGCCGTGAGTCGCACGAAAGACACGAATAGGGTGGAGAAGCGTATGGACCATAGTGGCAAATTGTTTATAGATAGACAAGACCTCACTACGAGAAGACATGAAGTATATCCAAGTGTGGCGAGAAAAATCATATATAAAAATGATATAATATCGATGACCCCCTTTCGAAACGAAGGGAGCCGGACCCCAAACATCTGAATGAACAATATCAAAAGGACGCTGAGACACCGACTCACTATGAGGATAAGGAAGTCGAATATGTTTACCTAACTTACAACCACGACAATCTAAAGACACATCTCCGAGACAGACCCTAAGACCACGACGAACCATAGACGCATGGACAAGATTCACACAGATGACCAAGACGGTGATGCCACCGCTGGAAGGAGCTGTAGGCGAGGTGGCGTTGAGAGACGGTGGCAGTAGCGGCGGAAGGAAGGTGAAGCAGTCAAGCTCCAGAGACGCGTGGGTCAAGGCGCCGAGGCCGAACCAACCGAGCTCCGTGTGGCGGTCCTGAACACAACAAGAGTCGAGTCGAGAATGACCCGACAACCAAGATCGATGTCGCCCAGAGAAAGAAGTCGCATGGTAAGGCGAGGAACATAAGCAATGAAGGAACATGAAAAGAGGAGTTGCTAAGAGGTCCTCGACTGAGACAGAAAGAGATGTACCATCGCAGTAAGAACACCGGCAGAGAATCAAGGGGTGTAAGGAAAGACAGTGGAAGAATCAGGAGTCATGTGAAAAGATGCTCCAGAATCAAGAATCCACGGGGAGGTACCTGACTGTGTAGGAGGTGGTCTCGGTTCGAAGAGTCGATGCGAGCTCGCAGAACTCGCCGAGGAGAACTCAAGCGGCAAGCGGCGCGAAGTCCGGCTATCTCTTGCTCGCTGAAAGAAATGCAAGAAGTCGATGCAAAGGCCGATGTAGAAGCACCGATGCAGCTAGTAGAAGAACGGCGAGAAAGATGCCGCTGCTTCTTATAGCACTGGGACTCAATGTGGCCGACCTTATTGCAATAGGAGCAGTGAGGACGACCACCGCCGGATGGAGGGCGGCCACCACCACCGTGCGGCCGGCCGAGGAGGCAGCAGGCCGACGCTGGAGCCGCGGTGTAGCAGTGTGTGGGCGGCGAGCACGAGGGGAGTGGTAGCGAGCCAGCACCACTCGGCGTAGTCTCTCCGCACGTATCTCGAAGAGCCTCCGTGAGAGTGACACGAGGGTGGCGTGCAAGGAGCCGGGCACGCCGCTGCTCAAACTCGTGACGGCGCAGTAAGGAACTCGAGACCCGCGAAACTCCGGATCAAGACGCGTGCCAAGCAAAGATCGACAGAGCGACGGCCCGGAAGTGCGGAGAGAGTCCAATCGACGCCACAGCGAGCTCGAGTGTAAAAGCGTCAACAGTAGCATCACCTTGCTGCAGAGAGTGCTCTGGCGACCACGGACGGTAGAGAGCATCACCGAGGGCTCGAGCGGCCGACGAAGATGAGTCCACATCCGAAAGCGAAGGAGTCCCACAACCTCGAAGAGGCGAGGCCGGATATCGGCGATGAGGACAAAGAATGGCCGAAGCGCCGTCGTCGTACCACCGAGTGTAAGCGGTCAGCGATCTCAGAAGTCCAAAGCCTCCCGATAGGCAGAGATAGCCTCATCATCGCAAGGCGAAGCGGTCTCAAGAAAGAGCCTTGTCGGTGTCGGGGGCAGCGAATGCGCGAGGCTCGTCGGTGGTGTAGGGCAAGGCGGACGGTGATATCGCCGAGAGGACGCCCGAGACGAAGACCACGCATGTGGATGCGCATGAGACACAAAATCGGTGTAATTAACACCATCGAATATCACCGGCAGCGAGGAGGAAATAGTGGCCATTGGTAGCGGCGCCGACGCGCGGCGACCAAAGCAACGGTTCTAAAGCGACGCCGACGGCGCGGTTAGAACGACGTAATGAAATTTCTCTCTCAATTTTTTGGCTTTTTGCTTTTCTTTTGGGCGGCTTAAAACAACCGGCCGAGGCTCGCTCGCTCACGAGGATCGAGCGGGGAACCTAGTTCCCAAGTCTCGCCGGCGGCAAGAAGGAGCGGCACTCGCGCGCGGGCGGCAAGAAGGAGCGGCACTCGGCGTCGCGGCGCTCCTCCTCGGCGCGACGGCGGCCCTTCGGCGACGGAGTGTCCGACGGAGGCGGCGACGTCCGGCGCGCGGCAAGGAGGCGGCGCGGCGACACGGAAGACGGCAACGCCCGAGGCGCGGCGGCACGAGGCCGAGGCGGCGACGCCCGAGGCGCCGGACCGCGAGGAAGGATTTGGCTCGGCGCCGAGGCGAAGCGACGGATCCGCAACAAGGTGCGACGGCCCAACGCCGGCGCGACGGGCGGCGACGCGGCGCACGGCGGCGACGCGGCGGGTGGAGCGGCGACGCGGACGGCGGCGACGGGTGGAGGCAGCGGATCCGATCTCGACGGGTGGAGGCGGCGGAGATGACGAGCGGCGGCGGGACGAGCGGCGCCGGCCGACTCACGGAAACGCCAAGATGACGTCTGGGGATGAACTCGGACCGACGACGCCGGCGCGCGCGTGGCGATAAGCGGCGACGGCAAACCCTAGGTTCGCTCTGATACCATGTGATGAATATCGCTTGTATTCAATATGGGGCCAATGGGCCAGTATATATACACAAGTACATGTGGTGAATATGCAAAGAACCCCTTATAACAATGGAGAATAACACATATACATATATATCTCTAACATTGATTTTTCTCTTAAAGCAGTTAGCTTTTGATATCGGTCTTGACATTCAAGCAAACTAGGCAAAAATGTTACAGGAAAGAATAAATAACCAAGTATTTGCATGTGTTTCAGCCTTTCAGGTAATAAGCTAAAAATTTATACGGCTAATATGTTATATGTGTAACTTCTAGATATAAAAATAACCATTTCAGCAAAGTAACTCAGTGACTGTAAATATTTGTTCCGCGCAGAAGCAATTATTTTTCGGTAATTGTAAAAAACTCCCATACAAAGGTCTCCCGTAGGTGTGTTTTTGGAACAAGCGATGGCATGGAAAAGTGTAGAAGGGAACCCTGATAGCTATAGTCTAAAAGCAAAACAAACAGACTAAGTTTGTTTGTTCTGCAAAGATATCACAGGCAACTATAAACAAAGGGCACAAATCTGGTAGTCTAACCTTTGTCTAACTTTCACCTGTTGCGCCAACCGCCAAATATCTGAAAACATCGAATGCTTTACACTGTAAGAAAAAAAAATACATATCAAACAATCCTAAGTGAGATATTACGGCTGCTGCAAATGGAAAGAGATCATTAAGTGCTTGGGGTCCAATTTAGTACCTATGCAAATAATATGAACTAGAATTGTGCCGGTTAATGAAAACAATGATTACACAACTTACGGTCACCAAAAATTGCTACAACAGAACAAGAACACGAACATGTATATTCTAAATCAGTAAAAATAGAACAAAGATCATAACATCCTTGTCCTGTTATTTTGATATAACGGTAGGAAAGTGTTCAACATTTGCGTTACAGCGAATTTTACGGTACAAAGGCGCATGGCATGGCACGCCCGGTGCATACTATCACAAATCACACAAGAAGTCGATTTGTTGCTGTTATATCCACACTTCAAACCAATCCACAAGTGCCACATCTAAGGCTAAAAACTTCCATTTCTTCACATCTAACATCGCACGCTGAGCTAAACACCACTTGTATAGTTCTTAAAGGCATTCAATCCTTTTATGCTACATAGCAGTATTACCCCAAATCTAAAAATCATATCCCAAAGGTAATCAGAATGTACACGGGTTAAGAAACCAAACTAATTTGCATCAGGGGAACACTAGAGGAAGCCATGGGGATGGTGCAGGAGCTCACGGAAGGACATGTGGACCTTGACGAGGCGGAACTCCTCCGGCGTGATGCCCCGCTCCCGGTCCGCCGCCGGCACCACGTCCACGTCCTCCGGGTCCAGCAGCTGCTTGCTGCTCGCGCCGGATCATGCACACAGTACACGGGCGCGGATGCTATTAAGTTCATGGTGTTCACTTGAACATCCATTATTTATATATATATATAATATACTCTTAATTGGATTAATTAAACCACAACTCCCTCTCAACTCATCAAACCATGTCTTCTTTCGGCGTCTCACAACCTCGAACTAGCACATGTGATGGCCAGTCTATGATCACACACCACTCGGCTTTTTCCCTTTGAGTATTGGATCATTCGGTCCAATCAAAACAAGGTCATTCCCCCTCATTTCTCTCTAACCCTATCAATCAACAGATAATAACCGGCTCTCATATCTCTCCCTCTATCTCTCTTGATGTGGTAGCGTGGCCACGGCGAAGCCAAACCCGGCGACAGGGCAGAGGTCGGAGGAGCAAGGTCGGGCACCGGCCACCGGTCGAGCCGTTGCTGTTGGGGCACCGAGCGGGGAGGGCGACCGGGTAGCCCTTGAGTCATCTGCAGCTGGTGGTAGCGACCCAACACCTCGCGCAGCTCTTGACAAGAAGACAGTGCAGAGGTGAGTTCAATCCGAATTATCAAATCCTCAATTTCCAAATCAGCAAAGAGCAAACTCAAATGCCAAAATCAATAATTTTGTTTGTGTTAGTTTGAATTGTGATTGGTAAATCTTGTCTTTTCTTGATTATTTTGTAATTTCACTAAATTATTTGAGATGTTATCATTAGTATGAATAATTTTGTATTCTGATTTTTGTTACTGTATACCTTTATATTTTACATTGAACAATATTTTTATAACTTCGAACACCCATTTTAGAAATCCGGGTCCACCGCTGAGCACACCCCGCAATTAGCAGCTCAGTTCACGCCATCTCAGACAAAACCAAACCGATCGAGGTAGGAAGCCGGAGTCTTACCAGTGCGACGACGTCCAGAAGTTGGCGGCCATCTTGGATTCGCGATTCCGGCGAGCCTCGCTGGCCGAATCGGTGGGCTTTCTGGGAGTTCGGAGTTTGGAGGGGTGGGGAGGGGGCCCAGCACAGCATCCCTGCCTGATTGTGGGGTGGCAGTGTGGTACTAAGATAGGAGCATGAATTGTTCGGCCCGGCCCAAAAAATACAGGCCGGTTGAGGCATGCTAGGCCCGATTTTAGCTATTGCCCACTAAGAAAAAGCCCAACTGAACCCAGGGTTCAGGCCCATTTGTAACAAGAAATGAACTATCTTTTCTCTCTCGTGTCAAAGTTTTCCAGATTGCACGTCTAGATATGAGTTTGCGATATATTATATTATGTGTTTAAATATTTTAGGCTAGTATTATCATTACATACATATACATATGTATATAAACAGAACGCTAGATTGCATATATAATTCTGATTAATCGTTCGTATTCTGATTAACCGTATCACCTACCTTGCCCTGGCACTTTGCACAAAAATGGCATGTTTGGTGCAGACTCGCTTCTGAGTGTAAAAATGCCAGTTCAACTAGGAAAAAAAATCAAGGAGGGGTCTAGACGAGGCCCCTCGATCCGATCGTCCATCTATAAACAATATCGAAAGAGGTGAGAAGATAGGAGGAGGAGGGCCTCACCTCCATAAAATTTGCTTCCGTTCAACTACGAATAGTTGAACGTGCCTTGATTCTTAAAAAAAAAAGGCGACACGCCTCGTTATTAATGTCCAGTGCCAAGTATACGTGTATTTGAGATAAAATAAATAAATAAATATCGCGATTAAGGTTGTCGAGAAGGGTTCGTCAGTTGGCCCGTCGGCCATGTAAGAACAAACGTACGATGTCCTCTGCAGCTCTCTTCACGCACATGCTGTCCTCTGCCTTCAGCCGTGTACATCTCATCTCGTGTAACAAACAGCGTACACTGCACACCTCTCAGATAGGAAGAATTGTGTCGGTTTGTACTCAATAATACTAACGAATTTGCTAATAATAATTCAGGTTTACGTCGACGACGACCTATCATGGAATGATACCGAAATTAAAAGAGGGGGATCACCTGCGTGTTGACGTCTCAACCACCTTGCAGTCGTTATAATAAACTAGTACCGCCGTACCGGCCGGCTAGATCCCTTATCCGCTGATGCCCAAATCTGATCTGAATCGACGGGAAAAGCTCCTGTGAAACCAAGAAAATGGTCAGTTTTCGAAAGATCATGCAGGGAAACGACATGCATGTCTCGTCATTTGTGCATTAGTCTCACAGTCTCACTCAACAAATCACACCAATCACCAATGTGTGCTGTGATTCCTTCCTATGTACGCCCAGTACTACCAAATCAAGTTGATACTTACATGCTCATATGCTTCAGTTTTAGATTCTTGTAAAGTTCATTTTTTTCAGTGAATATTGCAAAGTGTCCATCACTCTGTTCAACTTTCTCTTTGGATTACAGTTCACTGAAAAAATTTGAAGCATGCAGTGCAGCCACATATAAGGCAGTGTGGCCCTTGTATCTGTAGGGAGGGATAGGGACCCTTGGCCTCCAAAAAGTCAAGAAGTCAACCTCAAAGGAGAAAAGTTAAGGGCAGTGATTGGAGCAGATGCCGCATTGGATCTGATTGGACTTGTTTGGATTGGATTATGATGCGTGAAATGACAAAGGAGATGCCAAACAGTATCATCGTCTGTAAAGGTTTGTGCTAGCAAGCCAACTCTGAACTTCTGAAGCTTACACACTGAGTCTGAACTTCTGAAGCTTACAGTGAGAAAAGCGCTTACATATCAAGGAATTATAAAGTTTGAACTTCTGTTTTGTACGATGTATGGCCGAAGGTAACCCGCTTCAACTAAGGAATATTGCCTCCATTATATGCTCCTTGATTCCTACTAAACGATGTTTTACCTGGTAAGTAGTTTAGTTTCAGAGATAACCAATGGTGTTTCTACCAGTCACATAACCAATGGTGTTTCTACCAGTCATCAGACAGCAGTATAATGCTTATTACGTCCAACTCAAGGGCTAGCCTTAAAACTCAGGAATTTCACAAGAAACGATACAATTAATTCACTCGTTCCAAATAGGGACCAAGTACTCTCACACATCGATTTAAATAGCAGCAACCTTTAAGTTGAGGATGCTTCTACTATACAATGGCAATTAATAATGCTAAATTGTGGAGCAGTGTCATATTCAGCTTGAATGGGACATTGCAATCGACAGACATGTAGTACTTACTGATTCCATAGTATAAATTGCATGAAATGCATATATGTCGAATAGTCGCATTCAAAGGAGGAGTACATTGCAATGAAGAAGCTGTTTGGCCCAAATCGATGAGCGTGTACATGGCAGATATTTGCCATGCCGTGCCTTCTCTTGATGGTGCCATAAATCTCCAGTACTAGCTAGCCAGTAGAGCATAAATTGTGGATGGAAAAGCCCAATCATGATGCTTTTGAAAGATGTATCTCATCAGATCGTATTTTCAAGAGCACATTCATAAGATCGTATAGGTTTAGGCGTTGACCCTAGATATTCTTAGACCACTGATGATGATGCATTCGGTGTTTTTGCAAACAAACCCCTGCAGTTTTCGAAGTTGCCTGGAGCTCCTGTTTCTGCGGGCTTGAACCGTCGGATCACCATCACACGGTTCAAATCGAACGGGTGCGAAACCGTCGGATCGAGGTTTCTTGCATAGACGGCCTAGATGCGTCCGCTCCGTTCCCGCATCGGCTGCCCTAGGGTCACCCCCCATTCCCCTAGCGATTGTCGCCTCCTCCCCTTCCCATCTCTCTCTCGCCCTCGCCCTCGCTGTCTCCACCGTCGCCGCCTCCTCCCCTTCCCATCTCTCTCTCTCTCCCTCCCCCTCGCTATCTCCGTCGCCGCCGCCTCCTCCCCTTCCCATTTCTCTCTCGCCCTCGCTGTTGTCGCCGTCATCGCCTCCTCCCCTTCCCATCTCTCTCTAGCCCTCGCCCTCACTGCCTCCTCCCCTTGCCATCTCGCCTTCGCTGTCTCCGCCGCGTTGGCGACTTTCTCTCTGGTCCTCTCGGCCCGCCGAGGCCTCACCCTCCTCCCCCACATGATCTATGTCGCTCTGGATCCTTCCTACACCTCGCCCACCCGGTTCGTCCTCCTCAGATGCGCCGCTTCGCTTCCTTCCTACACCCCAGCCCCGAGGCGGCAATGCAGAGGATCCGCCTCTACCTCCCCTGCCACGAGTGCTTGACGATGAGGTACCTGGCGAGGTACTCGGGCTTCTTGGCGATGGTGGCGGCAACGCCTCGGGGAGAGGAGGGGAGGAGGGGGAGTCCTCGGCGGACGAAGGCAGGGGTGTTGGCGGCATGGCGGTTGGCCAAGTTCATGGCGGTGCCTATGCAGCAGAACCCCCTCAGATCTAAGGCACCACCGCCTTCCTCCTCCTCGCACTCAGGAACCTTCACGAACCTCCTGGAATCTTTGTGTGGGGGCGCTTTGGTGGGACGGGGTCTTTGACCGACTACCCCCGATGGACCACCTGTGATCGGAGAAGATATGCTTCGTGCAGCTCATCATCCCCGCCGACAGCATGCGCCTCGCCTTCACCTGCCTCGACGAGCTCGGCCTCCTCCAGTTCAAGACGTGAGTCTCTCTCTCTCTCTCTCTCTCTCTCTCTCTCTCTCTCTCTCTCTCTCTCGTTGGATCAATGGTCCCATGTTTTGCTGCAAAGAAGACAAAACTAGGTTACGTGCACTTCCAAATAGGGAAATGGTAGGATTCAAAATGTCGAGTACCCATCCATACATTTCAGAAACCAATGTTTCATTCAGTTATCAATAAACAAACCTAACACACAAATACAACTATAATTTATTTGCTCTGTTGTGCTGATCAATATGTACTACTATACATGAGAGGGCAACAAAAGAAAATCTAATTCAAATTGTCCTAACCGATCAATTTAAGGTTGCCAATGGCCCCTTCAATGCTAAACAAACACTAAAGTGTAAGCAACTGGCCTCAACAACATGAGTATAAGCAACAACTACACAAGCTCATGACAATTTCACAATTTAACTATAGCAATTTGGGAAAATAATTACGTTATGAACACAAACCATTGCTACTGCCAATCAACAGCAGTCCAAGATAGCTCGCTTCACTCTAATAACACAACACATGATAGAATTCTTATGCTGCACTAGCTTAAGATTCCAATCACGCAAAGCTAAATGTTTCTCTCATTTGTCCTTATTGTGTAAAACAGGAAAAACTGAAAGAGAAAAAGGCAACTATGACAAAAGCACTGAGTCAAACGCCTCAACCAATGCATAGGTGTGGTTGTATTACTCTTCTTGATGCATTCGACGGTTAGTATTTCTTTTGGGTAGCAGTTATATTTTTTATGTCGGTATCTGTCACATTCTCTAAAATATTGTGATGGTTAGCCTGCGGTCCAAAAATTGTGACATGCTTGTTTAGTCGACGGCGGCCTAGATGATCTGGATGAACGCAAGTATGTTTCATCGCATGTTATGTTGTACTATTTTTTGGGTAAATTTGGGGTTCAACACAGACACGCAACCAACCATCTTCGATTTTGTATTGAGATGCACTTAGGGATTTCTTGTTGATCATGTTGTATGAGGAATGAAACTCGTGGTGTTATTTATGTATGCTTTTTCACTTCGAGGATCAAAGTGTATTTTTTCTTAGTGAAATCCCTATGTTCTGTTTCAGTAAAAATGTAGCTAATGATCCAACTTAATGTTCATAGCACTATGTCAATATATCGAGTTTTTTTTGGAATGAAAATAGTGTCACACTATTGTCAATATATTTATGTGCACGAAACTGCAACTCCAACCACCATCTCTGGTAGTTGTGCCTTTTCAGTGTGAGAATAAGCGTAGGTAGTCCTCATATCTAGATTTGGGTATTACCCCTTTCTTTTCCTTTTTTTGGTCATACTGTTGTCATGTTGGTACAATAGGAATTCGGGTGTTCATTTAGTGTGTTGTAATTTATTATTTCAAACTTTTTTCATGTCATCGAACCATCTATTGTAAGTTAATGTGCTTGATTCTTACTAATTTAACCTTTGACAATGAACTTCTTTATGGCACTGTCATGTGGTTGTTGTTAGTTAGATAGTATCAGTTGCTACAAACCGAATATGTTGGATGGGTTTTATAAAGTAAACTTGGATCAATGCAAGGAAATTATCAAGGACGTGGCACTAAATAAGAGAAATGAAAAGGAAATTGAGAAGAAAAAAAGTTACATAACAGAACATGTGGTATAAACTAGGGAGAAGAGAAGTTTATTCAATTCTGTTGGGCCGGATATTAAAAATGCACAACAAATGGAAAAGTCTGACACCTCTGTAGGGCTGGACAAAAAGCTAGCGGCTCGCGAGCTGGCTCGGCTCGTAATGAGCTCGAGCTTGTTGAATTTTCGAGTCAAGCCGAGCCTCTCTTCCGGCTCATAAATATTTTGAGATGAGCTAGAGCCGCTCGCGAGCCGCTCGTTTGGCTCGTGAGATGCTTCTTGTCAGCATGTCATCTCCATCCATTGTATATATCCGCATCCAAGCATCAAACCATCCTCTTCTTAGGTCGCCCAAATCCCCACCCCAATCCATCAGACTCTCCAGTCTCCACCACTGCCATGTCCTACTTCGGCTGCCCATCCTCGCCTCTCCCCAGTCCTTCTTTGGCCCGGCCGACGTCCTCCATCGTCGTCCCTTTCTCCTTCCCTATCCTCTATTCCTCTTCCTCGATCGCCCAAATCCCAAATCCTGACATGCCCAGGGCCAGGTGCCTAGCTGCTTCTCCACCACCGGTCCACCGCCCCGTCCTCCACCGCCCCATCCTCCGTCGCCGCCCCATCCTACTTCGGCTGCCCCATCCTCCATCGCTCAAGTGCACCTCAGCACCTCCTTCGAGGCGCTGGCGACACGCCTAGGTCCGCAGTCCGCTGCTTGGAGCCACCGGTGGCCCTCCGCATGATGCTCCTCTTCTCGGTGAACTTCCGGCGACACGTGAAGCCGGAGCTCCCCAGGGGCTACTATGGAAACAGGTTGTGCTCAGGTGCGTTGAGTTGACAGCGGGGCAGCTGGTGGCGTCAGGTCACCGCACGGGGACGAGGGGAGGAATCCTCCATGGCGTGGGAGGTGCGGGCGGTGCCAGACGATAGCCACAACGCCATGGAGGCCCTGGACTGGATTGGGTGGGATTTGTGGGAACTGGGATGCAATGGGATTAGTTGGTTTCTACCTCTAGCGAGTTACCTCAGCTGGGTTGGTTTTGGCTTGAATGAGCTTACGAGCCGGCTCGAGCTCCAATTTGAGCTGAGCCGAGCCTGAGTTTCAGCTCGTTTTGCAAACGAGCCAAGCCGAGCCGAGCCACCTGACAGACCGAGCTTGGACGAGCTTGGCTCGAACCGACTCGGCTCGGCACGTTTCCAGCCCTACACCTCTAGGAAGAAATTGTCGTTTGATTGCTCAGGAGGTTCTTGATTTTTTTACATTGTTAACATTTCTTGTTGTTGCACACTTTGCTTTAGTCTCACATTGAAATTATGGAATTCCATATATTGCAAGCCATACTTGACTCGAGACGAAGTCTTGGATAACTTTGCATTAGGAATTAAAGAGGAGGGAGCTATAAATAGTGTCAATGCAGCAAAAGTTGCAACTATGCTACTAAATTAGGTGAGCATTGCCTCAATTTGTTGTCCATAGTTTTTATTCCATTGTGTCATTATCTCCGAGACTTGTATTCCCATTAGCTTATTTGTTTTTTTTCCTATGCTTTGTCTACACTTTGATGCATGCACCTATCAAAAATGCTGATTTGTGTAAAGAAAAGCAGTTTTATTAATTTTGATTGTATGAACATTTCACAATTGACACAAGAAATTTGGTTCCATGATGGTGTCCAGTGATACAATCATGATGTTAATCTTTTCCTTGTCAAATTTGAGTTATGTGATCTTCTGCTTGCATCATTGACCATCCCCACGTTTTCTATTGCAGTGAATAGGAACATTGTTGAATTTGGAGTTGGAACTGGGTGCTTATCCACTGAGCAGAACAAAAAGCTGCATTGGGGCAACAAAAAGAGCAATCCTTCAGAGGTAAATTTTGGAGAACAGACGATTATTTTTCATTTCTCTTGTTTCCATTCCATTATGCTTGCATACCATTTTTGTTTATCTTGTTTCCATTCCATTAGGCTTGCAGATCATTTGCTTGTTATGTGATTTAATTTCATCCATAATGCTAGGCATCTACCCCTTAGTTTATGTGTGCTTGGTACATTTGAGCTACTACCTCAACTTTTCATCACTCTTTTTACTGACCCGCTACCAAAAAGATAAATCACTAACACAACATCCAGAATGCACTGAGATTAGCTTAATGTATGTTTTGTCAATTAGCGACAATAGTTTGTTCCTATAACATATTAGCTCAATATATGCTTTGTCAATTAGCAGTAGTATTTAGTTTCCTATAACATGTTAATAATAGGCTCACATATTAACAATACAAAGCGCTCAGTACACCTTGTTACTTTTATCGACTTCATATCTTCTTCAAAAAAGTTGCTTGTAATCCATCTGACACCCAATAAAGCTTGGTCTTGATATTTCATGCAATGCGTGCCAGATTATACTATTCCAAACTAAATACTGTAAAAACAACTGCCAAATATCATAAATTCAATGGGTGGGAATAGTGTAGCGTGCCTTACCATCTAGTATAAATAATACATGCATAACATATACCAAGATATATCGGCCAGAAGTACTAACTTATAATCGGCTGTGTTTCAGTGATCTGAATTAATGTTGATCTTAGTTTTGCTCCACGACCTACTCAAATGCATGCCATTTTATTTTTATTTTTGAAAAAAAACTACAACGGTGCGCGCACACCCACCCACAACGCAATGCATGCACACCACTTTATATACCATTGTTGATACTAGATACATATGGATATGAACCGAGGGGATGATTCTAGCCGTTTGTCGTACATAGATACCAGCTTGTCTTTCGACAAATTTGATTAAAGATATACACATATAGCCACGTGAGTACCAATGAATGTCCTATATACACGAGTACATGACCATGTGAGCTAATTTTCGATCGTATTGATGTATTTTCACCCCGTATTTACAAGAGCGATCGTCACCGTTTTTTTTTTTGGCAAAAATGACCCCCTGCCGCAAGGCCACCGTGCGACAGGCCCTCCCCACCCGACACCTCCCCTCCTACCGCACCGCCACCATGCGGTGGCACCTGCCGCATGGCCACCATGCGGTGGGGCGTCTTCTTTCTCCTCTCGAAATTAGGGTTTCAGCTCGGCTTTAGCACTATTTGTAGGAATTTTAAAATATAGCAAATGAGTTCAAAAAATTATAAAATTTTATGTGGAGCCTCCCGACATAGTGTACTTACTTGTGTAAATTTTCCATACTTTATTCGTTTCGAACTTTTCTCGCAATTTTGTATAAGTGTACTGTTTGTACGAATTTCTAAATGTAGAAAATGAGCTCCAAAAATTATGAATTTTGTTTTGAAGGACCCTCATGCAGTGGAATTGATTGTGTAATGTTTCAAAATTTTAGATTTTATGTTTCAGAAATTAGGGTTTCATGATTTCTTGGAATGTATGGGAAAAAAGCTACATTGCAACTCCATTGGAGATGTCGATATACAATATGGCACAGTAGTACACACATAACAACTAAAATACGCGTATAAATATAGAAAAACAAAATATGAATATAAATATACCAAAATATAATTGCATAACATGGGATATAATATGGCTCACTCATCTAAGCCACTACTCTCTGCTCGCTGCGGCTGCCTCCTCGTGCGCTTGGATGTTTTGTGTCAAGCATGTCCTGTGGGATATGTGAGTTGGTCCGAAGAGCGTGTGTTGGATCGGAGGGGGTACGGCGACCGTTGCGTGGGTGGGGTGCACCACTCTGGCCTAGCAGAGTCTGGTAAGCATACATGTTGTCCTACTGAGGCATGCCGAACTGGGGGCCACCTCCAATGAATTTATGAATGACGGACTCTATAAATGCACTCCCAGGTTCTCCACCCCCAAGGTATGATGCCTACAACTCTGGTTGTGCGGATGAGCTCTGGCCTTGGATGTACGGTGAGCCAGCCAACCCGGAGGAGCTATAGCCTTGAACGTACGGTGGGACAGCGAACCCGGAGGAGCTCTGCCTTGCGTACGCTACAAACCCTGGCTGCCATGGTGCGAACCCTAATGCCGTGTACTGCTCCCTAGTAGGAGCTGGTAGGCCCATATCCTCATCATCAGTGGACGTGAACTGGCCGTCACCCCAACGGTCAACTGAAGGCTGTAAGACGGAACGATGTTAGTAGAAATAAACACTTTGGACGTAAACTGAGAATCTCGTACCTCCCAGATGTGTAGTGCAGATGACCGAGGGGAGCACTAGTCATGTACCGAACTCGGACGGTGCAAGTGATGCATCTCGATGGACCTACAGCGGGAGAACGACACGATGTTAGTGGAACGTAAGACATAACCAAAAATAGAACGTAAATTTGTATATAACTTACCTCCCCTCCGATGGGGCCCACGGATGACCGATGGGAAGCGCTACAACACCGGCCGGACTCGCTAGGTCGTGATGACCGCTGAGAACGCCCCCCACTTGGTGCCCGATGTGCAGGACAACGTCCGTCGAACGACCGCATCTCATGTTCTTTATCATCTTCTTCGACTCCGCGAAGAAGTACTTGAAAGTTTTCAGTAGCCGCGGTGGTGTGTCTAGGCTACGGATGGCGGTCTCCGATGCGCTTACGATGCGCTACGCTCGCTACAACTAAAGTGACATACATAACAGGTTCATTAACGAAGAGTACAAATATCTTCAATGAAATGACCAGAGGTTGTAAGTGTCTTACGATGTCGTCACGCTGCGAAGTGCTGTGACGATCAAACGAGTGGCGGAGGCTCTCGTGGTGCGCCACCGACTCCAAGTGCTCCGGTGGAGGAAGCGTAAGTCTTGAGCGCGACCGTGGCACGTACCACTTTGGGTACTCACCGAACGTCATACGGACGCTGCTCCCGCAAAACCTCCAAGTGCGCCCTCTCCATCTATGCCGTAGTCCACTCGTGCTGGACTGCCAGTCCTAATTATGCCAACCCGCCCTCGATTGCCTGCATTTCCGGAAGCATTGATGTTCGAAAAGAAGACGTAAGAAGTGTAAACATTACTCGGATGAAGTTTGACTCACAATTGTACGGCTCGTGGCAGGACCCTGTTGTCCGTGGGGGCACGACCTGGTACACACCAAACTATCGTATTACGCGCTGCGGCGCGGAAGGCCCTACCATATGTGCAAACACCAGGTGGCAGGTCGTCACCCACAGTCCTACGTCCTGGGTGCATTGCACGGATAGTCCGTGCAGCGCTACCGTGTGCACGAACTCTGGGGTCTATGTAGTTCATATGATATCGCTGTCGTGCAATGACTCGATCTCGTTGTGGAACAACAAGTAGCACCTTGCCGGTCTGTCCTTGGCCCAGCGTAGACAGGCAACAGTCCACCGTAAGCCCATGGTGTGTACCGTCTATCGGGTCATCCAACTCGGCGTACGGGTGCACCGCTCTCTCGAAGGACAGTCGTCCAACAGGGAAGTGCTCCCAACTCCACAGCGGTAGGGGCACTAGTAGACGGCCAGGTTGGGTGTACCACCGGTGCCGCGCCGTGAAGCATCACACATCCCCCGGTATATGGTGCAAAGGATGGCTAACCCCCAGCTATACTGAGGCACCGACCCAGCCTCCGCATCAACCAAAGACTCGACGACGTGGACGAAGTTGGGTTAGAACCAATCGTCCTACGTGATTGGAAACAGGATCCAACCAAAGAGCTGAAGAAGGTAAGCAATAAGGTGCGTCCTAACGACCTCATCAGGTGCACCCTGCGGGCATTGACTGAAGTGCCTTAGCCAAGTCTAGGGAACACCACGTGCATGCTCCGGGACAGGTAGGCCGAACCGATGCTCCATCCTGGCCTTCCAGTCCGTCGGTGGAGGGCCTGGAACAAGTGGCTCACCCCGAATCGGGAGACCGGTCAGGAACGAGATATTCTGCAGAGTGACCATCATCTCACATTCTCACCCACTGAAAGTGGAAGGTGTGCGTCTCGGACCTCCACCTATCGACAAGTGCCAACATCAAACTGGCATCTAGGGTGAACCGGTGTCCAACAGAGACCATCCACGCAAGGGGCAACAAGCCTGTGTCCCAGAGGATTGGGAGTTAGTGATCGTCCAACTCCCAGTAATCCCTCCCCTCCCCGAAGCAGCAGGGGCGGAGGGCCATCCGCATCACGGGCGATTCAGAGCTTGCACCGGTGGTCCTCATCGTAGAAGTGTTCCAGAAGTGCTGATAGAGACATAGGTTGCAACAGATGGGGCATAGGGAATATTAGTGAGAAGGTTGGTAATGACCATAAAATAATGCAAATTAAAAACTAGGACCAAATGTACACTAGTTTACTATTACAAAATTAAATAAGACTATTTAAACATGATTAAATTAATTACGCATAAAATGTTCGGGAAGCAGGTCAGTATCTAGCTAGGAGGCAAAGCATGTAGTACCACCATGGATTGCGAAATAAAGAACATATAGCAGTATATAATTGATTGTGCCATGCAATATGTTTGTTGACCCTAACCTTGGTACTGACATGGGGAGTTAAATTGTGCATGTATGTTTCATCTAAAACATTGTAAAATAATCAGGACCAACAGTGTGTAGTACTAGGGAGTTGCATGACCATTTGAGAGAAGCTTAGCAGGTGACACAACAAATCTTGCTTTCTTTTCTAAATACCTATAAGAATATTTAGTGGCCTCACTCTCTGGTCCATACCTAAAGTATATTTTAATTTTAATTTTTTAAGTGGGAGTGAATTAGAATGATTTTCAGAACGCTAATTACATGGGACTCCTATAGTCAAAAAGATTTTCCTACGAAAATCTTAGAACGTTAATTTCATGGGACTAACAACGTCAAACTAAGTAAATGCCTGGAAAATTACAACTACTTAAGTACTTAAGTAAATGCCTGGAAAATAATGGCCTCACTCTCTGCAATGTAGTCTTCTGTTTGCATACACGGCTCATTACGACTAATTATTTGGTAACTAATTAACGAGGCCTCAAGAATTAAAACTAATTAATTACATAACATTAGTTCAACTGCTGCTAATTGAATGCGACTAATAAAGTCAAATAGAGTTTTCTACGAAAATTTCAGAACGCCAATAATAGGTGTGCCTAAAAAATTACAACTATTCAAGTACGCAGTTAATAAATAATTTAAGAACAACAAAAAATCGACGGAGATATAAATTACTTGTGAATGGCGGTGGTTAATAACGCTGAAATATCCTCAAAAATATAATTGACAGAGCAAGAGAGCGAGCGAAAGACCGAGCGAGCGACTGCAAAATGAAATTGCGCTCTCTCGCTCTCTAATTTATAGTTGATGCGGAAGGGAATCCTTCCCCACTGCGCGCTAATTAAATTTCGCATGCATGCATCAGACAATGATATGAAGTGACAACGACGGGGATCAATAAAGCGATGGCAGCGATGGAAGTGGACAGGGAGGTCTAGCTATGTCGAGGAGGGGGGCTGGCTTCAAAGCTTCGTGCAAACAACATGTGTCTGCAAACCGTTTGAAAACCGGCGGTTTTTTGTTTCTCCGAAGAGTCGGACCGGTTTTTTTAGATTTTATTTGGCTAGAGGGGCACGTGGCGGGAGGGAGGGCCGGGCAAGAGGGAGGGGAGGGGAGGACGCTTGGCACCATGCACTAGCGGCCACCACACGGTGGTTGTGCGGTAGGCGACAACGTGGAGGTGGCCAGTCACCGCACGGTGGCCGTGCGGGAGATGGCCACCGTACAGTGGTTGTGCGGGAGGTGGCAGGTGTCTGGAGGGGAGCGCTGGCCGCACGGTGGTCGTGCGGTGAGTTGTCATTTTTGCACAAAAAAAAACGCACACCGGCCGCCATTCTTGCTAATACACGGCGCAAAAGCGACAGAGCTAGTGTGAGTATATACGTACGTTAATGACTGACCCATGCGTGCATATATTGTGCCACTTCTGGCGCATGCATGCTGCAATGGACAAAGGTAACATATAACCATTTGCTTAGATCAACAAGCAACGGTACAATTCTGGAAAAGAGAGAGAGAAATGCATGCACATACAAACCCATTTCCCCCCTTGGGCACAAGCCATACAATGCAAGGCTACCATTTCAAGGTAGTAGTATTACCAAACGGTCCCCCCTGCAACGGCCATGCTACGTAGGAGTATGTTTTGTCATAAAGTGCCATGCTCGCATTGGAAAATGACACGCAGGGGGAGAATAACTAAGGGATCACTACTATAGCAGAGCACTGTAGGGGCGGCTGGTGAGCCTCTGTAGAGGCGGCTCGGCCAGCCGCCCCTACCCAACCGTCGCCACAAATCAGAGATTTGTAGGGGCGGTTCGAGGCCACCGCCCCTACCCAACCGTCGCCACAAATCGAGATTTGTAGGGCGATTCAACCGCCCTACAAATCTTATTTGTAGAGGCGGTTGGTGTATAGAGCCGCCTACAAATCAGTTTTGTAGAGGCGGTGAATTACAAGTCGCTCTACAAATTAGATTTGTAAGGGCCGCTAGATGACCAGCCGCCTCTGTAATTTTCTTCGTGGAGGCGCTTGCAACCACAAACGCCCCTTACAACTGTTTTCCCCAAAAAAATTGAAATTCTCAAACCACTGTATATATATCAAACCATGCATGATATATATATATATATATATATATATATATATATATATATATATATATATATATATATATATATATATATATATAATTGAAGACATGATATTAACAAGTTCAACGAGACATTATATTCACATCCACGCAACATCATGTTTATAATTTATCATTACAAACACTTGTAGCATAAAGTGCGATAATATTACATACACATTGTTCTCAATGTCATAAATGCATTCCTTCCCACTCACGAAGGAACTCGTACTCGTGGCGACGCCCTAGCATAGACGTGTCGTCATGGTATGTACCTCTGACGTGTATAATAGCATCCATTATGAAGTTGCAAATGTCCCCGACGAGCTCCAGGAGGCTATCATCGTTGAGTGGTTTTCTACAAATTCCTATCTCATCTTTCCACTACAAGACAATTTTAAGTTTAGTATTTCATAACATATGCGTGTGTTATACGACGAGTGAATTAGTTATAACATACCATAAAGGGGTGTCTCTGTAAGCACCGTGACACTCATGTAAGTGCATACGTAATATCCACATGCAAACTCCTGACTTCGCTTGGCATCGTGAGTTTCGCATATAAAAACGCCAATGCTTGTGGCGGCAACGTAATGGAAGTACTAAAGTAAGTTGCACTTACCGCCATCTTGTTTTGACATATAGGTCACCCTTCTCTCTCGGATCATGCACCCTTTGAGTTTGTTGACGTGGTACCAGACGCTCGCTCGAATGAATTTAACAAAAGCAAGTTAGTTAGTATTGAAAAGTCAAAGTCGATGAGGATGGTTGATAAGTATACGCCTTAAGAATGCTTATGAAATCTTTGTAAAGCGACTCGTCATAATCAAGTGGATCCATGACCCACGCCATGCCTAGCTTGAGGTCGATGACTACACAAATCCAATGCTCACTGCATGAATTTAATCATAGGAATAGATAAGCTCGCTTGCATCGAACAAAATAATATGGCTCATTAAAGATTGAAGGATATAGTTAAACTTACTTGAAGTTGTAGGGTAGAAATATATAGGATTTGTCTTGCATTCGAGAAAGCTCTCGAAATATACGCGCAACCTTATAGCACTCCTTCCTAATTTTTTCATTCCGTATTTTATCTTTCTCCTCAACGGTCTCTCCACGGGCGCCTCCTTGTGGTCCAAATCCCACTTGCCGGGAAATTAAACCTCGTCTGGCTATTAATTGAGGGTCCAAGTACCGCTTGGTCTTTGCTAGGAAGTTTACTTGAAATGTGCACTTGCATTCTACAAATCATAGCGCAGTTAGTTAGTTATAACAAAATCTAAAGATTACAATCATATCAATGCAATAGGACTAGGACTTACAGCACCACACGCGAATGAGATTGGTTTCCATTTCTCCGAGGCGAAAGATAGTATGGATGTCATCAAAGTCAAAGGCAATTTGTCCTTTGGGCCTCCAAATGTCATGGCGGAACCTTGCCTCTATGAGATGTACCTTAAATCGGGATAGCACGCAAGTACCAATCATGAAACCTTTTCATTCCAATTGGTAGGTACTTTGGATCACCCGATTTGGAAGGAAACACTTGCCTCTTTCATATTTTTGCGGGCAATTCTTTGACCATGTGATGCATTCAACATTTACGCATTTGCAAGTAACCCGTTGGTTTTGGTTGGTGCTCGCCCTTGCACTTGTTTCCGCTTGTCGTGACGGCCTTCTCGGATCTTGGCGCTTGGTTCTCCGGCTTGAACATATCATGGCCATACCACCTTTCCACCCCACGACATCCGCCATCGCACATAAGCTGGCCTTATCTTGATTGGATGCTTTTTCGAATTTCGGCTCGCCGTGGGCACCTTTGGGTGCATCAACTTGTTTCGCATGCTCTTTATGCCGCAGCGCCTCTTGTTGTTCATGTGTCGGCTCTACACATCCTCCGTGAGGCGGTGAAGACGGTGGCATATCATGAGGCACGCCATCGCGAGGTGGCGGTGTTCGCATCTCGTGCAATTGTTGGTCATGATGTGGTGTTCAGATCTCCCCTCCTCAACTCCTCCAAACGTAACGGTGTCTTCACAGCGATGTAATCGTAGTCAATATGATGTCTCGCTTATGCGGAGGACGAACTGTTCACTACTTCTCCGAGTATTTGAAGTCCTCAGAGTTGGAAAGTCTATCCTCCATCGGCCGAATTGGGCTTCACTATGCCAATCTCGACCCTAGTGTAGTCCGGCGGGATCCGATTAGTGTGATAAGTGCCTCTCGGAGGATGTGCCTCACCGTTGCCACCTCAATCATATTTGATTGCCCGCCCATGAGAACAACCAAAGTGCAAGGAGTAGGTTCCGATGCGATCGACGGCGGTTGTGGTCTGCAGTGGAACCTTGGCCGCGAACTTCCAGCTTGTCCCGGTGGTGGCATTACGATTCGCGCCTGATGATCCTTGCTCCCGCAACGCCTTCGCAACTAGAGTTTTACTTGGACCTCAAGGTTAGCCTCTCGGCCTCTATCATGTTTCTTGTACATGTGCCTATCCTCTTCAAATCCCTCCTTCCATATCACTCTTTTCCCTAGCCCCCGACACGGCTTTGTGTGCTCGGGTTTCCCAAGGCAAGGCTAAGCTCATCCTCTCTCTGGAAGGCTTAAATAAGCCCTTCTCGCTGCTCAAGATAGTTCAAGATCTTTGATACTGTCTCTTCTGCCTCCCGCTTACTAAACTTAAGCGCCTTGGATGCTTCTTTATTCCTCGAAAGGATCCAGTTCCTTGTGCGCTTTGAAACCCCGCAAGTTGTATGTCCCACCGATGCGGCATCTTCCTCTATCTTCCTAAATTGCTCTTCCTTTCCATAGTACCCACCGGTCCTAGATGATGGTGGTGCACGTTCTTCTTCGCGCGCGATTGTTACGCACCGAGGCCAATGCTTCCGCTAAAGTCTTCGAGCCACAAACCGCTCCCATTGTCCAGAGTTATGTTGCCAAACTCCTTGAAGGGAGTTAATCCCTTTGGACATATTTGACGTTGAGAGACGACTTCCAACCTCTCCATGACTCTCCAATCGCTTCATAGCGTGACGGCGCACCATTTCCTGCCTTCCACGGAATCTAAAACGGTCATCGCCTTATCCCATAAGACTTTCTTTGTATCGGTGGTACTTCTTTCCAAGTTGGGATTGGGTTCAACTCATCTCTTACCGGCGCCCCAATTGCGTTACGCCACTTAGCTCGAGATGTTTTGGCTCAAGTGGCTCCCTAGCCTCCCGACCTCTCTTATCACATATATCGTGTCCTTTGGATATATGTTAGCACTTCTTTCCTCGTCCCCTCTTTGCCCGGCGCCGAGTTTGTGGCCGGGTTGTGGAGCCGAGGCGCCATCGATGTCCTCTGCTACTTCTTGCCTCGTGGCTCGTGGCTCTTGCCTTTGCCAGCCTTCCTCTGCTACTTCTTGTCTCAGCGAGATGTCGCCACGTCGAGAGTTCGAGAAGGGGCCTATTAGGTCGAAGTGTTAGTAATGATAACACGATCTTATATACAAGCATAATGTATGAACTAAGGCTTTATCCCTACCTCCTCGCTCGATCAAAATCCTCGCCCAACTCCTCTTCGGTTGGCCTGCTCTGCTACTGTGGGAAAGGATCCTCCGGACTTACATATCCTCTTCTTCATCCTCGCGCGTCTTCATCATTAGCCTCCTCATGGTCCCCATCTAATAACATTTGTAGATCATCGCCTAGCTCTGGTTGAACTGCTCCTCGAAGCAACTCTGGTTGTTCGTCTTCAAAGATTGGCACTTGTTCGTGGCCTCGGGTTGTGTCGTCTGTTGTCCCCGCCATTTTGTGCTTTGTTCTAATAGATGCAACAAATACAGATAAACAACACTATTAATGATCCTCTAATAGAGAAAGAGAGTAGTAGTAGGGAAGAGAGATGAGAGTAGTACAAATAGTAAGGAAGAAGAGAAGATAGCAAGAATAGTAGTAAGGAAGAGAGATGAGAGTAGTACAAGTAGAACATATGCACTCTAATGAGAATTGACATGATCATTAAAACAGAAACTCGTTTGAGAGCATAAGAGGTACATGGTTATAGGTACAACATCACGCACAATTGTTCCCACGCCTAACAATGTAAAAGATGAGCACCGCCAACATTAAAGACTCGAACCATGCAAACAAGAAATAGCCAAGATTTTTTGCAACGAGCGGCAAAGAGCTTCGCAAAAACTCTGTCATCTTCACAACGGTTGAACTCCAAGTAGGAAGACTCGCCTCTTGTTTTGATGGAAGCTTTGTAGCAAAGATAGCCATAAAACCAATGACTTGAGCATGGCATTGAGCCCAGTTGCAAAGACCCCGTCTGTCGTCCCTGTGATACAACATACCAATCCATGTGCCCCTTTAAACAACACATAAAACCATGTATACAATCATAACATATTCAGCCATACGTGGAAGAAATTTTTGCATAGCATTTCTGTGTTAGCCTTGCCGGCTTCTACGCACGCGAATCTCTGGAAGTCGAACACGCACAAACTGCTAATGCGTATGAGAAAACTGAAACACTCAATGCCATGACTAGCAGTTAGCCATGCACATGCACAACAAAAACTGAAATAGTAAACACATAAACTAATATCAAGGATTATTCAACATTCTGGTGGGCCCACCTCCTCATGCCATGTGGGAAGTAAGCATGTAAACGGCGTACATTACAATATTACATACGACAACCTATATATCGCTATCTATCGCGTGTACGAAAACTGAACACTAATTTGGCATATATTACTAGCTATAATTTACAAGGAAGAACGAAGATAAGCAACGTCGATGGATCAGCATGGCATCATGTAGCAACAAGGAAGCTCAGCTAGGTAGAACATTAACAGGAACTTACCCAAGTCAAGAATCATAACTCGTAAACTTGCTGAAGCCATTTGGTGTGTTCAAAGTTCAAATAGGAAGCTAGGTTGGAGGAGAAGCATTATTTCTTCCACACGCAAACGATCTACTAGACTGAGGGCATTAATTAATTTGATTGGCACGTGGAAGATAGAAGGAAAAGATCATCTCTATATACATCAGCTTGGTCAGGGATATTCAAGTGTCATCAGAGACTAGAATTCAGCAGTTAAAATCCACAGGCTGTCATCAGTATACTGTATACATGACAGCGAGTTTTTTAACAAGGATATCAAGACTTGTGATAAAAATTTACCTCAATAAGCATACATGTGTCAACACACCAACTACTAAATCAACACGTTAATAACTTGCAAGGAACGATGAAGGAAAATACTTGATCATAATCTAATGGAAATTGTCTGCATGTTCTTCCTCCGTTTCATATTCAGACTTAAGATAACTATATATGCACACCATTTCGTTTTTAGGACAAAATATCAAGACCCAAATTAAACTAACAAGACTTCTTTTTTCGAAAACACGCAAAAGGCTTGCGCACCATTGCATTAATAGAAAAAAAAAGTAGCACCGTTGTACTAACAAGATAAAACATACATTCGTCAACACGTGGATCATCACCAACATGTTCAAAATTAGAGTTTTCCCAGGAAGATGGAAGAAAATGGAAGGTAATCTCCTTCACTGTAGGAAATAAATTAATGTACGTATGCATGGTTTGTCAGTTTCACAGAATTTCCAGTAGTATTCTTGAAGAAAACAGTAACGATTGATCCAACAATAAATTCACATATATCCTGGACAAATCATGGAAAACACACACACGACCGACCGGCTTCTACATGCATTACCTATGATGTTCTAGTATGATTGCTTAAGGGTAATACCCTAACTTATAGGCCATATAGTCTCGAAGAAAATAGCAACATTTGGATCAAATTTATCTCAAATAAATATCCGCCAACGCCCTTTGGGTTACCACTTACCGTAAGGTTAAGACCAAAACCCAATGCCATTAATTGGGACTTCCAAAGGAATGTATAGCAAGGTAAAGTCTTAACAAAACACTAAAAATCGAATTAAATAATTTCCTGAACAGAAGTCATGATCGATTCGACCGGATGCAATTTTCATGATTTTCCCATCCATACAAGTCACCATTGATGAAGCATTTAGCAAGACAATTTCGCAAAGATAGGTCGGGTGATATACAAGTCATCCGAAAAGCACACAATTTCTATTATTTCCATTTCGCAGCACTAGTGTTTTATCAGACCGCATTGGACTATACATCACTAATCAAAGATGTGGAGGGAAAAAATCCTAGAAATCTTTAGCTTGCCCATTGAACCTGTTTTCACAAATCATAACATAGATATAAATAATTATCCCTTTTGATGGGGCCCAAAGTCGGGAAGCTCTACCAAGAGTTGTGCATATGATCTCCGTGAAGTTAGGGAAGTTTATAAGCCATTAGAAACCATTGGTGAACAAGTGTGAATGGGTTTAATGTCATTAGCCCATAACATGGTGTATTGAAAAGGAAAATGTAAAACTTGGTAAACCTCAACTGGAGCTGCACTTTTTCCATATATTTCGATTTATAGGGATCCCTATCTTTATCTCTATCCACAGAGATACCTATCTACATAGAGAGAGATTTATCTCCAAATTGATCTAGACTATCCTCTATCCACAGAGATACCTATCTATATATAGAGAGATTTATCTCCAAATGCGAGAGGCCAAGGCAGTATTCACAGGCATATCATGAGGCAGTATTTCTATTTGAAGTGTAAAAAAAATTCAACTTCAGGGAGTTCCGTACCGGCGTCGGAGAGGGAGCACACGGACCGGGCGGCCAGAGGACGGGACGGCCGACGGCGGCGGAGGCAACAGAGCACGGACGGGCCGACGCGGCGCGAGGCGGCGAGAGACGGACGGCCGACCGGGCTCCGTAGTCGCAGACGGCGGAGCGAGATCGAGAGGACGCCGCGTCGAGAGAGGAGCACCGGCGCCGGAGAGGAGCACCGGCGTGAGAGCGCACGGACCGGCGCCGAGGACGGGACGGCCGACGGCGGCGAGGCCGCAAACCCTAACGCGGCGGCGGGGGAAAATTTTGGCGCCGCGCCCAATGACTTAGCCGATTCGGCCTCGCCGCGCCTCCAAATTATATAGGAGGCGATTTGTAGGGGCGGTTGAGATTACAAGCCGCCCCTTAAAAAGATTTGTAGGGGCGGTTGAGATTACAAGCCGCCCCTAAAAATAGATTTGTAGGGGCGGTTCCTGAACCAGCCGCCCGTACAAATAATTTACAATTTTTTTAAATCATGAAATCTTTGAACAGAGTTATGGAAAATGATGTCAAATGAAAAGGATGTAAAAATAAAAGTTGTAGAACTCATCAAAATATACAACTTTGGTTCGGACATTTTCTCCAAACACACTCCATGCATGTCGAACACACACACACATATATATATATATATATATATATATATATATATATATATATATATATATATATATATATATAGTACTACAGTATACACACACCATGCATCAAACTTGAACAACTAGCTCTGTAACAAGTTTCCCCTGGCACATTTTCGTTCCCATGGCAAAGGTGTCTTTGGGCAAGTTCTTTCCACGACACCGATCTTCTTAGGAAAGTCGGTGAATAGTTGCATTTCATCGTAGTTATTGTACTCATCAACATCATCCACTCCGTCTACTCGATAATAGTTTGTTTCAAGGCAACCACATGCTTTGTCTTCTTTTTGGGGTAGGTTAGTTTTCGGTCACGTAAATATAAAACTTGTGTGACACGTGAAGCGAGCACCCAAGGGTCATCTCACAGATCCGATATTCTCGAGGTCCACGATCGTGAACCCGATCTCATTCACTTGGTGTTGTTTGACCCAATGACATCTAAACATGGCCATCTCAGATACCCATTCCATAGTCAAGTTCCATATATCATCTATGATGCCAAAGTATGGGGTCTTTTGCCCCATTCCGTTGATGGCTTCTATTCGAATGTCGCTATTTTGGTTCACACAATTACTATCCTTTGCGCTGGTATAGTACGTGTACCCATTGATGTCGTAAGCTTGCCATGATGTCACTTGTCTCGATGGGCCCCACCAACCTTCCGATGGTAATATCATCTCCGTTTCCCTATTCGTAGGTTTTGCTCCTTCAACCATGTAGTGAATCGATGATTGTGCCGTTTCATGACCCAATCGCCGAGCGCCATTACTCCGCCTAATGACATCCAAGTGTTCATCAATGTATGGTTGCATCGATTCAGTACTGCAAGACACTATAATGAGCTCGACTAACTTCGTTGAAATCCTTGTCGATGAAGACTTTTCTCCCTTGGTGCCCTTCGGTCAAACCTACCCTTGTGACGAGAATCGAGTTTACCAATCCTCTTTGTACTTTTAGGTACTCTTGACAAAGACTCGGCGACTTCTTGGTGATTGTAACCTCTATCATGGAGCCCTCGGGCATGCTCGACATGCACGATCGGTTAAGAACCGACATGAACCGCTCAGGACCACATTTCATGTAAGTAGCAAGGGCCCGGTGCATGTATTCGATGAACCATGTGAATCATGAGATGTGGCATTATATCAAAAAAGCGGAGGTAAACACATCTCTAGTTGGTTTATTGTCTCCACCACGAATTCATGTAGGTCACGAAGCTCATTTTCACCAATCGTCTTCGTGAGATCTTCAAAAGAAGTAACACATGCGGTGATGGCCATTTTCAAGAACTCGCTCTATAGCCCCGATTGCAATAGGTAGGAACAATGTGAGCATCACATGACAATCGTGAGCCTTGAAGCGTGTTATTGATGTGTCCTTCATTGACATTAGCTTCTTCACGCTGGTGAAAACCCAGTGGGAACTTTTACCCTCTCAAGAAATTGCAGACGCCTCCTCTCATCCGGGTCGTTGAAACTAGCTGCGGGTAGGAGGTATTTTCCATTACCCCGAGGTATCGGGTGAAGCTATGGCTTCACATTTAGCCGCACCATGTCTTTCCGTGATCTTAGACCATCCTTTGTCTTGCCCGTGTCCATCAAGGTAGCAATGAGACTCTCAAATACATTCTTCCGTAAGTGCATAGAATCAATGGCATGGGGACCTCCAAGTCCGCCAATAAGGCGAGATACTTAAAGAAGATCGACTTTTTCTTAAAAGGTACACCGGGACAGGAGGTGTGCTTCTATCTCTCTTTGTCCCATCCGCATTCTTCTTTCCAAAATCGACATGTATGTGTTTCACCATTTCAACACATGTTGCCCGCTTTGACGCTCTCCGAGGGGATTCGGTCTTTGGTTTGTTGTCATAAAATTTGAAGAACAACTTGTCTGCGTATCTCGTGAGTTGTCTTTAAGAATCGTCGGTACCTTAGGTAAACCTGTCTTCTTGAATGCATCCAGAACACCCATGTAGTACCATCCAAGCATACTAAGCATCCCGCCTTCCCTTTGATCTGTCGCACAAAGCAAACAGCAGCAGGTAATCATTGGTAGTGACAAAGATAATGGCTCTACATATGAAGTCCTCCTTTCAAGGCGTCGTACATCGGCTCTCCATACCGCCATAGCCTCTCCATTTCTTGCATCAAAGGCTCGAGGAACACATCTATATCAATGCTCGGTTGTTTGGGACCTTGAATGAGAATAGTGAGGAGAAGATATTTTCTCTTCGACACAACCACGTTGGGATGTTGTACATGGTTAAGATCATCGCCATGTACTATGCTCACGGTTCTCTCATTGAAGGGATTCATTCCATCGTGCTAAGGCCAAACCGTACATTCCTTGGGTCTTTGCTAAATTCTTGGTATTTTGCATCAAAGCATTGCCACTGGGTAGCATCGGTAGGGTGTCCAATCTTACCATCACCCACCTTGCGCTCATCATCCCACCATGTCATGAGTGAAGCTTCCTTAGGGTTTAGGAACATACGCCTCAAGCGATCGACGATCGTAGGTACCACATTACCAAGGCGGGATTCTTCTCGCTTGCATCGATGCCTAATGGAGTGTCCTCTTTGGGTTGAGAATCTTGTACCACCTTTTCCCACCTTTCTCCCTCTTCTTCCCGTGAAGGCTTCTTCCCGCTGTAAAGGTCATTGTTCTTGTAACGACTAGTGCCACACCGGGGCATTTATCTAGTGACTTGAACGATCGCCACATAAAGGATACAATGGTTCGCATGCATGGATTTTTTCAACCCCATTGTCAATGGACTTATAACCTTCTTCGCCAGTATGTGTTGGCGGAATCGAGTTTGGTGTGCAAAGCAACCAAGACAGAGACGCAATGGATCATTGAAACTACAATCGACCAAACTGCATTTAGCCTTCGTGATGAGTAGCTCAAGCACAAAACGTAGCACCGCCCAAAGGTGTCTGACAACCCTTTTCAACACCATACAAAGTCTCCTTCGAGGCTTTTTAACCATTTCCAAATTTTCTAGACCTTTCGGGCTCTTTAGTAAAATCTTCGGTCCAATGGCCCAAGCATTTCTCCAAATAATCACCGTCATCTTCATCCCCGACACGCCCTCCGCCATCATTGCCACCACCGTCGTTATGACCACCACTACCTTCTTCTTCACGGCCTATTTCTCGCATCATATTCACTACATATTGGTCCATGCAATCTAGGTAATCGTCGCCGTCTTCTTACTCGATCAACGTTGTTAATAACCGCTTCACCATGATGATTCCAAACCTGTGTAGTCTTTAACAAATCCTCGCATAATCAAGTGTGATCTAATGATAGTCACATCTTTCCATGCGAGATAGTTCTTGCAATCGCTACACTGACAAAGAATTTCACCACTATTATTGCTAGACATTGCATGGCTCTCTCATGCTTAAAGAAATTTATCCACTTCATCACGGAAACTTGGCTCCCACCTTTGTTTACCATACATCCAAGAGTTCTGTCTGTCCATCTTTATTTCAATATAGAAAACAAAGATAAGAATTAATAGGACTAATTAATACTTCACAAATTAATTATTACTTCAAAAAAATATACATAGGAATTTTATGGAAGGATATTCTAAATTCGATTAATAATTCTAAATGTATGGTGCAATGTAAATAGCAATTGTAAATATATTCCACTAAATTAATAACAATGTAATTAGTAAAAAAATAAACCCTAGTTCTAGGTATCTAGATCTAGATGTAGCTCAAACATCCATAAAACTAATTAATAGTCCACTAAAATCAAGGAAGAATGACTAAATAAGGGTATGACATTATTTCCATAACTAATTTAGCCTAGCATATTCAAAATTTTAGCCTCATTTGCTCCATAAATTACTCAAACACCATAGAAGAGAGAGAAAATCAAAACTCTAATTAAGCAATAACCCACCATTAAAACTTCAAAAAGATGTATGGAAAACCATTTTCTTACCTCTAACAACCTCTCCACCAAAGGAATTTAACTCAAAACCTCCCCTCAAAATAGCAATTTTGGGAGGTGCCCAAGGCCTCCCTTCCTTCCTCTCTCGGGTTGCAATGCGGCTCGAGGAGGACGAAGAGTGTCAGGCACTATATGTCGGTCGATTTGTAGGGGCGGCTGGTTATCCAGCCGCCCCTACAAATGAACCAAAGAGGGCGGCGAGACCACCGCCTCTACAAATCAAACAAGAGGGGCGGTGGTGTTTCACCGGCCTCTACAAATCCAACCATTTGTAGGGTTGGTGATACCGGCCGCCTCACGAACCATTTGTAGAGGCGGTTGGTATAGTTGGGCCGAGCTCAGCCACTGTAGGGGCGCTTGGTAAGTGAGCCACCCCTACTGTGAAAAAGGTGGTGTTGCTACAAATCATTTTTGTAGTAGTGGATAATATCTTGATTTAGTGGTCACGGCAGATCGAGGAGGGCAGAAAACGTTCTAATCGGCGCAGAAACATGTCGATTTAATCTGAAATGTTGCCAAAGCGGCATCTCATAATCAGATAAAAGTAGGCAGAAAAAGGCAGTGCTCGTAGTATTTACTTGCATTACTACGTACAGCCCACTTCTGAACGCGTGAATCCCACAGAAATCGTAGTTGAGATTAAGTTGTTTAATTCCTGTAAATTTTCTAGCAGTGTATTCCAAAGCAGTGGGACGTTGAGTTCGACGCAAACAAGAGCTTATGGGTAGATCTGGCCTACTATCTAGTATCTACACACTTCCTCCCACTGTATGCGGTGATCCATGGAACAGTGAGTACGTCCACACCCCCAACATGGCAGCATCGTAAATGCACGCAGAGTAGGGTGCAAACGTAGTGGACTTGCGGAGGAAATACAGAACGGATAATTTTCGACCGATCGAAAGCTTGAAGAGGGAATACGGGATGGATAATTTCTGAACAACCGACCGACCGAAAGCTTGTGGAGGGAATACGGAAGAGGTATTTGGTTATCCGGTACTATCCGTGTCTAACTCCGAGAAGAAAAAATACGGGATGAGCGATATCCGTCTATATGTATCCGTATATCAAGTAGTATGAGGAAAGCCTGTTGTGACTTCTATTAGGATAAGAATAACAGATAGGTGGGCTATTGTATATGAGCAGGTAGGGGATACTTGTAGTGCCCCATTCCCCCCCCCCTGAGGTCAACCCTCGTCGGGCCCCCCCTTCGCTTCTCCCTCGCCGGACCGGACCCCCCCCTTCTCCCTTCCCTTCCCGCGCTCGCGTGCGTGGCGTTGCCGTCGTGTGCACGCCACCGCCTGCTCCTCTGCCGCAACCTCCCGCACGCCTCCCCGCCGCCATCATCGCCCCGACGCCGCACGCCGTCCTTCGCCCGCCCGGAACCCCCCTTCTCCCCGAGCTCCCCCGCCGGCTTTAAAAGCCCCCCCCCCCCGGCGCCCTCCCTTTCCCCCTCCCCATTCCCCTCCCTTCTCCCCCAACCAAGAAGAAACCGAGGAAGAAGAAGAAGAGTCGGGGCCTTACCTCCACCCGGAGCCACCGTCGTCGCCGCCGTGGTGAGCTCCGCCGCCGCCCGCTTCCTCGAGTCCCCGCCGCCGCCGCTGATCGACCTCGGTGGCGCCGCCCGCCGCCGCCCGCCATCTCCTTCGGTAGCCGTGAGCCCCGGACCCTCCCGCCGCCGCTGTTCACCGCCGCCGCCGCCGCGTTTCTCTCCCGCCGCCGCTCTTCCCCCCCGCCTGTCGCCCGTGCCACCCCGCCTCCTCTTCTTTCGCTGGGCAAGCGCGCCGTGGCTGCGCGCACGCCACACAGCTGATTCGGCCCGTCTGCGTGGGCGGGCCGATTCGTGTATTTGGGCTACGCTGGTTTTTCTTTTTGCTGGTTTTTGTTTTCTTTTTCTATTTTAATTTAAAAGTGAGACTTCAAATATTAATAACTCCTCATTTCAACTCCAAAATTATGATTTAAATTTCTAAAATTTCTAAAATCAAGATCTTGCTAATGGCATAGGTCTTGTTCAATTTGGAGTTCATTTGTGTATTCTTGTGTATTAAATTGCTCGTTGTTTGTCGCTTATTTTGCAGGTATTTGCAGAGATTTCGGAGACAGGAGACCTCCACGCTGATCAAGGACAAGACTACCGGACTCTCTCCCTACAACCAAGGCGAGTCAATACTTTGATCATATTGAGCCTACATTTCATGTAAATTATGTTCTTTTAAAAATAGCAAAATGCATGCGTTAATTTCATAATCAATGTATGTTAATGTTTAAGGTAGATAAATACCCAGTTGTGGAATAACTAATTAATATGTCATCCTTGATAATTTGAATCCCTTAATCCCGTTGTCACCCTAGTAACTATATGGTAATACTAGCTATAGGTTGTACTTAAGCGACATGCTAGACTTGCTTAAGTACCGGGACATTAAAATGTCCTAATCATCATCATTTCAAACATAAAATGATTTGGGCAGTCATTGCGGGTAAATGACTGAGATGGTTGAATTGTTGTATTTTACATCTCAAAAACCCTAAACTGCTAATACCCGTCTGGGCGGATGGTAAGATGGTGGGTGCGGATGTAGCACGAGAATGGCGGGAATGTGGTTGAGCCGCCCGCATAACCCTAAGGACTTAATCGGTCACGACCTCCTGTATAACAGTACAACCACAAGTCCGCAACAAATCGCGACTTGGCTTAGTACATTTATCAAATCTCAAAGTCACCCCACCGAGGGACAAAGGGCAAAAGCTCTGGGTATGTCGGGCCGATGGGACACCGAGTCACGGGTGAAGTTCACCGCCCGAGGTGTAGCCGCCACGCCGCCGCCGAGGTGGACATCCCGCGCAACGATGGGCGCAACCCCATATGGGTGAGATGATGGAAAGGACGAGATATTTAGAAAAGTTATTGTGACAACCTCTCGACTACACGACTACGGAATCGTAGGGCAACGAGTTAATTGTCTCTTGTGGGTAAAGTGTACAATCTCTACAGAGTTACAAACTGTTTAAACAAATGTGCCTACGGTCAAAGGCGGACATGAGAACTTAACTTGAGTTAGTTCTATTTCAAAACTTTGTGGGTGGTATGTAAATTGTATGGCTCACCTAGCCCCGAGATTGGTTATTCCGGGTCTTTGTACCGTGTCGTTTAGTGGTGGATGTAACCACAATCAAAATAAGCATGAAGGTGGAGGTAACTCTCACGATACAAATATTGCACAATTTCTCTCTTTAACTAAAATGAAATTTGCTAAAACCGCTAAGTGCTAGGAATTTGTACTTATGATATTTAAAAGTACTTGCCTTCGCAAATAAAAGAACCGAGCCATCCTTGTAAGCCTTGCATGTATATCATTGCATTGTGTATTGGCTCGCGAGCACTGTAGTTGTGCTCATCCTCGCTCTCCCCAAACCCTTCGGATGACGCGATGGAGGAGACTATGCTTACTACGAGAATCCGTGGTTGATGGGCAAGGAAACGATGAAGAGTAGTCTAGGATCCGTAGTTCAGGCCTCGACGCAGATCTAAGTTGACTCGTTAGTACTTGCGCATAAACCGATATTATCCGGTCCTTGGGTAATATCGGTTGTACACAAAGTTGCCCCGCCGCTTACTCGTGAAGAGATGAGCTCTACCCTTTGCTTCCGCTATCGTATTCGTGTTCTCATTGTAATCAATTTGGCCCGATCGCCCTGTTGTAAAACTCGACCCGACGTGGTCTATGTCACTCGCTGATTGTAATAATGATACTTTAGTTCACGCCATGTATGAATGATTCAAGAATGCTCGTGAGTGCTATCTCATCGATCCAGGAATAGCACAGCGTTTTATTGCAGGATTCGGATTAGAAAATCCGGTCCGACAGAGCTGGTATCGTGAGCATACGATCAGAGTCTTAGTTAGATTGGTCGTTGCCTTAAGGACTTGGATCTTATTTTCAAAGCTAAGAAAAAGCTTTGCTAAAAATATAGAGTATTTATTGCTTCTACTCTTCACCCTAGTCCCTGCATTTATCTTTATTTCACTTGAGTTTTACCCGTGTTGACCTCCTCTTGTTTTCAAAATTTGTAGATGGCTACCCCGTCGTCGGATGGTTCGTGGGACCTCCTCGTTCACTGAGAGAACGAGGCATACTTCGCCACCGATGTCAGATTTTGGTTTTCCGTCAGCCACCTACGCTCCGGTAGGATGACGAGGATCGAGACCCGCAGTCCTCGGACGATGGAGGTGTACCTCTCCGCCGTGGTTGGCAAGTTCACTTCCTACCTCTTCAGGGCCGAGGCACCCCGGCGTAGCCGTCATGACGCCATTCAGGACGCCACACGCGTCGCTTCCACCCGCCTGTGTTGGAAGTACGAGGATCTCTTGCTGAGGTCACCCTTCTGCTTCTACCCCTACCTCCCAGATGAGGAGCGTGTCCCAGCAGCTGACACTGAGACGACGACCCCGCTGACGCAGAGAGTCCAGCCTACGCAGCGATGATAGCCACCATCACCGCCGCCATGGATGAGATCAGCAGCCGGACACTCTCACCGGCAGCTATGCCCACTCCGACACCCTTCGAGCAACATGATCGAGTGATGAAGCTCACTCCACCGCAAGCAGAGAGGGACGCCGCTCTTGCAGAGTTGGCACGCCCGAGCCGCCTCACGGTCCCCGCCCCGGCCCGGCTGCACCTATCGCCGCCCCCTCCCAAAGGCCGAGCCGACGTTTCTCGCCGAGAGGACCCCGCCTCCGACTCACAAAGACGCAAGAAAGGTGCGCGCCGCCGCCCGCCGCCGCCTAGGAGAGTCCACCGTGGACGCAGCCTCACCCACCGCCCGGTTTGACGAGTCCGGCCGTGGACGCCACCTCGGCCGCTTCACGCTCTCGCTCCGCTCACGAGCTTCGCCGAGCTGCTTCGCTCGCTTCCCGCAATCGTATCTTTGTGGTCGCCCCGGCAGAGTATTGCCGATTAGTTTAGTTAGCTAGCGTTGCTTGCCGAGCGCTTTTGGGTTGCAAGCACTTTTGTTTCTTTTCTTTTGTAGACGATGTGTTCAGATTCGTGGTCGCGACTTAGCTTAGTGTATAAGCTTTGTTCGAGAGTCATGTAACACTTAACCCCCTTAATATAGTGTAGCCGCCTAGGCTTTGTATTGTACGCGCCGTTCTTTTTGTTGGTTTTGTTCTTGTCTGTGTGTGCCTTAGAGGGCTAGTGAACCTCATATACTCCCTCTAGTTCTAAGCTTGAGTTTCTTCAGATGCCGCCAAGAAGAGCCGCGCCCAAATTGCGGAGCCTTCGCCGCAGCCAAGGAAGAGGCCGTGGCCGGGTCGTGGCCAAGGCCGAGGACGTGAACCGCCCTCCACCACCAAAGAAACCCAACAATGACCCAAGTCATGTTTCAGCAGACTCGATTCTTCAGCGCACTAAGCAATCAACAGATCGACCCAACCGATCGCAACTCCAAGCTAGCGCACTTTCTCAGACAAGACCTCTCACCTTTGCTGCGCCCAATGAACCTCTAGAAGTCAAGACCGCTCAGGGACACCGAGAAGAAACTTCGTCTTGCCCGCCGCTCAAATGAAGACAAGGTGGATTTCGCCACCCATCACCGAAAGGCGCCACGCACAGTGGGAGAATTACTCGCCGCCCGAGGTGATGAGAATCTAGAAGAAGAAGCAGAGGAAGCACTAGAAGCCGCAAAGATTCGCGACCGGAGTTCCACAAGTCCCGCCGCTGCCGCAAAGAGAAGAAGTTGTTGGAATACACCAAGCAGAAATCGAACCCGCATGGCAGCCGATTCCATGGGAGGAATTCAAAGCCGCTTTCAGGGCCAACTTCGTACCAGCTGGAACAATGAGATTGAAGAAGAACGAATCTGAGCTCTCAAGCAGGTCAAATGTCAAGAATGAGTATCTAACCAAGTTTAACCAACTTGCTCGCCACGCCCCAATGATGTAGCCGATGAAGAAGAGAAAATCGACCGCTTTGTGGAAGGAATGCGTGAAGACATGAGAGGACAGCTTATCCTCCACGATTACTCTAGCTTCCAGCAGTTAGTTAATAAAGCCCTCATTTGTGAAAATGAGAAGAAGATCATGAGATTAGCCGCAAAGGAAGATGTCATTTGAGAGGCCACAAGGTAGCTTTCCTAAGTCTACATTCCAAGGCACTCATCTTTCGATCGCCTCGCAGCCTCCTCTCGTAAAAACTCAAGTTTCCACCCCGTCCCCAAGGAAGTGGATTCGGTGCTCTCCGCTCACGGCAACCAGCAGCAGCCAACCCAAGAAGAAACCTCCATCGCTTCGCTTAGGAGAAAAAGGACACTTCGCCAATCGTTGTCCTACCCGCCGAATGCTCCAAAGAAGACTCAACACAAGAGTAACGCTCGGCTCAAGGCAGACCTCACCCCAAGCAAGAGTCACCAGACTTCACTGCATCAAGGTCTACACCAACACAAAGCCATGGCGTGTGAACCACGCCACACCGAGAAGCTCAAGGTGCCTCAGAGTACTAATGGGCACGCTCCTCGTTAATTCGATGCAGCCAAGTTTTGTTTGATTCTCGAGCTCGCACTCTTTATTTCAAGAAAGTTTGTAAAGGCTTGTTGCCAACCTATAAGTTAAAGAAACCCGTGGTACTCAAACCACCTGGGACCCTTTATGCTACCTCACCACCCTGGTAGAAATTGCTATGGAACATTCCTGATTCCTAGCAAACCTTCCGTGCTAGAATCTCAAAATTGGATATCATCCTAGGGATGGATTGGTTGGCCAAATATCGGGATTGATAGATTGTGCCAACAGTAAAAGTGGTGCTCACCAAGAACCTGTGAGACCACAATAAGAGTTAGTGTGGATCGCTCCTCTCCTTTGAATAGAACAATCCACCACCTTGGAGAGTTGTCCCTAGAGACAACGCCTGTAGTTCAAGCTTACTCCGATGTCTTCCTGGAAGAATTACTGCATGCCACTGCATGCAGATGTTGAGTTTGTCATCAACTTGAAGCGAGGACAGCCCCAATTGCTAAGAGACCATATGTAATGGCCACGACGAGCTTGAAGAGCTTAAGACACAAATTGAAGACTTGCAAAACAAAGGTTTCATTAGACCTAGTTCTTCTCCCCGGGTTCGCCATTCTCTTTGTGAAGAAGAAAGATGGCACCGCCAGATTGTGCGTGGACTACAGAGCACTCAATGATGTGACCATCAAGAACAAGTATCCCTTACCTCGCATTGATGACCTGCTCGATCGCCTGACAGAGCATCGCTTCTCCAAGATAGACCCGAGGTCGATACCATCACCTTAAGATCGTGAATGAGGATATTCCTAAGACAGCTTTACCACCCTTGTATGGCTCAGATGAGTTCACCGTCATGCCGCTTGGCTTGACCAACGCGCGCCGACTTACTTCATGAACTCATGAACAAAGTATTCATGGAATACTTAGACAAGTTTGTTGTCGTGTTCATAGATCGACATCTTGATCTATTCAAAGACCGATGAAGAACATTCAACACTTGCAATTGGTCTTAGAAAAGCTTAAAGAGAATCATCTTTATGCCAAGTACATAAATGTGAATTTTGGCTTCATGAAATCGCTTCCTGACACATTGTATCCGCTGGAGGAATCGCATTGATCCATCCAAAGTAGCAAATTGAATGGAATGGAAACAACCCACATCGGTGTGGAAGTGCGAGTTTTTCGATTTGGCCGGTACTACAGACGCTTCATTGAAGGATTCTCTAAGCTTTCCAAACCAATGACCCATCTGCTTAAAAAGGAAAGGAAGTATGATTGGACAGAAACTTGTGAAAAGAGTTTTCAGGAATTGAAGAAGAAGTTAACCGCGCAAGATTAATCCCGCGATATACATCAAGACTTGAAGTCTATTGTGATGCATCGCGCTAAGGTCTTGGTTGTGTGCTCATGCAAGGAGGAAAAGTTGTAGCTTATGCTTCAAGACAACTCCGTCCTCACGAAGACAACTATCCAACTCATGATTTGGAGTTAGCAAAGCAGAGTGCATGCCTTAAAAATTTGGCGGCATTACTTGATTGGAAATCATTGTGATATCTACACGCACCACAAGAGTCTCAAGTACATTTTCACCCAATCAGATCTCAACCTTCGACAAAGGAGATGGTTAGAATTAATAAAGGATTATAACTTGAATGTCCATTATCATCCTGGAAAGGCTAATGTAGTTGCTGATGCATTAAGCCGTAAATCCCTCAAAGAATGTCATGATTCAAGAGCATCAACTGAGCTCTACAAGGAATTTGAAGCCCTCAACCTTGAGTTAATAGAGCAAGGCACACTAGCCACAATAGAAGCGTATCCAACTCTAGAAGAGCGAATCAAGACCGCCAAGAAGGGCATCCCGAGTCCAGATTCAAGCATCTCATGGCAAAAGGAAAGGCCTCAAGATGTCGAAGATCGCAGGAATCCTATGGTATGGGAAACGACTCTTTGTTCCCCACCGAAGGAACTCAAGGTTTTGATTCTAAAAGAAGCTCACAGCTCGCTTACACGTGCACCCAGCAAAGACCAAGATGTACCAAGACATGAAGATTTTGTATTGGTGGCCACGAATGAAAAGAGATATCGCGAGTATGTAGCTTGTTGTGATGTATGTCGAATCAAGGTGAACATCAAAGACCACCGGATTGCTACAACCCTTACAGATCCTCGTGGAAATGGGAAGAAATCGGAATGGATTTCATTACCGGTCTACCTCGAACTAAGTCCGGATGTGACTCAAGATGGGTTATAGTTGATGATTGACTAAAGTCGCCCACTTCATCCTGTGAAGACAACTTACAAGGGAGACAAGTTAGCCGAGTTATACATGGCTCGATCGTGTGTTTGCATGGAGTACCCAAGAGAATAGTCTCCGATCGAGGTTCTCATTTTACCTCGCATTTCGGGCTAGTTTGCATGATGCCCTTGGAACACACCTTACCTTCAAAGACAAATTATCATCCGCAGACCGATGGTCGGATGTAAAGAACAAATCGATTCTAGAAGACATGCTTCGAGCTTGTGCTTTGGAGTTTACCGTAGATCGAAAATGTCACCTGATGCCGAGTTTGCATACAATAATAGTTATCATCAAGTTTGAAAATGTCCCCATTTGAAGCACTTTATGGAAGAAAATGCGAACTCTCTCGCATTGGTCGAATCAGTGAAGGATATGTCTTCGACCGATACTCAAGCAAGTCAAGAGAAAGTTCGACTAATCGAGATCGCCTTCAAGCGGCTCGGTCCAGACGGAAGAGTTATGTCGACAACCGTCGAAGAGACTTAACCTTCGGTTGGAGATGCCGTATCTCAAGGTATCGCCACTCGTGGAACCCAAGATTCAAAGTTAAAGGCAAGCTCGCACCAAGATACATAGGCCCGCTCCCGATCATCGCTAAGCGTGGAGAAGTTGCCTATCGCCTAGAGCTACCGAAAGTTTGTCGACGCCCACAACGTGTTCCATGTCTCTCAACTAAAGAAATGTCTCAGTACCCAAGAGCGCACTCGCCGGCCATCGCACTTGAGAAAGATTTGACTTATCCGAGCACCCGATCAAGATCCTCGACGCCGCCGTGAAGCGGACAAGACGCAAGTCATCCGCCTTTGCAAGGTTGGTGGAGCCATCACTCACCAAAGAAGCCACCGGGAGCGAAGATCAACTTGCCGGATTTCCGACCGTTTTCGAGCACTCGAATCTCGGGTCGAGATTCCGTTTAAGGTGGGTAGGATTTGTAGTGCCCCGCCCCCGAGGTCAACCTCGTCGCCCCTTCGCTTCTCCTCGCGGACCGGACTTCTTCTCCTTCTCCCTTCCTTCAAGGCCAAGCGCGCGCCGCGTTGCCGTCGTGTGCACGCCACCGCCTGCTCCTCTGCCGCAACCTCCCGCACGCCTCCCCGCCGCCATCATCGCCCCGATGCCGCACGCCGTCCTTCGCCCGCCCCGAACCCTCTCTCCCCGAGCCCCGCCGCTTTAAAGCTCCCGGCGCGCTCTCCTTCCCCTCCCCATTCCCTCCCTTCTCCCCAACCAAGAAGAAACCGAGGAAGAAGAAGAAGAGCGGGCCTTACCTCCGCCCGAGCCGCTCGCCGCCGCCGCGTGGTGAGCTCCGCCGCCGCCCGCTTCCTCGAGTCCGTCGCCGCCGCCGCTGATCGACCTCGATGGCGCGCCGCCGCGCCGCCGCCCGCCATCTCCCTTCGGTAGTCGTGAGCCCGGACCCTCCCGGCCGCCTGTCACCGCCGCTTCTTCTCTCCCCGCGCCGCTCTTCCTCCCCGCTGTCGCCCGAGCCACCCCGCCCCTCCTCTTCTTTCGCTCGGGCGAGCCGCGCCAGGTGTGCGCATGGCTTTCGCGCACATGTGCTGATTCGGCCCGTGCCGTGGGCCGGGCCGATTTCGTGTATTTGGGCTGCGCCGGTTTTTCTTTTTTGCTGGTTTTTGTTTTCTTTTTCTATTTTAATTTAAAAGTGAGACTTCAAATATTAATAACTCCCCCATTTCAACTCCAAAAATTATGATTTAAATTTCTAAAAATTTCTAAAATCAAGATCTTGCTAATGGCATAGGTCTTGTTCAATTTGGAGTTCATTTGTGTATTCTTGTGTATTAAATTGCTCTCGTTGCTTGTCGTTTATTTTGCCTGATTTCCGCGCGTAGATTTCGGAGACGCCGGAGACCTCCACGTTGATCAAGGACAAGACTACCCGGACTCTCTCCCCTACAACCAAGGCGAGTCAATACTTTGATCATATTGAGCCTACATTTCATGTAAATTATGTTCTTTTAAAAATAGCAAAATGCATGCGTTAATTTCATAATCAATGTATGTTAATGTTTAAGGTAGATAAATACCCAGTTGTGGAATAACTAATTAATATGCCATCCTTGATAATTTGAATCCCTTAATCCCGTTGTCACCCTAGTAACTATATGGTAATACTAGCTATAGGTTGTACTTAAGCGACATGCTAGACTTGCTTAATACAGGGACATTAAAATGTCCTAATCATCATCATTTCAAACATAAATGATTTGGGCGGTCATTATGTAAATGACCGAGATGGTTGAATTGTTGTATTTACATCTCAAAACCCTAAATCGCTAATACCCAAATGCAGGCGGATGGTAAGATGGTGGGTGCGGATGTAGCACGAGAATGGCGGGAATGTGGTTGAGCCGCCCGCATAACCCTAAGGACTTAATCGGTCACGACCTCCTGTGTATAACAGTACAACCACAAGTCCGCAACAAATCGCGACTTGGCTTAGTACATTTATCAAATCCGAAAGTCACCCCACTTGGAGGGACAAAGGGCAAAAGCTCGGTATGTCGGGCCGATGGGACACCGAGTCAAGGGTGAAGTTCACTGGCCGAGGTGTAGCCGCGCGCGCGGCCGCCGAGGTGGACATCCCGCGCAACGATGGGCGCAACCCCATATGGGTGAGATGATGGAAAGGACGAGATATTTAGAAAAGTTATTGTGACAACCTCTCGACTACACGACTACGGAATCGTAGGGCAACGAGTTAATTGTCTCTTGTGGGTAAAGTGTACAATCTCTCGCAGAGTTACAAACTGCTTAAACAAAGTGCCTACGGTCAAAGCGGACATGGGAACTTAACTTGAGTTAGTTCTATTTCAAAAACTTTGTGGGTGGTATGCAAATTGTGGCGGGCTCACCTAGCCCCGAGATTGGTTATTCCCGGTCTTTGTACCCGTGTCGTTTAGTGGTGGATGTAACCACAATCAAAATAAGCATGAAGGTGGAGGTAACCTCTCACGATACAAATATTGCACAATTTCTCTCTTTAACTAAAATGAAATTTGCTAAAACCGCTAAGTGCTAGGAATTTGTACTTATGATATTTAAAAAGCATCGCTTCGCAAATAAAAGAACCGAGCCATCCTTGTAAGCCTTGCATGTATATCATTGCATTGTGTATTGGCTCGCGAGCACGGTAGTTGTGCTCATCCTCGCTCTCCCCAAACCCTTGGATGACGCGATGGAGGAGACTATGCTTACTACGAGAATCCGAGTTGATGGGCAAGGAAACGATGAAGAGTAGTCTAGGATCCGTAGTCTAGGCCTCGACGATCTAAGTTGACTCGTTGGTACTTGCGCACAACCGATATTATCCGGTCCTGGGTAATATCGGTTGTACACTGAGTTCCCGATCGCTTGCTCGTGAAGAGATGAGCTCTACCCTTTGCTTCCGCTATCGTATTCGGTGTTCGTATTGTAATCAATTTGGCACGATCGCCCTCGTTGTAAAACTCGACCGACGTGGTCTATGTCACTCGCTGATTGTAATAATGATACTTTAGTTCACGCCATGTATGAATGATTCAAGAATGCCTCGTGAGTGCTATCATCGATCCAGGAATAGCACAAGCGTTTTTGCAGGATTCGGATTAGAAAATCCGGATCCGACAATACTGGATGTTTTTCCTTTGATATCTCAACGATTAGTCTATCTGTGTTCGCTTTAATTGCACCCCTACTGTCTAATGTCCTATGTAGGGGTGCAAAAGAAGCGGATAATATCAGTCCGACCGAAGGTTCGCGGAGCGAATATGGGATAGAAAATATGTATCCGATACTATTCATGTCCGACTCCGATAAGAAAATACGAAATATGATACCCGATGAGTGATATCGATCCGACCATATTCTGCTCCGATTGCACCAAAACGCAGAGGAATCTAATCGCTAGCTCACTATACCGTATACGCCAACCGACCGATCGAATTATAGGGGGAGCAGAGACGTTGCTCTCAGCCCTGCGCGCATGTGCGCCACCCTGGCATGTAGTGTTGCTGCACATTGCATTGGCCGTGCACCGCCGGCCTTGCCTTCGGCTAATTAATCGATCTGAACTACTAGCTAGCACAACACATGCATGTCATGTCAGCATGTGGGTTACAGCTTAATTAGCTAGCCAAGTAGTATTAACGGTGGGAGGAGCTACATATATATCAGGCATGGCGTTGCTCTCAGCCACCGACGCACGCACGCCATATACATGTAGACATGCCCCAAGCTTGTTCCCTTGCGAAAACGACGACCGTACGGCGTGTGCGTGTCTTTGTATGCCGTACGTATATGGCCGCTCGTCACACGTTTGCTGCTGGACTGACTGATTCATGTACAAGTAGACAATTGGTTGTAGGAACGACGTAATCGTACGTCGATGCAAGTATTCGGTCACTGACAGATCGATGGGTCCGACTAAGATGTGCAAGTTTTATGGGTCTAGCTCGCTCATTGGTTGGTAGAATATACTAGGGGTTTAGGCGCGCTACCCGTTGAGCGTATGATTTTTGGACACGGCCTGTAGGGTGCTCAGTATGGCACAATGTAACCCTATATGCAGTGTATGAAATATGAGGAACAGAACCAACAGAAGCTTGGTATTCGTATTAGATGAAGTAGGAACCACTCTATTTTTAATGATACGAAACCGATAAAAGTAAGCTGTTTTGTAGATACGGTAGATGTGGTTGTCAGTTAAGTGCTTTACAGATTATTCGGTAATGCGAGTTGATATAAGTGGGTCAGGCAATCATGGATGCGACAAAGGAATTGAAAGACAAAGTATAGCTGTATCATAGGGTAACAAACCAAAATCAGTGACTCAAATAATTAGTGGATTAAAGGAAATCAGTGATTCAAATAGTTAGAGTGGATTAGAGGGGAAAATGCATTTCAATGGTACATGTTATATCAACATATATATTGTTGAAAAGGGATCTCCTGGATGGCAAATAAACCTTTTTGCCATGCCAAGAAAATGTAAAACGGCGCCGCTCCTAACACCGCACTAAGCTTACTAACTACTTTTTAAGCTGGTTTATGGAGGACTACAATAACAAATAACATTTGTGAAGACTATTACCTCTAAGCACCTGCTAAACAATGGATCTGTAGAGATGTACCATCAGCTGCAAAACAGTGAAAATAACAACAGAAAGTCACAACTCACAATTAATATTTGACAAACTATGGAAAGGCAAACCTTTTTTTTTTTTTGCTGATCAATTTCATGATAACAACCATAATAAGTACATATAGATGCAGTGCATTTCTTCACATAGCTTAGTTGCAATGTGATCACAATTGGTCGTAGCTGCTAGTGAAACTGCAATATATGCCTAAATAGAAATATCTATAAAAAATAAGCCAAGAGATATGAAATTGGATTCAGTACATGCCAAAGGATATTTGCCTATCGTACACCATCTATAGCTTACCGAAACGGGAACACAGTAACAATTTGATGCTTTTCTGCTATACCACAGAGCATGCATGTCCTCACTTCTTTCTTTTAGCGATGCTGATCAAATAATGGTGGTAAGAACAGGGACATCATAGCTTGTAGAAACAATCACTCATCATCTGAATCATTGAACTTAATCGAGTGGGTTTGCAAACCAATTTGCTCACCCCTGTAGGTTCCTCGCTTCTTGTTGGTCTTCTCATGTCTAAAACCCCCGCAAAGAGAAAAATTGAACAATGGTGTAATAAAATTCAATCGAAATGGAATTAAATATGATATTAAAAAGCAGATTAGATTAGGAAAGAAAAGCAAATCAAAAGGAAACAAGAGCGAGTATCGAACCTTCTGCTAACTTGGCCAAGAATCTCTTGTGTCTTCACACCATACCCAGAGTCCGCACCATCCTGTGAGAAGATAAGCACAGATAGGCCACACAAGGTTATTGTCAAGGAATGTTCAAACTTCTATGAGCATATAATCAATAGGAAAAAGTCTGGTTTAGTCCCTCGAACTATCAGAAAAGTCTTGTTTACCCCATGAACTACAAAATCGGTTATTTAACCTCCTAAATTTACGAAAACCGATCAATTAACCCCTCACAGCGGTTTAGAGCGGTGGTTTGCTGACGTGGCAGTGGTTTTGCTGATGTGGCACATATTTTGCCACGTGGACGTCCACATCACTCTCTCTCTCCCAGTCAGCATGTATATGTCCCATTTCTTCTCCATCTCTCACTTCTTCTCTCTCTCCCTCCATTAAATCCCTCTTGAGCTTTGCTCCTCGGCTCCCCCCTTCCACCGGCCGGCCCGGCTCCTAGTTCCGCCACCATCGCCGCTCGCCCCGCCGTCCCCTCTTGGCTGCGCCCCTCGGCTCCTCCCCACAGTGCAAAGAAGCAGAGGAGGAGGGCAACCGACGGTTCGTGTGGCGCTCAACGCCGACAGAGGAGGCGACGGAGGCGATCATGTGCGGGCAAGATGGCACCGGGAGGCCGAGGCGGCCCTGGGGGTCTTGACGGTGTAGCTCTAGGAGACTGATGGTGGGCTAGAGGCGGCGTGGCACGGCGGCAGTGGCGGCACGACCATCATGGCAACGGCGCCAGAGGGGAGGAGTGGAGGAGAAGGGGCTCGCATGAGCACCGACGAGTGGAAGGGAGCTCACCACAGCAGATGAAGGGGCCCGAGGGCGGCTATGGCGGCCTCGCGACGCGAGCCCGAGCTGGCACAACAGGTCCGCCGTGGAGACGCCGCACTGCACAAGGAGAGGAGCGGTTAGTGGCCGGCATGGCATGAGGAAGGGGAGGGGGTGCTCGGGTGGAAGTAATTGGGGCGAAGATCATCAAGGGAGGAGCGGCGACGAAAATGGCGGATATGGCCTGGGTCAGTGAAGAAGACGGGCTCGACGGGCTCCTGTGGACGAATGGAGGAATTGGTCGAGGGCAATCACTCCTTGAGCTCTAGGACACGGGGTGACGCGGTCAGTCAGGGGAGGAGGTCGCTGGCGTGGCAAGGGGAGGTGTGGGCGGTGCGGTGGTCGTGCGCTCAAATCTCTCTCGGTTGGGCTTAGTGGAGAAGGCGGCTCAGTGCTAATCAAGCAAATTCCAAGCAAGGTTCACATCAAGCTTGACCATGCCAATTTTGTCGGTGGCGCGAGCGGCGAGGATCAGGCGCGGCGGTACAGCGGGAGGATCACCGCTAGGGATGGCAACGGGGCCATTCCCCGGCAGGGAGTGGTAGACCATCCCCATCCCCGTGACAAGAAAAATCGCCCCATCCCCGCTGCCGGTACTATTCTTCCCGCTCCCGCCCCCGCGGGTTATCGGGCCCGCGGGACCTGCACCGCATGTGCATCGGCGTCTGCATCGGAGGAGGTCGGCATCGGCGCGGAGGAGATCAGCGTCGGAGGAAGCATCGGCGTCGGAGGAGGAGGCGTCGGCGTCCGCGTCGGAGGAGGAGGTGGCGTCGGAGGAGGAGGCGTCGGCGTCCGCGTCGAAGGAGGAGGTGGCGTCGGAGGAGGAGGCGTCGGCGTCGGAGGAGGAGGCGTCGGGCTGTTGGGGAGGAGTGGGAGTGTGGGAGGAGGAGGAGGCGTCGACGGAGGCGGAGGAGGAGGAGGAGGAGGAGGAGGAGGAGGAGGAAGCGTCAGGATGTTGGGGTCATTGGGGAGCTGGACTGGTTGGGGTCCTTGGGGAGTTGGGGAGTTGGGGAGCGGCGGCTGGGAGCCTGGCCTAGGACTAGGATGGGAACGAAGAAGGGGAAATGGGGACTCAGGGAGTTGGGCGGCGGCTGCTAGGGTTATGCTGTTATGCAGCATGGCTTAGGGATGCACTTGGTTACGGGCTGGGTGTGCATTGTGTTATCGGGGGCCCATCGGGTAACGGGGATGGGGAGTAGGGGAATAGCCCCGTCCTCGCCAAACCCGATGGGGAATATTTTTATCATATTAATATCCCCGTGGGGAAAGAAGTAGTCCCAAACCCGCCCCCTAATAGGTGAATTCCCCATCAGGGAATGGGGAATGGGGCCTCATTGCCATCCCTAATCACCGCGTTCGTGGCACTCTCTGCGTCACAGCGGCCATGGGCGGCGCCATCTTCGGTTACTGGGAGAGAGAGAAGAAGAGAGGGAGTGATGTGGACGTCCACGTGGCAAAATATGTGCCACATCAACAAAATCATTGTCACGCCAGCAAAACCACCACTCCAAACCGCTGTGAGGGGTTAATTGACCAGTTTTCGCAAATTTAGGGGGTTAAATAACCGGTTTTGTAGTTCAGAGGGTAAACCAGACTTTTCTGATAGTTCGAGAGAGTAAACCAAACTTTTTCCTAATGAATAAACCTAAGAAAAGATAAGCATCCAACAGTAAGTATTAAGTACCTTAGCCCAATATGAATTATCATGTAGTCTTTCATCAGCAAATCTAACCACTTCCAGCTTCACTCTTTGAAATGCATTCAAAGAGTTTTAGGCTGCAGTGAATGAACATGAAAGGAATAAGAATAACCATAATCTTGTCAATTGTCTGACTACTTATGAAATCTCCATATCCAAGACATCAGATAAAGGGTAATTATAAGGATTCAGGTGTTAGTGAAAACTGAAAAGCATAAGATCAATGATGGTGATGATGATGTTGGTCAAATTACCTATAGAATATCTATATCCTACACATTGAAAATATCAAATTAGATCAATATCAAACATATTATAGGTGGTGGTTATATATATCGAGTTCGTAGGAGTCTCAAAATCTAAGAAAGAAAAAGGAGAGAAAGGATAGTGAGACTTACATTGAGTTTAAACAAAATGGTGTACATTAGCACCAGCGACCTTATTATCAATTTGATGAGCCTCAATTGGTGCAAGTTTGGAAGGTATGGCTTTTATGCCCTCCTAATTCCATTATACAAACCAACCGATCTCAGAATTAGAATTCTTGTGGGTAAACATGGTGGATAATTTTATTTAAGAATTTAGATGCCTACCTGTGAATTCACTTTCTTCTTCGGTCGTTTAGTAGTCTTATTCTTTTGCTGCAATCAGCACTGTCGGTGTTTTAGAACCGATCTTACATAAAGCTTATTTGATTCGGGGGGGTCTCCACAATTGATCACACATACAGAAAATACACGAGAATTTTTATACAGGTTCGGGCCTTCTCCAGGGAGAATAACAACCCTACTCCTGTGTGTATTGTATTGGGTATCCTGGTTACAATCAGTGGAAAAGACTTGCGCTAATATCGCTACTGATTGCCTCTCAAAAGTCCCTCTTTTTCTCCTTCTTCTTCCGCCCCTCCCCTTCTTCTTGGCCCCGGGTCCCCTTACATCTCTGAAAGAAACCTATTTATAGTATACAGTGATGGAGGTTGTCATTCCAGGTTTGGAGGTGCTAATTACTCTATAATAATAAGAGTAATTAGCGAAGTAGTAACCTCCCCACGTTGTCTGACGGTTATCAATCAGAGATAATAGTGAGTTAACTGCAGTTATTCCAGAGAATAACTACGTATCTTGACTGCTCAGATCTCACAGTTAATAGGGCCTACTAGCAAGTGGACCCAGTTATCCATGGAGAAATCGTGGAAGGACTCACGACCAGGGGGTAGTCGGAAAAGTAGTCGCGGTAGAAAGACTTACGATCGGTAATCGTAGAACAACTTACGATTAAGAGTCGAGAAAGACTTACGACTATAGGGGTGGTTGTAGAAGGACTTACGACCACCTGATTGACCTCTCCCTTACCATTATAAGGGGTATACTTAATAACTATGTGACGTCATATTTTTCCATAATACTCAATTACATGTAAATAATAAAATGAGGATTATTAGATCCTCGTCAAGCACAGAACAAAAAAATTCCAAAAATACATGTTGTCTTATCTTCTACAAACAGAAACTCGGTAAAGCCATGCTGGTAATTTACCTCGAGTTCTGAAGCCTTTACTTTAAGCATTGTTTTTGTACATGCAAGCTCATGTTGCAATCCCTTCAACTGCATGTTATATCCACAAACAATTTCCCAAATCAACAACCCCCATGGCCCATGTTGAGTATTGCTTCACACCGAGGAGATGGACAAGAGGGGAGGTGTCGAGGTGACGGCTGGGGAGGGAGATCGAGGGGACGATGGGGAAGGAAGAGGAAGGGAACGAGCGGCGAGGATCAGGCAAGGCGGCAAGGGCGGCGCGAGGAGGGGAGTTTTTTTGTGCGTGCAGCAACGACGATGGCGGTAGTGGGGAGTAGGGGAGGAGACGGTGACGGGCGATGCTGACGATGGCGTGGAGGAGGCTATCTTGAGGGCGATGGCTAGGGTGGCGAGGGGACCAGATCTGGAGGGAGCAGGTGGAACGGTGGCGACGGCTTGAAAAGGCATGCGAGAGCGTGAGGATCTCTTCGCGCATGCACCAAAAACGGTAGCGAAATACGGGAGAAGGGGAGGAGACGATGGCGGGCGAGCATGACAGTGACGTGTGACGCTGCCGACCACGGGGAGGAGGCCATCTCAAGGGCGGCGGAGACCAGCACGAGGCGCCGTGCCACGCCCGTTGTCGAACCCGTGAGCGAAGGATCCTGGATTCTCTGTGTTTCATACACTAGTCCAGGAACAGCTAGTGTACACAGTTAAACAAAAATGGATAGCATAACCATAACACACGAATTACTCAAAAGGGGCATAAAGCTAACAAACAGATTACAGCGAAGCAAAACAGCAAAGTAGACCACATGATTCGCCACAGGCAATCGTCTGGAGGCGCAGCCTAATCGTCCAAGGTCTCAGACTCCTCGTAGAACTCCTCTCCGCTCAACAACCATTACGCAAGGTGAGCACAACAACCGTGCTCGTAAGTTACACCCAATAATATATTATAATGCTTGTAAGGATATATCAAAGGAAGACTTATAGAGTTGATTTGCATAAAGCCAAACTTCTTTACAAATACTTGTATTAAGTTCCAAAGCAGTTACTCTATATCTAAAATTCATTTTCTAAATCTCAAGTTTCATAGTCAGATAACATTCACACAAGAGTGGTGAAGGATATCTTCTTATCACAAGACTACTTGCCCAATTTCCCGATTGGATAGAAATCCAAAACCATTTGATGAAGTCTTCGAAATCAAAACTAAAAATCTAACTTGGAACAGTTTTGCTAGCATGTATATAACCGTAGACACGGCTATTCGAATAGTTCTTAATACTCTGCAGAGGTTGTACAACTTTACCCACACGACACAATTTCTCTAGTTTGTTTGGCATCCGTCGATGCCACCGCTTACTACCTTAGGTAAGCAGTTTAGAGCACATAACAATGCCTTTACAAAGCGTCATTCCACCGTAGTCCCCCATCGCTAAGGTTTCGCTTCCTTTGGATAGAAACCCGTCGGATTTAAGCCCCCTCTTGCGCTAGGTGGAAATACATAAAAGTAGGTCGTAAAGACACTCACGCAACCGGATGGAATGACCACGATAAAACATTGCAAATTAGTTAGCCAGGTCCTCCCCACTCTGGACATATGGTAGTACGGAAGGGCTTAGCAAAAAAAACATTCGAAGACCGGTCCTTAACTGACTTGAACGACTTCTAAAAGAACCCTAGGCCTCGATCATAGAAATGAATCGATCCCGTGCATGAACATGCAGCCATCCAAACATCCATTTCGCCCAAGTCTAAACCACCTTTCATTTTATTTTGCTTTTCAAAATCATTTACAAACTTCCACGACAACCCAATGTCATGGTTAAAATCTTTAGACAATATTTGATCTTTTGGCTATAAATTCTCCAAATCAAGATTTTTTTGGGTCTAAGCTTTGACTAAGCATAAATTTTTCAACATGTTCTAGCCATACTAGTGTATCGACCAGATTTTAACTAAGGTATCAAGGAATGATTAATTCAATAGCAAAGTGTGGTTGTACAAAGGAATTGGGAATAACTATAAAGCTTAAAACAGGATTTTAAATTATTGGATATAAATAACCATGCAGTAATAGTTTAAAACAGAATTTACATAATTTTTAATACTGGAATTCAAGCATGATCAAAGGATATAACTTGTCTTGCTCAAAAGCTTGAGGATCTACCTCTTCGAAGTACTCGGGTTCCCCGGAGTCGTCGAAATCTACACGTGAAACGAAGCAAATTCAAATAAAGTCCAAATAAAATCCAAATAAACTCCAAATCAAATAACCTTAGGATGGGAAGCTAAATCCTGATTTTAGATGAATTCAAAATTTGAAACTCTCAAATCGGAGTTCGAACGAAGGAGAACGGGCTCTCGAAAGTTTTGAAATCACATGGTCGGAAGGTCTACCTGATCGAAAAAGCCTCGACTAGGTGGTCGGAAGGACCACTTGGTCGAAAGAGGTTCAACTAGGTGGTCGTAAGAAGAATACAACTACTCAACGTGGTCGTAGGAAGGCGAGAGAGGACAAGGCACGAGGAGCTTACCAAGACCGAGAGTGAGGCCGGAGGAGGTCGGCGGACAACGGCGGGGAAGCTCGCAGTCGAACACAAAGGAGGACAGTGGTGAAGTGGTCAGCTGGGACTGAAGGAGAAGAGGAAATGTGGCGGCTTCAAAGGCGATATGGTGGTGGAAATGCCCCTTTTCGGCTAGAGATGAAAACGAAGCTCCAATCCGAAAGCTCCTAAGGACCAAAACCAAATCTGGTTAGGGGATAAGTTCCTCGTGTCATAGAACACGAAATAACACGGTTAGAGAGGAAGGAGCTTCACGATGGTGGCCAGAACGACGCTGAGGCGCAGCGGTCAGAAACTTGGAGCTCGCTTCTTTGAGGTTTCTCTCGGTTAGGATGGGAAAGAGAGGAGGGAGAGTGGTTCAGGGAAGCAAATGGCGAGGAAAGGAGCTCCAGGGGGGCTTTAAACAGGTCGGGACAGAGAGCGCGAGAGAGGGTGGCAACAGACGGGCATGGGCGACGTTGGTAGCTGAGGGAGGTAACAGGGAGTTAAGGCTGAGCTAGGGCATGGGCGAGAGCCGGGCGATACGTGTGATGCCGAGGAAACCGGGTGGAGGTGGTGCGCTAGCGCAACAGAGCGAGCCACGGCGCGCACGCTCGGGTGAGCTGGTGAGGGCGCTGCCGCATGGGTCAGCGGCAGAGGAAAAGACTCAGGTCGGTCTAGTTAGGTGGCTGGGTCGGACCTGGTCGAATGGTCTGGTCGAAACCAAAAGGGTGGTCGACACTGAGAGGGTGGTCGAAGCCGAAGGGTAGTCGAAACCGAGAGGGTGGTCCAACCGAAAGGATGGTCGAAACAGAGAGTGAAGAACTGGGCCGAGGGGAAAACGGAACGAATAGAGAAAGGGGATTTTAAACACCAGAGAACTCCAGCAAACTCAAAATAAACTAAATTTTGAATTAGTTGAAGTTTGATTTAGTCATTTAAATTGCTTTTAATTTTTAAATTTTCAAGTTAAGCTTGAGAAATTCAACAAAATCAAATGATTATTTTTATTTTAAAAATTTTCAAAAAGAACTAAAAACCAGGATGTTACAAACGTGGCTGGCTGCTGTGCGGGCTACGGAGAAAAGGAGGGAGGCGAGCGAGTGCGGCCCGTGGGGGGGAACCCTAGGTTCAAGGGTGTGGAGGTGGGGCAGGTGCATCCGGGCCGTCCGTTCCAAAGGCGCGATCCGATGGCTCTGCACCCGCCCGAATCTGGCCGTACGATCTCGATCTGATGGCTGTGAACTGAGGCTGTGATCCCATGGCTGTACACCCGCTCGAATTCGACTGCACGATCACGGTCCGACGGCTGTGGATCGCCTAAACGGGCACCTCGCCGCGATTTTGAAGAACTCGGGTTTTTTCTTCAGAAAAAAGCTAACGTGGGCTCCCACGAGGCCGCTTATTAGAAAGAGAATATAGCGATAAGTCAACCACTATACGTGCGTCTCGTGGGTGATGCTTTCAATGAGGGGAAAGCTTATCACTGTACGTGCATGCTCACTGCGACTGCCTCACGTGGCGCGTGGCCGCGTGGTTGCGCGCGGTGCCATTACATCTGCGCCGCTTGCGGCCGGCGACGAGCTAGGCATGGAATTTATTGGGGGATTGATTTATTGCGTGTGCATGCATGCGCGCGCGTCTATTTCTCGCGACTTTTGATTGGATCTCAAGTTCGTTCGTTGTACATTCATGCATGTCGATCGAGTTGTTTTTTCCCTTCTGGAAGGCTGGGTCGTCTGCAATTCCTTCACTAGCAGGTAGCAACTGCCATTTCGCGCAGGGAAGGGAAGCAAGGCTACTCAGTGGCGGAACCACCCAAGAGGCAAGCCGGAGCGGCTGCCCCGGGTCTCCCGGCCGCGCAAACACCCTCCTCCCCCGTCCCGGGCCAACGCCATGACTCCATGTCTCCATCTCCATTCTCCATTCTCTATTCTCCATGAGCCAGCATGAGCCAGCTGCGCGCAGGCGGCAAGAGCCAAGAGCAAGGCGTGAGCCGTGGCCGTGGGCGGCCGAGTTCGACAATGGGCAGCCCAAGGCCCAAGTGAAGTTGCAAGGCAATGAGACACCACCTGCACGCCTACACAACACCAAAGATAACCCTAAATCCCCATTTCCCTATTCCCGCTCCAGATTCCTCCTCTTCCGCCTTTTCGCTCGGCTCTTGGTTCATCTCGGTTCGGATCCTCCGCCGGGCGCCGGGCCGCGGAGCGCGGGGTTGCGGCGCACGACACGGGGCTACTCCGCAGCGAAGGCGAGGCTGCTGGCGCTACCGGCCGCGCGCGCGGCGAGGCTACGGCGCTGGCGAGCGGTGAAGGCTGCTGCAGGCGAGGCTGCTGGCGCGCGACGGGCCGCAGGCGGCAAGCGGCGGGCCGAGAGGCAAGGCGAGCGGCTCCGAGGCGTGCAAAGCCGTCACAACTCGCACCGCAGGCACTTCGCAAGACGCAGCAGTGAGCCACCGATTGAGCGCCCGAGCCTTGAGCCCTTGAGCATTGTTTTGATTTTTGATTCAATTTTAGTAAATTTTGATGTCTTGTAGGAATTCTATAAGAAAATGGAATCAATACAACCCTTGAGCATTGTTTTGATTTTTGATTCAATTTTAGTAAATTTTGATGTCTTGTAGGAATTCTAACGTATTTGACATCATTAGTTATATTGACTATTGAATCACATTATACCTCGGTATGGAATAAAGTTTGCCCCGAGTCTTTCGAGTTTCTGGTTCCGCCACTGAGGCTACTGGAGTAGTAGTAGTAGCCGCCAAGCCACCATGAGCAGGCGAAGCATGGAGATTGGAGATTGGAGAATAGGAGGACTCGAGGAGGAGCGTGGGCCATGGGCTAAGCGGCAACCGACAGGCCCAGTGGCTGCTCAAGTTAATGAAGTGATGAGGATGAGTAGTAACCCTAGCCAGGTAATTCCAGAGCTTGATTTCGGCCATTCCCCAACCAACCCCTCCACCGCGCATCGCGACGCGACGGCGGGAGCTCAGCGCGGCGCTAGCAAGGTCTGAGGATTGAGGCGCGGCGAGCCAACGAGATGACACACGGGACATTGGGAGCTTGGCGCGGCGCTGTGCAGGGACAGCAAGGCACTAAGGTGTGGCGAGACAGGCGAGGCGCACCACCGAGCCAACACAACCACCAAGTTTGCCCAATTGCCCCCTCAAATCTCATCTTGAACTCTTGAAGCCTCAACTCCTCTTTGTCCTAGTCTCCTAGAGTAAAATCTTAGTAAATTTTGATTCCTTATAGGAGCTTCATAAGAAAATGGAATTAATACAGACTTATTTTAAAACCACAACAGTAGATGACGATTCCCGAGCGGTTGAAACATCTAACACCACTGCCAACAACACCGCAACCGCAAAGAGAGTTATCTGGTTGTATCGGTTAGAGCTTGAAAATTTGAACGTATTTGACATCATTAGTTATATATATTGTGTCTTGATATTTTTTATACTATAAGTTTGCATCAGGTATTCTAAATTTCTAATTCCACCGCCGGTAGTAGTAGTAGCCGAAAGTCACAGCGGGAGCGAGAAAGAATTTCTACACGATATATGCAGTTCTTGCCACTTGGATCTGATAATTACTCTCGGATTGGGCCAGAGGAATTAGAGCTCGCTGGTTTGAGACACAAGAGAGCAGCCCGCCAGAGTGCTCGGATGACCTGCTGTGTGTCGCTTGGAGGAAGGCACGTGACCAGCGTAGGAATTGAAAGCGCTCGGCAGCAAGCTATCTGTTGTTTATTTCTTTAGTTTTTTCTTTCTCTTTTCTATCTCCAGCCATGTATCATCAACCAAATACCATATCTCTAGGTTTGCCTGACCAACCAAAAATCATCTACTTCTCAGGCTACTCTCAGGCACCACTTTTTCTCATATACGGCTCTCAGATCTCGAACCAAACATACCCTTAAACTGGACCACCTGTTATACTAGCACAGTAGCTACTCCAGTAGTACAAGCGTGCGTGTACGGTGCACCTGCAAAATGGACGTACGGGATTCATACGCGTTTATATTACCACAAAGAGAGAGAAGAGAAAAAACTGCCTGTTTTGGCCGTACACCGCTAGTGTCGACGCGTCGTACTACAGCATTCTACTCTCGAACTGCCGTAAGCGGTGGTCAAATGGGAGACTCGTCGTCCTTTCCGGCCGGCGCTAGTATTCCCGAAGCCGAAGCGGCGGCCGCACCACGGAGTACGTAGGCGCACGGGTCGTATGCCGAGCGGATCAGCGGGCACATGAGATGGGAACCCCAGCCGCTGCATGCGTGCTGGCCAAAAGCTTTAGGTCACCTCGCACTCGAACAGCTCGGCTGGATGGATTTGCACGCGCGACCACTCGTGACGTCTTTCGTCTCCACTGGTCGCCTCAGTCACCACCCCCGGTGTACATTAGTGACTGTTGTTTTCAACTAAATTGCTGGCTTTCTGCTTGAGTTTTTTTCTTCTTCGTTTCTTAAAGTGTAAGTCGAATTTTCGTCTATTAGATCATCATCCTAGCTGACGCGCGCACATCCGTGAAGGGTTTGTCTAGCGGAAGCAGGCCACAAGGGTCTTGTATCGACTCGCACGTGCAACGCCTTAGGAGGCGTGCCTTACCGTGCACGGGGAACCGGCCGTGGTAGAGAATTTTATTGATTTTAGGTGGTTATCTTGCGAAGAGACTAGCGTATGCACCGGCATCTCCAACAGTAATCACTTCGGCCATCTTTTATCTATCATATCACTTAAAATTCTAGTTAGAGGAGAGAACATGTGAAAACAGAATATGTCATCTCTTATATAAGAGATAAACCAGACACGCAAACTATCGTAAATAGTGAGTGTGTAAGAGAAGAAGTTGTGTTGAAAATAAATAATTTTATAGATAAATTATCGGAGATGTTGTTTCTAGAGTTATCTATATATGAGTTAGAACCTTAAAAATAAACTATTGCACATGCTTTTAATGGCCCGGTCAATTTCTTTTCTTTGGCTCGTTTTTTTCTTTCGTGTGGAACCTCCATCGTCATAATAAATGGCACAGTTAAGCGTCGAATTTATGCGAGACGAGGGCATCCATGTGCCCACAAAACCCCACTGTGCTTCTATGTGAATGTGCCAAGCCAATATTTTTGCCACTTAGCGCGACTTGCTTCTCTGTTCTCACCGTCAAGGTGCCCACCTCTGCTCCTATAGGCTATAGGCTATAGTACTAAATGCGCGCTGAATTATTATGCATAATATTAGATCTCATGCCCATATACGAACCTTGAAGCAAATCTACCAGGAATGGAAGTCTCTAAACATAGTAATTAACCTATGTCTATATATCCTTACAATGGCGGATCCAGGATTGAGATTTAGGTTGGACGGAACGAACCAATAATATTATCTGATAACAAAGCAAGACATATAATACACGTTGCAATAACTGTAAATAGAGTATATGACACTAAATGGAACCCAAAACTACAATCTACATCATGTGAACATACAAGACAGGTCAAATATAGAAAATGTACCTCATCAATGAAGTGTGCATAACAATTTGCCACCAAAGTACCAAATTATTGAATATACTAGTAACAACCCGTCAAAAGTAGATGGATAGTGAGTATTCATATTAATTCATCATAAATCATAAAAAAAAAATTGAACATTGATAAACAAAAAGACATACCACTAAAGTATTAATTACGTCTAGGAGGCCGAGGCAATTTCATTCTCCGAGATTTCATGTCTTGAAATTGTTTCTTAATTCTATCATGGTCAAGTCCTTTAAATATCTCCCACTCGATATAGTACACCATCAAGTTATTAAGCCACTCATTGGATAGTCTATTGCGCAAATCGGTCTTAATAATATTTATAGCCGAAAAAACTCTTTCAACCGATGTTGTTGTCACCGGTAGGAGTAATGCTAACTCAATGAGGCGGTATACCAATGGAAAATTAATGTCTTTCTGTTTCAACCATCTTGATGGCCAAACTTGCAAAATCATGACAAACAATGAAATCATGACAAACTTGCATTGTTGTGAATACTATTAACCCCCGCCAACATGAAGAGATAGTAATGCACATGCATTCTTCCAGTTGTTGTACTCTAATTTAGTGAAGGCATCATGACCAAAATTTTCATCTACGAGTTGCTGCCTAAAAAGAAAGTAATAGAAGCAATAAGCAACATCCTTCTCTACACTACTTCCAACCAGTCGTGCCTCTTAAATCATATTTCACGAAAGCTCTTAAAATCCTTTCCATATTGTTTGCGGGGAAAATTGTGATCAAAAGGTTGAGTCGTACCTAATAAGCTCTTCTCACTTGATCTCTAATATCCGGATGAAATTCCTCAACTGGTATATGAAGTGCTGGATCGACATCAACATGAACATCTGGGTTAAAATCCTTAATATCTTTAGTTTCTTCCTGCGGTTGTGGTCGTTGTGCTACTTGTGCATCTTCAACATTGCCAGCTTCAACCGCTAGTACTTGCTCTTCTGTAGTTACGACAGGATTCCTGCTTGCACCGGTACTTGGGGTCGACCTACTCGACACAATGGTAAAATAGCTCTTCAAATCTAGCAAATCAAGTAATCGACCAATCACAATCCAATTCACCATCAATTATACATCACAGTGTCACCAATTCACCATCAAATCATCAATTATACATCATAGTATCACACATCATCTTACCTTTGTCTTTGGGCATTGCCTTTGCGTTTTGAGGATCCATCTCTTGATTTCTGCAGTTCTGCCTTTCTGGACTTCTAGCCACCCGCGTGTGGCGCGGCCCTTCTGGCCCCCCTCTTGACTGGAAGAGTGGTCGCCCTCAGCCTCTTTGGAGTTTGGCCTTGCCCTCGTAGTTGCCGAGTGGCGAGTGTAGAGTCTGTCGACGAAATCCCCTGCTGGGCGCTGGGCGCTAGCCGCTGCTTTCCACTGGTCGGCACCGACATGTCGTGCCGCTCCGTGCCCGCGCGGTTGCGCCCTCACCGGTGTGTCATCGCCGCGCGCCGCCTTCACCCTATCGCCCTGCGCCCCTGTGTCGCCCGTCGCCCCGCCCGGTCGCATGCGCGCCACCTTCGCCTTGCGCTTGGCTTGTGGCTTGCCTGCCTAGGGTTAGAAATTGGGGAACTGCCGAACTGGGGAAGCGAATTAGCGAAGTGAGGTGTAGTGCTGGGAAGCTGGGCCTGTGGGTAGTGGGCAATGGGCTTAGTGCTGGCCACTGGGCCTCTGGGCTGTGGTAGTGGGCTGGTCGTAGCCCGTATGGCCGTATGTGCCCCAGGCGTTGGGGGAAGCCGGGAAGGGGCCAAGGGGGGAAGGGAAGGTACTGCCGGTGCCAGGGAGGGAGGGAGGGGGTCCTCTGGGGCCGGCTACCTTGGGCGGCCGCCCAGCCTCGCCCGATAGCTTGGTCCGCTCCTGTATCCTTATAGCGCGCCTATAGCCTTGTAAAAAAAAATTCTCAGCCGGTTATTGCTGGAGTCTGCGAACCGGCTAAATTTTAATTCAAGCCGGTTACCAGTCCGATTGCGCAATTCAAATTCAAACTTTAGTTTGGAAGTTTTTTACTTTTTCCGAGATTTACGGTCACTGGCGTTTTATGCCCTGCACGTATATAGCTAGCTTTGAGAAATTAACCAACTTGTCTGCTCAACATAAATAAGCTGGCTACCACTTTGGTTCGCAACTTCGCTTCCCAACGATGCAGGGCTCGCTTGTTTCCTCAAAGGACATTACGGAATACAGGAGCGAAAGGAAATCTAACCAACTGTTGCTCCCGATTGCAATTTGCCAGTTGAAAAGGGAGATATTAGATGTTATGGTGCGGGAGAAAGCAGGAAACGATCGCATCAAATGCGCCCCCCATGCGAAACCCGGGCACATCACATGCGTCTGACGAACGACTTCTTATGCCGCGATGCCCATCATCTAGCTACATCGATCGAGGAACGGAGGAAGATCGGAACGACGGATATGGCCGTTGATCACTGATATCGTCATCCGTTCGAAAAACACGATATACAGGGAACAATACTATGTTGTAGGAAGGCATCCTCGATTACAAGAGTGGATGTGTTTTCCTTTTCTTTTTCTACTCTCGTGCGTGAGAGTACGTGCGAAACTTTTTATTCATTATCCTACCCATTATACATGCCAGTGTGCAGTGTGCACTGAACAACCCATGAGCAAACACGAAATCATGAATCGGCACGGTGTACGGCGCCAATGGCATGCACCTAGATCTGATCAAACCCCGAGCCTAGAAAAATCCGAACTTGAATGGATAGGTCTGAGCCCGGTCCAGTCCAAATACTGGGTTTTCTTATAAAATTATGCCCGAACTTGAATGGACAGTATGAGCTATTGTTTTAATTCATAAGAGTGACTAATTTTTTTAGAATAAATGTTACCATTAGATCAATATCATCATATGACATATCAATCTCTACACAAATACTTCACAACAAGTGATTTAAACTTAAAAATTTGAGTGACTTAAAACTTATCATTGTTTTAATTCCTTTTTAGAATAAATGTTAATATTTAATTCATTTCAATAATAAAAATATTTTTTTATTATTTTTATTATCATTATTGAGGCCCAAGCCCCATTAAAAATCAAAGCCCAAGCCCCCAAAAGTCAGACCGAGCCGCCCATGAACAGGTCTACATGCACCTAACAAGGCCCTAAGTTGGATTGGTTAACCATTGACTTCTCCACAGCCAGCCCACAAACTAACAACGAACTCACCGCAAGTTATAAGTACGCAAAGTGTTGCAAAATATGTATAGAAAAGTAGAAACGGATGACACAAATTTTACGTAGAAAACTCTTTAAGGAATAACCACGGACACACAAATACAATATCACTATATAATGAGATATTTACAATAAAGTTATTGCTATACATCTTCTAATTTTAGTGCTCTGTGATTGGTAGGTGGGAAGTGAGATATATTTATAATGGCATTAGATCTCCACATAAAATTGAAATGTAGACACTCCTAAAGTTATTGTTATTCTAGACTACAGAGATATATTTATAGTGATACATAAAATGGAGATAGAGTATGAGATGAAATAAAATTTGTATCACGTTCAAACTCAACCAACAGTATGCCCCTGCCAACCACTTGTAAGCATGCATATAACATAGTTGCGATCCCACCAAAAAAAATTCTACTCCTCTTTGTTTGCCAACGCATGCAGAGATCGATCGAGCAAGTTAGAAGGGAAGTGAGGCTCAACTCAACTCATTCGTGGAATCCAACCGAAACCAAAAACCATCCGCCGCGTGGTCCCACCTCCCCGTCTTGCTTTCCCTCCCTCCTTTATATCCCTCTCTTGCTCCCCCCACTCCCTCCTCAGCTAGCCCGCCTCTAGCTACTCACAAGTCACAAACAAACGCTGCAAGCGCCAAACCGAAGGCGAGCGCTCGCGAACAGTGAACGAACAATGCCGGCGTCGGGGAGCGTGGACGCGGCGGCGAAGGGGATGAAGCTGGAGCGGTACACGAGCGGCGGCGCGCTGCTGCTGCGCCGGGTGGCGAGCGCCAAGCTCGTGTCGGCGTCCTCGCACCTGCTCTTCCGTGCCACCGTGCTCGCCACGATCGCGCTCGTATTCCTCTTCACTCTGCACTACCCGTCCCTCCTTTCCCGCTCCTTCCACCTCTCCTCGGGGGCGGACGGCGGCACCGCCTCGCCGATGATGCACTCCGCCTCGCACCGGAGCCTGCTCATGTCGTCGGCGGCAGCGTCGTACGGGGGCGCCGCGTGGGAGAAGGATATACGGAGGAGCGCCAAGCCGCGCCGCGATGGGGGCATCTCCGTGCTGGTCACCGGCGCCGCGGGATTCGTAGGCGCGCACTGCTCGCTCGCGCTCAGGGCCCGCGGCGACGGCGTGCTCGGCCTCGACAACTTCAACTCCTACTACGACCCGTCGCTGAAGCGCGGCCGGCAGAGTCTCCTCGCGGACCGCGGCGTCGTGGTGCTCAACGCCGACATCAACGACGGCCTGCTGCTGGAGAAGCTGTTCGACGTGGTGCCGTTCACGCACGTGCTGCACCTGGCGGCGCAGGCCGGAGTGCGGTACGCGATGGAGGCGCCGCAGACGTACGTCGCGTCGAACGTGGCCGGGCTGGTGAGCGTGCTCGAGGTGGCGGCCAAGCACGCCGACCCGCAGCCGGCGATCGTCTGGGCGTCGTCGTCGTCGGTGTACGGGCTCAACACCAACGCGCCCTTCTCCGAGGAGCACCGCACCGACCGCCCGGCGTCGCTGTACGCGGCGACCAAGAAGGCCGGCGAGGCCATTGCGCACGCGTACAACCATATCTACGGGCTCTCCATCACCGGCCTCCGCTTCTTCACCGTGTACGGGCCGTGGGGCCGCCCCGACATGGCCTACTTCTTCTTCGCCCGCAACATCGTCGCCGGCGAGCCCATCACGCTCTTCCGCGCCGCTGACGGCTCCGACGCGCGCCGCGACTTCACCTACATCGACGACATCGTCAAGGGCTGCCTCGGCGCGCTCGACACCGCAGGCAAGAGCACTGGCTCCAGGTCCGGCAAGAAGAGCGGGCCGGCCCCCCTCCGCGTCTACAACCTCGGCAACACCTCCCCCGTGCCCGTCACCCGGATGGTCGCCATCCTCGAGAAGCTGCTCGGCAAGAAGGCCAACAAGCGCATCGTCACCATGCCCAGCAACGGCGACGTGCCCTTCACCCACGCCAACGTCAGCCACGCGGCTCACGACTTCGGCTACCGCCCCACCACCTCCCTCGAGGCCGGCCTCCGGCACTTCGTCGACTGGTTCGTGGACTACTACAAGCTCGACACCAAGATTGCCAAGGGCGCCCGCGCCGACAAGCCCGCGAGGAAGAAGGCCGCGGCCATGTCGACGTCGTCGTGAGCACAGTACACAGTGTGTATTCCCTAGCTAGTTCTTGCAGGCTTTTGTCTGTAACCTTGCAAGTGCTTATTGTTTAAGCCCTCTTGTTTCTTGCCTTTTCTTCTTCTTCTTAAGCTGTTAGTGTTTAGAGTGGAGGGGAAATAATGATGCAAATAACTATTGGAAGATAAATATTGGGGGTATAGATGATCATAAGAGCAAACAGTGGAGCCAGGACAGAAGAAAGATGAAGTCACTGGCTTCCTTTCAATCAAATTGTTTCTTGCATAATGTCACTTGTTTTGTTCTTGCTCATTTGGTCATGTGAACCATATCAAGACTTGCTGCATGTGGTGGATGGATGCAAATCCACACAGCTTCAAGACTTGCAGTTCTACTTGTATACTGTTTCTGAATTCTGAATAAATGTGTATAAAAATCCAATCCAAGCCATCTCTTGTCATCTACACAAGCTTGTACATATTCAGGCCCTGCAGCTACATTTTGGTCTGGTTCTGGAACCAGTGATCTTTACTACTTGTAGCTAGTGTGTGCTCATAATTTCATCATTTGGGTGCTGGTTCATGGCTTCATGCAGCGCTGGGGTGTAGTGATGAGGCTGGTTGGTGAGATGACCATCAGTATGGTTCAATGTGCTGCTCCTTTTAGCAACTTTAATGGGTAGCATGAGCCATTGGTGCAAGCCGCTGTTCTTGCCGTCTCAGAAGGTAACGTACTGCCAGTTCGGCCACTGTTGCGAGATTTTGTGTTTGGAGACTTCAGTGGAAAACGCTGAAGGAAGCATGCTGCTATATTTTAACGCCAATAGAATGTCGGCACCATGTCACGAGCCTACAGTTTCAGCACAAGATTTAGCGACGATATTATATCATATGGATTCAAGCTATCTTATTCCATTCAGAGTAACTGAAGACACAGCCATCTTTTTTCCCTTATGGTGAGTAACAATCATCTAATAGTGGATATTTGATGGAGACACTGCAAAGTGTGTGCCATTGTGCATTTTTCCAGCACTAATCTGGAAGAGATAATGCAATTATATATGCAAAGTTTGCACGGTGAAGAGAAGCTGAACCTTGGATTCCTACTAAACCCAATTTATTCCCACTGCCAATGCCTGTCCATATTGGCCCCCTTTCTGATCTATCCATCATGCTTCTAGGACGATTCTTGTCCACTCCTGCCTTCACACCACAGCTTCTTCTTTGCATGGGCCATCAGATTCCAGTGAATGTAGTGTTGTTGTGTATACTAGACTTGTGCTACAGAATCCCAAAAGTGAAACAAACACATCGTTGTACTCTGTGAAAATTGCATCTGCTCCAGGCAAAAATATGGTCTTGTCAATATGTGCCTTTGTGTTATTCTCCCTCAATCTAGATTGGTTGCAGCTCACAGCAAGAAAGTCATCTAATGTGGTCTGGGATTTTGTTCACTTATCCATACATCATATATGGTATTTATTCTCTAAATTGGATGATGGAACTGAAACCTGAAACCAAACACAATCTCGCTCAATGTTCCTCTGAAAGACTTCTCAAGAATCGCTTTTCTGAAACTTCAAAACTTTGTCGAAGAATAGAGTACAGAGACGACGAAAAACACTTGTTTCAATTTGCGTCATATCTTTAATACGACTTTTCTGTTTTCTTATATAGACATCAAAATGAGTTACAAATAGGTTACGAATTTGATTTCCTGACTCTGAATCTCCAGCGGTTCTGAAACCCGAAAATTGACAAGAGCTAGACTAGCTACAGTGTCCGACACGAAAACGGACAGAGAAGACTCAACCTATTACAAACTGACTCGGATTCGCTTTTCACCTTGCGATCCAATTACAACTCTAAGTAGAAATCAAAAGTAAACTTTAGACAACAAGATTAAGACTAACAAATAACCCCCTAAACTTGTTGGTCTAATTTTACATCTCTGACCCCCAATCTCTATCTCAACTCAATGAATTTCACACGGCCTAATGCTTTTGTGAAAATGTCAACTCGTTGATGTTCAGTGCCGATATGCTCCACTTCAATTTTTCCACTTTCAACACAATCACGAAGAAACTGGTACCTTGTATCAATATGTTTGCTCCGATCGTGATAAAATCGGATTTTTGCAAAGTGCAATTGCATATTTATTATCTATCATCAATCTGACTTTATTCAGTGTTTGCTTCTTTAAATCCCCAATGAGACGACTCAACCAAACACCTTGACGAGCAGCCATCGCAGCTGCAATATATTCTGCTTCACATGAAGATAAAGCTACAATCTTATGCTTTTGAGATCCCCAAGTGATCAAACTGTGTCCAAAATAAAAACCCATTCCAATGGTACTTTTTCGATCATCGATGTCACCTCCCAGATCACTACCACAATAAACAACAATCTTCGGTTCTGGATCATTACACCTCTCATAGTAGCAACCAAAATCTTTTGTGCCACTCACATATCTCAATATATGTTTTACTGCTGCCAAATGTTCGGTCGTCGGTGCTTCCATAAAACGACTCACTATCCCAACCGAAAAGGCAATATCTGGTCTTCTATTCACCAAATATCGTAAACTTCCAACTAAGCTTTGATATTCAGTCTGATTTATTGGAGAACCACCACCTTTCTTACTCAATTTCAGATGACTCTCCATAGGCGTATGACAAGGATTTCAGTCTGTCATACCCGACAATGCTAGCAATTTTTCAGCGTATCCACTTTGACACAAGGTGCTAACTACAATTGCTTGTTTCAACTCAATGCCTAGATAACAGCTGAAGAGTCCAAGATCACTCATACTAAATAACCTTTTCATCTGGTTCTTGAATTATGATATGTCTTTGACATTTGATCCAGTGATGATCAAGTCATCTACATATACTCCAACCAAAATAAAAGTATTACCTTTTTCTCTCCTGTAAGTAGCATGTTCAAAATGACTTCTCTCAAAACCTAAAGACATCAAGGTTTGATCCAATATATAATTCCAAACTCGAGGTGCTTGTCTAAGTCCATATAATGCCTTCTTGAGCCGTAATACCATATTCTCCTTTCCTTCCACAATATATCCAGGGAGTTGATGTACATGAACTTCTTTAGCTAATTCCCCGTTGAGAAACACCGATTTTACATCCATATGGTGAATCTCCCATCCACTATGTGTTGTCATTGCAATAAGTAACCTAGCAGTTTCCAACCTTGCGACAGGTGCAAATATTTCTTCGAAATCCACCCCCTGACGTTGAGAATATCCTTTAGCTACCAAGCGTGTTTTGTATTTGACAATATTGCCTTTGCTGTCCTTTTTTTTACCTTGAATACCCATTTTAAACCAATCGGTTTTCTATCAGCAGGAAAGTCCACAAGATTCCATGTTTGATTGTCCTGAATAGAGTTCATCTCCTCTTGCATTGCAATTCTCCAGCGTTTTTCTTTTGCTGCTGCCTCATAACTTGTTGGTTCTTCCAGAGCTAACAAACATAGCTCTGCATGATGCATCTTGATGGACTCAGTGGCTTTGTATATATCTCTCAACGCTTGAAATCATAAAGGTCCTTTTGTTGAGAAATCAGGGTATGTTACTTCCGTTGTGCGTTTTGTCAGTGTTCTAATTTCCGACAACGGAGTAGACAAACTATCAACATGAGGACTTTGTGGCTCTAAAGTTTCCTCTCCCACCACAACTTTTCCTAGTTCAGTGTCAACATTTTTGTGTGTTTCAAGCTCATAATATACATTGAATGTTTGCTCATTATTCATGAATGCACCTTCTTGAACACTATCAGTAGACCAATCCAAGCATTTGTCTTCTTCAAAATCACATCCCGACCAATATGCAACTTGTCGCTTTTAGGATCATAACATCGATATGCCTTCGTTCCTAGTTTATACCCGATAAAAACCATAGGGATACTTTGATCATCCATCTTCTTCACATGAGGATGCACAACCTTCACATGAACTAAACAACCGAAAGTGCGCAAGTGATGTACACTTGGTTTTTATTGTGCCATACCTCATATGGAGTTTTGCCAGCCAAACTCTTCGTAGGTGGTTGATTCAGTAAATATATAGCCGTCATTACTGCTTCTCCCCAAAATCTCGCCGACACACTCACTCTTAAGCAAACATGAGCCATCTCCACCACAATTTGATTTCTTCTTTCAACAATACCATTTTGTTGGGGGCGAGTATGGTGCCATGAGAAGCCTTTTCACTCCTTATTCTTCACAAAAATCCACAAAATCTTTAGACATGAATTCCCCTCCTCGATCTGTTTTGAATGCTTTCATCACACGCTGACTCTCGACTTTAGTACTTGTTTTCATTTTATGATAGCATCAAAAGCTTGATCTTTAGTCTTGATTAGCCGTAGCCACATATATCTAGAGCAATCATCGACAATCAACAAAAAATAGCGGTTACCTGTTGGTGTTTTCGGAGTGATTGGGCCACATAAATCCCCATGTGTTAGATCGAACAAGTTCTCTGCTCGATACATTAATGTTGTCGAAAAAGGTCTCCTGTGCTGTTTTTCGACAAGACACCCTTTACATACTTGCTCAATTTAATTAATTTTTGTCAAACCTTCTACCATCTTCAATCGAGATAAATTCTGTAATGAATGAAGATTAAGATGTCCATACCTTGCATGCCACCGCCAGGCTTCACTTTTTTCTTTGTCAGTAAACATACTGGATTTGTCAGGTGAAGATTCAGTAAATATTGTCTTTCACTCGATCGTTGCACTTTGCCAGCAGGACCCGATCACGGTCAAAGATTGACAGATTTCCATCTTCAATTGTAATCTTGCACCCGATCTCATCGAGTTGCCCAAGACTCACAATATTACTCCTGAGCTTCGGTATGTAATACACATTTGTGAGTATTTTGTGTTCCTGAGTCCTGCATTGGAACATAACAGTTCCTCTCCCACAGATTTCAACAAATGAATCATTCCCAAATTTGACAGTCCCTGTAACCGATTCATCTAGCTCGGCAAACATCTTCTTCACACCGGTCATGTGATTACTAGCTCTAGTATCTAAATACCAATAACTACTGAATTTTCCATTGTCTAGACCAAGATCGGGCCATACTTTCTCTTCATGCAACATGACTTTTCTTGTTGTAGTTTTGGTCATCTGTATGACTTCACATGTCTTGACCATGAGCAGAGCTGGTTCTTCGTCACCTTGCTTCTGTACAAGATTTGTTCGCTGCCTTCTTGGTTGCCAGCACTCCGAGGCATAATGACCATATATATCACAATCAAAACACTTAATATTCGTTTTATCAGTTTTCTTATATGGCTTCTTGTCGGTGTCTTCACCACGTCCATCGTTGTGACCACGACCGCGACCACGACCGCTGCCACATCAGTCGCCTCTCTTCACGCCTCTGCCAGCATCGTCAAAATTTCTTTTCTCTTTCGCCGCCAGTGACTCCCGCTGACCGAGCGTCAGCATTAGTTTCTTTCAGTGCGCCTCCCCTTCAAGTTTTTCCCAAACACCGTCAATCGTCCGATTGCTTTTGACAAAGACATTGTCGATACATCTCCTCACTGTTCAATTGTCCCGACAATGGGAAGAAATTTATCTGGGGCAGCACTGAAGAGCTTTTCTACCATGGCACTTTCCTTTAGCTCAATGCCAAGCGAACGAATTTAACTTGCTGTACTTATCAGCTTCTGTGAAAATTTGGTGATACTTTTAGTATCTTCCATGATCATGCGATCCAAACGTCGTTTCAACGTCAGAGCCTTGCCTTTTTCACTCGATCTTCACCAACACGCATCTCTTGGATTGCTTCCCATGCCATTTTGCCATCTGTTTATCAGCAATTGCCAACATCACAGTGTCTGGCACTGCCTGGGAAATCGCAGCCAGAGCGCCCTAATCTTTCTCCTCGTCGACCAGTGCATCCGCCTCGATCGCCGTCCACACTCCAAGAGAGTGCAAGATAATTCTCATCTTTACGGCCCATAAACCGTAGCTGGTGTCGTTGAGAATTGGGTACTGGATCGGCACTCCAATTCCCCTCATCAATGCTTTGCCTAACGCCGCTGGTTCAACGCCGATCTTCAGAGGTTGTGTTTGTGATTCCTTCTTTGGTGATTGATCCCCTGCCATCACCAACGAAGCCTAAGCTCTGATACCAAATGATGGAACTGAAACCTGAAACCAAACACAATCTCTCTCAATGTTCCTCTGAAAGACTTCTGAAGAATCCCTTTTCTGAAACTTCAGAACGCTGTCGAAGAACAAAGTACAGAGACGACGAAAAACACTTGTTTCAATTTGTGTCGTATCTTTCCATACGACTTTTCTGTTTTCTTATATAGACATTAAAACGAGTTACAAATATGTTACGAATTCGGTTTCCTGACTCCGAATCTCCAGCGAGTCTGAAACCCAAAAATTGACAAGAGCTAGACTAGCTACAGTGTCCAACACGAAAACGGACAGAGAAGACTGAACCTATTACAGACTGACTTGGATTCGCTTTTCACCTTGCGATCCAATTACAACTCTAAGTAGAAACCAAAACTAAACTTTAGACAACAAGATTAAAACTAACATTGGACAATCTTTTTCTAACTAGCATTTTCAGTACTCATCAGTGAACCAAAACCACGGGCCTATTTATTTCACAGCAAATAAATATGTCGGCATCTAGATGGTTCTAGCATTTCATGCCGCGCTGCAACTCCAAACAATACATTGAACACGGCTAGTTTGCAGGACCAGAGAGAATCCATCTCATAAATTATGCAGAAAGCAACAAATATGCCTTAGGATTTAGAGATGGCCTGTACTTAAGTCTGAATTGTGATGAACGAGGCCTGTCTGTATAACACAGTCTGGTGATCTTGTTCAGTATATCAAAATAATTTATGAGCAGGAAAGCGCTTTGGATCTGAGGCTTGAGATCTTGGAAGTGCTGTACTGCATTGTGCGATGTACAATGGGTCAAAGTTCTTGGCTTATCTTTCTTGCTGGATACTTCAGGTCACTACATTAGTTGGAGTTGGGTTGTGTGTATCTTTGATGCAGAGGTTGGGAGAGTTTTCTCTTCTATTATCTAAAACATTAGTTGGAGTTGCTAAAGACAGTTGAACTCTGCCATTTTACAACTAAACCATCAGTTTAATCACATGTTTCAGAAATATTTGCACATCGTTCTCGAAAAAAATACATATTTGCACTTGAGAAATTGGCCAGCTACCTTGAAGGTAGTGCTACAGTTATATTCTATTACTGCAAGAAAGAAGTTTGGTCCCCCATGGACTCAGGTAAGCTTCAGATTGGAACAATCTTTGACTTGCATTGGAATGGCATTAGGCCAGAAATTGACCTAACCCTGATTTGGTCTGCCAGTGCTTCTTCACCACTTGCAAAAAGTAAGTTCCTTTCCCTCATGCCCTGAGTTGATGTGCCCCCATTTTCCCTTTCGCTGATTGGAGAGTTGCATAATGTATACTAATCCGACTGCATGGCCTGGTTTGGTTTGTAACATGCATGTTCCTATCATTCCGGTTTGCTTCCATTACGCGCTATTTGTTCTAGCCTTGTGTGAGCCTGTGAGGAACCGGCGTGTTTGCACATCTAGCAGCACGCATTTTCAGCTAGATTGTGAGATGTGGCTAACTGCCAGAACCATTAACCAAGTTGGTTGGCCGAGTCAATTTGCTCCGTACCTTCCATAAGGACCATGCAGTTTTGTTTTTTGTTTCGTTCTTTCTGGCGAGATTCTGATCAAAGACGGGTCACTTAGCGGGAAGGCACCTAGTTGCTTCGGCGAACAACTGAACAAGAGCCCGAATCGAACGCTTGGAAACTATGGGTGATCTCGTGCGGCGCTGATTAAACATTCTACGTGCTCTGTCCCATGCAAATTTTTCTATGCCTACACCAAACATGTCATGCCATATTGCATCATACAGTAATTAGCACCCGCTTTGTGTTAGCGTTAGAGCCTCCAAGAATAATTAGCGACAGGGCGCCAGCCTTCTGAGACTTGTAAGGCGAAGAGGCGCCGCACTACCAAAATCCATTTTAGCTGCAGCGGTGGACTGCATAGCAGAAGCGGGGCGCAGAGGTCTTCCATGGGCACACGTTCACCGCTTCTGCAAGGTAAGTGTGGCGCAGCGTCATTGAGCCACTAAATCAACGTTCCGACCCCTAGTCATCTAAATCAGTATCCGATCTCAGGCTCGCCAAATCAACGTACCGGCCACACTAACCCGCAAGGCCTGAGATGTTGGTATGTATCCAAGATACCTGAGCTTTGATACCAATTGTTGCGTAGCGTCATCGGACCACCAAATCAGCGTCGTAGCCCCAGATCGTTGGGCCGCAAATCTACAAGCCCAACTAGAGAGCAACAACCAAAGGATTTTAGACTATCTCCATAAAAAAGACTAGCCTGATAGGTGAATATACCTTTACCTTTATAAATCGTGTTTTGTCTCCTTTCACAACCTACGTGGGACTATATCAACCGTAGGTTTATACCCATTGTGATTTGTGAGGAAGAAGGAACGTCCCGTAGTAATCTTCCGCGTTGGCCCAAGAGATGATGAGTGGTTTCAGGCTCACCAGGGCAGAAAAGTAAGTCAGCTGAGTCAACCCAATGGAGCTGTGGAGGAAAGCCCTAGCCCAAGTCTACAGTAGAAATCGAGAGGGTTTCCTTCTTAACTCTAAAAATAATAATTAAAAAAAACATTGGTTCTTTGGAATTTTTGGTACCGCTCGCTATTTATTAGGATATTAGTGTTAAGAAACCGGGTCCGGCCAAGAGTCCGGGTCCAGGTGGGCACCTCATCCACCTGTAGACTATATATAGGAGAGGAGGACCCAACCATTGCATGATTCATTATTGAAAGAGCAATAAAGAGAAGCCCATGATCCCTCTCATACCTGTGTTCATGTATTGTTTCGTTCTTGTGTTCTTGCATCGTTCTTACGATTCTCTATTTGTCTACGAGGTAATCGCTCGGACTGGACTTGCCAGCGGCGGTTCCTCAACACGTTATCAGCACGATCGACTCTCCTCGTATCGTAAAGGTAACCGTCGATGAACGACACTCGTAGATTGAATCGGTTTTCTAGATCGCATTCAATTCTGCAAATTTGCTTTCTAGATTAGTTTTCTATGGTGCAAATTTGCTCTAATCTGTCGCGAGCCGACTTGGAATCGCCGGCACAATGCCGATCGATAGATTACATGAAAGAGCGGATGATGATTGCACGGTAGATCGTTGCATGTCTAAGTACTATATTACATCGGCATCAAATTTACATGCATGGACAGTAATTGCGTAGGCCATGGTGCCACGCCGCCACTGGTGCTCGCAGCGCCATGGAGGCCGTTCCTGTGCCTGCGTCTTGGAGCCCCACGCAGGAGCACCCACCGGCCCGAACCGTTGTCGCCGTCGCCTTGCAGGCGTCGCCGTAAGGGCCACCGCCGCCTTGCGGCGCGCCGCGAACGCCGCCACGTTTTGGAGCACGGCCCGCGGCGGTTTGCCTCGCCGCAACGGGCGCCGCCACACATCACCACGGCGGTCGGCGAACCTAATCAAAAAAAAAAAAAGGGCGTCGCCGTCGCGGCAGCCCGCCGCGCGCTCGCCCGTCGTCGCGTCGCGCGCGCCGACACCGCTTGAAGGCGGCGCCGGCGCGATCCGCCGCCGGCCTGCGAAGCGCGATTGAGTAAGCGTTGCCGCGACCGCCTCTGACGGGCGGCTGCGCCGCCGCCACTTGGGAGCCGGGGTAGGGGAAACCCTACCCCGTGCATATTGAAGTCGGCCGATGGGCCCCTATGGGCCTGGCATGTGTGGGCCTTTTTGGGCCAAGAAAGGCTGGGAAAAAAAATGGGCGACGGAAAATACGGTTTTTGCAAAAAGGCCCCTGGGATTCTGAAAATCACAAGGAGTTTTGCGCGGGTGAGAAATTTTACAGAAAGGACCTCCGAAAAATGAAAAATTATGCACAAATTCCCTCAGAACTGAGATTTTGCGTTTTTACCCTTAGAAATTGCAGATTTCGCCGAAAAGTTACTTTTCCAGTAGAAAAGGACCTCGGGAATCCAAAATTTTGCATATTTTAAACTTTGAAGCATGGTTATCTTTGTTTTTGTTATTTCTATGCAATTTATTTACCGTATTTACTGTTTTGATTATCTGTGATTGTTTATATTGCTTTTAATCACTGAAAATAGCAGTAAATCATGAAAAATACATAGAAAAATACGGGATCACGAACCAGGAGTCCGAAGAGCATTATGAGAATTTTGCAACCATCTTAAGCAAATTACCAGCAGTAATCTTATGAATTTTTGCATGAATATGAATATGACTGGCATCACGAACCAGTAGTTCGAAGAACTGACCCAGCATGGCCAGAATTTGTGTAGAATTTGCACAAGTCTTCAATTCTGTGATAATATTATCACGAATGAGCAGAAGATTGAGAAGACCCTTGCTACCTTTCACCCGAATGCGGTACAATCCGCACGCAACTATCGTCAAGATGGCTACATAAAATATGCCGAATTAATTGACATCATGCAAGTTACGGAAGCTCAAGATGATGTTCTAAGAAAGAACTACATCCCGCAGCCACCTAGTAGCATTGTTGGCCATGAAGCCCTACTAGTAGCTACAAAGGTGAGAAATCCTCTCACGAAGGAGAGGGGCAAGAAGGGTAAGGTTGTGGGTCACACGTTATTGATGTTTTCCAATCTAAGAAGAAGGGCAAATGACAGCATGTGTCACACCTCGCCATTGAAGGCATACAGGACCCACACCTATCAGTTGCACTTATGGATGTGGATAGTCCAGTAGTTGCCCCCATGTAGGATCAAGGATAACCGACTAGAGGGGGGTGAATAGGAGGTTTTTAAACTTTTTCACAAATTAATGAGTTAAGCCAATTATCAATTTAATCTAAACAAGTTATACTTCTAACTAAGCAATATAAGCACAAAGATCAAGCTAGAAATATAAATGCGGAAGAGTAAAGATTAGAAATAACCACAACGAGACAACGATGTTTTCCCGTGGTATCGAAGACTTGCCGGTTTTCACTAGTCCACGTTGAGGGAGCTTGAACAAATCAAGCCGGCTCCACAAATTAAGCCTTTCCTCAATCACTATTGGTTGTTCTTCCCCCGCTCCGGAGATGGTGAACACCGAACCACTCATAATCTCGAAACCGGGCCTTTTCACAATCTTCTTTGAAAAGATCACCGGACTTGCACTCCCAAACCGTCTAGGAGACGACAATCTCCAAGAGTAATAAATCAACGATTCTTTGCTTGAAGATGCTCAAGTACCACAAAGATCAAACTCTAATCAATGCACTTGGAAAAAACCTCAACAACCTTTACAAGATGAAATCAATGCTCTCAAGAGTGTAGGAACAAGCAAAGGGGCTCAAGAGTGTTAAATGAGGTTCAACAACAAACATATGCTGTGCAGGGTGAGGTATTTATAGCCTCAACCCACTGTACTAGCCGTTGGAGCACGAAACCCCGAAGTGCGGTCGGTCCATGAGTATGTGGCGATCGATCGGCTGCTAAAATAACGGCCGATCGCTCCGCATTAAATGCGTAAAACTATCCGTTCAGAGAGAGATCCGGTCGACCGCGATTATGACCCGGTCGATCCGGACCACTTTTAGCAAATCAAAGAAAACACTTCTCCGAAATAGCCGATCGAGACCTCGACCGGAGGTCCGGTCGATCCGCATAAACGCTCTTGTTGGTCATCGGACTCGAAAATCACAAAACTTCCTTCTTTGAAAAAGTCGCGGGACCTCGACTCGAGGTCCGGTCGATCCCGTAAAATGCCGTCGGCCACCGGACTCGAAAATCACAAAACTTCCTTCTTTGGAAAAAGGCGGGGACCTCGACCGGAGGTCCGGTCGATCAGTATTTAGCCGTGATTAGTCCGGCCTAAGAAAACGCAGAGAAGAAGCTTACTGGAAAAAGCTGACCGTGTTGTCGACCCGGACTATCGGTCAGTCCGGCCTATCAACGCCGGTCAGTCCGGCCTTGAAGATAAAACACAATAAAATTGAGGCCAAACCATTTCAAATGAGACCGAGTTCAACCAATCAAGACTTGAGCAATTTGTGGCATCTTTAGCGTTCAAGCTACTGGACAATTGATCCCTCTTTATAGTACGGTTTCCTATTCTACTAAACCGGTCTTTTTCTCCATTCACCTAGACCGGTAAAGAAAGAGAAATGTTCTATTTACTAGCTACCTTTGCTTTGACCGAGATGATGTGCTTTAGAGTTCTTTCGAATATTTTCATTGACAACCCTATCAACATCTTGACAAAACGAGTTAGTGCAAGACACATGGTTATCATAATTACCAAAATATTACACATGGGGCCTAGATTCTTCACCCCATCATCCCTCCTTTGGACATAGCAGCAGCCACAACCGTAGCTGCCCAAGAGAAGAAGATCGCGCATGGAGCCGATTTAGGCAGAAGTTCCTGAATACTTCGCGTATTAGATCCAGTGCACGCATTGCACTCGGACCTTTTATAAAAACTTGTAGTTTGTAATTGAAGCAGAATTTTGAATTATTGAATAATGGTTGCAAGCTCTAGGAGAGCAAAGCATTAAATTCTTATTATGAGTCATGCAAGACTTATTTTCCTGTTTTTATAATAGCAAGTTACGTTCTGATATGTGAAGTATTTTTATTCATGTGTTGCTTGCTTTCTGCTACATATTAATAAAGTACATTATATTAGAACGCGTGCGGCGCCCTATGGAGAAAGTGTGCTTAGCATGTAGCGGCACAACGAATACCATCCTGAGAGAAACAGAAATTTTTTTCGAGTCGATCAGCAAGAATGCTGGTAGTTTTACGACAATCGCAGGCAGCGATACTTGTATAATAGGCTCAGGAAGGGTCATAATTATACTCCCAATGGGCACAACTTTGGTCATTGAAGAAGACTTGTTGTACCCAGAATCGACTAGAACTCTCAAGGATATTTGCGCTAACAGTTTCTACGTAAAGACTGAAGAAGAGTACGATACAGAATACCAGCTCATTACAAAGCATGAAGAAAGTGAAAAATAGCATTAGAATATCTTCCTTCATATGAAACTGGGCTATACTACACTGATTTTAAGGCACCTACAGCCTATACTGCCTTGAAAATCGAATTTAGAAGCTCTGAGCTTTTCTATCTCTGGCATGATAGATTATGCCGCCTAGGTCTTAGGATAATGAGAGATATAATTAACAATTCACAGGGACATAATATGAATAAAAAGAATTTCCTGAATCAGGAAGATTTTGTGTGCCCCGCATGTGCCACCGGAAAATTAATTACTAGACTTTTCGCTCTGGAAGCGAAGAATGAAGTCTCTGCATCTCTGTACCGTATCCAGGGAGAACTTTTTGCGGTCCTATACAGCCCCTGTAAGGGCCATTTAGGTATTTTATGGTGCTCATCGATGCTTCCTCAAAATGGTTGCACGTATGTTTATTGTTTACGAGAAACCACGCTTTTGCATAGCTAAATCTCGTAGATAATTAAATTAAAAATATTTTTCCTGATCATCATGAGAAGTCCACCTGAATGGACAACGCTGGAGGACTTACTCCGAAAGCATTTGATGATTATTGCATGAAAATGAGAACTAAAAGTTGAGCATTTTGTACCGCATGTCCGCACCCAGAATGGACTAGCAGAACTTTGAAGAATTGTAATTTACCAACTATATGTTGGGGACACGCAGTCCTGCTCGCAGTAACTCTCATCAATTTTAGACCGTCGGCCTATAACATCCATCCACCTATACAACTAGCGCAATGGTCAGCACAGAAAACTACTCATCTTCACATGTTTTGTTGCATGGTTTATGTACCTATACCACTACCGCAACGAACTGCAATGGGCCTTCTCCGAAAGTCTGGGATATACGTCGGTTATGTGACAGCATTTATAATCAAGTATTTGGACCATATGACTGGAGATTTGTATATTGCCTGATTCGCTGATAGTACATTAGATGAGGTTAGTTTCCCGTCATTAGGGGAGGAAATCAACCCTTGATGATAATGTCGGGAAATAATTGAAGTCTAGAAGACAATTGAAGTCTAGAAGACAGATAATTGAACTCCAGAAGATAATTGAAATCTATGCATATGACCCACGCACTAGTGAAGCAAATAGAGAAGTCCAGAAGATAATTGAATTGAAGTCTAGAAGACAATTGAAGTCCAGAAGATAATTGATTTGCAAGCATTAGCGAATCAACTGCCAAACTACTTTAGTGGTTTGAAGAGCGTGAATAAGTAGCATTTGCCTGCAAGCAATGCACCGGAGAGGGTTGAAATACCATTGAAGGTATCCCTAATCCCGTCCAGAGGCCTCAGAATAAAAGGACGAGAACTCGGTCCTCGAATCCGAAGCAATCGGGGCGCTGGTGAAAAAGGTAAGAAGGACTTGACACAGCCGATCACCGAAGTGCCCCGAACTAGAAGGGGAGCCAGTTGAGACCTGGCATCGGTATGGAACCTTCAGGAAAGGCATACCAGAATTGAACATACCAGAATTGAACATCCCCATGAAGGGAGACATCAGTATGGATGTGTGCGCACACATCGGAGCTGAAAAACTAAAGGGACTTGCCCCGCAATTGGAAGTAGCGGTGAGCAAGTAGAAACATTAGAAGAATCACCCCTTGAAGAAATAGTTATAAAATTTATAACCTCAGGAGAATCTTTGAATATGACAACAGCCAATGTCGACATATACTTTGCAAAGAAACTTGTCACAATCATCAATCTTGATTCAGAGCCTACATCGCTCGCTGAATGAAATAAAAGATCAGATTGAAAGAAGGCAATAAAAACTGAATTATTCTCTCCGAATAAAAGAATGGTGTTTGGGTGCATAAGTAAACGCGCCCCTTGTGCACCAGTAGGGGCATAAGTAGATATTTGTTCAAAAGAGAAATGAAAAGAAGCAAGACTCGTTGCATAAGGTTTCATTGAACATCCAGGAGATGATTATGAAGAAACCTATTCCCCGATTATGGGCAGAACCCCCCTTTAGATATTTATCTCAATGACAGTGAACTTGAAGTTAGAAGTGAATTTGATGGATGGGGTACAAGCATACCTTTATGAAATATTGGATTCGGACATTTATATGAAGATACCTGAATGTATCATTGTCCCGAATCAAAACAGAGCAAATAGAAATATGTACAGTGTGAAACTCAGAAAGTCATTGTACGAACTTAAGCAATCAGACAGAATGTGGTATAATCGTTTGAAGTGACTTTCTATGCAAGAAAGGCTACACAAACAATGAGAATAATCTCTGTGTATTTATACGACGATCCCAGAATGGATTTTGTATAATCTCAGTGTATGAAGTTGATCTGAATATCATCAGAACCCTGAAGGATATTAAGAAAGCAAGCTCTTACCTGGAGTCGGAGTTCGAAATGAAAGATTTGGGTAAAACCAAATATTGCTTAGGCTTGGAGCTTGAGCATGTCCCTGAAGGAATATTAGTACATCAGTCAACCTACACTCAGAAGGTGTCAGAAATGTTCGACTTTGCAAAGGCATACCCTTTGAAAATGCCAATGGTCGGGAGATCTTTGCAGCAAGACAAAGACCCGTACAGACCTAAAGAAGAGGGGGAGGAAGTCTTGGGACCGGAATTCCCACACTGAAGTGCAATAGAAGCACTAATGTATTTAGCAAACTGTACTAGAACGGACATTGTATTTGCCGTGATCCTACTAGCAAGGTATAGTGTAGAACCTACCAAAGGCATTGGCAGAGAATAAAGGACATCTTCCGATACCTCCAAAGAAGCAAAGAATTTAGTCTGTTCTACAGAAAGAACCAAGACCTAACTATGAATGGCAATGCATGATGCACTGTAGAACCCCATCTGACCAAAATTGCAAACATGCTATGAATTCATATGTGGTGGAACTGCAATTCCATAAAAATCGTCTAATCAGAGTCTTGTATCGACTTCGACGGACCACCCAGAAATAATGGCATTGTACGAGGCCTCACGAGAATGTACTTGGCTTCGACGGATGATTCACTACATCCAGCAGTTATGTGGATTGAATACCGCGCAAACCGCCACTATTATCTATGAAGATAATGCAGTTTGTGTTGCACAAGTGCAGATGGGTTATGTGAAGAATCCTCTCACAAAGCATATCAATCTCAAGCCCTTCTATGCTCATGAATTGCACAAGATGGATGAAATATGCATAATAAGTCATGTGAAAATCTTGCAGATTTATTCACTAAGTCACTTCCAGTATCTAGCTTTGAAAGGTGCATACATGGAACTGGAATGATGAGACTTAGAGAAGTGCAGAATTCAGGGGGAGAATCTTCACAAACTCATTATTAAAGCTTGATCACGAAGATCGAGTACCCAAAGAGCAAATCCTGGAGATTGAATGAAATTGGGTGGATTGTACTCTTTTTCCCTTAACGAGTTTTCCTGAAGTTTCTCGGCTAAGGTTTTTAATGAGGCAATTCGTGCAGCATAACAGAATATGATTCATGTACTCTTTCTCCAAATTTTTCCCACTGGGTTTTTATGGAGTTTTGACGAGGCATGGACATGAAGGATGAGAGCCCAAGGGGGAGTGTTAAGAAACTGAGCCCGGCCAGGAGTCCGGGTCCAGGTGGGCACCTCATCCACCTGTAGACTATATATAGGAGGGGGGAGGACCCCAACCATTGTACAGATTCATTATTGAAAGAGCAATAAAGAGAAGCCAGCAGTCCCCTCTCATACCTGTGTTCATGTATTGTTTCGTTCTTGTGTTCTTGCATCGTTCTTACGATTCTCTATTTGTCTACGAGGTAATCGCTCGGACTGGACTTACCAGCAACGGTTCCTCAACAATTAGAGCACCATCCGATGGGTTTGCAAAATTGTTCGAAAAAAGAGATAAAAGAATCCGTCTAAAAAAGATAAAAGAATCTAGAACGATGGCAAGCGTCCCGAGGACACCAGCAAGCAACCCGTTAGGAGACATCATGACTCACGAGGCATTGGGCCAAACTATCCATCATTGAGTTGGTCAAATGGACGGTTCGGCCTGCCTATTTTGGCTTGCGAACTAAACGGTCCGTGTTGTGCAGACTCACGTACCAGTTAAGCAGCTCAAGCACGGTCTGATGGCTTTTCAGGCTGGGTCGGGTCGACCCAAGCCCAACGGGCTAATTCCGGCCCACTTAGACCCGTTAGGTTCGAAAATTCAAAAAAACTAAAAAAACCAAAAAAATAATAATAAATGAAAAAATAGAGAAAATGTGTAGATTCAAAAATACATATGAAAAATTATTTTAAAAAATGAGACAAGTATATTGAAAATGTAATAAAGAATTTTATAAATGTTCAAATGGCTACATCGTTAAAACCTCTGCCATTTATCCCATAAGACATGAAAAATTAAAAAAATGTAAAAAAAACCCTAGAATATATATATAATTTTTTAAAATTAAAATAAATTTATATATACTTATAAAATAAACTATATAAAATTTTAAAAAAACACAAATAAAATAATATAAGTATTACAAATTGAAAATAAAATCATATAAATATTAAGAAATAAAAAAACATATATATATATATATATATATTAAAAATTAACAGGCCTAACGGGCTATGCCATGCCCAAATCGTGTCGTGTCGTACTGACATGTCCATAGTTTTTAAGGCGCTAAAACGAGGCAAGGCACCTTAGCACCGCCTGGACGCCTAAGCGACGCCTTGGACGCCTAAGGCGACACCATATGAGCAGAAGAAAGCGAGCAGCCAAGCAGGAAGAAAACCGTGAAAGAAAAACAAAGAAAAGGAGGAGAAGAAAGGCCCAACCCATCAAGCCAACTGCCCAACATAAGTGCATAACCCTAGTCGCCACCTCTCCTCTCCCCATCTCTCTCTCCTCAACCTCTGCATCCCTCTCTCCCCATTCGGCGCAGTTGGACACAAGCAGATCTGGCGCTCGTGGAAAGCCTGGCCGGGCGGTGTAAAGCGCGCGAGCTTCGAGCGGACGGTGCGACGGTCGCGGAAGCGCGACGGGGTTGTCGTGGAGGCGCACGGTCACGGCGGCGCAGCGGTCGCGAAAGCGCAGTGGGGTCGTCGTGGAGGCGCAACGCGGCGGCATGAATCCGGGGAGCTCCCGGCTCATCTCTTCTCTCCCTCTACCTCCCTCTCCACCGAAGGCTCCGAGCCGAGGAGGTGCGGGCAGGGCACAGGGAACCGCGTGGAGGAGGCGCCGAGGAGCTGCGAGACGGCAACGGGGAGCCGAGAGGAGAAGCCGCGCGGAGAGAAGGCAGCAAGACGGGGCGACGCCTTAGCACACCGGCAACACCTTATCGTCTAAGTGACGTTTAGACGATGCCTTAATAACCATAGACCTATCGTGCCGAGATGACAGTCTAAACACAACCAAGCTGCCATGCCTTATCTAAATCGGATCAACGGTGTCGTTCCTCGGGTCAGCACGGCCGTTTGGCCACCTCTACCCATCATCATCTACCCCGCCTGGCCCAACCAACTCGGCGGGAACAATGCCTTTTATTCAAATGATTGAAGATACTTGGTTTTAATCCCGCGCCTGCAGTAACCAAAGAATCACGAATCGGACTTGGGAGCCGCAAAACATTTTGATAAGCAAGAGTCCGGATGAAGCAATACCCCTTCGTAAAGAGATCCAACGACGTACGGGAAGATGCGTGAAGGAAGATTAACGGCCGAGATCACGGATAACGCGCTATGGTGCATCCTACGGTTGAAGGCGATGGTTGTTCTTCGTTTGCGTTTTGAGTTTTCCCATTATCGCCACCGTAAGAAGCGGTTGGGTGGGGAGTCTGGCGATGCCGAGCGAGCATAAATACGCCGCCCTTCTCGTAAGGAAGACTATGAAGAAAACCCTAGTTCTTATTATTGCTTTTACTTTTCCTTGAACTTGGTTGTATTACTTGTTCCTTGAAAACAATACATGAAGGAGATCCAATATAGTTCTACGAATATCCTCTGTTTTTGTCTTTGCAAGTCGGGTCCGACAATTATTGGTATCGAGTCGTCCGATCTTGGCGAATTTAGATTTGTTCCGGTTCATGAGTGGAGAGGATTGGGAAAATCTTTTCTGGTAAAATTCCCAATCTAGCTCATGGAAGATCTGCATCTACAAGTAAAGCAAGGGTATACGACATGCTGAAGGTTTGGAAGGATTCAGATCTCTTCCGTAAAATTCCTCAAACCGTAAGGAAAGGAGAGCCCAAATGCCAAAGGGAGTTAAACCACTGAGGAGGAAATGAACGTGGTAGAAGAAATCAAGAAGGAGGTGGCTCAGATGCAGCAACAAATGGAATCGGATTCAGCGCATGTCCAAGTTCAGTTGGGTCAATTTAAGGAGAGAGTTCACCCAACTCGTCAAAACTGGACATTGTGATGGACATGTTAAGAACTATGATGGATAAGAATGGGCAGGGAAGTAGCCAGCAATTTGGCAACGATTGAGGTGATGATAGCCCAGAGTGCGTAAACAAAACACCGCAACACCAATACAAGTGAGGCATCAAAGATTGACACTGTGTAGTGGACACTCATTTGCTCCACATGGTGGAACAAGAACACAAGTCGGGCGCATCTCAAATTCCTTTGCTTTTTCCCTGTGAACTGAGTGTTGGTAACTGTAATATGGACATACTGGAGCTTAACCGTGGAAAGAACGGGAATGAATGAGGGTCCTCAAGGGTTGCCCACAGGAACTTTTGGAGTGAGTGTATATCCGATGTCAAATGAAACTTTTGCACATGCAAAGATACTTATTCCCACCCTCCATTTATACCACCTTATGTGCCTTATCAATACAATCAAAGAACCTCCACTTTCCGAGAGGATCATGCGTGTGGTTATTCATGGTCGTGTGCTCCGAAATTCGATTAAATAGTAACAATCAATGGCCGCATGAGGATGAGAACCCATATCACCAACAATTTAGTAGAGGTCCAAGTTGGAATTTCCCGTTCGATGGTGAATACCAGAGGCATGGATAAGAAAGCGAAAAATACTTTGAGTGGCTGAATTGCAGATGAGCGTAAAGTATCCATTACGCGGTTTATTTAATCGGGAAGGCGGATCGGTGGATCGTGACAATGATATTAACACTAGGATTCTATCTTGGCAACAATTTTGTGACATGATTATGAAAAGATTTGCTGCAGAGACAAGGTATGAGGTGATTGAAGCCTTTAGAGGGTTGAACCAAGAAAGTACAGTGGAGACGATATAGATAAATTTGAAAAGATGATGATCTTAGTTAAAAGAAATACTCGGCATTAGGGAGAGGTATTTTCGGATTACTTTATATCAGGACTGAAAAACTATATCAGAATTCCCTTGAAGTCATTCAAACCAGATTCTTTAGTGGAAGCTTATGCTCATGCAAGAAATTACGAGAATAGTCAATACTACAAGAAAATGCAATCCTGGAATCAAGGGACCAGCTCCAAAGGAAGTTATCAAGGAAATATACAACCCAAGTGGAAAGGTGGGAATGTCATTAAGGAAAACAATGAGAAAATTACTGCTAATACTGGAAGTAAATGGAATGGAGGAAAGTGTTTTAAGTGCAATGAACCTTGGGTTCCTGGCCATAGTAGGGTATGCAAATTTCAGAAACAATTACATCTTATTACAGTGGAGGATGAGGAAGAAAGTAATGAAGGGAATCCGGAAGGAGTATTCACTACACCACCTAGCAGTCCTGAACATCAAAATGATGGCAGCGCCGAAGTCCAAGTATCAATGCATGTTATTTCAGGAACTAGCTCTGGAGTTAGCACCTTCGCTTTGAAGGTTAAGTTGGGGAACCTTAATGTGATGGCCTTAGTAGATAGTGGGAGTACTACCACTTTTATAACTCCATCCATTGCACTTAAGGCCAAGTGTAAGATCAGTAATCACATTCCCATTAAGGTAGCAGTGGCTAATGGAAGCACGTTGTCCAGTGAATCTCAATGCCTTGAGTGCCATTATGAGATACAAGGAGAGGAGTTCATCACGGACTTCAGGATTCTGGAATTAAAGGGGTATGATATCATATTGGGAAGTGATTGGATTTACAAGCATAGCCCAGTGAGTCTCAATTTGAAAACCCGAGAATTTAGCATTTGCAAAGATGGAGTGAAAAACATCAAATTTGTGGACGAAACTTATCCAAAGGAGAATTGTGTGATTGATGCCTTGCAACTGAATAAATTGATGGACAAAGGGGTCATCTGAGCTGATATACCCAAGGCCATTTTGAATGGGAAAGGTGAATCAAGGAAATTCTCGGCGATATTAAGCAAGTCTTGGAGGAGTACTCAGATGTATTTAAGGAGCCTACTGAATTGCCTCCTGTGAGAGAGCAAGACCACACTATACCTCTCATTCCAGAAGCTAAGCCTGTAAATGTGAGGCCTTATAGATTACCCCATTATAAGAAGGATGCCATGGAAAACTTGGTGGAACAGTTATTGAAGAACCAAACCATCAGGAATAGCTTTAGCCCATATTCTTCTCCGGCTATATTGGTAAAGAAGAAGGATGGGACTTGGAGGTTATGCATTGACTATAGACAACTGAATGCTAATACTGTAAAAAACAAGTATCCTATACCAATAATTGAAGATTTATTGGATGAGTTGAATGGAGCTAGATATTTCTCAAAGGTGGACCTCCGATCAAAGCTATCATCGATAAGAATGCAACTCGCAGACATCTATAAGATCGCTTCAAGACACACAATGGTCATTTTGAGTTCTTAGTCATGCCCTTTGGGTTAACTAATGCTCCAGCCACCTTTCAAGCTCTTATGAATAAAATTTTAGCACCATTTATGAGGAAGTTTGTCTTGGTGTTCTTTGATGATATCCTCATATACAGTTCTACCTTGGAGAATCACAAGCATCACTTACAACAAGTATTGAGAGTTTTGAGGCAAAACCAATTGTATGCGAAAAGAAGCAAGTGTGTGTTTGGACAAGTTCAGGTCGAGTACTTGGGGGCATATTATTAGCAATCAAGGTGTAGCAACTGACCCAGAGAAAGTAAAGGCAGTTAAGGAATGGCCAAAACCTGATAACATCACCCAATTGAGAGGGTTTCTAGGATTGGCTGGTTATTATAGAAGATTCATTAAGAATTTTGGAATTATATGCAGACCAATGTTTGATTCTCTGAAGAAGAATGCCTTTCAATGGGGAGTAGATCAACAACAAGCATTTAACAAAATCAAAGAGGCCTTAACACAAGCTCCAGTATTGGCTCTTCCTGATTTTTCACAGCCCTTCACCTTGGAGACGGATGCTAGTGGGTATGGGTTAGGGCTGTCCTAATGCAGAATGGGAGACCCATATCATTTATGAGCAAAACCATTGGTCCTAAATCGGCTGCCATGTCGACTTATGATAAAGAGGCATTGGCTATTTTGGTAGCAATTAAGAAATGGAAGCATTATTTAATGGGCTCAAAGCTGATAATAAGAACTGATCAACAGTCTCTTAAATACATTTCTGAACAAAGGTTGACTGAGGGGGTACAACATAAGCTTATGGCCAAACTAATGGGGTATGATTACAAGGTGGAATACAGAAAGGGGAGAGAAAATAGAGCTGCTGATGCATTGTCAAGGATTCAGCACAGAGAAGAAGTCATGGTGACTTCAATAGCAATACCACAGTGGATAACCAAGTAATGCGAGTTATCAAGGGGATGAAAGGTGCAAGGAGTTAGAGAGCAAATTGAGAATTGATAAGAACAACGTGTCCTAATTCACATTGCAAAATGGGATTTTGAGATATAAAGACAAGATATACATTGGCAATAGTACCAACATCAAGGAGCAGTTGTTAACTTCTTTCCATAGCTCAGCCTTGGGGGGACATTCTGGGGAAAGAGCAACTTATCAAAGGATGAAAAGCATGTTTTATTGGCCGGGCATGAAAGCAGAGGTTACCTCTTTTGTAAAAGAGTGTGCAATTTGCCAAAAGAACAAATCTGAGAACATACCTTATTCAGGGCTGTTACAACCTCTACCTATACCGGACATGGCATGGACCCACATTACCCTAGACTTCATTGAGGGGTTACCCAAATCTGAGGACAAGGATGTGATAATGGTTGTAGTGGATAAGTTTACCAAATATGCTCATTTCGTATCTCTAAAACATCCCTACAACGTACAGCAAGTGGTAGACCTATTTATTGATCACATATACAAACTCCATGGCTTACCCATTGTGATTATATCCGATAGAGATAGAATATTTACAAGTAATTTGTGGCAGGAACTATTCAAGGCTTTGGGAGTGCGATTAAGGTTGAGTAGTGCCTATCATCCCCAAACGGACGGGCAAACCGAAAGGGTTAACCAGTGCCTAGAAAGTTACTTGAGATGCATGACTTTTGCTAGCCCAAGAAGATGGCATTCATGGTTGTCACAAGCTGAGTGGTGGTACAACACCTCATTTCATACATCTCTGAAAATGACACCTTTTGAAGCATTATACGGAATGAAGCCTCCAATGATCACAGAAGCTATGCTTCCTCAGACAGCAACCGAAGAGACCAAGGGCTGGTTACATAAAAGGAGGACTGCTTTCGAAGCTATAAAAGCCAATTTGGAAACTGCAAGTTCTAGGATGAAATTTTTTGCGGACAAGCACAGAACCAAAAGAACTCTAGAGGTTGGTAATATGGTTTATCTTAAGATGCAACCATATAGGCATAATGCTTTGGGATTGCACAAAACCCTGAAGTTACATTCTAAATACTATGGACCATATAGGGTGCTGTCAAAAATTGGAAATGCATCGTACAAGCTGCTGTTACCGGAGGGATGTCAGCTCCATCCGGTATTCCATGTTAGTCAATTGAAGAAGCATGTAGGGTCCAAGGTGATTCCCAGCAAAGAACTGCCGCTTGTCGATGCTGAAGGGAGAGTGCTGTCTGAACCAGCAGCAGTCCTGGAGAGAAGAGTTGTTCCAAGGCATAATGAACCGGTGATCCAATGGAAGATTCTATGGGCAAATTTACCTCAAGAAGTAGCTACATGGGAAGATGCTAACTTTATTTCACGAGTTTTTCCACAATTTCATCCTTGAGGACAAGGATCTCAAGGGAGGGGCATTGTCAGAACCAAAGAATCCTGAATTCAGACTTGGGAGCTGCAAAACATTTCAGATAAGCAAGAGTCCAGATGAAGCAATACCCCTTCGGTAAAGAGATCCAACGACGTACCAGGAAGATGCGTGAAGGAAGATTAACGGCGAGATCACGGATAACGCTTGGGCTGCATCCTACTGGTTGAAGCCGATGGTCAGCATCGTTTTATGCTTTGAGTTTTCCGTTATTACTCACCGTAAGAAACGGTTGGGTGGGGAGCTGGCGATGCCGAGCAGGCATAAATACGCCGCCCTTCTGTAAGGAAGACTATGAAGAAGAACCATAGTTCTTATTATTGCTTTTACTTTCCCCTTCGAACTTCAGTTGTATTACTTGTTCCTTGAAAATAATACACTGAAGGAGATCCAATATAGTTCTACGAATATCCTCTGTTTTTGTCTTTGCAAGTCGGGTCCTGACACGCTCCCCGACGTAGGAGAGTCCAGTCCAGTCCAGACTCCACACTCCAGCCTCCTCCCGCAGACGTAGCGTAGCCTAGCTCGGCGGCGCCGGCGCCGACGCTCGGCCTATTACTCGGATGCCTTGACTTCAAAAAGGTTCAAGTACCTTCGCGCCCCCTGTGGTCTCGATCCCAGGCAGCGGCAGCGTACGCGCCCTACTCCCCCCTCTCTATCTCTCGAGTGCAATATCTTCGTCTCTGCGTATGTTCCTCTTTAATTTTCGTAGTCTGTTTGATCTGTTGGAAGGGGGGAAAAACTCATCTTTTTTTGTGTGTGGTAGTGTAGGTGGGGTGTTTGGGGGGTCATGTTTAAGGTTAAGCTGATTCACTTAGATAGATTTAAGTCGGCTAGCCAACGTTTATTTGGGCGCATAAAAATTGGAGAATAGGAAGATTGAGTTGGCTAGCCCCTGAATCCCTCTCCTTTTAGGTGCCAGTGTGGATTTGTCCTTGAAAGAGACAAACTCGCGAGAAAATTTCAAGAGATTGAAAGATGAGGCAGCATCCACTAATCGTGTGAAGTCAAAGATGAGATCCCTTCGAACAACCTGTCCCTAGAGGGCTAGAGGGAAGCCCTGTTAATTTTCACACAACTCATGTAAAACCACATAGTAAGTAAAGTGTAGGGAAATAAATTGGCCCAGGCGCTGATGTTGAATGACGGAAACAAAATTGGATCTGGGATGCGTATCAGTTTGCGTGTGCTTGTATCCCATTGTTTTCTGTACTCTAATCGTGACTGTCATGTATCGCAGATGGATCGATTGGGTTTTTCGTACGTTCACATGCATGCGTGATGGATCTATCGGGCTTCAGTGGATAAAAGAAAGGGCTCACCGTGCCAACAAGATGATAATTCTCAAGGCGGTGAAGGAATAAGATCGGGGCCCAACGTTTCAGAGGTATAAAATGCTGTTAATTGATGACTTAAATTGTGAGTAAAACACCATTGTGAGTGCTAGAGGTGCACACATTTGGATTGTAGGAAAGTACTGGTGGGCTTTTACTTACTGAATAAACATTAAGAACAGGTCTGTTACTGTTAGTACTTATGCTGTGTTTGACCTGTGGGAGTTCGCGGCTGTAATACTATCCCCAAGTGACATGATTAGACCAATAATTATAACCAAGCTTAGAACCATGCGAAGGATGCATATTCGGAGTAGAAGGCTAGGCAAATGACCAGTTTTGACAACTTGAGCATTTGTCGAATGCTTTGGTACATTGCCAAAATGTTGAGCGCTTGAGCTGTAACCAATTTTCTACAAAGGAGAAAATGTATCCATGCTTCCATGCATGACTACCCATTATTTCGTAATTCACTGTTCACATTAGAGCATTGCTTTATGCTTCCTAATTCCAATAATAGAGGCAGATAGAGTTACATATGATTAAACGAGGCCATTATTTTATCTGGTTTGGTCAATCTATTTTCTTGCCTCAAAATGTTCAGATGTAGTATTTATACCCAGTACAGAACTTACATGTTTATTTCCGGTTCTTTGCTATATTGACTCGTTTATCTTATGATTGTATTGTATTGTACGGTGTAACGTCATTGTATGGTCTTGAGTGTTGACTGACACAAGTGCACAGAAATAATTCTTGTTGATTTCCATATGCCTAATTTAAGTAAGATTGCAATTGTATACTAGTTAATCAGTACTAACTACCATTGGGGGAAAAAACTTTCCCAAAAGCTCCTATATAGCTCTCAATCCACCCACTACAATTACATCCCAGTGCATTCACTTCCTCTGTAGTATGTAAATATGTAATACAGCACACTTTGCACAGTCAATTACTAAATTCCTTTTGTAACTCCGATGAATATTCTCCCGTGCTTCTGCATACAGGATATCTGGCGACATATTCATGCCCTAATGCCACTGCGAGATGCTGCTCGTGCTGCTTGTGTGTCACACATATTTCTGAGATCCTGGAGATGCCATCCCAACCTTACCTTCAGTGAGGAAACACTGGGCTTGAATGGAAATGTGATTGGAGAGAATAAAATAACAAGAGATCTCATCAGCAAAGTTGATCATATTCTTCAAAATCACTCAGGCGTTGGCATGAAGAAACTCCAGCTTCAATTGCACTGTTGTAACAGCGTGGATTCCTGTTCTCAATAGTTGGCTTCATATTGCTGTTACAGCTGGGATTGAAGAACTCACCATGTTGCTGCCTCCAGACAGCAATGCAGAATACAGCTTCCCATGCTCACTTTTATTTAATGGGAGTGGAAAGTCAGTTCGGTATCTTCGCCTCGCCAGCTGTGCGCCTGTGCCTTCCATCCCACAGCTGGGTTTGGTTGCTGGAGAAGCCTGACAAGGCTCTATCTGTGTCACGTGCGGATTACTGAGGATGAGCTAGAGTGCCTTCTTTCCAATTCTTTCGCATTAGAGTGGTTGAAACTCATGTATTGCAATGAGATAATTATCCTGAAGGTACCTTGTCAGCTGCAGCGGCTCAGCTTCCTGCATGTGGCTCAATGCAGAAGGCTGCAAGTGATAAAGAGCAATGCTCCAAATATCTCCACTTTTTCCTTCAGTGGTGACTTCAGACAGATTTCATTTGGAGGTTCATTGCAAGTAAGAAAATAAAAATGATCAGTTTATATCAGTCCAACATTGTCTGGTATGCTCGGACCAAGCTTCTGTCCATTGCGCCAAATGTTGTAACACTTACCATATCCTCATCTAATGAGGTATAATCAGAAAGTTTAGATGATTATAGACTAGCTATTTGCATATAACAATAGTCGTACCTTGTAATATAATTAAACTGAGACATCTTTATGGAGATGATCAATACACCAATGGTACCTGGCAAATTTCTCCACCTCAAATACTTATTTCTCTTGTCGGAGAAGAGGCTATTTCACCGGCCTACGATTATCTCTCTGGTTTCTTTTCTTGATGCTTCTCCTTGCTTGGAGACTTTCATCTTTTGTGTCAGTCAGTGCCCATCTTGCAAAGATACCTAGTGTCTATGGTGGAACCATTGATTCAAGCATCTTGGATTTCTATGTAGGTATCGCGGTCGCAGTCTCGCATGGAGCATGATACGATTCTTGGGGATTCCTCGCATCTGAGGCAGGTGCCAGAACACCGCCATGACAACCTAAAGAGTGTGATGATCACTGGCTTCTGCTCTGCGAAGAGCTTAGTTGAGCTAACATGTCATATTGTTGAGAATTCAACGTCACTTGAGTGCCTCACATTGGGCACCACTTGTGGTTCTACTTGGTGTTCTGTCAATAAATCTGGCAAATGCTTCCCTATGGAGAGGGATATTCTCATGGAGGCCCGCAGAGCGCTCTTGGCTATCAGAACACACATCGAGGGGAAAGTTTCCTCTGGAGTTAAATTAAATATTTTGGAGCCTTGCAGCTGGCGCCATGCTGTTGAACTTTCGATGTCAAGTTAGCGTAATTATGCAATGTACAAGTATGTAATTTTAAATGGTTGCGCATTGCTTCTTAATTTATCAGAATTGCCCAATGTTGGTTCTGTAATATTACATGGGCCGTATTTTGTTTCTTAAATTGTCACAGGTGTCCAATGTTTACTTATGTAATATTACATGGGTTGTGTTTGAAGTTGTATGATACTCATAATTCGAGACCTTTACTCGACCGCTTGACATACACGTAGTATAGCAGTATAAGTGTGTATCTTTACTGAGTTGTGCTAATGGATGTGTATCTTCACGGTTTATTCTTGGTCGTCCTATGAACTCAATCCAGTGGTTTCTATTCAAAGTTGATATTGCCTACAACAGGAAGCCCCTGCATTACAGGGTTTTGTATTCATTTGAGAATGTAAACGTTGAGTAGCTTTGTTAACTCCCCAGTAACAAACTAGAGAGCAAAGTATCCAATGCAAAATTTTGAACTGCATAGAAAAGGTTCAGCTTCTTTGTTCCATTTTATTCCATCTCCCTACCAGCTTTCCTGTCCCTGTCATAGATTGCTATTGCACTGCTACCATCACTGCTAGTGCTTGATCAGGAACCTCCATATCTTACTGGATTCAAGCATATCCACATCTTACTGGACTCAGACATACCATATGTTGTTCTTTCTTTCTTCCTTTCCTTCCTTCCTTTCTTAAATATTTCGGTTCATACCATATGTTAGGATATGGCATAGTTAATCATTCATATAGCATGTCCTGAATTTTGCTTGTTTCTTCTTATTTTCTAGACATGAAATCAAATCAAAGTCACAACTTCACATTGGAGGATACAAATGCTTTTATCATGCTCATTCTGCACCTCCCATTTCTACAATGATCTTGCCAGTGGCATGCCCTTGAATGCTCTTAGCCCATGCCTCCTCTGCTCTGCTCAACGGATACTTGGAGTCTATCACCGTCTTGAGCTTCCCTTGCTTCGCCATGTTCACCAACCACTCCATCTCGTCCCTCTTGGGCATCAGGACCAACGGCACCAGCCTCTTCTTGGAGAAGGTCACCTTCTGCAGGAACGACGTCACGGCGGCGCCGATCCCTGGCGTGACGTCGACGACCGTGCTGTTGTCGGCCAGCGTCGGCTTGAACACTGACCACGGGGTGCCCATCGCGCAGTGCACCACCGCGTCGTACTTCCTGCCGGACGGGCTCTGCAGCGCAGCGCCCTCCGGCGTCTTGTAATCCAGCACCTCGTCGGCGCCGAGGCTCTTGACGAAGCCGACGTTGCGCGCGCCGCAGGTGGCCGTGACGTGCAGGCTGGCGAGCTTGGCGAGCTGCACGGCGTAGTGGCCCACGCCGCCAGAGGCCGCGGTGACAAGCACGTTCTTGGGGCCGGTGGTGACGGACCCATCAAAGCTGACTCCGGCGGTCTTCAGTTGCTGGAGCGCGGTGGCCGCGGCAGTCGGCAAGCCAGCGCCTTCGGCAGCAGACACCTCCGGCGGCCTCGCCACCGTAAGCGACGCCGGCGCCACCGCGTACTTGGCGAGCCCGCCGCCGTTCTGTCATGGTGACCGATCCTTAAGCGTGTCAAACCACAATATTCTGTGCGAGTGGCTTGGTAGTTGGTAGTACATTATTCTCTTTTTTTTTCAGGTGTAGTACATTATTCTTACCGGAAAGCTGATGGAGATGACCTTGTCTCCGGGTTTGAAGTTGCTCACACCACTGCCCAGCTCGACGACTTCGCCAGACAGATCGCCAACTGCTTGGCCATAGCTAAAGTTCTTGCATTAGTACACGGAATTTGCGGCAGCACTTGTAACTTGTAAATATGCATCTCGGCATCATCAAATTTTTATAGAGCAAATAATACTTGAACGTAGTCTATAGCTACTTGCTTGGCTCCTCTTTGAAATCACAGTGTGGGTGAGTTACATGAGTAAATATCAACACCATTTTGTTCTTTGGGAGATAATGATTGCTGTGCATGTCCGTTCAAAAAGAATTATGAGGTCGTCTGAATGGACATCATCCTCAAGTGGCACGGTTGGTTCCTACGCCACTATCACTGCAGGGTTTGTTCAACTTCTCTTGTCCACTTCTCAACCCAATCAATCTCGATCGGGATGGCGCTTGCTATAATGGGCTCCAAAAGCAATGAAAGGAATAGAGAAAATGAAGGAAAGTAGATGAATATGAAATGAAATGAAAATTAGATGAATACGAAAGGAAAATAGAAAAATATCCTTTTGTTTCCTGTACACAATAGAATACTTTTATCTTCGTGGCAGGCATATATTGCAAGCGTGAACAATCTCATATCTTCACCTTTTCAAACACAGATGGATTGTTATGATTCTTAAATCATAGGGATAAACACCGTCGGAAGGATGGCCGGATGGCGTCGGCGTGGCAAGGGGGAGAGGGGAAACTAAGACTGAGAATGATTTTGTTTTTTCTTTCTTGCTTAACACCAACGATTACAATAGATCTTCTTATATAGAGGGCTCTTCTAATAATTATAGATAAGATCATTTTAATGGATGATTGTCCTAAGTAATAGATGGCATTCTTAACTAATAGATAATTTTTCTAATTAATAGATAACTTTCACAATTAACTAATCCCTATATAAGGAAACTAATCAACTATTTAAGAAAATAAATATTTTTATTGGCGAAGGTAATCCTTTCCTAATCCTAACGCTGCGGTACTCGAGTTCACACACGACATTGCTACAGTGCCACACTTGCTGTTCACACATGGTGTTGTTGCTGTCCCATATCGTGGATTCCACGCCATAACATGGATCATCATGTTTTCCTTACGAGATCGACGTTAATCATCACCCAGCAGCGTACCGTTTGTTTTAGCCCATGTTCAATTGAATTTTTTTTAAAATAATCTATATTTTATTTTAAATTACAAGTTTATTCCTGTTTTTTTTTTATTACAGAATATACTCGCCGCCACACCGCTGGGCGACAGAGACGCCGCTCAACGGTTAGGCGCCCCATAATTGCGTCGCCCAACCGTTGGGCAATGAATCGCACGCCAACGGTTTGGGCGATAGGTGCCTCCGATCGAACGGTTGGGCGATCGGAGGGCTTTATAAATCACAGCGGTCTCCCGGCGCCTGCGCTCGGGAAGAAGAAACAGAGAAGGGAGGAAGAGGGAAAGAGGAAGAAAGAGAGGGAGGAAGAAAGAAGAGAGAAAAAGAGAGAGAGGAGGAGGGAAGAGAAGAAGACTTCATGAGGTAAGTTTTTTGATTTTGTAATGTACATTTTGTAGTAGGTAATCAGTTTATATAGTTTAATCTGTTAGAGATTTTAGGTAGGGGAAAAAATTAGGATGTTAGGTTGAGGAAAAAATTAGGGTTTAGGGTAGACTATGAATTAGGTGTACGAACAAATTAGTAGAGGTAAATGTAGTAGTGCTTGCATGTCGTATGCTAGATCGACTAGTTGTAATATTAAAAATATTTGCAGGACATATACGATGAAGTCATGCCTGCACTCACTACATTGAAAGTGCATTACGGTGTTGGCACCGCTCGTGAAGGTCCGTCGCGGTGTTGACTTGAGTAGTTTTCTCAAACCACTCTGACACCCGGATGGCGAGAATGCACGAACCGCCGATGTGATGTCTTGCTCACCCGTAGCTTCTCCTTGGACCACGAGGTGTGCGTCGTCATACAAGGGCTTTAGAGCCGGTCTCAACGAACATCGATGGGAGTTGAGAACACCGATGCGCACCGGTGTGTGGAAGGGCTTCATAGAAGGTCAGAGCGCGTAGTGGATATGAGTATGTAGTGCTTGTGCAACCATGCCCAAAAGAAGTTGTGCAGGGACCGTTGCCGGATATCATCCTAGTAGTGGGAGCAGCTCGGGTGCTCAGTATGTTGGTGAAGAAGAGGAGGTGGAGGAAGGAGTTAGGAAGGGTTCGGAGGATGTTGCTTGTGATGAGCCCGACGCGGTACATACAGAAGAAGAAAATCGGGCACCGCGTGGTGAGCCTACAGGACAAGCTGATGAAGGAGAGCACATGGAGTACATATTGCGTCAAATGGATAGCGATGATCGGATGACCTTGGTCAAGAGGAAGCTCTCTGGAGGACGACGAGGATAGTTACGATGAGGATTTGAGCTCCCATTCCCGTGAATGGAATAGATTTGACGTTGAGGTGTGGCACGCATGACGAGCACGAATCGCCGTGGGAGTACCATGCTCTCGAGGTTCGTTGCACTCAATGTTTGTTGATAAGACATCCTTGCGGGATGCCGTTGTTGTGGGCTATGTCCATGCAATGGACGCCGTCATCAAATCCAGCCAGAGCAATGCAATCGCAAGCGCGAGCAAGCGATTGTCCTTGGCGAGTGCACGCACATAGACCAAAGTATGAGACTCACTAGATTGTCTCAAGGTAGAGGCGCACTCTCGCATGCTCAACACTGCTTTGTCCGCACATCGTAACCTAACGTCGACCTTCGAGCCAATTTGATGTACGGAGAGATAGTAGAGAAGAAGGATGTGGAGGCCAAGCACATTATGGTGGCTATCGATAAGAAATTCAAGCACAAGATCAGCTCACGCAGGCGTGGCGTGCGGCAAAAAGGCTTTAGAAAGACGGTTTGATCTTTTGAGGCGCGTGATGACAACCTTCTCGTATCTTTGGAGGTGTTGCGGAGAGAAACCCGAACGTACACTCTTGTAAGGGACATGTCATCTAAAAACCGCGAGGTTTTTAATATTGCAAAGGGCCTTCTTAGCCTTCGGGCCTGCATCGAGGCTTTTAGGCATATGTTGCTCGTGATCTCGCTTGACGGGACCTTTGACTGGAAATACAGGGGCAAATCCTAACACCATAGCGTTGACGGAATAATCAAGTCTCGCCATTGGCCATCGCATTCGTCGAAGGTGAGAATTACGACGGTGGTTGTGGTTCCTTCGACATCTAAGGTGGGAGTTATGGAGGTCATCCTAGTGTGTGCGTGATCCACGATCGCCACGCCGGATGTCAAGGCCATAAGAAAACTTCAAGAAGACCCCGAGAGTCGCTCCCTGGTCGGATATGAGAGTAGATGGTGCATTCGGAAGATTTGGGCGAACTTCTTTAAGAAGTTCCGGAAGCAACACTGGTGAAGCTATTCAAGAGGTCGCTATGCAACCGGCAGCAAAAATTTGACGCCTTATGGATGCTCTTGGATGAGCACAGCAGAAACACGTGGACGGGGATGAACCACGGACTGTAGTCTAAACTCACGGAGCGAGGCGAGGACCTTGAGGAACATCGAGTGCTTCGCGACTGGATCGGCGTGCGCATTCGAGAAGTGGTCATGTTGCTGCACGACATCGATGGGCGAGGTATGGCATAATGACGACTAATCTTGCGAGGTGTACAACTGGGTTCTTAGGGCCTCGCTCTCGGCCTCGCCGCCATCGTGGAAGGTGTTCTGCACTGCACAATCGGGTATTTCAGTGAGAGGCGTTCAAATGTTACACTTCATGCCAAGAACCTCAAACAACCGATCTTGCAAGATTACGGATACATACAGCGGCGACGGCGCGGGCCGCCGCACACGGTGCACGTGATGGGCAACACGAGCATCGCTTCGACGTGTTCCTCCGGACAGAGCCGATTTGGGACGGCTCGTTTCTTGTCACGCGGGAGGTATGGCTTGGAGATCATGTGAACGAACCCAGTTGTACATGCAATAAACCGAGGTTATTACACAAGCCATGCTCCCATGTCCTCGCCGCATGCGGGATTGTGCGCATGGACCCGCCCAACTTTGTGTCCGAGTACTTTTTGAAGGACGTGGTGGTGCAGCTTGACCGGTGAGCTTAGGGGCTTGGTGTGGGTAACCGCCACCGAGGACATGGCAAACAGGATCTGGATTCGACCTTGACATGTGAAGGGTGGCAAGGGGCGCCGGCAGAGTCGGCGATACCAATGATATGGACGAAGCACAAGCCGGGCGTTGGGTCAACGCCGCGGGCTCTGCGGCAGAGGCCACTGACCGCACGATGCAAGGCACCACCGAGAGTAGGCTCGCCATGGTTTGCGGCACCGCTTCTTGCAAGCAGCAAAGTGGGATCTGTGTAATGCTGTATTATTTATGTAACCGCTCGCCAACGTTGCGGTACAATATAATTTGTATTGCTATGTGTACTTTGTATTGTTCATGTAAATGTTTACATATAATTCACTTCGTTTTACATTTCATGTAATATTTCCATGTATTTTGTACCTTCAATTTGTTTCGCAGTATGGCTCACGGATCGGATGGAGTTTCGCTCTCTTGGAAGAGCGATCGATCGCTACATCGCAGCGCCGCGTCGTGTCCTCATCCTGCGTGCGCGTACCGACGCGATCGTTGGGGTGATCCGCGCGCGACACCTCAAGTGGCCCGGAGGCTAGACCCATCGATGAGCGCAGTTAGCATTCGTTGGCACTATGTTATCACCAAACGCACATCTCGTACTAACCTTTTGTTGTTTTGCAGGCTCAGCGTTGCCGGTATACTACCACTCGCCCGGATGGTGCAGGCCACGGACGAGGACGAGCCGGCAGCACTGGGCGGTGGACGACGACGCAGACGCCCATGCCGCCCCGTAGCGGTCCCGATGCTTCCCATTCGACCGGTCCTGTTGACGCTCTTGTGGACCGGTGGCGGCCGAGACTCACACGTTCCATCTTCCGTTCAGGAGATGACCCCAACTCTACGGGGACGCTCCATGCTACTTGGCCTCCTGTCGCGGAGGTGCGCTCGCAGAGCCTTCTGAGAATCGGCGCCGAGACATTCGGGCGTGTTTCAGGAGTCCTTCCGCTGCGACGCGGCGAGTACTACATCTTCCCGAGACACGAGGCACGGCCAGACGTGCACGTGTTCGACGATGTTCACGCTCGCACGGCGCACTTTCTTTTTGTAATACGATCTTACTTTCTTTTTGTTACACACGGCTCGAGCGGACGGACCCGCCGCGGACGACGGCAGGTGTCACGCCACCTAGAGCGTGCTAGCGTCGGGCTATTCGCAAAGGGTCCTATTCACCACCACCACGGCGACACCATCGACGCGCGCTCATCAGCAGACGCCAGTGGCCATCGCCGACGGAGAGGCCGCGCAGATCACCGGTTCGGTACCAGATTTGCCGCCACCTATCGCGGCTTGTGCGACTCGTGCTTCGTGTCGCGGCGAACTCGTCCTCACGGTGTCCTCTCCTGCAGCGATTGTGATCGGCCGACTATGGGCTCGCTGGTGTCGGCGGCAGTGCACGATTATTTTCGTGACTTATTTTTAATATCATCGATCGCTCAATCTAATATGCCGATTGTGTTCCTCGCAGTGCAGCTTATGCGCGCGCGTGACACGCACGCACGAGCCGCTCGTGGAGTCGTCGACCGCTCACGGCGACGACGCTGCGACCATACTCCCGGAGGAGCTAGCGCCCGCTCCTCACGCTTTCTCGGCCCGTGCGCGCGGGACTCATCGACTCACCGCAGGTGCTCGCCTTCGACGCCTTCGTTGAGGACTACGCGACACATCGCGTGATGCGACGGCCGCCTACTGGCAGAGGTTCCGTAACTGGTTCGGCGGCGGTTCGGCGGCGCACGCGTGAGTAATCGATAAACATCCCCAGTTATTTGTTGTCGTCTAGTACGCATGACTCCTAATTACATGTTACGTCTTGCAGGTTCAGTAGGAAGGGAGTTCGTCGCGGTACAAAATGGGGTGGTAGGATGAACGACTGGGTGGACCAGTGGGACGGCGCACTACATGACCGTGTGCAGGAGGACACGCCTTACGACCCTACGACCTACGGCGCGCTACCTCGTTGGTATGCTCGAACACGCATCGCTCAGACTTGCCGCAGATGCGCCGCACCACGTGTCCCGCACCGATGCACACATACCTGGCATTTCGCGCAGATGTCCACGGCACGAGACGTTACATACTACCGAATACTTCGCCCGCCTCGCCATTACATATTTCACGTGTCTTGTTTTGATGTGGCGAGCATCGCCACGCAGATTACGGACGGATCGCTTCGGTCATGGGTTCGAGAGGTTATCTGACGGTGTCGAGGGCACACGCGGCGAGACGGTCAGATGGTGCGTCGCGGCGCTGATCAAGCCGCACGTATTTTCGCTCGTTGTCGCGGCGCCGAGCTACCGGAGGTTGATACGCTGGTTGCTCGGTCGACGAGCCCTACGCCCGTGCGCCGCACTGCGTCGACAACAGCGCAACCGACGGCGGCGGTCGCTAGACCATGTCCGACACCGCAGACGCCCCGACGAGGCCGGATGCTCGAGCAGACTCGTCCGCCGAGGCTCGAGAGGCCGGAGGGTCCGCTGGGCACACCGCGACACCGACGGCGCCCGCACTACGTTGGTTCTCCACAACCCTTGCCTTCCACACTCAAGACACACGATGCGTCTGACGTGCCATACTACCCTACGGACACCTTTCGCTACGCATACGTGTAGCCGAGAGCACGTAACATCTCCATTTCTCAAAGATACATCGTGTTTTTGTTAATTGACTAACAATACTTTCTCAGTGTAGGTTCAATTCCCTATGACGGAGGGTCCTCTCTCCAGCTTCGCGAAGCCCACGACTTGGGCGGACGACACTCAAGACCTCACCCCACTTCTACTGAGGTTCTCTCTGCGTCAGCGGCTTGCCATCAGCGCCAAGACACACACACGGCCGTCGTCCACCCCTTCGCTCTCGGTCCTCGTCGGACAGGGCTCCAGATCGTCTTTCCTGTCGGGGCCCGAGGCCCCGACACCCAGCGCAGAGGAGGGGCCCAGCGAGCCGTGGGGGAGGACACGGAGGTGGAGTGGGCCGTGGTGATGGAGGAGAGGATGTGGGAGTGCGGTTGGCGGGGGCCTAGTAGGGGCTAGTAGGGGAGGATGCTACGGTACATTTGTTCGTTATGTCATACTTAAATTTTGCACTTCATATGTGATGCATGTAATACTTTGCGTATGTGATGCATGTCATACTTTTGCGTGACGTGATGCATGTAATACTTTCGCGTTTACTACCCACTGCTCATACAACACGTGTTCGTGGAATGCTTTTTCTTGACGACGTGATCCGACTAGCCCCGCTTTTTCTCGGACGATGTGACCAAACGAGCTGCTTCAGACGGTGTGTGACGAGACAACGCAGATATTCAATCTGAGGGCCGACGAGGTAGCTTTATCAGACGATGTAACCCGACGACCCGGCTTTCTCGAGGACATGACCGTGACGAGGTAGCTTTTCAGACGATGTAAACTGACGACCCGCCTTTTCTTAGGACATGACCATACGGGTAGCTTTTCAGACGATGTGACCCAACGAGCCAGCTTTTTCTCGAGCCCTACACACTCTCCACTGTACCTATAAATACAGCAAGAACTCATCCAAGAACTCCACACCAGCACCACCAAGTAGAAAACATGGACGAGGAGAAGGAATAGGAGAAAATCCGCAAACTTTTGAAGGACTGGTGTCTCTCATGAGACCGCCGCCGCGATCGTGTCGCTAGTCGTGACCTTTCACACACCAAACTTTTCCGTAACTAGTGGATGTGAGGAAGTTGCCTCGTAGTTCGCCCAATGATTCGTGGTCGAGCCTCGACTTCACCAATGCCCGCTGAACGCCTCCGGAGGCCACCGATAGTGGCGCCACCCCTATGCGTCGTGCCGGAAGCTCGTAAGTGTGTCAAATCAACCGGATGAGTGGACCATTGGCCGCGCCATCGGTGCTTCCCAAACTACGCCGCGGACTACAACGACAGCACCGGTGAATGAAATCAGATTCGGTACAATGCTCTTTTTCCTTCGCGTAACGGCCAGAACGGCATCTTCACCTATTGCGCTCCGCCACCCTATGCGACTTCCGCCGATGGATCGACGACAAGATCCACCCTACGACATGTGGTGGTTGCCGACACAAGAGTTGGGCCGGAGGACATCGAGGCCCGCTGAAAGGCGCCAAAGAGGTGAAAGCCGAAAGCAGCAGAGCAACGAGGGTCGGACAGCAACGCGAGGAGAGCGAGCGTGAGCATGCCAAAGCACGGAGGCCGGAGGGAGGCGCAAGAGGCCATCGCGGCGAGAGCTAAGGCGCAAGCGAGGAGTATAACGCCGAGCTAAGCGAAGAAGGGCAAATGGCCCTGCTCCACTCGTGAGTTCGCCTATTCGGCCATCGTGAGTTCTACCCTATTCGCCCACATATCGCATGTATTTCTATTTCCCTAAAGGCATGCATGTACCGTCATCGGTTCGTTGTCCTTCGTGCCATGTAACCCCCTGCTCGATGAAACATTCTCGTTTTATTGTAATATCAGCTGCCTTCGTGACGCATTTAATCATTAAAACCGCAATCGTCCTCACAAAATTCTTACAATATTCACCTTAGTACAACAATACATGACATAATTTAAAAGATATTCACATATATCCAAATGCGCTTTTTCATTTTTCATGTTTCACTTAGCCACTTTTTGATTTTTCATAAAATTTAAATGGTACCAAATCATTGCACTCGCAATAACACTTTGTCATCGTAGTATGTTATTGTACTATGGTTAATTTTGGAGAATTAATCGACAACGTTAGAGGTATGAACGATTCGTAAACGAAAGATAAGTGATATTGCATCGGTACTCTATTGACGCCAACTAGCGATAGGTTCCATATTTTGTAAATTTTTTAGCGACTACATATATTTTGTAATTAATTCTTAAAAATAATATTATTTTTTAAAAACAAAGCAGGACGGCTCCGTCGCCCATTGGTTGGCGACTTCCAATGTCGCTCAACAGCATGGTAGACATGCAACGCCTCTACGGTTATGATTGGGTCTGTCGCCAACTGATGGCAGGAGTATATTCCTCGTAATAAAAAAGCAGAATAACTTGTAATTTATAATAAAATATAGATTATTTAAAAAAAAATTCTGTTCAATTGCTATGTCTTCATTCTGGAATAATTGCTTTAGTTTGCACTCGTTTCTTTTACAAAATTATAGGTGCATTTCGCTTAAGTAGTTGTGGCTTGTTTTCTCATTTAGCTGCACATCACAGTCAAAACTTCAGTAGAAAGAAGAGCGTAGCGTTTGTGACGGGGAATCACTAGGTGAACTGAAACTCTGAAAGTTTTTTTTAGATAATAGAAGGAAAAATCTCTTCCGCCATCTGTATCCGAGGATACATACAACCCAAAAACTCCGAAAGTAAAAAAGGAAGAATAAGGAGTCCTCCAGTTAATTAATTTGCCAATGATATCAGATGCAGTATAAACCCAGAGTTATGCGATTTCCGTCGGCGATTGTTCGCGCAAACAACTATGATCATGTAAAGGGCACTGATGTTTTAATCTGAAGCTATGCCGTGGAAGATACCTTACCTGGTACGAACGGGAACTTTCTGGGCAGGAATGGCCGGACCATGCCCTTCTGGATCTTCCAATCGATTGGGTTGATGCTGGCCGCCTCCATCTTGAGCAGCAACTCGCCTTTCTTCGGCGAAGGGATCGGCACCTCCACATGCTGAAATTAACAAAGGCTCATCAGAAGAACACATGATATTCACATAGAGATGCAAGTTCTTGGCCATTCATACAGTACAGCAGGAAGTGATTGGTACTAGTATACCTTGAGCCCTTCTGCTCCTCCGCCGTACTTGTCGTACTGCAATGCTCTCATTGTTCTTGGAGCAGCCATGGCTATGCTGTGTTGCGTCGCGTGTTTGTGCGCAGAGGGGGGGACCGGTTGCTAGTATGTAATGCACTGATGCTGATATGGTTGGTACAGGTGGTGCTGTGGATAGAATTAGGCCGTCCTTACGGTACCTGCAAACGTGGCTTGGATAACATCTCTCTCGACATTTCGCCGTCTCCGCTTGAGCCACAGGGAGAGTATTCAGCTTGCCGTGGTCGGCATCAGGAGTATCAAACCTTGTGTCGTAGCAATAAAATTAGATAATAGAGAAAAGGGGATCCGAGTATTCCACGTGGTGCGAAGGGGAAACCTAGGGATTCTCTACCGAGGGGATCGGTGTTAGGAGTATCTCAACGTCTTTATTTCCTTCGAAAAGTCATCTCTCGTTACATGGGGGGCAAAGCCCTATTTATAAGGTCATAAATGAGAGTGCACGATATTACAATCATATCCTTGCAAAGTCCCCCTAGGTGTAGGTGTTGCAGGGTCCTTGTGCCTCCCTAGGCGTAACCTTAGGTGCACAGTGATCCTTCCCGAACTGGGTCCACCGTGCATGTGCTCATCCGGTCCATTGACGGCCTTGTGGCCCCCTCGTTCCCAGGAGGGCACCGGAGCGAGGGGTTCCTACCTTGGGATGCATTACCCGTTGACTGGGCACCCTCAGCGGCCTTCATGCGCCCTTCGCTTCGTGCGAGGGCACCCGAGGCACCCCTCACCAGGGTCGTGGTTGCGGTAGCCTTCGGCTTGTCACCCCTGAGATCTCGCGCACCCCTCCGATCTGTGCGAGGGGTACCCTGATGACCTTCGCTCTGGCCAAGCGCACTCCCGGTTTGCTTCTTCGGCGATCCTGGAGGGCCTCTTGGGGCCTTCGCCATGTCATTGGGGCCGGTGGGCCACCCCTACAACATAGTGCAGTTGTTAGATTCTTGCAATCATGTTGCAAAATCACGAGGTGTCAATTGGGCACAGATGGATGCAATGCATCTTCACTCATTTTTGTACAGGACACGAGTGGATACACGAATTAAAATTGCAAACTAACAGTATTCTACAACAATTTATGCAAAGGACAATGTACTATAGTAGCATCTTTTTTACTCGAATCACTATCATGACCCAAATTTGCATCCAGACCCTATGTGCATACCGAGCTAGTCCTATGATCAGTAGTTAGCTTATACAGTGTGACATCGATGAATATCACATCCATATATGCGAATAAATATAAAAGTGCGTTAATAAATGAGCGTAAACGGGCCAGATGGCTAAGGTCTTACATCACAGTCGGGAGACCAAACACAAATAAACTCTTGCAGCGGAAAAAATACATAAAAGTGGAGACCCTCAGGATATGCCCACGGGCAATTGACTGGAGTAAGTGACCTAGTACTTGGCATCATTGTCATCTCTCGGGTGGTAGAGGTATTGTTCACTGGTTAGTGTCTTCGGACACTGAATCCACATGTATGAGTAACCATGAGTACAAAAGTACTCAGCAAGTTCTTGCACCAAATACAAGTATGTAAATGATTGGCTTGACAAGGGAAGATCTTAGGGTTATTTTAGCATAAAGCATGTTTTATTTTAAAATAACATACCATAGTTATTTTTCAAACCTATAGCATAGTCATTTTAACTTAGACCAAAGTGTCATTTATGTAAACCAGTTTCATCATGTAAAAGGGTGTTCAATCCGGCTAACTTTAGAAATAAGGTTCCATCCACCTAACTCTAGAAATGAGGTTCCACCCGCCTAACTCCAGACATAAGTTTCCATCTACCTAACTCTAGAAATGAGGCTCCACCCGCCTAACTCCAGAGATAAGTTTCCATCTACCTAACTCCAGTGATAAGGTTCCATCCACCTAACTCTAGAGATAAGGTTCCATTCACCAAACTCCAGAAATAAATAAGGTTCCATCCACCTGTAAGTATACCATGGTTACAACCATTCAAGGTTATCACCCTTTCAGCTCAATTTTTTGTTAAAACTAACCAAGTGTTGCCTTCTTCACAATGCACATGACCAAGAGCATGACTACTCGAATAGATTATACACTCTATAGAGGTTGTACAGTTTTACCCACAAGACATTATCATCTAATATTGCTACGCGATAAACACACTTCCTTTGGTGTACGATGAAGAGATAATGATAAGACCTTTACAATACTTCACCATAATACTACACCATCCGATGAGTTCAATCCTCGGGCGTTAGGACGACATTGAACTCCAAGGACCCGCCGTTGAGGGAGTAGATGTATCCCAACTTAGTACCACCTCAGAATGGCATATGATGCCACAACATAAATCAACGGTGTGTACATAGAGATACGTGCACCTACAGTCCAAGTCCAAAAGAACAACCTAGATAGCCCATAGTATGGTAATAGCATTACGACTAGGTAAATTACTTACCCAGGTGGCACCCATAATTGATTTGTAGTTGCACGTTTATTAGTTGAGAAATGTGGCACATGATTCGGTCCTTAATCGACCCGGGCGAGACAATCCATAGACCCAACTCGTGCAATTATTGCAACGGTATCATGCAATCCATTGGCCAAGTCTCCACCATTTTATAAAGCATTTTTTTGTTTTCAGTGGTAACCCACGCCAGGGATCACATAACTGGTACCTGGCCACTTCCCGGGAGCTGGCCGAAAATGGTAACCGACCGGTTACCGAAATTCCTGTGGTTTTTTAATGAAATTCGCTCGAATTTGATTGAAAACCATCCAAAATTCAAAAATTAGAATTTGAACTGGCCAAACCAGGAAAAACCGTCCGAATTTTGGATCCTGGACCCCCACCGGTAAGCGGTAACCGGCCGGTAATCGACGGTTACCGGCCGAGTTTTTTTCCCTGACCCACGCTACCACACCAAGTATCATGCAATGTCCCAAGTGTTGTAAAAGCAATACTTGTGTCATATTCAAATTAATCACTATGCATATCTAAGAAAAAGTTTTGTTCATTATTTATTAACCAAAGGAAAATTATTATGATAATTAGATTAGGATGACAAGGTAAATTGATTATCGACAATCAAGGAAGGGAATAACAATTATTAATTGCTTGGTATAGTTAAGCATCAAAATTTAATGTAGAATTTAACAAATGACATTAAGCATGCACATAATATTTGAAAGCAAAGTAATTGCATTTGAAAACTAGGCTTAACATGATCAATCATAAGGACTTTCCTTGCTCAAAAGTGTATGGGGTTGGTTCTTGATCGGCAACGACGAGGGCATCTGAAGCGTCAAAGTCTATAATCGTGAAAAGCATCCAAATTCAAATTGAATTCAAATACATCCAAATAAGTATAAATTAACTCCAAAAATTATGATTTTGATACTGATGGAAATATCATGAATTTAGAAACAGAAATAAAGTCATTTGGATTTAAAACGAGGGAGAACGGGTCCTTCAAAGTTTGATCCGAGAGGTAATTCCAGAAAATAAAAATTCTGACAGGTGGGGTCTAGTCGGATTTTAATTTATTTTCTTGTTATTATTATTATTAAAAAAAATTGGTGGCTGACACGCAGGTCGATTAAGATTTTTATTTAATTCTGATTATTTTTATTAGGAAAACTTTCAAAGGCTGACGCGTGGGACCAGTGCACATGGACTTGGTCCAATCAAGTCAGTTTGGAATTGTGGGCCCACTGGGCGGTGTCTATGGTCCATGGGCGGGGTCTACGTGGCTCACTGAAGTGACAGGCCCACATGTGATACTAATATGATCTCCTAATGAGCTGCTAAATAATCTTGGGCTAATTAACGCTAACTACAACGAGACCCGCTTGTCAGTGCTATCGTATGTCGTATTCTTCTTCTAAGTGAAGCGGAACAAGGGAGGCACCATTGATGACTTGACCAAGCTCGACGCCGAAGACGAGTAGCCCTCGAGACCACCGACGACCTCCAAAATGGAAAGCAGGCTGCGGCGAACCCATTCGTGGCAACGGTGCGAGCAAAAATGAACCGAGGTGGTGACGCAGGTGGTACGAGCAACGAGGTGCTACTATGCACATGGGCAACTCCAGATAGCCATCTAATGTCCAAATTAAAGAGAGGCTTGAACATCTACGCAACTAGGAGATTCAATTGGTATCATTGGTGCTCACGTTGGTGTTGTGTGATGTGTTGTCCATGGTGGCCTATGTTGGTGTGGAGGTATGCTATGGTGCGGTGTGCTCCAGTTAACTAGATGCTCCATTGGCTATCCTACCAAGTTCAACATGGAGATGGACACGTGGAAACATGAGGGCTTACCCAAAGTCTGAGAAAGGAAGAAAAAGGGTTACGTTGACGTTGGATGGTGGTGATGGGGGTGGTGCGGTTGCAGCCATGGTGTGACCGCATCGAGGGTAAGCACACTGAATCGGAGGACGAGGGAGGTAGATGGACCGATGTGGAAGCTATGAGTGGGAGTAATTTTTGGGAAACGACCGCTGCGGTGTGTTGGGTTTGGATCACTCAAGAAAGCAAGGAAACAACAAAGAAAGGAGTAGTAGTAGTACTTCATATTTACGCATTGAACTTTGTAGTTCATTCAACTACATAAGACTTTACACACATATACCAGATTCTAACCTGTGCCAAATGGCGCGGATGGTGCTTCCTTTTCCCTTCGGCCTAGCTCCCCTCACTCTGACAGCTCTGGCGCCCATGGCCATTGCATCGCCTCGACGTTCCAGCAAATCCAACGAACACTATCCCCTCCATTCGCTTCATGTCACGTTCCACAACGTCACAAGCAATTCTTCTCAATCAATTTCGGATTCTCTTCGCAGGAGCTTGTGATGCGGCCATCTTCTTCCACCCCGGCCAAAAACCTCTACTGCCAATGTCCAGAACACCATCCTTCCTCTAGTGAGTATTTCTCCAATTCCTCTCGCCAGAGCACCCCCTGGCATCCCCTTCCCTTCCCCATCACTCACCTCGGCTCTCCACCCCCGTAGCGCCGCCGCACCGGCGATGCTCGCCGCCCCTGGCCCTTGTCGTCAATCCTCCCCAGTCATCCTATGGTCTGTACTAAGACACCTAACAACGAACTAATCTTCCTATTTGCTTTCAATTGATCATCTAACCCAACAGGGCCCGCCTATCATGCATCCTCACACATAGAGGCAAATACACATAGAGAGGACTACAAAGGTGGCCCACTGTCATACACACATACATACACAGAGAGACAAAGAGAGATAGCCACAAAAAGAGAGAAGGAGGGAAGCAGAGGTCATAACAGGGGAGGAGCATGGCAACGGCAGGGCTAGCTCGTCGGCGGTGGAGGAACGGCGGTGAGGTGGATTTAACCCCAAAAATGGGTTGCTCAAGGCTGGAGGGACCTAGGGGAGGAGGTGTCGTGGTCTGGGGTGACCCGAGGCGGCGGGCACCAGGTAGAGCGATGGTCGGTGCTAGGGGAGGTGAGGGATGGCGGCACTCGGGTGGGAGAGGGAGGAAAGTAGGGCGAGCATGAGCGAGAGAGAGGTGAGGGGACTAGGGCGGTCCACGACGGCGGGGAGGAACCAGAGTGGACTAGCGAGGTGCGATCGAATTCACACGGCGGCGGCAACCGCCAACGGAGATGGTAAAAGAATGGTGGGGCAAGAAAGGGGGGCTGTGGGGGTGCTCAAGTGGAGAGGAATCGAAGCAATACTCACCGGGAAAGGACGGTGTTCTGGACAGCGAGCAGCAGACGGACTCAAGAAAGATGGTGACGTGGCGGTGTCCTGTGGAGAAAAAGCAAAATCGATTGAGGGCTTTAGCTTGTGGTGTTGTGGAATGCGACATGATGCGGAAGGGAGGGCGTTCGCTGGAACGACGGGAACATCAAGGCGATGTTGGCGGCCAACGTGGGGAGCGTGGCGGCATGGGTTTGAACCAGTGTGGGGAGGAAGCAAGGGCATGGGGGGACTAGAGGAGGTGAAGCCAAGCGCGGCTTTGGAAGTTTAAGAAGGAGGGCAAGCTGGCGGCTGGTGCTCGTGGGATGGCGACGCGATGGCGGGCGGGGGCCCTCGGGGGAAAAGACGCGAAGGAGGCAGGTGACGCTCAACGAGGCGGCTGGACGCGCATGGGAAAGGAGAGGCGAAAAAGCATGCCGGAAGCAAGGCGGCGAGTTGCACTGGAGAAAATGGAGCATAGGTGCACAGGAGAGGACGAAGCAAAGACGATGTGTTGGGGCACAAATGGTAAAACCAGGCAGTGGGAACACACGCGGACCAACGCGCTAGCTCCTCGAGCCCTGGGCTGATGTCCCCAACGCGACCGGATCCGATTAGGTGGCCTAGAGCCAACCGGGCGCGATCGGAAGGCGAACGTCTCCCCAGTGACGTGCCCGCATGAGAGGAGGCCTTCCCATGCCCGGAGAGGCTCTCCCTCCACGTGATCTTGCCCATCCGAAGACGATATGAGGGTCTAGTTTTTTTGGCGACATGTCCCGCGCGAGGAGCGACCCTTTCCTCCAATCTTTAAATATGGTAATTACAAAGTAGTATTCATGTCTATTTATAGATTGAACAAACCGGCCCTAGCAACAACCGACTCAAGTACTAAGCAGCTCATGGTGCAATACATTTTTTTAACATTATACCATATTCCTTGCTGCCATTTACCAAGCTACTTAACAGCTAATAGAAAAGTTTGACACTCAACTTTACCGACTTTGACTCCAAGAAGGATCCAGGCATCCAGCATGGATCATGCAAGCATCAAGTTAGAAGCTTGTATGTGTCGGCAACTGGTGATTATCATTAGAAAATGAATTAGTGCCAACACAGCGATGAACCTGAGGATTGTACGACACTGGGTTATAGCCACGTTGGTTCCAACGATGGTGACGGAAGAGAGGTCTCGTGGCCATGGTTGCAACAAGAAAGGAAGGGAGACGAGGCGGAGCTGGTGGGCGAAACTTGGGGCGGCAGTGGTTCGACCGGAGGTGGCCGACCACAAGCGGCAAGACAGCCATGGTGGTAGCGAAGCTATGGCCACAACAAGCTAGGCTTAACATTGGCTAAAAGGGAGAGCAGTTTGCGGTTTGAGCATCTACGCAACGAGGTGAGCCTAATAGTGCACACGGTGCCCCAAACGAGGCGACGTGCTTCACTGCCCACGATGGCGATCAGTGACTATGGAAGGTGTGCGCGACAGTAGAGCTGCAATGGCTAAACGACATCGTTGGCTATCTTGTCGGGTTCAGCATGTCAAGAAACATGATGTGACATTGAGAAACAAGGAGAAGGCTCACCGGAGGCAAAGATGGGCGTCGGGGTGAGTGATGGCGACGTGCTCTATGGCGACATGGAGGCAAGTCCGACAAGGCGATGGTGACAGATCCCGTGATAAGTCGATATCGATAAATTCGGCCACTACACGCCAAGTGAGGAAGGAGGTGTTCCTCATAGAATTAATCTTGTTTGGGTAGGTTCAAGCAATCACATATTGCTCCATTTTGGTGAGAGTTAGTTTTGGTTAGAGTCCGAGTTAGATAAGGTGTTGCAGGTGAGTCGCAGGATGAGTTCTTGTGTGTCTATGATAAAAACAAAGATTTGTTGATGAAAGTGAAAAATCCCCAAACCGGTTGTACAAAGTTTCTCAAAACTTGTTATTTTTATGGTATGATGTGGCATACCTATTCCGTTCCTGTCTCTGTAATCTTCTGAGTATAAATATACATGAAAACCAAAAAAGATGAGCAACTGAAGGGGTATCAGTCCCGTAACGAGTTCCATCCGCATGCAGCTGGGGCAGGAGGACTTTTTCTGGAAGGTCAAAGCGGTGAGCCCCATCAGCGGCGGGGTTGCGGGCTAGTGTGGATGGCACTGCCTCCCACGGTCGGGTCCCACCTGGAATAGGCACTGTGTCTCAAGAGGAAGAATCTCCAACAGGAGCTAGTACAAAGAGGATTCCAAAGTTCAAAAGCTTATCCGAGATCTATGATCAGACTAATCCTCCTGAAACAAAAGAAGAACGGTATTTTGGCTCAGCAGAAGAACCTGGAAATTTTTAGGAAGCAAATCAGCACTTGCAGTGGCAGCAAGCCATGCAAGAGGAGATCAACTCCATTGTGGAAAATGATACCTGAAAACTCGTAGACTTGCAAGCGGTTTTGGGCTATCGGGCTAAAGTGGGTATATAAGGTGAAGAGAGATCCTAGTGGTGCTATTGTGAAGCACAAAGCACGTCTTGTGGCGAAAGGTATGTCCAGAAAAAGAGGGTGGATTTTGAGGAGGTGTTCGCTCCAGTTGCCTGATTGGACACAGTAAGACTTCTCATTGTTTTAGCGGCTCATGAAGGGTGGCAAGTACATCATATAGATGTTAAATCAGCATTTCTTAACGATGAATTAGAGGAAGTATATGTTGCACATCCACCTGGTTTCATTGATGGTGCAAACCCGCATAAAGCATTGATATTAAAAAAAGGTGTTATACGGGCTTCGGCAGGCACCTCGGGCTTGGAACATAAAGCTAGATTGCAGTCTTACGTCACTTGGTTTTGTGAAAAACAAATCCAAGCATGTTGTGTACAAAAGAGGGACATATTCGTCAAGATTAATTGTGGGCGTATATGTGGATGATCTGATTGTCATAGGTACACACACATAGGAGATTGCAAGATTTAAGGAGGAGATGATGAGTTTGTTCAAGATGATAGATTTGGGCCTTTTGAGCTACTACCTCGGGATAGAGGTAAAACAAACTGGAAAAAGGGATCACACTGACCCAGTCAGCATATGCAGAGAAGATTCTTAAGAAGTCTGGTATGGAGAACTGCAATTCCTGCCAAGTCCCAATAGAAGCTCGCCTGAAGCTAAATAAGGTTAGTAACAACCCGCTAGTTGATGCCACATCCTACAGAAGCATTGTTGGAAGCCTAAGATATTTAGTGCATACTAGACCTGATATTGCTTATACTATTGGATATGTGAGTCGCTTTATGGAGTCTCCTACAAGTGAGCACATGGCAGTAGTTAAGCACATACTGAGGTATGTGTGTGGCACTCTGGAGTTTGGTTGCTACTATGAAAAGGTGAAGGAGAAGAAATCCAGTTATTTGGCTATAGTGATAGTGACATGGCTAGAGATATTGATAGCATAAAGAGTACAACATGTGTACTTTTCTTGCTTGGGAAAAGCATGCTGAGTTGGTAGTCACAAAAGCAGAAAGTGCCACTTTCTTCATGTGAAGTAGAATATATTGCTGCTACCATTGCAGCATGTCAAGGGATTTGGCCAGGACGGCTAATTGGTGATCTCACACAGAAGGGGGTGAGCAAGATTGTGCTCAAAGTTGATATCAAGTCGGCGATATCATTGAGCAAGAACCTAGTCTACCATGACAGAAGCAAGCACATATATACTCGCTATCACTTCATTTGGGAGTGTGTTGAAGAAGGGAAGATAATAGTTAAACACATAAGAACAGAAGGTCAACTTGGTGATATTTTGACGAAACCGCTGGGGCGGATCAAGTTCTTGGAAATGAGAGAGAAGATTGACATGATCAAAATGAGGAAACAAGATTAATGGGTGATTGATAGAATTAATCTTGTTTAGGTAGGTTCTGTTATTTTTGTAAGAGTTATTTCTGGCTAGGAGTTCGAGTAAGATAAGATGTTTTATTTTTATGGAATGTTGTGGCATACCTATTCCGTTTCTATGTCTGTAATCTTTTAAGTATAAATATACATGACAACCAAAAAATAGGAGAAACACTTTGTGCTCCCGAAAGAAAAGAAAACTGAGTTCGTTTGGTTCTGTTCTCGTTGTTTGGTTTTGTTTCGGCGCCGTTCTCTCCAGCAAGAAGGAAGACCAAGGCGTGGCGCTACTTTACTAGACGCTGCTTGCATCACGTGAAGACATGCACTGTTCGTTGCTTCGATCAAGTCACGTCGAGGAGGACATAGACCATCGGGTCCCACGAAGGAAAGTACCGAGACGCTGCTTTTGCCAGGCGGGTGTGTCACATGAATTCCAATAGAAAGTCAGGCATCGCTGCTTCAAGCAGGTCTCACGGAGAAAAGCCGAGCAGTTTTTCCCTAGAACTAAGCGAAGACAGGGCTAGGATAAAGGAAAAATTCCAACAGTTCCGACATCTACAGGCCACGGCTTTACATAAGGAAGGAGGCGTTAGAAAGGCGAGATGAACAATATGCCTAAGGCTTTTTAGGACAAGCTTACTCGGTTGGTCAGGAACGGGCGGCAATGATGCGGGCGCGCTCTAGTTCAACTCCGAGGAAGGCGCTGGTGTTCGGTTCCCCTACTGTGAACCAAGCAAGGCGATGACGAACAACAGAGAGAGGATGATGAGGCAAACGAGATGCTCAAGGAGGTTTGGGGCGAGACGCACCAGACGAGGATGGATCGATCAACAGAGCCAGCGGTAGGTGTTGGAGATGACAACCTTGCCCGCCCAAATTATCCTCCATCCAAGGGGGAGAAGGAGAAGGGTGTTGGGGCTATCAGACGGGGAGCTAGCGCACAAGGTGACGCTCTCGGTTTTGGGTTTAGGTATAGAGGAGAAGGAGAACGAGATAAAAAGGGCGTGGCGCATGCTCTGGCATCTATGTGACAAGGTCGCGGTGCTCAAAGAGGAGGGGAATGACTCGAGGTGGCAGCGTTCCGCATCTCCTACTAATCCCTTGAGTGCCTGGACAACACATGTGAGAACGAGAGAGAGAGATAGCTTGTTGGGGAAGAAGAACGTAGTGGCTAGCAGGTGGGGTCGAACCCTCATGGGAGGAGAGAGGGAGGTGAAGTTGGGCTGGTGTTGGGCCAAGGAGAGAGGGAAAGAGAAATAGGAATTATGGGATGCTGCCAGTGTTGGGCTTGGATTGGGCCGAGGGGAGGAAAAAGGGGAGGAAAGGGCTGGGCTGTTGCTGGGTTTCAACCAAGAAGAGAGAGGGAGAGGGAAAGGCATTCCAAATTTACTAGCAATGCTACTTTTGTTTTAAATTTGAGTTTGAGTTTTTTTTTTGGAAAAATTGTGTTAACAAAGTTCTAGTTTTCCCGATTTTGTATATATTTTATTTAGAATTTTTGGAAGTTCGATTCTTGCAAAGAGGAAATTTGTTTGAAGATTTTTGGAAGTCGCACAAAAAGGTTCGGTAACTCCAGAAATGCAATAACGGTTTTTTTTACCACGAAAATCATATGATTTTAAAATAAAGCAAAAATTGGGACGTTACAATCACATGCTGGAAACAACTGTAACTCATCCACGACTAATCCACCGTACGTACGGTCTGTCATGCTCACTCCGCGCCTCCCATTTCCACGACGACCTTGCCCGTGGCGTGGCCTGTCATGCTCTTGGCCCAGCCCTCCTGCGCTCTGCTCAGTGGGTACCTCGAGTCGATCATCACCTTGAGCTTCCCCTGCCTCACCATGCCCACCAAGAGCTCCATGTCCTCCTTCTTGGGCGACACCAGGAGCGGCACCAGCCTCTTGCTGGAGAAGGTCAGCCTCTGGAGGAGCGCGGTGGCGGCGGCCGCGGCGCCCGGCGTTATGTCCACGACCACACCGGCGTCGGCGAGAACCGGCTCGAACGCGGACCACGGGAACCCCGTCGCGCAGTGCACCACCGCGTCGTACCTCCTGCCAGACGGGCTCCGCAGCGCGGCGCCGTCCGATGTGCCGTAGTCCAGCACCTCGTCGGCGCCGAGGCTCCGGACGAGGCCCACGTTGCGCGCGCCGCAGGTGGCCGTGACGTGCTGGCCGGCGAGCCGAGCGAGCTGCACGGCGAAGTGTCCGACGCCGCCGGAGGCCGCGGTGACCAGCACGTTTTTGGGGTCGCCGCCGTCGAAGCTGACCCCGGCTGTCTTCAGCGACCGGAGCGCGGTGACCGCTGCGATCGGCAGGCAGGCGCCCTCGGCCGCGGACACCTCCGGCGGCCTCGCCGCCGTGAGCGAAGCCTGCGCCACCGCGTACTCGCCGAGCCCGCCGCCACCCTGCCACGGTGGCCAATGCTATGTGACACATCTGGAAATCGAAACAAAGGGACTACTGTCTGTACAGTTGTAAGTGCAATCTTACCGGGAAGTTGATGGCGATGACCTTGTCGCCTGGTTTGAAGCTACTTACTCCACCGCCCAACTCCACGACTTCTCCGGCTAGATCGCAAACTATTCCAGTTCCATCATGCATTAGTAATTACTAGTTCGTGTAATTGATGCTGAACACGCCTGTCAAAACTGCCAACAACACGACGATTCACGTATGTTTCATACCTGGGGTGAACGGGAACTTGCGGGGCATGAACGGCCGAGCGACGCCATTCTGAAACATCCAGTCCGCCGGGTTGATGCTGCCCGCCTCCATCCTGATCAGCACCTCACCTTTCTTCGGCGACGGGATCGGTGCCTCCACATGCTGAATTCAGTAGCACGGGTGGCGCGTGTCCCAGCAAAACATAATCGATCAGTGAACACAAGCACACGATGCCTCGCTCGCTAGCTTGATATGAGTATGTACGAGTGAAGCAGTGAGTATGAAATATGCGTGTACCTTGAGGCCTTCAGCTCCTCCGCCGTACTTGTCGTACTGCACGGCTCTCATCGTCCTTGAAGAAGCTGCCATGGCCGCCACGGATCTCATAGGAATTTGGGGAAACAGTTTAACTTCGACACCGGAATTAGAGAGGAAAAGAGAGTACTGTTTGATTGGCACTTACGCTGATACCTGGAGTAATCTTACGTGAGATCGGGCAGGCTTAATATGGCGCCCATCCAAGGCGAGCCATCCGCAGACCGAAGGCCAGACATCAGCAGCTTTGTTTGACCCGCACCCGCGCGCGGCAGCTACGTGGCGCCGAGCGAACGTGGCCTGGTCTCGCACCGCACGCCGGTACTCGAGTCGCGGTGCCGTGGTGGGCGTGGCTGCTGGCTCGTGTGATCACGGCGGTTTTTCCATTCCTTGCGACAGGAAACAGAGACAAGTCCGCATTGGTCACGGCGGTTTTTCCATTCCTTGCGACAGGAAACAGAGACAAGTCCGCAGACGTGTGAACGATCGGGCGACCGCTGCCTATTCCCATGTGACTTCAAACTTCGAAGTGTGGTGACTGTGGATTTAACGTCCAATCAACCGGATGCTTTTCGTCCGAGGGAATAAATTAATCAAATTGCGAATGAAATTTGTGGATAGCTCGATGGATTGAAAATCACATCCCTAATATGTTCAAATTGCGCTTACTCCCAAACTTGTTGATTTTTTCCCGATCTGGTTGCTACTCTATGTAATTGGTTAGTCTAGATGTCGAAGGAATCAAACTGGGAATAATTATGAATGATTCCACATGATAACGGGAAGTTTTGTGCTTGCCGTTCAAAAAAATTCCTGTTCATGTCGTTCATGTTATTTTACTTTATTTTTTGAGAGGATTGTGTCGTTCGTGGCTGCTATGTTGCTTGAGTTGCTAAACGGTTGGATGGGCTCAAGCCAGAAGCAGCTCCTTGGCCCATCAATCTGAAGCCCCGCACGGCGGCGCCGGCGCGATTTCCTCCCCTCGCGCATTGTTGGGGGAGGGACCGAGGGAGGGAGGAAAAGCACAGGTCTTCCGCCTTCGTGCCCTTGATTTCTCGACTCGATCCCAGGTACCATCGTCGTCCTATCGTGACTCGTGAGGCTGCTGGAGCTGAAGCGGCTCATGTCCATGCAGCGGGAGCGGCGTCGTCGGCAAATCCAAGCCCGTAGTAAGCCCCTCGGCGCCTCGGTTATTATTCATCACCGTTATGTGCATGCCATGGCATCTATAACTTGTTCATAGTATTACTCTGACAGCAAGAATCGGTTGCTGTGTATGCTTTTATTTTCCTTCAAAAATTCTCTTTGGTTTACTGGTAAATTCTTATTTTTGTGGATACCAAGATTGTTCCTTTTTCTGTTTGAGTAGGCTAGGTCTCCAACCCCGCTCCTCTTTAACCCCAATTTGCATATGTTCATAAAAAAAAAATAACTTGGGAGGAGATTTCAGGAGAAGTAATTTCTTCTGTTGATGTCTGGACTATTCATGACCATGCATGATGTTGCAGATGGATCGATTGCTTGAGTGGCTAAAAGAAAGGCCTCGCCATGTCAACAAGATGATGATTCTCAAGGTGGCAAAAGAATGAGACATGCAGGACCAGAGCTTACAGAGGTACGGCATAAAAAGCTGATAATGGAAGACTTATGTTATCACCATGACTGTTCTAACCGCACAAATTGTTGGGACTATGCTAGCTAAATATAACTTATGGACGGAGAACATATCTTTTGGTGCTACTATCGATTACAGTCCTACTGCATTAGTAGTTTTGCTTTGTTCTAACTGTTGCAGCTTTAACTCTCCAGTAGAAAACTGTCTGTCACGAGTCTTAGATCCCCAGGTATCTTGATAAGGAGTAGGCTTCCTATAGCTATCTCCCTTATTAGAACTTAAGAAGTGGTTTGTGCTTCTTTTGCTGTGATTGTTGTGGTCTAGATCCACTATCCTGCTGTTTATGGTGATCTCCGTTACAAGCAATTGGGAGCCATGCCATGTATGCATGGTTAGATCAGGAGTATGAGCAAGCTAACCATGCCACGTATGCATATTCAATTATTCATACCAGAAAAATTGGGGAAATGATCAAAATGTATTTTCACTGGATTCACAATTCGCACTAGAACATTGATTTAGCTACTTTTCTTCCTAAATCCAGTACAAATGAGTAAATGACTGATTAAATTGCATATTCTTGTAGGACACCTTTGTTTTATTTGTTCTGTGTAATCTATTCTCTCTTCATCTTAGTTACCAAGGTTTATGTCTCTTACACTGTAGCTGTCAAAGCTGTTGGATTCTATTTCATGGGCTTCCGTCTGTTTAAATTTTTTTTCGAAAATGTCTTCTGTTCCAATGTTTCAAAGATATCTAGTCACTATGGTGGAACCATTAATTCAAGTATCTTGGCTTTTCATCTTCAGGCATCTCAGGAACGCATGGAGCATGAATGAATTTTTGGAGTTCCCTCTCGTCTTAGGCAGATGCCCGAACCCCGCCATGGCAACCTCTGAAGAAGAGAGTGAAGATCACCGGTTTCTGCTCTGCAAAGAGCTTGACTGAGCTGACATGCCATATTCTTGAGAACACAACGTCGCTTAGAGCGCCATACATTGGACACCACTCGCGGTGCTTTTGTGTGTTCTAAAGGCAAACCTGGCAGATGCTTTCCTATGGGCCAAGGTATTCTCACGGAAGCCCCTAGAGCGCTCTTGGCTATCACGAATTACATCGAGGGGAAAGTTCCCACTACAGTTAGGCTACTCAGGCATGTAAGCAGTCGGTTAGTCGTTCTATGTTAGCAAAATCTTATGTGAAGCAAAATCTTATGTGAAAAAAAACATGAGAGAGAAGGGAAACTGCCTCTTCTTCAAACAGTCATCTCTACACACGAACCAAGACAAAACAATTAGTGCATATGAGAGAGGGATAAAGGAACGAAAATATTATAAGTTTGGAGATGCCCTCAGCCAACAACCCGGGACCGGCTGTGTTAATTGCTAGTGTGATTTTGCTTACAGAGATGAAGCGGCCTCCTTGTGTGGCGCCGAAGATGCATATCGGTGGCCATATACAGCTTTGTTTGATCACTAATCATCAGTCTGTTGCGCTGCTGTTAAATTACCTCTCACATGTCAGATGTCGGGCCCAGGATCCCCTGGAGGAAAGGGCCGGCCAACATATAAAAGCCCTAGCTCTCCTTTTCACGGGCCACGCTGCCCACTGGATGGATCATTTGGGCTCCAATTCGGCCCATAAAAGTAGGTAAGCACCCCTCGTTCGGCCCTACTCTGCTCAAAGACTCAGACCAGACCGCTCTGCCCGGTGGTTTGGCTTGTTGCCGGCTTACCGCGTGCCAGTTGCTGCGCCGGATGAGTGATGAGAGAGACGGCACGATGACGGTACAAGCACGCCACCTCGAGGCTTCGAGCAGGTGACGACGAGGACGAGCGGAGTCCGGAGCGGCGTCAGGGTGCGGTCAAGTCGGTACCTACCTCCTGCCACCTACGGCGCGTGCAGTAGTGCTGAGGAGACGGAATTGTTCGCGTCAGCCAACGAGACGTCGCGTGGCTCGGTAGTCGGTTTCCGAGTTTTTTCTGATTTGACACGTTTTATTGGTAATAGCAAAAAAATTAGCCTAGTAGCATTGAAAACAAATTTTATAGGGACTTAGAGCATGTACGATATATGTCCTATGATTTGTCACATAGGAACGTGGATGAAAGAGAACGAGAGAGAATATTGTTGTCTATAAGATCAGACCAAAACCAATAAAAGCAATAAAGATTGTGTGTTGTCCGTAATCCTATGGTATTATCACAACCCATTGTATGATTTGTCTTTAGTGTTGTCTATAGGTGACCTATCCATATACCATTACATGCCCTTATACCTCAACAGGAGAGAGAAGAATTTGCTTCCAGTAGCATTGCTCGCTTTCTTTAGCTGAAATGGTATTTCTCCTAGAAAATTGCTAAGGAGTACGCAGTGGTTTCTCACTCTGGGAGTAGAGATGGCTACGAGACCATTCCCTGTTGGAGAGTGGTGGAATATTCCTATCCCTGAGAGAAGGGAAAAACCATTTCTCGTCCATATTTTTGTCCTCGGGTGCTATTTTCCCTCGTTCCCCGTCCCCATCGGGTTATTGGAGCCTCACGGGGGCTCATACCCGAAAGTTGGATCCTGAAAGAAAAGAAAATAAGATCCATAATGTTATAAAATGGATATGAACATCCTTATGCAATGCTAAAATGACAATATTTTTTTGATTAATTAGCATCTGGAAAGTAAAGGATGCAAAAGAGATTATCGGGCTATCGCCTTATCAGGTTGTGCGGTAGTGGACTAGTGGCATATATGTCTTATCAGGGGCCTATGCGGGTAGCGGGGATGAGGAGTAGGGGAATGGTTCTGATCCCGCTTCGCCCGATGGGGAATTGTATTTGCATATTAGCATCCTCGTGTGGAAGAAATAGCCCCAACCCCGTCCTTTAATAGGTGAATTCTCCGTCGGAGAACGGAGAATGGGCCCTATTGCCATACCTATCTGGGAGTACTCAAATTTTGATCCATTTGACTCACCTCGCGATTTGTGCTCTAGCTTCAATTTTGGCGACTGCGATGGCTCTTCGGCGATCGTTCTGGCATTTTAGGGTTTGGGATTCACCAGACTCAGGATTTTGGTTCATTGAATCCCTAGATATAGAGGGAGGTGACAGCGGGGCAATGGTGACGCTGTTAGCCGCGGGTTTGGACGAGGGCGACATGCAAAACGACAACAAGACGAGAGGGGCGAGTTAGGGAGGGAGTCGTGAACGACAGTGGAACCGCCGAAGCAGGACGAGGTGGCGACATAGGAAGGAAAGGGCGTGTCACGATGGCAATGTTACCGGGAGCACATGGCGCAAGCTTCAGAGGGAAAATGAGTAGCGACTGAGAGTTGGGCCTGTCGGGCCAAACATTGTATGGGCTGAACTTTCAGCATGTAATTAGATTGTCGTTTATTCTACAGTGTAAAAGGGGTTGAACGGCGAGAGAGACCGACATCGATTGAATGAGAAGAAAATCCCCAAATCCTCTCTCTCCCTTCTCTGAGTTCTTCTCTATCTCACAGACTTATGTTCCATCACACTAGATCGTCTCGATTCCTTTGATTTATTGTTGGGATCATGACAGATTGGTATCAGAGCTCTTCGATCCGTCATCAGTTGTGGCGAAGAGAAAAGGAGCACAACCGACGCTTACCGTGCGGATGGAGGCGGCCGAAGGAAGGATGTCTACGCTGGACGACGATGTCAAGGCCATACTAGGCATGGTCACAGGCATGGATGATCGGATGAAACAAGCGGAGACATGGAGACCAACTGTGGACTGCTCGCTTGCTGGACTGAGACAGGCGACAGATGATCTCCGAATGAGGGTGTCCCAACTGGAAGGAGTGCCGCACAATCCTCCACATCAGTCGACGCTGCGGCCTGAGGCGTACCAAGAGGAGAAGCATTACCAGGGAGAAATTCCTGGGATAACCACCGCCTCTGGACAGAATCTGGTAACAAGCGAGTTTCCATACCAGAGCTCTTCAGCGACCTTCGATTTGGGGGCTCATGGAGGTAAGGGATTGGTTGGAGTGCCAGGAAATCACAACTACCAATAGAGAGAGTTTCACATGCCAAAGACAGAGTTTCCCCGGTTCGATGGAGAACATCCGAGAGTTTGGAAGGACAAGTGTGAAAAATATTTTTGTATGTTCCAGGTGCCAATTCAATGTTGGGCTCAGTTTGCCTCACTGCATTTTCATGGCAATGCATCCCTGTGGCTGCAGGCATACGAAGCACAACACACAGTGAATACTTGGGTTGAACTGTGTGTAGCAGTGGAAAGTAAGTTTGGCAAGGACTTATATCACAATTACATGAAAACTTTGTTAAACATCAAGCAGCTTGGGGGTGTGCATGAGTATTATGATCAATTTCAAAGTGCAGCACACAAAGTACTATCTTACAATAGAAACTATGATGATGTGTTCCTGGTCAACAAATTTGTAGAAGGTTTAAAGGGGAAATAGAATCGCCATTGTCTTGCATAAACCTAAAGCGATGGATCTTTGTCTTGTCACTAGCCTTGCTGAAAGAAGAAGAATTAGCAGTGACAGCTAAGAGATACATCGGTCGTCAGGACTATGCAAGGTTCAACCATAAGTCACAAACCTATAATGGCAAGGGAATTTTGGGGGCTCCTCCAGTGGAGCTCAAAACTGAAAACAAAACTAAAATAGAAGAAAGTATCGAACTCGAGATCATTGCGCCGAGCTCAAGGTTTGTGTATGAAATGTGGAGAGAAGTGGGGAGCTGGCCACAAATGTCCACGCAGTGTACCACTGCATGTGCTAGAGGAACTATTGGAAGCTCTGCAATTGGAAAGTGAAGACAAGGAGGGCAGTGATACTGACAGCAAGAACAGTGAGGAAGAAGTGTTGATTAGTATTTCCTAGTGTGCAGCAGTAGGAGTTCAGGGAAAAAGGACAATCAAGTTGCAAGGATACATTGATAATCAGGAAATCTTGTTATTGATTGATTCAAGTAGCTCGGGCAACTTTATTAGTCATTCACTGGTGCATAAGTTACAGCTCTCCACTCAATCTGCAGTGCCAGTTCATGTAGCCTTGGCTGATGGAGAAAAGATGTGTAGTAATCAGCAAATCAAAGGACTCCAATGGTGGACTCAAGGATATACTTTTTCCACAGATGTCAGAGTACTTAAATTGGGATACTATGACATAATTTTGGGTATGGAGTGGTTGGAAGAACATGGACCCATGTGGATTCACTGGAGTCAGAAGACATTAAAATTCCTTCATGAAGGAGGGCAAATAACTCTGCATGGTGCGAAAGACAAGTACCACTTCCTCGTCACCAATTTCGCCAAGAAATTACAAGGCTTAGTCCAAAGTGGAGGTTTGGCTCAATTGATTCACTTGATGACAGTGAACTCTGAAGGTAGGACAGAAAGTTGCCCAACAGTGGTACAGACCTTATTAGATGACAATGCTCAATTATTCCAGGAACCAACTGAATTGCCTCCTCACAGAACCTTGGACCACTCCATTCCTTTGCTTCCAGGGGTTCAACCAGTTCAAATTAGACCTTATAAATATGCTCCAAAATAAAAGGATGAGATTGAAAAGCATATCAAAGAAATGCTACAAAAATGGATTATTCAACCCAGTGCTAGCCCGTTTGCTTCTCCAGTATTGCTAGTAAAGAAAAAAGATGGCACGTGGCGTTTCTGTGTGGATTATAGACAACTAAATGCAGCTACTGTTAAAAACAAGTACACTTTGCCAGTGATCGATGAATTGTTGGATGAATTGAGTGGTGCTCAGTGGTTTACTAAGTTGGACTTGCGGGCGGGTTACCACCAAATCAGACTAGTCGAAAAAGATGAATACAAGACAACTTTTAAATCACACAATGGGCATTGGGAGTTTCGGGTCATGCCATTTGGTCTCACGAATGCACCAGCTACATTCCAAGCAATCATGAATACCACATTTGCACGGTTCATCCAAAAGTTTGTCCTCATTTTTGTGGATGATATCTTGGTATACAGTCGGACATTGGATGAACATGTACAACACTTACAACAAGTATTCCAAATTCTCATTGCAAATAAATTGTTTCTTAAGCAGTCCAAGTGCTCATTCGCTCAAACCCAATTGGAATATTTGGGGCATATTATCAGTGCCCAGGGGGTAGCAACCGACCCATCCAAAATCTAGGCAGTCCAGAACTGGCCACCTCCTCGCAATGTCAAACAATTAAGAGGATTTCTTGGCTTGTCGGGATACTACAGGAAATTTATCCGACATTATGGCATCATCAGTAAGGCCTTAACTGAACTTTTGAAGAAAGGGGTGGTGTATACTTGGACGAGAAGAGAACAAGCGACCTTCATGACCATTAAACAAGCACTAGTGCAAGCTCCTGTATTGGCCTTATCGGATTTTACCAAAGAATTTGTTTTAGAAACCGATGCTAGTGATATAGGAATTGGTGCTATCCTTATGCAACAAGGCCACCCCATAGCACACCTAAGCAAAGCCCTAGGACAAAAAGGCAAAGGCTTATCTACCTATGAGAAGGAATGTTTGACAATCCTCATGGCAGTGGAGAAGTGGAAGCCTTACCTGCAACATGGTCAATTCACTATAGCCACAGATCACAAAAGTTTGTTACATTTGGGAGAACAAAGGATTACTCAAGGTATGCAACGCAAAGCTTTTGTGAAACTATTGGGTCTACAATACAAGTTGATCTATAAGAAAGGATTGGAGAATAAAGCGTGATGCACTCTCCCACAAAGAACAAATGACGAATTGTCACCATATCCGAGAGTCGACCACATTTGGATGGAAATTGTGCGAAGGTTATCAAAGGACCATGCCACAAAAGCATTCTTTGCGAGCTATCACTCACTGGGTCAAATTCTGATGGATATTGCTTGCAAGATGGCATCATCAAGCATAAAGGTCGTATTTGGTTGGGAAACCATACTGAAGCGCATCAGGCAGTCTTGTTGGCACTACATGACAGCGGTGTGGGAGGACACAGTGGCATCACTGCCACATATCACAAGATCAAAGCATTATTCGCAGCGGGCATGAAAAGGACATTTACCAATATGTGTCAGCTTGTTCTATCTGCCAACAAGCCAAATCAGAACATGTCAAGCTACCGGGTTTGTTATCCCCATTACCCATTCCCACACAGGCTTGGACAACCATTAGTCTTGATTTCATTGAAGGTCTGCCAAAATCCAAGAGCTTCGATACCATTGTGGTTGTCGTGGACAAATTCTCCAAGTATGGTCACTTTCTACCCTTAGCACATCCATTCACAGCTTGGACAATAGCTCAATTGTTCATCAACCACATCTACAAGCTACATGGTCTGCCGCAAGTGATTATCTCCGACCGGGACAAGGTATTTACAAGTGCACTATGGCAAGAATTGTTCAAGTTAACGGACACCAAATTGAACATGAGCTCAGCGTACCACCCCCAAACTAACGGTCAAACCGAGCGTCTCAACCAATGCTTGAAACTTATCTCGTTGCATGGTGCAAAGCTTGCCCAAACAAATGGTCGCATGGTTATCTCAAAGTGAGTTTTGGTACAATACCACATACCATTCAGCTCTTGGCAAAACACCGTTTGAGGTCTTATACGGTCATCCACCCCATCACTTTGGCATTAGCAGTGGTGACAGTAGCTCTGTGCCAGAACTGGAACAATGGCTGCAAGACCGGGAGCACATGGTCAAGTTGATTCAACAAAATTTACAGCGGGCACAACAACAAATGAAAGACCGGGCTGACAAAAAACGATCTGTTAGAGAATTTGAAGTGGGAGATCTTATATACCTCAAGCTACAGTCGTATGTTCACTTTAGGTGGCTCATGAGCATCTCGTAAATTGGGGTTCGGATATTTTGGTCCTTACAAGATCCTTCAGAGGATAGGTCAGATGGCGTACAAGCTGCAATTACCGCCAGGAAGTCTAATTCATCCAGTGATTCATGTCTCACAATTAAAGAAGGTCATCAAACATCCAGTATCGGTGAGTCCTGATGAATCACTCAATTCGATTTATGCTGATCATCTACTTTTTCCTGCGAAGATCGCTAGGATGCGCTTCAGTCGATTGGGCCACAAAGTCATTCCGTAAGGTCTCATTCAGTGGTCCCACTCACCGCCGCAGTGGTCAACTTGGGAAAACCTTCACGCCTTACGTCATCTGTTTCCATCTTCACCAGCTTGGGGTCAAGTTGCAGCTTAAGCGGAGGGGAATGTCACGATGGCAATGTTACCGGGAGCACATGGCGCAAGCTTCAGAGGGAAAATGAGTAGCGACTGAGAGTTGGGCCTGTCGGACCAAACATTGTATGGGCTGAACTTTCAGTATGTAATTAGATTGTCGTTTATTCTACAGTGTAAAAGGGGTTGAACGGCGAGAGAGACCGTCATCGATTGAATGAGAAGAAAATCCCCAAATCCTCTCTCTCCCTTCTCTGAGTTCTTCTCTATCTCACAGACTTACGTTCCATCACACTAGATCGTCTCGATTCCTTTGATTTATTGTTGGGATCGTGACAGGGCGGCGGAGGGGGAATCCATCGGGCCTCGCCGGCGGCGACAGGGAAGTTGAGGCAGCAGGGTAGGATTTTAGGGGAGATGTTTTTATATGGTTGAGTGGAGGGTGAAATCCGTTTAATTTGAGCACTCAAAAACAAAAAAAACACTCATTGCTCCTAGACATCACAGTTCTCCTACTAGCAAAAGCGAAAAGAAAAGGAATAAAAGGAAAAGTGATGGAAACTTCGTGCACAAAATATCAGGCATCGCCTAGGAAGGACACCGGAGGGGAGGCCGTAGGCCAAAGTCGCATTGTCGCGAAGGGAGTACTAATAGTGCTGTAGTGTTGGTTTGATCGGCGGTAGTGTAGTATATAAGGATGAATTTGTTGAATGGGATTTTCCCGAAAGTACTCGGAACAAGAAAAAGGTGTTTTTACAGCCAGCAAAGCTGAAATTGCACAGCTTTGTCCCTCCCAAATCACAATTAACAAACCCCAAATGCGACCTGGTGAAAAGGAGGTGGAAAACACACCGGTAAAGCCAGCTTCCCCCGGGCTCTTCTCCAAAGACAGGATCCAATGCACAAAAGCAAAGATGGGGAGGCGAGCAATCGGCGGTGGCACAAGTAAATGCATTTGCTTTGCTTGTAATTTTCGCTCGCGGCCATGCGTTTTCCCAGCTTTTTACCTCACAAAACTCACCACCTCTTTAATGGTCTCCCACTCATCCTCCATGCATTGGCCAATGCAAGCAAACCTACTACTATACCGTTGTCAAACTTTAATTTAAAACGGTAAAACCCCTACATAAACCTCTCTACGAGGAGTCCCCAGCTTCCACATTGCAAGGCACCCACAAACCCAGCTCAAGAAACAGAGCAGCCATGGCGTCCATGGCCGTCTCCGCTGTTTGGGCTCCCCTCCTCCTCCTCCTCGCCGCCGCCTCTTGCCATGGTAAGCGTAAGCCACCTCCCTCGCGTCGTTTTGTGAACTGACCGAAGCTAAGGTGAGGTGGGGTGAGCTAGTGGCTGATGTGTTGATGTGTCTTGCAGGGGCGCACGGGAGGAGCCCCCACGGCCTCGGCGTCAACTACGGCAGGGTCGCCGACGACATCCCGCCGCCGCGGCGCTCGGTCGAGCTGCTGCGCGCGGCGGGCGCAGGGTCGGTCAAGATTTACGACGCCAACTCGGCCGTCCTCCGCGCGCTGGCGGGGACGCACATGCGGGTCTCCATCATGGTGCCCAACGAGATCATCCCGGACATCGCCACCTCTGCGGCCGCCGCGGACAGGTGGGTGGCCGAGAACCTGGTGCCGTACTACCCGGAGACGCGGGTCAAGTACCTCCTCGTCGGCAACGAGGTGCTCTCCGACTACTCCGTCGCCAACTCCACCTGGCCGCGCATCGTGCCGGCGATGGAGAACCTCCATCGGAGCCTCCACGTACGCCGCATCAGCAGCGTGAAGATTGGCACCACGCTCGCCATGGACGCGCTCGTCTCCTCCTCCCCGCGCCCGCCGTCGGCGGGCGCCTTCCGCCCCGACATCGCCGCCGCCGTCGTGCGCCCGCTGCTCCGGTTCTTGAACGGGACCAACTCGTACTACTTCGTCGATGCGTACCCCTACTTCGTCTGGGCCAGCAACAACCAGACCATCACGCTCGACTACGCGCTCTTCAATGGCGGCAGCCGCTACATCGACCCGGGCACGGGGCTGGCATACACCAACCTGCTCGACGAAATGCTCGACGCGGTGGTCGCCGCGATGACGAAGCTCGGGTACGGGGGCGTGAAGCTGGCCATCGCGGAGACCGGGTGGCCGAACGGCTGCGACTACGACCAAATCGGCGGCAACGTCCACAACGCCGCCGTGTACAACAGGAACCTCGCGGCGCGGATGGCTAAGAACCCCGGCACGCCGGCGCGGCCGGGCGCAAAGATGCCGGTGTTCGTCTTCTCCCTCTACAACGAGGACCTCAAGCCCGGGCCGGGCACCGAGCGGCATTGGGGGCTGTACTATCCCAACGGCACAGCAGTGTACCAAATCGACCTCACCGGGCGGCGGTCGCTGTGGTCGTACCCGCCGCTGCCGGCGCCGGAGAACAACACGCCGTACAAGGGGCCGATATGGTGCTTGCTGGCCGCCCGCGGCAAGAAGCTGAACGAGACGGCGGTAGGGAACGCGCTGACGTACGCATGCGGGCAGGGGAACGGGACGTGCAACGCCATCCAGCCCGGCGGGGAGTGCTACCTGCCGAACACGACGGCGGCGCACGCCAGCTACGCATTCAACTCGTACTGGCAGCAGCTCAGGAAGATTGGAGCGACATGCTACTTCAATAACCTTGCAGAGCAGACTATTAAGGACCCAAGTAAGTGTGCTCAAACTCCATACTCCTCCATTACATTCTGAAATTAGTGGTACTTACTGGTACTTCATATTTCATGTGATTAATACCACGTGAGCAGTGCAATTAGTATATGTGGTTTAGTGCGTTAGATTAATTGAACTGTTTACTTTTGATGTTGGTTAGTACCTTTCGAATAGAATAGATAGTACATTTTGCTAATAAGCAAAAAGAAGTGAAGTCTATAGCTGGCCGAGGTGATGAACTTTGTTGAAGCAGGTCAAGGTTACAGTTTTGGAAGCAGTATAGGACCAGGTCGTCTCTCGGTGTCCTTTTCTGATGTTTGGAGATTATTAAAACAGATTGTCCTGCGTCTCACCTGGGATTATGTTGGATTATCCAAATGACCAAATCTGAAGTCATGGCCATGATGCCATTTGCCAACTAGGAGATGAGACAAATAATAGAGAACTGGAAGTCCTTGCGAATTGTGATCCATCCGGTGTAGTACTCAACTGTTATGTAGGTTGATCTCTAAAAAAATATACAGTATGGAGATCTTTGAAAATGCTTACCACTTCCAAGAAGTTGGTGGCATGGAAGCTTTCAGTATCGTGTTTCACACGGCTGATTGATTCCATGGATTATTTATGCTAGTATAGGAGGATTATAATGGAAATGTGCCGTCAATAAGAAACTCTTTTGTTGTTCATCTGTCAAGATGAGTTGACCCCAACTTAGGACCTTCAGGAATCAATAATTATAATAGGTATTGATCATTATAAGGTGTTGCTGAGTTTATGTTGCCAAAAATCAATCAGCAGCATTGTGATTGACCCAATGCATGTGGATCTTCATTGGTTACGAATATTGTTTTTAAGCATGAGTAGAAAGGCTATTGCTTTCTGATAAGTTCATATTTTGAAATGGAGTACATGGAACTAGTGTTTGTTTTTTAGTACGAACTCCCGAATTTGAGAACCCCTGGGCTTATGTGTTTAGGATTTGGGAACATTTGGTGCTTATAGATTTTAGTTTACAGACTAGGACGGCTCCCAAAGTGGACTAAATTCTGAACCATGTTGAGTCCATGCTGTACAACTGCTCATATCAATTTATGATGTCAACCTGAAGGGGGTGTTGAAGTGGTAACAATAAATTCACTTGTTCAAGCTAATAAGGTATCCCAAACTCCCCATTAGCATAGTGCATATACAGTAGAAGGCATCTTTGTTAGGAGTTGACACAGAGAATCCTACCATGGCACCATTTAAGGGTGTTTCAGTGTTTGTCTGTCACTGGCTCCGTGGCTCGCTTCCAAAAGATGTTCTGAAATGACCAGGTTGCACACTTGTTCTGAAAGATTCATTCAGAGTTTCAGACAGCGGACCTGGCTACTTGGCTGTCATTTACCCCATAGGAACTGTTGCTTTCCATCCAATGCTATACTAGATGCCTGTATCCTTGTGCACTGTGGTCCGTTCGTTGATTGGGTCAAAGTCCAACTGCACATTTCACATAACCTTGGATTGTTGTAGTAAGGCCAGCTGCAAGCCTGCAGCCTGCCAAGCATGCAGGCATTTGCGAAGGCATGGCTATAAAAATTCGGTACCAATTCTAGATACATTTGGACATCTGCTAGTAGGATGAATTCAGAAACACAATTTCTGCACAGTTGAGTGTTAGCTTTAACTTACTTATTTTTAAGTGTTAACTGTATAAAGAATCTTAAAACTTTTCCTAGAACAATATGCTTTCTTTGAAGCATTTGTTATAGTGTCAAACTCAAAACACGGTAGAACTCGGGAAATGCTACATTGGCTAGTTGTTTATACGTGTTGCAATTTATTGGACTAAATTTGGTTGCTGCTGAAACTCTTGCTTCAGTGCATTATCAGCATGTTATGAATAAACAGAAGAGGGTGGTTTCTGACAGTTTTAGGTGAACGTCTATGTAACGTTCCTCTCAGGGCTAAACCCATCCTTGGACACTTGCTTGCGCATCTTCCTCTTCTTCGGTTCTTTACCTTCTCATTTTGTTAGAGTATATTGGTATATTTTTATATTTGGTAGTTTAGAATTTATAATCTCGTGATACTTGTCTTATCTCTAGGAGACAAATCCCGTGATACCTGTCTTATCTCTAGGAGAGTCTTCTTACTCTCCAAGCCTTGTACTCTATATAAACTGTCCTCGAGTTTCAATACAATCATCCATTGCAGTATATTCATCTTCCCTCATGGTATCAGTGCGGTGCCGCTCCTGAGCCGCCGCCTCCACAACTTCCGCGCGCCGCCCCTGGGAGATGATCTCGTCTCCATGATCTCTCCTAGGTGCTGCGTAACCCGTAGTTTAAGTCGTGTCGCCGATCATCCGATTGACTACCAATTAGAGTTTTCTCCGGTCATCTTCAGATCGGGTTATCTCTTTTTCGATTATAGATAGGTTTGTGTCGCGATGCCGACCCGTCGACGTTCCTTGGTTTTGGACTTCACCGCCTCGGCTTCGACTTCTCCGACGCCTCCTCTCCTCTGATGACGTCGTGGCATGACGCGGCGTGCTCGTCGACACGGCCCTCCCTCCACGGCCTTCCGAGCGCCCCGTCTATCGTCATCATCACGCCGGATCATCATCGCCGGCCCGTCGTCCACAAGTACGATCCGCGCACCACTGGAAACCCGCACTTGTGGTCATGCCATCGACATGCACGAGCTGCCGCTGCATCGCCCCTTCGGGCTGCAGTGTCGCTGCCCATGGTCACCATTGCCATCGTCGATGCCACCGTCTTTGTCAACGCTGATCGGGTCTTTCTCCGGTGCCGCCGCTCCCGGATCCGGCCTCCTCTGCGCCAGATCCGACGGTGCCTCGCCCGGATCCGGTCTCCTCATCGGATGCGCCAATGGGCTTCTCTCCACCCAGATCTAGAACCGGCTCTCTCCACCACTCATCTCCACGCCCCGATCTGGGCTCCCCGGCTGACGGCGCCGCTGCCTCCAATTTGCCCTGGCCTTCTCCAGTGCCGCCGCTCCTAGATCCGGCCTCCTCCGCGCTGGATCCAGCGGTGCCTCGCCCAGATCCGGCCTCCTCCTCGCCGGATCCACCCCCCTCTACTTCATCTTCGACCACGGCTAGACGACATCGGCGACCTCTTCACAGACCTCCTCTGCATCAACTCCACTACCCCGACCACAGCGACGACCTCGACACCAACTACCTCGACATGGCTCCCTCCTCCACGGCTACGACCATGGTCACTTCGCTCTCGGCTACCTCGGCAACAAAGGGCTATCATTATCTTAAGCAAACTCGTCGGTTCCCTCTACAGTCACTGCGTCCGTAACGCCACAACCGTCCCCGACGCTCCCGCTGCGATTGCGGGGGGATGTCAGTCCGATGGTTCCCCACCTTTGGCTTCCTCTCCAGTCTGACCGTCCGCGACGATCCTGCTGCCCGCAATGCTACCGCTACATCTGCGGGGGGATGTTAGAGTATATTGGTATATCTCTATGTTTGGTAGTTTAGGATTTGTAACTCTAGGAGAGGCTTCTTGCTCTCTAAGCCTTGTACTCTATATAAACCATTCTCGAGTTTCAATATAATCATCAATTGCAATATATTCATCTTCCCACACATTTAGCTTAACTTGTAAAAGACAGCCTTGTCGATGTTGATTAGGTATCAAAAGTAAGATCCTTCTGCTATTGCTTATTGGAGAAATCAGAATCTCCCGCTGCAAATGACATACAATATCAGCGATTCTTTAGCACTTAAATTACCATTTGTGAAAAGTAAAATCGATCAGATAATATTTCCAGAAGCTTTATTCGATTATTTTCTGCTGGCTGAAGCAATTGACTATTTTGTGATCTTGACATGCAGCTTTAGCGTTTAGTTGTTAACCTCCATGCTGATTAGTACGTAACACTGAGTTTGTGCGCTTTTGCAGGCTATGGATCCTGCAAGTTCCAGAGTTCTTTGGGCTGATTGATTGCATGGGAGGACAAGTGGGAAAAGATATATGATTCTTGATTTCGTCAAACCTGATTAGCTAGGAACGTGCTTGTCGCCGTTGATGTTCTTAAACTTCTGATGTAACATTGAAAGCTAGCTTGCAGTCTGTTTTGTTGTGGCTTAATCTGAGTTCGAAAAACTCAGTTGAAAAAAAAAAACTTTTCCCAAATTGACAATATCCCCTTCGCAAGTTCCGATGCATCTTTCCTTGAAAAGGTCTATGAAATAGTGGTAGTAGTCAAAAAGTTTCACGAACGAGATTTTACGACAGGAGTGAATTTTACAACTTTAATGCCATGCATAGAATTCCCTGGACACGCGTTGTGCACATGAGCCTTTACAATCCAAAATATGGATGTAAAGAGAGAACATTACTAACTAGAGGAGCCCCCTAAATGGCACGGTTGATGTGCATAATAGCAAAACTAGTCTCTCTTCCTTTATGCATCAAAGTCAAAAAAAAAAATGGCACCTTATTCATGCTCCGGATGAACAGATTTGCCGTGCGGATGACATATAGCCTCGTTCTGCCTCTAGGGGCACGGATTTCCCTCGTCCCTCTCCCCCCTCTGGGGTGCAGAAATGCCTCGTCTGCGCTTCTAGGGCACGGATTCCCCTTTCCCCGGAAAAGGCTGAGAGTTGTAGGAATTTTTAAATATGTCGAAAGAGATCTAAAAATTATGATTTTGTTTGTGAAGACTCCTGACACAGTGTACTTACTTGTGTAATGTTTTTAAAATTTTATATATTTTGTATTTTTCTCAAAAATTCATTTAAAGCTACTATTTGTATGAAAATGAAATAATTGATTTGAGGACAATTTCAAAAACATGTTCAAAATATTTTTCACATTTATTGTAAGTAAATTATCTAAAGTTTATAATTTTTTGATGTTACAAATCGAGTTATCACATCAGACTAAGCAAAAATCATAGATAGTAAAAGTAGTTGTGCGATTAATACTGCTCAGAGCACAAATGAAAATAATATTGGTACTTGAAGTCGATCGGGACGTAGAGGAAATTGTACTCTGACTTCATGGCAACATTCTGATACTGTGTTTATCTTTTTTATGAAGAAAAAAATAAGAAAAGGTAAATATTATCACAAGACCAGTTCGAAACAAATATGTGACTAATTAGTTAGGGTTTATTAATTACAACTATTTTAATTAAGACAATTAACTACGACTTCTCAATTAAGCCTATTTAAGTATGAGTAAATAATTAATAGTACTTAATGTAGCATAACTAATCACGGTTAAAAATGTAGGACCAATAAATTACGACTAAATTATTACCACCAATAAACTACCACTACATAGTTAGAATTAACTAAAATAGTCGTATTTAATTCATCCTAATTCATTAAGACTAATTAATTACTGTTGATTAATTATGACTATTTTAGTTAATACAAACTAACAACGACTTTCTAATTAAGCCGACTAATTAATTAATGCTATTTAATGAAGCCTAATTAATTATGATTAAATTATTACGTTAATTAAATACGACTATTTTAATTACAAATTTTAATTACAGCTAACAAACTACGACTAATTAATTACGAGTAACTAAGTCTGAGTGAAAAATTACTACTAACTAAGACTAATTAGGACTGATTTAATAATAATATATTTAATTAGCTCTAGTTAATTAGGACTAATAAATTATGGTAATTAATTAGGACCAATTAATTATGGTCGACTAATAAATTACGATTTCATTAAATACAACTAACTAATTTGCAAAGTAACAAGACTAATTAATTATAATTATTTGGTACATGTGATAATACATTTTTGGGATGAAATTGGGTAATTTCATCTGAAAAATATTGTTTGATAGTATTTCGTCACATGTGATAATACTTCCCTCCCACGACAATGAAAGTTTGATATGATCAATAGGAAAAAAAATTGTAGAACGATTTTTTGGTACATGTCATAATATTTACTTCTTTTTTTACCTCCGTAAAGGACATAAGAACCATATTGGGGTGATGCCGTGAAGTTGGAATACGATTTCCTCTATGTCTCGATCGATTTTGAGTGCCAATACTATTTTCCTTCCTGCTCCGAGTAGTACGATTATAATCAGACTGCTTTTATTATCTACGATTTTTTGTTTTGTCTGATCTGATCACTCGATTTGTAACATCCAAAAATTATATACTTGGGATAATTATCTTGAGAATAAATGTGAAATATTTTGAGCATTTTTTTAAAAAAATTGCTCAAATCGATTATTTTATTTGTATACAAACAGTAGCCTTAAAAAATTATCGAGAAAAATGCATAACATATAAAATTCTAAAAATATTACACAAGGAAGTACACCATGTCAGAAGCCTTTACAAAAAAAAAAAATCATAATTTTTAAAGCTTATTTACTATATTTAGAAATTCCTACAACTCTGAACCTTAGGGAGGTGGATCCGCACCCTAAGGGCTAGACGAGGCATTTCCACGCCCTTGAGATCAGACGAGGCTATATGTCGTCCGCACGATAAATTTGATCCTCTGGAGTACAATTAATATGTCATTTTTGCTTTTAATATATAAAAGACTAGTTTTACTATGAGCGATGATTTTTTAGCCTACTCCCGGCCAGAGTTCCTACATTTCTCGTTTCTTGTCACACAAATACAGTTTCTTAAGGACAGCAGAAGCGAACATGCCATAAAGTCACGAGTCACGAGACACGAGAAGACACCTCACTATGGAGGACAGGAGGAGGCAACGGCACAATCCCAGTGACCGTTCCTTGGCGACACCAAACAACACCCGTACAGAGACAAGTTACTCGTCAAACATGCTAACAACGCAGGTCGTCGTGTCATCCTATGTACCTGCCGATTTTTTCCTCATTTGTCCTGTTTTAGGGACGATATAGTAAATTTATCCGTGTTCCTGATAAAATAATAAAAATGGTACCGCATTAGATAGGAGACATTAAAGTTTGTAGTGCTCCCACGATAAAATGTGTGTGTGACAGGTCATCTGTCGCGGTTTGAGTTAGCGTTGGGTTGTCGGTTGCGGTTTCACTTCGTGGTATGTTATTTTTTACGGTGGTTTTGCGTGGTAGGATGTTATTTTTACTATTTTGTTAGTATGGAGACTAATTTTTCTATTTTATTTTAAAAAGAAACTAAATAAGAAGGAAAAAATCCATACCTGACTACCCGCCCATGTTAAACATGTTTGCATCCAATCTTTGTCCATGCACTGCAGGAAATGCATATTTACTGCCGAAAGACTTTCCTTGCTTACCTGCTCTCGTTGCTTGCGTTTGATCCGTGCGTTAGTTACTTGACAACCACTCATCGATCTCACGATAACGTTCGTTCGAGTCGGAAAAGAAAATTATCTGAAGATCGAGAAGCAACTTTTTCGTTGCAGAGAGAGATAACTACCAGCTAATGGTGACAGCATGGTTGGGGCTTTGCTTAACGTGGATGTTAAGTATCAAGATTCCTCCGCCCAAGTGGTCGGCATGATCTGCAAGGGGTGTTACTGCTGTGTGCTGCCCACTTCACCGCGAACTAGCAATACCGTGTCGAAAACAAAACGGCTCGAGACGGAGGAAATCATGGGATAGTGATTAGGGATAGCAATCTTGCCTGATTACTTGTATACCTGTGGGTAAAAACCTAATAGAAGTGGTTATGTCTCTCCTTTATCGCCCGCGGGCATGTTCATAGAGCCAAACTCTGCCAGATGGACAAACAAGCGTGGACATGGGGGAGCTCTACCCGTACCCATTTTGCTCGATTGCTCGTCACCTTCTATTGACAGGTATCCCTATAGTGGGACACTGGACAACATCCACTCGACCAACAGTCCAACACCAGCGGCAACTCGTCTCCCCTCCCGCATCTCTTAGTCTCTCCCGCATCCACCTCCTCTCCCTCGCCGCTGCCGACGACCTCATCGGCCAGGCTACCATCCCCACCCGCTCTCCTCCATCCTCCCATTCTCCGGCCACCGCAGGCCCGTAGCGCGGTAGGTGCAAAGGTTCCCTCCTCCCTTCATCCTTCTTCCAGCCAGGCAGCACCGCAGCAAGCCTCCCTCCTGCCTCCCCCACCAGCTCATCACCTTCTCCGGCCTCTCCCACCGGCCGCAACCGTCTTCACTGGGATCTATGGGGGGAGGCTGCCGTGGGAGCTAGAAGAGGGTGCGGCTAGATTTGGACTCCTGATCTAGAAGTGGGTGCCGCCGTCGGGAACTAGAAGATAGCGCTACCGGATCTAGAGAGAGGAGGATGTCGCTGCTGCTGGACGACTCCACCCAGTCATTCCAGTAGAAGCCATCGTCGCCTCCGGGTGTGGCCGTCGCCTATCTTGTATGTATTCATCTCCCCTCCCATCTGGTTTTGTTTTTGTTGAGGTGCTAGTTGGAGGGAACACGTGCTTGCCAGTGGGCAACAGGCACCCACGGGCGACAGACATGGGTGACAAAGTCTGCCCCACGTGGGTGATAGGTGTAGTCACGGGCATGAATTCCTGACGGGCATGGGTATAGGAGAGATCCACCCATACCCGCCGCGCCAATTGCCATCCCTGATAGTGACGAGTGATTCGTGTACTGGATAAGTTTAGGACAACCACACCCACTTCAACTGCTAGCTTAGCTAGCTTTAACCACCTCTTATGTAGTAGTATATTATATCCAACACGAAACAGCGCAATTACTTCCAAGTAAATTAAAGGTGATCAGTACATACCAGCATCAACATATATTCCTGGTCTAGTGTGGTATTAGTTGGCAAGTCTATTTCTGCTAGCTTAGCTAGCTTTAACCGCCTCTCTTATGTCGTAGTTTATTATATCCAACACGAAACAGCGCAATTATTTCCAAGTAAATTAAAGGCGGTCAGTACATACCAGCATCAACATAAATTCCTGGTCAAGTGCGGTGTTAGTTGGCAAGTATATTTCGCAGAAACGGCAAAGTAATCCCATGTCCATGAACAGCAGGTAGTGCCCCTAAGACGGTTGGTTATATCTCCTTTAGATTGGGAAGAAATTTAGATTGTTGTTTCAAGGCATGTTTTGAACGTAGGGATTTTGCACAAATATATTGGAATTTGCATAAGCCCTGCAAAATTCCTACATGCTAGATCCACAAATATATTAAGAAGGATTTTCTTTCAGTGAGGCGACGAACTGCAAGGACCGACAATGTCGAACGGTGACTATTCGTGCCTTCGTTAAACTCCTAGACAAGTCCGGTTTTCGATGGCGTCGTGTGTGTGAGTGCGTACGTGTGTGTGAACGTCTATGTGTTGTAATGAGTCATTCAATAAAAAAAAAAGAAACATGACCTCGTTGAAAATGACACCCTACATCACTAAGTGCCTATAGAATTACAAGAGTGTGGTTAAAGCACCTCAACCCGATCCAAATTTCCCACGCAGTTCAGTACTGTACTAGTTATGTTCCAAGGGAGTTTTTTTTCCTTCTCCCAATCTTACTTAATACACATGATCACGCTGATCATTGTCCTCTGAAAACTCCAACCCAGCCACCTCTGCCCCGATCCAATCGGAATGATGATTAAATCGGATCGAAATGGATGCCTTTTCCAGCAAAAAAACAGCCGTGCAGACAACAGGAACACACAAGTGTACGTAGCTAGCAATAGCATACCCCAGATGGATCGGATATCAAAGCCATTTCCTGTGGAAAGATGCTGAGGAAAAGGAAAACGCCATGAACTAGTCCATGATGGTCCAGCGGGCAGGGAGATAATGGCAAAGAGATGGCCTTGTCCGGTGCTGGCCCAGGTAATAGAATTTTTTTGGCTAAATGATACTATTTGAAGCGGGATTAACAAAAATAACGTACTTGTGATCGTAATTGCAAAAATAACGTTTTTGTTGCAAAAGTGGCCAGCCAGACGAGACACCACATGTCACGCTACGGCTTGTTCCTCCCGTGGCCGGCCGGATGAGGTGCCACGTGTCGTGTCACGGCTTGTTCGTCCTGTGGCCGGCCGAATGGAAATAGCTCCGAATATACGCAGACCGTGGTTACTAGAACTGGGCCGGTCAAAGTGTAGCTAGCTAGTCCATAGTTTTGTGTGTAGAGATACAGCATAGAATTCCTTAATCACTGTTTCACAATGAACTTGATTAATTGGTAATGCCGTATTCATGCGATAAATCTAGATATTTTCTGACATATTAATGATCGAGACTAACAATGTTTTTCTATGGCAACATATAATTAGTGGAAGAGGGAATCGTGTTGCTCCGTAGCACAACAAAACCACCCGTATGAGCAATGATAAACTGCCAATAAAACCATGACGCATAAAAACACAGATGGTTACATGCACTGACTTCACTGATCTACAAAATACTTCTGCACTCTACAGACTACAAATGGATCAGTAGTTGCTAGTTAGTAGTACTAGCAAGCTCTATGAACAAGGATAGATGTGATGATCTTAGATGAGATGATACAAGTTTGATGTTTGATTAGTGAGATAGGATGATATAAGATTTTGTTTGGTTACTTGGATACGATAGTTCTGAATGATTCAAAATAGTGGTTTGGTTTGATAAATGAGACTGTATTTAGATGGCTATTTTTTTTCCAATTTCTTTTCCCTTTTATTTTCTCCATTTACTTTTTTTCCTTCCTTTCTTTTCCCTCTCTTCTTTTCCTCCCTATTCTTTTCTCCTGACAGCCTTTCTTCCCCTCTCTTTCTTTTTCCTTCTCTCCTCTCCACGTTCTTTCTTAATGCCAAAAATCTCCCTCCTCCTTCTCTCTCCGGCTCCTCTTTCCCTCTTCCTTTGGCCGGCCAGATCCGACCGAGCCGCTGGCTGCAGCCGCGGCCCGCCGACCGCGCTCAATTGCGCGTCTGATGTCGTCATTGTCACGCCACGCTGCGCAAGATCTGGCGCGCGTCCTCGCCGCCTGCACACGAGGGTGGACGAGTTCGTTCGACAATTTTTGCTGCATCACGCGATGCAACATCTCAATGGAATATTCCTCTATGGTGGATGAGTCCGTCCCATTCACCCATCCAAACACAGGATCCGCCACAAAAGATCATCCCATACGGATTTGCATCCTCTAACATTCTACTGGGAATATCACGAATGAACAGTGTCATGATATTCGATAGATCTGAGCCGTTTGATTCAGAAAGACGGAGCAGATAAGTCACTACAGTATTCATGAACAGTGCTGATGATACCGCGTTTTCTCTATCGTGTTTCGTGACCGGTGTCAGACCTCAATCTCATCTATTGATTTTTTTGATTTGACAGATGATACGAGATGTTATGGTACTGTTCTCCTATGAAATTACCGTGAGATGGCTAAGGATTTGCGTCCATCCCATGCGCCCTTAACCATCCATCGAAACACACCCTAAGTTATCCAAACTCCATTGGAAAGTGTGTAAAGCGCAGCAGCAACAACCTTTACCCAGAGAACAAAAAGGAACTAGGGAAAGCATAATTACAGTGTCCGCCCCCACTCTCCAGTGGGCCCCACCCCAGACTCGGCAGGAACCATCACGGGCTCGCTACCTGTTTACCCGCACCACCAGCCGTCCATCACCCACCCAATGGCCAGATCTCTAGCCACGTGGACCGCCACGAGGCAACCCCGCTTACAGGTGGGCCCCACGCCAACTTCTCCGTTTCCCTCCACCAGTGCCCTAAAAACCGAAGAAAATTTCCCTCGCCGCCGCGCACATGGCCCGCATTGATGGCGCCACCGCGACGCGCTCCCTCACCGACACACCGGCCCCACCCATATTAGGACCCACATGTCATTGTCCAAACCGCGGTCTCAGTTAAGGCTCCCACACCGCAACAGCCGGTGCGCGAGTCTTAATTCCAAACCCCGCCGTTGTCTCCAGTTTCCTCTGAAACGAAGAGCAGAAGTAGCCTTCATTTATCGTCTCCGCCCTTATCGCCGTCGACGCCATTGCCGAGCAGCAGCTGGGGAGGCCAGGAGAGTGGTGGCTATGGAGGGCGACGAGACGCGGCAGGGGAAGGAGACGCTCAGCGGGGGGCACCTCTGCCATGTGTGCGGGTACCAGTACCCCAACGCCAACCCCAGCGCCAAGCTCCGCCGCTCCCACCGCAAGAACTGCCGCAAGATGCCGGCGGCGGCGGAGGATGGTGCCCTGGGGGTGAACGAGCGGGAGGAGGCCGCCGGGGAGGGCAATGCAAGCGAGGGGATCCTGCTAGGTACGGGGCCGTACGGTGCTTCGCTTGGTTTTGTTTGGGCTTGGTGGTTTTGGGTTCTTAATTTTTGACGGGTGTGCCTGCGTGTGCGCTGTAGGTGGGGGAGGAGGTGAGGGGGAGGGTAATGGCGCGAGCAAGGCGAATGGAGACTCTGCTTTGCGCGGATCTGCGAAAGAAGATGGCGATTTGATGGAGGACAAGGAGAATGCAGGCATGCTCTCTGATCTTTTCCTGGTTAATTCCCCCCTGCTCTATCTTGTGTTTATCTCAAATTTTTATGTGGGGTTCGCAGTCATTTTTTTATTTGCTTGCTGCCTTCTGGGCTGTGAAAAATCGAGATTAGATCGTGATGATTTGGGTAAACTAATTTGCAACTTTGCATAGCTTGCATCTGTTGTGTACCAGTGCCATGTATGCTTTTTGTTGTTTTACTTCCTTTTGCTAGAGATTGGAAAGGCAAAAAGTTTGGTTGTCTTTTGCTCATTCCCCTCCTTGGAGAGGGACACAAAACTCTCATGACATAGTGGGGTGGTACTGTTGTCGGGGCCTGGAATAAAAGTCTACGTGGTTCTTGGTTAGCATTAAAGCCGAAAGCGTAGGTACTTTCTTGTTTCCCTTGGAGTTAGGGCGCTACTTTGTGACAACGATGTAGACCAGTTGGAGTGGCTTGTTTGTGTAACTGTAGATCCGAACTTTGCTTAAGTAACTTATGTTACATGTTCAATAAAGTAGTGAATTCAGGCGCTAATCTCTGAGATCCATGTACATGATTCCACCGTCACTTACCTAGATTATCTCTCCGTGTTTTGTGGCAAGTTGGTAGGTTGATGTTGGTAATCAGCAGTAAGAAGCTGTTTACTCGTCTTTGTGGACATGTACATGCATTGGATTCTTTCTCTAGTATGGCAATCAGGCAACGGTGAACCGATTTGTTGGTTTCTTGGTACTCCAGCTTTCATCCTGAAAATCCGACATATCTGTCATTACTCGTGTTGGTAGGTAGGATATCTTAGAACCTGTCGTTGTAACATTGATTTTCTTCGGTTAGCTTGCTCGTCGTGGTCTTCCACCACACGTTGTCTTAGTCACATGTGCGTTCTTTTTGCCGCGCACGATAGTTTAGTCTCGTTAGGTCTGTGCATGTCTGATGCCTCTCAAAATTTTGGATGTATCCCTTTATATATATCTCTACTATTTTAAAATTGGAGTTGGTGATCGTTCGTCCTCCTTACTTTTTCGACGTCCGTTGGATCGGCGAGCAGGACACCGACAATCTAGATCGTGCTGCGAGTATAATAATGGTTGGCAACCCGACATGATGGGACTATGTTTTTTTTTTAATTCGTAGCAAAGCACAAGTATTAAAACTAGTGTGTGTATTCAAGTCATCTACTTGGACAGATCCCGGCGTTGACATGGATTGCCGTAATTTATTACCTAATTGTTGTGACTTGTAGCCACGTTGTCATGTATTATCCGTCAATTCTGAAGGCACTGTGCTGTTAAGTCTTCTGCAATGGTGAGCATCGAGCTACTATTTATGTGGCTTTCAGGCTTGCCCGTCAAAAAATAAAATAAAAAATAAAGCCTGGGCTTTCAGGTTTAGTCCTCTGTATTATCATTGTCATATATCAGGCAAACTAACGGCTGATTCGGACTGTTTTATTAAGTAAATTGCATGAGATGCACTTGTACTATACTCTTTTGCAATGATTTTTTATTTTTATCCTTTTTTAACCTGTTTTCACTTTTATCTGAGGTATACCTATTGTTTCAATGTCTTTTATCAATCGCAAAACCTTTGTTATTTTACTGATTATTTTTTACTATCAAATAATAAGGGCCTTTGTTATACCGTACTTCGCTTTATTTGCCCTTTTGACACTCTTTGTTAGGTCTTGTTAGCAGGAATTGCTTGAGTTTGTGCAAACTGCCATTGTGTGTTCCAGCCACAGGAGATTTAAAAACCTTTTTTTTCAATAAAATTGAAATATGAAGAGTGGTTTTACAGGTGTATGTCTCACATGTTTTGCTATTGGATGTACACATTTGCCTCTGTTCTCACCAATGCAAATTTCAATATGGGAAAACAAACATAAATGGAACATTTTTTTAGTGCAACTACATGCTTATAGGGTATCACTGTTGTCATTCATTTGTATGGTTTATTGGCACTCTCCAATTTTCATGTGTTGGTGCAGTTTGTTCCTTTGTTTACCATCTGGACCACACAATACTAGTGTCTTTAGTGGGACTCTACGGCTTTCCGGATGTGGACTCATCTTCGCCGCCGCTACGAGCCCTCCGGTGATGCCCTGCACTGCCCGTGGTTCGCCAGAGCACTCTCTTCAACAGTGGTGATGCTACAGCTTGACGCTTTACGCCAAAGCTCATTGCTTACGCCACCGACTCTTCGCACCGCTGGATGTCGCCCGCCCTCGTGTTCGGCCGTCCGCGGGCGACTGGAGTTTCAGCCGATCTACGAGTTCCTTACTCGCCGCCCCGAAGTTCGAGCAACGGCGTGCTCAGCCTTGCACGCCACCTCGCGGCTACTCGGAGGTCTCATCGAGATACGCGCGGAGGAGACTCGCCCGAGTGGTGCCGCTCGCTACCACTCCTCCGTGCTCGCCGCCGCCACTGCTACACCGACGGCCCACGCGCCAAGACACCGCCTCCTCCAAAGACCGCCACAGTGGTGGCCGCTCCATCCGGCGGTGGTCGCCTCACCGCTCCTACTGCAATAAGATCGGCCACATTGAGTCCCGCAGCTATAAGAAGCGCATGCATCTTTCTCGCCGTTCTTCTACTAGCATCGCATCGGTGCTTCTCCATCGACGCCGCGATCGACTTCTTCAAGCAGCTTTCTTTCATCGAGCAGGAGATAGCGACTTCGACGCCGCTGCCGCTTCAGTTCTTCCTCGACAGTTCCGCAGCTCACATCGACTCTTCTGCAACCGAGAGACCACCTCCTACACAATGTGTACCTCCCGTGGATTCTTGATTGGAGCATCTTTTCACATGACTCGATTCTTCCACTGCCTTTCCTTACACCCTTGATTCTCCCCCGCTGTTCTTACTGGCGATGGTACATCTCTTTCGCCTCTCGTCGAGGACCTCTTAGCAACTCCTCTTTTCATGTTCCTTCGTTGCTTATGTTCCTCGCCTTACCATGCGCCTTCTTTTCTCCGGGCAGACATCGATCTTGGTTGTCGGGTCATTCTCGACTCGACTCTTGTTGTGTTCGGGACCGCCACACGGAGCTCGGTTGGTTCTCGCCTCGCGCCTTGACTCACGCCGCCTCGGGAGCTTGACTCGCTTCACCTTCCTTCCACGCTACCGCTGCCGCTGGGCCTCTCGCCTTCTACCACTTCGCCTACAAACTCTTTCCAAAGCAGTGGCATCACCGCCTTGGTCATTTGTGTGGATCTCGTCTCATCATCTTTGGTCTGCCGTGGTCTTCGGGTCCTGTCTCGGAGATGTATCTTTAGATTGTCGTACGTAAGTTAGGTAAACAGATTCACTTCCTTATCCTCATAGTGAGTCGGTGTCTCGGCACCCTTTGATCTTGTTCATTCAGATGTTTGGGGTCCGCCCTTCGCTTGAAAGGGGTCATCGATATTATATCATTTTTATAGATGATTTTTCTCACACTTGGATATATTTTATGTCTTCTCAGAGCGAGGTCTTATCTATCTATAAACAATTTGCCACTATGGTCCATACGCCTCCACCCCTATTCGTGTCTTTCATACTGATCACCGGGCGAGTATCTCTCGTTACGCGCAGCCTTCCCATCGAGCAAGGTACTCGCCGCTCTTCTTGTCCCGTGCTCATGCTCGAATGGTGTCGCCGAGCGCAAGCATCGCCATCTCCTTGAGACGGCCGCAATCGATGATTGCCGCCTATTCCACCTCACTTTTGGGCCGAGGCTGTTTCCACCGCCACCTATCTCGTTAACATCCAAATTCTCTCGCTCTTCGTGGTGCGATTCTCGTTGAGCGCTTTGTGGTCTTCTTCCCGACTACTCGCCTTCGCTCGCTTGGTCGCTTTGCTATGTTCTCTCTCGCCGAGAACGCACTCAAACTAATCGCCACCGTTGAGTGTGTCTTTCTAGGATACAAAGGCCGAGCACAAGGGATATCTGCTGGATCCCGTTGGTCGACGGATGCGGATTTCTGATGTGACTTTCGACGAGTCTCGTCCCTTCTACCCACGCCCTACTTCTCCTGGCCTCCTCCGTGGAGTCTCGTCCTTTTGACCTTCCGGATACACCTATATCCTGCCTTACCTCATCCACCCGCCCCACCGAGTCTCCACATATTCCTCCCGTGGCCTCTCCGCCGTTGTCGCCGCCCGATTGCCTCCCCGCGGCTCCTCGTGCTCCTCCCACTACACTCGCCTACACTCGCCGACCTCGCTTTTGAGGATGTTCCCGATGAGCCATCTTCTCCGATGTTCTATCTTCTCACGATGATCCATCTTCCCGACGGGTTATCTTCTCTCGCCACGCTTCTTCGCAATCGCCACGATTCGGCCCCGCCGCTTTGGTTTTTCCGTGCGGCTACTTGAGCTCGCTCTCTATCGGGATGTCATTACTCATCCCGAGTGGCGCATGCTATGGCCGAGGAGATTGTCGCCTCGAGCGCATCGGTACTTGGGATCTTGTTCCTTTCCATCTCACTCGCCCCATCACGTGTAAGTGGGTCTATAAGATTAAGACTCGCTCGATGGCTCCCTTGAGCGCTATAAGGCGCGCCTTGTTGCTCGTGGCTTCCAAACAGGAGCATGGTCGTGACTACGATGAGACTTTTGCCCGTGGCTCACATGACCACCGTCCGCACTCTTCTTGCTGCGGGCGCCTGCTCGCCACCGGTCTGCTTTCACCTTGATGTCAAGAATGCCTTCTCAATGGCGAAGTTGCGTGAGGAGGTCTACATGCTTCCGCCACCGTATTATTCTTCTCGAGGGCATGGTCCTGCGCTTCGCCGTTTCTCTCTATGGTCTTAAGCAAGCCCTCGTGCTTGGTTTGAGCGCTTCTCCTCCGTGGTCACCGCCGCTTTTCGCCTAGTGATCATGATCTCGCGCTCTTTGTCCACACTTCGCCTCGTGGTCTGACTCTTCTTCTTCTTTCGATGTGGATGACATGATCATTACCGCGATGATTCTGAGTATATTGCCTTTGTCAAGGCTCGCCTTAGTGAGCGCTTCATGTCGGATCTTGGTCCTCTTCCGTTACTTTCTTGGGATTGAGGTGGTCTCAATGTTGCTACCTTCTCCTTTGTTAACTATTGTTGGAATGAACCCTCAACATTTCCCTCAAATGCAAGTCATATGCAATAACATTGCATTTGAAAGGGTTGACACTAAAATAGGGAAAATCCAAAGTCCGAGTCTTGATAATCATGTCGTAACTTGCAACGCTTGGAAAATATGTCAAGTATTAAAAGATCTCCCATCCGGGATCGTGCGACATCTCATAAAGCACAAGATGCAGGGGTTGAGAAAATAGAGGCAAGTGGGAGCAAAGTCAACCGCGGCAACACGGCGAAGAAAATGATGAAACCGACAGGAACGGAGAGAGTTGTCAAATCAAGCCGAAGAGGAATAGATAGAAGCATGACGGTGCAGATTGAAGCCTGAGACGGCGGCGAAGCAGTACATAAGAAGTGTAGCGGAGGCGTGGTGCGGAAGAAGTGCAATGGCCATAGAAGCTCGGGGCGGCGGCTCAGAGAGAAGCGGCGGCATCATAACGACTTCTACGATCTACTGCTGGGCCATGCACGGATCTGGCTAGATCCGGTCGGATCTGGTCGGGAGGCGGACGCGACGAGCGGATCCGATGATGATATTGTTGATGGGGATGAAGATGAGCTTGACGAAGAAGCCGACGAAACCCATGACGACGAACCCGATCACTGTCCGCCCGCCACCTTGGTGAACTCCTTGCGGTCGGGCTTGTGGTAGCGCTTGACGAGACGAACGTTGTCCTTGGCGAACTCGCGGAGGGGATCCATCACGGAGTCAATGGCGGAGCTCAGTGGCGGGGGTCCGAGGCAAAGCCGGATCCAGGCGGCGACGTCGAAGCAGAGGACCCGAGGCAAAGATGAGCCGGCGGTGTCGATTGCGAGCTTGGGGGAACAGAGGGAGCTGGTGGTTGGTGAAGGCGCTGAAGCAGAGGACCAGGGCGAAGATGAGTGTTGCTGCTTGGAGCTGCTGCTACGTGAAGAAAGATGACTGCTAGCTGCTTGGAGCTGCTGCTATTTGATGAGAAACTACTGGTATGCTAAAGATAAAAACGAGATTGGGTGCTGCCCCCGGGAGTGGAGATTGCTCCTCCCGGGGGCAGCAGCGGTGAAAGAAGATGGAGGTTGGAGTTTGGATCTAGACTCTGATACCATGTTAGAATGAATCCTTAACAACTATAACCTGCTATTAGATTCACGCTTACCTGATTTTTCTGTTCCTCAAAATCCCTCTACTCTTTTGTACTCATTCCTTGCATTTTATAAAAAACGCCTTTACCATTTTCTGATTTTTATACTGAAGATCTGGCAGTAGAAATGTTAGTTTGCCTGCTTTTAGTTGTTTCTTGCTATTCCTATGTTTCACTAGTAAATGTTCTTTTCTAGAATATTGAATCATTCTGCTGGTTGATTTGTTTTTTCTTAGGTTCATTTGATGTTTTCATAGGACATGCTCCTCCTAACAGTACTGGAGTTCAACTCATCAGCAGTGAATGCAGCGATTCTGGCCTGATTAACTGCACCAATGATTCTTTGGAAATTGCAAATGAAGGCACTGGAACTATTACTAATTTACTACTTGCTTGCACCAATGGAAGTCAAAATAAAGTGGCCAAACATTGCTCTGAAATCGCACCGCTTGCCGTTGGACATCCGGCTGAACGAGAAGATAGTTTTGATGAGTACCAGGACGCATCTCCTTTTCTTCATCAATCAGATTCTGAAGATGGTGCAGCAATAGCACACAACTCAGAATTTTATACAGAAATCAAGAATTTGAATAATGATTCATTGCAACAAAGTGTTGCTGCAAATGAAATTCCTGTGGAAACGAATGTGTTATGCAAAGACCATTTTTCAAGAGAACCCAGTATGCTTGATTTATCTGCTGACTCCAAAGTTGGAAAAGAAGTTGAATGTTATTCGGAGAATAGATCTCCTGGATTGGCTGAGCCTGAAGTTAGTCTGAAGCTTGAGAGTCCAGATGAATGCTCAGTAAATGTTGAGAGCAATAATACAGATATGGTTGACAGCAAATCTGACAAAACATCCAGCTATTGCGAGTTGATTGGTGATTTGAATGCTTCATCTCTTCGAAAATGTCCTCCATTTATTTCAGACCTAGAATCCCAATCTACATGTTCCAGAAAGGTGGAAGGCTTCATGGAAGATAGTATGGATGTTTTGCGTTATCATGTCTGAAGTATCACCAAGACCAGAAGTAGTAGGATCAGATAATGTTGAATCGGAAACAGTAATCAATTCGAGCGCGAAATTTGTGCCAATTGGTAATGAATTGAAGATCATTCACACAGAAAATACTACCAGAGAGTGCACCTCACAGAACTGGTCTGTTGAAGATACTTCAGATGTTCAGCTCTGTGTTGAGAATTCTTGCCAGAGAACTTCAGTATGTCCTGTAGTTGGTTATCAAAATGATGTTGCTGTTACTAATGTGGATGGCACGCCCAACTCCATTGCTGAAGGCATTTCAGTAAAGGGCAGTGAGTTGGATTCCTCGTGTGAGGGGAGGTCACCACCAGATGTTGTTGACCAGATTGTTGATATAGCAGAAGAAAATCATTCCATAGAGAAGCCTACTGGATTATCTAACGTGGAAGTCTGTAACGAAGAGATTAACCCTGAGGTTCCTACAAAAGATCAAGTTTCTACAAGTCAGGAGTATGTCACTTTGCTAATGGATCAAACGTCTTGTACCAAGAATCCATTCAATCTAGATGATACCAGGAGCGATGAATTATTTGAGCTTGATACTGACAGTTACCATTTGAAGGCATCAAAAGTTGTTGAATCCAAGCAGCAAGTTGACTATAAATCTCTGATGGTGGATCATCTGACAGTTTCCAACCAAATTAGCATTGCTGAAGGGCAACACTGTCTTATCTCAGGTGAGAATATTCTGAGTTTTTAATTGTGTATCGTCAGTATAAGATAGTGATGACTGATGATTAATTAAGAAGAACATCAGTAAAATGCTAAGCTGTGGAGGAAGTTTATCTAAGTTGTCTAGTCTTTGGGTTGATTGAAGTATTACAACACTGCCATATGGTCTAAGCTGTTCACTAGGACTAGGCTTTAAATCCTATTCTGGTTCAGTGAGGGCGTTTAGCTACAAAAATGTTTTTCTCCTACATGCTACTTGTCCCCCATTTCCCACTTGTATGATGAATACTTGAATGGTGGATGGTGGTAAAAAGTGTATGTGAAGTGCATAAAATTACAATTACATGTACCATAGTCACTCCTTATTTTCAATTATTCAAGTCTCACTGTCCCAGTGTTGCTGTATGATTTCCCCCCCTATCAGATATGTAAGTTTGGATTACATGGTGTTATGCACTGAACTTTATTGAACATTTCTGGCAGATGATCACATACTATCCGTATCAAGTACTATTGGTGCAGAAGACATGTCTGTCAATTGTAGTATTGACCTTACGAAGAACATTTTCTTTCCTGATCCCTCAGTGAACCATAGCATGCAGCAAGACATAGCACAAACAAATGGTATCATATTTGTGCCATCTCAACTATTTCCAGTGGAGTTTAGTGCAATGCCTACTTCTCAGGAGATCAATGCACTCAGCATCAATGTTGAAGAAAAGATGCAGACTGAACACACTAGTACAAAGGAGATGACTGCAGTACGCAGCATAGATAATGTTGAAGAAAAGAAGCAGAAAGAAGAAACTAATGCGAAGGAGATGAATGCAATATCGAACACAGGTAATGTTGAAAAAGAAGACACTAGTGCAGAGATGAATGCTGTACAACACACAGATAACGTTGAAGAAAAGAAGCAGGCTGGAGACACTGGTACAAAGGAAGTGAGTGCAGTAAGAAATATGGAAAATGTTGATGAAAAGAATCAGACCGAAGACACTTGTGCAAAAAAGATGAATGCAGAATTGAATGCAGATAATGTTGAAGACAGGAAGCAGACTGATGGTGCTAGCACAGAGGAGATGAATGCAGTACAATGCACAGATGATGTTGAAGAAAAGAAGCAGGCTCAAGACACTAGCACAAAGGAGATGAGCTCAGTACAAGGCACGGATAGTGTTGAGGAAAAGAAGCAGACTGAAGACAAAGTTAGTCGGGAGGGAAGTAAGCAGAATGAAGAGATTGCTTCCACCGGCGCGAGGCCGAATTCAGGAAGGATACATGTCCCTCTGAAGGTTCTCCTCGCTGAGGCGAGTGTGGAGACCAAAGAAAAGAAAACCAGTACCAAAGAGCGAGTGCTGTCATTTAGGCGCCGAGTATCAAAGGACGATGCGTCATCGGTGAAGTCAGGGTCTCCCAAAGCTGGTTCTGATGATCAATACTGGAGCTCTCCTGCCAGATTGCCTCACAACAATGCTGACAAAAAATCCAAAGGAAGGAAACAGACATGGGTGCCGTTTATTTGCTGCCTCTCCGTACATTAGGTCAGGCTGTCTTCTTCAGCTCACGAGCTCCAAGCTTCTATACGCCATGTGCATATCTTGTTGTATCCATGGCACTATTAGTATTTGCGCGAGGAGACTGGCGACGCTTTTGTATTGCATTGGTCTACAACTCTACATATGCCGCTGTAACTAACGTTGTCCATCGTTGTGTAGATAGTCCATGCAATTAAGATGGTTTGATATCACCTGATACTGCAGAGCTGCTTTGCTGTTGAGACGTTTTGAATCGGTGTGCAACTTTGATGCATCGCCAGCCGACTTAATACGTCGTTAGCCATTTGCGCATGAATGTGTCTTTAAGCCTGCCGGTTGTCGGTTGCTAACCAGATTCAGCTAATATTTGTGCTGGTACTCTTGCGCTAGCAAACTACGCAAAGTGAAGCTACCGAATGATTACTGCATTTTGCTTGCAAAGAAGCAAATGACGTGGGTGGTTGCTTGCTGAGCACCGTGGTATTTCACGCTGTTGCAAGCAGCGGCTAGCAACTGTTTAGTGCTTTGCTATATTTACATGTGGTGGGTACGAGAAGAGTCGTGTGGAGCGTCGTTGTCTTGTCGACCTCGTCGTGCCCATTGGGACTTGCGCTCCGCGCGGACCGCGGCTGCGTTTCGCTGCGCGCGGAGCACCAAGTCGGGAGGAATAGAATTTACTTCGCCGTGTGTGACTAGGCCGGACGTCCATGGGTATTACGGGTTTGTTTGGTCAATGTTCTGAATTTTATGTCAGGAAAAAAAGTGGTATCTGAAGATAGTCTGAAAAGTAGATGATTTTTTTTTCTGATTAGGTAAACCTAAAGATAAGTTGTTAAGTTGAAAATATATACTTGAAATTGGTGAATGAAAAACAGACCATTGGATTAAAGTAATAAATAGTGGATTGAACAGCCTAGAAGGCCTGGCTCCCAGACGCTCATTTCAAACGTCTGAGCCAGGCAACTTGGCTGGCTTGTAAGCAAACATCAAATGGGCAACAACCAGGATCTGTGCTTTCCAGTCAAATCTTCCCCAGGCCCGGAAGCAAATAGCCCCTACATCTCTGGGCCGTATGTAACCGCGGCGCAGCGGTGCCTCCTCGCCTCCACTCACGGCAAGAGGCGCCGGCGTCCGGCGGTACGCCGGTACGGGTCCTCACGCTACGAGGCATATCGTCTCGTGTCAGAATCTGAGAATCATAGGGTTGCGTGAGTCGGCACAGGGCGCAGTGTCCACGCCTCTTCCTCATGTCGACTGTTGGATCCCAATCTAGTTACATGCCCAGGATTTTACGACCTTAATGCAAATAGCACACCACTTTGATACAGCAAGCATGGTCTACATATGTTCAGTAGTCCAGGTACTAGAGAAAATCCAATGTGTATTTATACAATTATACCTACTACCGGACAAACCAAATTAGCGTGAAATGGATTCCATTTGTTATAAACCTGCAACGTGGCTTTTCTGAGCCAAATGTGATCACCCATCACGGTGCTTGAGTTGTTGAGATCTAAGTGGCAGAGCAGGACCACATACACAATATAACGCTCGGTACTCTCGTTAATCTGTACTAACGAATAGTTAACCAACAAGTTTGTATCGCTCAAAAACACCCAAAAAAATTGCTTGAAAATTGAATCAGTGTGTTGCTCATAGCGGTCCTAGCTAGGGGCGGAGTCAGGATTGGGCTATAGGGGCGAGAGCTCGAGGGAGACATAAATTTGATATTTTCCTAATACAATCTAGGCGCTTTAAGGTATTTACAAAACATAGAAGTTTGCTTAGGGGGAATTTTTTATATCATAAATGAAATAGAACACAAATCATGAGTATGATGAATGATAAGTTGAGTTTAGTGGAGTTCGACGTATATGCACGCTTCACCGAGTCATAAACAGTACGACAGAAGCTAGAGATGAAATATGATGCACTCGTAGGTCGAAATTATACTCAATACTAGTTTGAAAATTTAGAAAGAAAATAGTATCCAGATGCTACATAAAATGGGTTCACGTGCCACAAATTAACTCCTAGACTATTTAGTTTTACCTTAATTATTACTTAATCACAATAAATAGGGGTTTACTTGTACCAAAGTTCCCATGGTATTATGTCTTAATGAAAGGTAATAAAAGAATTCATGAGGGAGGCCAGGCCTTTCTCTCCGCCCCTAGTCATAGCCCTACTGGTAAGACTCACGATGAATGTTATTTTTTTTATTTATAATTATTTCGAACGACTGATGCTATTTTCCTAGCGTGCTGCTCTTTTCTTTTGGACAAGTCGATGTGTTTGATTGTTTTGAACTGCTACGGAACCCAACTCCCAACAGTCTTCCAAAAAACCCCTCCCAAACCCAAACAGCCCAACACAAACGCTGCTCCTGCCGGCGGCCGCTCTAAGTATAAACACACAACCCCTAATTAGCCCCTCACAAGCTAAAAAAAATCCTCTCTGTTTGCGAGTCCCTGAACAAAAATTGCAGCAGCAGCCATGGCGAGGCCGCACCTTCTTCTCTGCCTTCTGGCCGCCGCCGCCGCCGCTCTGCTACTCGTCGGTAAGTAGGCTCGCTCGCTCCATCCTTGATCTGGGGGGGTGCGCCCCACGCGGCGATCTTTGATCCGATCTGATTCCGTTTCTTGCAGCCTCTGCCAAGAAATCCGGCGACGTGACGGAGCTCCAGATCGGCGTTAAGGTACCCGTTCTTGGGCTCTTGGCTTTGGCACCAGGAATGAGTTTTCCTGTGCGCGTTGACAATTTTATCTTTTCCGCCTGTTTAGTCGGGTGGGATCGGTTCAGCTTGAGTGATGTCATATTAGGTGGTATACGACTATGGATTTGATCGAATCCGAGGTGTGGTTTGCGTGGATTAGACTAGATCCTTTGCATTTCGTTATGGGTGGATCGAATTTGGAGAGAACAAGCTGTGGTAGGAGTGGTGTTCTGAGACATGCGAGTCTGCCTTCTCAACTGGATTCACATTTGAATTGGTGGTTCCTCCACTGAAAAAAAGAAAGAAAAATCGTGCTCAAGAAAGTGGAAAATTGAAGGCGCTTTCATGGAATTGATTGGGCCACAATCACCTTGGTTTTGTAAGAGTAAAGATCGTGATTTGAAAAGGGTTCTTTCAGGGAATTCAACATTTTATTGTATTTCCAGTGTAACAAGTCATAGTGTAATGATTCCCATTAGAACAATCTCACAGGAAAATGAATCTTCTCATGCCTTGACGAGCCAGTGTAATAGTTCTAGTACCTTTTTTTTAGGGGAAGCCATGAGCTTTCGTTAAGTTAAATCGGTCTGGTTACAATCAGCACGGAGGCTATCGACAAGAAAACTAGGATAAACATGAAGCCACTCACAAGGGGACCCTTGTGTGCAAGCAAACTTAGCACAACAATGGGCCATATTATTTGCTGACCCCTAGCAAACTTAATGACAAAATAAACAAAACCAAAACTAAGCTCAAAAGAAACAAAACCAGAACTAAGCTCGCTGACTTCAGCTAGGATTGACACTATCAGCGACCTGTTTTTGAAACGCGTCTCCGAGAGCATTACCAACTCTTGACAATCCGTTTCGCAAAAGACTTGAGCAAAACCTCGTCGGCGTACAAACTCCACATCATCCCGGAGTGCTAGAGCTTCAATCACTAAGGGATCAGAAATACCCCGATAAGGTCTACTCCAAGCACCTAGGAAACAACCATGATGCCTGACCACACTTCCAGCTCCTACTGTGTCCGTTTCCATAGGCACAACACCATCAGAGTTCAGTTTCACCCATCCCTGCAGTGGCAGCTCCCAAGACACCACTGGAACTACCATCACCTGCTTATCCGCCTGAGGGAACTTTGTTTCCTATCGACTAGTATAAGACAGTTAACAAAAGTTTTCACATAATCCAAAGATGTTAGTGTTTTGAGAAACTGCATCTTCCTTCCTTTCAATAAAACTAAAAGAAAAATTAAACTCTAGCTTGCTCCAAGCAATGCATCTTAACAGAATATCCTAGCAGAACAAGCTGAAATCAGTTTGTGTAAAAGTCATATGAATTTTTGGCGCATATAGCACGTTTACGTTGTGTAATTACGGAAGTAGCGGCCGTCACAACGAAATAGCAAATCTGACGCGTCGTCCGCACGGTCACCGGCCGGATGCGATGTCCACGTGACACATCGCCTCGTCCGGCCAGTGACAGGCTGGACGCCCCTCCACGTCGCCTCGTCCGGCGGTCCACGGGCGGATGGCGCCCACGTCGCCACTTGCTACCGCTGAGCGTAGCGCGAGGAGTCTCTACCAAAAGGACTCTTCTCATCATGCAGAGATTTCCCACCTTTCTGTTCTAGCAGTAGCAAGCCGACATGGGGGCGTCGTCCGGCCGGACGAGGGTGACGTGGAGGCATCCGGCCCGTGATCGGTCGGACGAGGCGACGTGTCATTCGGACATCGCGTCCAGCTGGTGACCGTGTGGACGGCGCGCCAGATTTGCTATTTCGTTCCGACGGCCGCTACTTCCATAATTACACAACGCAAACGTGCTTATATGCGCCAAAAATTCAAAGTCATATATCAAGGTCTCGACGTCTTGTTATAGGAAATGGTATTTGGGTCCATCAGAAATTTAGCTTGTGTAGTTGTAACATTGGAATTGATGCAACGTCGATCTTAGAAGATGCATTTTTTATGTATCCGGATGCTTATGAGAAAACAGTAACTGTTCATAAAACAAATGGTTGCTCCAAAGATATTGGATCTCAAACTGAACTGCCGTGGAGGACAAATAGTATATGCCTCATTTCCAGCTATTAATTTCTGAATTTCATCAGATTCTTGTACTGATGTTATGCCATTGGTGCAATTTACAGCACAAGCCAGAATCCTGCAGCATGCAAGCTCGCAATGGTGATAGAGTTAAAGTTCACTACCGTGTAAGTTCGATATTCTGCTGTGTGAACTGTTTCCCTTTTATGCAATTGATTGATCAGTTTCAATTTGAGACTCTATTTTGATGAACGGGCATACATGTATGTTCCCTTCCATTTCACACTAACTTGCATGTTTTAAACTTTGTCCTCTACTGCTCCTAAGAGTTTTTCAAATTTGAACTATCTGTGAATTTTCCTTCTTTTTAAGTGGAAAACATGTGAAGGTACTATAGATCATTTTAATCCATTGCAAAAATGGCATTGCCAATTCGCCATAGCTTTGAAGCCTTCACTAGCACTTGTTAATTTAACCAGCCTACCTTTGCTTAAGAAGGTTTTAATAATTGATACTAGACTGCATATGCTACGTCAGGATGCAAGTGGGACCAGTTGCGGCTAGCCCGCATCTGCCCGCACCGACCACCAAACATTTTGCGGGCAGATGCGGCAGCCCGCAAAGCACTACACAAACGTATGCGGAGCCCGCGAAGCACTACGCGAACTGATGGGGTTGTGTCTTGGTGTTTCTGCTGTAGGCGAGGCATGTGGTTCAGCATACGTTCGCTGTCTTGAATAATTGATCTCATCAACTACAAAATTGCCCGGAAATCACTCATAATTGGTCTCATCAACTAGAAAATTTCCAGGAAATCACTCACTTTCTTAATACTTAACAAACCAAGGAGGAAGAGACATTAGTAAGTGTTGCATCTCTGTTCTAAAAAAATTACATAAGCACTTGAAGACTTGAAGTGATTAGTTGCAGTCATGCACATCCTTCTGCAGCTCATAGTCATCTGATCCATTGATCAAGCATATCCAAGCAGGTTCATGCCAAATCTCCATTTGAGACACTCACACACTAAATAACCTGCAAAGAATGATAAATAGACTGGAATGTAATACAGTTGTATTTTGTAAGCAATATACACCATGATGATTAATTCGTTCATACATGCCAGTTAATTCAGAAGTCGATGTCCATTTTACAACAGAAATGTACTCACTGGATTAGCCCAGTAGCGCCGTCTACACTTGGATTAAAACAGAAATGGTCCTGAAAGTCTGCAAAATGAGAGAGCAAATCTACGAGGCAAAATGTACAACATTGTCACTTGAACCACTATCGTTTGAATATCCAAGTACAGATAGGAGAGCATAAAGTAGGGGGGTACCATACGTGAGGATTCAATACGTCCATCCGATGGATGACATCCTCCTAGCACAATGAGAGCAAAGCATGTGATTAGAACTTCTAAAGATTACAATATTGATATGATAAGTGGAATCATAACTCAGAAGCATTTGGGAATGAGACCATTTTTCAGTACTCCATCAGTCATCGCCATCATCTAGATCCTCTGTCGTGTTCTTTTGGTGAGAAGATGCTGACATATATTTACGTATGATTATTTAGTAAAGTAAAACTGACAAGGTTAAAAAAACAATTGAAGAACTTACTATCTGCCTTAAGCCAATCTTGAAGACAAATCAATGCCTCAATGGTGTCGCAAGAGAGTCTGCTCCTATAATCACTAATAACTCTCCCTCCAGTGCTAAAAGCAGGGACTCAGATGCAACAGTGGCAATGTGTGCACTTTCCTTCTACAAGTTTCCCATCACGATATATTGGCTCGGCCTCCTTCCATATAATAGATGTCAACTTACGTGGTTTACGTTTAGAGCTTATATCATGAAAAAATACTACTTTCAACTTGATGTAGGCAAATCAATGCAGCATCATTATTTGAAGTGAAATTACTACTTCATCATTCTAACAGCATTAGAATAACTACATATTTATGTTACAACATTAAAAAGTACTGTGGTAAAAAGAACATGGAAGTAAATCTCACCACATGAAGTCCTCACTGGGGACAGAGACCTCGTCGGTGATGGAAAATGTACAGTACAACATGGTGTCGATGGGGATGGAGACCTCTGTTAGAGATATGTTAGAGATAGAATAGGGAGTCTTTTATATTTCCTTATCTGTACCCTTGTACACCCTATATATATTGCCCATTGGGCCTCTTCAATATACACACAATATTCATAACATGGTATCAGAGCCAGATTAGGTTTAGGGTTTACAGCCGCCGCCTCCTCCTAGCCGCCGCCATCATCCATCGTTGTGCTGCCCGGGAGGAGCTATCTCTCGCTCTCGGGCGGCCTCGTCGTCGCCGTGCTCGTCTTGGACTGCGTCGCCGTCGGTGTGTGCCTTGATGCCGGGCTCGTCTTCACGACGACCTCCTTATTGATGGTGTTCGTCTTCGCTGGGCACCGACTTGATCCGGCGGCCGAGCTCGGATCTTCCGTCGATCGCTCGGGCCACCGTGCGTTTTACCTCAAAGACCGCCGTCTTCCGTCATCGTCATCTCCGGATCCGATTTTCTTGGATCTGAGCCATCCTCGAGCCTGACGTCGCCTGCGCCGCCCGAGCTTCTTGGGCTCCACTGCTCCTGGATCACGTGGCGCTACTCCTCTGCGCCTCAGATCTGCAAGATGGCCTCTTCTTCGTTCGTCCTCGACGGATACGCGCCCTCGAGCCGCTACCCGACCAGGCGCCACCACTCGGCTTCGTCCCCGTCGCCGGAGCCTTCTTCGCCTTCCGTCGGTTTCTTCTCAGCGGGCTTCTTCACCGCTGGCTTCTTCTCGGCTTGGGAGGGATTGGTTGGTGACTTAGTGGTCTGGCTACGAGCTTGAGGGATTGGAGCGTCGCTGCATCTTTGGCCTCCCTTGCCTTCAGTGGTGTGCGGCAGTCGGCGGAGAGAAGCTGTGTTGGTGCTTGCTATGTGCGTGAGAAAAAAAAGAGAGAGAGAACGGAGGATGGGAGGAGTCCTGGTAGCTATTCTTGCTGGAGGTGTCTTGCTGCTTTGCTATTTGCTATGTGCTCATGGAGGATGGGCTGTCTTGCTGCTTTGCTATTTGCTATGTGCTCCTGGAGGATGGGCCTGCTGCTAGCTGGCAGCATCTATACTGCTGTCGGTGGAGTTCTTCAAGACTCGGTGTGTGCTGGTATGATCGGCTGTGCGTGCTTTGCCATCTGCCTCCTTTGCTGCTGGATGAGGTGGCTTTGGATTGGCTTTAGCTGTTGGTGCTTGGTGTCGGTGGAGAGCTGCTTCTTTATGGGAGTACTAGCTGTTTTGGGAGTGCTTGCTGATGGTATTGGACTACACGTGCAGCTTCTGGATTAGTGCTATTTGCTGCTGGTCTTTGCTGTTTGGCCGTAGTTTTTTGCATGCTTGCTGTTAGTATCCGCCGCTAGTTATCCTTTGAGTCATTTTTATTTGTGTCGTTTCTTCCGCTGCGTTCATCCAAGTCCGTAACTTTTTATCTGTGAGTTCGTCTTAGCCATGCGAGTCCACAAATTTATTGTCAGTCTTAGAAGCATAGGAATTGTCTTTTGCATGACAGCAGCCGCTGTTCTTCTCTTCGAACCGCTGCAAATCTGTCGCCTCGCTTTTAAGGCCGCTGCGCTTCTTCCGCACTGCGTCTCCGGTATACTTTTTGTTCATTGCGTCGCGCTTCTTCTGCACTGCGTCTCTGTTGCGCTTCTCGTGCATTGCGTCGCGCTTCTTTTGCACTGTGCATCCGTTGCGCTTCTTGTGCTTTCTGCGTCTCTGTTGCGCTTCCTGTGCACTGCGTCTCCGTTGCGCTTCCTGTGCACTGCGTCTCCGTTGCACTTTCTGTGCACTGCGTCGCCGCCGTCTTAGGCTCCGATCTGCGCTGCCATGCTTCTATCTATTCCTATTCGACTTGATTTGACAGTTTTATCTTTTTGTCGGTTTCATCATCTTCTTCGTCATATTGCCGCGGTCAACTTTGCTCCTGCACATTGTGCTTTATGAGCTGTCGCGGGACCTTGGATGGGAGGAGATCTTTTATCGACATATTTTCCAAAAGCTGCATGCTACGACGACATTATCAAGACTCGGACTTTGGATTTTTCATATTTTAATGTCACCCTTTCCAAATGCAATGCTATTGCATACGCCTTGTATTTGCGGGGGGTGTTAGAGATATGTTAGAGATAGAATAGGGAGTCTTTTATATTTCCTTATCTGTACCCTTGTACACCCTATATATATTGCCCATTGGGCCTTTTCAATATACACACAATATTCATAACAACCTCATCCCTTGTTTCAATGCTGCCGCTCTCGCCAATGCCCCAAGCGGAGACATCAACAAGTTTATCCCTGGTGACCTCACCAATGTCGCAACTGGAGACTGAATTTGTAAACTCCGTAGAGTAGCCGACGGTGAACACCCTCTCTAGGAAACAAAGAGAACAAGTGAATTAAAATATTGCATGCCAAGATCTGTTACACATGGATAATATCAAGTAGATAGCCATTAAGCCCAACTGCAAGTCTGCAACTACAAGAACAATCCTTGAGCATGGAGGCATGGAGTACTCTAAAATCTGCTCCAACTGCAAGAACAATCCTTGAGCATGGAGGGCTTGGAGGCATGGAGTACTCTAAAATCTACTCCAACTGCAAGAACAATCCTTGAGCATGGAGGCATGGAGTACTCTAAAATCTGCTCCAACTGCAAGAACAATACTTGAGCATGCTTAGGAATTGAATACAATACAACTACAATAGTTTAGGATATCCAAACACAACAGCTGCACTCGCATAAAAAATCCAGAGACAGCATTTATGACAGTATTTGTTTCATCATATTTGAGATTATCATGCTCTAATATATATTGCTGGCACTTATGCCCAGATTTTGGGGCCTAATTTCTCTGTTTTGTGCCTAACCCACCACCACAATAATAGTTACTTGTTTAGAAAATGGAATAAAATAAAGGAAGATGTGCTCATGGAAGAACAAAGAATATATACTGATGATAAACATCCAATGATGCTAGCTAGTACTTGCCATGAGAAATTGAGAAGAGTACAACTGACAAGTTCTAGACAATTAAGCAAATCTGGGAGGAGGGGATCCTGACAATTAAGCACCGTGCTATCACTGGCCAGAGAGGATATCTCTGCATTAGACAAATCGCAAGTGGATGAGAGCACTCCCTAAATTTTGATTCTCGGTCTGCCACTAGGCTACCCTACCATCGAGGAACAGCAAATCTAGAACCCTATCCAAGAAACTGGGGGAATCATCAATGGCACACTCACCTTGTTCGTCTTCATTGTCTCCCTGGATCGGCTATCCTCCTCCACCCTCTTCCTCTTCTCCAGTTTCTTTCTCTTCTGCTCTTTTCTAGATCTGCAGCGAGCAAGCACACGGCAACAACAAATCAGAAAAAAAAACTAGCAAATGATGAATCAAGAACTACAAGAGGGGGAGGATGCAAACTTCTTGGATAGTAGCGGCTCCTCGCGGTCACGGACCTTGCCGTCGCACGGATGACGTTGCTCATCGCCGCCAATCGCCAGCTGTGATTCTTCCCCGCCGCCTACGGAGAGCCCCACCATATTCTCCGCACCAGATGTTGAGCGCTCGCCGTCCGCCATACCATCGGCACCAACAGCCCCGCTGGATCTGCCTCCTTGTGCACCCTACCGCGGCGCCCGTCCGGATCTACCGCCCCGTGCGCCCTGCCGCAGCTCCCCTCCGGATCTGCCGCCCCGTGCGCCCTCTTCGCTACGCCCCGTTGAATCCGTCGCCTCGTGCGCCCTCGCTGCAGTAGATCTGACGCGAGGCCTCGAGGGGAACCACCGCGGCGGCGCAGCCGCAAGGCCTGCTAGGCTGCTACGCGAATACACGGAGTGGCGTCCGCAAAACGCCACTTGATTTTTCAAGTCGTCCGTGGGTGTTCGCGTAACGTTTTTTGCGGGACGGGCTAAGTGGGCTCGCGGGCAGCCCGTGCCCACTTGCATCCCTAATGCTACGTTCATCACTGACATCAATTTTCTTCTGAATTGATGTGTTCACTTGTTTTTTTTTCTGTCATTTATCTACCAGGGAAAACTTACTGATGGAACAGTTTTTGATTCTAGCTACGAAAGGGGTGATCCAATTGAATTTGAACTGGGCACTGGCCAAGTGATCAAAGGTAATAAAATTAGTAATGATCCCACTGTTCACTAGCTACTTCATTTATGCTTTGGTTCTTTGTCTAAATTTCTGCACTTCACTCCACAGGATGGGATCAGGGACTTCTGGGCATGTGCGTTGGTGAGAAGCGTAAGCTGAAGATCCCTTCAAAGCTTGGATATGGGCCTCAGGGATCACCGCCTACCATTCCTGGTGTGTAATTTTGTGCTGCTTGTCTTTTGAGTTTAGGGTTGCCTTCAAGTTATATTAGTCTTTTCTTGGGAAATTGTGAATGAAAATAATCATCATTTAATTGTGCCCGGTGACTGTATGTTACGGAAGAAGGCGCGAAGCGGGGCAGCAGGCCATGAACAGTACTGTGGTACTGTAGCGCACGTACGGTAGCACCACAAACGTGTGCTGTATCATGCACTGTAGCTCAGCGTTGTTGTGCCAGCGCGGGTGTTAGGCATGATTTGTTATTTAGGAATCTATTAGATGTTTGGTAGTATCTATTGGTTAAGCAAGTTATTATGAGATTGGATTGCTAGATAAGTTTCTTTATAGATTATTTTTTAAGAGTCAAATCAGGTTGTTCCTATAAAAAGGATAATATGTATCTATTATCAAGAAAGAAAAAAAATAGACAAAGTTAGTCCCTAACTGATTGGCTAAAGATCAAAGCCTTCTTGTTCGTCAGGAAGAGTCTCGGCCGAGCTTGGAGGGCGATCCCTCGCCTCCCTAGCTAATCAGGCCTCAGAGCCTCGCTATCTCGACAGGAAAGAGTCCTGCTGGCAGTTAGATGAGGACGAGTACCTTACCCTCGGTCCTCGGATTCGTATCCAATCAACGACCACAACATTTGGTATCGGAGCTGTCGATCCCTACTCACGACTTCTGCTACCATGGTGATGACGACATATAAGATTAAGTCGGCATAATAACCTCTCGTCGAAGTGGGGTTTCTAAGGACTTCAATCGTGGCCATCACCGCAGCTCGAGAACGAGCTGCTTTGCCACGAGAGGTGTAATGTTACAGAAGAAGGCATGAAGCGGTGCATACTGTAGCGCCACAAACGCGCGTTGCTGTGCCAGCACGGGTGTTAGGCATGATTTGTTATTTGGGAATCTATTAGATATTTGTAGTATCTATTAGTTAGGCAAGTTATTATTAGATTGGATTGCTAGAGAAGTTTCTTTATATATTATTTCTTAGAGGTTAAGTCAGGTCCTTTCTATAAAAGGAATAACATGTATCCATTATCAAGAAAGAAAAGAAATAAGTAAAATTAGTCCATAACCGGTTGGCTAAAGATCAGAGCCTCCTTGTTCGTCGGAAAGAGTCATAGCCGAGTTTAGAAGGCGATCCCTCGCCTCCTAAGCTAATCAGGCCTCAGAGCCACGCTACTTTGATAAGGAAGAACCCTGCTGGTGGTTAGATAAGGACGAATGTTCTACTCTCGTCCTCGGACCCGTATCCAACCAACGATCACAACATTATATCTGAGCGAACTGCTCCATTGCTCTAATTTTCTAGCCATGCCGTTTTTACTACAGATTTCTGAACTGAACCTTTTATTTTTCGGTCTGCAGGTGGAGCAACACTCATATTTGATACCGAGCTTGTTGCTGTTAATGCCGAGCCAGCCAGCAAATCAGACGAGGACGATGCTGGCAATGATCTTTAGATAACCGGGACAGTTCGGCCGTCTTATGGATCAAACAAAGTCTAGTTGTCAAATCAAATAGATGAGTGCATGGAACATTTACTCGAGTAGTGCAAATGCAATGCATTTCGGGATCCCATAGAGAAAGGAGCATTATTTTCCCGTAACTTTCTGCTATTTAGAACTTCTGGTGCTATCTAACTATGGGCCTTTCTCAGCAATCCCCTGATCTAGTAGCGATCTGTGATGCAAATGGTTTGGTAGAAAGAAAAAGTGAACAAAAAACACGATGCAATTTCTCCGCATCATATCTCATATCCATAATTCATGAAACATAATCATCAATCAATACATATGCTTATGCTGATATATGGCAACTGATATACAGTAACTAATTGATGACGTTGTGTTGAAACGTCATAAGCTATTTGTCATATAAGTCATATACTCATATTTGTTAATCCCTGAGTTTCTCTTTCAACTTATTGATTTAAAGCTGATGGGATTTGCTGTACAAAGGCACTATAGGAGGTATAGGGAGGCATGTCATCGTAATAGAATAAGCAATACATGTCATCTTAATAAAATACATGTCATCTTAATAAAATAAGCAATATAGGACTACCCAATGGGTCTTAATAGGTCTCATGCTTAATGGGCATGATTTCACTAAAGTGTGCAACACATAAATTAGGCAAACACTATATACGGCGCGCACATATGGCCCACGGTCCATTTATGCTACGAGATGAAATAGTTGACATCAGCAACCCTAAAAAATGAATTCGAAAATTCATATAATGTTATAACTTTTAAACTAAGTATTTCCCACGCAAAAAAACTAAGTATTTCTGTCGTGTTTCTTATTACAGGAATTTTAGACACTACAGCCTGTTTGCATATATTTTTGGCGTTATTTTATTGGAGATTATGCTGAATATTATACTAACAGATTTGATCTGTTTCACTAATAATCTTGATTATCACAAGACCTTTACAATGTTTCACCTCAACACAACTCCACACCGCTAGATATCACCCCCTTAGGACCTTCGTGCCCATGGGTAGGTCTCCCATTTGCGCCCTACGGTTCCTGTGGCTTCTTCCCCCTTTACCCACACCGCATCACCACCAATGGCGAGGTTGCGAGGAGGCAGACAAATTAGTTAGCCAGATCTTAAGTGTTGCAGACTTGTGGTTGTACTATTTTTACATGATAGGTCATTACCAGATTCGGTCCTTAATTGACTCGGGCGGTACATCCACGTACCAACATCCTCTCGTGCTCTCGGCATTAGCCACCCGAGTCTAAATCTGTTTTTCATATTTTATTTTGTTTTCAAAATAACCTTTAGTCCAACATACCAGCCAGGTTTCAGCCTCGACTGCCCTATTTTCTTTCAAAAGATTAAGTGATGTCGGGCAATTTATTGCCCGAATGATAATGTATCTAAGTAAGGCTAAGCATGACACTTAGATACAGACTTATAACTAGTATGTAAACCATTAATTCTAAGGTGACAAGGATAGTGTCCAAGTTCAAGGATTGGAAGTTTATACACAATTATTATTTAGGCATTAACTATGAGCTAGATCAATATATTTGTATAAACCATAGCAATGTAATTTCATATTTAAAACAATACAATTGCAAAAAGGTAGGTGCAATATGATCAAAGTATTGGCTCGCCTTCCTCAATATTCTGATAACCCCGGTCCTGTTCTGGCTCTCAAGGTTCTGATAATCATCATGCTCAATATGCTGATAATCATCCTGTTCAATGCTCTAACAATCTTGATTCCGGCCTCATTTTTGTTGGGATTGTTGTCCCATCACAGCTTCAGAATCTAACTACGTAGAATACGATTGAATCCAAAAGCGACTGAAAGTAACTAAATAAAATCCAATAAATCCAAATACATTCAAACAGATGAAAACACTTCAAACAGAACTGTGAGACCCTGGTTTATTAAGCTTGTAATACTTAACCTTCCACTGGCTCTAGTATTACAAACAGAATAACCCGTGCCTCGATGAACATGTGCTTCCCAGAAAATGCAGCACACATACATCATACCAAAACATGCATCAATTCCATACAACATAATATAACAAGTCTACCAAAAGACATACATAACATAAGTTATTACAGAACAGCCGACCGGCCAAAATACATAAATATCAAATAACAGCGGAAGCAAAAGATGCCATAAGATGGCTTAAACCAAAAGACGACCGGTTAGCCACATAACACCACAGGGCAACCGACCGGGCCGTCAAGCTAATCACCCCACACACTGCCACAGCACAACTCACAGAAGTGAGGCCCTTCGGGCTCACCTTCTTCCTCTGCACACAACAAGCAAAGCAGGTGAGTACAATAATGTACTCGCAAGACTTACGAGTAACAAGCCTATACATAGCTACATGAAAGCTGAATCCAAAGGAAGGTTGGTATTATGGTTATTTGGACGCGTAAAACAAGTTTCATTTGCAATAATATAATAGAATGAAAGCGATTTGACAATTCAGTTTTTAAGCATTGAAATAACAGCGAGTAACAAATAATTATCAAGTAACCACCTAGAAGTGACTACCCCAATAGCCACCACAAATAGCATGAATCCCTGATTCATACTACCCATCAAGTTTTAATTTAAAAATGTTGTAGTCTAACTCTTGAAAGACTTCCCCAAGCGTGTCTATAACCTAGGACGAGGCTATTCGAATAGTTTCAAACCCTGCAGGGGTGTACCAATGTACCCACACTTCAGACCGCCTTTAAGCCACAAGATTAGCACACTTCCAAAGGTATGCCGGCACGGCTAAGTCTTACGAGACATTTCCAATATTGTGAATCAACTACGAGTCGTTCGTATGGATAGAAACCCATACGCTTACATTGTAAAGCCAAAAAGACAACTACCCCACGGGGTAAAACGTTTTGGGCAACTACAATGCTCCCAACCACAGCCAACCCATTTTACCACAACACAAACCACACACGCCCTCCTGCGACTCGTAGCCAACACACGCCAAAGTACTAAGTCAAGAGAGGTCCCATACCCTCTAGTGTGATTAGCACGCAAGATTGCTTGGTTTGGTGTAACAAGATGTTCGGTCTTTGTTGACCCGGGCACTATTCCAATCACACCCAAAAGATCACACCATCTTACCACTGTACCCAAGTCCAAATTGTTTTTATTTCCAGTTTTGGTTCTACAATTTGAACATAGCACAGAGCTGAAATAAAGAGATCATAATAAGTTTGTGTGATCAAGGTTATCGACAAGTCGATAACCGCTCATTTCTACCGATAGCTAAACATGGCTAAGCATCAAACTTGAAAACTACTAAGTGACAAGGGTTCATCCAACGAACCCAACTTCACAGCGATATAAACCTAGGCTCAGTAGTAGAGGATAAATATTTGCCTACTGGTAATGCATCTACTAGGTGAACTATCGTCAATAGTGAAAACAACATAGCAATGCATACATAGAATTTGCAAACAACATAATAGAATTTGAAAATAGTAGAAACAACATGATCAAATGATGCTGCATCTGCTTGCCTTGCTGGAGTGCAGGATCTGATGGCTGTGGCTCAGATTCAGTACCAATATTATCTTCGGAACCTAACGCGAAAAGGCGATAAACAAATAAGAATGAAGAACACCAAATAAACTCCAACAGCAAAAGACATCCAAATCTAATGAAATTTATACAGCAGCTAGGGGATGATTTTAGACAATTTTAGGACCAAGAATCACGCAACTTGGATTCAGCATGCAAAAGATACAGCCAAAATACACCCTCTCAGCCCATTAGTTCCCTAAATCAATTACTGGTACTGTTCATGACGAAATTTTCTAGAATGATCTAAGGTCTGAAATTTTTATAGCAGGAGGATAATGACATCCTAATGACAGCAAAGTTGAGTTTACTAAATTTGGAGTTTTAATGATTTACCTATGATTTTTGGAATATTCTAAAGGCAGAAATCAAGTTATTTTAGTTACAATATTCTCTGTTACTGAAATATACCTAATTGCATTTTTTATATTAAAATTTAGTGACAACAGAATTTATTACAGTTGGGAACACCTAAAAAGGTGTTAACAAGAATTAGTTATGAGCTTTTAAAGTTTAACGACAATTTTTAGTTGATAAATAAATGCTTACAGAAATGAAATCAACCTCAACTGGAATAAAACGACGTGGACGCTCGTGGGCCTTTGATCTAAAATCCTACGGCCCACACGCGCCGGAAACAGCGCACGCGCGCGATTCCAAAAAGGAACCCATTGTTGGATCAAGATCCAACGGCTCACGAGGAGGGATGCATTCGGACGGTGCGGTTGCCGCAGCCAACCACAACCGTAGATCTGAAGATGGACGGCTCAGATCGCACCTCCCTTCGGTTGGTCCGATTGCATTCACGATCACGACCGCAGATCAAGCGATGGACGGCCTAGAATGATTTAGACAACCGGATGGTCCGAATGCATACTGGATCTGGGCCGTTGATCACGAGATCGACGGTCCAGGATCAACAAAGAACAATGCACGGGGTTTAAGTGCGCGAGGAGGATTTTAATGAGTGGGTCCATTGTCAGTGAGACAGAGGGCAACTAGGACAACAATTTAATTACTAAAGACCAATGATTAGTGATGATTAGCAATTAAATGTGTCCTAACAAGCTCGCACAGAGGTGGGTTTGAGCGATGGGGCCCACCTGGCAGTGAGACATTTTGCCAAATGAGACACATTAATTGCTAACCCATGATTAGCAATTAATGACCCCAGATTGTGCCTTAATGAACCCTGGACGGCGACTTAAGACCCACGGGCCCACAAGACAGCGACACAAGGTCAACTTCCGACAACGATTAATCTCCCGACACAAATAATTAACTAATGATTAGCAATCACAGGGTAATTACTGTGTCTTAAACGAATGACGAAAACGGGAGATTACGCCGGCCCGAGCCCGAGCGTGCTCAACGGCTTGCCGCCGGCGACTCCGGCCGCGGCGGCGCCAACCAAGAACTAAAATGGAACCGCAATAACACTACGAACCTAAGGGTGGCAACCTCGCCGGCGGTGAGGGGTCAGAACGCCGGCTAGCCGGAAAAACAAAAATAGAGCTTTTACTGCTAAGCACGAAAATAGCAAAATGATCCGCTGCAGTCCAAAGAAGCGTGTGCCAAAACCTCTAGGGACTAATAAGAAGCTACCTTAGTGAAGAGAAGCTTCGAAGATGGCCGGAGCAGCTTGTCCACGGTGGAGGCTTGCCGGACTTGGAGAAGAAAAGTGAAAAATGGTACCCTGAGCAAAATGAGCACCACAGGAGGTCAAAATAGCTTCAATAAGGTTCACAAAAGCTACATGAGCAAATAATTTGAAAATGGAGCGCTCACCTGAGTTGAGGAAGAAGATGACCAAATTCGGCTGAATTTGAACAAACCCCAAATTGGATAATTCCTGCGAATCAAATCCAAGATTAAGTGAGAGGATATGTTCAAGATAGAGAGGAGGGTTAACTTGGTGTAAAGAAATATGAAGGAGAACCACTGGAACACCAAGAACACCAATGGAGCTCTACGGTCAACAATGGTGGATTGCCGGTTTTGAGGTATTAAGCTCCACAATTGAAAATGGAGCTCGAAGGTGGGCTAAAGAAACACCAGGAAGTGTAGAGGGTGTTTAAAAGGATTGGGAACACTAGGGTTTGCCAAAAGAGCTTTTCGGGAGGCAAAGCTCAAAGCACAAGGCATGACCGACAAAGAAAAAAGGGGTAGATGGTGCACTAGGGTAAGGTATGGCCGAAAGTATCTCCCACAACCCTTAATGTCGACTAGGGCGGACGTAGGGAGCATGAAATGACATCCCCATACCCTACACTGTTTTCGCACAGCGGGAGGTTGAAGAAGACATGAAACGCACTCAGGCGATTATCGGCTCTTGGATTTCGATCGGGCGGCAGATATTGCGCCACACCTCCAAGGTTCAAAACAAAAAGGAAAGATCGGGAGCCCTTAGATTAGAAACGAACGGCTCAGATTCAAACAAAACAACCGGAAGGTCCGAACGTTTCGGAGAATCTAGACGGTTGGATGAGAATCCAACGGTTCGAGAGGGATAAAGCATCCGCACGGTCCGAATGCTCACACGAACATGGGCCGCGCGATAAGGATCCAACGGTGGAGATTAGACCCGCGATTTCAAAAGAGGCTCGGTGCAGTTAGTTGACTGGACCGAGTCAAGAGGCTCGAGCCCGAGTCTGACTCGAACCCAAGGAACAGTGAAACTAGGTTTTGAGTTTTTAAACTGAACTGGGACTTTGAGGATTTATTTGAGATAGCAAAGTAACTCCAAAAATTATGAAATTTTTACTGGAGCTTGCTAACTCAGATATTAACCTTGTGTAAAATTTTCAGAGGTTTTTATGCTGCTCATTTTCCTCCAAAAATAATGCAAGGCTCTGGTTTAAAGTTTTAACTGAAAGTCAAACAGGTTTGACTGCCCTCTAAAAATATTCAAACAATTTCTAAAAATTGCGAAATTTTTCAGAGGGGCCACATACCATCACAGGAACTTAGGAGAAATATTTCCCAATGATGTTCACAAGATTTGAGATGAATGTTTTTGGAAGACAAAGTTTTGATCAAAAGACTTGTGACTTTGTATTTCCATAACTTCTTGTACAAGAATTGTTTAGAACTTACAGGAAATACACGATGTAAGAAAAAGTTTTAATTTATTCTCATTTTCTTACATTTGAAACACAAGTCCAATATTGGGATGTTACAAGAACTAAGCATACTTACCGGTATTTTGAAAGTGGAGGGAGTACTTCAGATGAGACCTAAATATATACTCCTCTGGAATTGATGAAGGAAATACTGCAGACAAGATATGATCAAGGAGTTGATGAAGAAAATACTTTAGACAAAATATAACTAAGGAGTTGATAAAAGAAAATATTGCAGACGAAAGTAGATAAATCCAACCTGGAAGAGAGAGAATGTCAGCAAAAACATTCCTCAATAGTTACCGAGATGGGAGAGATTACCTGGTTAGGTAATACTCTCATATCTGCTGTCAGATCACAAATCGTCCGATCACTGGGGACGTATAGCGGTGAATGAGAGCTAGGGTTTAGGTGATGATGTTTGGTAGATGAACTTCTATCATCTATATGAGAGCATACCACCGCGGCTCACGCGACGCCTAGCTACTCTAATGATTATTTTAGCTATTACTTCCTATTTATTAAGGAAGTTCCATGAAAATCAAGTGAGACCCATGCATAAACGCGGGGTTTGTTCTGGGTAGACATAAGTCTCGCCGACACATAGGACCTAGCTCATTTAGGAGTTTATCTTATCGATTTATATTTATCAAGAAAATTCCATAAGTCTTAGCTGGAATTTCCAAGTATCGGCTAAATATTAGCCTAACACTATATCAGGGGTGTCTAGAGGTTTACTGGTGTTGGATCAGGTATATGTGTATGTTTAAACATGAATACATTATCTTACTAATCACTAATTAACATGATCTCATTGTTATGAGCACTACATCCATGGCCTAAGGCCTACATGTTGTCGAGACCACTATATTAGATATATGACTCTACATTGCGATGCACGTCCTCCTACAAGATGCAACCTGCAGCCGGCATGGGCAACGCCGCCAAGCCACAACTCAGCCTGCCGCGCGGACGTGCCATTGCCAATGCGCGGAGTTGAGCCGTGCATGAACGCGCGGCCGATGTGCGGCTTTCGGGGCAGCCCATTCCGCGCCTGCGTCATCTCCAACATTTCGCGGCCCGGTGTTGCGTGCGAACGGCCTGCGAAGTCGTCTCGGCACCGACCGAACGGCAGAGCCAGTAACGCTCGCACGGCGCAAGGTGCGTCTCGGCTCCGTCCAGACGTTCGCGCGGCCCGTGATTGTTCGTTAGCCGCCGCGACCCATCCGCCTGAGATCGCGGCCGTCCATCACACCGGGACCGAGCCCACCGTCTAGGGCTCTCGCGGTGCCATAAGACTCCCTCCGCACCCGCGTCGCATCCCAAGAACAAGTGAACGCCGCCGCCGCCCGCCGTCGCCGTCGCAGGCTTTGCAAGGTACCACCAACTCAAACTCACTACCGCGTGATTCCGATGGATATTTTATCGAATTCGTTGCTCTAACCTCGATCGAACTGCCATGCTTTCTTCTGTTGGTCTCCGCCGTGCAGATGGCGGTGCCGCTGCTGACGAGGAAGATCGTGAAGAAGCGGGTCAAGCAGTTCAAGAGGCCCCAGAGCGACCGCTACAAGTGCCTCAAGGTAGCTCGCTCTCATTTGCCCAGCTTGTGTGCAAGAAGAGCTGCGAGGCGGCGTTTTGTTCGTTCGAGATAGACTCCAATAAACTCCTGCGTTTCATTGTTGTGGAATCATGCGATTTTCCCATTTTGGGCTTCCGTTGCTTGAGCAGTTGATACGTAGATCTGAGTTAGATGCCGAATTGCTGTGCTAGTACCGTACGCGAAATATTGGTTGCAAAGTAGTCTGGTGGTTGTAGGGTGTTTAGTGAGCATAGAGGGGTGTTGGGATTGAATCGCTCAGCTCCCACTCTCTCAATCTCTATCACAGAGATGTATACACATGCATATGAGATAAGCACACATACACACGTATGGGAGGTGCAGCGGGACTACATTTTTCTTCTCAATTCTTATTATTCAAAACTGGTTACAATGCTTTTTATAGCTACAATATGACATGTAACCTCCCCACTAACACATTCAAGTAGCCCACTACCTCCACTACATGCACTAGCTCCACTACATGCACTAGATAATGACCCACTAATCCACTAATGCAAAATACTAATGCAAAACAATCAAGATTATATCTAACAATTTCCCCCCTAATCTTGACGTTACTCACCATTGCGGATCGCCCGCAACCTCTTGCCACGCACCGCGGCATCTTGATCTTGTGGACGACGTCTTTCCAACGCTGATATCCACCTTGTAGCGGCCTCACACCACTACTTATGGCCTCCAACGCGAGCAAGACAACATTGTCTGCAGCCTCTCACCGCCAATCGATGTCTTCTCTGTGGGCGCCTTGCGCGACTCATCGCGCCATTGTCGGTCTCGCACACCGACTCCTCTAGCGACGATGGCTTCACACCACCGCTTTCGGCTTCACGCCGAATCCTCACAACGGTTTCGCACCGCCGTTGCGCTCCGCGCATTCTCCACGCCGCGCCACCAAAACGCGCGCTTCTGTGTGCCAACCGCACACCATCACCGTCAGCATCACACCGACTTTCTCAACGATGGTCTCGGCCATCGCCACCGGCCTCCATCTCGCCTGGAGTTTGCCGCCACCCGTGGCCTCCACCTCATATGGAGTTTTCCACTGCGCCACCTCTAGCCTCCACTCATGGAGTCTGCCGTTGGTGCGTCCATCGTCGTTTGTCGGCCTCATGCCGACTCGCTTCCCGACGGCTTCGCACCGCCTCACCTTGCCGTCGCCGGCCTCCACCTCCCGTGGAGACTGCCGTCGTCGGTCAACACCGCGGCAATCACGTCGTCGCCGCCGGTGCGCACATCATGTGCGATTCCGGCACACCACGCCGCTCGCCATGGCCGCGCGGACGCCGCCGTCGTGCTCTTGAGCGCATGGTGTCGCAGCCGGCCGTCGCGGCACTGCGTGGTCTTTGCCGCACCGCCACCGCCTCACACGCCGCGACACCCACGTACGCCGCACGCCTGCGTCACTCTGCGCCTCACACGCATGCCCACGCCTTGTGCACGATCGGGTGGCTGCCGCCGCGCACGCCCGCGCCTACCGCTACCTTTCTTGGCGCCGCTTCGACGCACTCGCTCGACCGTGACGCTCGTCGCCTTGCGGCCGCTGCCGTCGCGCCGTGCCCGCGTCTTGTGCACCTCCGCACCTTGCGCCGCATCTCGTCGCGCTGCCGAGCACCGCGTGCTTTCGAGTCGTGCCGCGCATGCCTCAGGCGCCGAACTGCGCCGCGCAGCCATGCCGCGCCCGAAGCCGTCGCCTCCAGGCAACGCTGGCACGTCCGTCGCGAGCACCTTGGATAGCCGCTCCACGTTGGGCTCCAACTGCTCCTCGAACAGCTTCTGCGCCATCGCCAGGTTCGCCTGCATCACGAGAGCCCAGTCGGTGTAGTTCGTCGTCGTCAACATAGGGTAGACGACCGTTCCTGTCGTCTCCCTCACGACGCGCTCTTGCACCACCAGCTCGCGTCCTCCCCTTCGTGTCCTGCTCCGTCCACGCTCCCGGGGCGGAGTACGTAAGCCGGACTGGAATCGTGAGGCCATGGTAGTCAGGCTCTGATACCAATTGTTGGGATTGAATCGCTCAGCTCCCACTCTCTCAATCTCTATCACAGAGATGTATACACATGCATATGAGATAAGCACACATACACACGCATGGGAGGTGCAGCGGGACTACATTTTTCTTCTCAATTCTTATTATTCAAAACTGGTTACAATGCTTTTTATAGCTACAATATGACATGTAACCTCCGCACTAACACATTCAAGTAGCCCACTACCTCCACTACATGCACTAGCTCCACTACATGCACTAGATAATGACCCACTAATCCACTAATGCAAAATACTAATACAAAACAATCAAGATTATATCTAACAAGGGGATGGTTGGTTGTCTAATGAACTGTAATGCATTGTGGTAATTCACGCATGTAGGCTTTCATCTGATCACAACGGATTAATATGTTTACACTGTGATAGTTGCTAGAAATTAGCATCGCAGCTGCGCTGTGTTCGTTCTTGAGAGTTTGTTGGGTATGTTGCGCTCAGCTTGTGTGCTCCACACGATGCTGGACCGGATCCATTAAACTCCACTTCGAACTCATTCCATTTGTGAATGGGGTTGCACATGCCTGTCACATTTAGCGTGACAATAGAATATTTTGAAAGCTTGTTGGATCGGTGCGCAGTGGTTACTTCAAGCTTTCTGGTCACCCATGTTTAGCTTTTGTCCTGTGTATGCCGACATTTGTGCCATCTTTCGGGATAACAAAATGCAATACCCTTCTGTTTATGTATGATTTAATCTTGTCTGTTTTACCCATCTGGTAATGATATGCGTATTTGGACAGCTTTCTTTTTGCTTAAATTGACTGTTGCATGAAATTAGCAAGAGATGAGTACCTTTAATATGTATATCTAGCTAAAGTCTGCTATTCCAAGCAGCTTTGTCCTGAAGGTGTATTCGGTTATTCCTTTGCAATATTTGTGTGCTTACGTAAAATTCACTATGCTAGTAGCAAAGGTTCAGTACAATAGATCATCTGCACACAGCTAGTTTTCTGTTTTTGCTATCATTCTCATCATCATTCTTGCTGTACATTGAATGCTTGGGTGTTGATTTTCTTTTTTCTTTTTCATATTTGTCTTGCTATGCTTGCTGAAGCTGCTATCTGATGTGTTAATTAATCCACTTCTACTGTTATGTGTAGCCAAGCTGGCGCAGGCCAAAGGGTATTGATTCTCGTGTGAGGAGGAAGTTCAAGGGATGCACCTTGATGCCCAATATTGGGTATGGTTCTGACAAGAAGACCAGGCATTACCTGCCCAACAAGTTCAAGAAGTTTGTCGTGCACAATGTCTCTGAGTTGGAGCTGCTTATGATGCACAACAGGTATTTTGATCTTCATCAAGATTTTGAGAGCTGCAGCTGTCCATACGTTGAGTGCTCTATCAAGTATTTGCTAACACTAGTTTCTTTCTGCAAACAGGACGTACTGTGCTGAAATCGCACACAACGTGTCCACAAAGAAGCGCAAGGAGATTGTGGACCGTGCTGCACAGCTTGACATTGTGGTCACCAACAAACTTGCCAGGCTTCGCAGCCAGGAGGATGAGTGAACTATTTCGAATAGTAGTGGTTTTGGATTGGTTCACCTGTAGGAGACTTATCCTGCATCAAGAACCTTTCTGTTTGCTTCAGGATTCGTCATTGTCTGTCTTGCTATCGGTAATGATTTAACTGTGGCGATGTATGGTTATCATCCTACTATCTCAAGTATAGCAATTTTGATGTGAGAATGTGGATTATCCTTGTTTATTAGCAATGGAAAAATTATGCTTGCCTCTTCTGTTTGCTTTTGCGACTGTTAGCTGTGCTTAGCATGGTGCTGCAATGTACCATAGTGTGTTTTGTACTACGGATGATTTTGGAGTTCTTATCCATCGTGCAGCCTGCTAATCGGAATTGGGAAATGAACATTGTCTATTGAAAGTCTGACTCCGAGCATGTTATATGACAGTAAGAATTTTTAGCTTGTGCTTTGACATTCCTGATAGGATTCTTGTAAGGCTATGCCTGTTCAGCTTTTGAGCTCCATTTGCAGTGCACTCTGGCCTTCTTATGCTGAAATGCTTAACAGATTCAGTCGGCCTCTGTAGTCATCCTCTGGTTGTCCCAGTGGCAAGGTTCATGGTGCTGAATATGCTAAGGGTCATGCGCAACTATCATGCTCAATACTAAGGATCACGCCCAACATTTTTGACATTACTAGTAGAGTGTCCGTGCATTGCAATGGAACTCTAAAAGAGAGTGATACATATCAACAGATGAGATCCTAAACCTCATGATAAATATCAATTTTCTTTCACACACATATAACATAAACATTAACTCCGCCTATTGCATCATCTACTACTACTACCTGGAAAATAACATTTTGAGCTCATAGCTTGTTTACCTTTGGAATTGAAGTCGATGCCAACTTCCCTTCCCAACGTGCTGCCCATTTTCAGCATTGCCGGCTGATAATGAAGAGGGCTACGCGTTGATGGCCACCTTCTTCCACCTTGAACCCAAACCACGACTCGGTTCTCACGGTTATTGGTCTCTTCAACCCTCGCGCAGGCACATTGTGGCGAGGAGGTGGGAGGTGGCGGTGGTGGCACCGCGGTGGTAAGCGAGGAGGAGGCGACGATGCTTGCCCGGTAGCGCGCTGCAGGAGGTGATGACGACTCAGGGGAGTATTAGAATGAAGGGTACATGACGCGGTGAGCTCGAGACGGTGGCGTGGCAAGGGAAGGACGCCTTTGTCTCTGCCTTTTCCTCGTGCATCGTCGCTGCCTCCCCTTCCATCCCCGGCGTCGCCGCTTCTCCTCCAAGGTACCGCCTCCTCCTCTCCTCCCTTCCCTCCCGGTGCCTTCTCCCGTCCCCACCGCCACCTCCTCTCCCCGCTACCTCCTCGCGCTATTGCCTCCTACGTTGTTGAATCCCCACATCTTCGTGCGTGTTGCCGTTGCAACCCGCGGATTGATTGTCAGAGGGGGTAGGGATCTCTGAGGTACGAAGCGAATGCCGGACAGGCGCAGTTGGCGAGTCGCGGCACGAGACAGGAAGGAGTGAGACGACAACGAATTTCGGTGTGTGCATGTGAAAAAAACGTGTGGTGACGACGGTTTGGGTAGTTACGAAAGAAGTGGGGGCATGGATACTTTCGTGAGTCATGAGGGGATGGTAGGGTGAGACATTGTCACTGTTAGGTTGGGTTCACATGTTGGTGCGTCTCGATGATGAATTTGGGAGGGGTGCGAGAGACCAACCGCGCGTATGGGAGAAAAGATATCGTCCCGCTGCGTGGGGATAAACTCCTTTTATTAGTTAAGATAAGTTGAGTGGGTCATGGAGTAGTTGGCAAAGTACAATAACCTTACCTCGGTTCATGTGTTGCAAAGTTCACTCTACTTCAGCAACAGCCGAACCCGTGTATAGCAAGTCTTACTCTCGATTTTCCAACTCTTCAACGTAGTAGTAACGTGTAACCATGACAACAGCTCAATATTTGGAAGTTTGCCTCAATTGCCGGCTCCTGGTTTACACCTTGGGCCGTCCAAAACCAAGTACTAATAATAATCTGAGAAAAAAATGTGGTAGAAGTAGCAGTCATCATCAACCCAAGAGGAAATACTATGAGGCTGGCAGTCTTCTCGCTTGAGATCCTGATCCACCAAGGCACCAAACCTTGTGCTGTTAGTTCAGAACTTCAGATCCAACAACCACTAACCAACGACAGTGACAAAGCTAAGGGATCGTACTTGATGAAGAAGCAGTGAAGATTTTTATGTGGCTAGTCACCAATTTGATAGGAATATACTACCGATACGATACTAAATTAAGCAGAACTTGTTTTGCTCTACCACAACTCGGTACAAAAAAAAATTGCATTTGCAATGCCCGCAGGAAATGGAAATTACCCATTTCATGGCCATCATTTCTCCTTCCCTGGCTGCTGAAATGATTGAGCTGATTAATCAACTGACCCCGGCCTTTTCGCAAGGTTAGATGATTTGATTAAACAAGTACAGCTTGTGTCAGAAGAGGTGCCTAATTCTCGTACTATATCCCTAGCAAGCAGTTGGGTGATATAGTAGTAGTACTTAACCTAGGCGATCTGTTCTTTCGTAGTAGCATCACGGTTGGTTGTCCCAGTGAATGATTAAGGATACTAGTACTTGTGCCAACTCATACTATGGTGGTGCAGGAAACAGATCCTCCGAGTTGAAAAGAAAAATGCAGATAATCTATATTAATTAGCATTAGGGTATTGTTTCCGTCGTACTATTTAAAATGAACGGTCTAAATCAAGAGCTACAGTACCAAAGAGACCAGTAAAACTGGTACAATATTTTTCACTATAGACTCAAAGACATTGCTACAGTACAGCAGATGATCCTGATCTTGCGGTGCTTCACGTTTCAATTCACCTGCTAGCCCAATCTGCAGCTGGTGCTGCAGGCCAGCCGGTGGATTTCGGACACCTACAGCTAGCGCCTGCTGCAACACAGCACGGCGTCGCGCGGCTGCCGATGAGGAGCCGTGCCAGTCAGCGGTGGAACTTGACCAAAGATCAAGGGGGACATCTATAAGGATAGAACATCAACATTGAAAAACTAAGTTTTTAACTTATAAATTGATGGATTAGAAGGAACAAAACTAATAATTTTTAGCCTAATATGTAAGATAAACTACTAGCTTTATAACTATACATATAGGGACGCCAAAACGGAAGAAAAGGCCGCGGCAGAGGTTGGCCTGCGTGAAGCTCCGCCCCGGATCGCGCTCGCCGCGGCGCGGAACTCCTCGAGCTCGCGAGGAACGTGCGGCGCGGTGTCCCGGTATAGGCCCAGCGCCTCCCGCCGCGAGCTCGTCAGCACTCCATGGATTCGTCGAGTCCATGCAATAGTACAACGTACATACGTGTGTATTCATGAATTCAACAACAACTACTATCAAGCTGGTCTAGAGTCCAGAATCTAGACTTGGTTCGCAAGATTTTTCTTGCTTAATTAACACCACAGTGCATGTGACTCCCGCGGCAACATCGAGGTTAATTTGATTAGAGAACGTAAGGTGCATGCAATTAACTGAACATACTGCCACAAAGTCTTTTCCTTAGCAACTGACCAAAACTCTTGTATAATTGTTTAGTCTCCCCTGTACATATCTTTGTTTACTTGGGAGTGCTGTGCACTTCTTGTCTTCCGGCGTGTGCGTGTGCGTTTGTGGAAATTTTTTTAATTTAATATATTTTTTAAAAATATTTTAAAGATAACATCTCTCTAACTTTATTTCCAATTCTGATATATTTAGCCACGCCATGAGACAAGTACGTTGTCACGTCACGGATTTCGGCGTGGCAAACGAGTGTTGTCACGCCATTTCTCTTGACGTGACAGGACTTAACTAAAAAACAAACACGTATTAGCTCAGAGAGCTATCGTGGCAGGTTTGGCCGTGCCGCGGTCGGTAGTGTGACAGCACAGTTTGGTCACGCTACGGGTCGTAGTATGACTAAAGAGATCAGAATTGAAAAAAAAAAGTTAAAAAGATATTATCTTTAAAATATTTTTAAAAATAGATTAAAAAAAATAAAAATCTCGCATTTGTGTGTGAGAGAGAAAGAGTAGGAGTACATATTTTAGACATATAAATTAAAGGTGGTATACTACATAATGCCCAAAGGAAATAAAAAAATGCTAGTAGAACACTAACGTGCACTGCAATTCAGATCCAGCTAGCCCTCTTGTACTCGATGATTCAATATTTGCATATGTTTCAGCTCCCTTTTGTTTAAGTAGAAATCTTCCAAAATCTGCTGTCCAGGAAGGATGCACTAAATGTTGCAAGCACACAAGTTTGACGATCACAGAATGGCCTCATTTATTTTGCTTGCTTATGTGTATGCATCCGGCAAGGATAGCAAACGTCAAGTTTGGCTTTGCTTTCTTATTGGAATGTATATGGTGAATGCATGATTGATCACTGACTCCAGTTAACCTGCTAGTACTCTTCAGATAACAAACTGTGTATGGGAGTTTGGGTGGTCATCCCTACAGTTCGGGAGAAATTCCATCCCGTAGAGTTTGATTTCCGCCATCTGTTTCCAATTTAACATTTAGATTTTAGAAGTCGTGCAAGGATAGAAAATTTTTCTTATTTGGAGCTAATTCAGAATGCTCAATCAGAAAAAAATGGTGAAGATTGTGCGAAAACCACAAAGATAATGTGAACTACCGGGTGTCTCTCGTGGAACTCATGCCGATTGCCTTGCACGAATCAATAAAGCAATGGAATGGAAATGGCAATAGAAGGACCCTACTACTTAGAGCAGGGAAATAAAAGCTTATCGACTTTTGGCAGTTCATTCTATCCGCGAAGTATACAATTCACACAGCTGGCTCGTGAGCTAGCTTTAATTTTGCATCCAAAAGCTACTTCGAGTGAAGCAATTAGGCGGATGGCGTTCAGAACTTCAGATCCATTTCTCCGATGTTTCAACCAAGCAGCTGGTAGCCGGTGTAGGAAGATGGATACGCTGCAATAGATAATTGTATTGAAACTCGAGGACGGTTTATAGAGAGTACAAAGTTTGAAGGGTAAAAAGCCTCTCCTAATGATAAGACATGTATCGATCACGGGATTACAAATCCTAAACTACAAAATATAGAGATATGTCAATATACTCTAACATCCCACCGCAGTCGTAGCGGTAGCGTCGCGGACGGTTAGACTAAAGAGGAAGCTGAAGGTGGGGAACTATCGGACTGACATCCCCCCGCAATCGCACCGGGAGCGTCGGGGACTGCTGTGGCGTTGCGGACGCAGTGACTGTAGAGGGAACCAACGAGTTTGCTCAAGATAATGATAGCCTTTTGTTGCCGAGGTAGCCGAGAGCGAGGTGACCATGGTCGTAGCCGTGGAGGAGGGAGCCGTGTCGAGGTAGCTGGTGTCGAGATTGTCGTTGTGGTCGGGGGTAGTGGAGTTGATGCAGAGGAGGTCGTGGCCGAGGTCGGTGAAGAGGTCGCCGAGGTCGTCCGGCCGTGGACGAAGATGAAGCAGAGGGGGGGGGGATCCGGTGAGGAGGAGACCGGATCGCCGTGGTTGAATGTACGTGGTCGATCGGCCGTGGTTAAAGATGAAGCAGAGGGGGGGGGCGGATTTGGCCAGGAGGAGGCCGGATCTGGGCGAGGCACCGACGGATCCGGCGCGGAGGAGGCCAGATCGGGGAGCGGCGGCACCGGAGAAGGTTGGGGCAAGCTGGAGGCAGCGACGTCGTCAGTCGGGGACCCCGGATCTGGGGCCGTGGAGAAGCGGCCGAGAGAGTCGGCTCTAGATCTGGGCAGAGAGAAGTCCGTCGGCGCATCCGACGAGGAGGAGGCCAGATCCGGGCGAGGCACCGTCGGATCCAGCACGGAGGAGGCCGGATCTGGGAGCAGCGGCACCGGAGAAGGACCTGATCAGTGTTGACGAAGACAGTGGCGTCGATGATGGCAATGGTGACCACATGCAGCGATACTGCAGCCCGAAGAGGCGATGCAGCGGCAGCTCGTGCATGTCGATGGCATGACCACAAGTGAGGGCTCCCGGTGGTGTGACGGCTCGTACTCGCGTACGACGGGCCGGCGATGATGATCTGGCGTGATGACGACGGTAGACGGGACGCTCGGAAGGCTGTGGAGGGAGGGTCGTGTCGACGAGCGCACCGTGTCACGCCACAACGTCATCGGAGGAGAGGAGGCGCCGGAGAGGTCGAAGCCGGGGCGGTGAAGTCTAGAGCCAAGGAACGTCGACAGGTCGGCAAGGCGACACAAACCGATCTATGATTGAAAAAAATATAGAGAAAACTCGATCTCAAGATGACCTGGGAAAACTTTAATTGGTAGCCGATCGAATGTTTGGCAACACGACTTAAACTACGAGTTGTGCAGCCCCTGGAAAAGATCATGGAGACGAGATCATCTCCCAGGGGCGGCACGGCGGAAGCTGTGGAGGCGGCGGCTCAGGAGCGGCCCTGCTCTGATACCATGTAGGAAGATGAATATGCTGCAATGGATGATCGTATTGAGACTCGAGGGCGGTTTATATAGATTACAAGGTTTGGAGGGCAAGAAGCTTCTCCTAGAGATAAGACATATATCAATCACGGATTAAAACTCATAAACTACCAAATACAGAGATATACCAATATACTCTAACAACCTGCAGCCACAACAATTAGATGCTCAAATAATTTGACGCCACAGTGGTTAATACTTAATATGCACCTTATCAGCGCCGGAAATGCCGAAGCATTGCTCCAGAAACGTCGTCTATCCAAGAGAGGGTTGAGTAAAAGAGAAGACACAAATGCAATCATATCATACAACTATACAAGCCCACTTATTTCTCTGCAAATCATGAGTCACCAGTTACACATTCGCTAGATTCTCAAGAGGAAAAATAAAATCGACCAAGCTCTAGAGTAAACCCAAAACAAGCTAACATAGGAGCAGAACGTTTCTTTCACGATGGAAAAGACGTCACAAACCGCAGAGCAACTAATTCAATCGCGCAACAATTTTCACTGGATTGTAAAGGGATAATTGATTACAATGAGCGCAAATAATCAATTACCAATCTTTGGTAGTGGTATATGATCAAATCCCCCATTGTAAAATAGCCTCTAATCATTTCGTGGTCTGATGTAAACACAATTGTAGCGGATCCTTGTCCTTTGCCTCATTAGCGCGGCAGAATCGTCGACGGATAAAAAACATCGCCATCTCCACAGCAAAAATCCCGGAGCAATGCGCCCCCGTTGAAGTGCAAAGAACCGTTCTTTCTTGCAGCTGCTTACGGGCAAGGCCACACAGCTCCCCCGTTTTGCTTTGACCTCCACTCCGCTGCAGTGAGGCAGGGGCAGTAACCCACCGCCGCAAGCATCCATATCCATCCCTCCTACCACACCAGCACTCTGCGCTGGGCTGCCCTCCACCGCCGCCACCACCACCACCCAAATCCTCTATAAATCAATCCGCGAGCCCCCCACCTACCGTCTCGGTCTGCCTGCCTCGCCACTTCCCCCAAATCCACTTCTTGACCTGCTTTGCGTTGCGTTGCTTCCTGCGCAATCCTTGCGGTTTCTTGGCGCCGGGAACGATGGACAGCGACTACGTTGCCAGCCTGCTGACGAGCTCGTCCTCCTGCGCTCCGGTGCTCGACTTCGACGCGCCGTTGCTGGACGGCGGCTCCTTGGAGACGCTGTGCGGCGGCGGTGTAGGGTTTGCGGAAAGCGCGGCAAGGATGTCCGGCGGCGGCGGTCTCTACGGGATGACGGGCGTGGCGGCGGGGAACGGCGAGCTCGGCGGCTCCCGGGAGGGGTCCTCGGTGTCCGACCCGGCGTGGGCTCACGCGAGGGACGCCAATGCCAGGAAGAGGAAGGCGCCCGCGGGGACTAGTACTGGGAAGTGCAAGGAGGCAGCCTGCTTGAGCAGCAGCCCTTGCAAGGTGTGGAGCTACAGCTTCGCTCGCAGGGGGATTCTGCCATGCACTAGCTTGCTAGTGTTCTTGATGTGTTACTCTCGGTCTCGGGCTGAAGATATCGTCGGTTTTGGTTTGCAGGTGGGAGAGGCGAAGGGACCGGATGCGAAGAAATGCAAAATAGAGCAGAGCCCGGTGAAGCTCAAGGTGGAGCAGACGGCGAGCGATAGCTCGTTCGGGGACAGAGGGCGGAAGCAGGGCAAGGGGAAGAACTCCAAGCCGGCGGTTGAGCCGCCCAAAGACTACGTCCATGTCCGGGCAAGGAGAGGGCAGGCAACTGATAGCCACAGCCTTGCAGAGAGGGTAATATACTGAAATTACTCTTGTTTTTGCCATTTCAATTATATGGCAAAATCGTTAATTTTCTTTGGCTTGAGTGCAAAATTACTCGGTGTCCTTTGTGGTTTAATAGGTTAGAAGAGAGAAGATTAGCCAGAGGATGAAATTGCTTCAGGACCTGGTGCCAGGATGCAACAAGGTATCATAAGATTTCAGAATAGGACACTGTTGTGTCAAAGTGTCAGCTGTTACCCATAAGTTGGTTAATTTGAAGAAATCCCGTATTGTAGGTGATTGGCAAAGCGCTGATGCTTGATGAGATCATAAACTATGTACAATCGCTGGAGCAGCAAGTCGAGGTTAGATGCCGCCGACAGTTAGTTGTGTCACACAATCTGAGATAATTCTTACGGAATTCTAATCCTATCACTGTTTTATGTTTTCAGTTCTTGTCCATGAAGCTTGCGACCGTGAATCCACAACTTGACTTCAGCAACTTGTCTACCCTCTTACACAAAGATGTGAGCTTGAATTATCTCATTTCTCGTGCTTCCGTTCTGTGAAACAATCTGCCCCTAACATGTTATTTCCTTTGCATATTCAGATGTACCAAGCCTGTGGCCCTTCAGTGAGTTCGGTCTTTCCATGGGAAAGTGCTGGTGCAGCTTTTCCATTTTGTGATCAAGCAGATCTTTTCCAGTCCTTCGGTTCTGGTACTATGGAGAGCCAGTGCTCCCTAGGTCTGTTAGACACAGCTCTACCGCACACTGCCAACACACAGTATTCTTTTCAAAAGCAGGTGATTGTTGCCTGAAGATTTGCAATCTACCTAATTAATGAGAGTTAATATGCATCTTATCATAATACTGTTTACCTCTTTTTTTCAGCAAAGGGATTTCTGGGAGGAGGATCTCCAAACTGCTTTGCATATGGATAATGAGCAAAGCCAGGAGAATGGGGTTTCAGCACCGAATTTTGATGGTTCGTATAATGGATGATGGTTCACTTGTATTGCACGCCTTGCCAAATACCTTAGACTAATAGCCTGTATGGTTCAATTGACACAGGTCAGTTACAAGAAGCAGATCGTACAAAGATCGAGTTCTAGACAATCACTGTTAATCGCCAAGGTCGATATTTTTGTACATAGGAAGTATGGCAACTGAAGCTCCTAAGCTAACAGTCTTCAGACTTCATGCCTGCGAACTGATCAAATTTATCATATGCTGAATGTACGGCGACCTGATTCTTCCCATATTTATGAGATCATATGATCTCACAGATAGTAGATTATATGATTATGTACTAGATATGGTGCAAATATTGCAAGCACCATCTCTCTTCTAATATGTAAGAGATGGCAGGAATTGGGGTGATACCATGTACTGTTGCATTTGTCTTGAAATGGGAAGTTTCGTCGACACAAGATCGGATAGTAAACTTGTGGCACCCCTGGTCGGACATGTCGACCGCCTAGAGTGCGAAGGGGATCTCAACGAGAATCAAACATGATTGTCTGTACCAATGTATTGCATATGTGTGGAAAGAGTTACAAGTGCGCCCCTCCCCATTTACAAGGGGTCTTATTTATGGAGGGGGAGGGGGAGATCACTTAAGTTACATCGTTACCTTCGGGGCTTAGCTTGCTTCAGGGTGCTTTCGTCCATCGCATCAAGTGCGTACCGCCACGTTCGAGATACATAACATCGTTGGCCTTTCATCTATGCTGGTGTCAACGGGACCTTGCCGTGTGGCTACTCTAGACCGGGTCCGGGGTGGGTGTGTCGATGTGTCACGCCTTGCTGAGGTTGGCCTCCAGACCTTGTCCAGGGTGGATCCTTGGACCTCGTTTAGGGTGGATCCGCCGATGTGTCATGCCTCGCTGAGGTTAACCTCTGGACCTCGTCCGGGGTGGATCCGCCGATGTGTCAAGCCTCGTCGAGGTTGGCCCCCGGACTTGTCCGGGGTGGATCTTCCGATGTGTCATGCCTCGCTGGGATTATTGTTAGCTTGAGGTAGCGTAGGGACCCTCCCCCAATAGTAGCCCTCGCCGATCCGGGCTGTTGTCAATTGTTCACCTAGGTCGGTGCACCGACTTGTAGGGGTTTGACGTGCAGCCTCGGGTTGATGATTCCACTAGTGACCTATGGTGCACTCTGACAACATGTTAATTTACCTTGGTCCTTGTGTGGATTCCAAGCGATAGGTTGTGCACGCACCGGGGTGGATTGCCTTGGTGTTCATCGAAGAGACACTACTCCGCCAGGTCGATTTTGGGTCATGTCGGGGTGTTCACCGACATACGAAAGGGCGTTGAGTCACGAACAAGTATGGGTCATGCATCGACTGTCTAGGTGCCGAGGTTGCGCGGAGCTAGGACTCTATCCCAAAGGAGTGGCTCGTGAAGTGGGGAGTTCTTGACTCGTGGCCTTTGAGGTGTGAAGGTACAAGTTGAAGTGCCAAACTCGACTCGCTTGGGCATGGCCGGGACTTAGCACTTGAGGAGCAATAGAATACCGATGTGCACAAGGCTAACTCGCATGAACACGCAGCAATGAGTGTGGCCGACTTGTTAGTTCAAGCCGCGTGGAGCCCTCAAGTAAACGGGCCATTGCGTGCAAACGCATCGAGATGTGCATGGATGGGCCTCTTGTTCGAGGTGCGATGGTGGAGTTTGGTAGAGGAAATGCTCTCAAGGCTGATAACACCGCACCGAGGCGACGTATTGGCGCTTGCCAAGGTATAGCCACCAATCAAAAGGGGTCATTTAATCGAGGAGACTCCAATGGAGCCGAGATGTGTTTGGTCGAGAGAGTGCCGTCGAGGCCAATTCATACCATGCCGAGGCGAAGCCATTGAGGAGTGTTGTCCCTCGCTAGGTGAACTGACCTAGCGAATAGATGAGGGGTTCATTGGGGCTCGAAGTACTCGAGGATGACGGGTTGCTTGTGGGGCGAGGAGGTGTGCACCAAAGCACATGTTAATCGACTCACCGAGGGGTCTGCCGTGGTGCGAGTGGTTGTGCACCAAAGCGCTTGTAGTTGGAGCTGAGGGCTGAGTGATAAGGATGACACATGCATTGAAGCGCCAGATACTTGGCTCGCCTGAGGCATGATCATGCGAGGAGTGCTCGACTCACTGAGGAGTTGCCTTCGAGGTGGGGAGATATGCATCCGAAGGCAAGGTAATGGACTCGTTGAGGTGTGGGCTACGACGCGAGGGGGCGTACACTGAAGCGCAAGGTACTCGACTTACTGAGATGAGTTGTGTGCTTGAACATGAGGTACTTGACTCATCGATGCGTGGCCTATGATGCGATAAGTTGTATGACGGAATGCGAGTAGCTCGACTCGATGAAACAAGTAGCGGTGCGCCGAAGCACATAATGCTCGACCCATCTAAGGCATTGATTGCGAGGCAAGGAGTACCAACTAATCGAGGCGTGGCTTCCGACGGAAGGAGCTGATTTTTCTTACTTGTTGGCTGGTTCTCGTTGAGGAGGGTAAGTTATTACCCCGTCTCCCATCGAAAAAACTTAGTGCTCGAGAGCGCTCTGCGACTCGAGAGAGGTTGGAGCATTGCCGTCTCTCATCGAAAAAACTTAGCGCTCAAGACGCGGCTCGAGAGTGCTTTGTGGTTGTGGAGAGGGCGGAATGTCACCGTCTCCCATCGAAAAAACTTAGCGCTCGAGACGGGGCTCGAGAGCGCTTCGTGATTGTGGAGAGGATAGAACATCGATGTCTCCCATCAAAAAAACTTAGTGCTCGAGACGGCGCTCGAGAGCGCTTGTGTCTACCTCCTCGACACCAGAGGGTGAGGACAAGCCCAGATTAGATTAAGTCCACTCGACCCTGTAGGGTGAGTATGCTCTCGCTCTGCCACGGGGGCGGGGATGTGGCCTCTCAACATCGGACGGTGTGGCTCACGAAGTGAGGAGTGCTCGACCTACCAAGGCGTGGCCTTCAGATGATATGGTATGCACCGAAGCGCTAAACTCGACGCACCGAGGTGAACCTGTTGGGCTAGGGGAAGCACCTAGCTGAGCAGACACCATCGAGGTGAGGCGAAGTTCGACTGAGGCAAAGCCGCCAAGGCTGAGTTGAATCATGCCTAAGCCAAACCATCGAGGCATGTGGGAACTCGCCACGGTGAATCCATCATGCTAGGGGATGGAGAGTCCCTAGCCGAGGAGATGCCATCGAGGCGAAGTGAAGTTCAGCCGAGGCAAAGCCATCGAGACTGAATTGAACCACGCTGAGGTCAAGCCATCAAGATGTGTTAGGGCGCCGAGGTGAATCCGTCGAGTTAGGGGGAACCCCTAGTCGAGGAGACACCATCGAGGTGAAGCGAAGTTTGGCCGAGGCAAAGCCATCGAGACTGAATTGAACCTCGCCGAGGTTAAACCATCGAGGTGTGTTGGGGCTCACCGAGTTGAATCCGTCGAGCTAGGGGGAGCCCCTAGTCGAGGAGAAGCCATCGAAGCGACGCGAAGTTCGGCCGAGGCAAAGCTGTCGAGGTCGAATTGAACCACGCTGAGGTCAAGCTATCGAGGTGTGTTGGGGCTCGTCGAGGTGAATCCGTCGAGCTAGGGGGAACCCCTAGTTGAGGAGGCGCCATCGAGGCGAAGCGAAATTTGGCCGAGGCAAAAGCCGTCGAGGTCGAATTGAACCACGCTGAGGTCAAGCTATTGAGGCGTGTTAGGGCTCGCCGAGGTGAATCTGTCGAGCTAGGAGGAGCCCCTAGTCGAGGAAACACCATCGAGGTGAAGTGAAGTTCGGCCAATGCAAAGCCGTCAAGGCCGAATTGAACCACACCGAGGTCAAGCCATCAAGGCGTGTTCGTGCTTGCCGAGATGAATCCGTCGAGCTAGGTGGAGCCCCTAGTCAAGGAGACGCCATTGAGGCGAAGTAAAGTTCGACCGAGGTGCCGTTACAAATGTTTCTGCTCCATCTTGTTGCAACGTTATTACTGAAGTAATTCCAGTGATAAAAATTGGAAGGCTCGTCAGTCATCACAATGAAACAGTGCTCCATCGTCAATTTTTATGAGATTTATAACCTGCAAACTTGCAGTCGTTAAAAACTATAACCTGCAAAGTGCAAACCAAGTTTAATTTCACCATCACCATGGATAGCCAACAGCTTTCCTTTTCGGCCAACTCACATTACAATTCATCTGCGTAGGCAAATGGTTCTACTTGTTTCATGTCTTCGCTTACGTACAAACAAAAGGGCGTCATTGTCTCGCAAGTTTGGTAGGTTAGCCATCGCTTTTTCCGCTGCTTGCTGGATCTCATTTCGTGGTACAGAACTATGCTGCCGTCATCCGTGCCGCAATTGAATCTTGTCCGGTTTTGACAAAATGTCACTGTACGTTTACTGCTTACTCTAGTCGTACAGCAGCAACATGGTAATACCAGATTACACTTTTCCCCATTTATTCCATCTTTGTAGTTTACTCTCTATTGGAGCATGGAAGCATTTTTCTACATAGTAATCCAAGGTTACTTTACACCAAAGTATTCTAGTGTCAGATTCAGGTTCAGGTTTTGTTCTCCCTATTCTTGTGCCTTATTTCTACAGGTATCTTAAAAAGACTCGTGTCTTTTATACTAATTTCTGCAGTTAGGTTCCATGTCTCGCTCGGCTCCGTTTCTTACTCCCTGGGGAAAGCCATTTAATTGTACAACTGTTGTAAGTTTGTCCTCTCTGAAGAATAGATAGGCTGTTGCAAATTGATGGCTGCAAGGTATATACAGCTCATGACAAGATCCTATGCAATTTCAGTACTTGAAACACATAAGCGAACACTGTATCGAAAAAATTCAAGATTGAAGTCCTTTCTTACAAGAATACTTTGCTCTGATGCTTGAAAGTGCCACTAGGCCACTATTTGTATATGGAAAGATATCTTCTACCAATAAACTAATACTTGCATAAGCAATATGTCACTGATTTTTTTGACTTAAAAAAGCAGTCCACTGAAATTCTGCTGTAATTTCAGTCAATTTTCTTATTCAAAGCTCATATAATTCAATATAGTTCCATTATAGTTCCACTTATTATCATCTCTATATACCATATTTAAGGATGTCATTTTCCAGTTGACATGTGTCTTCATTTACATTTGGAATAGATCACCAAGACAGTCCCATACTCCCATTAATTGGTGAAGCATCACAACCTCAGGATGCAAGGCAGGCTGCACTGGACATCATCATCTCCTGCCAAATTTTCTGATCTTGTGATGCACTCCATATATATCCTTTGGCCTTTGATGTCTTATAACTTCAAGGCCTACCAATCATGTCAACGGTACGATCGGTGTTTGGTTTTCTTACGCTCCATTGCCGCTCATCCTCTCATGTCATGCGTTCCACTGATGGTGGTCTTCCCTTATTTCCCGGAACAAATTTGACAACGTGCAGATGAATGGATGTGTCGACGTCGGTCTCGGATCTCTCTCAATGAGCAAGGATGAGTTGGACCGAAAACGACCATGATCGGGTAGCAAATTAGCAATAGCATATGATTCAAGCATATATGATCCATGATGGAACTGTAGCAAACTGATCAGTGATAACTGTGCATTAGACCTGAAGCTCTGAACAGACTGAATGGATGGCCGTTGTTTCGATCCAATCACTCATCAAGGACCTATCGCTCATGACGGCTTCCATGACATGAATGAATGCATGAAAGACGAAATGTTGTTCCAAGGTATGGTCCTGAAACAAGGAATTGAAGAGGATGGAATTAGCATCTCTATCGGGCAATATATACTCTGATGTGTCCACCCACGGGAAAGAAGGAAAGAAAAACACACCAAAGAGGACAAGAGTAATGGTTATAAATCGAATTATTCAATACGGATTTAGACGACTGGTTGGCCGTCTCTGTCGAAGCAATTTCGGGTCTCCATGACAGTAACTTAAAGTTTCCTGTGCAATGCCGATGTGCATTGTATCCAGCCATCTTTACTATGCCTTAGACGCCACAGGACACAGCTTGTTCCCATTAGCCAGAGATAAACCAAGTTAAGCTTGTGTGCTCTGGTCCACACGAGCATTGATGGATGCCATGTGTAGACTGTAGAGTACTACTAACTGTAATGTCACGGCCTAGCTAGGCCATGTATCATGTACCATCAATGGCTGCCATGGAAACAATCGACCGCATCTCGAGTGACCCGGGCTTATCTTATGCATGTGAATCTGTCGAGTCGAGGTCAATTTCTTGCGCAAATCGTTGTCGAAGCCGGTGGTCTTCTCTGCTCTGCAGCGACAGCTTTACTTGGACGAAGCTGAATTTGTCTTCTTGGAACGAATATGTATGCGCCGCGCGATGATTCAGAGCTTTGGCGAGATAGTAGTACGTGTGAATGTGGTTGGTTGGAGGCTAGGTTGCCGATATTTTCTTGGCCATTTAAGAAGTTTCGCCCATAGAAGAGATGGGCGTCTCCTAGCTTGCTTGTTGCTCGCTTCCTTCCAAGTTCCAGCATGGTCCCGGAGTCCGGAGACGACGCCAATGGGCGCGACCGCGCAGGCCCTGTGGCTGCGGCTCTCGGTAGTCAGTAGTCCAGCGCTACGATCCGGTGTCATTGAGCCGTGTACGTGTAGGACAAAACTATTCTTGTGCCCACGATTCCGCCAGAAGAGGAGGAGCCCCATCAGGGAAGAGGCAAAAAAAATAACGGAAACGGATCGCGTCAGCGTGCAGCCCGCTCGCAATCGCATACGGGCCATCTATCTGCCTCGTGCAGCAGCAGCAGCAGCAGTGCAGCACGGCCGAACGCCTTGCTTCCGCGCGCGCCGCGCAGCACATCTGCTACGTGCCGGGGGCATGGCGCCTAAGCGCACGGTTGACCGCGACGGGCTGCAACGCGCGTCGCACGGTCTGCGGCAGCCGCGGCTCCGCCAAGCTGAGTCGGCTGCGCGGGCTGCCTGATTACGTCTCCGCGGCTCCGGAGTCCATCGTGCTCATGCCTTCCGCCGGCGCGGTCCGAGGCCCGAACGACCGAACGCTAAAAAAAACGTGGCGCTCTACTCTACAACCGACCACAAGTCCACAACGTACACATGAGCAGATCGGGAATTTTTTTTAGAAATAATATATTTTTAAAAATATTTAGAAAACTACGTCATCGCATCCAAAAATTGCAAAAATAGTTCTGCGCGGATGAATGGCGTCGTTCCTATCGCCATTGAATCAAGCACAGAAACCTCAGAGGGTAGTTCTGTCGCGATCAATCGGCGAGGAATCTATGAATTTTTAAATATAGAAAATTAGCTCAAAAATTACAAATTTTTTTGTAGAGCATCCTGATAGAGTGTTATTGCTTGTGTAATTTTTTCATAATTTTATCCATTATAAGTTTGTATTTTAAATTCATTTAAGTATACTATTTGTAGAATTTTTAAATATACCAGATGAGGTCCATTTTTTTTTTTGTGAACGCTCCTTACATAGTTTAATTGTTTCTGTAATTTTTTTAGAATTTTATATGCTCTGAAATTGTCTCTAAAATTCTGAATTTAGGTTTCTAATACAGTGTACTTGATTGTATACCATTATTTTTAAAGACAATTTCAGAGCATATAAAATTCTGAAACAATTACATAAATAATTACACTATGTAAGGAGCGTTCACAAAAAAAAATCCATAATTTTTGGACCACATCTGGTATATTTAAAAATTCTACAAATAGTATACTTAAATGAATTTTAGAGACAAATTCATAATGGATAAAATTCTGAAAAAATTACACAAGCAAGAACGCTCTATCAGGATGCTCCACAAAACATTTTGTATTTTTTTGAGTTAATTTGCTATATTTAAAAATTCATAGATTCTGTCGCCGATTGAATCGCGATGGAACTCTTTGTTGGAGTTCTGTCGCGCGATGAGCGGCAGGAACCTATTTTTGTAATTTTTTGAGATGATAACCTAGTTTTGTAATTTGTTTTAGAAAATATATTATTTCAAAAAAAAATCAGCAGATCGGTCAGCACGCGCGACACTTGCGTCCATGGACGGGGACCTGCCCGGTGCTGCACCTGTGCCGGTAGACTAGTGGTCAGTGGCGGACCTAGAATTTTCAAAATGGATGTTCAAAGTTACAAAAATATTTGTTCAATGTAAAATATAAAGATGCACAGTAGTAAAAACCAAAATACAAATTATTCGTAATAATGACAACATCTCAAATAATTTAATGAAATTACAAAATAATCAATAAAAGACAAGATTTACCAATCACAATTCAATCTAACACAAACAAAATTATTGATTTGGGCATTTGAGTTTGCTCTTTGTTGATTTGGGAATTGGGGATTTGACAATTTGGATTGAACTCACCTCTACGCTGTTGGGAATTTGGGTACCACGGCCGCACGCTGGCGCGCTACCTTCTTGTCAAGAGCTGCGCGAGGTGCTGGGTCGCTACCGTTGGCTGCAAACGACTCGCAAGGCTACTCGGTCGCCCTCCCCGCTCGGCGCCCCAACGGCAACAACCCGATCGATGGACGATGCCCGACCTTGCTCCTCGGACCTCCGCCCTGCTGCCACGTTTGGCTTTGTCGTGGCCGCGTCACCGCATCAAGAGAGAAAGGAACAGATATGAGAGCCGGTTATTGTCTGTTGATTGATAGAGTTAGAGAGAGATGAGGGAGAATGATCTTATTGTGGTTAGACCGAATGGTCCAATGCCCAAAGGGCAAAGGTCGAATGGTGCGTGATCATGGGCTAACTATCACATGTGCCAATTTGAGGTTGTGGGAAGCTGAAGGGAGACATGGTTTGATGTGCTGAGAGGGAGTTGTAGTCTGATTGACCCAATTAAGAATATGTTTCATTATATATGTAATACATATACTATACATGAATTCTTTTGTAAAAAATAATAGGTGTTCACCTGAACACCCAGTGGTGCTGGTGCTTGACGGAGCCCTGGAACTACCAGCAGTCCCGTCCCGTTCTTGATCTCACTACGCTTCCGTACCATGTTCATAAAACCTATTCCGTAATCTCACCCAGCATTTAGAACGAAAAATGCTAAAGCCTAGCGTCCAAATGATATAATTCTAGATCAATGCTTCTTTCAAATTCGGTCCCACCCATCCCTTTTTCCTAGCATCGGTAGTCCAACGTGCAAAAGTATCTTCATAGATTCATAACTCGATACTCATGAAGGATGCATGGATATTGATCTGACAGATCTGCTTGAATGCAACGACCAAACACCAAGAATGCTGAAACATTTCAGGTACAAAACCCATCCTGACAAACCTAGCACGGGGGAGAAAACACACAAGTTTCTGCTCATAAGAATAGTTGCCACATTGTTACACTTCATGATGTCCGGCTAAAACTAGATAGTATTCGTCATCACTCGTAGCAAAATGATTGTCCATACAAGAAATCTAGCAGCAACATATATAAATGGTGCAAAATTTTCTCAAAGCAGGGTACTGTCCTACGACCAAAACTACTCGTCCTCCTGGCTGCGGAGCCTGGCAAGCTTGTTAGTGACCACAATGTCAAGCTGTGCAGCACGCTCAACAATCTCCTTGCGCTTGCGGGTGGAAACGTTGTGAGCAATCTCAGCGCAGTATGTCCTGCTTGCAGAAAATATGGCATAAGCAAAGAGGGGCATTTCAAAAAGCTCAAACACAAGTAGCATATTAACAGTACATAGGTAGGAGTAACGAAACACTTGTATTGAGCACCCCCACCACATCAATCAGGTAATGTTGGAAAATTATATTTTAAGCTTGCTGAGATGACGCTCTTATTACTACGATGACTGCTACTGTACTCTCTTAGCTTGACTATCCACCCTACCAGGAGACTACAATCTCTTCCAGGTAAGTGCTGTTGTAAGTGGTAACTAAACTTTCTACTATAATCATCAAGTAAATTCCCAATGTGTGGCATCTTGAACCACCTATGAAGCTTCTATAAGGGAGGAAAGGTAAACTTTACCTGTTGTGCATCATAAGCAGCTCCAGATCAGAGACATTGTGGACAACAAACTTCTTGAACTTGTTGGGAAGGTAGTGCCTTGTCTTCTTGTCAGAACCGTATCCAATGTTGGGCATCAAGGTGCATCCCTTGAACTTCCGCCTGACGCGAGAGTCAATACCCTTTGGCCTGCGCCAGCTTGGCTACAGGAAACAGTATCAGCGAAAATGAGCCATTTCAACTACACCAACAGAAAATGGCAATGCTACATGAGGTGACAAGATCACTCAAGAACTAAAAAAGTTATGCACAGTTCTTATGGGCTCTCTGCCCTAGAGGTTATATACACACATCTCACGCAGATGGTTATCTCCAGATAAAATATGGGGAACAAACATCAGTAGCACAATTTGAATTTACCAAGATATGAACGAACCAGTTATAGACATTTCTTCCCCATTCCCACAGTACATCATTACAGCTTAAGCAATCTTCAGTTCGATATTTAGCAACAGTTCATCACTAGAACATAATTTCCCTTCACAATTAAAGAGGGCATTGATCTGCTGTAACTACTGCTAGAGACTTGGTTATCGTAACCTGAGGCAGCATCCTAAATAAGCAAAACTCCCATTCGATGCACAAACACCACCGTCATGTAAAAAACACACAAACACCACCACTCACATCGAGCTGACCATCGTTTTTGCTGACGGCTGCAGGTAAAAGATAATGAATCTAACACAAGCTCTGTTACTAGGATCTTCTAGACTAAAACTGCACCAAGAAATACAAACTACATGGCTAAGCAACGGCAACCACATGACCTACATGGATTTGTCCGGTGCTAAATCTAACACAAACAAGCCTCAACAAAGAGGATCGCCACTGTTTCGCAAACTAGAAGAGCGAGAGCTACGCGCAAGAAGAGGATGGGTGCGCTACCTTGAGGCACTTGTAGCGGTCGCTCTGGGGCCTCTTGAACTGCTTGACCCGCTTCTTCACGATCTTCCTCGTCAGCAGCGGCACCGCCATCTGCGCGGCGGGAACAAACAGAAGAGAGCACGGCAGTTCGATCGATATTAGAGCAACGAATTCGACAAGGTCTTCACGCATCAGTGAGTTTGAGTTGGTACCTTGCAAAGCCTGCGACGAAGCGAGCGAGAGGCGCGAGGCGGCGGCGGCGGCGGCGGAGAAGCAAGCCACACGTGAGGTGTGACTGTGTGAGGGGGTCGTCTTATCTATGGCACCGCGAGAACCCTAGGCGGTGGGCTCGGTGCGATGAACGGCTGCGATCTCAACCGGATGGGCCGGGCTGCCCGCACTGACATATGGACTGGGCCGGTAGATAACCATCATCAACTACGGGCCGTACAAACTCCTGGGCCTTGTGACGAATCCCCGGACCGCGCGAATACTAGTACCTAGGCCGTTCCGTCGGCGCCGAGACGGGCGTTGGGCTGTTGCCCGTTGGCACGCAGCGCAACACCGGGGCCTGCGCCTTGTAGTTGTCGGCAATAAAGACGTGGCGCGTTGTGACCGACTCCGCTCGGCTATCTCACGCTGGTGGGTCGGCACGGGGGGCGCGGACCGCGCGGTTGAGCTCTCATCTGACTCCTGCCCTCGTCGTACGCTCATCGGCACGGTCCATGCCGTCGTGCCGGCCGGCAACGGCGCCGGCGGGCTGAGGGCTTGTTTGCTTTGATCCTTGGCTGCTACTTGCCTGGCCGGCAGAGGCCCTGGAAGCCGCTGGTTGCTTGTTTGCTTGCCTTCATGTATTGCTGCCAGGCCTCCAAAAACCAGCGTCTGGAGCTAGACTTTCAATTCACCGTTCATAGCGATCTATCGTTCTATTTTTTATTCATCAATTTCAGACACATGTTTTCAACTAAACAACTCATCTTCAGATTTACCTGACAGACAAAAATCATTTGCATCTCAGGCTACTCTCTGACACCACTTTTCTCAAGCCTAAACCAAACAAGCCCTGAATCTTGTGATTTGTAGGAGAAGGTACATCGCGATTCGCAATGTCTTGTCCCCGCGATAATGGATCGACCATACATACGCTATTCTCGTTTGGTCTCCAATAGTGTGCATGCACAGATATTCAAACCTGGCCAGTTGGAGTGATATACTGTTAGAGATATGATTTGGTCCTATGTATAGCAACCGGATCAATATCTTATTGTTATTATTTAGCATGTTATTATCTTGTTGTGATTCACCTTGTTGTGCAAGTCACGTGCCCTGTAACACTATATATTCATGCAAAGGCAACACCCAATGTGTGGTGATTGTTTCTTCATCTATTTCGCTTTCCTCTCCCTTTCTTCTTGGTATCAAAGCAAGTTCTTCCCTCGGCCTGCTGATCCCTTCCACCATGAGCGATTCTTCCGCTGCTACTCTCACTGCCATCACCTCCTCAATCGAGTCCTCCTCTGCTGGTGCCTTTGCTGTCGTACTCTCTAGCGACAACACCGCTGCGCAGTACTCGCTTCTTGTCAGGCCATCTCTCTCGCTCTCGATACGGGCCAATATCTCCCCATCCACCTCGAAGGTCATCAACGTGGGGCACATTCGTCAATGTCCTCCTCAGCAAGCACAAATTGTTGCACCACGTTGATGGCTCCCCACCACGTGTTGACGCCACCTAGGGTCGAGAATATTTCATCATCTGTTCCTGGCTTTACACCTCCATCTCGGAGGAGATACTGTCCATCATCATGAAGCCAAAACAGTCGGTTCACTTGGCATGGGTAAATATTGAAGACCTCTTCGTCTTAGTATTGATCAAAGAGCATATAAGCCAGGTCGGCCCTCGTGTTCATAATAGTGTCGACCCTATGAAACTATTAGTTTTCCATGTCCTTCATGATTGCTTCCTTCTCTTTCTTATCTCCAATCTAGCTAATTGGCCGCAGCACTACCTCGATCTCTATCTCAGCTCTCTTCATGTCTACTCTTTAGGTAATCAGGTCTGTTAAAGATGTTGTAATCGTAACTAAATTAGTTAAGAATTTAAGATAACTTATGAATCATGTACATATAAGACCATGTAACAACTCTGATTTGGTTGCTTGGTACTATTCACATTCGACAACAGAGATTATATAAACCAAACAGCTAAATCAATTTGGGGTGTGCTGGCTTTGATCTATTACGCTCTTCTTCTCCTCTCGTAGCTCTTTCTTTACATGTATCAAAGCCTTTCTTCTCCCCAAGAGATGAGTAGCAGCGCCCTAACCATTGCGTCGAGCATGTCCTCCTCCTTTGCAGGTCTCTTGCTGACACCTTCATTCAGTCTTCTGGCGAGCATCAAGCTGAACGGCAAGAACTTCCTCCTCTAGAAGACACAATTGTTGCCATACCTCCGGGACAGCAACTACTTCACTTCCTCGATGGCACCAGTCAGGTGCCATCACCAGTCATCTCCGAGACGGAGAAGGAACGACGACAGAAGTGCCAAATCCAGCATACCAACAGTGATTGTAGTAGGATCAAATGGTCCTCAACATCCTTCTCTCATCCTTGTCAAAGGATGTTCTCGCGCATGTTCTGCTCCTTGGCACCTCGTGAGAAGTGTGGACGACACTCGAGAAGATGTTCTCCATACAATCTAGAGCTCGGATCATGCTGACATGGATGGAGATGGCAAATTTTTGCATAAGATATTTGCCAATGGGTGAGTATTTCAATCGTATGAAGTTGTTGAAGTTGTTTGCTGATACCTTAGCCATGGTCGGTCACCCGATGGGGAAGAAGAGGTTGCCACTTACATCTTGAGTGGCCTCACAACGATTATGATTTTGTGGTCACGTCAGTGACTACACAGCCAGATTCAATCACCCTTGCAGACCTCTATGCACATCTGATTAGCTATGATCTACGCAAGGAACACAATGAGGTGATCATGCAGCTATCAGGTGGCTCGGTGAACTATGCATCACGCAACAATAACTCCTGAAACAATTCCAAGGGAGGAGGCCGTGGCCGTGGGTGTTCAAATAGCCAACCACAATGTAGCAACCAAGGTGAAGGAAATTACAAGTCCAAGGATCGGCCGGTCTGTCAAGTCTGCGGCAATACTGAACATGTCACGCTAAAGTGCTACCATCGGTTCAATGTCTCCTACCAGATGAAGGAAACGAAGATGGCGGCCCTAGCATCGACCGCACACTCATATGCCATGGATCCCAACTAGTACACTAACACTGGCGCCACCAACCACATCACCGGTGAGCTTGATAAGTTCACCGTCCGAGAGAAGTGCAATGGGATAGAGCAAGTCCATATTGTGAGTGGCTCAGGTTTGTCTATCCTCCATCGTGGTAACACTACTCTTAAATCTCCCACACATTCTCTCAAAATTCATAATATTTTACATGTGCCACAAGCCACCAAAAGTGTTCTTTTTGTTCATCGATTAGCATATGATAATAACGCTTTTCTTGAATTCATTGTGAAGGATCGGGCAACGAAGAAGGCGCTTCTTCATGTCACATGTGATGGTGATCTCTATCCAATTCCTCCATAGAATAAACATGTCCTATCCGGTGTTAAGGTGTATCAAGAAGATTGGCATTGTCGGCTAGGTCACCCTTCATCATTAGTCATTCAACACATTTTGAGTTCAAATAAATTAGCTCCTTTTGTTAGGTGTCAAAATAATTCGGTTTGTAATGCTTATCAACAAGGCAAAAGTCATCAACTGCCTTATCCTAGATCTTCTAGTGTGTCTTCGACACCTCTTGAACTTGTTTTCTCTGATGTTTGGGGCTTTGCCCGTATTTCAACAAGAGGATACAAGTACTATGTTTCGTTCATTGATGACTTTAGCAAGTTTACTTGGCTATACCTTCTCAAAAACAAATCTAATGTCTTTCAAACCTTCCTTCGCTTTCAAGCCCACCTTGAACGACTATTGAATACTAAAATTATGTGCATGCAAACTGATTGGGGTGGTGAATACAAAAAACTGAACAAGTTTTTCCAACAAGTTGGGATTGAATGCCATGTCTCTTCTCCATACGCCCCTCAACAAAATGGGTCAGCTGAGAGTAAGCATGGACATATTGTAGAGATGGGTTTAACCCTGTTGTCTCAAGCCGTAATGTCCCTAAAATTTTGGGATGAGACATTTCTCACATCTTGCTATCTTATCAATCAACTCCCTAGTAAAGTGATTAAATTAAATACACCCTTGTAGAAACTGTTTGGGGTGATTACTTCCTTCTTTGCACCTTTGGTTGTGCATGTAGGCCACACTTGCGGCCTTGCAACAAGAACAAACTTTAGTTCCGTTCGCAAGAGTGTGTTTTTCTCGGATATAGTGGCATGCATAAGGGCTATAAGTGCCTTCATATCCCAACAGGGTGTGTTTACATTTCTTGGGATGATATATTTGATGAGCACAAATTTTTCTTCTACCGGGATCAGCCTGTTTCTTCTCCTTCCTTAACACCCACTGAAAATTCGATCCTTTTACCACACCTTTCTTCTCCCTGTGACCACGTGGATGATAGCAATTTTGAGCATTATGTGCACTATGATCTGTCTCTTGATGCAAATCCTCATGTCATCATATCGGAGTCAGGAACTGCCACCGCATCACTACCACAGCCTGCTGCAACTAACGCACCGGTTGCCGCATCGCCGCCCCAGTCTGACATCCCAGTCTGCTGCAACAGATAGTGTCTCTGCCACATCAGCCTCTTCGTCACTAGCACAACTATCACAACAACATCCTATGACAACACGACAATAAGACAACATCAAAGTGCCTAGAGCATTGATTGATGGTACTATGTTTTATCCGACAAATAAGAGAGCCTTCTTGTGCACTACTGAATCAACAAGTTATGTTGAAGCTATGGATCATCCAGAGTAGTGGTAGCAAGCTATGGATCAAGAATTTCATGCTCTTGTCAAGAATAATACTTGGCATCTAGTTCAACCACAGTAATGTGTCAACGTGATTGATTGCAAGTGGGTGTTCAAGATTAAAAGGAAAGCTGATGGCTCCATTGATCGCTATAAAGCATGACTTGTAGTGAAAGGTTTCAAGCAACGCTATGGCCTTGACTATGAAGATACCTTCAGTCCAGTAGTCAAGCCTGTCACAGTTCGCCTTATTCTCTCCATTGCAATCTCCAGGGGATGGTCTTTGAGGCAGTTGGATGTCCAAAACGCCTTTCTTCATGGCGTGCTAGAAGAAGAGGTGTATATGCGGCAACCTCTGGGCTATGCAAGTCAGGAAAAACTGAGTTACCTATGCAAATTGGACAAGGCACTATACAGTTTAAAACAAGCATCACGAGCGTGGTATGCATGACTCAGTTCTGAGCTGTATGAACTCGGTTTTGTGGCATCCATGGCCGACACCTCTCTGTTTTTCTATAGGAACGGGGAGGACATAATATACATGTTGATATATGTTGATGACATCATTGTGGCGATTTCACCCACTCGGGACACGAAAAAGTTGCTCTTTCAACTTCAACAGAATTTTGTCATCAAAGATCTTGGAGATTTGCACTTCTTTCTGTGTATTGAGGTAACATGGCATTCTGATAGACTTGTGCTTACTCAACAAAAGTATATTGTGGACTTGTTGAAGTGAGCAAATATGGCAAACTGCAAACCTGCGTTAACTCCTATGGCAATCATTGAAAAATTGTCTAAGGAGTCAGAAGAAGTTCTCTCATCAGAAGAGGCTATTAAATATAGAAGTTTTGTTGGAGCCCTTCAATATCTTACACTTACAAGTCCTAATATAGCTTTCTCCGTAAATAAAGTTTGTCAATTCTTGTAGTCACCAACCACAGTTCACATAAAAGCCATGAAAGAATAGTTCGGTATCTTTAGTTTTCTGTAGGAGGTCTCCATCCATGCTTGTGAGCACCTTTTCTGATGCTGATTGAGCTAGAAACGTTGATGATCGACGATCTATAGGAGGTTTTGCGGTGTTTCTTGGACCATATATTGTCTCATGGAGCTCGAAGAAGCAACCTACTCTTTTAAGGTCAAGTACCGAATCAGAATACAAGGCTCTAGCCGATGCTATCGCAGAGACAGTATGGATCTAATCATTACTCGGTGAACTGGGTGTTTATCAATCCAACCCTCCGGTTCTTTAGTGTCATAATTTAGGTGCAACCTATTTATCAGCCAACCCAGTCTTTCATGCACTCACCAAACACATTGAAGTTGATTTTCATTTCATTCATGAGAGGGTGGCGCAGAAAGCTTTGCAAGTTCATTTCATCTCCTCCTAGGATCAAATCGCAGACGTGTTCAAATTGAGGGAGGGTGTTAAAGATGTAATCATAACTAAGTTAGTTAAGATAACTTGTGAATCATGTACAAATAAGATCATGTAACAACTCTGATTTGGTTACTCGGTACTATGTTGGTGATATGCCCTAGAGGCAATCATAAAAATGATTGTATCACGTCTATGTTTATGAGTTATAGAATAAATATTATTATATTCCTTGAATGAATTATCAATTATAAAGGTTAACAACTATGTGACTTATTGGTGAAACTTTTAACTTATATGATGTCATTCTAAGTGTATCTCTAGTCGGATGTCACTGGTCGAAACACTAGTAACTTATCGACTAACACATGTATTAATTGATGACCATGTTTCATCGGTCATGGATATAGGGATATCGAATCAATAATGTGAACACATGTTAGAGAATATGGTGTTAAATTGATCGACCTTGAGACACTATTGAGATTATTATGATTTTATGTGTCATTAGTTGGTCTCAAGCAATAATGGTGTATAATCCTTAGACCTAAGATCAACATGATTTTCTACATGTGTAATAATACACTTTAGGGGTTGCCAAACGTTACTCCGTAACTGAGTAGTTATAAATATAACTTTCGGGTATGCTATGAAACATGCGGAGGGATGTGATTTGTTAGATATAGGATTTGCCACTCCTAAACATACCATGAGAGGTATCTCTGGGCCCCTCGATGTGATCGGATAAAGAAAGTGCATGGCCATACCAGTAGTGGTTGAAGAGTCGACCACATAAAGTTATCCATCACTTGATCGAGAAAGTATTGAACAATCCATGGATGATAAAATATCTCACGTGGAGTTCAACCAGATATTGTGAGGCAAAGGAGAATACACAAGCAGGTCATTCAGTTCGACCAGATACAGACTAGTCATATGAAGATACGAGATAATCATAGACTAGTCGAATATAATCACTAACTGGTCGTAAGGAGTTACGAACTGGTCATGACTAAATATGAACTGGTCGTATAGAGATATGAGCTGGTCGTAAGTCATAAGAACCTAGTCGTAGATCATGTTGCATTAAGGTTCGTTCGATATAATTTATGTGTATTCGGGAATCGTTATGTCCTCCTAGGAATCGCTAACGACTCGTGGTCGGAAAAGAGTTTCTGAGTCACAACCGATTATGCATGAACCTACAGGGTCACACACTTAACGGGTTGGAACAAACGAGTTTGGAACAAACGAGTTTGGATAGAATCCGTTATGGGCTCTTTATAAGGGGATGCATGAGGCTGTTGAGACAGACGACGTGAGTTGCATCACCGAAACCCTAGCCACCATCTTCTCGAGGGCCCTACCATGCAAGTTGGTGCTAACACACCGGCGTACGGTATTCTATCCCTGGACATATGGATACCGTAGAGGCGCTACTGCGATTGTTGTTGTGCTGAACGAGGATGATCCATGATCTTCACAAGGAACGCGGTTGGTTGCTAGAAGAGAGGATCAACATCGAGGACGCTGGACGATAGACTACGACTACTACATCGACGCGCTCGACGTTGGATCAGGCTGCTCTAACTCTTCTTCCACTGCACTACGCGTCTAGTGGTAACGATCTATGATCTCTTGCTTGCGTGGCTTCTTGATTTACGTGTTAGAATTTTTGAATTACTAGCTAGTTTAGCCTACTCGTATCCCTTTACTATTCACATCCGGCAACATAGATTATATAAACCGAACAGTTGCACTAATTTGGGGTGTGCTAGCCTTGATCTGTTCCGCTCTCCTCCTCCTCTCGTAGCTCTTTCTTTACAAGGCCTACTCGACTGTGTCATCTCCACGTACCATGGTGATGCTGGCGCCGACGAGGCCCATGTCCATTCAACTAGATGTTATGGGACATTCAGTTTTCTTTTTGGATTTTAACAGGCTTGAAGACTCCAACTGAAGATGTATGGCCCATTACACGCAGACTACTCAACTCTCAAGTCTAGCTACTGTCTTAGGGCCGGTTTGAGACACATGGATTTTATATGTAGTATGCTTTAAGATCTATTTAGAACGTAGGAATTTTACCAGAAGTAATACAATTCCACAGGAATCGTAGGACACCATGGGTGCTCATCGCCAGTCGAACCAGCACAAAGAGGCCAAAGCAACTAAGTCGCCCTAGGATGGGGCCCGATTGCAATCTTTTTTGGGCCACCGGCTGCTGGAGCGTTTCTGGCATCGTGCCACGCTGGTGTCGGTGCGGGGGGCTGCACACACGATTTCGACTTTCATAGAGGTGATTCGTATGGTGATTCTGCCGACCCGGGCCGCGGGCTTATTTTTTTAAGCCAAGGGTGAAATCCACCTTCGTGGCCCCGCATATGTACATTTGGCATTGTGCGTGGCTTTGTGGGAATTTCGTAAGATTCATGTGGGCATTATACTACTTCTTGTAAAATTCCTGCATTCCACACAAAGCCTTAGACGAGTGATGCCACATTATACTACTTCTCGCCCTCTCTCTCAAATGTGATTCGAAAAAAAACCTTTGTGTGCCCCGCTAAAATTTTGATATCGGTTATCTTAACCCTGCATGTAACTATGTAAGCCGGGCCGGTCGCGCACTCTGCAGCTCTTAGCTTTCCATGCCTTTTACGATTGCTTCCTTCTCTTTCTTATCTCCAATCATGCACCTCCCTAGCTAATTAGCCGCGGCGCCGACTCGATCTCTATCTCCGTTCGCTTCAGGTCTACTCTCCATTGTGTCACACCGTCGTCTCGATCATGGCGATGCTGGCGCTGATTATGCATGTCCATGCGGCGTCGGCGTTGCGTCGCAGGCAAATCCAATCCTGCAGTACGCCTCTTTAGTTTCCCTTGCCTCTCGGTCATTGATCTTCTGTATATATATATATATATATATATATATATATATATATATATAATACTTTCTACTTCCGGGTGTAGTTACTCTCACCTCTGATATACCACCTAAAATAATTTGGCATACTCTTTTATCATTTTGGGTATACTCATATACTAATTATAAGATACTCAATGTTAACCACATGAAAAATTTGCAAGAGAGACTATAGTTTTTAGCATATTTTGTAAATACCTTTATATTCGCACATAGAAATGAGTATGTCTAAAAAATTGTACATACCACCCCTGAAAATGTGTAAATATCACCTAGGTGGTCTTATATACTCGTATACTACACATACATACTCTCGGTTGCGCAAGATACTCTTTACATTGTGAGATACGAAATAGGGAGTAGTTACCCCATATTTCGTATCTCACATATCTCACAACGTAGGGAGTATCTTGCGCAACCGAGAGTATGTATGTGTAGTATACGAGTATATAAAACTATATAGGTGGTATTTACACATTTTCAGAGGTGGTATGTACAATTTTTAGACATACTTCTTTTTATGTGCGAATATGAAGGTATTTACAAAATATGCTAAAAACTATGAATTCTCTTGTAAATTTTTCGTGTGGTTCATATTGGAGTATCTTATAATTAGTATATTAGTATACCTAAAGTGATAATGGAGTATGTCAAGTTCTTTTAGGTAGTATATCAAAGGTGGGAGTAAAGGTAGAAAGTATTTTCATATATATATATATATAATATACTATATATATATATAAAGTATATATATATATATATATATATATATATATATATATATATATATATATGACATCCGTTTCGTACTCCCGGGAGTACATACTCCCACTTCGAATATACCACATAAACGCATATATTATAATTCTTTTATCATTTTCAGTATACTTAAATACCAATTATAAGATAATTCAATGCGATTTTATTGAAAAAATTTCATTGGAATCCTTAGTTTTTTTTGCTATATACCCATTTTCATATATAAAAGAAGTATATACACAAATTTTGCTATAAAAAGTGAAAATTAATGATTTTTTTCATGAAACTCATTTTAGGGTATCTTATAATTATTATTGGAGTATGCACAAATAGATAAAGAGGTATCATCATACGATTTAAGTGGTATATGAGAGGTGGGAGTACGTACTCCTATGAATACCATACCATTTTCATATATATATATATATATATATATATATATATATATATATATATATATATATATATATATATATATATATATATATATATATATATATATATATATATACACACACGTATGATTCATGATCACGATCATCGGTGGAGTGCGCAAATAGTGCTTCGGCGGCTAAAAGATTAAGAAATGGCTCACCCTGCCAACAAGATGATGTTTCTCAGTTCTCACTTCTCACAGTGGCAAAAGAACAAGATCAGGGCTCGACCTTCCAGAGGTAGAAGAAAACGTGCATGGCTTCCAAGCTTTTGACACAACCTCACAATATTTCAATGCCAATGCTGAACTTTTCTCCCATGGTTGTGCATGCTTGCAGGACATCTTGCATCAAATACACTCCCTAATGCGGCTGCGCCTGCGAGACGCCGCCCGTGCTGCATGCGTGTCTCGCGCGTTCCTGCGCTCCGGGAGATGCTACCCCAACCTCATTTTCAGCACAAAAATATTTGGCCTGAGCAGTGGGGAGCTACACATAACCTGTGGGTTCAATTGACCCATAACTTTTTACAAAACAGCCTAACACTCATAAGAATTTGAATATAAGTCCATGTCATTTTAGAGAATTGACCCATAAAATTAATAAAAATCTATGTTTTACCCCACAGACGGTAAATCCTAGCTACACCATTGGGCCTGAGTGAACAATTACCTCGAGAGGAGACGACAAGGGATCTCGTCAGCAAAGTCGACCACATTATGCAGAACCACTCCGGCACTAGGTGAACATGCTCAACCTCGAGCTCTGCCATTGTGACAACTAGAAGCCCGGCATGACACTCAAGCATGGTACCACACTAGGAGACGACACACCATGCCTTCGTGGGATCTGGGCAGCACGGGCGCTGTGCAGGCATGGCGGCATCAGGGCACCGCCGCACCCCGCGGCCGCCATCGCCCCCCGGCCACCACCACGCCACACCTTGCCAACTCAGCTACCCATGTGGCAAAACTGGTCTAACCCAATGCCACGTAAGCAAAACCACTCACCAAAACAGTTATAGGGGTTAAGTGACCTGATTTTATAATATTATGGGGTTAAATAACCAGTTTTTAGATCAAGGTTAAGTAGCCGACAGCCATATTTCAACGGTCGGAAGGAGTCGTATGGACTCCTTCCTAAATGCCCAACTAGTTGAGTAATATGCCGTATGGCTCGACTCGATCATCAAGCATCGTTGACGTTACGTGGCACCATCCACGATTGTAAAAGAGGACGAGCAGAAATGTATGAGAACAGGTTTGTCAGATTGTTATCATGTGCGCATCATACGTATGTACCTTAATAGCAGGCACTAAATTCTAATGAACTAGTGGCATATGATTAGAGTTTTGTGAGGAGTGAGCACTAGTGTTCATGATAGTGCCGGCCCCGCAATTCATATAGCATTAACTAGGCTGGCCACCCGCGCGAGCCGTTTTCACACTGGGCGCGGGCGTTCGCGGACGGGAAGGCGCTAGCGCGGGCAGGCGCGAGGGAGCGGTTTGGAGGCCAGCTGAGCTCGATCGGACGGCCCAGAGGAGATCTTGGCGCGATCCGACGTCGGTCCATTTCTTGATGACGTGGAGGGGATGGGAGGCCGGGAATCTCACGGGCTTTAGGTCCTCTTTGGTTAGGCTTTTTATCTGGCTTAAAAGCAAAAAAGCCTAAGTCTAAACAAACGCGGTGCTTTTTGTTCGGTTTATAATAAGTTTAAGCCAATTTAAGCCTAAAAGCCATAACCCAGGGGAGAGATGCTTTTTTTGGCTTTTGCGGAATAGAATATATATTTGACACCAAACTTCGTTAAAATTACCCTCAAAATGTCATTCATATATAAATGCAAACTCTCTCATGTTTTTCTACCGATTCCTTCGTTTCCTCTGTGCGTCTCCCACCTCGCCGCCTCCAATCTCCTCCCCTCCCGTTCGGCTCCACACCCACCGCCTCCCAAGTGCGCCGCCGCCTCCCCTCTCCTCCCCCACCGACGCCGTCTCCCCAAGTGCGCCGCCGCCTCCCCACTCCTCCCCCACCGACATCGCCTCCCAAGTGTGCCGCCGCCTCCCTTCTCCTCCCCCACCGACGCCGCCACCCAAGTGCGCCGCCACCTCTCTCTCTCCCACCGACGCCGCCTCCCTGCGCGCGCCGCCCCTCTCTCCCACCGACACCGCCTCCCAAGCGCGCGCTACCTCTCCCCGCCCTACGCCGCCTTCCGTCGCTATCGCAAGGTCCTCGATCCGATCAAGGTAGTCATGGAAAAATTGATGTCTGTATGATGATCAATTTCGTAGAAAGCATAGTGTATGTATGATCCAAATGAATTTGCTAGTCATGATGAACAACTAATCGAAAGATTTTGTAATGTGTCTGTATGATCTCGAATTTCAGAGAAAGCAATATGTCATTGCATATTGCATATTGCGAAGGAAGAACATTCTTGTCGATTCCTTTTGCTCCCACTTATGCATTCTTGTCGATTCCTTGTAGTTTCAGTTGTGGACTTCAGTTGTAGTTTTGTCAGAAGGAAGCATTTTATAGTTTCTGTTATAGAATCAAGTGTGGTCATTACTCATGAATACATTATACAACAGATGTACTCACTTTGATAAATATTTGTATCCAAAACAAAACCTTCTTGGTGATCATCTCTCCCAAACCTCATGGTTTTTCTCGCTCCTTTTCTATCTCAGACTATGATGAAATGAATGAAAGATTAACCAATGTAAATCACTCGCAATCCAATAATTCAAGAGAGCCGCATATTTATATGCCCAAAGACTCTTCAATAGGATCACCATATTTATCTAGCTATCCTCGCCGAGATGAAGATGGTCACAACAAAATCCACTCTGGATTTGCTTACTTCTTGGTGCTCGCTTTACCATTAGGAGTTATCCTTCCTTCAATCCCACTCAAAGTTGATTGTTTATTGGCATCTGTAGAATAAAGCATTTTATAGTTTCTGTAGAAAATGAAGTTAAACCAAAATTCTGAAAGTTACAATAACAAATGCATATGTATGTGTTATGCTACTAGTTACACTAACATTGTATGATCTGAAATCTGAACTTGCTAGTGTGTATGATTTGAAAGTTACACTAACAAATGCATATGTATGTGTTATGTTACCAGTTACACTAATAGTGGACGATCTTAAATCCGTATTTGTTGGGAGAAGTCTTAGCAATTTGAAGTGTTTCAAGTTTTTCGTAAGTCCGGTCAACAAAACCTACTAGCAGATTTATTTATTTATTTATTTGGAATGAAAGATAAATTAGAATTCTTGATATTAGTGTAACATACAGTCTGAGATATTGCATAATATCCAAAATCCAAATGCAAGAAGCGAACCATACTCATCTGGTTTCCCATTTAGGAGCAATATTGACTGTACATTGCTGCGGTAGTTTGGTTTGTGCCTTATGAGGCAATACTCATCTGGTTACTCATCTGAAATTGTTGGTCGTGCCTTATGAGGCAATATTATAAATTTCACTGAAATTGTTGTAAATTGTATAGATGGAGCTAGTTGCTATCAGCAAGGCAAATTGGGATGCTTTTAGCAACATGGCATTTTGTCAGATCTGTGCTGAGGAAGTTGGTGCTGGGAATAGGCCGCTGGGATGTTTGAATACCAAGGGTTACAAGAACCTCCAACTGAAGTTTTTTGAAAGGACAGGGAAAAAGCACGACAAAAAACAACTAAAAAATAAATGGGAAACATTGAAGAAAGAATACAACTTGTGGAACGATTTAAAACAGAAAACAACTGGGCTTGGTTGGGATCATCAAAAAGGAACTATATCTGCATCCGATGCTTGGTGGAAGGAGCACAAGGTAGTTATTGAAAAAACGTCTATTTATTAATGTGTTTGATCTCATTTTTTTTTTTGCTAACTTCAGTTTTTTTAATTATTTTCAGCAATATCCTAAACATTTTCGTGATGGACCACCTGAGAACCTAGATGAGATGGACCGTATGTTTGACAAGGCTCATGTTACGGGTAACACTTCAGCCATCCCGAGTGAGCCTACACAAGAAGACCATGTTCTTGTGGACATTGATTGTGCGGAGGACGGTGAGGAAGACGTCGTCGCTGATGGGGAGAACAATGAGGTCGTCTGCACGCAACCGAAGGTCATTGTGAAGCGTAAGGCAAATAATATTAGTCCTAGCCCAAAGAAGAACAAGAAAAATCCCATCGCTAGGGATTTCAAGCGCATAGTGGATATTATGGCAAAAGGCCCTGTTCAGAGTGCTCCATCCATAGCGGATGCTATGGATGTAGCTATTCAGGCTGGGGTAGTACCAGGGAGTGATGAACACTTCATTGCGACAAAGCTCTTTACTAAACTAGAAAATCGGAAAGTGTTTGTCACCATGAAGACCGATGAAGTAAAGATGAATTGGCTCAGGAGGATGTTTGATCTCAAGATGAAGAAAGATTAGATATTTTTTTTGTTATTTTTTAATTTGGATACTATTAGAGATAATCATGTAAGGGGTTGAAACTATTCCGTTATGTCATACTCGTATTATTGTTACCTTCTAATGTGTTTTCAATTAAACCATAATGGGGGTTGAAATTATTCAGTTATTATCGTACTCATCTTGTTGTTATCTTCTAATGTGTTCTCAATTACATGATGTCGATGCCATGTTCCATGTTACTAATTATTGTTATTATTTGTAGATGAGTTCATCAAGTGACATTGATGGTTCAACCACTGAGAGTGACATTGATGGTTCAACCATCGAGAGCGATTTAAGCACAGATGATATCGAAAAACAAAAAGAGGAAGTTACCATTTCGAGATTTTGTTGCAAAGAATGGGTTATGTAGGTATGCATTACTACGACACTTATCTAAACAAAAGGAGAGGAGACAACCACTCCTAACTGGTTATGAATGGGTTGTTGAGCAACTGGGCGATGAGAGAGATTGTTACTCGATGTTCCGAATGAGTAGAGCTGTTTTTGATAGTTTGCATGAAACTTTGGTTGCAAATTATGGCTTGAAATCAACTAGGACTATGACTCGTGAGAATCTTTGGCTATGTTCTTGTGGACGTTGGTGGCCTCGATCGATTACGCAAGTTCAAAACCACTTCAAAAGGTCAACGGAAACAATCAATAGAAAGTTTGGTGAAGTCTTGCAATGTGTCTATCTTTTATCTGAAGATAATATTAGACCAATGGATTCGGAGTTCACAACAGTGCATCCAAGACTTCTAGATAACCGCTTCACGCCGCATTTTAACAATTGCGTAGGTGCAATTGATGGCACACATGTACCTGTTGTTGTTCCAGCGGATGAGCAGGTTGCCCACACTGGTCGTCATGGATATACGTCTCAAAACGTGATGGCAGTGTGTGACTTTGATATGATGTTTACCTTTGTTGTCGCCGGTTGGCCGGGTTCAGCGCATGACACAAGGATTTTCAATAACACTTTGGACAAGTATTCGAACCGGTTTCCACATCCTCCCGAAGGTAATTAGTTCTTTAATCATATAAATAATTGTTACGATAACATTCAAAATTTGTATTGTCAATATTTATAAGTTTAATGTATACAGAGAGATATTATCTTGTTGATGCGGGTTATCCCAATCGAAAGGGCTATCTAGCTCCTTACAAAGGCCAAAAGTACCATCTACCAGAATTTCGCCATGGTCGACAACCGAGTGGGAAATACGAGGTGTTCAATCACGCTCACTCCTCCCTTCGCAATGTGATTGAGCGTTCCTTTGGTGTGTTGAAGATGAAATAGAGAATCTTGTTGGCGTTGCCAAGTTACAAAATGAAGATTCAAACGAAAATAATAATTGCATGTATGGCCCTACACAACTTCATCAAAGATAGTGCTTTACGTGATGAACTTTTTGAGAGATGTGATCTTGACGAAAATTATAATCCAAACGGTACACAAACTATATCATTTGGAGGGCACAATGTCAATGGATCAGCAATCGATGATGGAGATATGGGTGTCTTTCGTGATAGTATTGCTACTTCTTTAATGGCCGCAAGAGGATAAATATATTACATTAATATGATATATACATGTTGCGATGACAAGATAATTGCATCATATATGATTAAATATTATTTTGTTACTGTGTTATTTTGTTGGGTTGACTGATATTGGCCTTTCTATAATCATTTCTTCCATTGCGCAATGTCCAAAATAAATACACGCATGCACTACGAGCGATATCTATTTTGTTTCATATGTACAAATGCATGTATCGGCATATTTTCAGATCTCATGAAAAAAAATTAGTTTAAATACATGCTTAACAAGGTCCTTTAAACCATTAAGGGTATTTCAGACCTTTCAAGGCTTATAAGCTGATTAAGCCAAAAAACTGGCTTTAAGCTATAAGCCAAAAAGTCTAAACTTAAACAAAGAGGGCCTTAATAAATAGATAGATTCCGTGTCTTCGCAATTAATGCATGAGAGCACATAAGCAAAAAAGCACTCCTACCTTTGTTTTCCTGGGAATGTCGAGCTGGAACAAGCAGGTCCCTGATGGCAATTATCATGTAAGTAAATCTTGTTTTTTGGGTATGAGCAATTCTCTATAAGACCAGGTCTAGTGCCTCATCAAGTTGGACCCTCTCCATACCATGGCAACCGCAACACGAACCTTGAAACATCTATCGCATTAACTTCCCTCGTTAACCTAGGAATTGCATTCACCCAACCCCTCATCCCTGATTGGGTATTGCTATGCAACATACGTCCGATGGTATCAGACGCTCCATCCAGGCCACGGTTGGCGTGTTTGCTCGGACAGCCCACACCCACCCTTACATCTAGATAATGTTTATCTTGGACGCTCACGATTCAGCTCATCTTCCTTTTCCCCTCGGTTACGTCCTCCTCCCCTAACCACTCATTGCTTACCCATCTCTCTCTCTCTCTCTCTCTCTCTCTCTCTCACGGGCATCATCCGGTAAACCCCGGTGAGGCGACGACCCTCCACTGATGAGCTCCAGCAGCCCACCTTTGGTTAGATCTAAACAAGCCACCGCCATCTGAGCCTTCTGTCGAGTTGTCGGCGAGGTCCGACCAAGCCATCTCTAGGCACCCCTCCGTGCTCTATCACACCCCCGATGAGCTTATTGCCGCCGAAGGTTGCATCTATTTGTTTTTATTGTAGCAACAGGTCATCTGAGATGTTGCGATTGTTTTTCCAAAATGTTGCGGTGATGTTTGTTCTGATTTTGCCTCCTCCTCCTACCCCGAGTCCATCTAAAATGTTGGCACCAGTAAGTCGAGTTGTTGCAGCACGCTCTCCAAAAAATTGGGGTTGATTAAGTGGTTTTTCATTTTTATTGCAACAATATTTTAATTTTTTTGCAACAGATTTTTGTATTTATTGCCACAGTTGTTCTAATTTGTTGCATAATTTTTAGTTTGTGTTTGCATATGCGTTTGTTGCATTGGAGTGTAAATTTTGTTGCAATCATGGAACTGATTGTTGTGGTTCACGATTTTTTGTTGTGCCAAATCGAGAATTTTTATCGCGACTCATTTAAATGAGATCTGACGGCTAGAGGAAGCGTACGATGAAAACGTCCGGGCGCTAGTGGTTCCTTTCTTGATTCTATCGGCAATCAACAGGTACAACCATATGATTCGGGGTTGATTCATTTAAATGAGAATTTTTAAAGTTGCAGTACTCTCTTAAAAAAATTGGGGTTGATTCAGTAGTTTTTCATTTTTATTGCAACCATGTTTTAATTTTGTTGCAACATATTTTTGTATTTATTTCCACAGTTGTTCTAATTTGTTGCATAATTTTTAGTTTGTGTTTGCGTATGCGTTTGTTGTATCGGAGTGTAAATTTTGTTACAACCATAGAACTGATGGTTGTGGTTTATAATTATTTTTGTTGTGTTAAATCGAGAATTTTTATTACGATCTATCTAAATGAGATTTGACTGCGTACCATGGAAATGTCCGGGCTCTAGTCTTTCCCTTCCTGATTCTATCGGCAATCAACAGGTACAACCATCTGATTTCCAAGATAGAGAGGAGGATTTACACGACAATGATGCTTCAGGGCTTGGTGTTGCGGAACGGCGGAGCATCGGCAGCAATCGTATAGCATTTGACCGGAGCTTCTCCAAGGATCAGGGTTCGGCAACACAGCGGCGCAGGGCGGCCGGCACCACGACCTCGCAGAACGGCGGCGGCCGGCCGGCAGGATGGTACACCAGTTGTACCAATTTGTCAGATCGATCGAACAAACTCACCGATCATATATCTCGTTTTTCTTTTTGATGATCTATGTATAGCACTATGCTGTACGATTTGTATCTGATTTTAGCAAATTCTGCTCAGGTTTTGGTACGAAAGATCGTTCTGAGTTTATGAGCAGGGAAACAAATTTTTCTCAGAACCAAGAAGATAAATTTCGAGAGTACGTTTGTTATGCTTTATCCCCGTGATAGCTTGCAATCACCCTCGTAGAGATTAGGGACTTGGCGTCAAGCGTCTTCTCGGCACCTTGCTACGGAAGTACGGAGACTGGAGACATCTCTGTGCTATTCTATAGGTGTGACAGAACCCTAATAACATGTTGAACTGGAGAAGAGAAGCGGTGTGTCGTATATGAGTTTTGCAGCTGGAATAGGGAACGAGAGGGGTTAATGGAATTCCTTGGTTAAGTGGGAAGTTAGGGGGATAGATGCTCCAAGAGTTGTGTTGCCACTTGTCATGGTTTGAAGGGGGGTCTAACTTGATGGGCAATAGATAGGGAGTGATTGAGCCGTGCCAAGAGAGGAGGATTGGACTTAGGACATGCCGCCCAAACACGTGGTACGGCCGCATTCTCAGGTTGTTGTCTGTAGTACCTTTCATGTTATCTATAGATAAAATTAAACACAAATCATACAATGGGTTGTCTCTAAGTTGTCTATATATGTCCTCTATAAAATAAGATCATAAAACTTGTGGGTTACAGACGGCATAGATACAATAGTAAAACAGTCGTCTCTAAGGGTCTTATAGACTGTCTATTGCATGCCAAACAGTTTCATTCTCTCTCCTTGTTCTCTCTCATTTATACCACTAAAAATCTTACGTGACAAAAATAATAGACTGCTAATGTCACCCCACTGTACATGCCTTTATAGAATTTTTTTTCCTCTCAAAACAAGCAGCTGTGTGCGTGTCGGGTGGTTAGGTTTCACGTCGGTTGAAGCTTTCCACGTTTCGCCCTTTCTGGTTGGTTCTACGTACAGTCCTTGAACATTCTTCAACATGATTCGGAACCTTTTTGCCTTGTCATCGTCAGCACGATCCTGTTAGGAGAAGCTCGAGAAGGATTATAGGAGTTCCAGACTAGATGCATGCGGCTAGCTCTCTTATCATCCATAATTCATGCGAGAAAGATAATCAGACGAATATAATTCATCCCCATCCCCATGCATATGGATCACACAGTCAGAATGGTAAGTTCACAACCGATGCTTAATCTAACCGGTGTACCACCCAGACTGTTCGTGGAATTTCCTGGATTCCGTCACAGCGGTTGCGTTGCATGCACGCCGGATTCGCTCCTGTTTCAAGGCAGCTCACGCCGGATTCGCCCCCATCCCCAACGAATCTCCAACCCAACCCGCTAACCAGTGCCCAAGCGGACTAGAGTCATCGTAGCGAATAATTTCTAACCGATCGAATAAATATAGACAAAATTCGGAGCTTTTTTTTCCAGATATCCTACTTGTGCTTTAGTGTTTATCTTTTAGCCCTGGAACAAATAACAAGTGTCACTCTTTTCAGTTCTTATAGGTTACCATCAATTATCTATTGGGAAATTTGGGAAATACATACGCAGACACAGTTGGAGTGGTCGATCTTGGTTGTGGATCTGTGCAAATGGCATATGCTATCCCAGAGAAGAACGCAGCAAAGGATCCTAAACCATCAGATAGCGAAGATTCATAAGCTCTTCCTTACAATACTATAGAAAAGGTCTTCACAGACGGTTTAAAAATGTCATCACAGACGGTTTCGTGAGCCGTCTGAGTTTATAGGTCAGTGATGACATGAATCATCACAGATGGTTTTTGAACCTTCTGTGAAAAAACTATCACAGACGGTAAAAAAAAAATCAAATTTTAAGCCAAATCAATCAATTGCTGGACAGTAGTTTCCATATGCAACCTCTAACAAGACAACTAATTATAATTCTGATCGCAAATACATTATAGAAAAGGAAAACCAAAAGGTTTCACAACGTCCCCTCCGAATGGGAAAAAAAGAATAAAGTTACAAAGTTAAACTAGTTAGAAACCATATGTGCCTCCAAACTCCTGAAGAACTCATCGGCTTCTTGGATTGATTCAACACTACTTCTCTCTGTACCTCACTAGCATATCACAAGCTGTTCTTACATGTTGTCCGAGTTCGACTCAAACTCGTCAATAAGGAGAGACGACTGAAAACCTCCTGGCGGCGCTCCGACCTTAGGTAACACAAAATTAAGATCATTCTTTACAACAAACAGCCAACAAATTGTGTATGTTTTGGGGATGTATACGTACCTTCTGGCAGTCTACCTCCTGCGGCAGACAAGGAGCTCCTCCGCATCCCCCCTCCTCCTCCTCGTCGGCTGTGTCTCCTCACCGAACCGCGACAGGGAATCGAGGGTGGTCGCCGGAGCTCGGCGCGGGGAGGGGAGAGGGAGAGACTGATGGAAGACAAAGCTGGGGTAGCTATAATATATAAGGATATAGCACCAAAACATTTTGCCTCCCGCTCACACGTTCAAAATTTTTGAAATCCCGCGCTGCAAATCATAGACGGTTCATATCACGAACCGTCTATGATAAGTATCTCATCACAGACGGTTCTTAATATGATCCGTCTGTGATAAGTATCTCATCACAAACGATGCGATTTTACCATGACTTGTAATCGGAGAGTTAGTGATTTCAAGCCATGGTAAAATTAGAGTGTTAGTGATTTCAAGCCATGGTAAAATCAGAGATTTAGTGATTTCAAGTCACAGAGTCAGGTAAAATCGGAAGATACTTATCACAGACAGTTTTTAATACAAACCGTCTGTGATGAGATACTTATCACAGACGGTTCGTATTAAGAACCATCTGTGATAGTATTACAGACGGTTTGTGATACGATCCGTCTGTGATATTAGCTCATCACATACGGTTTTTAGCGTAGCCAGTAACACAGACGGTTTCTAAACCAAAATCGTCTGTGACTGTTTGTAATACAGACGGTTTTGGTCAACTGTCTGTAATGAAGCGTCCAATATTAGCGCTTTTGTAGTAGTGTTAAAGGAACCACGTATTGTCTTTATGTTCACAGGTTAGTGTTATAAAATTGTCGAGCTTTTTCGTTGCTGCTGCTGTTTAGCATAAATATTTCCCTGGTAACTTAAAAACCCTCTGCCAGTGTTAATCTAGGCAAAGCAAGAAGCAACCATCTTCAAAACCTATTTAAGTGCCTCATTGTGGTAATGTCCTGCAAATCTCTTGTGTATGCCTATTTGGAGTCATAGGTCATAAATCACTGCAGAGCAGAAAAGTGTTGTAGCTCTGTAAGATGTTATTATGTAATGGCAATTACAAAAATAACATAACACATTTATGATGCAACACAATGACACAATGTCTCAAGAAAAGCCTAACATAAAAACTTAACAACTCTGCGGCATATTATAACCCATTAACCCCCATTGGATATGCTGATTTTAGTTTTCTATTTGGCATGCTATGTGCTTAACTTTCCTATGTTTGCTGTTTTGTCTGTACTGACCATAAGATGATTATATTTTATTACGTTATGATTGTAGGGCAATACAAATATGGCGACGATACATTTGAAGCATCGGCCGCACCTTTTGGTGCTAGTTATTCAAAATGCAGGGCTGATGCAGTGAAAGCTCTTAAAGTTGATGAAACGTGCACTCACATGAAATGTTTCATTTGGTGGCATTTGGAATGGTGGAGGTGGTGTTGGACAGAAGAATCTGTTTGTAGTGTCGTTTTCCTTTGATGGGCAGCTGAGGTAAGGTTATGCGACAACTGATTCTAGCAGTGCGTTCCATCTGAAGATGAATTTCAGTTGTTTGCTACTTTTATCACAATACACTTGGATTGTATTTAAAACGCTAGTGTTCAGCAGTCCAATGAGCTGATGAAATTGAAGAGGCAGCTTGATGAATTCATTGAAGAGAGGCAGAGGTAGATACTTTGCCATCTATGACATCTTTAAAATCTCAATAATAGGTGATATGACTTATATCAATGTTTCTGTTCTACAGCTGGCTTCATGAAATAAACCAGAGACAATCAGAACTTGGAGCTGCTTGCATTACTATAGAAAAATTACGACAAAAAGAACACTTTATGGTAGCTGAAATTGACTTGTTGAAGGTATGGCAAATCACTTTTCCATTGGAAAAGAAACGGCATGTCTCTTTCCCTCTTTTTCTGGTAAATTTTAGTTTTCCTATATTAATTGGCTGGTATATTGTAGGCTGAGTGCAAATTACAGAACTATCATTCTTAATCTTGAAGATGAAGTAAAGAAGCTTACCCGACAAAAGAATCTTCGGCTGCGAATTAATCACCATGTCAAAACAAAGGTATTGAACTATTTATTACTTTTCGAATTTCTTGGTATTTCTGAACATTATTGTTTGGTAAATCTAGGAAGGGTGTTTTGGTGGCGATTGTTTTGATGGTGGCAAACTGTTCGTTGAGACCACAAAGAATGGTCATCACAAGCTTGTCGTCAGCAATCTTGTTGTCAAGATCACCGAGAGCATCGGCTATGGACTTGAGCCTCTGACAATATGCCATGACCGGCAACAGTGAGTGCTACTATCTAGTTACTAGTTACTACTTGCTTACCTAGCCCCTGTTATGTACTTGCTAGTTACTACTTACTATTACTTGCTTAAATAGCCTCTATTATCGTGTGATGTATTCAAATTTGCTTATTAAACTACTAATTTAGTTGTATTTTGGATATGTAGTATGGTTGATTGATCTTTATTTGTGCGACATATATGGTTTCTGTTTTCGCACAATATCTTAATAAGTATTTGTGATCGAGGCAATCTGTATTCGGTTTAGCGTGTATTCACTTTGTATTTGTGACCGAGACTATCTGCATTCGTATCTGTATCCAGTACTGTCCATGTTTGATTCTAAATCAAAAAAATTATAAAAATAATACAAAATAAACAATATCAGTCTATATCCGCTCAGTTTACACAGCAGGGACCTCGTCCGGGACTATGAGTCACCGGGCAGGGTCGCAGGACCATCTACCTTGTGTGCATCGGCAACGACAGAGAGCCACGCCGCCAAAGACGCGCAAGCATGCACATGTAGGCATGAAGCCGCGTGCCGCTGGCAATCTCGTATTACATCGCATTGCATCGCGCATACACATGGATGAACAGTAATTAAAAAAGGTTGCTACCGCGCCATGAAGTGCAGCCAATACATCGCCGCCTGTCGCCTTGAAGGCGCGCGCCGCCGCCTCCCGCCGCCCGGTTCGCCGCCACCCGTAGCGCCCCACCATCGCACCGCCGCAAGCAAAAGAAAAAAAGGGGGCGGCGCGCCGTGAGGCCCGGCCGCCGCCCCGTCGGCCACCGCTTCGGCCGCCGCACTCGCCCAAAGCCGCGTCGCTGTACGCAGACGCGGAGCCGCCACGGATGCGGTGCCGCGACGGACGCGGAGCCGCCACGGATGCGGGTGCCGCGCGCGACGCAGCGCGGCGCTGTTACCTTGCTGCGAGGCGCCCGCTGCCGCTTGGACGGAGAGGAGCGCCGCCTCCGCTCCCGCTCGTAGTGAGTAGCCGGCCGCGCCGAGGTCGCCCGCCGCGCTAGCGCCGCTCGCCGGAGCCTCGCGCGCGCGCCGCACCGCCGGCCGCCACGCGCCGCTTGCACGCCACGCGCGCCCCACGCCGCCACCCAAAACGGCGCTGCCGCCGCCACCGGCATATAGCCCTGCTGCATGGGCCATGTGGGCCGGAAACCAAAACAGGCCGACGACTTGGGCCCCGGGAAAGGCCAATGGGCCGGAAAGGAGGCCCGGGGGGGTTCAGCCGAAAGAAAGAAAGAAAAAAACTGGAATTTTGCAAAAAGAACCTTGAAGTGTTCATAATTGCGCAAAATTTTCGCGAATAAAGGAATTTTGCGGAAAACCCCTCGGAAAATATGAAAATTACACGCAAATTTCCCTCAGAACGTAGATTTCGCGTTTAAGCCCCCTGAAACTTGCAGTTTTTGTCGAAAAGTCAGTTTTCTAGCTGAAAAGGGCTTCGGGAATCCAATTTTTTGCATAATTTTGAACTTTGAAGCATATTTATTCTTGTTATTGTTATTTCTATGTAATTTATTTCTGTATTTACTGTTTTGATTATCTGTAATTATTTATATTTCTTTTAATCATTGAATATAGCAGTAAATCTTGAAAAATGTGTAGAAAAATACGGGAACATTATGGGAATTCTTGCAACCTTTATGTACATTACCAAGAAGAATCTTATGCATCCTTGCATGAATATGCAGATGACTGGAATTACGAACCGGAGTTTGAGGAGCCGCCCAAAGATGGCCGTAATTATTTGACTTGGGCATCGATGTCGAGATTGTACTGGAGCCAAGAAGCTCTGTCTTGCTATTGGACTCGCTACCGCAGATGTCGCTCCAACCGCCGAGGAAAATGATCAGGCACTTCATTTCCTCAGACATCATCTTTGTCTAACTCTCAAGAATGAGTATATGGCAGAGAAGAGCGCAATGGCTTTATGGACCGCCCTGAAGAAGCGGTTCGAGAAACTGAAGTACACCATCCTACCTCGAGTAGAGCAGGAATGGACTCGGCTACGTTTTGCTGACTATAAGACCGTGGGGGAGTACAACTCGCTTTACGAATTTGTACCAATCTTGACTATGTGGTAAAGTAATCACAGAAGAGGAGAAGATTGAAAAAACCCTCTCTACCTTTCACCCAAATGCGGTGCAATCCGCACGAAACTACCGTCGGGATGGCTACAAGGAATACGCCTAACTGATTGATATCATGCAAGTTGCGGAAGCTCAAGATGAGGTTCTCAGGAAGAACTACATCTCACAGCCGCCTAGTAGCAAAGTTGGCCATGAAGTCAACGCTAGCAGCCTATAGGTGAGAAAGCCTCAATCAAAGAAAAGAGGCAAGAAGGGTAAGGTCGAGTCACAAGACTAAGCAAAATGCTCAAGCCAAGAAAGGCGAACAAAAGAAGCGCGATGAGAAGCCCTATGGCCAGCAGGACCAAAGTCGCTACAAATGCGAACTTGGGGACATTGGTCACGTGTCCGCCGTGAACCGCAAAGACGTGATTGATGCTTTCAAGGCAAAGAAGAAGGGCACAGATGACAAAGACGAGGCGCACTCGCCATTGCGCGGCATAGAAGATCCACAGTCATTGGTCGCACCTATGGATGTGGACATGCCTACAGCAGCCTTCTATCACTCCTTCATTGGACATTACAAAGAAATTGTGAAGCGTAGTTCTTGAAGAAGAAAAGATAGAAGTAGATCGATTCAGTGAAGTTAATTCTTACTACTGATTCAATCTAGTGCATGCATGGCACTTAGTTTTACAGTCATTTGTAGTTTATGTTAGAATTTTGAATTATTGAATAAAGGTTGTAAGCTCTAGAAGAGCATTAGCAATAAATTCTTATGATGGGTTCAGCAAGACTTTCCCCGTATTAATAAAGCAGGTTTTGTTCTGTTTTGAAGTATGTTTTATGTGTGGATTGTTTTTGCTCCATATTAATAAATACTTTATATATCAGAACACGTGTGGCGCCCTATGGAGGAAGTGTGTCTAGCGGATAGCGGCACAACGAATACCATACTAAGAAAGACGAAATTTTTTCAGTCGATCGGTAAGAATGCTGGTAGTCTTACGACAATCGCTGGCAGCGATACTTGTATAATAGGCTCAGAAAGAGCCACAATTATACTCCCGATGGGCACGACATTGGTCATTGAAGAAGTCTTGTTGTACCCGGAATCGACTAGAACTCTCTCAAGTTTTAAAGATATTCGCGCTAACGGTCTCCATGTAGAGATCAAGAAGAGTATGGTAAGGAATACCGCCATTACAAAGCGTGAGGAGAATGGGAAAATGGTATTAGAACGATTTCCTTCATATGAATCTGGCTATACTACACTCATATTAGGCACCCGCAGCCTATACCATCCCGAAACATCTTTTAGAAGCTCAACTTTTCGTCGTCTCGACATGATAGATTAGGCCACCCGGTCTTAGAATGATGAGAAATATAATTAACAATTCTCGGGACATAATATCAATGTAAAGAATTTCCGAATCTCAAGATTTCGTGTGCCTGCATGTGCCACCGGAAATTAATTACTAGACCTTCTCCTCGAAAGTGAATGATGAAATCCCTGCATTCCTAGACCGAATCCAGGAGATATTTATGTCCTATTCAGCCCTGTCAGGCCATTTAGGTACTTTATGGTGCTCATCGATGCTTCCTAAATGGTCGCATGTATGTACATTATTCACAGAAATCATGCTTTTGCAAAGTCGATCTCGCAGATAATTAAAATAAAGAATAATTTCCACGATCATCATGTGAAGTCCATCGAATGGACAACGCGAGAATTTACTTCAAAGGCCTTTGATGATTATTGTATGGCAATGGGAATTACCGTTGAGCACTCTGTACCACATGTCCACACCCGAATGGACTAGCAGAGGCATTGATTAAAAGAATTAAATTCATTGCCCACCGCTTTTCTGCACTGCAATTTACCAACTACATGTTGGGGACACGCGATCTCGCATGCAGCAACTCTCATCAATTTTAGATCGTCGGCATACAACATCCATTCACCTATGCAACTAGCGCAAGGGTCACCATAGAAAATCTCTCATCTTCAAGGTTTGGCTGCAAGGTTTATGTACCTATACCACCACCGCAATAATCGCAATGGGCCTCTCGTAAAGTCCGGATATACGTGGGTTATGAGATCGCATCCATAATCGTATCTGGACCCAATGATCGGAGATTTGCATACACGGCCAGCCGATAGCATATTTGATGAGGATAGTTTCCGTCATTAGGGAAGGAAATCAACCTCTTGATGAAAAATGTCGGAAATAACGTGGCAAGCCACGGAATTAATGCACATGACCCACGCACTAGTGAAGCGGATAGAGAAGTCGTAAGATAATTGATTTGCAAGCATTAGCGAATCAATCGCTCGACCACTTTAGTGATTTGAAGAGCGTGACCAAGTCGCATGTGTGCGCACGCAATGCACCTGAGAGGTTGAAATACCAAAGAAAATAGAAGGTATCCCTAATCCCGCCCGAGGCCTCGTATAAAAGGACGAGAACTCCGCCTCAATCCCAAGTAACCGGGACGCGCGTAAAAGGATAAGAAGGACTTGTCACACCGATCACCGAATTTCCCACAAATGAGGGGAGCGCTTGAGACTGCACTGTATGGAACCTTCAAAGAAAAGGCATACAGATTTGAATATTCCCACTGAGAGAGACATCGCATGGATGTGTGCGCACACACTGAGTGAAAAACTAAAGGACTTGCCCCGCAATTGAAAGCAGCGGTAAGCAAGTAGAAGCATTAGCAGAACCGTCTCATGAAGAAATAGCTATAAATTATGTGACTACGGGAGAATCTATGAATAGAGCAACAGCCAATATCGGCATCTATTTTGCAAAGAAAATTACCACAATCATTGATCTTGATCCAGAGCCTGCATCGCTCGCTGAATGCAAGAAAAGATCAGATTGGAAAGATTGGAAAAAGGCAATATAAGCAGAATTAATATCTCTGAATAAAAGAGAGGTATTTGGGCCTGTAAGCCGCATACCTCCTCATGTGCACCCTGTAGGGCATAAATGGGTATTTATTCAAAAGAGAAATGAAAGAAATGAAGTTGTAAGATATAAAGCAAGGCTTGTTGCACAAGGTTTCACTCAAAGACCAAAAGTCGATTATGAAGAGACATATTCCCCGGTCATGGGCGGAACTACCTTTAGATATTTAATCTCAATGGCAGTAAATCTGAATTTGGAAATGAAATTGATGGATGTGGTAACTGCATACCTTTATGGGAACTTGATTCAAAATTTATATGAAGGTACCAAGGTATCCTGCATCAACCAAGACAGAGCGAATAGAAATCTATACGCAGTAACCTAAACTCACCGTATGGATCAAGCAATCAGCAGATGTGGTATAATCGCTTAGCGACTTTCTCTCAAGAAAGGCTACACGAACAGTGAGGATTGTCCCCTGTGTGTTTATACGGCGATCTCGGGATGGATTCAGATAATCTCGGTGTATGTAGATGATCCGAATATCATCGAGACTTTAGAAGATATTAGAAAACAAGCTCTTACCGGAGTCGAGTTCAAATGAAAGATCCGGTAAAACCAAATATTGACTAGGCTTGCGGCTTGAGCATACCCCAAGGGATTTTAGTACATCACCAACCTACACTCGTAAGGTGTTGGAAAGGTTCGGCTTTGAAAAGGCATATCCTCAAAAGTGTCGATGATCGGAGATCCTGCAGAAGACAAGGACCCGCTCGGACCTAAAGAAGAGGGGAGGAAGTCCCGGGACCGAATTCCCATACTTGAGCACGCTTGGAGCACTCATGTATTTGGCAAAGCTGACTAGACCTGGACATTGCATTTGCAAAGTGAATCTTCTAGCAAGGTATAGTGCGTAACCCACCAAAAGGCATTGGGGAATAAAGGACGTCTTCCGATACCTCCAAGGAAGTAAAGATCTTGGCATGTTTTACGTGAAGAACCAGACTTACAATGATCGGCTATGCAGATGCTGGGTACTGCCGATCCGCATACTAAGTCGCAAACAAAGCTATGTATTCTGTGTGGTGGAACCGCAATTTCATGGAAATCATTTAAGCGAGTTTGGTATCAACTTCGACGAACCACTCGTAAATTATAGCACTATACGAGGTCGCACGGAATGCTCTGGCCGCGGATGATTCACCACATCCAGCCACGTGGATTGAATACCGCACAAACCCCACTATTATCTATGAAGATAATGCAGCTTGTGTTGCACAAGTGCAGATGAGTTATGTGAAGAGTCCTCTCACAAAGCATATCAACCCTAAATCCTTCTATGCTCATGAAATGCAAAAGATGGAAGAAATTAAGGTACTGCATACTAAGTCATGTGAAAATCTTGCGATTTGTTCATTAAGTCACTTCCAGATCTAGCTTTGAAAGGTGCGTGACGTGGAATTGGAATGATAAGACTTAGAGAAGTGCAGAATTCAGGGGGAGAACCTTCACAAACTCATTACTGAAGCTTGATCACGAAGATCGAGTACCCAAAGAGCAAATCCTGGAGATTAAATAAATTGGATGAATTGTACTCTTTTCCTTGACGAGTTTTCTGAAGTTTCTCGGTTAAGGTTTTTAATGAGACAATTAAATGCGACATAGCGTAACATGATACATGTACTCTTTCTCCAAATTTTTCCCACTGGTTTTTATGGAGTTTTAGCGAGGCATGGACATGAAGGATGAGAGCCCAAGGGGAGTATTAGGAAACGGGCCCGCCAGAGTCCGGTCCCGATAGGCACCTCATCTATCAGAGACTATAAATGGGAGAGGATCCCCAATACATGTATGCATTCATTATTGAAAGAGCAATAAAGAGAGTTCTCGATCCCTTCTCATACTTGTGTTCATCTATTGTTTCGTTCTTGTGTTCTTGCATCGTTTTTACAATTCTCTATTTATCTATAAAGTAATCGTTCGAACTGAACTTGCCAGCGACGATTCCTCGATAGAGACCACACCTGTCCCACCAGCCGCTCCGCCCTCTCCCTCGCGCCCGCGACCAAACACACCCCGCCACTCCCCACTCCCAACTCCCACTCCGTTCCTTATTAACCGGCGGGCCGCGCCCACTCCACCTCAAAACGCCCGTAAGATCCACCGTTTTCACCATTTCAGCCGCTTCCGCGGCGACCTCACGCTCCGCGCCACCCACCGCTCCCTCCCTCCCTTTCCCCACCACACCCACCAGCTCAAGTACTCTCATCACTCGCGGTCACGGACACCAACCATCTTACACCAACTCGGCTCTTCCCACGCAACATTTCCCCGTCCTCGCAGCTGAGCTGCTGCAGTGTGCGAAAGAATCCATGGCCGTGGTGGCCGCCGTCCTCGTGCTGCTCCCGCTCCTGCTCGCGCCGTCGGCGTCTGCAGCGGGCGGAGGGGGCTGCGGGGCCCAGGCGTTCTCGGCCAACCGCGCTTACGCGGCCTGCAGCGACCTGCCCCACCTCGGCGCGTCCGTTCACTGGACCTACGACCGCGCGGCGGCCGAGCTGTCCGTCGCGTTCGTCGCCGCGCCAGCCGCGCCGGGCGGGTGGGTGGCGTGGGCCCTCAACCCCGCCGGGGAGGGCATGCTGGGGGCCCAGGCGCTCGTCGCCGCGCCGTCGTCGTCCAGGTCCAGCGGGGGCGCGTGGGCCGTCCAGACGTACAACATTTCCGGGTACGCGCTCGGCGAGCCCGGGCCCATCGCCTTCCCGGCGTCAGACCTCGCCGCCGAGCTCGGCAGCGACGGCCGCGTCAGGATCTTCGGGAGGCTGAAGCTGGGCCACGGTGCGGGCGTGCTGAACCAGGTGTGGCAGGTGGGGTCCGCCATCTCCAGCGGCAGCCCCGCGCCCCACGCCATGGGCGGCGACAACCTCGCCGCCAAGGCTAAGTTGGACCTGCTGAGGGAGACCACCGTCGCCGCCGCCGCCGGAGGCGACAGCCTTGCCAAGAAGCGCAATGTGAGTTCTCTCATCATCACTTATTAGCTTCAAAGATACCACCTGGAATTAGAATCAGACACCTAACTAAACCATTCTCATTTTGGATGTGAAGATTCATGGAGTCCTGAACGCTGTGAGCTGGGGCATCCTGCTGCCCATGGGAGCCATCTTTGCAAGGTACCTCAAGACATTCAAATCGGCAGACCCTGCATGGTTCTACCTCCATGTCACCTGCCAGCTGATCGGCTACGTCGTCGGAGTCTCCGGCTGGGCCACCGGCATCAACCTCGGCAAGGAGTCCAAGGGAGTCACCTACACTCTTCACCGTAACATCGGCATCACAGTCTTTGCTCTTGGCACCCTACAAGTAAGCATTGTAGAATTGTACTTCCTCTTCGCATCATACATCAATATCTTTCAATCCTCCTTGCTGTTGATAGCTCAATTCTGCGTTTGCTCGTGTCAATCTCACAGTCTCACTGATGAGTGATGCTTCATTTTGTTCCAATTGCATTCAGATTTTTGCACTGTTCCTGAGGCCCAAGACGGATCACAAGTACCGGCTCTACTGGAACATGTATCACCACTCCGTCGGGTACACCGTCATCATACTGGGCATCATCAACATCTTCAAAGGCATGACCATCCTCGACATCGAGCAGCGGTGGAAGACCGCCTATATCGTCGCCGTCTGCGTCCTGGGAGGCGTTGCGGTGATCATGGAGGCTGTCACATGGAGCATGGTCGTCAAGAGGCGCAAGGCGGAGAACAAGACCTTCAACAGCGCCTCCAATGGTCACCTGCCGCATGCCGTCTGAGTTTCAGGTTCTCCGGCCTTTGTTTATCCACTCTGGTGTGTATGGGGGGCAGATAGGTTTAGAGATCTTGTGATTTTGGCCCGCCTATTTTTGTGTCGTAAGTACAATAGTACATGTATATGTACATTATACTGAAGATTTGAGTTGTAGCGAGCATGTTTCGTGAAAACTTGGTTTGCATGACGGGTTCCATCAGCGTTCATAACACACACAAATCCACCGGCTTGCTACTTTCTAGGTTCTAGAAAGGGTGTGCAGTGTGCAAGCAAGATTGCACGCTCGAGGTGCCGCTCGCGTCTCTGTCCGCTAGGATTCCCACTGATCATGCACTTGGCGTTGAGGCCCCATCGCCAAGGCCACTTTGGCTCAAGTTGGGCGATCTGTTCCGGTGGACCATGGCTGGTGAAGTAGAAAGGAAGATATGGGAACGCAGGAAAGGATTATCTGCATTGCTATCTCAAGTCAAGTGTACGCGCGTCTCTTCTGTTCTGAGCCATTCGATCGAAACAGAACTTGCAAGATGACACTTGCATGCCGATTTCTTGCACTCTTGGCGAGAGTCTTGCAAGTGCAATTTCAGAAGTTTGTTTCCATCGGACTGCATCGGGCAACAAACGCACCGCACCCTACTCATTTTGAGTGACACCGCAGAAGATACAGAAGGGCAAGAAGACCTTTCCAGAAAGGAATGATACAATCCACGTTGTTTAATCTGTCGTTGTTGTATATTCTTCTTTTTAGGATTTCTCTTTAGAAAGAGAAGGGAAAAAGCATAAAGATTGGGAAGCATCTTTTTTTACCTTCAATTGGAAAGGGATGAATATTTGATTTGGTGCACTTTACTGTTTTTTCAGATCATTTTGCCTCAGAAATCAATAGTTTCTTTATCCGCAATTCAGCATTATATTTTCTTGCCACTGGATTTCCTCTCCAAGGAACAATCTTGGTTAATAGTTGAGGACCAGCAAGCGGTAGCGTCTACCTTTGTTAAGCTACTTTCAGGTGCACTTTGCAGACGGTGATAACCTCTTGTTGCCACCTCCAGTTCCAACTCAAACGATCGATCATTTTTGTTCCTTAAGACGAACAATTTCTCCCATCAATGGATCTGCAATCTACCACAGCATAAATGGTTCATAGGTGGAGCATCTCCAAACGATATTGTTCAAACCTAAGTAAAAACTTCCCAAATTGCCAGCGTCATCTACACAACAATATGCACAAATGTTTGCGCCACTGAGCTTACACACATCAATGCATCGGATTCCACCGAATCTAGTCAGTAGTCGCTCACAAGACACTTTCCCTGTTTCCTGTCAGTTTTCACTTTTCAGGTTCCAATCCAATGCTTTGTTCCGTCGGCAAAGCTACCGGGGGAATTGGTTCTATCAATGTGACCCTTCATTCGTTAGGGTTCAGAGAGTTAGTTTGAGCTGCACTCTGCTCAATTTCCTTGAACTTGAAACAAAGCTTTTAAGTGGCCATCTTCAGTTCGTGGGTGGAGGGACTTGAGACAATCTGAAGCAATTGCAAGTCAAAGGAAGAGTTGAGCTGTATAACTGAAAAATATGCAGTTGAAGTAAAGCATCAACCAACAAATGACGCATGCTATCTCAAAATTATGTGTGTGCGGTGGGAACAAAGCATCAACTAGATGGAAGCATCCTTTTCTTTTCTTTTCATAGAGAATTCAACTAGAATATTAACAGCTCAGAAGGTGCTATCAAGTACCAACAACGTTGCAAAGAGAGTAGGTATTTGTTGAGCTGCATTTCTCAGCTAGCAGTTCTCAATTCTCACCAAACCTTGAACTATTGGCTGCACTATCAATGTTTTGCACTAGGTTTTAATTTCAAATATTCAGATATTACAAAAAAAATGCTACTCCTAAATCATGAAAGCAGTACAAATTTTGATTTGATCTAGCTTTTTTTATTTGCTCAATAAGACAAATATAGCTACACTTCATGTTGCAGTTCTATCCAAAATTCAAAATCAAACTACAACTCTACTGCTTGATGCATGGAAGGTGACTAAAGCAGAAGACATGGGAGTGGGACAGCAGCAATATCTTGCGGTTTTGAACAGCACAGTTACTTCAGTATATATTCTGTGCGTGTTTTACAGAATGTATAGTACAAGTAAACGACCGTCGAATGATCAATGCAAGCCAAAGCTGCTGAAATTGGGACCTTTCCTGCATAAGCATGATTTAGGATATCAGAATGCCATTATGTCAAAGAAAAAGGCAGGCCTGCAAATTATTATTGAAGCCTTCTATTCTCAGATAAAACAATAAAAGACCTTTTATTTAGAAATACTTAGACATGGCCCTAAACTAGTACAAGAAAGTACCAATGAGGCAATGAAAATAAAGGTCCAAATGATATTTTCGAGGAATGTCGTGCTCTTAAAATTTTGTATATACAATAAGAAACACTAATGATCGTTGACATTTGCCTAGTTCTTCTGAAACTCGAAAAGATACTTTAACTACAATATATTAGTATTTGTCATTTTTTACAAAAAAAGTTTTATGCAGTATAAAATATTTATCGAGTATCGACATGAGAGTTGGCTCCTGTACATGGCACGGGAAAATATGGAAATTAATTTTCTGTAGTATGCATTTCAGTTTACAAGTCCATGCCTGGTTTGAACACCTGTTCAGTTATAATCAACATCTCCTTTCTGGACAAGATTTGTTTGGTAAGAATAAGATAACTGTCCCTGCATTTCTTGTAGAAAATGGACTATGCACCATTTATATATAATCTTTGCTAGAAAGCAACGGAAGATAACATGATATGGTTATGTAAAACTGAAAAGTTTCAAACTAGTATTGGACATACTTACAGAGTAGGGTTACAGGTTGAAGCCCCAAAAGTTTCAGAAATCTCTGAAGCTCATCTTAGGATCGTCATGCCTTGAGTTTCCCCGTCTTCCCCTACCCCGGTTGCCTCCTCTCCCTCGGGCTCTACCCCTACCTCTCCCTCTACCTCTCCGCATAAAAAATGACTTCCCATGCTTCATCTCAATGAGTGAATGCAACAGCTCATCACACAAGATGCAACCCTCATGCAAAGTAGCTCCATCTTCAAGAGGGGTAGTTTTCTTGTTGAAATCAACTTCAATGATAGTAGACTCACATGTTGGGCACTTTTTATCTGTAGTGGTGATCCTATGAGCGGCATGTGGGAGTAAGACAATGCAGTTACATATGTTGCAGTAAAGCCGCCATTTGGGTGCACTAACTGGATCAAGAATTAGGGTACCACTACACTCAGGACAAGCACAAACTCCTTGAGTGATCATTGATTGTTTGCATGCCGGGTGCAGGCAAAGGAAGCATGGCATGCCAGCCCCTTTCCCAACCTTGCCGGTGTCATCAAGCTTGAGAGCACCAAAAAGTTTGTCGATGCCTTCAAATGGAGGATTATTGTAGCAAAAGGGGCATAGTGGGAAAGATTTTGCATCAGGACCCACCATCGAGAACAGAAGCAACTCAAAACCATCAAGGGGGCAAATAATTTCCTTGTAAAGCTGGAAAGGATAGTATTATTAATCACTGAGTATACATGAACTGGTACTTGGCAGAACAAAGCATAGAAGATCATGCACTTTTATAGTTGATGAGAGCACAAAAGTAGGATCAGTAGCTATGTTCAGCATGAAATAATGAAGTAATGAACATAAAATAAAGAAAAAAAATGGAATATACAAAGCAAGTAACAAATAAATTATGGCAATGAATTATGAAAAACTGAAACTGCAAACATAGGAGACCAATCGGTCTATAATTTACTGGCAAAAAAATATCTATCAAGGCCCAAGGGTTGCATGATTCTGTAATATGTGGTCTTGTGGGAAGTGGTTCAATTCTCTATTCACCATGCTTGAAAGTTAAACAACAGACACATGATTTACCCAGAAACACGGAAAGAAAATTTCCATCAACATGCAATTCAAGTAATCACCTTAATGGAACCATTCTGGGGAAGATAATAGACCTCCTCACAAGTTACACAATACAACCTCATTGGCTGAGTGGAAATGTATTTCATGTACCGGCCACATTTTCCGCACTTGCTCAATAGGCGCCCAGAATCTGCCAAAGGTGAAAATTGTGCTTCGAACAAAGCATCCATGTTTTCAATCTGCAGGTAACACAGTTCATTATAAGCAACTAGAAGATGATATCAGCAATCACGGAATAAACTCACTATCCATCACTGCCATCATATCATACACAGCGAACAGTTCAATAATCAACTTTGAAGAAGATGGATGCTAACTAAACAGCATTTACTAGGAATGCTGTCAAATTATAGTAAATCAGACAAATCATACCTTTCACTTGTGTTTTAACAGAAATTTGCCAACATTTTTTGGGTATGGCTTTATGATGAGTTGTTCATTAATGTATTCCAGTGATGGTCATTGGTTAATGATACGCAAAACATCTAAGACTTTAATTCCTAATCAGATCCTTCCTCTATGAGTCGAAAATGTGATGTAAATAGTAAAATAAGCAAATCTAACATGGGAAAGTTGATCATTTGCCACTCCAAAGATTGGCACTTGTCAGTTTGCTATTCTTTCCATTGTACTTGAGGATTTGCCACTCCAAAGACCAAAATTACAATGTGAAGAGTGGCAAATTGTCAAGTGCCAATCTTTGGAGTGGCAAATGATCAATTTTCCCATCTAACAATACACCACATATAACACCATAATAATTATTTAAACTTACACATATGTTCTAATTTAAACAAGTCGAAATAGCTGTATACAATTGATACCTTATACATATCAACAAATTTTGGTTGTTAAAAACAGGATGAGACATTGAACAGTACTTAGCAAGGCAATGTGAAGTTAAATTTGTAGTCTTGAGCAAAGAAAAAACCAGCCAGTAACCGGAAAAACCGGTGGAAACAGGGAGGAAAAAAGGCTAAAATTTTTCAAATTTAAATTTAAATTTATGACTGCATAATGCACTTCCTAGGTCCTAGGTTGGTTTAGGTCTTATGTATCAGGACTGTTACTTCATCAAACACTTTCTAATTAATATTTGCATTATTCCAATTGCTAATTGCCATAACCGGTTTTCTCAGTTTTTTCCGGTTTTTTGAAGCGGCTTTTCCAGTTTTGGGCGGTAACCGTTCCGGTAACCGGTTATAAAAAACATCCCCAATTCAAATTTATGTTTTCGAATTTCAACTGGCTTTTTTCCAGTAACCGGCCGGTTACCGTTACCGGCCGCCGGGCGGTTTTTCCTCCGGTTCCGAGATTTGTATCCTTGGTCTTGAGTTCTTTGTTAACTACATCAGCCTACTGGTTGATGGCCATGACCCAGCTTAAGCATGTCTTAAAAACTAGGACCATGAGCATATCTGCATATGTCAAATACAACAAAGTACGGTCATTTTGGAGGGTTTATGCTTCTCGGAACTTTGGAAGAAGCTTAAGAACCCAAACAGGCCATTAACCAGAGCTTTTTCCGAATATTATGTAAGGATGCTGGATGTCAGGGCCTCAGGGGGAAATAATATATATGACATTGCAATTAAGAAGACAACAAAAGTCTCACAGATTATCAACAAAATAGACTACCTTCTTCACAAAGTAAGAGTACTTTTTCATAAATTGTTGAAGAACATGTTGAACGACTTGAAGATGATCAGCTTTGCCTTTTCCAATTAGAGTAATCTGTTGCTCAATAAAGCTTCGGATATCTGGCAAGCAGAGATCAGCATCAATACACTGATATCCTCTTATCAAAGTAGTTCCCAGGCCTGTTGGTACTAATCTTCTTCCAGAATTTACCTTTAACAAAGATAAGTAGCTGCATTTAGGCATTTTGTATATTTACATATTTAAGCATAGGCATGCAAGCGTAAAAGTTCACTATATAAGATGCTCATGAATGTCTGCATAGAAAAGACATCAACTAACCTGGACATAATTACGCTCACAAATGTTGTTTACATGCACAGGAATTGATGCATCTGTGCCTATGCCATTCTTCTCCATGAGAGAGATCAATTCACTCTCACTAAGGTAATCAGGAGGTGTGGTGCTTCCCTTAATGAAGAATCATGATTTGTCAAAAAATTCATATCCGAATAAAAGGTGAGCTCAGGTGATGTGAACAAACTCATAAGCCTTACCTCATATATGTCAACCTTATGAATACTAACGGTGTCTCCCTTTTTAAATGTAGGAAGATTATTCTCACCCACAGCCAGCCATGGCATAATAGATGTAAATCCTTTAGAAGTGACTCGGTGGCCAACACAGTGGAACGTCTCTCCACCTGAAGTGAACTCAACTGCAGTCCTGCAAACCATTTTTTGCAGAAAAAAAAGATGGTGATTTACTAATTGTTTCCTTTAAAAGATAATCAACAATGCAAAAATTGGAATGACATGTTCACATTACAAAAGAATTAGACTGAATTTTTCAATATCTAGATAAGGGATAATGATTGTGATGGGACAAAGAAACGTATAATTTAGACAATCATGATGTAATGAAAATACAAAAACGAATACTCGCGCACTACCTTGTATATCTACAATCAGGACTGACAGTGCCAATAAAATGTTGGCATATGTATTGGTACAGCCTCCAAGCATCAGTTCCCAAAGCCTCTTCTGTTGCTGATCTCATTGGAGTAATTGGGGGGTGGTCCCCAGCATCATGACCTTGACGAGGCTTAACAAAACCAGCATCCATTAACGTCCGAACGTCATTGGACCACAAAGGATTACGTACTAGTGCAGCAAGTGCACTTCTAAAATCAAATGATGCAGGATAGGCAGTGCTCTCTGTACGTGGATAACTGTACAAAGATAATTAGTAGAACTTCAGTAGGAAAATTGGAAAAACAAACATTATCATCAATTATACATCACCACCTATGTATGCAGTTTTCAGCTGTAGTGAAAAAATTCTGTCTGTAACTCAGATGACAATCTGCACTGATAACTACAATAAGTTGACTACAGAATTTCCAGCTTAAATTAAAACCATTATCCCATTTACTTTGTATGGCATTGTAGAGAGTAATGCAAGGGTGACCCTTAAATGAAGCCTAAAATACGATAAGACTACGTCAGTAAATGAACTTGATATCAGGGTAAAGCTCATGACAATCTTACTGATAAGAGTAAATTTAATAATTGTATTACTTAAATAATTGTATATCTATTAGAACACACTTTATAAAACTAACACTTCAACTCATGACCAGTGACTGAGGCCCTGGCGGGGTCCATGTCTACACCAGTTCTAATAAAATCGTCCAGTGTTGTAGGTAAACCATTGTGATCCTTAGATCATAGGGGTAAACACCGTCGAGAGGATAGCCGGGCAGCGTCGGCTTACTTTGGGAGAGAGAGATGACTAGAGACTGAGAGGAGACGAAGGGGACTGGGACTTAGATTATTTCATTGTTCTTGCTTGATTCCTAATACAATGGACCTCCTTATATAGAGGTGGTAGGTCCTAAAAGATAGAAACAAACCAAAAGGATAGCAACTAACCAAAAGAAAATAACAAACATGGAAGCTAACCATTCTAATCCCTAATTTAGTGGTGGCTGCCATATACGCTACAGTAACCACGCATGTACTGTTTGCGCTGCAGCACTTCGCGTGCAGCCCCCCCTGAATGGCCCCTTGGCTCCCCTGGGACCATGCCCATGACATAAACTTCTAAGGAGCATATAGCGTCTCTAGTACAAACAAGGATAGTCAAACCACCACCCGCTAAATATATTTGCCAATTAACCATATTACTTATTTGATAATGCGAGTCAGTGTTCCCCTAGGCGCTAGGCGCTAGTTGGGCGACAGACCAGCGCCTAGCGCCTAATCGCTGCCTAGGCGGGATAAGTCGGCTAGGCGAGCTAGGCGGGAGGGCTGCACCTAGCGCCTAGGTGGGTGCCTAGGGGAACACATTGCAAGCAGATAGCATGAATTGTTGTACATGGTAAATAAGCCCATGTCCACTTCAAACATGTTATTATTAACTAACATTTCCCAAAAAAAAAAGGAAGCCCATTTCTGAAACCTGATGAATCCTTGAGTGTAAAGTCGCTCGGCCAATTGCATGGCTGTCTGAGGTCCAATACCTAGTGCACTTGATGCAACCTGAGATAAGAGCAATATTCAGTAAACTAAAACTTGAAATTCACTCAAGTCTTGAATGAAACTATGTGTAAACCTATCCTAAGAACCCCTTTTTATAATAAAATGGATGCCCCGATCCATATATTATTTATTATCATTAAGGTCATATCCAACAAAAGAATCTTGCTATTAGATTTCAATCAAGGTCATCACGAGGTAGAAAATATAGTAACCATATGCACTAATACAACGTTGCAATATCAATACTATGATTCGAAAGAAAGTGAGCAAACATACACAACTCAAAGGTAAACACAAAGTGAACTTTGTAGACGACAAAGTGAAATGGTGATCCTCACAAACATAATTATCAAATGAAGTATGTAATTTACACAAGGAAAAATACTGTCAGTCTTAGAGCTATGGCACCTTAAGCAAATTAACCGTATTAAGGCCAGATGGGCGGGCTTTGCACTCTTCCTTCATTGATATATCTGTTACTTTTAGAGTTCCATCACCAGCTACCATCTTTTGGAACATTACAGTGACCTGCAAAATTGAATAATGAAAATGCTGAGAATACTTGAAAGGATAAAGTCAAATCACTCGAGTATGGGATCTTACATCAAAATCAAAAAGTTTCTTTCGGTCCCATTCTAGCTGTATTTCATCACCGTCTTTGATAATGTAAGTTTTCAAAGACCAGAATTTCTCTGGTTTGAATGTGGTAATTTGCTGATAGCGCTGTACACAGAATCCAAGTGTAGGTGTTTGACATGGACCATACCTAATTTAGAAAAAAGAAACAATTGTAAGACCAAATTCTGCAAAACATTCTTTAAACAGGGACCAATCAAAGCATTTAGCAACAGAAAAGTGAGTAGCAGTTGCAATTGAAAACTTCCCCTACAAATCCAGACGAAACATTCAAACACCAAAAGCATTCACATGACACTTTCAAACATGAAAACACCAATCGTGGTGTGCCAAAAGTAGAACATTTGAATAGGTGGTTATCAAACTGAAGAGATTGAGCAAAAGGAAGTTAAAGAACAAAGTGATAAAACATCGACACTATAGATAGTTAGATACAAAAACCTGCAATAAGTACTTGAAGAATGTAGATAGTATTTTTCAAAAAAAAAAAAACATGCAATTGGTTAGCAAATTTGTATACCTAAAGGGAGATAGAGAACTCACGAAATTACTCTTGAGTCGAGATTTCCATATTTTCCTTGAAAATATCGGGTCTGAAATCGAGTAAATGCTACTCCTACCTTCAAATCAATTTCTTGGCGAGCATCCACCGATAGTGCCTCATCTTTGTTTGGCAGAACAAGATTATCCATAGCGTTTAATATGTCTTTCTCGGTAACAGATGAAAATCTAGCCCGAAAAATTCTTCTGCCCACCTCATTTTCAGGTATCCCAGTGCAATTAATTACTGGAATTGAAATTGTTATTACATTGATCAAGCTATGAGGTAGAACATAGCAAGCCGTGCATATGTAAAACTAATGAATGAAAAGCTCGCATATAAATTACATTAAGCAGGGAAAAATAAACTCTCATGTACACCAAATAATTTTAAAGGGTTACATAAAATTGTAGATGTTCCTTGGGGAAAAAGAGAAATCGGTATAGCTTTGAGAAATCCAAAACAACCTAATTGATCTAGTAGTTAACTCAGTCCAGCAGAGCATTTCACCATCTGGCATTTTCTGAATCTTGGTCAAGTTGTTTAAACCTATTGCTTTCTATTTTCACAGGGTCCAGATCGTACAAAAACAAACTCCACATAGAGTTCTCTGTACACTACCCAAATTTCTAGTATACAACTAGATACGATAGCATGCACAGTTATTCCAGAACAGGACACTATACCTTCGTAGCATATGTTTTCTCCTTCTCGGTCGCAGTCAAGCCAAAGTATCAAGTAGGTGCAGCCTCGAGCTTCCTGAGCTAGATGCCTGCGGATATGAGCCTTAAAGAGAACCATACATCAGTTTCGTAGCATCTATGGGTAGAGTAGAATTCATGTGGGAATGTGCAATATTTATGTAGCATTAGTTGAAATTGTTCTTAAATAATTGACTTTATTTTATTACCCCTAGCCGTTAACTGAGTTGTATTCTCTAATCAGAGTTTTAGAGGAATGCATTACCTTAGGGTTGCATTCAGATATCAGAACTGGAGCCTTAAAAAGGTCCATCGGATCAGTCCCTTCCCAGTTCTGATATGCAGGTGGAAAATCTACACTGCAAAAGATGTGGCATAGAGTAAGAAAATGCACACAAAAGAACTTTCGGCCCAGGATTAAAATTGTAATGAACAACTGCAATATCAATTCATCTAAAGTGGAATAATTAATTAAATCTTTTGTTTTAAGGTATCAACTTTGCAAATATGCAGCGGTCCACCATGTGATGCCTACATATCAACACTGATATACAGAAGGTGTGTGTAGAGGATTTGAGATACATTAAGTAGTTCACAATTGACATGGACTAGAACTAATACATCAAGCGATGTAATCATGACAAAAGCTCTTGAAAGAACTGAAGAAGAAGAAATGCACAACCTGAGTACATGCCCAATGACTGATGTCACTCTGAAAAATGCCTGAGAACCCTGAAACATCCCATCAAACTCGTGGACATCTGTACTCCCCTTTCGTGTAGACATCTGCACCAATGTTGAAAAATTTGTAATGTACAATGAGAGTGAACTCTTAGAGCAGTAAACACTCATATGCTTTCAAGCCACCATGATATAGCCCATATCTGCAGTGTGGTAACAGCGACACAAAATGCGCACAATCCCTTCATGCTGAAAGTGATGATTGGATCATTAAATAACTTAACTTTTGCAATAAATTGGCTTCCAATTTGCAAAAACGGAGACTTAAGCACATTGATTTACCATGTAAGTGCAACCAATTCTATGGGGAAAACGACTTCTAACACTGAGCCATTACAACCGACGATTCACGCTCCTATGGTGAAAACCTGGGCTGAGACCACCAAAGAAACTACCTCTACAGCTTCTGCGAACCAAAACTATCGCTGCAACGGCCGTTAGGACTCGATCCCTAGACATGGTTGTTGAATTGGAGTTCAAGCCACCGCCCAATTTGACATCGAGAAGCAAAAATAGTACGCTAGTGAGAGGATTTGGCGCGGGAGGGAGCGAGGGAGGGAGACTTACGCGGCCGCCGGAGAGGGCGGAGGCGATGGAGAGCGCGATGCTGGGCTTCTCCGCGACCTGCAGCGGTAGCGATTCGATAGTGAGAAGGATTGGAGAGTGGGGGTTACTGCGGCCTCCATTAACGACGGCGCGGTGCCGCGGCAACGTAAGCGGCGGCGGCTGCTGCTTACCATCAGAACCTTGGGCGCCATGGGGATGGGGGACGGAGAGCAGGAGGAGAGAGGAGTGGGAGGAGGACGCAGAGGGTTTCCAGCTTTGAGTGATTCGTCGTGGTTACGACCCATTTGCCCGGGCCACGGGCATTTTCTGGACGCGGAAACTCAGGAGCGCCGCACGGCTAGCTCGGCCCAAATAGCTCGCCGAGACGGCTCCTCCTCGTCGACGAAAACAAATGTTTAGGGGAAATCAAACAAAATCTCAACTGCAAGTTCTACTGAAAATAGTATAAAAAAACGAAAATCGTCTAAAATTTTTTTTATGAAAATCAAACAAAATATGAATTAAGTGACAGAGAAACACGGGAGTTTATGCACAAGTGAGGTCTCTCACCAGGGAGTGGGCTGCGAGGAGAAAGTTAAAATCTCTACTCCTTCACGTAGATGGATCGAAATTTTAGTTCAAATTCTCGGTCTATTCACATAGATCCTGCCCCGGAATGAGCTTCTCAAACAAGCCCTAAGAGGAAAAGGCCTAGACGAGCAAGTCTTTCGATTTTTTTAAAATAATATTATTTTAAAAAATAATTGTAAAAATAAATAGCCGCTCCAAAAATTACAAAAATGACTCCCTGTCGCTAGTTGATTATTTTTTTAAAAAAATAATTATAAAAATAAATAGCCACCCAAAAAATTACAAAAATGGCTCCATGTCGCTAGTTCAACTGGTAATAGGGAGCTGAAACCCTAAACTGGTTGCTCTGTTTGTGATTTTCGTAGATTTTCAAAAGTACGAAATCTGTTAAACTCGCAATAACATTTTGTGATCGTCGTATATTGTTCTAGTGCGGTGATTTTCTGAAGAATTTTGCGAGAACGATTGAGGTATCACTGATTCGTAAGTAGGAAGGTAAGTGATATTGTGATGCGTCCGAGAATTCATACACAGTGAAGAACTTAAGGAAACAAATGTGAATTTTTCATTACTATCAAAGCTACCACAAATCACATTGATATTACATGACATTCAGCAAAACATCATAACACTTAGTTTATATCAAAACTACGATAATTCACACTGATATTACATAACATTCAACAAAACATCATAACACTTAAAATTTTTCAAATCAAAATGATATTTCAAAATATTCTCTCCACGGAAGTGGTACGTCCACGGAAGTGGTACGTTCTCGCCTCATGCACCACCTGCTCTGCAGATCCGTTCACGAAAGTGGTACGTTCTCGCCTTGTTGTAGCTGAGTTATTGCACTCAGCAGGCCCGTATGCCGATCATGTATGAGACATACGTTTGGACGTCCCGGTACAACAAAAATCCTCAAATTTTTCAGAAACCACAACTAGTTGTTCATGTTCTTACTTTCAACGAAAGTGAATGCCACAGGAAGAACTTGATTGTTCCCGTCTATCGCTATTGCAGTCAGTATCTGGCCCTTATATCTTCCAGTTAGAATGTGCCATTGACGCACAAGATTGGACGTCAGTGCTGGAAGGCATTGATGTATGGACCAAAGGTGAAGAATGCTCGCTGCAGTACCTTCTTGTTGGACCACTTTCAATGTGTGGAATCTTGAATGTCGATATGAGTGTCGAGATTCCTGTCTTGTATGACTCAGAGTAGCTCAGGGAAGTTATGGTAGGAGTCCTCGAACGTACCGAACCTCGATTCCAATACCTTCTGTTTTGCCCTCCACGCCCTGGCATAGCTGATTGTGTACTGGAATCTTGCCTCAATCGCCCGAATGATGGATCGTGACTCAAAATCTAGATTATTCACGATCACACCATGCATAAGGTTGGCGTTGAAGCCTGATGACAGGTTCATGTGGGACTGCATTGACTCAGCGATGACACATGTGTGAGGGATGACTATATAGCACTTCCAGCAGGTGTCCCACTTAGGCTGAAATGCGTGTACTCGCCAAGGGCATCCCTCTATGTCGCACTTCACGTCGTAGGATCTTGGGGTAGACTTGACGACTCTTAATGTGCACCGCACCGATAAGGCCTAGAATTTGACTGTGTCCTACACAGCTTCCTTGCATTTGTACATAGCTCCTTGCCTGATCTCGCTCTGGTCGTACTCCCACGGCACACGGGAGCCTTCGTTGACGACGAGGTTGTTGAACTGGTATGTGTTCCACTCGGATGGAACCGCCTGCTAGTCCACATCATCCTCGTCGTCGGAACTTTCATCTTCTGACAATGCCATGTAGTCCCGGTCTTCGAGATCCATCCTTTGCACTACGGCTTCCACCTCCTCACCCTCGTCAGCAAGACCACTAGCTTGCTTGACCGAAGGAGCTACTTCCGCAGGATCTTCATAGACAACATCAGCAACTCCAGGAGCTTGAGCCATTGTGTGCACCGCGCTGTGGCTGGAGTCACCAACTTCTTTTTTGCCGTCAGCACGCCCTTCTTGTTCGGTCGCGGATAGAGGGGTGGGCTTGGTATATGCCTGGGCCAGAAGGACCAATTCACCCACCCTTCCTCCCTCGTCATGCGTACATATGACTGCCATGAATTTGTTCCCTTCAGCTGCACTAACTCCCAATATGTGTGTTGTGTTGCCCGGGGGGCAAGACAACTCAATCTCAGATCATACACATCACGGTCTACTTGAAATGTGTGGAACAACCACCACATCACAGCGCACCATGTACGTTGCTTTAGTCTTGGTAGGGGCACGGTCACCGATTAGAAATAACGTAAATCAATCCCCTCAGGACCCTCCATAATATTCCTCTAACTGTAGTAAATGTTGAAATTGCTGACGTTGGACGTATTTGATGTACTGCACCATAAAGAATATTTTCACGATTAACCACATATCTAAAACTAGAATACCCACTGAAAAGTATTATGTAAAATATACTGCACTACGTAACCGTACATCTAAAACTATGTAATCCATTCAGTTAAAAAAATTACTCGACAGGTGGGCAACTGGACGGTCAACGCTTCGCTAGCTTCTCTAGCTTCTCTCCCCCCTCTACTCCTCTCTCTTCTCTCCTTCTCTTTTTTATAAATGAAAGTGAGTCATATGCCAAATTTTAGGGTTTGAAGGGGTTTTGTTAGGGCCATGCTTACCTGTCACCATTTGAACTGGTGACCGCTACCTATCGCCATTTGAACTAACAATAGGAAGATGTCGCCAGTTGAACTTCTGAAGAATTTTGTGAGGACGATTGAGGTATTAATGATTCGTAAGTACAAAGGTAAGTTATATTACGATGCGCTAGAGAATTCACACACGGTGCATAATTTTCAACAGATGGTGCAACGATAACAACACGACAATTCATCCAACAAGAGGGGTTATATGGTACGCAGGCTAACAAACCAAGGACAGTACACGCATGCCTTTAGGGAATTAAAAATACATGGGACATATGGACAAAAAGGGTTGGACTACTGCATACACCAGGGCCATTTGCCCTTCCTTGCGAGCTCAGCGTTGTACTCCTCGTCGGCCACCTTGGCCGCGGCCGCCATTTCCCTCTTTTGCTCGTGCTCCCTGCACCTGCACGCCTCAAGATGGGCTTGCGTCTCCCACCAGATCCGCTTGTTGTGCTCTTCGGTGTGGCACTCCTCCTCCCTCCTTTCGCGGTCCCTGTTGGCATCCCACTCCTCGTAGTAGAGAGTCCACTAGTTGTGTGGGTGGATCTCTAGGTTGATCTACTTACGATAGCCACATAGCAAATCCGGAGACTACGGGTAGACAGGAGAGATTGTTAGTGTGGACTTTAAAAGAGAAATGGTAGGAGAACATACTGCTACCTGTCCTTAACAGTTGTTGATAGCGGCTCGTGTCCTAACAGCAGTCGGGATAGTCATAGGAGTAGTTCGCGCAACCCCAGTAACACATGCCCAAGCTGAACTCGTGCTTGGACTTGAAGAACTTGTATCTGTCCCTGTACCAACAGAGGGGCGGCGTCTCCCCCTCGGGCGGGTGTTGCGGTGAATGCTCATTTGAGATGTTCTGGTAAGGGTTGCTACAACGGGGGGCAAGGTCATTGCAGGGAGGTGGCTGTTGGAGATATGCCCTAGAGGCAATCATATTGATGATGATATTTCATTGTATCCATGATTTAATAAATGTTCCTTGAATATTGCCTTTGTGTTGATTAACAAGTATGTGACTTGTTTGTGAAACTCTTTACTTGTATGGTTATTCTAAAGTTGTCCCTAGTCGGAGTTCATGTGAGGACACACGTGAATGATGGATTAGCACATGTATCGGTTGATGACCATGTTTCACAGGTCATAGACATGGAGATGTCAAACCAATAATGTGGACACATGTTTAGAACATGGGGTTGGACCGACCCAACATGAGACATAGTAATTATTCTTATGGTTCTCTCTACACAATGTGTACGCCTTGTCCTTAGACACTGAGATTGTCGTATGTACTTGAGATGTGAATCGACCTACTTAGGGGCTATCAAACGCTACTCCGTAATGGGTAGTTATAAAGGTAGCTTTCGGGTTTGTCATGAAGCATGCTGCGAGACATGGTCAGTCGAGATGGGATTTGCCCCTCTCTACCTGAGAGAGATATCTCTGGGCCCCTCGAGTGATCGGATCCAGAAATGCATGGCCATGCTACTTAAGGTTAAGAGTTAACCTAGTAAGGGATTCCGGATCACAGATCGAAAGAGTGGTCGACTTGGAGCTCGATTGAATATCGTGAGGCAAAGGGATTGGCATGTACATAACGTTGTGATGGTTCGTCCGATATGATCTTTACGTATGTTTAGGAGTTGGCACGCCTTGCTAGAGGTCGCTACCAACTATTGACCAAGTATGTGTACTCGCCATGTCTAAACATATGTGAACCATAGGTCACACACTTATGGGTCAAGCCTAATTCGGATTGGATCTAAATTAGATCGGGCATTGAGTCCTAATGGGCCTCTATTCGTAGAAGCCCATTATAAGGACGCCTATAAAGGAGGGCAAGGCGCTACGGTTGAGGGTTGAGTTTTTCGTGACATCCTCAAACCACGCCGCCACCCTCCCACGCCCTAGTCGCCGCGCGGATCTAGTAGTCCCGCGTGCGCCGCTTCCTCCCGCACGTGTGGATACCTTTGAGGCGCCGCATGCGTGGCGTTGGGACGAACCGCAAGAAAGGAGTCGCATGCGGGACGCCGCGACGAGGACGAGGAAGTAGTACGACTACTTTGCCCCGACGTACTGCATCAACTGAGTACGACTACACTGCCCCGACGTGTTGCATCAACTTCCGCACCTGCGCGTCTAGTGGTAAGACCGTGATCTATATCTGCAGTGATCTTGGTTTACGGGTAGAATTTTTTAATTTGCGCTAGTGTAGCCTACCCATTTCCCAACAGTGGTATCGAGCGTTGTCGTCATGTTATAGGTTCGTGATTTGCATATGGCGATATGTAATCGGCATGATCGATGTGATCGATTGTATAGTTCTCGTAATGGATTGATCTGTTTCGTGATCATGCCGCTAAGGTCGTGAAACAACATACCCCTACCGGTCGGATTCGCCATCGGGGTAGAAGCGATGACACGTGAAACCGCTTGCGAATGCGAAGATCAATATGATTGATCGAATCGGAACTCAGATTAATAATCGATGTACCGTGATCATGCCGCTAAGGTCGTGAAACAACATACCCCTACCGGCCGGATTCGCCATCGGGTAGACAAGTGACACGTAAACCGGTTGCATGCATGCGAAGATCGGTACAAATTGGTCGAATCGAACGATGAGTCGATTTGTGGTAAATATGATTTGCCGATCAAAATCCTATGTAAAAATTGCATAGATTGGACTCTTTTTACGAATGTCCGGACGCCCGAGATACTGCGGTAGGCGCCGCCTTCGAACCCGATGGGAAACCCTCACCCCCTATCAGGTAGATTGCGATTCTATGCATAAACTTGTTTTTGCGGGATGTATGTGACCAGATGGCCTAATGTGTATGTGATGCATGTTTGTAATATTTGCATGACTCAGCGTGTCAGTGGTACGGCAACACTACCGAGCCATTGTGTTGTCAAAGTATTGTATTAACGGCCTGCGTGTCGACTTCTTGTGATGATTCCTAGTATCCATGTATTTTATTACTAGTCGTTATGAGTAATAGCTTATAGTAGTACTCTGAGGACACATCACTTGGAGGATGGCACACATGAACCATGGAGATGGAGATCATCATGGTGGATGATTCTATGGCGATGGAGATCACCATGAGAAAATGGGCCATACTGAGTCACAACTGTGTGAATGCTATTCCTATTGTTTTACTCCTATGCATGTTTGAATGGTAGAAGTATAGCGATCCTCACAAAATGTTAAGTTAAACATATTCCCTCCCAATTAAACTTTGCACCATCCCATGTCTTGTAAATTGATGGTGGTCTATAAAATTAGGCACCATCAACTTTCCTTGACTAGATGGGTTTTGTATCGGATACTTACATGCATAAGGATTGGTGAACTTAACAAGGTTATCATAAAGGTTATGGGCCTTGGGGCATAAAGGTTGGCGCGGGGCATAGAGATGTCACCCAACAACAAGAGTCATATAGAGATATGATTAGCAAGGTGTTGCTTATCAAGTACCTTGTCTCCTAGCGGTGATGCAAAAGCTCACTAGTAGACTCGTTAATGCGGATCTTGAATCGCTAAGAATCAACAGAGGGATGTTGATTTTAGTGGGAGTACATTCTATTAAATTTGTTTAATACGGTTTACTCTATCATGGTTTTATTTGTCTTAGTATTTTGCATTTCCTATTGTAGATCAATGGCATCTAGCAACCACGCACACCCTTTTGCTTTGCGATCGATTCTTGAGAAAGAGAAATTAAATGGAACAAACTATTCGATTGGTCAGTAACTCGAGAATTGTTCTCGAGGCGTATAAAAGGAAAACGCTCGACACCCCAATCCCGTAAGAACTCGCAAATAATGCGTCTGCCGCATTGTTAAAAATGCCTACAAGAAAGCATGTGATGACTCTCTTGAGATTAGTCGTCTTATGCTTGCATGCATGGAACCCGACCTTCAAAAGCGCTTGAGGATCGAAGCGTATGATATGATCATAGCGCTTAAGGACATGTTCCGCATACGTGCCAGACCGAACGGTTCAATGTCTCTAAGGCTTTTCTCGAATGCAGTTACGTAAGGTGCACCAGTAGGCCCACATGTGATCAAAATGGTTGGTTACAATGGACTTTGGGTAAACTTGGTTTTCCAATTGGCCAAGAGTTGGCAATCGATTTCATTTAGCGCCTCTTCCACCTAGCTATGGGCATTTCATTTCGAACTACCATATGCATGGGGCGGATAAGGGCCTTAATGAGCTTTGTGGGATGCTCAAAACACAGAGAATGACATTAAGAAGTGTGCGTGGCCTAGCCATGTGATGGCCGTGCGAACAAGTCTAGCTTCAAGAAAAGGGTAAGAAGCCATGGCCAAAGAATAAGGGTAAGGTTAAAGATATGATCTCAAGCCAATGCCTAAGCCTAATCTGGACTCGAGTCGAGACAAGATGCTTCTATTGTAAAGAAACCGCCACTGGAAGAGAAACGCAAGAAGTACATGGATTCCGATGAATGAAGAAGAAGGTCGAAGTAAGACTTCCACCCATGGTACACTTGTCATAAATGTTTTAGACATTTTCTCGCAGATTCTCCTATTAACTCTTGGGTATTTGATACCGGATCGTTGCTCACATTTGCAACTCGATGCGAGGCTAATAAGAAGTAGAGGAGTCGCAAGAGGTGAAGTTGATTTCGCGTCGGAATAAAGCAAGGGTTCTTGCGTTGACCGTCGGCACCATGCAACTTCAGCTTCCTTCAAGATTTATTATGGAATTGAATAATTGTTATTATGTTCCTAGTATGAGTCGAAACATTTTGTCCCCTCATGTTTGATGAGAGATGGTTATTCATTTGCAAGTAAAGACAATGGTTGTTTGATCTCTAAAAATGGAATGTTTATGGCTTTGCGCCCATTGTGAATGGGTTATTTATTTTAAATCTTGATGATGCGCCTATCTTTAACATAAATGCTAAAAGACTTCGACCTAATGATTTGAATCCCACCTACGCTTGGCATTGTCGTTTGGGTCACATAAGTGAAAAGCGCATGAAGAAGCTCCATGTCGATGGTCTTCTAACTTCGCTTGATTTTGAATCATACGAGACATGTGAAGCTTGTTTGCTTGGTAAGATGACCAAATCACCTTTCAAAGGTTCTTTTGAGAGGCGCGGACTTGTTGGAAATCATACATACCGATGTATGTGGACCAATGAGCACGATCGCTAGAGGTGGATTTCATTACTTCATAACTTTCATCGATGATTTTAGTAGATATGGCTATGTCTACTTAATGAAGCATAAGTCCAAACTTTTGAAAAGTTCAAAGAGTTCCGAATGAGGTTGAAAATCAACGTGCCAAGAAAATTAAGGCTCGCGATCCGATCGTGGTGGCGAGTATTTGAGTCATGAATTTAGCAATCATCCAAGAGTTGCGAATTGTTCCACGCCTAACACCGCCTAACGCCTCAAAGAAACGGGGTATCCGGAAAGCGTGTCGGACCTTGTTGGACATGGTTCGATCGATGATGAGCCATCAGATTTACCATTATCCTTTGGGGTTACGCCTAGAAACGGCAGCTTTCACACTTAATAGGTACCGTCTAAATCCGTAGTTAAGACACCATATGAGATATGGACCGGAAGAGTCACGCTTGTCTTTTCTAAAGATTTGGGGATGTGAGGCGTTTGTCAGCGACTACTGATCGGACAAGCTCACACCCAAGTCTGATAAATGCATTTTCGTGGATATCCAAGGAAACCTTTGGATATTACTTCTACAACCGACTAGAGGCAAAGTGTTTGTCGTCAAGTGGTGTTTTCTAGAGAAAGAGTTTCTCAACAGGAGACAAGTGGAAGAACAGTGCAGCTTGAAGAAGTTCAAGATGAACCAATCGGGAAGACTCGACGAATGATGCCCATGTGGCGTAACAAGTTGAGGAACCCATGGCAAAGGAAGCACCACCACCACGGGTCGGAAGGCTCGCAATGCGCGAGATATATTATTGTTAGACAATGATGAGCCTACGACCTATGCGGAAGCAATGATGGACCTGGACTCGAGAAATGGCATAGTGCCATGAGATCCGAGATAGCATCCATGGGAGACAATCAAGTTTGGAATTTGGTTGACCCACCGATGGTGTTAAAACCATAGAGTGCAAATGGATCTATAAAAGGAAGATTGATATGGATGGAAATGTTCATATCTATAAAGCTCGACTTGTCGCAAAGGTTTTCGCAAGTTCAAGGAGTTGACTACGATGAGACTTTCTCACCGTAGCGATGCTTAAATCAATACGGATCATTCTAGCTATTTCTGCGCATATTTCGACTATGAGATATGGCGATGGATGTCAAAACGGCTTTCCTTAATGGAAATTTAACCGAGGACGTGTATATGATACGGCGAGGGTTTTGTCGATCCAAACAATGCTAGAAAAGTATGCAAACTTCAAAATCCATTTATGGATTGAAGCAAGCATCTCGGAGTTGGAACATTCGCTTTGATGAAGTGGTCAAAGGGTTTGACTTCATCAAAACGAAGAAGAATCTTGTGTTTACAAGAAGACAAGTGGGAGCTCACTCGTATTTCTAATCTTATATGTAGATGACATATTACCGATTGGAAATGATATTCCTATGCTCGAGTCCGTTAAGACCTCACCAAAAATAGTTTCTCAATGAAGGACTTAGGGAAGCGGCATATATTTTGGGTATTAAGATCTATAGAGATAGATCAAAAGGCTAATAGGATTAAGCCGCAGTACTTACATTGACAAAGTGTTGAAACGGTTCAACATGGAGGAGGCAAAGAAAGGGTTCTTGCCCATGTCTCATGGCATAAATCTTGGCAAGACTCGGTGTCCTTCGACAACCGATGAGCGAGATCGCATGAGTAAGATTCCATATGCTTCGCCATTGGATCTATCATGTATGCTATGATGTGTACTCGCCCAGATGTTTCCTATGCTCTAAGTGTTACGAGCAGATACAGCCGATCGGTGAGAGTCATCGACAGCAGATTAAAAACATCCTCAAGTATTTGAGAAGAACTAAGGATGTGTTCCTAGTCTCACGGAGGTGAGGAAGAGCTCGTTGTAAATGGTTACACCGATGCAAGCTTCCAAACCGACAAAGATGATTACAAATCGCAATCGGGTTTTGTGTTCCTTTTGAACGGTGGTGCGGTAAGTTGGAAGAGTTCCAAGCGGAGATCATTGTCGACTTACAACGGAGGTCGAGTACATTGCGCTTCGAGCAAAGCAAAGGAAGGTGTTTGGATAAGGAAGTTCATAATCGAACTAGGTGTGGTTCCTAGTGCGTGCATCCTCTGGATCTTTCTTGTGATAACAAGTGGGGCCATTATGCAAGCCAAGGAGCCGAGGAATCACCAAAAGAACAAACACATATGCGGCGGTTTCATCTCATTCGAGAGATCCTTAATCGAGGAGATTTAAAGATATGCAAAATACACACTGATTTGAATATTTTGATCCTTTGTGAAACCTCTCCACAATGCCCTAAGCATGAGGCGCACACAAGAGCTATGGGTATTAGATATCTTCTAGATTGACTCTAGTGCAAGTGGAGACTCATTGGAGATATGCCCTAGAGGCAATCATATTGATGATGATATTTCATTGTATCCATGATTTAATAAATGTTCCTTGAATATTGCCTTTGTGTTGATTAACAAGTATGTGACTTGTTTGTGAAACTCTTTACTTGTATGGTTATTCTAAAGTTGTCCCTAGTCGGAGTTCATGTGAGGACACACGTGAATGATGGATTAGCACATGTATCGGTTGATGACCATGTTTCTGTGTCATAGACATGGAGATGTCAAACCAATAATGTGGACACATGTTTAGAACATGGGGTTGGACCGACCCAACATGAGACATAGTAATTATTCTTATGGTTCTCTCTACACAATGTGTACGCCTTGTCCTTAGACCGAGATTGTCGTATGTACTTGAGATGTGAATCGACCTACTTAGGGGCTATCAAACGCTACTCCGTGAATCAGGTAGTTATAAAGGTAGCTTCGGGTTTGTCATGAAGCATCTTTGCGAGACATGGTCACGAGATGGGATTTGCCCTCTCTACAGAGAGATATCTCTGGCCCTCGAGTGATCGGATCCAAATGCATGGCCATGCTACTTAAGGTTAAGAGTTAACCTAGTAAGGGATTCCGGATCACAGATCGAAAGAGTGGTCACTTGGAGCTCGATTGAATATCGTGAGGCAAAGGGATTGGCATGTACATAACGTTGTGATGGTTCGTCCGATATGATCTTTACGTATGTTTAGGAGTTGGCACGCCTTGCTAGAGGCGCTACCAACTATTGACCAAGTATGTGTACTCGCGTCATGTCTAAACATATGTGAACCATAGGTCACACACTTATGTGGGTGAAGCCTAATTCGGATTGGATCTAAATTAGATCGGCATTGAGTCCTAATGGGCCTCTATTCGTAGAAGCCCATTATAAGGACGCCTATAAAAGGAGGGCAAGGGCGCTACGGTTGAGGGTTGAGTTTTTCGTGACATCCTCAAACCCCGCCGCCACCCTCCCACGCCCTAGTCGCCGCGCGGATCTAGTAGTCCGGCGCGCGCCGCTTCTCCCGTCACGTGTGGATACCTTTGAGGCGCCGCATCCGTGGCGTTGGGACGAACCGCAAGAAAGGAGCTGTGACGTGGGACGCGCGACGAGGACGAGGAAGTAGTACGACTACTTTGCCCGACGCATCGCATCAATCGAGTACGACTACACCGCCCGACGTCTCGCATCAACTTCCGCACCTGCGCGTCTAGTGGTAAGACCGTGATCTATATCTGCAGTGATCTTGGTTTACGGGTAGAATTTTTTAATTTGCGCTAGTGTAGCCTACCCATTTCCCAACAGTGGCCTCCAAGCATGCTCCCTTTGTTTCTCCTGGGCCGCATACCCCCTTTGCAGTTCGCGGATCTCCTCCAAGTGCTTCTCCATCTGAGCGATATTGTGTTAAAGTCTGGATGCAGGAGAATCCGGCATGAAAGGGATAGTACTTATATGCCGAGTCGAGCCACGTCGAAGGAAAATCACGTCTACAAAGCAATGGCTTTGACTCATCAAGCCACGTCGCTGCGCAAAGCTGACTCGTCGGGTCACATCGCTGTGCAAAGCTGACTCGTCGGGTCACTGACCTGGTGTTGTTACTCTAAAAAATAAGGGGGAGTGAAGGCGTAGAAAGAGGGTGGGGGTGTCCCAATGCAGAATCTGTCCCCTGGCCGCGGTTTGCACGCAGAAAAGAGTTATGGAAACACAAGACTAGCATAATAATAGTGGTACAGAAACTAATATTTATATGGCATGACAGATATTTGGAGGAACAAATATCTACTGGCGGCCCCTCTTGGGGCGCACCCCGCGTGTCGCCCCTGGCCTCATCCGGCGATGGTCCGAGTACGTCAGAGGATCAGGCTGCCTCACTACCCAACCAACGCCAGTAGCCTGAGGTGGTGTCGTGAGGGGGTGTCCTGCGCTGGCTGGATCGGTCCGGGCGCACCGTGCAGCTGAGAAGCCCCCACAGAGAACTGGGTGTTGCGTGGGTCCAAGAAGAAGTCCCTGAAGTGTGCCTTGTTGTGCGACAAGTAATCGTCCTCCCAAGGCAGTACTTCATCTGTGAAGCATGACGTTACGCATGTAATCATGACGAAAACCACAAAAAAGGACGTTACGCAAGCAAACAAGGTGGTCCTACCTGCTGGCACGAGGGTGTGCCCCGACGACTCCGCGTACTCCTACCCCGCGTAGAAGATCGCCGTTAGTAACTCGTGGGGTTCGAAATAAAGAAGCATTATGTTTCGCATGTAATCATGATGAAAACCATGAAAAAGAACGTTATGCAAGCAAGTAAGGTGGTCTTACCTACTAGCACGAAGGCATGCCCTGACGACTCCGCGTAGTCTTGCCCCGCGTGCCGATGGAGCATATGACCTGCAAGAGAATATTGCTGTTAGTAACCAATGTGGTTCGAAATAAAGAAGCGGAAGTGAATGTCTCAAGCTCACCTCCAAAATGTCCTGTGGTGCTCCCGCCACGGTGCCACGACAACACGCCCGCGGCCGGGGTAGGAGCCCGTGGCCGTGAACCACCATGGCTAACCCCTTGTCCTCGCACTGGTGGGTCCACCGAGACCCTAGGCATGCGACAGGTCGCGATCCGGATGCCTCGTCTCGCCTTCTCCATGATCCGCTGCAGGACCCCTCTGCTGTCCCCCAGCGTCATCTGCTACGCGGAGGCTGCTAACTCGAGAACCTCTCGGTGTAGATCCGTCTGCACAAGTAATCAGCAGTGGAAGGCGGAGTCCGGCTGGGTGGGGTACGTGTTGGATGTCGCATCCTCATGTCGTGGTGGGTCGACCACGACCCAGACGCAGCGAAGCCTTGTCCGACTGACGTACCACTCCATGTACTCCTCATACGTCTCGGGGTCGTAGGGAGCATCCTCCTGGACGAGGTCGTCGTAGGCGCTGATCCAAGCCTCAACCCAAGAAGACATCTTGTCCAACCAGGAGACCGTGCCACGTACTCCCTTCCTAGTGTACCTGTGGACGGTAAGACAATTATTTGGTCGGCACGTAACACACATTGTATGAAGAAGTAAAACGTGAAATTATGCATGGACGTGCGTCGGCACCCGCACCCCCCCCGGGGCTGGGACCTCCTGGCGTAGACCAAACTAGCACATGACCCGCTGCACCTGGTACTTCTTCACGAAGACATCGTGCACTAAGGCCCTCTACGTGTACTAGTACACGTAGTCTCGCGTGCAAGGCTCGACAATCCTCCGAGCGCGCGCGCCCTCTCCTAAGTGTACGGTGTCCAGATGATGCGGTCATCTGTCAGCTGATCAAACATCGCAACGTACTCCAGGTAGGACCAATGCGAAGTGATCGGCGTGTATGTGTCTTGTGGAATATAACAACAGAAACTTATCACCCAAAATTGTGATTACATTACCCAAAATAATAAATGATCATGAAACTAACCCATCGGCAGCACCACACTGTGCCCATGGTCGGCCGATCCACATCGTCGTCCTCGGCGTACAAGCTGAGTGTACGCTCCTAAGTCCAGCTATGGTCGTCCGATCTGGAAGCGTTCGAAGGACCACAACTGCAGAAGTAGCGAACATCCGGAGAGGATAGAGCTGTCCTGGGCTCGGTGGCAAGCGTTGCACAATGCGCGTTATGTTGCGCATAGCATGGCCGGATCCCAGGCGTAGGGTTGGATCTCATCCACCGGCCAATCCGCCAGCTCACATGCATACCGAACGTAGTGTTTGCTGTCGTTGTCGTCGTGGGACCCCAGGAACATGACCCACCCAAACAGCCACAGCAAGTAGGCCTCGAAGTGCCTCCTAACAATGACATCGCCTGCGTTCTTCGTCATACGCTCGGACTGCAAGAAGACATGTACACGTCAGCAAAGTTCACATAAGAATTGATGCGAGAGGACAATAGTTACGAAGACTTACGTAGAACTGGCAGATCCACCTCAACGTCGGCCCATGAGGGCTGCTAAACTCCGTGTACCCGCTGCCCAGCAGCAGCACATCGTGGAACCTCGCTAGGAGGTTCGTGCGCTACGTGGCCAGGATGTCATACGCACAGAAGGTGGAACGTGTACGCCTCTGGCCTCCAGCGGTCAACCAGCGCTGTCAGTAGGGCCCGATCATATAGAAAATGCCTAGACGTACGACCAGTCCTAGTCGTCCTCCCACGTCGCCTCCACCTTCCTCGCTAGTGGAAGGAGGTCTACCACTCTCAACCTGTGTCGAAACAATTAATAACAAACGTGAGTACACGCAAAGTAGTCAGACCGCGATTGAATGCATGAAGGTCAGAACTACACGTACCTCGGAACCCAGTCCGGGTGCAGCCTCCATGCGCATCAATCACCCCATTAAGCAATTCGCAGTGGTCTGCGTCCGTCATACCTAAAAATTCAGTGCATGCATTATAAAGACTACAAAACATGTAAAAAAACCAAAATTCCCACTTTATAAATAATTTTCGGCGCTAATAGAATAATTACCACACAAAAATGTAAACCAAATATAAGCTACTCAACAATTTAAACAAATTAGTAATAGGGTTCCAATTTAGACGATATTTTTAAATATTTTCCCAGTGCAAATATAAATAATAAACAAAATTCTTCCTATTTTCCTAGTTATGTAGTTTAAACTTAATTTTTAACATTAACAATATAATTACAACGTACAAATTGTAGTCAAATAAAGCTGGGATTATTTTTTACATATTTATAATAGGCGTGCTGCATCATTCATAACATGTGTACGACGAACTACACTATACACAGCTCAAATAATGTACTACATAAGGGCATCTCCAATAGTTTCTTTATTGTCGTCTCTTAGCTATACCACGTCAATAAAATCCTACGTGGAAGAGAGAAGGGAGGAGAGAGAGCACATATCGTCTCTTTCTGGAGAGACTGTCGTGCACGCGAAACAAGATATGATACATTAATCTACTCTAGTTGACATGTAGGCCCGTTTCAAAGAAAAATTATAAAATATAAATGTTGGAGAGTGTGCTAGAGACTATCTATTGGAGATGTTATCTCTAAAGATGATGTAACATATGTTAGAGATAAGGTTATCTCTAACTATTGGAGATGCCCTAATTTGACTATAATTATCTAATTTACTAAATTCTACTCGCTATTCTACTGAATTCTACGTCGCTATTCTACTGAATTCTATATTGCTATTCTACTGAATTCTATGTACTTAATTCTACTCGCTACAGCTAAAATGATGTACTTAATTCTACATAATTTCACATAATGTACAAAGTTGAAAAAAAAACCCCTGCAAGATGGCCGACCAACCGGATCTGATGCTCTGTCAATCTCTCTCTCCTCCGTGACGAACTAGCAAAGCTTCGCTACCTTTCTTCTCTCCATCTCCTCCTCTCGTTTGTTTTTTTTTTCTGGAATTAAAATGAGTTTAGAAGGAATTTTTTTGGGGATTTTATACATGGCATCCTGTCACCAGTTCAACTGGCGACAGAAAGACTGTTGACTTCCTGTCACCAGTTGAACTGGCGACAAGGAGCTGGACTGGCAACAGGGGTTAACAAGCTCCCTATCACCAATTCAACTGGCGACAGGGCGACAAGAGGTTAACAAGCTCCCTGTCACCAGTTCAACTGGCAACAGCTACCTGTCGCCATTTGAACTGGTGACAAAGAGCTATTTTGTAATTTTTTGTGGCGGCTATTTATTTTTGCAGTTATATTTTAAAATAATATTCTTTTTTTTTAAAAAAAAATCAAGTCTTTCTTCCATTCGGCAATGGAGCTCATTTTATCTGAAAACACGTGCGTATCGTTGTCGCCTATGATGCACAGTTACTGATATCAAAATGTTCAAGTCGATAACAGTACATGAAAATGATTCCTAACATAAGCATCGTGATTCATGAATAATTCTTGACGAAAAGAATACGAAGGATTCAAGAGAACAAAGAGTTGATCTCTTATTAACAAAATGAATAGTTAGTCGCCTATGATGTACAGCTACAAACAAATATCAAAATGTTCAAGTCGGTAAACATAAGCATCATGGCTCATGAATAATTCTTGCCGAAAAGAATACGACTAATTCAAGAGAACAAAGAATTGATATATTACAAACTGAGTGTCCATGTGTTGTTACGGATTAAAAAAATCATATTACCTTAACATATCAATCATCAATCTCAGCTTGGCCATGGCGCCCGGCCGAGATCCACCCCAAAAATGTGGAGGAATCGGTGGGGAGGGGTCGGGCTGTCGGGGTGAGGAGGGGAGGCCTAGCTTCGCCGCTGGAGGATAAGAGAGCACCAGAGCATGCAAGTGATTCATAAAAAAAAAAATGAGCAGAAAGGCGTAGTGAGTTGCTGAGAATCAGAGTGTAAGAGAAACAATCGGGATTAGGCGAGACGATCGTGGAGCATTCAGCGGTGGCTAGCAAAAAAATGGTTGCTTCTTGGTGTGGCCCGCTTGTCGGCACTCCAATACTAAGAGAGGGGAGGAGAGAACGTATCACTCACTATCACTATAGTCTTTTTAAGTAGTAAAGATTAACAAAACGAATAGTCATAAATTACAATATCATCAGCACTTTAGAGTAAAGAAACAGAACATACATGTCGTAGCATCGAAGACTAGACAGTAGATACATAGTACCATTTGTCTTGAGGGACCGAGAGATGTTGGAGCCGAAGGCTATGAGGAGTAAATGTGTTGTATTATGAGTGAGAAAAATGAGGAAACGTCCTCTTAGCCCTTGTGTCATATATACTGGGGAGTAAGAAGGGACATTTCCCTTCTTACCTTTGCCTTACATTGATAAAGAAAGAAGCATTTTGATACATTCCCATGGGTTTAACCATATGTCTCTAGCATATGTATATACTCATATTCTCTAGAGCATACTATGTATTCCCGACGACCCTAGGGGATAGGGCACGGCTACAAGTCTACGACAAAACCTAAGGTAACTCTATTAAACATATTACATTGAGCATAGTTCATTCATTCACAAGATAACTTCCCCTGAATTCAACTCTCTAAAGAACACCCTTTAAGAAACAAGAAAAAGAAAAACTTATTAGCAGTGGTATCACATTCTCATGGCTCTAGACTCCTTGCTTGGGTTACATAAAAGAATGGCAGCTGGCAGAGGTAAGTGAAGCATATGTACAGAACTGGAGCAACTCCTTCCTGATTTATGTGAGAAATCTAAGACACCTGATCCCCATCTCCTAGACAGAACTGCAATATCGATAGTACTCCTTTCTACATTTTTCAAGGACAACGCATGCGGCACAGGTCATGTACCTCTGAGCTCCCAAATTGAGCATAGTCCTGTCGTTGATGATTCGACTGGCTCTTCTTGGAAGATCGTTTTGAAGGTGCCTCACTGGACAGAACATTGCTTGGTGGAACGGCAACTGCTGGTGGGTTAATAGGTGGGGGCGCTGATGTTGCTGGGCAGCGATGCCGGACATTGATCGTGTGCGTCTTGGTTTCAGTTGAGGTGCTGCCTGTTATGTTTATCGTAAGGACAGCTTCCTTATCCCTTGTGTCTTCACACCACCAGTTCTGTGGTATTCCATCGACAAATTCTTCTTGTGTGTAAAAGTCTTCATGATGGACCGTAATCTCCACCGTTTCTCCTAGTTTAATGAGACCAACTGCTGGTTGGACCTGTTTGATGGAAACAGCAAATTAGCAATTGAATACTGGTATTCAGCATGAAGGAAAAGAAGACTTTTGATTATCAAAGAACTCAGCTTTACTGTTTCCTGTTAACAACAGACTTATACGGGGTGGGAGGTTTGAAAGGATGCCTCCCGTTCCGACTGCCCCGAGTGAATACCAGCGCCCCCACCTTGGCTTTCGGTACCTCTAGGTGCACCTCGCTATTTAGAACCCATTCCTGTCCTTGGTTCACGCCGCCATGACCGGAGTCGCCGGCGGTGAGCTCAAACTCAAACTCGGGTTTTTGTCGTGCCTTACGCGGATAGTCACTGTAGCGGGATGATTAGCATTTAATCTGTTCTAGGCTTAATCATTAGCCTTTAATTACAATCCTTGTCGGCAAAGCACGTGTTGGCGTTAAGTATGGGACCTCCAGTCTATGACAGGTGGACTCCGTCACTTAAGCGTCTCTGAGCACTTAGCTTTAGGTTTGGTCGCTGACAGGCGGGCCCGCGCTTGAGAACCCCGGTGTGTAGCACTGCGTCGCAATGAGTCTTTGGCATGTGGGCCCCACTTGTCAGTAGTCCAGCCTCTCTCTGGACGTCCGAAAGTCTCATTGCTTTTGGGCCGTCAAGACCACCCTGTTAGTCTTTTGCAAAAACAACCCTCAAGATCTCCCTCGAGGTCCTCTTTGCAGAAGACTACCTTTGGCTTTTTTGTAAAGAAAACCTCCAGGACATCTTAGGTTAGATCTTAGTCATTAAGACCTCCTTGGTTTTGATCTTGACCGTCAGGAGCACCCTCTGTGTTTTCGCAAAAGACCACCTTCGGGGTCCCCTGTGCAAAAGACCACCCCCTTAGTATTTTGCAAAACCACCCTCGGGACCACCCTTGAGGTCCTCTTTGCAAAAGACCACCCTTTGGTTTTTGTAAAGAAAACCTCTGGACCTCCCTCCTCATAAATCTGAACCTCTAAGATCACCCCCGGGTAGATCTTGACCGTTCAGGGCCTCCCCATGGAGATCTGAGTCGTTCAAGACCTCCCCTCTTTTAGACCTTATCATTAAAGACCTCCCCATGAAGATCTTGACTGTTAAGACCTCCTCTTGTGAGATCTTAGCCGTCAAGACCTCCCTCCATTTAGATCTCTGCCATTAAGACCTCCTTCAGTTTGATCTTAACCGTTAAGACCTCCCGCTGTGAAGATCTTAGCTGTTAGGACCTCCCCAGTCTAGATCTTGGCCGTTCAGAACCTCCTCCGAGTAAATCTTGACCGTCCAGGATCTCCCCTCGGAGATCTGAGCCGTTCAGGACCTCCTCTTGTAGATGTTTAACCTTAGGACCTCCCGTGCAGTTCTGGACCGTCAGATCTTGATCTAACGGTCTAGACATCCTCGGCGCGTTTAGAACTCTAACATTCCTGTCCCCGTGGGTCGTCCGTTTTTAGATCTGCAGCTCAGATCTGTTGAACGTTCGGACCTCCGGTTGTCCCTTTCACTCTGAGCCGTCCGTCTTTAGATCTACGGCCCAGATCGTCGTGAACGTTCGGGCCTCCGAACGTATTCTTCAATGCGGACCGTTGGATCCAATCCAACGGTAGGCACTATTGGGCTGTGTTCGCGTGCGCTGTGCGCCGTGCTCTTGGGCCGTTTGATTCGATCTCAACGGCCCAGGTTTTTCCACTTTGGATTGGTAATAAGTAATTCTCGAACTCCTTTATTTGTAAACTGTTAATTGCTTTAAACTTCAAAATTTCATAACTAATTCATTTTAACTCCATTTCAGATGATTCAAATTATGTTAAATTTCTGTTTAACTGAACTTTAATCTAAAAATGTGTTTAGACACTGTTCTGTACCAGAAAGTTTATAAATTGTATTAACTTACTTTAGCATTTAATTAGTGCTTTAGAAATTCCTTTAAACTTGTAAAAATGCATAAGTAATTCTCTACAACTCCAAATTTCGTAACTAAAAAGTGTTAGGCTCCTCTGGTAATGTACTTTAATATAGAATAGGTTTTCATTATGCCCTTGTTTCTGAAAAATGTCATGCCCTAGTTTCATAACTTAGAAAAATCATAAGTAATTCAATTTAACTCCAAATGAAGTGAACCCAATTTTGTTGTTCTTAGGATGCCATTATCTGCCCACCATAAAAATTTCATATTCAAAAACTTTCTGGAAATTTGTGTCATGAACAGTAACAGAAAACAATTTAATTTGAATTTTCTAGTTGAAAGAAATTGTTGAGGCCATAACTTTTGCATGTTTAGTCCAAATCGGTTGATTCTTGTTGCTAAATTCATTTAAAATGATGATCTTCCTGCTGTGTAAATTTTATGGAATTTGGATGACTTTGGTTTTTGAGTCTTTTTCGGTGTTCTCCGTTCTTATTGGATTTTCGCGTTCTTGCGATAGGTTCCGAAGAATTTATTGAGCCTGAGAGCGATCCTCTGCAGCAAGAGAACTACCAGCAAGGCAAGCAGATGTAGCATCATTTGATCATATTACTCCTATTATTTTCAAAGTCTAATATGTTATTTGAAAATTCTACATATGCATTGCTATCTTGTGTTAAACTATTGTCGATTAGTTGACCCATTAGATGTATAATCTGTAGGCAAATGTTTATCCTCTACTACTGAGCCTAGGATTATCTTGTTGTGATTTAGGGTTCGTTGAATGAGCCCTTGTCACTTAGTAATTTACGAGTAATGTTGCTTAGTCATGCTTAGCTACCGATAGAATTGGACGGTTGTCGACTTAGTCAATAACCTTGATCACACAAAAACTTATATGACTTTATGTTCAACACCTTGTGCTATGTTTAATTGAGAAAACTAAAACTGAGAACAAAATGATTTATACTTGGACACAATGGTAAGATGGTGTGCTTTTAGGTGTGAATGGTTGGTGCCCGAGTCAACAAGGACCGAACATCTTGTTACACTAAACCAAGCATTTTTGCGTGCTAACCATACTAGAGGGAAATGAGACCTCTCTTGACTTAGTACTTTGGCGCATGTTAGCTCCGAGTCGCAGGAGGTTGTAGGAGGTAGATGTTGGAAGCATTGCAGTTGTCCGAAGCCTTCACCCTTATGAGATTTGTTGAATTTCGGATGGGCAATGTAGCGTATGAGTTTCTATCCATACGAGTGGCTCGTAGTTAATTTACAATATTGAAAACGTCTCGTAGGATTTAGCCGTGTCAGCATACCTTTGGAAGTATGCTTAATCTAGTGGCAAAAAAACGGTCTGAAGTGTGGGTACATTGGTACACCCCTGTAGGGTTCAAACTATTCGAATAGCCTCGTCCTAGGTTATGGACACGCTTAGGGAGGTCTTTCAAGAGTTAGACTATAACCTTTTCACTAAAACTTGATTGGGTGGTACGAATTGGGAATTCGTGCTATGTTGTGGTGGCTATTGGGTTGGTCACCTTTAGGATGTTACTTATGTTACTTATGGTTACCTCGTTGTTATTTCAATATTTAAAAACAGATTTGACAAATTGTCTTCAATCTATTACATTATTACAAATGAAAATTGTTTTACGCGTCCAATTAACCATATAATCATCTCCTTTGTTTCAGCTTACATGTAGCTATGTATAAGCTTGTTACTCGTAAGTCTTGCGAGTATATTTTTGTACTCAACTGTATTGTTTTATTGCTGCAGAGGAGGAAGTGGATCCCCAAGGGATCGACTTTTGTGAGTTTTGCTGCGGTGGGTGCGACTAGTTTGGCGGCCCGGTCGGTTGCCTTGTGGGTTATGGCTAACCGGTTGGGTTTTTATTATTGCCATCTTATGGCGCTTTTGCTTCCGCTGTTATATGTTACTTTGATGTCATTTGGCCGGTCGGCTATTTTGTCATAACTCTATATTATGTATGTGTTTTGCTAGATTTGGTATTGTAAGTTGTATGGAAATGATGTATAATTTTGTAAAGATGTATGTGTGTTGTAATTCTGGGAAGCACATGTCCATCGAAGCTTAGGATATTTAATTGGTAATACTAGAACCAGTTGGAGATTAAGTATTACAAGTTAAATACCCCGGGTCCTCACAGAAGTCATCTACCTCCAAGAAACAAAACTCGAAAACCTCGGCCAACATCAAGCGTTCTACCTGGGAGGACATAGACTCCGCAACTTCGCTCGAAGGCCGACGATTGGAACTAGAGGTGGAATCCTCATCCTTTGGAACGAAGACCATGCTGAACTAACAAACATTCACAAAATCGGAGGCTGCCTGTCAGCAATAGTCTGCGTGCTTGCATGCTCCACGACCTTCCGCCTCACCACAGTTTATGGTCCCTCTAGAAACCAAAACAAACCGGCGTTCTTTGAAGAATTGTGCGCACAGAAACCACTTCCTGGAGAAAAATGGCTAGTTTTAGGTGATTTCAACCAAATTTACCGAGCAACGGACAAGAACAACGGGAACTTGAACCAACGGCCCATGACTCAATTCTGGAACACTATAAATTTCTGCGAGATCCACGAAATCCACCTTTAGAATAGGAGATTCACCTGGAGTAACGAACATGAATTACCCACCTTGGTAAAGCTAAACAGAGTATTATGTAAGAAGGAATGAGATCTAGCTTTTCGGATCCCACGTGCTCCATGCCCTGTCCACGTCACTCTCCGATCATTGCCCCCTCCTCTTAGCAAATGACAGCGGACAGGTGAGACCAAGGGCCTTCAAATTCGAAACCTTTTGGACAAAGATGCCAGGTTTTCAACCGGTGGTCCAAAAAGCATGGGCGGAACCGTGCGCGCGCACAGAACCATATCACATCTTTTTCAACAAACTATAGAAAACGGCAGAGATACTAAAACAATGGAGCAAATCCTTGTTCTCTGAGACGAGACTACAACTACATATGGCCAATGACATAATTCTTCATCTCGATATGGCCCAAGAAAGTAGAACCCTAATGTAGGAGGAACGACAACTGCGAACCCAGCTGAAGCTTAGAGTCATGGGACTGGCAATACTGGAATGGGCTAGGAAAAAATAGAATTCATGCATCAAAAACCTAAAAGAGGGAGATGCAAACACAAAGTTTTTCTACCTCGGAATAAATGGCCGCCATCGGAAGAACCATATACAACGACTAAGAAAAGAGAATGGATGGGCCACTAATCATGCTGAAAAAGAGTACATGATTTTCGACCACTCCTCCAAAACCCTACAAAGATCGAATAAAAGACGACTAGATTTAATTGGGAGACGTTTAACCTAGGACGTGCATCACTACAAAGTGTGAATACAATGATCTCCGAAGAAGAGGTGCTTGCAGCAATATCTCAAATGCCAGCCAAAAAGGCCCCAGGACCAGATGGGTACACGGGTTCCTTCTTCCAATCTTGCTGGGAAATAATCAAAGAGGACTTTATGAAACTCATCAACAGCTTCTCGGCACTACGGACCACCAACCTCCACTAGATCAATTCACCCGACGTTGTTCTCATACCAAAGAAAAATGGCACAGAAGACATCTCCCACTACATGCCAATTAGCCTGATCCATAGTGTGGCCAAGATAATCTCTAAGAACTTGGCAATCAGACTAACGCCACACATGCACTCCCTAGTTTTCTGGAGTCAGAGCGCTTTCATTAAAAAGAGGAGCATCCATGACAACTATATGTATGTATGAAACCTCACTAGACATTTCCATCGCACACGGACTCCTACTTTGTTGCTCAAACTTGACATTGCAAAGGCTTTTGATTCGATTAGATGGGAGTATCTACTAGACTTGCTACAAAAAAGAGGCTTCTCAAGAAGATGAAGAAACTGGATCACATCCTTGCTATCCACGTCATCCTCGAGGATAGCCCTAAATGGCATTCTAGGCAACCCTAACTGACACGATAGAGGACTTCGACAAGGGGACCCCCTCTCCCTACTTCTATTCATTTTGGCAATCGACCCTCTGCAAAAACTACTAGACCTAGCCATTGAACAAGAGATTATGCACAAACTAAGAACCTAGGTGGCAAAAATCAAAACCTCGCTCTATGCTGATGATGTAGCCATATTCCTTGCACCGATCAAAGAAGACCTTGAGGCCTTAGTCAAAATCCTTAATAGAACTTAACACGAACCTCCAAAAAAGCCCCGTGGTGGGAATTAGATGCAAAATGGTGGATATGCGGAACGTCTTACAAAATTTCCCAGCAATGCAAACCACACTACCCATCACATACCTAGGTTTACCACTCAGCAAAGAAGCTACGACAGATCAACTTCCAACCGCTCGAAGATAAGGTGGCGGCTAAGCTAGCCGCATGGAAGAGGAAACTTATTGCCACGGCAAGAAGGGCAACTCTAGTCAAGTCGGTTCTCACATCCCAAGTGGTATACTATCTTACGTCAACCAAAACACCGAAGAGTGTCCTACGACGTTTAGACATGTAAAGTAAACTAGGAACGGACTTGCCGCCCAAAGCGTTTGGGAGGCCTGGGAATACTCCACCTAGGCAAGTTCGCAAGGGCGCTTTGACTGCGCTGGCTATGAGGGGAATGGAAGACACCGGAAAAACCTTGGGCGGGCATGGAGAACCCGTGTGATGAAAAGGACTCATCCCTTTTCAATGCCTGTACTCAGATCACCCTAGGGGATGGGTGTTGAGAAAGATTTTGGAATGCGACATGGCTCAATGAAAAATGATCGCGCGACTTGGCACCCTCCATCTATGACATCTCCCGACGAAAACAACACTCGATACACAAAGCAATTCTCGAGACATCAATCTCTCAGCCCGAATTACTGTACAACACCTAACAGAATTCATCACCCTCTGGGAACAACTCCAAACTATCCAACTATCCTCGGGTACCGATGACCAAATAACTTGGAAATTCACGAACAACGAGACTTACTCGGTGGCTTCGGGCTATAGGGTTCAGTTCTTTGGATCGATTGCACAAACCTTAACTCCACTGTCTGGAAACATTGGGCCCCTCCAAAATGCAAACTCTTTGCTTGGTTGGCCATCTAGAATAGAGTGTGGACTTCGAACAGGCTCCAACGACGGGGATGGCCAAACAACAGACTATGCATCCTATGCCGGCAGCACCCAGAGACGGCGATACACATTTTCTCCACTTGCATATTCTTTGTGTGCATATGGACTATGGTCTCCAACTGGCTTGGATTGCCAACACTCCAATCACCACTTTTGACAACCCATCCTACCATAGAAGACCGATAGACGGAGACTATCAATGCCCATGGATCACAGAGAAGGGCCGTCGCTAGCCTCATCACCCTAGCATCTTAGGAAATATGGAAAGAGCGCAATGAGCGAGTATTCCAAAATAAAAGCACAACACCACACCACAGGCCCTCCTTGTGAAGATCAAAGACGAGGTGCAAGCTTGGTGTGGAGCGGGGGCAAAACACCTAAAAACCTTACTGCCTTAGGGCCTGGGGCTTATTTTGTACCGGGATGTCCGTGCTCCCCCACTCTAAAAAACTAGCAAATCTCGTTAACATTGTTTCTATCTCTTTTACTCTCCTTAAATTAAAATCATAGGCAAACCTTTTGCTTGCGTGTTTCAAAAAAAAAAAAAAAAAAACTGTTTCCTCCTGACAATGACTTCAGTAGCTACTGTATGTAGGTATAAAGAAAATAGAATAATTCATACCTCAAGCCAAAGTGGAAAGCCGAACGATGCCCTTGGAAGAATCTCTGATTTAGTTCCATCCTCCTTCTTGGTTGACTGGCCTTCACATAGGATTTCGAAAGCTGCTTTGCTTGTTTCACAGTTATTGGTAATTCGAAAGACAATATTCTCTTGATTTTCCAATATAATTTCGTCTGTGCTAACTGTAGTGTCTGGAACAAAGCAAGACTCCTCAAGCATAGAACGCACTCTGTCATTCGATTCAATTATTTCTCCGTACTCTTGTCTTCTTATCAACTCATCCACTCTTGCAATATCAACGCTAAATGTGCACCTCACAGGTTTATGATCACTCTCTGTGACATCCATGCAAGCTACATACCTACCAAAAGATAGGGGAAAAGTATCAATATGAATGAAAGGAATTAAGGAACATCAGAAGGAGAAGAAAAACGTGTGTGATAGTATCTGACGATGTAATTGCAGCAACTACAGGGCACTCTAACGAGCATTCAGCTACTGATACAGAACGGCTGTCACGATATAGTACTCTATCACACCAAGCTGGTATCCGCTTCTTCTCACCAGAATCATACCCTGCAAGGCAGTTGATGAGAAAGTTTCAGAATGAATGAGTTACTGTGCAACCAAAAAAATTCAATTCAGAAATTGAGCTTTCTATGCGAGACAGGGTAAAATACTTGACCTTTTTACACAGAAATAAGCCATCACAATGTTTACACATCAAAATCGACATACCTCCGAGACCTGGCTGGTGCTTCTGGAATTTGTAAGTTGGAGGAAATTTGATCAGACCTTCACGCATTCCTTGAAATACCTTTCCAGCTTTCATTTCTGCTCGAAGCTGATCCTTCTCTCTCAGCCAATCGAAGCTTCTTTGCGAAACCATGTCCCTTGCTTCGTCATATGTGATACCATAAAGTCGGTAGTTGAAATCACCAAGAAAGACAACCATATCAGCTTCAGCCAAGTCAGGCCTGACTTCATCAACCTGATTTCCATTGACCTGCCATTACCACAACATTTGGACATCAGTGTAATTCATTAGTATGGACAGTTTGAAGGTTAGATAGCACATACATTCACTGCTCTGTGCAATTGGACAGATGTAGCAGAAGCTGCATTAAAACAAACCAAAAGGGTTATAGCAAACACTTTTTTGGGGGATTAAAACAATGCTATTTGATATGTAACACCTAAAATTCAATGCAAAAATGCATGTAGCACTTAAGAGAGGAAATGTGAGAAAGGAACCTGTGGATCCATGAGGTTTGTTGAAAGCCATTGTCCGATAAATGTGATCAAAGTCAGCATTGCGCCTGCTAACAGCTTCCAGATGTGCAGCAAAATGATTGCTCACAAAACACATTTTACGATCATAGACTCTTATTCTTAATCCTACACCACCCTGCAGAAGAATCTATTATCATCACACAAACGAAACAAACTGGAGAGCATGACTTAGACGCATGCAACAAAATACATATAATGGAGTAATGAATGCGATGTGTTGCTGCTACATGGAAACATTTTCTCCCCCTATTTGGAGAGGCTTGCATAAGTGATCATCTTGAATTTCATGTTCCAACATGACATATTTTTTTTAAAAAAAAATCTTTATCTTGGAAGAAGTATACAAAGAAAAGATACCTTGAAATTTTTCTGATAAGTGAATACAGCCACTCCAACGTTCAATTCTTCGTGTTTAGATAACTTATCATTTCTGTTTTTTTAAGTGAACCATTATTATTTTTTCTCAGTGAGTGTACTGTGTACAATACATAAGAACGTAGCCTTAGGAAATGGGAACTGCAACGGGGAAAATGAATGCTAGGTATATATATCATCATGTACCTTATTGCCGATAGCTCGTCCAAAACCACATGGCACTGCAGCAGCATCCACATCACCAACATATGGTTTAAGACTCTTTCTTGCCCTTGAAAAGGTAATATTTTCCATGTTATGTATATCACATGAGAATGGTAATTGAAAAGGTTATCATCATGTGACAAGAGAAATTTACAGTGTAATTCTAGGAAACTAATTCATGAAAAGCCAATACCATGCAGCAATAAGCAAAGCAGCCAACTGCCTAGAACCAACTCGGTGAAAAGATGTCCCCTCATCAAGTGCTTTCCCAATATTGTCTATCCACCATTGCCCATTGGCACTGCCCTCAAGTCCAACCTAAAACCATGAACAGGAAGTTGAACTAAATGTGTGACGTAGAGTACTTACACACGACAAAAGAATAGATGTCATTACCCACAATCTTGATTTGTATATTACACCACAAAAAGTAAAAGAGAATCAAATCTGTTAATCCCTAACAAAAGAAATTTATTGTACTTCAATTCAATAGTTAAACAACTATTTTTTTATTTATCACTCATTTCATCAACAACACAAATAAGATGCAAATGACATTATGTTAAGTGGTGAAAACACAAAAATTAAGAAAATTGAAAAATGCAATACTAAGTATCCAAGAGAAACGGTAGTTTATAGGAAACAATAGAACAATATCATATTGCAATGCTGATTGGCAGCAAAAAAACTTTGTTGCCAGGGAAAATGAAAATAGGACGACATATATCATCAGGTACAGCAAAGAATAATGACTGAGGTGTGATACAGATCGGGCAAAAGGCGAACAGAAAGCCCTGACAACAGTTGGCAAAAAATTGTCACGGATAATATAAATTGCACTGCCAATATTAGAACTTGGAATGGTACTGAAATATTTTATCAAAATAAGAATGGCAATATTTCGAGCCCAAATTTGTAGTAACAAAAGTAAGCTTGGGTGTTCAAAATTCATGAGTTTCCAACTAAGCTTGAAGCAAACAAATCATGTAGTACAAATTGACTGCTTGAATCGTATAATTCAAAAGTAACATTCCTTAAGCAGGAATATTGTTTATGTTTTAAGCTGCCTGTATGCTTACCTAAATACAAGCTCCCAATACTTGGTTGGACTAAACAACAAAACAATAGAAAAAATAAAGGTAAGATCAAGTGTCTTACAGATTCTTTTGCTGCAGAAATGGCAAGAAATCCCGCACCCATCTCGACCTCTTGTAATCCAACAACAACCAACCCAACATCAGATGATACACTACCCAACCATGCTTTAAGTGACTCAGCAGATGCTTTCCCCTGTGCTACATTCCAACTTCCAACCATTATGTTTATCTTCTCCATTCTAGTGTACGACAACTCTCTATTAGCCAATTCAGTTCGCAAAATATCATCAAGAGGTCCAGGGGAAGTCAGTGGCCATCCCCGAATGCCACCATGATGTGCCAGCGTGTAGATGTAAGAACCACCTATTGCCATCCTTATCACTGGACAGCTATGTCCAGTCCATCCTGCAAGAAGGTTACCTTCAACATCCATGACTTGAACAGTACCACTGGCATAGCCCACCCACACCCTTTCTCCGAGTGCCTTTATGCACTGCACAGAAGAAGTATGATGCTGGAATTCTTGCAATCGATTCCCATTATCATCCCACTGAATAATGGAACCATTTGTGCATCCTGACCAAATTGTTCCATCCATTGCTTGAGCCACTGCTCCTGTTCTACGGTTATCTTCGACAAATGTCCCCTTCGTTGCAACCCTACGCACCGCATCAGCTGCTCCCATTAAGGCATTCCTAGATTTCTGGAAGAAGTTCAAAGAACCCTGGGATTTATCTTTCTTTGAAGGTTTTACTTTGACCTCTTCCTCCATAGGTTGCTCTGGCATGACTGGTGTCTCCAGCCGAGCCGACTCAACTTGGCCATCCATCCCAAATACTTTCAGCAACTCCCTTGTACGAGCATCCCTGTAGCAAGTAGTTCAGTAAAATCGGCAGGTTAAAGCAATTACTGGGCAAAAAACCAGTAATCTACATTTCATCTTTATATGTTTTTGAAGGCATACCAGAGAGCGAATGTCATGCTCGTCACAGTCCAAACTTTCGCCCGGGAATGATCGGCAAGCATGTATTTCACATCAGAAGCGGGCAAGGAGCATACATTACCAACTGTGCAATGGTTCCTGAGGTCAATGTATGCTCTCTCAACCAACAAAGCAGCCATGTGTCTCTCTTCCGGTGACAGTGCGAGGGACTTGGCAATGGCATCGTAAGGCCATGCTTTTATGACCCCACCCTCGGAGCCCGACCATATCTCACCTGTTAGATTCAAACGGAGCATACAATTTTGTCACATTTGTAACTGACATGCAGTGATCAAATCTTAATGTGCAAATCTAACACCAGAAATACGTTGGCATTACAAGATCATAGATGACATGCTCACCATATGAAGTCACGACCATGGAGAGCACGGGCGTCCGGCCGTACGCCTGCCACGTGAGGGCTTCCCTGAACACCGGCGCTTTGTTGCCTCCACCGTGGCTGCTTCCCCCAACGCTCCCACCGCCGTCACCTGCACCAGCAGACGGAGGCGCGGGCGCCGTGGCGGCCGCGTCGAGGTCCATGCGCCACGATCGGATCCTCCCGTCCTTGTGCCCCGTCCACAGCAGCCGGTTGGCCCTGTCCACGGCGACGCAGAGCGCGGGCGGCGCTGGCACGCCCTCGCGGAACGGCGCGCTCTCCTCGTCGCCGCGGCGCGCGCCGGCGCCCCACCCTGCGAACACCTCGTCGAGCGCCCAGACCCTGATCCCGGACTCGGCCCCGGCCCAGAGCTGCCGGCGCCGCGGCTCGGCGGCGAGCGTGCGGAGGAAGGAGCCCGCCTGCGTCTCGCGGAGCGGGTGGGGCCGCACCTCGAGCGGGGGCGGGCGGGCCGGGTGCATGGCCGCGCGGAGCGGCACGCGGAAGATGCCCTTTCCACCGCCGGCTCCGACGAACTCCGGGAGAGTGCCGTGGCCGCCGCCATACTCGGACATGGCGCGCTCGAGCGTCATGGACCCGTCGCTGGCTCCGCCCATGGAGCGGCGGGAGGTGGCGGCGGAGGAGTAGGAGGTGCTGGGGTGGTGCTGGTGCTGGTGCGGCGGGAGTGGCGGGTAGTATCCAGCGGGCACGCCCGCGGAGGGGTCGTGGTGGGCGTAGGAGAGGGAGTGTGAGGCCGGGAGGATGTGCTCGTCGTCGAGGCTGTGGTTGCGGAGCGCGGCGCGGCGCGCGGACGCGGCGTCCCGCGACAGCGGCTGGCTGTAGGAGATCCCACGTCGCTGCGGAGGCGGCGCCCGCGCTACCGCCGCGGCCACCTCCCTCAGCGCCTCGTCGTCCGGCTCCATGGTGATCGCCCGCCTGCCCGCCGATCGATGATCGATTGGTGCGTGCGTTTGGTGCGCGGCTCGCCTCGCGTCGCGTGCCACGCGCGTTTCGATGTGCTTGGCTTGGACATGGAATGGTAGTGGGAGGGGTAAGATGGAAACGGTCAAGATGGCGAGGGAGAAGGGCGCGGCGAGTTCGGCGCGGTCGGGGTCGGTCGGGGTCGGAGGGAGGAGGGCGCCACCCGTAGCCGTGGAAAGCGGGGCGGGAGACCAAGAGGCAGGGGGTGAGAGAGCGTGTGGACCGGCCCCACTGCCGAGTGCAAAATATGACGATCCCTCCATCTCTCATCCCAAACAAGGAAAAATGATTATTTGCCACTTCAAAAAGTGAATTTGATGATTTGTCACTGCATGTGTGAATGACATCTGGGCCCCGGGACCACATGTCATCCACACATGAGTGACAAATAATCAATTACCAATCTTTGGTAGTGGCATATGATCAAATCTCCCCCCCCCCAAACAATGGATGCAGCGTGAATGAACAGTAACAGTGATAATAGCAAACGCCGTAGAAACAACAAGATATTCGCTGCAGTGGTTTTACCGTAGCAAAACACTATAATTTTTAATCTAAGCCTTTGTTTTTTTTATTGGACGATGGAGATCATCTCCTAATACTAAGTACTGTAGATCATCTACCTTGAGACCTTTGATACATAGGATCTATTTCCCTAAACTATGCACTTGCAAGGTGAGGTTATTTAAGAAAATGGACCTAGAATCATCACATGTTCTTTATTAGAAGGTTCAAGAACTTTGTAAGGTTAGATACTTTTGGATATAACAAACTTTTTCTTAATATTTGTACAATAACATTTCTAAACATTTGTAGAAAACTCTTTTTTAGTGTGGCTAGAATCTTGGCAAATTGCAAGAATCCAATGGATACTATCACTATTTAGGCCCCGTTTGGGAGGTGAGATTTTTTTTTTCTTCCCTAATTCTAGTAGAAAATGAATTGTTTCCTATCAAATTCATGTGTAGTTCCTACATTCCAAATGTCCTGAGAAGAAATATTTTATCCTAACATGGTGTGTGTGATAGGAGTGAGCTTATATAATAGCTTAGGGTACATAATAGACCCTAATCCAAAATAGACCAATAATGAACACTAAATGGAGGGTATGATTCGTAACCAATCACTACTTTTACTACTTTTGCTAGCAATATCACTTTAAAATGTGTATTTAGCTCCTTAGAGAACATGGAAGTACTACTTGAAAATTAGAATATATCAATATTGTCAGAAGAAATTAAAGGATAATATCCAAGCATAGATTAAATATATTATATAACAATATACTATGTATTACGATTTACGGTATAGAATATAACGAGAAAACAATACAAAGACGTTGTGATTAGCGAAAAATATTAACCGTTTGTGATCTGTGTCATAAATGAGTTTTGTCATGCGATGTTTGGGAGATGATGTGACACAGATTGCCACCTGACGAGGGGTTGCCCCCCACTCCATGGACTCCGCCATAGGCGGAAGATCAAGATCATGTCCGTTGACAACCTGACGAGTACAAAGGAGATGTCGAGCCCGCTTCGACCGAAGAAGAGCCGCTACGGATGGAAGATCAATTCGTTGAAGGATCTTGAGGATGTTGCAGCCCTCGACAAGCTCATCAAATAATTTCTCTATTTTTTTCCTTTTCATTTCTTCTCATCTTTCTTTTCCTTCTTCCTCCTTTATTTTCTTCTTCCTCCTCCAAGCACATGCTTCTTCCTCCTCTCGAGCCGTCGTCACCCCCAAGTGCCACTACTCGCCACCGCCATTGTCCCCAAGTGTCGTTGTCATTGTCCCCCGTCGCCGCCCAACCTGCTGTCATGCCCGATGATTTGCCGTGGCGCGGTCCTAGTGGGGTGGCGTGCGCTCTCGACGACCTCGAAGATGGCAAGAGCAAGGGAAGGAGATTGGCAAGCGGTGGTCGGATCTGGGGCAGGAGGTGACCAGACTTTGCAACGGTCACCGGGGAGAGGTGGCCATGGCGTCTTCGATGAGGCGAGGATGGTAAGGCCTCCTCGGTGCGGCTACTTGCCTATTAGGAAGGGGAACTGGGTTGAGGCGCTCACCGGCAAGCTTGGAAGATCACAATGGTGATGGCGGAGGAGGCTTCAACGGCGTGAGGCTTCCAAGATCAGCAATGGTTACTCCTGCGAGATGTCCAGATCCACGTCATATGCTCCATCTCGTGCTATGCGAGAGAGGTCACCACCACCACGACTATCTTCACGCAGCTCCGCCACAATCAGTGCTCCTTGGTGTTGTCCGCATCTAGGGGTTGTGGTTGGATCTGGGGGGAGGGCCGAGCTATCCCAAGGGCCGTTGAGAGAGGCGGCTGTTGGAAGAGAGAAGAGAGGAAGAAGAGGAAGAGAGGAGGCCATGGCTATTGGGGAAGAGAGAGAAGAGAGGAAGAAGAGGAGGAGAAGAGGGAGAATGTGATTTCTGATAATGACATGTGGGCCCACCATCATTTCTTAATTTATTTGTTTATTTTGTTGATTGGACTGCTTACGTGTCAAAACCCTAGACCGAAAAGTGAAGGATCGCGGGAAGGCTACGAAGCACAAACAAAAAAAAATTACCGTGCAACCAAGGAACCTCCGCTAGTAATAGATCACGGGATTACCACTAGACGCGCCGACTCGTAGCGGAAGTAGAGTCGATGTAGCGAGTTGAAGCAGTCATAGTCGTACTTGCCGCGCGCCTTCTCCTCCTACTTCGATGAACGTCGTGAGTCGCGGATCATCCTAGTGCTGATGCTTCGCAACAACACCTCCAAGCAGGGGCGGACCCAGCAATCGGGCAAGGCTGGGCGGTCGCCCGAGGTAGCTGCCGGCGGTCCCCCCTCCTTCCCGAATGCCGGCGAGCGACAACCGCGGACGTGCGGTGGATGGGTGGAAATGGAACAGCATGGTAGGCCTTCAACCCACTCGGTCTCTCGGCTCGGCTCACGACCAGCTGTTGTGACGACACCCAAGGCCCAGGCCGCTTTGCCTCTTCCCGTTAGCTTTCGGCTTCCCCCAATCCTGGCTTCCCCATTTGGCCATTTCCATTTCCCCCCAATTTGTAACCTAGGCGGCGCGCGTGGGCCGATGGGCAGGCGACACAGCGGTAGGGCGAAGGCGGCCGGCGGCGCATGGGCAGGCGACGCACCGCGGGCGCGCGAGCACGAAGCAGGGAGGAGAGGAGAGGAGAGTCGGACATGGCGGCGTCCGTGAGGCCCGGGGAGAGGACGAAGAGCTTCGCCATGGCCTGCAACCTCCTCAGCCGGTACGTCCGCCAGAACAACGCCGCCGTGGCTGAGCTTGGCCTCGGGATCAAAGGTGAGCGAGCGGGCGGGTGGTTTCGGATTGGCTGTTGAGTAAAGCTGGTCACTTTTTGGTTGGTTGGGGGGAGATTGCGGTTTTGCGTTTCAGTTCATACGAAAAGTTTGGGTTTTGTGGGGCCAGGGTTCCTGTGAGATCTGTGGCGGAGTTTGGATTTTGGGGATGGAAATCCCGCCTTGCATGCATCGATTTGATCTGGAATTTCCGAGCAGGTGGCTTCAATTGAGGAGTTCAGCTCTCTGATCCGAGCTTGGTTTGGTTTCAGGTGAGGCCGAGCCGCAGAGGGTGCCGGCGATGATGAGCCTGCTGCCCGGAGCGGAGGGCGAGAAGGCGGAGAGGAAGGAGACCATGGAGTTGTTCCCGCAGAGTGCCGGCTTCGGCGTGTAGGACGCTGTCACTCCTGATGCTACTACTAGGTATTGGACCACACCACTTTGCACTACTTTATTTTAGCCTTCTGCGGTCTTGCTTCTTAGGTGTCGTGTCTACTAATCTTATAATCATACACCCAAAAGCCAATTATTTAGTCTAGAAACCTTGATAGGCATAGGTACATTTTATCAATCTTTATATGTTCACATGATGCGGATTGCAGATTATAGTTTTGAGTTTTATTTAGTGTCATATACTCTATTTACAGTGATAGCATCGTGTATTATGTATATCTTGCTTTGTTATCGGATAATACCAGTGGTTCATTCCGCCCAACCTAAATATGAATCCTGGGTCCGCCACTGCCTCCAAGGTATCCACACGTACGGGGCAGGGACACCACGCGTAGGAGTGCTAGCACCGGCAGTGTGGTTGAGGAGAGCGTGGCTATTAGGGTTTTGGGATTTCTTCCAGAAAGATTGATCAATCATACCTCATGCCATCGCCCCTCTATATATATGCATCCATATTGGGTCCTCAACCTGTGGCCCATTAGGAACTCGTGGCCTATAAGAATTCGGATTTCCATCCAAATCAAATCCTAGCCCTTTAAGTGTGTGACCCTATAGGTTCGTGTGTAATCAGTTGTGAATCGGAAACTCTTTCCCGATCACGAGTCGTCAACGGTACCTAGCAGCACATAACGATTCCCGAACACACACATAATATTTCGGATGAACCTTAATGCAATATGATCTACGACCAGGTCCTTATCACTTAGGACCAGCTCGTACTTAGTCACGACTAGTTCATAATTAGTTACAACCAGTTCGTAACTCTTTACGACCAGTTAGTACCTAATTACGACCAGTTTGCAACTCCTTACGACCAGTTGGTGATTATGTTCGAGTAGTCTTCGACTAGGTCGCATCTCCATACGACCGACCGATCTACGACTTGGGAACTTAACGACCGCTTGTGTATTCTCCCTTTGCCTCGCGACATCCGGTTGAACTCGGGTGAGATAACATGTCATCCATGGACTATTCAAAACTTTCGATCAAGTGTCGAATAACTTCATGTGGTCGACACTTCGACCACTAGTGGCATGGCCATGCACTTTCTTTATTCGACCACAACGAGGGCCCGAGACATCTCTCTGTTATGTTAGGAGGGCAAATCCCATATCCGACCAGTCACATTCCTCCGCATGTTTCATAGCATATCCGAAAGCTACCTTTATAACTACCCAGTTACGGAGTAGCGTTTGGTAACCCCTAAGAGTGCCATTACATATGTAGAAAACCATGCTGACCTCAAGTCTAAGAATTATACATCATCATTGCTTGAGACCAACTAACGACACATATAATCATAACAATCTTAATAGTGTCTCAAGGTGGGTCTTATCCAACACCATGTTCTCTAACATGTGTCCATATTATTGATTTGATATCTTCATATCTATGACCTGTGAAACATGGTCATCAACCAATACATATGTGTCCTCATATGTTTCCGACCAGGGAACGTTTAAGAATAATTATCGCAGAAATACAGAGTTTCACAATCAAGTCACATACTTGATGATAAATATTAACGATATAATTCTAGGAACAAGATAACACATTATCCAATGTTATGAACATAATGTAATATAATAATCTCTATGATTGCCTCTAGGGCATATTTCCAACAAAAAGTTGCTTACATGTCAAAACTGCTTCCATGTTGGCGCCACCTTGGAGCGAAACCACCTTTAACCGGCTTAGGGGGTAAAATAAACGATATTGATACTTGAAGGGGTCAAACATCCGGTTTTGCAGTTGGAGGTCGAAACTTAAACTTTTACAAGAGTTTAGGGGGTCAAATAGACTTTACCCTACCATGATTTCCATGGGCCATATTATCAAACAAAACCAATACCTCCCTGTCTATGGTTCATTTTTCGTGCATAACCTTCCTCTATGAGAAATGAAATGCTGGACATTAGATCTATCATAACATTGTCCCCAAGTACCAGAAGTATGAGCAGACTTAGAACCATGCCAGATATTCATATTCAGACTAGAAGAATAGGAAAAATAACCCAGTTTTGACAACTTGAGAATAACTGCATAAGTGTGATGCTTTACTACATTGTCAATGTGTTGAGCTGTAACCAAGTTTCTGCAGTCTGCACATAGTCGTTGGCTTCACAGTTACACTAGCTCATTAACTTCACTATTATGCTTCCTAATTCCAACACTAGTGGTGGACCAAATTATGACGCTGTTCTTTTATCTGGTCTGTACAATCTGTACTTACTCTCATCTTTGTTACCAAGGTTTATGCCATGTATCTTACACTGCAGCTGCTAAAGCAACTGGACTCTATTACATTACATGGGCTTCCATCTGTTTAAATATTCAGATGTACATCACGTATTATTAGTACCCTGTGCAGAAGTTACACGTTTATTTCCATTTCTTTGCAATACTGACTTGTATTGTCATGTGGGGCCAAGTGTATCACCGGCGCCACAAGGCCACGGCCCAGTCAGTGGCAGCCTAAGATCCTTAAGATCATATTGTTGGATCCTTACGATCTCTTTATTCGGAAAGTCTCCATTTGTTATGTCTTTCTATTTAAGAGGAGAAGATCAAGGAATAAAGCAAGTAGAATTAGTTATCTCTAATCTTCCTTCGCCTACGCTCCTTCCCCTATCTCTGCCGACCCCTCTTCCTCCCTGCGCGCCACCTCTCCTCCACACCAGGGCTCCCAGCTTGCGCCTGAGGCTAAACCTCCCACGACAGACACATATCCCATACATTCACTTCCCGTCACACATATGTCATATGCTACTATTCAATAAATTAATTTTTACTATTCAATCCCTAATTCAAGTAAGATTACAGAGTGACTTGGATGATTGGTTTGAAAAATAGCCCTTTCGACCGAAGTAACAGAAAATGATAATGCTCCCTATGGGGTGGCTAGATGATTGAAGAACTGAAAAAATCGCACAGTTCTGCTTATGGGGCTCTCTTCCCCACCACGGGTTTACCGGAGGCGCCACACGAACTCCCGGCTCGGAGTTTGTACGGGGCCGAGACATCAAATCAGTAGGCCACTGCGCTCCGGCCTGTCGACCTGCAAGCGCGAGCATGCAAACCCGCGAAGCTGCACCACGGCGTCCGCGTCGTGCCACTCCCGGTCAGCTCGGCCCCGTTTCGGCGCATCGGTCTCGGGCTACGCCTACGTGGGCTGTTGGCACGCAACCACGTCAGGTGGCCCATCAACGGCGTGTCCCTCCGGTTCCCGGCTACGCCCTACCTGGTGGAATTCTGGACACTATTGGCCTCTTACACCGTCCAAATTCCTAAATTAGCCTTCTCACTTACGAAATTCTGAATTTAGCCACCTCTAACCACCTACTGCCGTCGGGTACAGCAGCAGCAAAGTTGCTGCCATCCCCCACGGCAGCACCGAGGTGCTCCTCCCCTACAGCATGAGGTATAAGGAGAGAGAAAGAAAAGAAAAGTGAAAAAAAATCGATTTTTTTAAAAAAAATCAGAAAAATTCAAAACAAAACTTAAAAATAATTTATTTAAATACTATAATATTTATCATGAATAAATATAATTTTTTTTCAAAATTTTAGAGCTTAATACAACCTTGTAAAAATTCAAACCAAGTTGTAAAACTCTTACTGTTAATGAATTAAAGTAAGAAGAATAAATCTTCAAAAGCAATGTTAGAAATTTTATCTAGGTACTAGATCATCCCAGAAACACCTCTAAAAATTTATATAATTTTAGAAATTTATTTGCTATTTTTTAGCTCGGTCAAACTTAGGGGGTTTGAAGTTAAAATAATTATCTTAGTAATGTTCGGACCGTACGAACAACACTTTTGGAACGTTCGGACCGTCGGAACATCTCTTTTGGGCTGATCGGACCATCCGACCAGACCTTGCTCTAATCGGACCGTCCGAACATTAATTATCCACTGAAAATTCATTTGACTTCAAAAATTCATATCTAATTCAACTCAACTCCAAATCAATTGAAACCAATTTTGATATTTTTCATTTTAAATGAATATTATTTTAAAATAGGTTTAAAACTTGTCTCTAGCCCAAAAAAATATAGTTTTTGAAAATTGATGCTTAACCGAATTATTTTTACACTAGAAAATGCTTTTAACTTTGAAAATCCATAGAAAATGTTTCTAGACTCCAAATGAGTTGAACTAAGTTATTTTGGTCTTATAATTTTATTCTCTATTTATCTATGTAATCCTTTTATCCGGTACTATTCTATAAATTTGTAAATAATTAAAATTTAATAAATAGTAACCAAAACACTGTTTTGAGTATTTTCTAAAAAACTAATTTTCAAATTGCTATAACTCTCGCACATTAAATTCAAATGGAATAATTATTTCACATAAATTCATCTAAAATCTTAACCTAGCTACTGTAGAAAATTCATACATTTTTGAGCAATTTGAATTTTATGGTATTTCTCGGTGTTTATTCGATGTCGTTAATTCTTTAGAGTCCAAAGTGATCGACGTAGAATGAATAAAATAAACTTTAATTAAATTCAAAATTTTCAAAGTGATCAGCAAGTATGATGTGTCGGGAGGCTCCACAAAAAATTCATAAATTTTTAAGATTATTTTCTATATTTACAAATTCTTCCAAAAAATTAAATGAATAAAATAAACTTCAATTAAATTCAATTTTTTTTATTAAATCTTTTCATGTTCCTAGTTTTTTTTTGGGGGAATTTTTGAAAAAATTTTTGGATTTTTTTCACTTTTTTTTTCTTTCTCTCTCCTTCTTTCTCTCTCTTTGTACCTCGTGCTGTAGGGAGGGCAGCACCTCGGTGCTGCGGTGGGAGATGGCAGGTGGCCAGAGGGGGCCAAATCCAGAATTTCGTGGGTGAGAGGGTTAGTTTAGGAATTTGGGTGGCGTAGGGGGGGGGGCCCAAAAATGTCCAGAATTCTACCTCGTGCGGACTCCATGAAGCACGCGGGTTGCATGCGGCGAGTTTTGCTCGTGCCCCTCTCATATCGTGTAGAATTGACAGGACGTCACGGGGATAAGGCTGAAAAAATAACTCGAAGCTTGTGAACTTGCTCAAGCTTGTTGCGAGCCGAGTCGGCTCGACTCAAGTTCGTGAGTTTTCAAGCTGAGCTGAGCCCTATCCAGCTCGCAAAGAAAACGAGCCAAACCCGAGCCGCCTTGCTAGCGGCTCACGGGTCTCATTTGCTCGGCACACGAAGGCCCAGCGACAGCTCCCCAAATCCTCTATTCCACTGAGTTCTTGAAGTGTGCACCACCGTTATTAAATTCTTGACTCTGCTACTGATAGTTCTGGAGCATAAGAATTCAACAAGGGGAGACACCGGCAAGCTCATGTCGATGCATGTCATATTGGCAAAGGGAATTGTCAAGAGGTAAGACAAAATTACCTATACACCTCTCCCTATGCACATGGTGCAAGCTATGTGTTAGTCACAGGATCCGTCCGGTTGTGGTCCATGGACTGTCCATAAACTTTCGGTGGATTGAACCATTAGTCCGTCGGGTAAGAGCGCTGCTACAGCCCCAGATCCAGATCTGATGGGGTCTGGAAGGGGAAGTGCTGAGACCGCAGATCCGGTGACTTGTGGCGACGAGCTAATGCTCCAGAGCAAGTGAGAAGGCCAGAACCTCCGGGTGGTTGCTGAGGTAGCCGATATAGACGATCAAACCAGAGAGGAACCAACGTGGGGAGGGAGGGAGCTAGCTACGGCTAAAATAATATACATAGAAGGAAAGGGATGTGACCCTCTCCCGCTCGACGCCGGCAAGGAGCCGGGGAAGAGATAGGGGAGGGATGCGGCCGGATTTGGCGGTGGAGGAAGGTGGGGAGAAGATTCCGAAGAGAAGCTCATGGCGGAAGAGGTATGGGATCGGCTTTCAATCCAAGGGCTCTTGGGCTCGACTGTGGTTTAGTTAGCCTGTATTTCTACAGTGTGTACTCTACTAACCTAGATCCAGACCTGAAGGAAATGAATGATTGCTAGCTTGCCGGTCATGAGTAGCTCCTGCAAGTAATTATACACGCGTGAGCATTAGTAATTTGGTGGCCGTTGTAAACTCGCCGTGATAAGACCTTTATAAAAGGGGATAATTGATTATTTGCCACTCCAAAAGAGTGGATTTGATGATTTGACACTGCATGTGTCTATGACATCTGGGTCCCGGGGCCACATGTCATAGACACATGAGTGGCAAATAATCAATTACCAATCTTTGATAGTGATATATGATCAAATCCCTATAAAAGTATGATCGGTCTAAATCAAATCGAATGCGTATGCTTCACGGCCTTACGGGTCGTCGACGCAGATATCTTCCTTTCTCGTAGTCTTGACCATACGAAACTTCTCTACTGCAAAAAATCTTTGTTTAGTCTAGTCTAGAGACCACCTCGACATGAACGTCTCAAGTCCAATATGTTAAAAGTGGTCTTACAATTGGACATGATCTAGCTGCTCTCTCTTGCTCGAATCGCATGTGCTTCCTAATAGCTCAAGCTTTTAAACGAACTTGTCAATTTTTTTTGTGGTGTCTAGGGAGTATCTGAGTATTTTGTTGCTAATAAATACTCAAATTTTGAACTCTTAGATCTAGATTCAATGCATGATATCACTTTGACTCTTCCCCTAATAAGATATCACCAAGCATAGCATAGATAAAAAAACTTAAGTATTCATGAACTCAAAAAAACACCCGAGTGCTCCCTAACAAACTCTTTTTTTTTAAGTAGGTCCTGACTACGTCGTAGACTCGGCCGTTGGACGATATCGCTTCTGGAGTTTTTGGCGGATACGGTCAGTTGGCAAACCGTATTTACACTTCTGACCATGCGCAAATCGTATTTGCAGAAATGGCAACGCGGGCGCGCGGTCACCCCGTGCCTAAGCGCTGCCGTCGCCGTCGCGCGTGCGCGCGCCGCCTAGTCCCACCACCGCAGCGCCACCCGCCGCCACGTCGCGTGAATGCGCGCGCCCGCCTGCGTCCATGACTGCACTGTGTTTTTTCATTTTTTCAATTTTTTAGACGTAGAAATATTTTTAAATTTTTTGCTACAGTGGTGGGCGCTCGCTAACCACTGTAGCAATTTTTTTTTTTTTTAAAAAATTCATTTATGCATATTTTTTTGTAAGAATTTTTAAATATAGTAAATAGGGTCCAAAAATTATGAATTTTTTTATGGAGCCTTCTGACACCGTGTACTTGCTTGTGTAATATTTTTAAATTTTTATCCATTATGAATTTTTCTCGAAAATTCATTTAACTATATTGTAAATAGGGTTTCATCATTTCATGTGACTTAGAATGTATAAAAAAAACACTACATAAAATACGCTGCATTTCAACTCCATTGGAGATGTCTGAAGGAAGGAAGAAGAATTGTCACTCTCGTACAACATCCCAGCGGCAATCCAATATCATCACTGCATTGGATGATATTCTTTAATAATGTATCCAATATCATCACTGCATTTGATGATATTATTTAATATTGTATTGTACCACAGGCTAGATAAACCTATACATGAACCAACTAAGGGAAATGCGTGGCATGCAGATCATATAACGATGTACCGTAACCTCCGACTCGTGTGCGTTTCGAAGGCTACGGTACATCGTTATATGATCTGCACACCACGTATTTCCCCTATTTGGTTTATGTACAAGCCTATCCAGCCTGTAGTGCGATGCAGTATTAAAGAATAACATCTACATTAGGATTTCATCTTGCATCCCGAGCTTGTCTGGCTCCCTCTCTACCGTGAAGTGGTAGGGTCTGTCTCCTTGTAGATGGCTCTTCGAGTAAATGGTGACCTTGACACGCTACATTTCTTTGTCGTACTTGTTGATAGTGAAGCCATGATACTCTGGTCGGTGGACGTAGCCTAAACCCTGAAGTATGCCCCCACAACTCTGCACAGAAACACATCTAAATTTTTTTGAAATTAAGAAAATATAAGTATCTAATTTAAGCCATAACATTTTCCTACATGCGACTAACAACGTTAATTACCACTAAACTAATTCATTACTACTAAACTAATTCATTACTAGTCAACTAACTAATTACGACTAATTAATTACCCCTAAACTATCTAATTACGACTAGCTGACTAAGACTGACTAATTATGACTACGGTAATAACGGCAAAAGCATAGCACAAATTACCTGCCCTCCGGAGGAAGTAATCAATCAGCCATTCGGGGGAAGTAATCAATCAAGGCCAAGCGACGAGTAAGTGCCAGAGTTCGATATTTATAGCCGAGCGGAGAAGGAGTCGCGGCGTTGGCGCCGGGAATTCCGTAAGATTTGGTGCTAGAATTTCTGGACGAGGCGATAGATGTGCGGAGGAGGGAGGAGGGACGGTGGGATAATAGACAAAATTTCATGAAATCATTCCAAGTCATATGAAATGATGAAACCCTATTTACAATATAGTTAAATGAATTTTCGAGAAAAATTCGTAATAGATAAAATTTTGAAAATATTACACAAGCAAGTACACGGTGTCAGAAGGCTTCATAAAAAATTTCATAATTTTTGGATCCTATTTACTATATTTAAGAATTCTTACAAAAAAATATGCATAAATAATTTTTTTTAAAAAAATATTTCAACGTCTAAAAAATTTTGAAAAAAAAAGAAAAAATTGAAAAAAAAAACACATGTCTGCAGCGTAGGCGAGGCGCGCGCCCACACGACGTGGCGGCCGGGTGGCGTGCGGTGGTGGGGCAGGGCAAAGGCGCGCGCCACATGTGCGATGTGGCGGCAGCGGCAGCACTGAAGCGAGGTGGCGCGTGCCTACATTGTTATTTCTGCAAATACAATTTGCGCATAATTAGAAATACAAATACGATTTACAAACTGACCATATCCGCCAAAAATTATCGCTTCTAACGGCAGAACATGCAATGCGTATACATGGCGTAATCGTACGCCGCCCAGTTGCTGCAGACGACACGGGAGATTGTTTTGTAGCCGTCGAGCATGTGATGTCCCTGCGCGTACCGCGCGCGCGACCCTGCAGCGCGCGGAGATCCCGCCCGCCCGGCCGGGCTCGTAGTAAGTTTGGCCGACCGGTCGGCCCGATTTTCTCGTCCCCGAGCGCCACAGCCTACACAAGCCGCACGTTTGTGTGTTTGCACCCTGATTCGTACGTGTGTCAAATCTTTCGAGGAAAGGGAAACGCTATACGTCCAAGCACTTAAACCCTGCGTATATGCCCGACGTACTGTAGTGGCATCCTCAACTGTCCGATGCCACACGAGCCATTCAATCAAGGCGCTCAGACCGTATGACCAGAAATCAACGCTTGCGGTCGTATTTCCCTACGACATCAACCGATCAAATACAAATTGATAGTGTTGTTTCCGTATTTGTATTCGTATTTTCTAAACGAATACAAATTCAAATATTATCGAATATGAATATAAATCGAATGTTGTAACAAATACAAATACGAATACGAATCTAATATCTTCTCAATTCGGTCGGATTTGGATATCTTCATAACCTACGTATTTACGAGATATTTATGTTACTTTATCCTCGTACATAGCACACCTAATCTTTCTAGTTTATCTATTTCACCTAAAAACATAAATTCATATTAAACTAAAAATATGTATCCAACTAATTAGTCATACTGCAATAGTGTGTGTGTATATATATATATATATATATATATTAAAATAACATTTCGAATGACAAAAGTCTATACCATATTCGTATCCATATTTTTTTATGCGAATGCGGATACAAATACGAATATAAAAGAAATTGTTAATCGAATAAAAAAATATATAGACTATAATCGCTGCCAACCGAATTCAATGCCCATAATTCGGATACGGTTGACACCGCTGACCGTGACCGTGACCGTGCTTCGCACGCTCTTTACCGGGTATATTTGCTGTTCCCACGTATTTCAGGCCTTATCTGAACCTGATCGAGGCTTGTCCTGAGATGCTCAGTTTTTGGGCTAGATCGCCCGCCATGGCGGCGAGTAGCGACACCACCCCCACGCTTTACACGAACACCGAGGCTTCTTCTCGTTTCTCAAGCATTACAGAATACTAGATCGAATAGGGTATACATTTTTCCAACTTAGCCGGTGAAGGAAGAAGATACTAGTACCATACATGTCTCTCACTTGGTGACGGGGACCCGACCCAACATAGGATTATAGGAGCAAGAAGTGGACGTCACTCTGTCAGTCTCTATAGGTCGATGGGGAAAGGAGAATCTTCTTAGAGAATGCATGGACTGGACTCTGTGGTGATGGCATTGGCATCCTATGGATGCCTCTCCTTGTGGCCAAAAGGCCTATTTGGTCAAAAGCCGAAAAGGAACAGTTGCTTGCACATCAAGGTTCAAACTTGTGATCGTTCATGTTAATACAGAAAACAATCAAATCCGGTCTACGATGATGATGATGGTATGGTCATTTTCTCTCTTTTAATTTTCCAGGTCTAACACCCAGCTACTGCATCAAATCATGTCGAGTTATTCTCATGAACTTTGCAGGAGCGATGTGCATTTCCTTGTGATTACTGAGCTCTGACGGTTTCGGCCCAATTTCAATGTCCTAGCAGAGGCCAACGTACAATGGTCTCAAAGAACTTAGACATCTTGCTGTATCTTCTGGGGTTTCTGAAGAAACGGAAGCCTGACAAATGGGGCCCAGAAAGAAATTGCAGCATACTCATGCAAGGACCTGCCGCTTGTTCCTTTATAGATCTGCCACCTTCTCTATCCCTCCACCATGGGCAAGTCAGAGATGAACAGCGCCTTGACTTTCCGCGATTCTCAGCCGGCGGATTGGAAACACATTGGCACAGATCTGATGCTACAGGTACGTCTCTGCAGTGCAAAATCTACAGTATTTTAGCAGTGCTGAACAAAATGTTTGCTACAGTATTGCAGTTTCCTCTCACAAATTGGCACTGTGCAGCGCTGTTCTTCCCTGGCTTGCCTCTTGCAAGTCACAGGATCTGAACCCCTCCACCATATGTGGGAAGAAGAAAACCACCTCTCTGCTGCTGGATCTTACTCGTGTCCATTTAATTATTACCCTGGGGAAAAAGCAAGGACAGAATTGCAGCTGCTTGTGCCATTTGGAGCCCTGCTTGCATTTCGCAGTAGATGAATACAACATATATGCGTCAATACAAGGAACAAATGTGGTACAAAACCTGCAAACTTTGACTTGTTAGTTTGAAAGAAAGACAATGCCAATATAAAAAAGATTCACTGTCATTTTAAAAAAATGTTATCCTCTAATACCAGTACCAAATTCTTCTGACACGCTCACTGATAGACAAGCACATCTCAGAATTTTCCACCTCACGCACCAAGCCCACCTAATAAATATTGTTCGTAAGAATTTTGTAGACGTTTTTTATTCGCACAGATATCAGCACTTTTTATATATATAGAATTGGGCTTACATTATGCTAATGCACTATATTTTGCTTCATGAACAATAACCTACATGCAAAAAGAAAAAAAAAAGCAAAGAGCAAAACTGTGTATTTAAGGAAAGATGCCTTGGACAGCTACTGGCTTATCCTAGCAAGGAAGGTGGTTACTAAAGCTTAAAGCAGCTAGTGAGTTAGTACGTAGTAGTACTATTAGAGAGGGCTGGTTGGTTGGTATGGTTGAGTAAAGTGGCCACATTTGGTTCTAGACTAGTAGCTGTCTGATTAACCCAATGTTTATTGGGTGGAGCCATGTGGAGTTACTGTACAATTGCTTGCTTTCTAGACCTAGTGCTGCAATGGCCGTATAAGGCAAATAACGCAAAGGGAAAGACATGGCTTCAATGATACAAACTTGTGTGTCTTCCAATTTTTCTCTCCTTTAAAAAAGAAAAGGAAAAATAATTGACTGGGAGGAAATGCAGATCCAAACCTGTTAACAAGTTGTCCGGAACTGGGTTTAGATTCCACCAAAAGAAGGTGAAAAATGTTGCTACTATTACCATTCACTATTTTTGTTCATATTAATTTAGGGGGAATTTTCTAGTAAAGGGAGCAATTATAAACTAGTTGGGGACGAAGCTGTTGACAGGCTGCATATATTATACTTCTATTGGGATCAAAATTAGACTGATTGTGACAGAATTGATCATACACTACTCGTGGTGGGCTTTAGTTAGTTTCAGATATTGAGCAATGAGACTTATCACGGTCTTACAGACATTATTGTCGAAGAATCATAGTATTTTTTTTTCTATATTATACAACATGACTCTTGAAGCAGCGGCCTGCTACACCTGATACAGCACGAAAAAGAAATAAAAACATTGCAGGGAATCGGCATGAACAGCGGAACAAACACTTGTAGAGTAAATACAACTACAATACGGGTGTAGAAATGGAAGGAGTCCTTTACCACAATATCTTCAGATATTTACCTCGCCATGCAGGACCTTGGCTTTTATTACCAGAAGAAATGCAGAGAGCCACCCGTTGGGAGGAAGAATTTACTTCTGCAAATTGCAACGTTTCCATTCCAGTGGAGAAGCCATCAAGAAACATTTACCCCAATCCAAAGAATCATAGGTTACTTACCCGCATGTGTACGTTCTGGCCCTTTGACTTCACTACAGCTCATTTATCTCCATTCCACTGATTCTAAAATCCAAGTGCGCATCCTGAAATTCTGTACCCGATGTGTTGTCACGACATATTAACCATTATAGCATTACTTTATCATATCATCAACTACTGATTGTCTGATTCAACAAGGGTAAATTTAAGAACATTCCTTGGCCTATTAGATTCTACTGTAGGTGAAAAGTGAAAACTACTATGAAAAGGAGGTTTGGGAAGTGAAAAAAATTGAAGATGCAGACGTAACAGAGCGGACTCCAAATCCTGATCTCTCGCATCATCTCTCTCTCTCTCCTAGGATAAAGTGCACTGCGACCTGTTCCTGAGGCAACAGCACAGACCGTAACTGCAAGTAACAAACCCATGTGAGGGAACTTTCTGTTTTTTTCTCTTGCGATCTCTCCTTCCTTCTTTGGGGGATCATAGCATTTTCTGCTCTTCTAGAGACAAGGCCATGTTGGTGAACTCAATTGTGAGTAATTGCAAGAGCTTTGATCCTAAGATCAAATCTGAGTAATAGTGGGGCATTTGGCATTTTGCTAAGTGTGACCGAACAGTATTTGCACTGTGCTTCAATCTGACGAGCTCCAAGGTGGTTAAAAACATCTTTGTGGCTAGCTTCAATCTGACGAGCTAAAATTCATCTGACAAGTTAAGTGAACTTATAAGCTTTGGAGCTTAGTTTTCATGAGAATAGGACACTTGCAGTGCTACTAGCTTAACTGTGGTGTGGTCTGACAGGTAATATGTATGTATGGCACTGCTATGGCTTGTAAGCAAGATGTGGGCTGACCAATGTAGCAGATGACAAAAGACTTGAGCAAAATTTGGAGCCTAACCCTGTCATGATCCATGAACTGCATGTTCTTGTAACTGGGAGCTTGGAATTTTGCTCAGTTTTCCATTGTGATATGACAGTTCAATGTACAGAGAAAACCTGAATGTATGACATTATTTTGATTTGTATGGATGAATGAACAGAGCTCAACTGAACAGTTAAATTTGTAGTTTATAGGTAGACTGGTAGAGTAGAGAGACAAATTAGGATTTAGACCCGTCAAAGAAAAATTTACCCTGGGAAAATAAAATAGAAAAACTATGTCATGCCCTGATGAATAGAAGATTCTCTCTGTCTGTTCTCTCTGTAGCACTGGGACAGCACGACCAGAAAAGTACACTCACCATCAGAGGTATTTTCTTGGAATAGTTCTGAATTAACAGACCGGGCATCCAAACCATTCATTGCTGAAATATAACTTATGAAATTAAGTTTGCAAAAATCAAACTTGTTAGGATTATGTCAAAATTAACAATTCTAGGTTATCTCGTTGTAAGAATGGTAGATCTACCCAAATTGGCCATTTGTCGCATTGTTCATGTGCAGGTCACATTCACCAATTCTGAACGGCGATTAACACAAGGATTCTGAATATTGGCCAAATCATTTACACATACAACAATAACAAAGAACACGGAAGAACTGAAGGCAATAATAAATCATTCTGGTAGCTATCATAATTACCAAGATCTCTGTGAATTTTCTTACAACATTTTTGCTTTTAACTTCCATCCAGTAACAACCTCTTCAATTCTACAGCTACAAATTCTCCTTCACACAAAACCATAAAAAAATATAACAAAACACACATAAAAATAACACCTTATTTATACGAAGAATTATAATTTATACGATGGCGGTGGATACCATTAACCCAAGAAAGAAGAAGAAAAAGAAGCCAAGAACCAAGAACTCGAAGAATTCTCGAAGAAGTCAACCAAACCAAGAAGGCCAAGATAAATTACGGCCAGATCGCAGTATCACCACGCCAGGATCCGCTTCTTGGGCGGAAGCGGCTGGAAAACGGCGGAGAGGTCGCGTGGGACGTCAAAGAACACCCGCGACGAGGTCGGCGATTTCCGCTTCGCCGGCAGCCGAGGCGCCGGCGGCTTGCGCGGCGCCGGCGGGCACTCCGTAGGCTTCCGGAGCCTGCTCTCCTCCGACGTCGGCGTAGATGGTTCTTGGTCCTCCGCCGCCTTCGTGTCCTCCGGCGACACCAGCGTCGGTGACGGAGAGGCCGAGGCAGACGGCGGCGAGGGCGACAAAGGCGCCGTCTTGATTGGCAGCAGCGCCGGGAGGGCCTCGTCGGCAGGAGAAGCCATTGCTGCAGCTCGAATTTGGCGGTGAATTCTCGCGAGAAGTGGGTGGAATGGGGTCGAATTCTTGTTCTTGGAGGTGTGCAAGAAGTGGGTAGAAGAAGGACAGGAGAGAGAGAGAGAGAGGTTGGGGCGGTAGCGCGAAGGCTGTTAAATAGCGGTACTCTTCGATGGAGGAGAGAGAAGGGAGGAAGAAAAAAATGATTTACGAGGTTGTAATGGTAACTTCTGGGTTTTACCATGAATTAATAATCGCGGACGACCAGTAATGCTGTTTACATGAGTAAATTTTGCATAAGTAGAGCCGAACTTTTGCGAATTTTACACGCGGATCTTCCGATTTTCGATATGTATGGATGGAGCACAGGTTTGGTCCATGCTGAGCCGTACAAGTGTGTAGCCAACTTTTTTTCGAACTTAAGTGTATAGCCAACTAGTTTGGTGCAGGAAAATTTGCTAGAGATACACAAACTTGTTTACATTGGTACTCCAGTTTTTTCTTCTTAAAGGCAAAGACAGTCACTTCGATTCATTTGTAAATCGAGAGATGAAAAAGATGACTTTTTTAGGGAACAGGCACAAGGGCTCCTATTATATTAATAGAGAAGAAAACACAAACAACAAAGGACCTAAGACCTTAGATCGTGTTTTGTGGTTTAATTACACGGAATGAAAAAGATGAGTATGGTGGAGACTAAGATGGAACAATTAGAAAAGTTCAGAGATCAAATTAGTGTGACTCAGTAGGCCCGAAACCTAACTAGCTTGCATGATCAACCAAGTTTAGGGACCAAGTACTGTGACCTATCAAACAAAAGTGACACAACTAAACTAGACAAGCTTTGTAATGCAAATCAAGCTTTCTTCCATTTTTATGACCATTGGTGTAAACTGTCGTCGTAGAATTAACCCCAACTGTTACTGTAACATTGTCACACTGTACAGTGTTGGTTGCAATTGTGGTGAGCCTAATACAATAATTCATTGGGAGAGAGAGAGCATGTAGAATAGGGGGCCAGCTAGCATAATGGTGCGAGGAATGAGAGGCGCTAGCTAGGTGAGATGAGATGAAAAGGATGCTGCCTGCCGCCCTGGCACGCAGGGACGGTGGTGCAAAAGATGAGGTGGTGGAAAGTAGGGGCTTGGAAGGAGGAGGAGGACATGGACGCATGAGCAGAGCATGGAGCAGTGTTTTGTTAAGCGGCAGCAATTGGAAGGAGGAGAGAGAGCTCGAGCGAAAGAAAGAGGCATGCTAGTCATTGCTAGAGAACAAGAAGGAAACAAACAACAGGGAGGAGCTTTTTTGCTGTTCTATCTGCTTCTAGTTCTGCAAAAAAATTCAGCAGCTGCGTCTGCATCTGCACCCACCACCACCTTCCCTGGTCTGGTCTGGCCGAGCACTGACCCAGCCATGGTGGCGGCCGTGCACACTGTCCCTTCCGAGCTAGAAGTGGACCAACACTCTGCATGGGTCAGGTTTGGACAGGATTTTCTCGTGAGAAAAACATGGGTGCATGGGTTTTTCTAGTCATCAGCAAAAAGTTGGTAGGGGCAAATTGGTAGCTACTGTTTTTTCATGTCCTTCAGAGAAAGTGTGGAAACATATTTCCATTGCTGTGTGATTAAATTAAAGGTTACTCAGAATGCCATTTCCCTCGCAAAAGGGGGAAAAAACATCGTGTACCACTTCAAATTTGAAGAACCACGGGGTACGCAATGTCAAATGCATGGTAAGATTGATATGGTAAGAACATTTGTAATCAAATCATGTTGTTAATATAGCTACATAGGCGCGAAGCGCAATTTAAACCCATGCATTTTGCGAAAACGTGCGGGGCTTTTCAATGACCCTTGTCTTTAAGTTGATAGGGGCAATTTGGTATCTCATTTTTCTACTAAATTTTCTGTAACGGAAGTATGGAACAAATTTCCAATTATAAATTAATGGTTTCTCAAAATCATGGGCATAAATTCATGTACCATTTCCCTTGCAGAAGGGGAAAAAAAGGCGTCTTGTACCACTTGAAAGGTGAAGAACCAGAGAGAGCATGCGCTGTCAAATGCATTGTAAGATTGGTATGGTAAGAACAACTGCAATCAAATCATGCTGTTAATATAACGAACATAGGCGTGAAGTGTTGTAATTCAAACCCATGCAATCTGTGAAAACGTACTGAACTTTGTACCGGCCATTGTCTTCAAATATGCGAAAACCGCAGCATAAATTTCCACTCATTTTTACAACAACAGCAATAGAACTAACAAAGGTAACTCGTAAACCATCACAAAACATCACATGCAAGAATAGAATGCTTTCCATCGACTGACAGTGGTGAGTGGTGACGTCATCAGTGTTGGCACAGAGAAAAGCTGATGCTGCCACATGGGTCGTGTTGGGCTGAAGGGCTTAGTCCTTCCACTCCTCCCCTTTCCTTTGCTTTTTTATACATTTTATTCCCAGTCACGGATTACTAATCTGCACGAAGTTTTTGTGGCGTTCATGCATGCTTCACAATTAGTTTTCGGTGCGCATTTCAATATCCATCATTTGTCCCTCCTCGAAGCAAATTTAAGTGTACTATTTGGCCAGCCATGGCACATTGGCAATTTCGACTGCTAGCATCCACATTTCATCATGATCGTTTGGTTGTTACAACTTGACTCTCACTCTCATTAGATGAAACTTGTACAGTATATATACTACAGTGAAAACCTTAGAGCCCATAGACTTACGGGCCTTATACATATGGGACATATACACATATACATAACAACCCCTTCAAACTCAACATAGGTCAGGAGGATATGAAACATTGAGTTTGGAGAGATGGAAACGATGTTGCTCTCGGGTTTGAGCCTTAGTGAAGAAATCAACGACTTGAATATCAGAAGGCACATACTGAATAGCAATAGTCTTCTGTTGACAACGAGAACGTGTGAAAGATGCATCTACACCAATGTGCTTATCAGCTCATGCTTCACTGGATCAGTAGCAATCTGTATAGCACTAGTGTTGTCACACAGAAGAGATGTAGGAATACCGCATGACACACCAAGATCAGCTAAGAGCCAACGAAGCCAGACAATCTCTGAAGTAGTAGTGGTCAACGCTCGAAGCTCAGCCTCAGCACTAGACCGTGAAATTGCAGCCTGTTTCTTAGACTTCCAGGTAATAAGTGAAGACCCAAGAAATATGCAATAGCCAGAGACAGATCGTCAATCAATAGGGTCACTCGCCCAAGTCGAGTCAGAGTAACAATGAAGCTGAAGCTGATTTGACCGAGAATAAAAAAGACAACGATCAACAGTCCCTCGTAGATAGCGCAACACACGTAGTAGGTGAGTATAGTGAACAGATGTGGGAGCAGAAACAAACTGGCTGAGTACATGAACGGAATGAGCAATATCAGGTCGTGTCACTACAAGATAGACAAAACTCCCAACAATATAACGATTACGAGAAAGGTCTTCAAGCAAAGTGCCATCAGTAGGATGAAGCTGAAGATGAAGCTCCATAGGAGTGGCAGCGGTCCGACTGCCAGTGAGACCAGAACGACCAAGCAAATTCTAAATATAGCGCCGCTGAGATAGATAGTAGCCATCATCTATGCGATTAAACTCAATCCCTAGAAAATAATGTAGAGGACCCAAATCCGACATCAAAAACTGCTCACTGAGCCATTGCTTAACAAAAGCAATATACTCCTTGTCATCTCCAGTAATCAGCATGTCATCAACATAGAGTAAAAGCGTAGTACGACCACATAGAGATGTATGAATAAACAATGCAGGATCATGATTACTCAGGGAGAAACCAGCAGCTAACACAACAGAACTGAATCGCTCAAACCAAGCACGAGGAGCCTGTTTGAGGCCATAAAGAGCACGACGAAGGCGACAAACATGACCAGCAGGAGCCACAACACCCTGGGGTGGTGTCATATAAACTTCCTCTTACAGGTCACCATGAAGAAAGGCATTCTTCACATCCATCTGAGAGATAGTCCAACAGCGAACAACAGCCACATCAATAAGAGTGTGAACCGTTACCATATGAGCAACAGGAGCAAATGTCTCACCATAATCATGACCATGTGCCTGCTGAAAACCACGAGCAACTAGTCGAGCCTTGTACCGCTCAACACAATCGTCAGATTTGGTCTTAACTTTAAAAACACACTTGCAAGTAATATGTACAACACGAGCAGGTAAAGGAACAATATCCCACATACTATTACGATCCAAAGCAACCAACTCCTCAGCCGTAGCTAGCTACCACTCAGGATGAACAACAGCCTCCTGATAAGTGTGAGGCTCAGGCACAACAGCAGTAAAAAAAACTATATCTATCAGGAGCAGCAATAGTAGTACGATCCCGAAGCTCATACCGAGATGATGGTGCCAGTGGAGGATTATCAGAAAGAGTATCATCAGTACTAGCCATGCCATCAGATGAGGAAACAATAGAGGGTTGAGTATCAGGAGAAAACCTAGACCGATGAGTATAGTGAAGAGAAAACGGTGATCTGACTTAGGATGGAGAAGAGGACTCCATAGAAAAAGGTGTATCAGACGAAACAATGGATGAAAGATAAAGAAAAGAGAGAGGCTCAGCGGGAAAGGAGGACTATGTGGTAGAAGAATAAAAATAGAGACGATCCTCAACAAAAGAAATATCACAAGAAACACGCATACGCCGAGCAGAGGGATCATAACAACGATAGCCCTTATGCTCAGGACTATATCCAAGAAAAACACACTCAACAAACTGAGCTGTTAACTTGGTACGCTTACGAGGCGGAAGTAGAACATAGCAAGTATAACCAAAAACCAGAAGATGGTCATATCGTGAGGGAGTGAAAAACAAGAGCTCTCCAGGACACTTTCCCTGAAGGCGAGAAGATGGTTGTATATTAATGAGATAGACAGACATAGAAACCGCATCAGCCCAAAAATATCGTGGAATATGAGATGCAAGTAAAAGAGTATGATCAGTCTTAATAAGATGACGGTGTTTACGTTTAGCAACACCATTCTGAGCATGAGCACCAGGACAAGAAAGCTGAGCAAGAGTTCCCTCAGCAGAGAGAAATTGACGAAAGGCATGCGACAAGTACTCCCCCCTAAATCAGAACGAAAGGTCTGAATAGGAGTGGAAAACTGAGTGTGAACCTTATGAGCAAAAGACTGATAAATGGGCAAGAGTTGAGAATGATGTTTCATAAAATAAACTCAAGTATATCGAGAATAGTTATTAATAAAGATTACCTAATAGATATGGACACCTTTGGAAGCAAAAGGAGCAGGACCCCAAACATCAGAATGAACTAACTCAAAAGGACGACTAGACCGAGATGTACTGGTAGGGTATGGGAGTTGCAGTTGTTTACCAAGCTTGCAACCCTTACAATCATAACTAGTGTCAACAATGACACGACCTAGGACACCCTGACGAGCTAATGTAGAAAGACGAGATCCACACAAATGACCAAGCCGATGATGCCACTGAGGAAAACTGACAGATGCTGACGCAATCACTGAAGATGCATGAGCAGAGGAAAATAGAAGACTCGAGCGATCAAGGAAGTAGAGACCCTGAGAATCTCTAAGGCGATGGCCAGTACCAACAAGAACTCTTGTCCGACGATCCTGCACATAGCAAGTAGAGTCATCAAAACCAACAAAGTAGTGCATATCAGCAAGCTGACCAACAGACATAAGATTCATAGAAAGTTGAGGTACAAATGACACATTAGGAACAGTAAAATGAGAAGTAGAGAGAGTGCCTTGATGAGTGACTGAACATGAGGTGCCATAAGTTGTTTGTACATAGGAACCATTCATAACAGGTCGACATGATACAAGGTGAGACTTATCTAATGTCATATGAAAAGAAGCTCCAGAATTCAAAACCTATGGAAGACTAGTACCTCACACGGAAGAAGAGGCTACAGCAAGACTGGTAGACCCACTAGGAGGGGCATCAGATGAAGACCGCTGCTAGACTTGAGTCTGAAGAGCCTGCAGCTGTGATTAAAGCTGACCCAACTAGGTGGCAAGAGCAGAATCCCCAACAGATGTAGGAGTGGTGGCATCAACCACACCACGACGACGACGATGAGATGCAGGTCGTAGCTCTGGATGAAGTTAGTAGCACCTCTGAACAAGATGACCAAACTTCTTGCAGTGAGGACATAAAGTCTAGTTGGATGTAGCATCAGGAAGTGAACTGGGCTGATAAACCTCCTGACGAGGTGCCGTAAGAACAAACTGAGGTGGTGTCAATCCGAAGGACAGAGAGCAAAGTCGAGTCTCCTTAGCAATCAACGTAGCCAGCGCCTCCTCCATGGTTGGAAGAACGACACGTCCCAATAGTTGAGCTCAAATAGACTCAAACTCTGGGCGAAAGCGCATAACAAAAGTGAACATCAAATTATGTACATCATGACCCGCCTTGCCTGCACAGCCAGTCCATCCAGCATAGGAAAGAGGAACCATGGAGGTCAGCTGTCGCGAAATGCAAGTGAACGAACTGTAGTACTCCTTAATAGACATCTGCTGACGTAGATCATGAAGAGTTTGTAGAAGAGAAAATCGACGCGCCGCACTGGTCTGCTCATAACACTACTGAAGATACTCCCACATCTTGCGAGAACTTGGAAGATGAATGAAATCTATCCTGATTGAAATTTCAGCACTATGACATAAAATGCCCATAACACGATCATCAACATTTCACCATGCAGTAGCCTCATTCGGATCAGTCTTCTCGGTCGGAGGCTCTACCATAATATATGAGAGGAGACCAATAGACCGAAGAAGTATGCGAACCGGTGACGACCACTCACGATAATTCTGGCCATTTAGCTTGATATCTAAGGCCAGAAGAGCACCTCCCATGCTGAGAGAGTGAGGAGAAATAGAATTACCATTCGCCATTACACCAACTCTGCAACCAAAACCAAGGCAGTGCCTCGTCCACAAACTGGGACAAAGTAGTAGTAGTAGTAGAGCAATAGCAGCAGCAGAAGTAAGCAAAGAGCAAAGTGTCATGGAGTGTAGACCTCTTGGATGAACCCGTCAGTGTTGTGGATGCATACACCGGAGCAGCAACCTCTAGGCACGGTGCGGATTCTCCAGCGAGCGGAGCGGGGCCTCAAGGTGCGGTGGCCTCCAAGCGCAAGCGCAGAGGTGCGACGTGGATTCTCCAGCGAGCCGAGCGGGGCCTCAAGGTGCGGCGGCCTCAAACACGCAGGTGCAGCACGGATTCTCCAGAGAGCGAAGACTCCACCAGCGAGGCGCGGATTCTCTGGGCGCTCGCGAGCGAAGACTCCTCTAGTGAGCGGAGAGGAGAGCCGGCGTTGGGGAAGATGGAGCCTCCACCAGCAAGCGGAATGCTCAAGGCGAACGTCGGCTGTGAAGGGACTGAAATGAAGCCGGTGTGGCGGAGCTCGTCGTCCACGACTGAGGACGGAGTAGGCGAGCGGAGAGGAGCCATGGACCGCGTCGTCTTAACTCGGTGGAGAAGATGCATGAAGACAAGCGCCGTTCGACCGGAGGCGGAAGGCGGCGGCATGCTCTGATACCATATTACAACTTGCCTCTCACTCTGATTAGATGAAACTTGTACAGTATATATACTACAATGAAAACCCTAGAGCCCATGGGCTTATGGGCCTTATACACATAGGCTATATACACATATACATAACATAGGTGACCTTACAAAAAACTAAAAATTGTATGCAAAGATAGCTAAAAAAATGAATGATTGGCATAATATTCGGTCTTGTAAATGCAAGTATGTATGGACATGGCATGCATATATAATGATAAGAAAATGAGTGAAATTAAAACTTTTTCTTACATCATGTGTTTCTGTTTGTATTGCACAAGTATTGTACAAGACTTATGGAAATGCAAAGTCACAAGTCTTTTGTGATATATTTTTCCTAAGTCTCTGTGGTGGTATGTGCTAGATATAGGTCTACAACTTGTTTAATCGTGACCGTCCATTTCGATCCGACGGTCACCGTTCGTCTTCGTTCTTCTTCCTCCTCGCTTCTTGAGCGCACGCGCAATGGCGAAAGAGAGAGGTTGAGTGGGTGGCGTTGTGGTGTCACCTCAAGTTGCTTCGTCAACGTCTCTCTGTGGAGCATTAAATGCGCTGGGCTTTTCTCCTCCATTGTCACCATGCTCACTTGCTCCCATCATTTCGTGGTCTACAACCGAGCATGAACCAGAGCTCACCATGGGCTCATGTTCTTGCTCGAAACCCTAATCCCCTTCCTATAAATTGGCTCCTAGGTCCTCCCAGTGTTCTTTTGCACCACACTTAGCTATTCTCTGTGTTTGAGCTCAAGAACACCTCTCACCTCAAAACACCATTGTTGGCCGTAGAGCTCCAATGGCGACCTTGGTGTCGAGTGGTTCATCCTCAATATTTCTTCTTTGAACCCCTCAACCTCCTTTATATTTCCCTAACTTGATTTTGGGTTGCATTCACAGAATCACTCAATTTTAAGTTTGGAGATTTTCAGTTGGTTTCACCTTTCTTCTCCACTCAGGTAAGTGGTTCTTTTGCAATTACTTGCTTTGGAGCCTCTTTGAGCTATAATGAAGCTGTGGTAATGATGTGGTTCCACTCATTTTGCTCGAACCTCATTTCCACTTCGCATCAAATGCATAGTTTATAGCATACATTGGAATAAATTATGTTATCACTTTAGCTCATTATAAAAATGGATTTAAGCATGTTCGATAGAGTGAAAAAAAAGGATATAGTACCATTAGTATATGAGATGAGCTTAACTTGGAAGATTTTTAAATAATATATTTTAAATAATTATAGAAATAAATGCATGTTTAATAAAATTATAAAAATGAGCTTTTATCGTTGTTTGCAATAGCGACATGCCACTATTGGGATAGTCACTTCAGTGGTTACTTGTATGTATCTTTACTTACTTTACAATAAATGCATGTTTAATAAAATTATAAAAATGAGATTTTATCATTGTTTGAAATAGCGACATGCCACTATCGCCCACGAAACAGTATTAAATCTTTGTCGCTATTTGGAATGACGATTTCAAAGCAAATCATAATTCCAAATTGCATTAGAGACCCTGTATCTCATGTCATCGTTTGGGATGGTGACAGAAGCCCCCTATAAAAAGCCCAAAAAATCGGCCAAAACTCACTTTTAATCCGAAAAGAGAGAGAGGGGGAGGGAGAGGAGGGAGCTAGTGAAGCGCAGTCCGTTCGTAATGGGGAAGGGGAGAGAGGGAGGAGCAGATTCAGTCGCCCACCTTGTAGGTAATTTTTTTTGTAACTTTATGTTTAATTTTGAAACACTAGTTGGTTAGCAAATAAAACTAGCAGGTCAGTAATTGAATAGATTAGATAGTTTTAGATGTATGGTTATGTAGTGTAGTTTGTTGTAGTACATATTTTTGGTGTGTATAGTTTAGTTTTAGATATGTGGTTAGTCGTATAGATCTATTTTATGGTGCAATACATAGAGATGTCGGACACAGTCAATTTCAAATTTTTCTACGGACAAGGGGCTATTCTGGAGGGTCCCGAGGGGTTGATTTGTGTTATTTTCAATCGATGACAGTCAACCTAACTAGACTAGAGCAACTTACATGGAGCATTGTGATGCGGTGGTTGTGTTACACCTTCGAGTTGGATCATGCCCTACACGATTTGAGATTGAGCTACGTTGCCACTCGAGCACGACAGGGCATGGATTGGGAGTTAGTACAACTGAAGGGAACATGGTCATGGCAGTCATACCTAAGCATGGTGAGGGATCGCGGGTGGGATTTGGTCCTTTTGGCCCAGGCATATGTCAAAGCTTCGTTTGTATATGCGGCTGAACACGGGGTAGTTGGTGGTGATACCGAAGAAGTTTAGGAGTCGAGCCACAGCGCAGTGCATACGACAACCGAAGGTCGAGAAGTTGTTGATTTCACCGATGAAGACGGGGTCAAAGAAGCTCATTTGGCCTAGGAAGCTAATGGAATTGCAGATGAAGGTGAGGAGATTGAAGCCTTAGTCGAAAAGATGGCGCTCGAAGACCGGGACTACGAGGCATTGTCGGAAGATGAAAGTTGAGATGACGAAGATGGTGGGGAACAACAGGCGGTTCCATCTGAGTGGAACACATACCAATTCAAAAACCTCATTGTGAATAAAGGATCCTGTGTACCATGGAAGTACCACTAGAACGAGGTCAGGCAATGAGCTATGTACAAATGCAAGGAGGCGGTGCAGAAAGCTATGAATTCATGGGCCTTGTCGCTACGGCGAACACTCACGGTAGTGAAGTCGAACCCAGGTGCTTTGACACGAAGTGCAAGATAACAGGATTCCCTTCGAGAGTGCACGCATTCCAGCTTAAGTGAGACACCTATTGGAAAATAGTATATAGTAATCCCTCACACATGTGTCGTCTCTGAATCAATACAATCCCACAAGAACCTGTCATTAGGCTTCATTGTGAATGTTATGTATGGTGAGATCGTGGATAACCTGGATTTCGAGCCACGGTCCATCATTTGGGCAATAGAGTCAAGCCTCCAATACATAATCAGTTATGTTAAGGCGTGGAGGGCAAAGCAGGAGGCATTGGAAGCAAGGTTCGATACGTTCGAGGACTCGTACCGTAACCTGCCTGGTCAACTCTGAGTCATATAGGACAGGAATCCTGGTACTCATGTCGACATTGTCGATTCCACACATCTGCGGTTCGCCGGGATGAGGGTATTGAAGCGAGCTTTCTTCTCCTTTGGTGCAGACATCAATGCATTCCGGCATTGTCGTCCGATCTTGTGTGTGAATGGCACATTCTCGACTGGGAAGTACAAGAGGCATATACTTACTGCAATTGCGATGGACGAGAACAACCAAGTTCTTCCCATGTCATTTCCATTCATTGAAAGTGAGAATACAGATAGTTAGTTGTGGTTTCTAAGGGACGTGAAGATTTTTGTTGTACAAGACTACCCTAACTATGCGTCATACATGACCGGCATACCGGCCTGTTGAGTGCAATAACCTAACTACAACAAGGGGAACACAAGCCACTTCCATGGATGGATATGCAAAGTAGGTGGTGCATGAGACATATAGGTGCAAACTTTTACAAACAGTTTCACAACAAGGACTTGATGAAACTTTTCGAGCGGTTGTACAACTAGAACCAACAAAAAAGTTTAATGCACTCTAGAAAACTCTGGATGAGTGGACGACGATGCACAGAAGGAAGGCAGCGAAGAAGCCCACCACAAGCACTGATAGTCTCCCCGAGTCATTGCCCAGTTACCCATAGATGGTTTCAGTGTGACGAGGAAGAGCGGCAAGCAGATGAAATGCTTCTTGGAGTGGATTGAGCATGAACATAAGGTGAAGTGGTTATTCCTCCAGGACAAGGATGGTGCTCGGTATGGTTTCATGACAACGAATTTAGCTGAGGTGTACAATTAGGTCATGCACGGCGTGAGGTGCCTTCCTTGGTTGTTATCGTGGAGGCGGTTCTGTGTGGTACCACAAAAATATTTTGTTGATCGAAGCAACATCGCGTCGCTCTCCATGGCAAAAGATAGAATACCGTACTCTGTCATGATCACCAAGTACATGGAGGACAAGAGCAAGAAGAGTGAGATGCACAAGGCATCCAAGATGGGCACAATGGAGCCAAGGTTGAACTAAGAGAGAATCATCCACGAGTGCACGCTTGTCCACACTCATTGCAGTTGCACATGCAACAAGCCACTTCTTCTGCATAGGTCATGCTCACATATGATGGCTGCATGTTCGATGTTGGCGCAACATCCTGACCAATACCTTTCTGAATATTTCACCAAGAAAGATGTTATGTCAACCTGGAGTGCAGAGCTATTTGGTTACGACATGGTTGAACATTTCATCTGCCAGCAGTAGATACGGGTCACCGACATTGATAGGCTCAATGAATGGTTGGCGGTCGATAGAGAGGGCATATTAGGAACAACATGGATGAATCAGAAGCCAGACATTGTACAAAAAAGTGCTCTATTTGTAGGGAGTCCGTACACACCTTCAAGTATTGTCCTGCGAGAAATGCGCAACATGAAGGATAGGTTGCCAGTCTGAATGACACCGCGGGTACCTCACCCGACCACCCCACCCAAGGCGGGCAACAAGGATGGTTTACCTATTTGAAATATGGTGTGATGAATATTTTGCTTACTATCATTGTGATTTGTCGAACAATGCTACGAACTAAGTATCAGTAGCGGACATGCAAGTGTGTTGTATGTCGTGCGTGTGAAAGATTACAACTATGTAATAACCACACCCTGCCATTCGCTATAATTTACCCCCTTCAACACTACATCATAGTCGCTTATAAAACCGGGGTACACTCCACCACCACAGCCAACAGTCCACTCCAACTAATTTCGTACAACAGAGAGAAAGGGGGAGAAGAGAGCTAGAGGAGATTAGTACGTTGGGCTTGGAGATGTCAGGCTATAGGGGAGATGATGCGGAAGCAAAAGTGGCTGGTCGATAAGGCAGGAACCTACCCAGATCAATCAATGAAGGATGCGCATGTACCACTAGAGTTTCCATGCCCACAGTGCAACTGCGGTAACTTAGCACATATCATTCAATCCACACACTCGAGGAATGTCTCCCAGGTGTACTACACGTGCTAGGATATCCAGGTAAGAGAATCAATCACACACATCGATTTTTCACATTGTACATTGCATTTTACACATCACTGACTTTATTTGTGCATAATAGCAGTCGTCGAAGTGTTGCTATTTCTTCCAATGGATCGATGGCCCGGACAAGTACGGTAATGCATTCATCCAACAGAAGTACATGCATGCTGAACTACGCGGTACCACCCAAAAACTTCACCCGCTGGAAACCTTACTCGGCCGAGAGTGGGGAAGATAAGGGAAAGACAACGATGGTGCCTAAGAAATCGGGGTGGTGGTGGAAGGCCATCGAACAGCTAGCTGAGGACGACCAGAACGAGCGCGTGGTGGACAAGGGGAAGGAAACCATGGTCCCTGATACTCCTGCTAAGCGGGTGGTTACTCCCGTGGAGATCCTAGAAGCCCGATACAGGACTGCCTTTGGGATTGGCCATGCCGCTGGTATGTAGAAGACAAGGGAAAGGCAGCCATGGACCCTCAAAACTGACTTCTTTACAATCCACTAGTTTTTCTGATTCCAAAAAGGTGTATGTGTATCATACGTGTAGTTCAGTTTGATAATTCATGCATGTTGACATTTGTATCGTACAAGTAGCGGGACAAACAAATGCACGTAACCAACCCTATGCTCCACGTAATTCGCATTGATATTATGAAGTCTTATTGTCGCAGTTGAAATCTCTTCTTTTAAATTTATTTCCCAAATTATTCTCCATTTAATATTTAATTCTCTTTTTTAAAATAAATCGGCCGCGCAAACACTACACTCATAACAATAACGCGAGTGCAATTAACCTATAAGGGATTTACCACGCAATCAATCAACTCCAACTTCTTTAAGCACTACAAGATATTACCAAATAACTTAGTAAAATCCTATAATTTTTGAAGCTGCATTCTGTCAAAATATAAATATAAATTTATTTCAATTTTTTCTACAAAAAAGTTACGTCATGTCGCCATTTGAAATTACGATTTGCTTCTCTGTCGCCATTACAAATGGCTACAAAGACATTTAATATTGTTTGGTTGGCGACATGGCTTGTGGCACCAATCCAACTGACGATAGGGGAATGTCACTATTTCAAACGGCGAGTAGCAACAAATGCCTATTTTATATTTTTCATTAAATTAGCATTTATTTATAAAAAATATATCATTTTAAAAAATTCGGATACGGTGGTGGGTCGCCTTGGAAGCATGCATGCATGCATTCTCTCTAGACATCTCATGCATAAATCATGTGAGCCATGCGGATACGTGATCGCGTTGCATGTAGAGTTTTTGGTGAGTTTGGCATTGTTGACGTGCGAATTAGCGATTTTAGCCTCCTGTGCGTATTTACCCGACAAGATTCGGCCCCCAAGGGCACAGGTGTAGCAAGTCATGCCCCCAGGGGCACTGACTCGCCATGTGTCGTGTCCCACGGTGCTATTTTTACATTTGATGTGCACAGGAGGCTAGAATCGTTAATTCGAACGTGGCGAGTCAACCCCTAGGGGCACGGATGTGGCAAGTCGGCCCCAGGGGCACCGACTCGGTACGTGTCATGTCCCCGCGGCACTACAGTGCTATTTTTTTGTATTTGATGTACATATAGGGGTAGAATTGCTAATTCGTACATCAACGGTGTCAAATACGCCAAAAAGTCATGGATGTGAATGCCCGTTGCCTTTTCGTGCAAGGATCCGATGTATATGAATTAATACTCGTAAAGTAAGCATCATTACAACCTACAATTAAAGTACTACCCTGGAGTAGTAACTGGTTTGTTCTGAATACTACATGTGTGTATAGCAGCCAGATATATATATCTTTGTACAAATTGTTTCCCCTCCATTGACCAAAGGAATGCGCAACTCGTGACAGGTTCGACTCCTACAAGAGGACGCGAAAAACATCCTTGTTAAAAAAAAATCATGAAGTTATATCCACTAAAATATTTGTAATTCTTGCCTATGGTTATTATGTCTTTTTAGTATTTTTCTCGTACAGCTAGCCATGGTGTTTCTATTGTAATCTACATCTTGCCGACCGAAAGGATAAAACATTAAAACACCAACAAAATTGCCAACAAAGTGACAGCCAACGAGAAGATGGGTACTTGAAAAGATTATTACAAAAGAGATATCACCGTAGGCAATGTACTAATAGCCGTCGAAAAACATATGTCATGAATCTAGTAGTCATATGTATCATATAAACTTTTTTTTGGAAATACTAAAGATTAGTACTTCGGATATCACGACTACTTGTAAACTTACGTGCATGCATGTATGATCCACTCATCTCAAGACGCGCGGCATATGAATTCAAAAGGAAGTACACGATTGATTGATCTGTTGGTTGGCATTGAGCAAAACAAAGACATGGCTAGAAGCATGCTTGTGCCATATAATGTACACAGTGTAGTGGCCAATTTATCAAAATCCCCCAAAAATTAAACTATCAGAGTAAGAAGGATCTCGATGAAATATTATCAACTAATGGAACTCGAGTGACAAACTTAATTTGCAGAGAGCATCTTCTTCCCTTTGCTGTTCCTCTCCACAGGAAAAACCTAAAAAAAGGTTTCAGTAGCAATACATGCACAGACTTCTTTACAGCGCAAGCTTTAATTTGCTGGGAGCCCATGCGTCGCATATAATTCACCTAGCTACCTAGCTAGTGATCCCCCCAAATGATATGACATGTTATGTTCAATGATCCAACGTGTGCGTACGGGCGCACAATTATTGACGCAACCGATGTGTATGGGTCGGCCCCGGCCGGTGGGGAACGCCGGGGAACGCCGGCCGGCCGCCGGTCAGATGATCAGATGGTGATGATAGAGATGGGAGATGATCCATCTATCGATCGATCGAGGAAAGCATGCAGAGACAACCAAGAGGACCACCTGAACAAAGGCAAAGTTCGCAGCTACCTCTTTCTCCTTTTCCCCTCCCTCCCCTGCTGCTATCTTCCACTGTACGTACTGCGTCTGCAACTCTGCATGCATGCGGACGACGCAGTGGCCGGTGTGCTGTGCAGTGCCTGCTGCTGCTGCGTGTTCATGGGGCCGTCTCTCCACAGTGGCTCTGTATGCATAGCAGAGAGGAGGATTTGGCATGTTCTGCAAATTTAAGCTGTGAATGCCAAGATGCCAAGGACACCTACCTGCAACTGCAAGGCTGCAGCTGCTCCTTTCCCTGTCTGATAGATTTATTCTCTTTCTTGCCCTGGTCGATCGATCTATATCTATCTCTTCTTTTCCTCGTCTGATATATAGACTGATTGGTTTCTTTCTTGCACTGAACGGTCGATCTCTTTTACCTTTTGCCTGGTCTTGCACGTCAGGTAGCAGCTAGCTAGCTAGATTTTGGGGGCGATGATTTGAGCTGCGGTAAGCCAGTAATTCAGTACGTGTCACTGTGTGGCTAAACTGAATTACAGTTTGGAAGCTTGTGGTCTCTCCACTGACATCGATCTGACATGATGGTCGCTTTATAATTAACCATCGCTGAAGCACAGAATCAGAACAAAGATCTATCTCTGCAGCCAACAGATAATCTCTCTCTGTCTCTCTCTACTCTTTGATCTGCAGTCTGCACTGACCAGCCCATCCCAGTCCATCGTATGACAATTAGGCCCGTCTGCCTAGGCCTGATTATCCCACGGCCCAATGAAATGTTTCATCTGCTCGAAGCAACAAAACCAGGTTTTTCAACCGCGGCCCAAACAACGCTTGCAAATAAGCGAAGATTCCAACTTTCGAAGTCTTTAAGGTAGTCCATGGCCTAAAAGCACATGCATCTGCAACCCAAAAACTGGAACTAGACTGACTCGTATTTACACGTCAGTCGCAATCCAATTACTATGTTAGCTTTTGATCCACGGTGCCGTTAAGAAGAGGGTGTTTTTTTGTCCCCAGAATTGAGAAAAATGCTATGTTGCATTCTACCTAAACTGCTGAATGGCTGACTAATGCGTAGCTGATTTGACGAGTGTTGCAATCAGATAGGCTCCAAATGACTCAAGGGTCAAAGACCATGGCGAAGTCGAAGTCGGTAACCTTGCTTCTTGTGCGACAATTATCCACGAACTCGCAGTCTTACTTAGACCATCTGATTAGAAACGTTGGCCACGAGAAGAAGACATCTCTGAATTGTTAGCAATGACCGGCCGGAAGTACAGGTTGATCCCATTGCCTCCAGTTAAGGCGTCAGAGTTCAGACGACGTAAACTCCAGTGTAGAAGGCCCCAACCGAGCTACTGACTATCGAGACAGCCAGCCATCGATGGTCATCAGCAGTAGCACTGTTCTAAGTTTACCTGGAATATTTACTTTGAGTTAATTTGCACAAAAGAAAGTTTTTCACTTCTCAAAACAATGGTGCTTAATTTGCAGGCTCCCACACGGATCCACCCCTGGAAGTCTGGAACCAACCCCAATCCCAGACAGTATCATATAATACCTTGTTCAAGAAAAAAGAATAACCCAAATTATGGTCAAGATTAAAAAAAGGTGGCACGATTCCTTCTCCCAGCTGTACTAAGGCCATTGTGAAGGATATGATTAATGCTAAGCAAATATTCTAGTGCTGCAGGTACCACCTAGACGTACCATGTAACCATGTTTTAATCCAAGGAGTGCCTCCTCTTGCAGGATTTTCATATGGACCTACGTACGGCTTATCTCATTTTAATCAAGGATATGCTCTAGAGTCTAGACAAGATTAGGAAGAAAAAAAAAGTATTAGTGCCGACCTGAGCTCCTAGTCTAGTCAAGGCATGCATCTGTGACCGTGTACAAGGATTGGGTCGATCTCGTCATTATCTCTACCCATCACTAGGCCGCCTAGTCAGCATTCTACCGCATTTTCGCACGCCACCCTATCGATGATTCAAAACCTGAAGATAAAGATCATCCAATTCTCACCAATATCCAGCTAACCGCTGGCTATTTCAACCAGTGTACGTAGGGATTGGTGGAATGTCATGGTAAACAATACTATGATATTCAATATATTATATTTGAGTTGTCGGATCTAGTTCAAGAGTTACAGTGATACTACAGAGTTTGTAAACAGTATTTATGCTACAGTATCAAAGAACAGTGCATGCCTAGATCTCGGCATCTCATTTTCGATCATACTCGGCATCTCATTTTCGATCCAGTAATATTATAACACTGTTTATATGTAACATTGCTATGCAATGTCGGAGGACACGTTCCGTGTACGTAGCGCCTAGTTTATATGGCAAACTAAGCTCCCAGTTCTGAATCCCGAGTTCTTGCCGCTTTTGGCCCCGTAGCGCTTCGTAATTCCTAAACTAGCCTCATTAGCTCAATTTCCACTTTAGCCCCTGCTGCACGTCTTTGCGGACGTGGACGGCAGCACCTAGGTGCTGCGCTCCCCAACGGCAGCAGCAAGGTGCTGCCGTCCCACAACAACACCTCTCCTCCTCCCGTGCACATAAATCCAAGAGGAGAGAAAATATATTTAAGAATATTTCTTATATGAATTTTTAAATATATAAAATGAGCTCCAAAAATTATGAATTTTTTTGTGGAGACTCCCAGAACAGTTTAATTGCTTTGGTAAAATTTTCAGAATTTTATGAGTTACGGTTTTTTCTGTAAAATTCCTACAAACAATATACTTAAATGAATTTTACAGGAAAATAGTAACTCATAAAATTCTGAAAAAATTACCAAAGAAACTATACTGTTCTGGGAGTCTCCACAAAAAATTTCATAATTTTTGGAGCTAATTTTCTATATTTAAAAATTCATCCAAATATTCTTAAATGTATTTTTCTCTCCTCTTGATTTTGCCACGTGAGGAGGGGAGATGCTGCCGTGTGGACGGCAGCAATTAGTGCTGCCAACGGCGATGGCATTAGGTGAGTTCTTGCCGTCTGGACGGAGGTGCTAGAGGAGGCTAAAAATGGAATTTTGATGCTAAGGGGGCTAATTTAGGAATTACGGTGCACTACAGGGCCAATACAGTCCAAAATTCCGAATCCCTACCAACCAAGTGTCGAGCGCACTATTTACAAACTTAATAGCCCCAAGCATCTCCTCCTGTTTTGAGCGATTCTCCGACAAGCTGTCCCACTCCAAGAAAAGCAAGGCAGCATCCAAAATTAACAGCTGTTAGTGTCTTACTTGTCATCCTCCGTGCATCTGCATCAAAATGCCATGCCGTGTATTCTCGCGCAGCCCGTATCTGTACAGTATAAATAAAGGGTCCGTCTATATAAAGGTGCATTTGGTTGATGGGATGATGTTGAATGGGATGAGATGATACAGATAGGATGAGATCATTTTGGATGAGATGATACAAGTATGGTGTTTGGTTGGTGAGATATGATGATATATGATTTTGTTTGGTTGGTGGGATAAGATAGTTCTGGATGGCTCAAGATAGTGTTTGATTTGATAAATGAGGTTATATTTGGATTGCACTAAACTTTGGGATGTTATGACACGGGAGGCCCGCATAATATTTTTTGCACTAAAATATGCTAAGAGTGGTCTTGTTTTGTTGATTAAATAACAAACAACATAACGGTTCATCGGATCGCAAATCGGTTACTCGGTTTAGGAAATATGATCATTTGAAGCTCGTAAATCAAACTATTTTTTTATGTGTGCGCCTTGGAATTCAAGTGAACGACGTGGTTCGGGATTTTTTTTCGAAAGGGATGATACAGCATAAATATAGAATATTCTCATTTCTTGAATCATCCCATCTCGAATGGTTTGGTTCTATTCAACCAACCAAACACCTGAATGAGCTCATTTCCCGTACCGAATAGTTCAGGACCAAATATTTCAACGAACCAAATGCACCCTAAGATTCGACTATTTTCTCAGCTCAAAACAGTCAAATTTTAGTTCATTTATAACTTCATTATACATAAATTACAGTAAATTATTTATGTAGTTTTTGTTCTTGGTCGCTGTAATTATTTTTGAAAGTATTAATAACTCATATTTTTATTACGTGATTCAAAATCTAACATTTACTTTGAGAGATTGAGCAAAAATAAAATTATATACCAATAAAATACGGTAATACGATGAACCCATTGTGTTTCGAAGAAAAAAATCGTAATAAATTTGGATCTAATTCATCAGATATGAAGAAGTGTAAATCTTAAAGTATATCTCATGAATAAAAATTCAACAATTTCGACAGATAAAAACAGTATAATGTTGTTTAGCCAAAATCGATAAATAAATACGAAAAAGTAGTAGTTCGTTTGCTCGTCTGGACGCACGCAGGTCGAAGTAGACGCTGGCTGGGGTCATACAAAAGTAGAGAGAGTATGGTTGAGCTGAGACCAGCAGCAACCTCGTCCGGGTCCGGACCACGCAGCGCACGGAGGACGTGTCAAAAGTCAAAACACCTCACCGCCCTCATCCTGACGAGTCCGCCTCGGGCGCGGTCCCACGCGGCAGTGGCCGTGCTGGTGCTGAGCTAACAGTAACGGACAGGGACGGCCTACTTCCTCAGTTTCTTCTCTCTCTCCCAAGCCCACAGAAAGAAACAGAGGGAGGGAAAACCACGCGTGGACGCGGTCCACGAACCACGCAAGGGAGCACATCCATTCGCCGCGTGGGCCAGGATCTTCTCTGCGTCAGGTAGCTTAAGCTTAGATGCAGAGGGTCGAAATACCGTGTGCTAGTGCTAGGATTGCCGCCTCGCGCGACAACTCAATAACCAATGAAAATCATGTTCATTATAACATAAAATCATATGCATATTTTGTCCGCATTGTCTTGCAATCTAGCTGAAAAAATGGCTAAAAGAGTTCAAGCAATGAGAATCGACCCAAAATTCTCAATAAAAAAAAATTAAAAGTTTTTCACCGTCTGACTACACGCGTTTACGACGGTCAAGCGAGTTCGGCATACAAATTGCATTGCTTTGGTGGAGTCCTGACACCATTTGTCGGTGATCTAGAACCGATCTTACGTATAATTGTTTGATTCGGGGGTCTCTAAGATTGATCACGCAGAGAGAACGACACAGGGATTTTGATGCAGGTTCAGGCCTTTTCCGGAGAGAATAATAACTCTACTCCTGTGTGTATTGTATTGAGTATACTGGTTACAACCAAGAGAAAGACTAGGTTTGTGCTCCTGATTGTGCTTGTGCTGATTCTCCTTCTCCCTATCAACTGACTGTAGCCTTTTATATAGTGTACGAAGAGGTGGCCGTTTCTCCAGGTCAAGAGGCGCTTCATCATTTCATATAACAGGCGTATTGATGGTAGTTATCGTCGGAGTAGTAACCCCTCCACGTTGTCTGTTAGTTATCGTCAGAGACAGGCGTATTACGTGCAGTTATTTCTGAAAATAACAGCGTATATTGACTGTTTAGATTCCCTAATCAATTGGGTCTACTCGTCTGCAAGCTCCATTGATTATAGGGTGGTCGTAAATGACCTGGTCGTAGAAAGACTTACGATCACATGGTGGTCATAGAAAAACTTACAACCATAAGGCAGTCGTAGAAAATATTACGACTAGGTACTGGTCGTAGAAGAACTTATGACAATGAATGATCGTAGGAGAACTTACTATCATTAGGTAGTCAGTCGTAGAAGGACTTACGATTATGGGGTGGTCATAGAATAACTCACGACATCTTGGTTAGCTTCTCCCTTATGAACATTATAGGGTATATCCAAGAACCATGCGATAGTTTAATTATCCATAATAAAAATTACGGATAAATGAATAAATGAGGATTATTAGATCGCAATCATCTAGCCGCCACCAAACAAGTCCTCGCCTCCTAAAACCCCTAGCCGTCACCAAACAAGCCCTCATCTCCTCCTCCCTTCCTCCTCACCGCCACTGTGGTGCAGATCCAGATTTGGCGCAGTTGGTAGAAATCGCGACGGCTCGGTGGCGGTAGCTTGTACGGTGCTTGACTCCTCCCCGGTGGACGGTTGTTAACTGGCCGACGCATGGGTTGCGGCGAACGTCGCCTTCCTTTGGTGCTGGCAACGGTTGGTCGTTGGGGATATTACGGATGTTGTCTTGGCGATCTAGCCTTCATTGGTTGGATCCAGCGACGAGATCATACTGTGGTGTGGTCTTGGAGCGCTGGTACCTTCGATCCGTGGTGAAAACTCTTGATCTGGCCTTCGCTAATTGGATCCGACAACGACGTCGACTTGAGCGGCGTTACCTTCTTGAAGGTGTTGCTTTGGAGAACTGGTACTTGAGCTTCGGAGTGAAAACTCCTGATCTGACCTTCGCTGGTTGGATGCGGCGATGACGACGTAAGTCGTATCCCTTCTTAGAGGCGTTGCTACGGAGACTGACCCATGATCACCTCTTTGCTGCACAGCTGCTATTCGCGTGTGGACGATCTTTTGGTTGGTCTCGAACAGGGATTAAAATCGGCCGTGCCGTGATTCTGCGGCGATTCGCTATCGGAGGAGGGCGGATCTGAGGATCGGCCGGTAATCCCGGTTGTTCAAATTCAAATTAATTCGAATGGTTTTAATCAAATTTGAACAATTTCATCCGAGAAAACCGGTTTGACCCCAGGTCGATTCACGTGCATCGGGTTTCCGACCCTTGTTCCCGAAGGTGGGGTTAGGTGGTTTTTTTAGGCTAGGCTTTGCATGACAATTTGTTTGCCATTCTTGGCTTTTAGCCATTTTTTATTTTAAGTTTTTAGCTGATGGTGGTGTAATAGTTGTGTGCATCCCTAGTTGGTACAGAGGCCGAGAGTTGTACTTCCATTATCTAAAAATTCAAAGCAATCATCCAGAAGCCATGGCGCCTTCTGCGTGGACGCACGAGAAGTTGCTGCCGTGGTGGACATAGGATGTATGTGGTGATTGCCAGGGGATTGCCAAGAAAGGAATAAGCACAGCAATCATGACCATAATATGAGCACTATAGAGGGAGCGAAACAACAGGATCTTTCAAAGCTCTGAAAGATCGGCGACGGCGATGCTAACGCGCATCAAGGACGAGCTCACAACTTGGGCAGACGTGGGTGCAAAACATCTTCCGCAAATAGTTCCTCACTAGTTCTTTTATTTGATTTGCACTGGTGCAACTCTCCCGCTTTTCTTTCAAAAAATAAAATAAAATAAAACTTTTTCAGACAAGCTCAACTCAGGCCCAAGCTGGCTCAGGCATTGGATCCACCTTTGAGCCGACTCATATAGCAGCATATTATACCACATATCACTACTAAAGAGCATTTCAGATATTGTGCATCATCTCTTCTACTTAACGCACTAAGCCCATAAATACATGAGCAAGAATCGGCTCCCAAGTTTAAGCGACTACTAGATGACGATTATCTTATGGCCCATTGGCATAGTAGGGTTTGTTTGGTTGGTGCTCTCATATCTGGAAAAAAGTGATGTCCGGAGGTAACCTGAAAAGTAGATAATTTTTATCTGATCATACAAACCTGAAGATGAGTTATTTGATTGAAAATCTATACCTAAAATTGATGAATAAAAAATAAAACGTTGGATCGAAACTACGAACGATGATGGAGCTGCCTGGCTCCAAGGCGTTTGTTTTCGGCGCATGGGCCTGGGAAGCCGCTTGGCCTGGCAGCGCTGCACAGATAGCAAAGCAAGCAGTGTCCCGGTGCGCTCCCAGTTACATCCTCGCCGGGCATTTTGCGCGCAGGCTCCGAAGCAAACAAGCCCGTAAACACTTCAATTCCCACCTCCAGGCTCCGACTGATGTTGTGACCAACATAGCTCGTTAACACCAGCTCAAAACAAATGTACCCTGAAATACGATGCCAACTATTAATCAAAACAAATGTACCCTGAAATACGATGCCAACTATTAACTTCCTATTCAACGTATGGTATCAGCACCACACAATAAGATATTATCAAATGAGTCGGCTCAAAAACGCCACCAAAAATACTCAAAGGGATGCCAATTGTCACTTTCTATTTAACGCTTGTCACCGGTATGCCGTGAATTTTGTTCTAAGCTGTAGAGGATCCGGGAGCTTGCGCCCCCCTTGAGCCTACAAAGACCCCGCCCACCAACTTCCCTCCTGTCGTTGCTCTTATCCTATCCTTCGTCTTTCCTCTCTCTCTCTTTCTCTCTCTCTCACCAAGTTGTTGAGTTGTCGTCCCTGTTCTTGGACGGACTATATCCAGTCCATTCGAGATTTGCTCCAAGCACATACTGGCATCGTCCGGATGATCGAATCTTGCTGCTCAGACATGTCGACGGCGGTGGCGGAGGCGCCGCCGGCCTACGGCTTCCCTGGATCGGGGAAGAAGAGCGGCGGCGAGCGTGAGGAGGCGGTGGGGAAGAAGATGAGCGACGGGTTCTTCATAGAGGAGGAGGAAGGGGGAGGTGCTGACGGAGAGCTCGTCGATCGGCCCGCCGTCGCCGGCGAGCTCATCGATCGGGGAGAACTCCTCGTCGGAAGCTGGCGAGAAGGGGGAGGAGGAAGAGGAGGAGGTGGAGAGCAAGCTCAAGGAGGAGGTGGGGCTGGGGTGCTTGGATGCCTTGGAGGACTCCTTACCCATCAAGTGAGTCAAAGCTTTTTAAATATGCTTGTGTTTATATTGTCTTCTACTGTCTTCCTTTTGCTTGTGCAAAATGAAAAAAGGAGAATTTTTTGGGGCCCTGTGCAAAAGTATGAGCTTGCTTGCCATGTGTTCTAGATCGCGGTAATGTCGTGAGAAATTCGAAATTATGAGTTTTAAAGAAAAAACGGAGCCTTGGATGATCTTGGTACTAGTTTGCTTGCTTGCTTGTCTTCATGTTAGAGGTTAAACAATTTTGATCCCTAGTTGCCTAAAATAGCCGGGAAGATGTTTATTCGTTTCAAATCATTAAATTTCAAACCCAAACAAGCAGACGAAAGAAAGATCATCCGTAGGTAGCACCGGATAAGCATTAGCCACGCATTTCCTAGGCACGTCAGATACATGCGCATGAAAGCGACTATTTAGAGATCGTCATTGATCACCTCCTCAACTGCAATTGACAAAGGAAAGGGAGCGCAGAATTAACCCTTGTTTCGTCTAATCAGGAGCGGCCTCTCCAACTTCTACGCCGGGAAGTCCAAATCGTTCACCAGCCTCGCGGAGGCGGCCGCGACGGCGGCCGTCAAGGAGCTCTCCAAGCCGGAAAACCCCTTCAACAAGCGCCGCCGCATCCTGGCCACCTGGTCGCGGCGGGCGTCCTGCAGCTCGCTCGCCACGGCCACCTACCTGCCCCCGCTCCTCGCCCCCGACCACGCCGTCGCCGAGGGGGACGAGGACGAAGAGGAGGATTCAGACGAGGAGGAACTGCAACACCGCGGCAAGAACGGGAGAGAGACGCCGCCATTGCCTCCCCTTAGGCTCAGCGCGCGCACACAGATGGGTGTGGTGAGGAGGAATGGAGCCTTCAGGTCTCCTAGGTCCTCCTCACTGTCTGATCTTCAAAATAGTGGGCACTAGTTAGTAGCTACAAATTTATAGGTAGTCTTTGATCACTCTTGGCCAGCAGAGTTGTTACTACTTACTGTATAATTGCAATGTATAAGGTTCTAAGTTTGATGTGCTTTACTTCTCTCTCTTCGCTTTCAAGTTTGATGTGCTTTACTTCTCTCTTGGCTTTCTTTGACCTAACATGTATGAACTGACCTAACCCTGGGGCTATCATTAACTAATGACGATGATGATTAGTTAATTGTTTTGCTCTCTGTCTCTCTCCTGGATGAGGGATCTTATGATTGTACTACTATCAAGCTAATGGCCCACGACCAGTGTTATGTTTGCATCGTGGGATGAAATGGCCAATCAGGGAGAATCCAAATCTGAAATGTCTAATCCCAAGAAAGAAAGTGACTTTTGCAGGTAACATTGTTTTGAAAAAGCAGCAAATAGATCCATCCTTCTTTCCATCAGCAATCTGCGTGGTGCGTAGATCTACCACAATGGAATTGTTTTTTATATATAAAAAATGCACAGCAACGCCCTCTGTTTTCCCCAAACAGGCAAACAAGCGGGGAAACAGCAGCGAGTTGCCACAAACTACTTGAAAAGCATTACTACAAAACGATGTGATTTTTTTTAGTTTCTTCGGGAATTGGGTGAAAGGCAAATCACAACTTCTTTTTTGACGGCTCTGCGGCATTGTTTTCGTAAAACAGCCTCGGTGCGTCGCATGAGCTAGTGCCTTGTTGTTTTCTCTGAAATTTTCTTGGTGACAAGTTTGAAGAACAGACAAAGGATGGGTGGTGTAGAATCCTATGCTAGTTATATATGCCCTAATCCTGATGGATTTTATCTTAAATGTGGGCAAATGTGATTATATAATGGATCGAGTCAGGGAGAGCGAGGGAGAGGGATAGGATGACTCTGCATGTGTAACGTGACTGTGTGATCTTATCCTGTTGCACAATGGGCATTGAAAAATATTTTGTGTTCGTACGATAGATTAGCTTTCTTGTATGCTTTGCCTGGAAATTTTAATGCTTGGTTGTTGGGGCTACCTGTCTTCCCAACCAGGGGAATAGGTGATTGGAAAGGTAGGTTAGCTCGGATGAGGCTAGCTGGAAGAGCTAGGATTTTTTTTTAAAAAAAAATATTTCTGTTTTTTTTATATGATTAGTACTTTGGTAGCGAGCAGAAACATACTTATACCTAAACCCCCAACATGTTTTAAAATTTTCATATTGTTGAATCCTACATGTATGAATATGCATGTGTGCATATATGGAAGCACCTTACTAGAAAATAACTAGTAGAACATTACTTTCATCGATGACCACTCTACAGTATAGATAAACCAAATGCATGGTTGAGAACGGAACATGATATTCATGTCTTCTAGATGAGAGTGACTACCGTTGGGTGCATCATCTCGAAAGGCAACGAACACTGAAAATGAAAGACAAACTGCATATACTATCTGATGACCATTTCCTTGAAATTAAGCATGGTATGATAGCTATTAAAACAGATCACACCAGCACATTGTCCTTGTGACTGTGGCACAAGTACATGCAAACTGAGTAGGCAGATGTGTATAGCAATGCTCCTATTTTACTGAGACGGCTTTATCGTTGCTACCAACCACAAAGTACTGTGTGGATCAGGCGGCTTGTGCCTGAAAGAAATCAACGCGTACCTAGAGAGGGTTACACTTCGCTGACCTTACGTATCCGATCTCCGCATGTTTATCGTTATGTTTTTTTTTTTCGTTATGAAATAGATGGTTGGACCTAGGCGTGGGTTAAGTCAACACGAGTAATCGAGACAGATGAGCTTGGTCGGAGAACACGTAGTTTTTGTTGATCCACAAACTGGTCCGGCCAAACCAACACGGCTACAGAAGTCACTAGGCTTTCCCCGCCAAAAGCACCTGTCTCGTTCGCTCCTTGACGAGTTAGAAGTGCGGTGACACTTGCTGCTGTTACGCTGCACGCTTACACGCCTGCACGTTCCGATCGATGCTGTCGTCCCAACTCGTCAAGGAACGAACTAGCTTAGCACCCCAGGCTAGCCGTGCACGTACGTACGCGAACCACAAGCAACGTGGTTCAAATCAAAAGCCGCGCGCGCCCGCGTGGAGCAATGGAACCAAGCAGTGAATGAAACTCGCGTTGCATTTGCATCACGAGGGCGGGGAGGCGGTACGAGCGAAGCGCGGCCGGAACGTACGTTAGACGTGTCGGAATCTAAAGCAGGTATGATTTAGTATTATGATGATAAGGTAAGTTGTAGGTGACTAATATATAAAGTGGAATTTTTGTTATTTTGTTTTAATATGTGACATATGGATGAGGGCCGCGTGAGGTGAGGTGGTCCGCGCCGCGATGTCAGGTGGGTGGCACGGAAGAAGGGGGTCGCGGCCGCCGCGCGGGTGGCTTGCAGTTTTGAGGTGGTGCTGGCTGCCTGGCTGGCTCCATTCCACCGCGCCCGCGTGGCGAAAGTTCGAGCTAGAGGCGCGAAAGGGCCGTGTCCGGAGGTCGCGCGCGCGGTGTGGCCTGGCCGGTTGAGTCGATGCGCGCGCAGTCGCTTGACTAGGTAGTGTTGAGGAACCGTCGCTGGCAAGTCCAGTCCGAGCGATTACCTCGTATATAAAATCAGAATCGTAAGAACGATGCAAGAACACAAGAACACAACAATAGATGAAACACAAGTATGAGAGGGGACTGCAGGCTTCTCTTTATTGCTCTTCAAATAATGAATTGTGTACAATGTTTGGGGGGTCCCCCCTCCTATATATAGTCTAGGGTGGATGAGGTGCCCACCCGGACCCGGACTCCTGGCCGGGCCCGGTTTCCTAATACTCCCCCTTGGGCTCTCATCCTTCATGTCCATGCCTCGCTAAAACTCCATAAAAACCCAGTGGGAAAAATTTTGGAGAAAGAGTACATGAATCATGTTCTACTATGTTGCACGAATTGCCTCATTAAAAACCTTAACCGAGAAATTTCAGAAAAACTCGTCAAGGGAAAAAGAGTACAATTCACCCAATTTTATTTAATCTCCAGGATTTGCTCTTTGGGTACTCGATCTTCGTGATTAAGATTTAGTAATGAGTTTATGAAGGTTCTCCCCCTGAATTCTGCACTTCTCTAAGTCTCATCATTCCAATTCCACGTACGCACCTTTCAAAGCTAGATGCTGGAAGTGACTTAGTGAACAAATCTGCAAGATTTTCACATGACTTAGTATGCAATACCTTAATTTCGTCCATCTTTTGCATTTCATGAGCATAGAAGAACTTGGGGTAGATATGCTTTGTGAGAGGACTCTTCACATAACCCATCTTGTGGGCTCCCCGGGTTATTGGAAATGTACTTAATTAAATTCATACAGTAACATGATTATTAATGAAGGAACAGTACTGTCCCTCAATTAAAGATCATGCTAAAGGTATAAATTCAACAAGTAACAATTCCAATAAACAGGATCCCCAGATATATATATATCTCACAATGGTTCCCAGGATCAATGACCATTGCATATATATATCCTTTAACAACATTGCATCATACACATACAAGTCGTACATTTGCATTATTAAACATAAGTTTACAACATTCGGGTTTAGTACTACAATATAGAGTGACTTGGTCACTACAACATATTCAACAGCGGAAGCAAAATAAATTGAAAAAGTCCACCAATGGCCTCATCCACCCGCAGCAATTGCGTGGAGGAAAGAAGTAGCGTTACTCGTTAGCGTCACCGATCGGCGCTAACGGTACTTCATAAAGAAAACCGTCCTCACCGCAACAATAGGTGATAGCACCTTGAGTACGAAGGTACTCAAGCAAGTCTTACACAAACTAATTAAAGAAAGTGTTGATTAGAGACTAACCAAGGAATGTAATTGTTACATGCATAAGGTTACAACAGAAGGTATAAAGGTTCAAATTTGCATAAAGCGATACATCTTAACCTACAAAGGCTAACTTTTGATAAAGCAATTTAATAAATCAAAGTTTGCTTAAAACAAGTAAGTAAATGACATAAAAGTAACAATGAAAGGCATGATTCCTCATGCAAACCGAAAATAAACCAAAACCACATTTTTGAAAATCAAAACTTCTATACAGTGACATCAATTCAAGTTATCGTCCATGACCGTGGACACGGCTATTCGAACAGCTTTATACCTGCAGGGGTGTACATCTTTACCCACATGACTTAGTTAGCCCGTTGCCTTCTGGATGCCTCCGAATGATGACATACTTCCTTTGGTATGCCGACCGGGAAACTAAGATTTGGTATTTTTCAACAAGCCAACACTATTGAGTTGGACCCCATGTGTGAACCGATCCCGCTTAAACAACGATCGATAGCATCCGCTAACTGGGCACACATGTTGCGTCGAATGCCGATCCAAACAATTTAATGCGAATTGGGTTCCCTACCCATAGTAGAATGCTATCGGCACCATTAAGGTATCGTGATATGCGACGAGGCACATATACGCCCTCACCCTCCTAAGAACATCCGACATCTTGACATACAAGCTCACATGGCATAAAACGCAGTCCTCGCACTGCAGTATCTATGCCATACAAGGTCAATACACATATCCTTACTCTCCGCTTCCAACTCAATAGTCTCAACATTTTACTTAACCAAACAAATACCATACACCGCATGTGGAAGTGCGTGGGGACTTGAACCGAATAGTCGAGTTCGGTCCTTAATTAACCGGACAAGTCCACCACAAAACCCAATCTGCACAAAAGCACCATCACTAGCTTCCTCTTGTCCGGATCAATTTGAATTTCAAATACAAGACTGATTTAAAGAAACTGGACAAAGAGTTTAAAATAACGATAGTTGGTTTAGATTCCATGTTTGACAAGATATGCTTGTCAAACTCTAAAATCTCTAGACGCATGTCTAAGCTTAATCGAAAATATAGCTTATGATATACAGCACTATGCTAGGGTTAAGTGTATGGTGACAATTGAGGTAATCCATCATGTTTGGTCATAGCTAACTACTAACAGATCACATTTTGTATTTTCAGAAAAATAGCATGCACAGATATCACTGGATTTGTAAAAGCTATTGTACAAAATTTGGGATCAATATGGTGCAAAGAGGATGCTTGCCTTGGTAGTAGTATACTTACATTTGTGTTTGCACTGCTCGAGGTAGATTCAAAAAACTTCAAATGAACCAGATTCTAAAAAGAAACAATAACTCCAATAAATACCAAAACTGACAATAAGTCCAAAATGAAGGAAAAAGGCATGATCGATTTGGAAATGCATGATTACAGTATGCTTAAACCATAACTACCCATAACAATGATAATAACCCATTATATAGCTTGCTGTTTTCAAAAGACAGAAACTAGGTTTTAGTGCAAAGTTCCAGTTTTCAGATTTTAAAAGAGCTGAAAACAGGGCAGGTTGCAATTTTCGGAAAAAGGAATATAGAACATGCAAAAGTTCATAAATGAAACTTAGCATGATCTTTTAGGGTAATTAATATCCTAAACCAATCTTAGTCTAACCCTAACTAGTTAGATCACATCAACTAAGAAGAAATTCATTTTTGTCGGTTAAACCGACAAAAAGAAACAGAGACAGATCTCAACTAGAAGTTAAAATAGATGATGACAAGAATTGAAAGATCAACTTGTCATGCTGCTAGGGTTTAGTCAAAACCTAAATAAGATGATAAGTTGACAGGAAGAGCCCTAGGTTTCGAAAATGGCATGGAAAACCGAAAAGGTATAATACCAACTTTTCAGTTTGAAGCAAGTTGAAGCTACTGATGCTTAAAAGAATGATTCACAGGAGCTTCTTAAGTCCTTAAGATGCTCAAGATATCATAACTAGGGTTTTTGGCTTACCAGTTTAGGAAAGATACCAAGATTCTGAAAATTCGAAGTTGATCGACAGAGAGGTAAATTCTGATTTAACCTGCAAAAGATGCCGAATCTTTAATGCAAGGTAAAACCAGTGCTTAAGGATGGATAAGCAAAGGATAGGAGCAAAATCCCACTGGGCTGCAAAGAAGAAAGTGAGCTTCAGTGGTCAACAATGGCTGCAGCTCAAAAAGCTAGGGTTTATATATAAGGGAGTTGAGCTACAGGACAATTGGGAAAAGTCTAGAGCTTGATGAGGTGTCCATTTAGGGCTAATTATCCCAAAAATTAGTAGCAAAAACTTTGGGATAAACCTCTCCTTGATTTCCAGAGAGAACTGCGCACAGAGAGACGAGGAAGATGATAAGAATCATCTGACATGTGGGTCTATTTGCGATCCACATGTAGCGCCTCACAAAGACTCAAACGAATGTCAGCCGTCCGATTGAGAATGGGCGACTGTGATAAATAGAGAGATTAAATGATTTGAATCGGTACCAGTTAATATGGACCGCACGATCTAGATCGGTTGATCGAGATCTAATCGAAATCCCGAAGGGTTCGGGCTCGCTTTCAAAGAGAGACGTTGGATTAAAATCCAACGATCGCCTAAAAGAATACACGCCGCCCGCTTAGATGCGATGGCACAACACCGTTGGATTTGATTTCACGGTCGGGATGGAAAATTGAACCGATGGTCCGATTGCATATACTCATATGGACCTTACGATTGAAATCCAACGATCCACCGATTTTGGGCTTTAAAGGCCCACGGTCAAAAGAAGCGCCAGAGGATTGAAATCCAAAGGCCCATATAATCGCGCGCCTCGATTTCAAATTGAAATAAGCGACGCGTCGTTAGATCAAGAATGAATGGTGCGATCGTGAGGGGATCCGAGTCGTCCGAATGCATACACTAATCGGACCACACGATGAAGATCCAACGGCCGCAGGAGCGCGGGCTTTATATCACACGGTAAAAGGAAAAGCCGTAGGATTTGAATCTAACGGCCAGATAAAAGCGCGCTTTAAGTTTAAAACGAAAAGGTGCGTTGTTGGATCGAGAATAAACGGTGGAGATTGAATAGGATCCGGAGTTGTCCGACAGACACATCGATCTCGCCGTTAGATCAAGATCCAACGGCGGAGATTAAGATGCACACGTGGGCGACGCTCGGGGTGTTATAGCCGCCGCTCGATTGAAGATCAACGGCTCATATCACGCGTGGATGTTGGGCTCGCGCCCAACGTGGATCGGGCGGACCAATTTGATTCGGTTGGACCAAGACCCATGGTCCGAGTCGCTCTGAAGACTAGGTTTGGATTTGGACCGGTTTAGTTGACCAGAACCTTATTCAATTACTTAAAAGGTTTGACTGGGCTTTTAAAAATAGCAAATAAATTTATAAATTCATAAAATTTTTACTGTAAGCTACTGGGATGATATATTTCCCAGATAAATTTTATAAACCACATTTTCACTTTGTAAAATACATAAATATTCATTTCAGTCGAAAATATTTATTTAAAGACAATAAATTTTTCTTTAAGCCCAAATAATTTCTAAAATGCAACAAAATATTTTTAGCCAAGATAATTTATCTAGGCTTTAATAAAAATACTTCCAGTCATAATACAAGTTTTATCTTGTATTCTTTTAAGACTTCAAATGGTTCTTTAGGGTTTTGGCTAAAAGGAAGGTTTTTAATTTGTAGCATGTCGCCCAAAGTGTAAAATGAACAAGAATGCTATGAACAAGACCTCACACTGTTCATAAAGCATTTTATTACTGTTTATAAACTTGGGGTCATTACAAACCTACTCCCTTAAGAAAATCTCGTCCCGAGATTTGGAACAAGCTAGAGATTAGGAAGAAGTGAAGTGAAAATGATTTATGAGGAAATTCAACATCTCGTTGTCTTGATTTCCTTCAAGGATAACAAAGAAGAACTTTACATAACAACATAGTGTTATTATTACATCTTTGTTTACATTGCTTTGTTTAAACTTTCCTTTCTTGATCCAAAGGAAAGTACTAAACAACAAAAGATGGGGTGCTCAATGCATCGATCTTCGCGCCCCAAGTGGCTTCATCTTTAGAATGATTAGCCCACCGAATTTTCAAGAACTTGACAAGACGATTTCTTGTCCTGCGCTCCATTGTGTCGAGGATACGTGACCGGTTGTTCTTGATATGAAAGGTCGTTGGAGATTAAGATGCTCATATGCAGTTGTCTCAATAGGAACACGAAGGCATTTCTTCAATTGAGACACATGAAAAGTATCATGCACTGCTGAGAGTGATTCAGGTAGTTCCAATTGGTAAGCTACGCCCGCTTGGCAATTATTCGAAAGGTCCGATATAACGAGGTGCGAGCTTTCCTTTTACAAAACGATGAGTACCCTTCATGGGTGACACTTTAAGATAGACATGGTCATCCACCTCAAAGCTCAATTCACGACGGCGATGATCGGCGATAGCTCTTCCGACGAGATATGCGGTTTTCAAACAATCTCGAATCGACGAACTTGCTCTTCTCGCTTCCTTTACCAAGTCCGACCATAGAATGATCTTTCACGGACTCGCACCAATTCAATGGAGTCCTACAAGCTCTCCCATACAAGGCTTCAACAGGTGACATTTGAATACTTGCTTGGTAGCTATTATTGTAGGAAAATTCCACATATGGCAAAGATTTCTCCCAGTCTTTGCTATAAGATAGCACATAGGCTTGAAGAAGATCTTCCATTACTTGGTTCACTCTCTCAGTCTGACCACTAGTTTGAGGATGGTAAGCAGTACTGAAAGAAAGTTCAGTCCCCATAGCCTGATGAAGGCTATTCCAAAAATGGGAAGTGAACTGAGGACCACGGTCAGAAACAATGACCTTAGGAACACCATGAAGACAAACAATTCTAGCAATATAAAGCTCTGCTAGTTGCTTGCCATTGAAATCGGTCCTGACCGGAATAAAATGGGCCACTTTAGTTAAACGGTCGATGATTACCCAAATGGCATCAGATCCTTTGGAAGTCTTGGGAAGACCAGTCACAAAATCCATACCGATCTCTTCCCACTTCCACTGCGGAATAGGCAAAGGCTGAAGGGTACCAGCTGGCTTCAGATGTTCAGCTTTAACCCTTTGGCAAATATCACATTCAGCAACATACTGAGCAATTTGCCTTTTCATTAAATCTTGATACATCTTGGTACTCCCAGGATGTAGAGAAAACTTGGAATTATGAGCCTCTCTAAGAATTAGACTTCTTAGATGGGGATCAGCAGGTACCACCAAACGATTGCGATATCGAATCATACCGCGATCATCTTCAGAAAACTCGCTGGCTTTACCTGCTTTCATGTTTTCCTTAATTTCGGCTACCTCGGCATCGGTTTGTCGGGCCTCAAGAACTGGGATTCTAAGGTAGGCTCCACTTGTAATGCAATGAGAAACCCGCTCCCACCAATTCAAGACTTTGCGTACCAAAGTCGGCACACAAGTCTTTTACAGTAGAGAAGATATGCGATTGCATTGTGACTTTTCGCTTAAAGCGCCCGCCACAACATTGGCTTTACCAGATGATAATGAATACCCATGTCGTAGTCCTTGATCGGTTCAAGCCATCTTCTTTGTCTCATATTCAAGTCGATTGAGTGAATATGTACTTGAGCTTTTATGATCGGTGTAGATCTCACAATGATTACCTAGAAGGTAATGTCGTCAAATCTTCAATGCATGGACCACGCAGCCAATTCTAAATCATGAGTAGGATAATTAACTTCATGAGGCGCAATCGCGGGATGCATAAGCCACAACTCGGCCTTCTTGCATAAGCACACACCAAGTCCATGGCGAGATGCATCGCAATAAATGTCAAGCTCTTAAGAACATCCTAAGAGTAAGAAGCGGAGCTTTAGTCAAGAGGGTTCTCGAAGTGAAAACTCTCTTCACATTTAGCCGACCATTCAAATTTCTTCTCTTTCGCAAGAGCCGAGTCGAGGTCTAGCAATTTTGGAGAAATTTTCAATGAACTCGCGGTAATAACCCGCAAGTCCAAGAAAACTTGGATCTCGGGACACTTTTGGGAGGCTTCCAATTTAGCACATCCTCGCACCTTGCTTGGATCAACAACAATGCCTCCTTCGGATAACACATGCCCCAAAATGCAACCTCTCGAGCGTAAAGCACATTTGTTGAACTTAGCATATAATCGATGCCGACGAAGTGTTTCAAAGACAAGTCGCAAATGTTGTTCATGATCCTTATCGGACTTGGAATAAATAAGGATGTCGCCAACGAACACGACAACGAACTTATCCAAGAATTCCATGAACACCGAATTCATAAGATTCATGAAATAAGTGGAGCATTGGTCGCACCAAAGGACATAACAAGATACTCGCATAAACCGTAACGAGTAGAAAAAGTCGTTTTAGGAATGTCCTCACTCTAACCTTGATTTGATGATAGCCCGACCTCAAATCAATCTTTGAAAAGACGCGGCACCAACCAACCGATCAAAAGATCATCAATTCGAGGCGAGGATATTTGTTCTTGATAGTGACCTCATTTAACTGACGGTAATCCACACACATCCGTAAAGTGTTGTCTTTCTTTTGACAAAGATTGCCGCATCCCCAAGGTGAGGAGCTCGGTCGAATAAATCCTTTGTCGAGCAATTCTCCGAGTTGCTTCTTCATTTCAACCAACTCATTGACAGGCATTCGATACGAACTCCTGGATATCGGAGCAGTTCCAGGAACGAGTTCAATAACAAACTCCACTTCCCGGTCTGGTGGCAACCCGGGAAGGTCTTCAGGAAAAACATCAGCATACTCACTGACAATTGGTACTAACTCCAAAGAAGGAGTGGTATCAACTTGGTGAGCACAAAGGTGAGAGCCAATTGTTTTGGAATGGTAAACAATTCAAATATCGTCTGCATTGGTCATGGAAATAGACCGTTGGGAACAATTGATTTGACTCTGGTTCTTGGACAACCAATCCATACCCAAAATGACGTCCAACCCTTTAGAGTCAATCACAATTAGATTTGCTAAAAACTTTACCCCAAGAATTGTTATGTTGACCCCGCAGCAGATCTGATCGGTTTTAAAGACCGACCCAGGTACCTTCATATAAATTTCCGAATCCAAGTTCCCATAAAGGTATGCAGTTACCACATCCATCAATTTCATTTTCAAATTCAGATTTACTGCCATTGAGATTAAATATCTAAAGGTAGTTCCGCCCATGACCGGGGAATAGGTTTCTTCATAATCGACTCCTGGTCTTTGAGTGAAACCTTGTGCAACAAGCCTTGCTTTATATCTTACAACTTCATTTCTTTCATTTCTCTTTCGAACAAATACCCATTTATGCCCTACAGGGTGCACATGGGGAGGTGTACGGCTTACGGGCCCAAACACCTCTCTTTTATTTAGAGATATTAATTCTGCTTCTATTGCCTTCTTCCAATCTTTCCAATCTGATCTTTTCTTGCAATCAGCGAGCGATGCAGGCTCTGGATCAAGATCAATGATTGTGGTAATTTTCTTTGCAAAATAAATGTCGACATTAGCTCTTGCTCTATTCATAGATTCTCCCGTGGTCACATAATTTATAGCTATTTCTTTGTGGGGCGGTTCTGCTAATGCTTCTACTTGCTTACCGCTGCTTTCAATTGCGGGGGCAAGTCCCTTTAGTTTTTCAGCTCCGATGTGTGCGCACACATCCATGCTGATGTCTCCCTCCGTGGGAATATTCAAATCCGGTATGCCTTTTGCTGAAGGTTCCATACCAGCGCCAGGTCTCAACTGGCTCCCCTTCTGTTTGTGGGGAACTTCAGTGATCGGCTGTGACAAGTCCTTCTTATCCTTTTTCGCCAAGCGTCCCCGGTTACTTGGGATTCGAGGGGCCGGAGTTCTCATCCTTTTATTCTGAGGCCTCTGGACGGGATTAGGGATACCTTCTATTTTCTTTGGTATTTCAACCCTCTCCGGTGCATTGCGTGCAGGCATATGCGACTTGGTCACGCTCTTCAAATCACTAAAGTGGTCAGGCAGTTGATTCGCTAATACTTGCAAATCAATTATCTTCTAGACTTCTCTATCTGCTTCACTAGTGCGTGGGTCATGTGCATTAATTCCCGTGGCTTGCCACGTTATTTCCCGACATTTTTCATCAAGATGTTGATTTCCTCCCCCTAATGACGGGAAACTATCCTCATCAAATATGCTATCAAACGGTCAGATGCAAATCTCCAGTCATTGGGTCCAGATACCTGATTATGGATGCAGTCTCATAACCAACGTATATCCCAGATTTTCGGAGAGGGCCCATGGCCGTTTGCTGCGGTGGTGGTATAGGTACATAAACCTTGCAACCAAACCTTCGAAGATGAGAGATTTTCGGTGGTGACCCTTGCGCTAGTTGCATAGGTGAATGGATGTTGTATGCTGACGGTCTAAAATTGATGAGAGTTGTCGCATGCAGATCGCGTGTCCCCAACACGTAGTTGGTAAATTACAATTCTGTAAAAGCGGTCGGGCAATGAATTTAATTCTTTTAATCAATGTTTCTGCTAGTCCATTCTGAGTATGGACATGTGGTACCGAGTGCTCAACGGTAATTCCCATTGCCATGCAATAATCATCAAATGTCTTTGAAGTAAATTCTCCGGCGTTGTCCATTCTGATGGACTTCACATGATGATCAGGGAAATTATTCTTTATTTTAATTATCTGCGAGATCAGCTTTGCAAAAGCATGGTTTCTCGTGGACAATAGGCATACATGCGACCATTTCGAGGAAGCATCGATGAGCACTATAAAGTACCTAAATGGCCCCGATAGGGGTGAATAGGACATAAATGTCTCCCCGGATTCGGTCCAGGAATGCAGGGAGTTCATCCTTCACTTTGAGAGAAGAAGGTCTAGTGATTAATTTCCGCATGCGCATGCAGACACACAAAATCTTTCGGATTCGGGAAATTCTTTACATTAATATTATGTCCCCGAGAATTGTTAATTATATTTCTCATCATCCTAAGACCGGGTGGCCTAATCTATCATGCCGAGAGAAAAGTTCGAGCTTCTAAAAGATGTTTTTAGGACAAGATAGGTCGCAGTGCCTTAATATGAGTGTAGTATAGTCCGATTCATATGAAGGAAGTCGTTCTAATACCCTTTTCCCATTCTCCTCACGCTTTGTAATGAGCAGTATTCCTTACCATACTCTTCTTCGCCTCTACATGGAGACCGTTAGCGAATATCTTTAAAACTTAAGAGAGTTCTAGTCGATTCTGTACAACAAGGCTTCTTCAATGACCAATGTCGTGCCCATCGGAGTATAATTATGGCTCTTCCCGAGCCTATTATACAAGTATCGCCGCAACGATTGTCGTAAGACTACCAAAGATTCTTGCCGGTCGATCGAAAAATTTCGTCTCTCTCAAGATGGTATTCACAGCCGCTATCCACTAGGCACACTTCCTCCATAGGGCGCCACACGCGTTCGATATATAAAGTACTTATTAATATGGAGCAAAACAATCCACACATAAAACATACTTCAAAACAGAACAAAACTTGCTTTATTAATACGGAAAAGTCTTCTGGACCCATCATAAGAATTTATTGCTAATACTCTTCTAGAGCTTACAACCTTTATTCAATAATTCAAAATTCTAACATAAGCGCAAATGATCAGAAACTAAGTGCCATGCATGCACTAGATTGAATCAAGTAAGAATTAACTTCATCGAATCGATCTACTTCTATCTTTTCTTCTTCAAGAACTACGGCACGCGGCACGCAATGTCCAAAGAAGGAGTGGTAGGGTTCTTCGCAGGATGTCCACATCCATAGGTGTAGCCAATGACTGTGGATCTTTAATGCCTGCAATGGCGAGGTGCGCCTCATGCTGTCCTTTGCCCTTCTTCTTTGCCTTGAAAGCATCAATCACGTGCTGCGGTTCACGGCAGACACGTGACCAATGTCCCTAAGTGCCACATTTGTAGCAGCTTTGGTCCTGCTGACCATAGGGCTTCTCATCGCGCTTCTTTTGGTCGCCTTTCTTGACTTGAGCATTCTGCTTGGTCTTGTGACTCATGACCTTACCCTTCTTGCCTCTTTGCTTCGAGTGAGGCTTCCTCACCTTGTAGCTGCTAGCATTGACTTCATGGCCAACGTTGCTACTAGGTGGCTGTGAGATGCAGTTCTTTCTGAGAACCTCATCTTGAGCTTCCGCAACTTGCATGATATCTATCAGTTCGGCGTACTCCTTGTAGCCATCCTGACGGTAGTTGCGTGCGGATTGCACCGCATTTGTGTGAAAGGTAGAGAGGGTTTTCTCAATCTTCTCCTCATCTATGATTACTTTACCACATAGCTGAAGATTGGTACAAATTCTGTGCAAAGCAGAGTTGTACTCCCCCACGGTCTTGTAGTTAGCAAAACGTAGTCGAGTCCATTCCGCTCCGCCCGGCAGATGGTGTACTTCGCCGAATCGCTTCTTGAGCGGTCCATAAAGCGGCGCGCTCTTCTCGCCATATACTCATTCTTGAGAGTTAGACAAAGATGATGTCCGAGGAAATGAAGTGCTCGATCATTTTCTCGGCGTTTGAACGACATCTGAGGCGCCGAGTCCAATAGCGAAGACGGAGCTTCTTGGCTCCGAAGACGATCTCGACATCCGATGCCCGTCAAATAATTACGGCCATGGCGGCCTCCTCGAACTCCCGGTTCGTAATTCCAGTCATCTGCATATTCATGCAAGGGATGCATAAGATTACTGCTGGTAATGTATAAAAGGTTGCAAGAATTCCTATAATTATCCCGTATTTTCTACGCAATTTTCAAGATTTACTGCTATATTTAGTGATTAAAAGCAATATAAATAATTACAAATAATCAAAACAGTAAATACAGTAATAAAATTGCATAGAAATAACAATGACAGGAATAAATATGCTTCAAATGCAAAAAATATGCAAAAATTTGGATTCCCGAGGCCCTTTTCTGCTAGAAAAATGGCTTTTCTGAAAACCGCAAGTTTCGGGGCTAAACGCAAATCTCGAGTTACGAGAGAAATAGCGCGTAATTTTCACATATTCGGAGGGCCTTTTTTTTTGCAAAAACTTTGGATTTTTGCCCGGCCCCCCTCCCTTTTTTTCTTTTCCGCCCAGCACCCCCTTTTTTTCTCGGCCCAATTTGGCCTTTCCCGAGCCGCATTGCAAGCCCACTTCGGCCCAAAAGGTCCGGCCTACTTTGGCCGGTTAAGACAGCCGACGGGGTAGGGTTTCCCTACCCCGGTTTGTATGCGGTGGCGGCGCACGGACCGGGCGTGGGTCAGCGCGCGCGGGAAGGCGGCGGCGATGGGGCGCGACGGCGCGAAGGCGATGGTAGTGCGTGGAGGCGGATCGGAGTGGTCGGCCGCGGCGGTGCGGCGCGCGGCGCGGCGTCGACGGCGGCTCGATCGCGCGGGCGCGCGCGCGGCCGTGGTGGTCGCCGAGCGCGCGATGCGGCGGCGGTGCCGGCGGACGACTTCCTTCTTCCGGCGGCGCGCGGTAGGTGTGCGCGGTGGTAGAGCGCGGCGCGCCGGCGGCGGCGCTGCAGTAACGCGGCGGGCGCGGCGCGCCGGCTACTACGGCGTGAAGCCGCGCCGACCGAGATGGCGCCGAGGCGCGGCGGCGCGGTGCGGGGATCGACGGCGGGTCCGGCGGAGCGGCGCCAGCGGCAGCGCCCTTCTCCCCTTCCTCTGTTTTTTCTTGCATGTGCAGCAGCCGCCCGCCTTTGTGGCACGGCGGTCCGGCCGAGGTTGCTTGGGAGGCGGCGCGCCATGCCTTCAAGGCGCCGGCGGCGGCGCCATGCGCGCGGAAAAAGGGGTTGTGGCCACGGCTTGCTCTTCATGGCAAGCCTCAAATTTTTTTTCTCGAAAATACTGTTCATCAGTGTCTGTAAGCAATGCAGTGCGATGTAAAACAATGCAATCGACATCGGTTCTTTCATGCAACCTCCGATCGGATTTTTCCGGCGACTTCAAGTCAGCTCGCGGTAGGTTAGAACAGATTTGCAATTTTCAATCTACGGTACAATCGACATCCGCTCTTTTATGCAATCTGTCGATTGGCATTGTGCCGGCGACTTCAAGTCGGCTCGCGACAGATTAGAGCAAATTTGCACCGTAGAAACAAATCTAGAAAGCCAAATTTGTAGAATTGAAAGCAATGTAGAAAAACGATTCAATATACGAGTGTTGTTCATCGACGGTTACCTTTTCGATGCGAGGAGAGTCGATCGTGCTGATAACGTGTTGAGGAACCGTCGCTGGCAAGTCCAGTCCGAGCGATTACCTCGTATACAAAATCAGAATCGTAAGAACGATGCAAGAACACAAGAACACAACAATAGATGAAACACAGGTATGAGAGGGGACTGCAGGCTTCTCTTTATTGCTCTTCAAATAATGAATTGTGTACAATGTTTGGAGGGTCCCTCCTCCTATATATAGTCTAGGGTGGATGAGGTGTCCACCCGGACTCGGACTCCTGGCCGGGCTCGGTTTCCTAATAGGTAGTATGCATGGGTGTGAATAGGTGGCCGGGTGCCGTCTGGTACATACGAAGTTACGAACCACTTCCAGGATGATGTCCCGACGCAGGGGCCGGCCAGCTGCAAGCCTGCAATGGATTGAGAATTTGATATGCATATGTAGTGGATTAGCTTGCTTGGCAAGTTTAGCCCAGGCGGAAAGGCATCCTGGTCATTGACAAGCTGTAAGACACGTCTCCATGTGGACCCAAGCCTGCCCTGAAAATGGGCTAGGCAGGTTTGGGCTGGGCCGCTAGAAAATCGAGTTGCTTCTAGGTATGCCAGGCTATGTCTTGGTTAGGCCGACACGAGTGCAATCGAGCCAGATGTGGTTGGGTCAGCCAATGTGCAGCTGTGCTTCATGCTAATGTACAAACGGATCCAGCCAGGACGTTGAACACCTGACTGGCTCGACCGGGCCATACAGTTGTGCTCCATGCCTGCATGAACTCTCGTCCCTGAGATCAGGGGACCCAATGCAAACGTACGTGCAGCGCTCTAAGCTCCCCCCTCGTGAAGAAAGGAACAAGCAAAGCCAGCCTCGCGCGCACCGATCGACGCACGTATGCACGCGAGCACGAGACAAGCAACACGACTCGAAGGCCACGCGAGGCAACGAACCGAGTTTATGGGCTGGTCGATATAATATTTAATTAAATTATAGGAAAATTCCAAAATCTTACTCATACATGCGAGGTGTGGAATTTAGTATCATATTTCTAGTTTAGATGGACGAAAACTAATATATAAAATGTAGTTGATCTTACCTAGTTGAAGTAAGCAAAAGGAGAGCACGTGCACGCTCGCTCGCCGGACCACGCCACGCCACTGTGGAGCTGCACTTCAAAACCATACAAACCATTCATACAAATTACAAACTGAATAACACGCATTAACTGCGTTTAAAAGCAGTAGTGACGGTTCTTTACGAGGAGAGAGTCTTTCTTAGAACAAAACAACTGTTCTATACGAGGGAGAGGAGTCTTCTCTTAGAACAAAACAACCTGTTTTCTCGTGATCGCACGGGTTGGGACGCAACCGATCGGTTTCTCCATCTCTTATCAAACTCTACTATGACCCGATGTGAGAGAGCGATGATATCATTTAATATGATTAGACCTTGCTTCCTAAAAAGATGATGTCCATCAACCGTTCGACTCTATTCTCCGCCTTCCCCGCACGTTTTCATAGTAGTTTTTTTTTTATGTAATAAAACAATTACAGGGGCACACTTCTATCACAAGTCTACTGCAGCATTGTTGATTGATTACAGGCAAGCACTGCATCTGTTTTGCATGTATAAAAAACTACTAGTTTTTTTTTTACCGAACAAAAAATCATTTTTATACAATATCATAACAGTTTTTACATACGTTACATGTTGTAAAATTTGTATGAAAGTAATATAAAAACGATTTATTGTATTTTTGTTGAGTACTTACCAAATACAGAATTTTCAGGATGACGGCCATGCAAACACTGGTTCACTTGGAACTACAAGTGTGGAGTGTGCATGAAAAAGTTGACTACTACAAAACAAAAACACAATGACAGATCCGATTAGCACACCCCCTTTATTCACCTCCCAACCCAACCACTGAACAGTAACTGCATATCGGCTCCCACATTTAAAACTTGCTACTCCCCCATATCATCCGTGATTACAAACCTAAAGATCCAATAATCGCAGCTATAAACAATCAAACTGAACACCCAAGAACTAAAATCAACCTCAACCAGACAAAAAATTAAATCAAATCGAACACCTTTAGAACTCAAACTATCAAACCAATCCGCCTCCCCACTGAAAAAAATCGTCAAATTCACTCACACACCTCAGAACACGCGACTATGTCTTATTCACGGGAGCATCTAGGTGGAGAAGAAGAACAGATATCCTCCTCTCCTTCCTCTACCCTCTGGTTTGGCTGGGAAAAATGAAGAGGAGAATAAAGAAGTGCGGTATCCAAGGAGGAACAATATTCAAACTGACTGGTTTCACACGGCAAAACAGGTCTTGATTTTACCAAATCTGGCCACCCCCATTTGCACACCTATACGAGCCCATCCACAGCGTGAATCATCACGTAGCATCCGACGGACACAAAAACGAGTACTCCGAGACATAAAAAGCGCTCGAGTGCTATTTAGCAAATTCATCCGAGAAATAAATTTTGAGATGATGTTGATGCATACTTCTGTTAGTAGTGTTTTTTTTCTAGACTTTGCCTTGTTAACACATATATATGAGGTTAAATATTTGAGTTCATGATCATGCTACTGTTTATAATTCCAAATATGCCTAGCATATTTGCTACTGTTGATTTAATTATTATTTTAAAAATTATGATAACAATAAAAGTGAGTGTATACCTAACACCAATCACATCCATGGGTTCCCCGCCAGCCCAAGCTGAGCGTGCATGGCCGACACGAACGTACGTGCACATGGTCATCATCGCCGGCTCGCCGCTGCCCACTGATTGAGTGGCCGCTCGGGGCCCCGCGGCCTGGTGGCGTTTGACCCCGCCCGTGGTTGAGGTGGTGGTGCAAAAATACGTGAGCGCTTAAGAGTACATACAATAGTGCGACGTCAGCTGTTTGTAAGTCCTGACATGTAGGACATGAGATGATGTGGAGGAGAATGGGTATAGAGAGTTGTGTCGTCTATCATGCAGTAGTCGACTGTAACACAAGAAGAACGATATATTGTACATGAATGAGTTGTCTATAGAGACATGTAAAAAACAATCTATTATAAAAACTGTTTTTAATGCTGTTTATAAATAAAACAAAAGATACTGTAGATAAGAATTGTTGTACTATTGCACGCCTAACGGAAGGACGCGGGGGTCGGCCGAGCCGGGCGCTCGATCGCGCGGCCCGTAGATGGAGTCAGTGCGCGGTCGGTTCGCTTGACTCTCGAGGTACGTGCGTGGCGCGGTGTGGACGTGCTGTGACGTGTGCCGCCTGGAAGCTGCGGCTGCCGCACGCGCACGCTCGTGCGTACGGTCCAAATTAAGGAGGATGGATGGAGTAGCACGAACGGGCCACGCCCACCACGGTACGTACGCTCACGGCAGGACGGCGCGCGCGAGGCACCGTTTTGGCTGTGGCTTCTGCTTCCATCCATCGACGGAAGAGGCCAGCTGCGAGTGTTGGGATGGATCGAGTACTGCCCGCGGCATCTGTGAGCAGAGGAGCATGCATGTTTGCCAATCTCTTTGGCCCAGACGGGAAGGTATCCTAGTCATCGCCAAGCTATGCACGGCGTCACCATCTCTGAAAAGGTGATCGGGAGATACAAAGCTAAGGACTTTTGACTTAAGTAACCCAATATAAGACCATCCAATGGCAGATCCAAGATTAAATCTTAGGTCTCACTGGACAGCTCTTCCTCGTTGGGCGTGTTGCTGTCTCGTCACGCGCCGCCAGGGTTTAGTCGCTAGGCCCTCGCTCACTGGCTCAATGTAGTGTGTCGCTCAATAAACTAATAATATATTCAAATCCACATGTTTTAATTACTTTATTGTCAACTAACCTTTTTTTTAGATAACAACATAGTGCTCAACGAACTAATAAAATGAATCCTTTTGGAATATGCAAACATCCTAAATGCATTAAGCACTCATGTTACTCATTTAGAGCATCTACGATGGTTTGTTTCTTAGCTTGTTACTAAGAGAAATGGGAGTACTCAATCTAATAAAAAGAAACAAGCATTCCAATAAATTATTTCTTGAGTTTGTATCTAAGACTTTAATTGCTACAAGTGTGCTTGGAGACAGTAGAACCCACGAAATGAGTTTTTAGGTAACAAGCAAGTCTCCAATAGAGTATTTTGTTGTTTCTTGTGTCTTGGTATCAACAACTTGCTTGTTTCTTCATCTAGTAACAAGCCTACGTTCTCTCCTCACCATCTCTTCTCCACATCATCTAAATGCTGATGTGTCCATCCCTTAATAACAAATGACATGGATTATTGTAGATGCTCTTAGGGTGATTGCTTAGTAGGACTTCTAAAAGAACAAATCAAGGGTAGAGAACACCACGCATAATCAAGGGTAGAGAACACCATGCATAAACTTAACCCATAAGTATGGTTTAGAATATTTCAATTAACTACAAATTGTATGGCAAATCAAAGGTGATATAATCTCATTCAAGAAATTTCTACAACAGAACCATCACAAATAAAATTAAGAACTTGATTGAAGCATCCATGCCTAAATAATCAATTTGAGGTGGCCATGGAGATTTGAGAGGAACGGTTAATCACTTGTTGCCTCTCTGTCACTATCGGCTTGCCGCAGGCGCAACCCGCTCTGCCCGAGCACGGCCCGCCTGCTCAGCCACGGCGCCGCACGCCCGCTCCGCCGCAATGGCGCCGCGCTAGGGTTCAACCGCAACCCGCTAGGGAGGAGGCCGGATGGGGAGTGCCTTGGCCCCCTCGGCTCCTCGCCCCCTCCAGCCTCCTTAGCAGAGCCACCACGCGGCCAGGAGCAGAGCCGTCGTGCCACTCGGGAGAAGAGCAATCCACGTCGCACCGCCTGCCGCACCGCCTTGGAGCAACACCATACCGCTCGTCGCCCGTCAAGTGTGTTGACCGCCTGCGCTCCTGAGAGCAGCGTCGCCCGGCACCAGCGCCGCCATGAGCCCACACCACACCGCCTGTCGCGCTGCCCGACACGAGCGCCGCCACGCGCCCACGTCGCACCGCCCGGGAGCAGAGCCGCCCATCACGCGCCCACGACCCATACCGTATCGCCCGCCTGCCCTCCTAGTCTCCTGGGAGCAATGCCTGGCACCAGCACTGCCCGCCCCACCTACCTACACCCTGACCCCCCTTCCGTCACTCGCCCCGCCCGCGTTGCCTGCGCTAGGGTTTGCCGCTGCCTAGTGTTGGGGCTCAGCTGCTTCCCCGATTGGAGGGACTTGATGCTGAGGACCTAAGGCCATGTACTGAGTTGGGCCACGGGCGACGGAAAACTGTGTGGGCCACAGCCAACAACTTGAAGTTAGCCCACACAGCCCAACAACGGAGCAACAACAAGTTGACCATCTGAGACTCTTCTCTTCTCCGATGCTGACATCGGTACCAGGGAGGAATTGAGGAAGGACGAGGGTAGGGGTGGTTCCGAACCGACGGAAGCTCTGGCGGACATAATGGTAGGTCTGCTCCTGAGACCATCTCTAAAAAGGTGATCGGGAGATACAAAGCTGTATCACACGAGAACTTTTCTTGAATGCTATGAGAATTGAGCTGTTTTCTATGAAAATTCTTGTGAAATTCCTGCATTCCAAACGGCTTCGAACCGTTTCATGTGAAGTTCCTACAAAATTTCTAAGTTCTAAATAGGCCCTTGTTTTAAAATGGAGGGGCTAAAATAAGCGGTTGATTAAAGCACAAGGATCAGAGTAAATGTGCCATCCACCCCTTTTTGTAATTGACATTTTTTTGCATATTTTTGTGATTAATTAAGATGGTATTCCAAACAAGAGTTTAGTGTTTACATGTCTGCTAAGTGCTCCATGTAGAGTTGACTAGAGCACCCACTAAGGTTCCATGCTAGATATGAACATTTTTATCAATGCCACTTACGGTTCGTGCCGATAGGGGGCATGCTGACGAATGAACAAAGATAACAAAAACCAAGCAGACAATTAAAGCCGGTTTGACTTCAACACTTTTGTAACGAAATATCGATAGAGCCACGCCTGCCTACCCCGCTCAAAAACAACAAAACTTCTTAAGGGCTTCGTGAAGTAGATGTCATGTCACGGGGATGCCTACAAGGCTACAACTAAGATGGACAATTTTATACCAATACCCAATTCGCCATGTCATGCACACGTATAAGTCCACTAATAACTCTCGTTCTATAGCTTTTCTATAAGACTACTGTAGAATTCATCTGTTCAAGAGAATTACTCAATAATCTCTTTGGTACTAAATGATTTGTTCAGGCTTTTTATTTAATTTATAAGAAAAAAAACAAAACTAAAACCAAAACAAAGAGGAGCTAAGTACCACTCCCATTTTCTCTAGAATAGAACAGGACAGGACATGACATGAGGTTACTACCGTGCTATGAGGTCTTACGATGAGATTTCTCTCTTCTGCCGTTCGATCTTCTCTTTTTTTTCTTCTCCTAATTGACTAATTGACGATATTCTCTCTTTTTTTTTTCTTCTCCTAGTTGACGATATATGTGTGAGACCTCCTCTAAAGTTCTATCCCATATAATTTATTTTCGTGCTACCCTGGCCCCATGTCAGAATAACAAACTCGGCAGTAAAAACCGGCCCCACTGCGCCACACCCATCGCGCGGCAGTACGACTGTACAAGGAAAAGTCCCTATCATTTATTAGTAGCGGCAAGCCGGCACTCACCTCGTGCGTCCTCGAGGGTGTGTCTAGTATCCACTCTACTCTCCTGTGTGCGCCTCTGTCGGTGGTTCCCCTGCTTCCGCTTCCGCTTCTTCGTCTTCTTGCTTGCCGTCGGCTTGCTCGCTCGCTCGGTTCAGTTGGGTTGGTCTTGGTCCAATGGCGGTGGACCCCCGGCAGGTGGTGGCTGGCTTCCTCACCCTCTCCATGTTCGTCATGCTCGGCAACATGATCAAGCACGACCACTTCTCCTCCTCCGGCTCAGAGGTTTTTGTGAAGATCTCTCCTCCTCCCTAGCTTGCTCTCCATGTTCTTGGTTTATAGGATGTTGTGGTACTGGTGTGTTGTTGTGTGGCAAGTTCTTTCTCGCAATCTATCGCTTGTTTCTGCTTTCTTTGGTTGAGACTTGAGAGTGTCCTAGTTGGGATGAATGATTTGCTTGTCGGTTTGTGTGATTTTGACTGATTTGTGGAGTGTAGTGTGCGTTTAGGATTGAGATTTTATTTTCTTAGTTCTTGCCAAAAAATCTCAAGTGATTTGTGGATCTACAGGCGAAAGGGATCTTGAACAGTTGTGTACTAGTGTGTGAGTGTGACCTTGACTTTAAGGGCTTAACTAGGGTTTTATTATTCAATTCCAGTTAATCAGCACGTTGCACCAATAGTCATTAGCTTTGCAGTCAAACATGAATCAGAAGCTAGGCATCTAAGGAATAAATTACGAGCTTCCCCAAAAAAAGGCCAGTTGGTGGGGGACACATCAGTAAAAAGAAAGCATCAATTATAAAGATAAAAAAGCAAAGGAGAAAATTCATTATTTTTAATTTCTCTAGACAGGCTTCACTATCTTTAGCCACACTTTAGAATGTGAGCTAGACAGTGAGAGCTAACTCTCCGTCTCTCCAGAAAAAATTGCCATGAGCTAACCCGCTGCCTCTCGCATGACAAACCGCTGAGTTATCGCATCGTTCCAATAACTATCTGTTGTTGTTGGACCAGAGGTTAATGGATTCCTGTCTTTCACTTGTTCAAGGTTCCGCTGTGAGTCAATTGACAACATTCCAAGTTTACAATGATGTAAAAAAGTTATTTTTTCAACTGACTTGGGCATGCTCTAATTGCTCCCAATTTGAACATCAACAGCTGAACTTGGAGGCAACAGGTGAAGAATTCAATGCAATTAAGGCTGCAGACAATTCTGAAATGACCAAGGTCAATAGGGTTGGAGTGGAGTTCCTGAATGAGGCTAATGAGGAGATTAAGCCTTGCTGGACCAAACCAACTCCAAGTAACAATGCATTCTTAATCTGAGTAGTTCTTTACATCAGTATCTCTTGCCGATTTGTTTGCTTACTCACACAGACACACTTATGATTTCTGCAGAGGTTCAGCAATCTACCGGTTTTGTTACATTCTCATTGACTATTGGTCCTGAATACCATATCTCACAGGTATGCCTGCAACTTCCATATAACTGTGCAGATAAAAAAAATCTTGTGTTTTAATTCTTGACTTGTGTTTGCAGATTTCTGATGCTGTAGTTATCGCAAGGTATCTGGGTGCAACACTTGTACTTCCAGAAATCAGAGGAAATGAATTAGGAAAGAGGCGGTATGTTTCTTGAAAAAGGAGACAATTTTAGTCAGTTCCATAAGATATGGCTTCCTGCAGACACCTACTGGCTGCAAACTTGTGTTTCATTACATGAGCATCTAGACAATTTTATCCAAAGAATCTGAGTGTATATACAAATGAAGATCAATAGTCTCTTAAGATAAGACTAACAAAACTATTTGTCAATAAATAATTAGTTTTACATGCAAATATATTCAAATGTTGAATTGTTTTATATGGATAAACATTCATATCCACTTCAGCCCAAATGAGGTTACATTCAGTTTTGCAAATCAAAATAATGAATTTCACAAAGGCATTGGACACTCGTTTTATAAATGCTGACGATTTTTGTCATCTCAATTCACAACTAATGGTATAAATTCCATGAACAGAAAATTCCAAGACATGTACGATGTGCAGAAATTCATGAGGAGCTTGGATGGTGTTGTCAAAGTAGCACATGAACTTCCTGATGAATTTAGTGCTAAGAAGCCAGCAGTTATTAGAGTACCAAACCGGGTGACTGAAGACTTCATCATGGAAACCATTCAGCCCATCTTCCAAACAAATAATTACTTACGACTTGCGATTGTTTTCTCTTCAGTAAGTTTAAAACCAAAGGAGACAAATAACAAGGACTTGGATTCGACTGCTTGCCTTGCAATGTTCAGTGGCCTCGAATTGAAACCAGAATTTTCAGAAGTGGCCAAACAGATGTTGGACAGGCTTAAAGAACTAAGCAAGAAATCGGATGGGAAGGTCTTGGCTGTCGATATGCAGACTGACTTGCTAGAAAAGAAGATCTGCAAAACAAGCAGCGGTGCAAGAAGAAAAGGCTGTTATAACCCTCAGGAGGTTATGTATTTCTTGAAGAAGGTAGGCTTCTCTGCTAATACAACCATCTACTTGACAGAGACGTGGTGGCACAAAGGTCTGAATACTCTGAAGGAAGCATTTCCAAACACTTACACCAAGGCAAGTAACTCATTTACCATTTGATTAATGTGCATCATATTCTGTTCTCTCCCAAACAATTCTTCCTGAGTGCTACACTGTGAAAGTCATTCGCTTGTTGCCATGATATATTAGCTGACATGAAAGCAATGCTTATGTTGCATATGAAAACGCACACAAAGTTCAGGCGATCAACATAATTTGATCATTGCCTTTGTGTCTCAACTTGTAGCAACTCATTGCCTTTGTGTCTCAACTTGTAGCAACAACCATGTTTTCTAGGTAAAACGAGTGGCACAATTCTTGACCTACAATCTGTTTTCTTGCAGGATGACATAATACCATCTGTGAAGAAAGGTGAATTCTTGAAATCTGGAGATTCAGACCTAGCAAGAGCTCTGGACCTCGAAATCTGCTCACAGAGCGACGTGTTCGTCCCTGCAATCGCCAGCCTGTTCTACGGACAAGTCACCGGTAAGAGGATCGCATCAGGCCTGACCCAAATCCTTGTTCCTGCTCCGGTGTTCGGCACTTCAGCTCAGGCTTCAGACTTCATCTCCACATATGTATCCGAGAAGAGCCATCTTGCCTACTCATGCTACTGCTAGTACTGTTTTTGCTGTCATTAATAAGATCAACTGAAGTGAGCTGCTTGGCCATGCTTTGGGTATATATGTAAGTGTATGCTAGTTGGTTTTGTTGTGAGAAACTTTAGCATGCTTACAGTCAAGGGCAGGCAAGGTGCGTTTTCACATGGTAGATTTTGGTTTTTAATTTCAAAAGAGTAAAATTTTGGGAACCAGAAGCAGTTGAGACTCTCGGGTAGTTGTTTGGCAGCTAGAGCTCAATCCTTTAAACTTTGACGGCTAGAACCTTGATACTAATGGTTGGTAACTAGAACCTCCACTAGTGATATAATTAATTTAATTATTGAAACTGTATTTGTCAAATGTGCTTTATATAAAATATTATTTTGTGCAAAAGAACCCTATAAACCCAATTGTTAAAGCTATGTATATGCATGTTTTCCAAGACTTACGGAGTACTTTATGTACTCACATACTACCCTCAAAACAAATCTCAAAAGTCTTTAGTGATGCTGAGGATGACTACGACTACTATGCCTGTGGGTATGGTGAAGGACATCCAGAGTACTAGGTTGTGCGCTCCAGTCGAATGTTGGTGGGCAGTTTGATAGGCCATCACTCGGAGTTTAACTTTTGCTGTTTCCACTGCCGTAAAACTCAAGGTTTGTTGACCTCTTTTGTAATAAGTAGTCTTAAGGCCGATACCTTGTTGTTACTTTTATATAAATCGTTATTCGAACTTGTTATCAGTAATGTAACTGTATGCACTAGTTACTGATCCAGGGACTAGTGCCAAAAATACAAAAGGTTTTGGATTCGAAAATCCGGGTCCCGACAGTGTGCTATAAAATGAACATAAGATTAGGCATGTGAAGAGAGTGACCTTCATGTACCAAGTCATGCTTCAGCACCTTATGTCAGGTCACCAGCTACGGTAGAAATGGCTCTAAAATATTTCAATGGAAGATGTGATTGGTGACAAAGGCGTGCGCACGTTTCTCTACTTGTCACTTTCTGATCACAAGAATTCTTTTGCAATTTCTCTACTTGACCAAGCCAACAACTCAAGGTTCATTAAAAGGAATAAAGAACAACTAACCCAATGGCAAATCCATCTCACTGCTCTGCCTTCATCTCCGTTTCCATCCCGTTCTATTCTCGCGACGGAAAAGTTCCGGCGGCCGGCCCGGCGAGCCCGACTCCTGAGTTTTTTTGTTTTGTTTTGAAAAGGGGGATTCCCAGCTTTATAGGAAGCTAATCAAAAACAAAATCCAGTCTGAATACAAAGAGACCAAACAAGCTGGGGCTACCAGCTAACACTAGAAACTAAACCCACAAACTGATCCAAAGGCTCACATCCTGAACAAACCCAACAGGGCAACAGCAAAGCAATTACACACGAACATCAGAACAGAAAACACTTAACCAACTTTCTACCAAAAGAACTAGGCTATCCATCTTTATCCGCAACTCCTTTTTGGTCAGCACCCGCCACCGCTGCAAACAGGACAGAAATTTAAAAATCACTTCGTGCGGATGAGAAGGGAAAACTCTCTCAAACGCCCACTTGTTTCTGATTTTCAATAACGTCCATAAAAGAGCTGCAAAACTGATAAGGACAAGATGAGAGTTAATAGCTCCCCAAGAGTCCAGCCAACAGCGATGAAAGTCATCAACTGAGACAGTGCTCCTCGGCCACTCAAAAATCTCTCTGGAACAGACCCAGGCAAATTTAGCTAAGACACAACCAAAGAAAATATGGTTCGCATCTTCCCTCACCCCACACATAACACAATTAGCATTACCTTTCCAGCCTCTAGCAACCAGTTGATCAGCCGATTGAATTCTACCTTGATAAACTAGCCAAAGGAAAATTTTCACTTTCATGGGAATTTTGCTAGACCACAACAAGTTCAGTCTCTTATTAACCACCCCCCCAAAGGCCAAATGCCTATACAACGACTTAACAGAGAAGAGACCATTCTTTTCTAAACCCCACCCCACCTGATCCTTATTCGAATTGAGCCTTACATCACTCAGATCATATTTAAGATCTGCCCACATAACTTCCTCCTTCCAACCAAAACTCTTGGTAAACTCAACATGCCAAATGCCATTAGATATACAATCCGAAACCTTAATATCCGAATCAGAGCAAATGTCAAACAACAGATTGTACTTAATCTTTAAAGGACAAGTACCTAACCAAACATCATGCCAAAAAAAATACAGACCTCCCATTCCCAACCTGGTAAAAAGCCCCCAAGTTGAAGAGATACTTCACCTTACAAATAGATTTCTAGAACTGGGAGACTCTGTTATGACTAGTACTTCTAAAATCACCATTGGAAAAATATTTCGCTTTTAAAACCCTAAACCAGATCTCCTCAGTAGCTCGGCTGATCCTCCAAAACCACTTACTTAACAAGCAATCATTCATCAATCTAGTATTCATTACCCCCAAACCCCCAAAATCTTTAGGAATACAAACTGATCTCCATTTAACCATGTTATATTTAAACTTGTCGCTGGCACCCCTCCAGAAAAATCTGGACCTAATACTATCCATCCTCTTATGAGTCATCTCACTCAGCCTATAAAAGCCCATGGTGTATATTGGCAAACTACTAAGACAACTGTTAGTCAGAATTAATCTACCTCCCAAAGACAGAAGATTATTCTGCCAGTTATCCAACCTTTTCCCCAGCTTGCACAGGATTTTGCCTCCATCTTTCTGGAAAAGATGTCTTTCCCCAATATCAATACCCAGATAAGTAAGAGGGAGAGCACCCAGCTTACAATTGAAATTCTGAGAGACTATCATAGCATCCAACTTACTCACCCCAAAAACAAAAACTTCACTTTTATGGTAATTGATCCTTAACCCAGATAACCACTCAAAGCAGTACAACAAAAGTTTCAGATTAAGGATATACTTGTCTTCACATTCAATCATCAAAACTGTGTCATCTGCATACTGCAACAGGGACACTCCCTCTGGAATTAGGTGAGAAACCACCCCTTTGATAAGGTCATGCTCCTGTGCTCTAGCAATCATAACTGCCAAAGCATCAGCAGCCAAGTTGAACAACAAAGGAGACAAAGGATCTCCCTGCCTTAAACCCCTATGAGTGGAGAAGTAGTTACCCACTGAACCATTAATATTGATACTCACTTCCCCTAACAGAACTCATCACCCAGTCAATCCATTTATCAGAAAAATTCTTCCCTCTCAAGACACCCTCCAAGAAATCCCAACTAATCTTATCATAAGCCTTCTCAAAATCCAGTTTGAGAACAATACCTTTCTTTTTAGACACTCTCAGATCATGCAAAATCTCATGCAGAGCCACCACCCCATCCAGAATGTGTCTCCCCTTGATAAAGGCAGATTGGTTCACACTAATCACTCTATTAGCAATCCTGCCTAGTCTAACAGCAATGAGTTTGGTTATAATCTTAAAGCTCACATTCATCAGGCAAATAGGCCTGTACTGCTTGATTGAATTAGCATCAGTGACTTTAGGAATTAGAGTAATCACCCCGTAATTTAACCTCTTAATATCCAATTTACCAGAAAAAAAAAATCCTCAACTAACCCCATGAATTTCTTTTTAATCACCCCCTAAACCCCGACTCCTGAGTTGGGCTACCTTGCTTGGCGAAGTATTTTGCTATTTTCTAAAGCGCGTGAATTAAAACCGCTTGATGCCGAGGCGGCGGTGCCATTGGCGAATGCCATTTACGCGTGATATGAATGTGATATTCATTTTTGTGAAACGTACACTCTGAAATCCACGGATCGGTGTTTGAACACGAGAATTCGATCCTTCGCTCCACGGTTCGGCAATGACGCCCGCTTGATGCGGCGGCGGTGCCATTGTGTTCGGCCGCGAACGCTCAGCTAGGGAAGCGTGGTGGCAGAGGAAGAGCTCGAGAAAGAGGTCGAGCTTGCCGGAGGCGGCGCGGCAGAGGTCGTCGGCCCCGGGAGCGGCCTACTCTAGGTTAGGGAGGCACCTCACTGTTGATGGACCCCATATGTTAGTGAGAGGCCCAGGGTTATCGTAGTGGAGTGGAGGATGGGTGTTTTACCGAAGATATCTGTTAGAGCACCCGAGATTTGGATCGTGATTACTAGAATTTTTTTGAAATAATATTAATTTAAAAGATAATTATAAAAATAAATAGTCATTTTTTTTTACAAAACTAGGTACCTGTCATCAATTGAAATGACGTGGTGACAGACTCTTGTCGCCATTCCAATTGGCGATGGAGAACTGTGCACTAGCGATAGGGGGGCTCAGCTCCTTATCACCAGTTGAATTGATGACAGGTCCAAATGGCGACAGGGAGCCTTAATTTTTTAATATTAAAATTTGAAAAACTGTCATTTCAAATAGCTATAGGGATTCTGCAGGTCCATGTCGTCATAATCTTCCCTATAAAAGACCATTGAAACCCTAAAATTGAAAAAAAACTCATTTTTATTCAGAAAAAAATAAAAGAGGGGGAGGGAAGGGAGATGAGCAGAGGGGAGGAGAGAAGTTAGCGAAGTATTGTTCGTCTAGTCGCCCACCTTTCAGGTAATTTTTTTAACCGAATGAATTGCATAGTTTTAGATGTACGGTTACGTAGTGTAGTATGTTGTACATAATCATTTTCGGTGGGTAGTTTAGTTTTACAAGTGTGGTTAATCGTGGAAATCTTGTTTACGATGCAATACGTCAAATATGTCGGATGCCACCAACTTCAAAATTTACTACGGTTAGGACACTATTCTTGAGGGTCCCGAGGGGATTAATTTGTGTTATTTCCAATCGCGACCGTGCCCCTAAGAAGACCAGAGCAGCGTACATAGGGCGCTGTGATGCGGTGATTGTTCCACTCATTCGAGTTGGACCATGATGTATATGATTTGAGATTGAGTTGCCTTGCCCTCCGAGCAACACAAGACACATATTGGGAGTAAGTGCAGCTTAAGGAAACAAGTCATGGCAGTCATATGTATGCATGATGAGAGAGGAACGGTGGGATTTGGTTCTTTTGGTCCAGGCATATGCCAAGCCCACTCCTGCATCGGCGGCTGAACAAGAAGGGACTGGTGATGCCGAAGAAGAAGTCAGGGACTTTAGCCACAGCACGCGCACACAATGGCCGAAGGTCCGGGAGTAGCTGATCCTATCGATGAAGATCTTGTGGAAGGAGCTCATTCAATTAGGCAAGCTAGTGGGCTTGCTGACGAGAGTGAGAAGCTGGAAGCCCTAGTGCAAAGGATAGATCTCGAAGACCGATACTACATGGCATTTAAAGAAGATGAAAGATCCGACGATGAGGATGGTGTGGACCAACAGGTGGTTCCATTAAGGTGGAACACATACTAGTTCGACAACCTCATCGTTAATGAAGGCTCCCGTGTGCCATGGGAGTATGACCAGAGCGAGGTCAGGCAAGGAACTATGTAGAAGTGCAAGGAAGCCGTGCAGAAGGTGGTCAAATTCTGGGCCTTGTCGGTGCGACGTGCATTCAAAGTCGTCAAGTCTAACCCAAGATGCTATGACGTGTAGTGAGGTATAGAGGGATGCTCTTAGCGAGTGCACACATTCCAACCTAAGTGGGACACCTACTGGAAGTGCTCTATAGTGGTCCCTTACACATGTATCGTCACTGAGTCAGTGCAGTCCCACAGGAACATGTCATTAGGCTTCATCGTGAACCTCATGTACGGTGAGATCGTGGATAATCTAGATTTTGAGCCATGATCCAGCATTCGGGCGATTGAGGCAAGATTCTAGTACACAGCTAGTTATGTAAGGCGTGGAGGACAAAATAGAAGGCATTGGAATCAAGGTTTGTTACGTTCGAGGACTCCTACCACAACCTCCCTGGGTTACTCTGAGTTATACAAGACAGGAATCCCAGCACTCATGTCGACATTCAAGATTTTACGCATCCAAAGTGGGCCAATAAGAAGGTACCGAAGCGAGCATTTTTCGCATTTGATCCATGCATCAATGCATTTCAGCACTGCCGTCCAATCTTGTACGTGGATGGCACATTCCTGACTGAGAAGTACAAAGGCCAAATACTGACTGCAATAGCGACGGGCGGGAACAATCAAGTTCTTTCCATAACATTTGTTTTTGTTGAAAGCGAGGACACGGACAACTAGTTGTGGTTCCTGATGAATTTAAGGATTTCTGTTGTACATGGCTATCCTAACATATGCCTCATACATGATCGACATGCGGGCCTGCTGAGTGCAATAACTCAGCTACAACAAGGAGAGAATGAACCACTTCCATGGGTGGATTTGTAGAGCAGGTGGTGCATGAGGCATTTAGATGCAAACTTCTACAAACAGTTCCGCAACAAGGAATTGATGAACATGTTCAAGCGGCCATGTAACCAGAACCAGCAGCGAAAATTTGAAGCACTCTGAAAGATTCTGGATGAGCGAACACAGACGCACAGAAGGGAGGCAGCGAAAAAGGCCGCCCCAAGTGTTGTCCAGGCCCCCGAAACATTGCTACAGCTACCCACAGATGGTCCTAGTGTGACGAGGAAGACGGGGGCGCAGATGAAATGCTTCTCGGACTGGATTGAGTATAAGCCTAAGGACAAGTGGTCGCTGCTACATGACAGGGGTGGTGGAAGATATGGTGTCATGACAATTAATCTAGCCGACGTGTACAACTAAGTCATGCGCGACGCCAGGTGCCTCTCTTTGGTTGGTATTATGGAGGCAATTCTCTGCGGTGCTACAAACTATTTTGTTGACAAAACCAACAACGCGTCGCTCGCCATGGCAAATGATAGAGTACTCTATTCCGCCATGATCACCAAGTACATGGAGGAGAAGAGCAAGAAGGGTGCGATGCACTGGGCATTCAAGATGAGCACAAGGGAGCTTCGCTTCGAGATAATGTGTAGGGATAAAGGACGCCGCGGGATGAACCGCAAGAGGATCACCCATGAGGGCACGCTATGCCGTGCTAGTTGTGAATGCACTTGCAACAAACCCCTTATTCTGCATAGGCCTTGCTCTTATGTCATAGTCGCATGTTTGACGGTGGCGTAGCATTCTGGCCAGTACCTCTTTGACTATTTCAACAAGAAAGAGGTGATGCAAACTTGGAGTGCGGAGATATATGGTTATGGCGTGGTTAGCCATTTCACTGGCCATCCGACCTGGGAGGAACTTATTTAGGCCACAAACATGATAAGTTGAAGGGAAAGCTTGGCCGGCGATAGGTACGACGCATCAGGAACGACATGGATGAAGCAAAAGCCAGACGTCGTACAAAGAAGTGCTCTATTTGTAGTGAGTCTGGGCATGCCTTCAAGAAATACCCTGCGAGAAATCCACAGGATGAAAGAGACATCAGCAGTCCAGTCGTCGTCGCGGGGACCTCATTCGAGCGCCCCACTCGAGGTGGTCCACATGGCGGACGTTGAGGTCGCGGCCATGAGAAAGGTTCATCCTACTGAAATATGTGGTGCACTTTGATTTATCAAAATACATTGTGCTTAATGTTATGTAATGTCATTGCGATTTGTCGACAAAACATGTTATGATATTGTGTAGAATATTATGTAACATCAGTGTGATTTGTGACAAAATATGTGCTCGAAAATAGTCAATAAAAAGCAGAATAAAGAGCTCCTTGTCGCCTGTTAAATTGACGATAGGTCCCTAGTGCCATTTGAATTGGCGACAAGGACCTGTCACCAATTCAACTGGTGATAGGGAGCTCTCTGTACTGTTGAGCCCCCTGTCGCTAGTGCACAGGTCCTATCCCTAATTGGAATGGCGACACTGTCGCCATTCCAATTGACGACTTGCACCTAGTTTTTGTAAAAAAAAAATCGATAATTTATTTTTGTAATTATATTTTAAATTAATACTATTTCAAAAAACAATCACGATTGTTATGTGCGATCAATACTGAGTCATGCTTAAACCGTCGAATGACATTTAAGCATTGTAGATTGATCCTAGGGTGGTGGTGGACCGTGGGGGAATGTTTTGCATAGTAGACCCTCAGTTAAGTATAAATATTTTGTTAAATTCTCCATGAATGTTTTGCATATTAGACCCTCAATTAAGTATAAATATCTGTTAAATCCTCTTTGATTTGGATTGCGATTTTCACCGTCCAATCACAGTTAAGTGGAATGGATCGATCCTAGTAGAGAATTGGAGGTTTTTTTACAGAAGAGACCCTTTGTGTATTGTTATTTTCGTTTAACCCCTCAAAAGCAGGTTCTCCCCTTCAAGTTCTCGGTCCAGGAAGGCCAAACTGCCATCGACGGTGCGGCATCGAGGTAGAAGAGATACTGAAAACAGCACTAAAGATCCTCTCAAACCTAGAGATCCCAAAGACATGCTCACCCGAGGAGTCTAGAACTCTACACTCACCACTCTTGAACCTCACTTTTAGACCCTCATCAAGTAGCTGAGAGACAGATAGCAAATTATACCTCAGCTTATTTACCAAAGCGACGTCTTTTAGCATGAAGTTGTTATTGACGCGGATTGTGCCCTTGGTTGTCACGATACTGATAGAAGCATCCCCAAACGTGATCAACTCGTTGCCAGATGCACATGTGAGAGAGGAGAACCATCTAGAATCTCCGGTCATGTGTCGAGAACACCCGGAGTCAACAAGCCATATGTCCTCCTTTCTCTCGCACATTGAACCTATAGGGCGTAAGCAAGGAACATCTGTGCCTTAGTACTGGGGTTAGTGATAAAAGACTTAGGAATCTAGTACTGAGCCACACGATGCCTAGGAATAGCAGTAGAAGTAGCAAAAAAATGGTTAGAGAGATAATAATAAGAATGCAAACATGAAACACCTAAACCTCTCTGAATTGACCTACCAAAAGGTTAGTACTCCCCCTGTCTAGATGCTACCTGTGGTCTATCCTCATGATATCCTAACCCAAAATGCTGCCTGGAGCCACCAAAAGAGTCAAAGAATTCATCTACAAACCTATCTAGAGACAGTCGTAGGTGAAGGAACTCCTCTAATGGACCTCAAGGCACGCACTCTCTGCTTCCTCTCACTCTTGGCTCTACGGAAACAGAACTCAACTATGTGGCCATCCTTCTCGCAGAAGATGCAATGATACTTAACCTTTTGAGAGCTCTGACCTGCTGAAATAGAAGTATCTGACTTGTTAGATGGCTCAGGGGGTTCTACCTCAAACCACTCTCAACAACCCTCACAACCTTAGGTGAGTGGTTCTTGAAATACTCTAGGAAATTAAATCTTAGGCCACTCTTTTTCACACTCACCTTAGATTGATCGAGGATCATGTTGAGGTTCTTCTTCCCATTAGAGAATCTCTCAAGAGTCTTTTTGAGATAGTCATTTTTTTGGCTAGGTCCTTACATGTGGCACACTTATTCAACTTGATTGTCCTAGCATATATTTCTTTATGAATAGCTACCTCAACCTTTAAGGCCTCACAAGACACACAAGAGGAATTCCTAATCGTTCTCAATTGCTCTTTGAACTTGACTCTAAACTCCTCTTGTATCTCATCTAAATTAGTCCCAATTTCAACACAAAAGGTACAAGAATTAGAATCAATTACTTTTTTGGATGCAGTCATGCACATGGATTTTTCAATTTTAGATTTCTCCTCTAGAGTCTTGTTAAGAACATCATTCTCAATTGTGAGTTTGTAACAGTTTTCACACGAAACAGTCTTAGAATAAAGAATCATTTCAGTCATTTCCTTTATTTTAATATTGCTATCCTCACATTAAGAGCAAGTGTGACTAGAATTAAATTTCAGCAATTCCTTAGTAGTACTATCCAATTTCACTTCGAGCAAAGCACAATTTGAGCAAAGTGGTGGAATAACATCTACAGGAGTCACATCTAAAGCAATAGCATCCAAGCAAACATAACCATGACTAGATTTGAGAGATTCTAGTTCATCTAGAGCATCTTTAAGTTGATTTACAATAGATGAATGAGCAGATTTCAGATTTGCCAATTTATCATGCAAGCAAGAGCAAGAATCACAATCATCAGCAGGATTAATTGATTTGAGCTTAACCACTTCTAGGTTCAAGTTGTCAATCATGATATCATGTCTCCTAATCATTTTAGCTTGTTTTTTTAGATTTCGTGTAGCAGCAACCAAAGCACGTTTCATCTCATTGGGTGAGGGGCATACCTCATCGGGATCGCTGTAGGGCTCATCGTCGTTAGAGGATTCAACGTCGTGGCTGTTCTTGGCCATGAAGCACATGCCGGTGAAATCCTAGGCCTTCTTGCCGTGGGAATCATCTTTGTTGTCCTCTATCCCTGAGTCCGCATCGCTCATATCAATGTTCTCAAGAGCGGCAAAGATCCGGTTGACGAACTTCCGGTAGTTGGGCTTCTTGGCCTTCGCGTCTCGAGCTTGAGGATGCCTCCGAAGGTCATTTTCCTCCTTGCCCTTCAACTTGGGGCACTTAGCCAGAATGTGGTTTGGCTCACCACACTCAAAGCAATTAATAGGGCCACCTCTCCTCTTGTTCCTCACTTTGTTGTAGGTTTTCGTGAATTTTGTGGATAGAAGGGCTAAATCATCCTCAAGTAGCCTCTCTAGCTGCTCATAGCTCAAGGAGTGCAAGGCGGATAAGGAAAATCCAGATGAGTCAAAGTTCAAGAAATCAGAAGAGAAACTCTTAGATGGATCAACCACTAGAGCCATCGACTCTGTCTTAGGGAGACGTGAGATGAAGTCAATCTCATGCGTCTTCAACCTCGAGTAGAGCTTATCCATGGTAAACTCACTCATGACAGTGTTGTCATTGATGAAAGTGATCTTTATTCCCCAAACTCTCACATCAAGTGCACCTAAGAGCTGGCGTGCATTCTCAGACTCAGTAAACACAAGGTAAACAACACGTAAGTCATGAATGATCTTAGAAAACCTTTCCTACAACTCATCCAAAGATTCACTGGGCCTTTGCTCGATCTTTGAGTACTCTTTCTTAAGTTGGTTCTATCTCACTTCCTTGATCGCGGTAGAGCCCTCATGGTAGTCAGCGAGAGTCTTCCAGATCTCGTGAGCAGACTTCAAATGAGCAACACGCTCAAACTCAAATCGACTAAGCTCTTAAATCAAGAAGTTTCGAGTCTTGCTATTTGCCTCCACATCGGGTGAGATCACATCGTCATTAGCCAATACATGTCTTCTGAGATCTTTACATAAGGATTCTTGACCTTAAGCCAAATTGAGTGCCCTTGAGTCTCGATGTGGCATGCATGCGAGGCTTCCAGTAAGAAAAATCGACTCCATCGAACACAGGTGGTTTGGTAGAATACTTGTCTGATACCATGGCTCCTAAGACCGGTTAAGATCTATAAGAAGAGCTAACCGGGCTCTGATACCACTTGTAGGACCATAATAACAACTAGAGGGGGGTGAATAGGAGCACTGTCTCTTTTTTCTCCTTGATCGGATTCAACACTATTTTTACTCCATTAGCTATGAGAGCTATGAAGATCAATATACAAGCATAGCGGAAGACATGTATTGAACCCAATCAAAACCCCAAAGAGAATAGACCAAAATCACCAGAAACTCAACCAAAAGAGTAGGGCGGTCAGACCTCTCGAATGGGTAGTCTGACATTTGGCTTAGCACGATAAAAAGTGAAATCAACCCGAACGTAAAATCATAAATTGGTATATCTTTCGATCCACAACTCCAAACTTCACGGAACTTGAAACATACCTTCTCTAGGATGTCTGGAACCTATTTCAATCAAAGATCATGAGGATCATTGCCAAAGTTCCGACCTTTTTCTGATTGAGTGAAGATTGCTTCAAAACCAAGTGAAAACCAAAATCTAAGATAAAAAAACTTGCTCGTGGGAAAAAGATGATCTTAGATGCATTCCCACATGTCACAGCAAGCAAGATCCAGACCAGAAACCAAAAGAAAACCAATGATTCATAGAAAACCCTAAAATCACAGAAGAGAGAGCAAGAACAAGAAGAGACTCATCTTGAGAAATCTTGCTTAGATTGATTTCAGATTGATGTTGGTTTACAGCCACTCCATCCTGGAGGACAAAAGCTCAACACTTGAGCACACAATCAATCCAACTCTAGAACCCTAACCTCTCCACTTTCCTCTCCCTAGAATACAAACTAGGGTTTCTTCAATCCCCCAGGGTTGGGAGGTGCACAGCCAGCACCCTCCCCTATTTATAGTGGCGGCTAGCTTCTAGAGGAAGATATCTAAACGGGCACCGTTAAGCCCTCATAAAAACGGATTTCACTTGAACCGACCCCTGCGCCGCTTGATGCAACCTGTCGCACCGAACAGGCGCGCCGCTTGATGTAACCCGTTGCACCGAATTGCGTGCTCGATCATCATTGTCCATTTTGCGCCACACTTAGTCCAACCATCTCACCCAGTATCCACGATCGTTCTGTACCTTGGTTCTCCTAACCAAGTCCTGATCCTTCTCACCGTTGACCATAGCTGACCACCAAGCGACATGCACAAGAATAGACCAAGAAATCGATTCCGGGGACAAGTTCTTCGCAACTTGATCCACGTTAGTTAAAACACGCATCATGCAAAATATGCATCCATGACCACTGTCTACGACCAGTGTCTACGACTACTATCCACGACCACTGTCTACGACCAATTGGTCGGGACTATGAACAGGACTCGATGAACAGTGCTCTGAATGAACAGTATTCAATGCGCAGTGTCCGTCATGAACAATACTCGCAATAAACAGTACTCGTGTCTACAGTACTCGAAATGAACAGCACTCGTAGGAATAGCACACGGCACTCGGAGCTACAGTACTCGTAGCTTTTGACAACTCGGTACAAATAGCTACGACCAGGGATCGGCTAACCATTACCAGGATGTTTCTCGCTGGCTAGCTGGGAACGGTAACCGGCTGGTTACCGAAAATCCCTTTTTTCGGCTAAAATTCGATCGAATTCGCTTAAAATTCATCCAAAATTCAAAATTTGAATTTTGAAGTTGCTAAACCGTACGTTGTAGTTCTGGTTTTGGTCTTCCCGGAGGGGGTCCGTAGCCGGTAATCGACGGTTACCGGCCGGGAATTTTATCTCTCGCTACGACCACGTGCAGTCGAAGCCTTCTACGACCACGTTCAGCTACGACCACGTACAACTATGACCACGTGCAGTCGAATGGGCTACAACCACGTGCGGTAATACCGCTCCTCAAATGCGGTTAAACCGAAATTCCTGAACTCTGCAAAAAACGAGTGATTCGATAACGCTCAACACCATTACCAATTGTATCATCATTCTAAGATCATGAGCATATCCCTATGATATCCACATGACTAGGTGCTAGTATTTGTGAACTGGCAGTTTGACCGCCAGTGGTGACCGGTGGGACCCCGGTCTGAACACCATGTGTTGGCCGGTCTGACCAGACCCACAGTCAGCCTCCCTGGTCAGCTTTTTCCAGAAGATGTGTTTTTTTGTTTTGGTTCTCCTCTGTGGAGCGATCTGACCGCCCCCTTAGCGGTCTGACCAGCCCTTGTGAGGGCGGTCAGTCCGGGTGTGTGTTCAATGACTAGTTTTATAACCGTTGGAGGCAGGGCGGTCTGACCGGCCATTGGTTGGCGGTCAGACCAGGTTTTTCCTGTTTTTCTGCAGATTCTCCTTCAAATGTTAGTTTTTGTGTGTGGGTGTATAAATACCCTTTTGGCCAGATATGGGAGAAGTTAATGGTGCTATTCCCATTCCTTTGAGTAAAGAGCAAACCCTGTACTTTTTTGTGTGCATGTGTTGCACTTAGTGAGCTTAGAGAGTGAAAGCCCAATGCATGTGTTGCATTAGGTATTGGATTGTGTATCCATTGAGCTTAGACATTTGATTCGTTCAAGTGAACGTCTCTGACTTGTTACTCTTGGTGTTTGCCGACATCTAGACGGCTTGGAGGAGCTGCGCCGGTGATCTTCTCAAAGAATGTTGCGAGAAGACCCGGAAGGTTGTGAGTGGTTTGGTGCTCGCTATATCCGGAGTAGAGGAAGAGCAACCCCGAGTGGATCGAGATGTTGGTTCAAGTTGTGAGCCGGTCCAATTTGGTTGGACTTACCTCGGAGGTGTTGGCTTAATTTATGGAGCCAATCCAAGTCGTTTGAGCTTACCTCAACGTAGATTAGGAGAGACCGGTAAGTCTCCGAACTCTTCGATAAAACATCTGTGTTATTGTGATTTGCCTTCTTGTGTTTTTCTCTATTGCAATTTATATTTATAGAATTGAATTGCTTGCGTGTATTTGTATATTTGCTATCATTATCAATAGTCTTATATTGTTGGTGTACTCAGTCAACACTAGTTGATTTAGGTTTTAATTGAGTAAAACCAAATTGATTTACAATTCCGCATAAAACTCGGTTTTAGCCAAAAGAATTTTAAAACCGCCTAGTCACCACCCTCTATCGGTCTTCTCGATCTTACAACAGCAACGACAGGGGCAGCTACATCAGGGCTAGGGCAGGAGGCGGCGTCGGCTAGGATTAGGGCCAGCAGCTAGGGTTTGGGTTTGCACGACACCCTCCCCCAACCTCCTGGGTGTCCCCCAACCTCCTCTTATAAGCGGCACAAGGCTTGAACCACGGGCCCGACTCGGCCAGCTTGCTTGGACTCAGTCGGCTCGGCCTAGCCCACTTTCCCCTCCTCTCTTCTTTCTTTCCTTCCCCTTTTTCTTTTCGGGGCTTTTAAATAAACATGATATTATAGAAGACAACTGCGATTTGCAACACGATAAAGCACTGTTTTCTAGCAGGACAATTTGTTCCAAATTCACAGCCATATGGATGGAGGTAGAGTCTCAGAACAAACGAAAGACATATGGATGGAAGTTTAGCCCTAAAACTAATTTGCAGACCCCAATGTGAAGCTTAATATGCTCATTCTGATCTTTTGTACTGCACTGCATACACACCGTGAACGAGCTCCCTCTTATTCTTTCTCCACGCATTTGCATCTATCTATAGAGATCGCCCTCTTTGCAACTCCAGTTGAAACAGAGCCTGGCGCTTTGGCATAGCCTGCAGTTTCTCCAAAAGTTGCTGTTCATAGAAGCGTTGGAAGCTGCATTTTCCAAGACGCGTTTATAGTTACACTTCACTCAGATAGACAACTGCTAAGTCTCAGCTCTTGCATCCCTGCTCTTCATCTGCAATAGCAATGCAATGCAATGCGTGTCGAGACACTACTGTAAGCTCACTGAACGGAAATACACAGAAGAAAAGGATCACTAACTATGTATGAGTGCGCAAATTACCTTGGCGTGGTCTTCTCCAAGAAGAACAATGCTTGAAGTAGTCCTGGAAAGGTCTGACAGGCACAGGAATGAATTTCCCGAGACACGCGAGAGGCCAACTGGATTGAAAATGAACAGAGATCGCAATGTAGTAATTGGAGGAAAGAAATGAATCGAGGATGAGTGGGCTGTGTATGTAACATGACTTAACGTAAAGAGTAATTTTAACGGCTAAAGGAGTAAGTGAATTATACTCAAACGTTAGTGTGTTCGACTTTTTTTTAGATAATGGAAATACAACTCCCAACCTCTGCACCAATTAAGGATGCATACAGCCATTACACCACCACCAGCTAAAAGCTTAAAACAAAAAATGGCCAAAAGCCCACCGTGACAAACAAATTGTCATGCAAATATTAGCCTAAAAAAAGATCACCTAGTCTCGCCTCTGGGACCAACCAGAAGATTGTTCACACGCGAACAGCAGCTACGCAACAAAGAGGTGATGATGGGTTAGTCTCCATAGCAACGCCTCCAAGAAGGGATACGACTCACGTCATCGTCACCGAATCCAACCAGCGAAGGTCAGATCATGAGTTTTCACTCCGGAATTCAGGTACCGATTCTCCAAAGCAACACCTTCAATAAGGTAATGCCGCTCAGATCGACATCATTGCCGGATCCAACTAGCGAAGGCCAGATCAAGAGTTTTCACCCCGGATCGAAGGTACTAGCGCTCCAAGACCACGCCACAGTACGACCTTGTCACTGAATCCAACCAATGAAGATCAGATCGCTAAGACGACGTCCGCAACATCCCCAACGGCCAACTGCCGCCAGCACCAAAGGAAGGCGACGTCCACTGCAGCCCACGCGTCGGCCAGTTAAAAGCCGTCCACCAGGGAGGAGTCGAGCGCCGCACAAGTCACCGCCACCGAGCCGTCGCGATCTCTACCAACTGCGCCAAATCTGGATCTGCATCTTGCCACCTCTGTCGTCATGCCATCAACGAAGCCACGCCGCCGAAAGAAGCCGGCGGAGAAGGGCCCTCGGGTCACCACGCCTGAAGACGAGTTGGCGGAGAAGGGCCCCAAATCCAACACCGACGAAAGTCCATACCATTGGAAATCGGCGGACAGACGTTGAGCGTTGGGAATGCGATGCAGATCAGGTGCCACCACCGAGAAGAAGAAGCCCCGCCGCTGCCGCTGACGGCGACGGTGAGGAGGAAGGGAGGAGGAGAGGAGGGCTTGTTTGGTGGTGGCTAGGGTTTTTAGGAGGAAGTGCGGCGGCTGCCCCTGCCTCCCACTTAGTGTGTTCGACTTGTTTATTGACGCAAGAGAAAACAAAAAGAGCAAGTCTTAGGTATTAGATTTAGATGTGAATGTAGTAACACAGAATAAGCTGATGCATACAACAAGATACTTAGTGTTCAGATCAAATTAACACAAATTCTTTAACATTAACACAAAGGGAGCATGCGGCCAACTATATTTGGATACAAGCAATAACTATGTCGCACACTAGGCATTTAGAGCGAAACAACTTATCTTTGTGTACAACGAATGAGTTTTATGTGCATACCTTACTGCACCAATAGCAACTGTCAACAGCCATAGCCTCCAATTAAGTCTAACAGTGTCAAAGAACTTCCCGAGAAACTCAATTATCAAGATCTGTTAGAGGAGAGAGGGTGTTAATACTTGGGCTTCATCAAAACATTCACAGCATTCAAATATCATGTTACCTGAAGCACAGTAGTTATACCAACTATCCCCACGAAAAGGTGGTTGTCTGTAACTCCTCTGAAGACATTCTTCTCCTCAGGCTTGCGAGCATTGAACTCATTGAAGATCTGACATGAATGGCACAGCAGGCATAAGAAAAGAATTCTATGATTTCTACATGTGTCAGGATTCAGGAACATGTACCATGGTATAGCATAAAATTTTTCAAGCTGCTGATATAGGTTTCCGGATGGTTTGTGGGATTATTTACCAGATAGATAAAAGCTCCTGGGAGAGCAACATTCTGAAAGCTAAAATTACCATAACCGCATATATTCAAATAACAAATGGATATATAGCGAGCATGTGTTACACATTTAAGAAGTGAAAACAAACTTCTGTTTCACTAAACTTTTAAATTAAAGAACAATACTTGGAAGTAAAATCTGGCGAACTTACTTGGCAAAAGACAAATGCGTTAAATACAAAGGTGTTTTTCATTTTATCAGCATGCTCTCGACTTTCGTTCTGCAAATGCAGAATCCTTTTGCCATCAAAGTTGAAGATGAGAAGAACTGCTATCTGGTATAGAGCCTGCAACAAAATCCATGTGCGAGATGAAGAAAAGCTGATCCGACAGGTTCCAAATTGCATGTTTGCATACATACAGGTGAGTCAGACAACTACATACCTGTATAAACAGGTTTCTCCACATGACATTTGTAACAAGAGGTTCCCTGCAGAAGTACAATAAGGAAGATATTACGATGCCTTTAGACAACACCTAAATACATAATGGGTGTATAACATACTAGAACAAAACTGTTGATAGTTATCTAGGACAATGTATCGTGCCTTCGACCAACAGGATTTCTCTTCATTAGGTTGTCTGTAGGTGGTTCAGTTGCCAATGCAAGAGCTCCCAGTGTGTCCATGATAAGGTTCACCCAAAGAAGCTGTCAAGGGGAACAAAATGAAGTAGATGAAAACAAATAAACAGGAGTTACAGGACACTACTTTCTTAAAAATATCTCAAATAAGATTTCTACAACATGATCTATGTAGCTTAGTAGTTTGCAATAACTTTTAAAAATAGCCGTTCATTACAAAGATCCATATTTTCTAAAATTTTCAAATCAAGAATTCGTTGGGGAGTCGGTGGAGATCCCCCGCGGGGTGCCGTCGAGTGAACCGGAGATGGCGCTGTTGAGGGCGTCGACGAACCAATTCTCGTTGGGAGGAGTCGTCGAGGAGGACTCGGGCTTGGCCGGGAAGAGGAAGAGATCTAGTAGGGAGGCGGCCGTAACGCCAAATCGATCTGAATTCCTTCCTATTTCCCGTTCCCTCGGGGCAAAATCCTCATAAATCCCGACCGCGCCGTCTTCGATCCGGTCGTCGTCGTCCTGTGCGTGCGACCATGGCCACCGAGGCAGAGCTCGCGAAGGGTCTCGCGGGTCTGGATCTGGACGAGGAGATGACGCAGCGTGAGCTCCCCAGCATCCTTCACGCGACGACGAGGACGCTGCTCCAAGGAGATCTTGAGGATGAAGATGCCGCTGCTTGACGAAGAAAGACTACAACTAATGTGGCCGCCCTCGGGAGCAGAGATTGCTCCTCCCAGAGGCAGCGGGCAGCGGAAGCGGTTGGAAGGCTAGGGTTTAGAACCTTTGCTCTGATACCATGTTATGAATACTATGTATGTATTGCAATAGCCTAATAGGCAATATATAGAGTACAAAAGGACATAAGACTAAACCCTAGAACAATAGGAAATACCACTAATACCCTTAACATTAAGAATACCCTTTCATGCACATGACAGCTAAACAATTCCAGCAAGAATGACAATGCATATACACAAATAATTATAGATAAGACAATAACTATGGGATATATACTATATAGCTATCAGAAGATAGTTGCACAAGTCAAGAGAAGTGTTCCAACCTCAACGGCATTTAGAGGCACATCACCAGAGGACACAGCAGCAACCACATTTATCACTAGGGCTGCAACATTAACAGTAAGTTGGAACTGGATGAATTTCTGAATATTTGCATAGACAGACCGTCCCCATCGAACAACCTAAAACAAAGAAGGAAAGTGAAGAGTGAAGTTAGAAATAAGTGTTCAGTAGACCAGAGCTATAGTGTGTGAAGTGCACAATCCAGACTATGTTATTGTATATGCACATGTCTGTCAAAATACATAAGCGGCAATAGATTAGTAGAGGGGTGTATACTGTTATGGCGTGGGCCTTTCCATTAAGGCATTAACTATACATCTTCGATCTATTGCATTTTGCCAGTTATCAGCAAGTATTGCAAGGAAAATTATAATTGAGTGCCTTAATAATAATCTGTCACACAAAGCATAGCGTTGTATATGGGATAACTGAAAGCACAATGACAGGCTAACATACTGCCATTTTGGTCTTTTTTTTTTGAAATTGACATTATGCTTTGATGTTGGAGAAGCCAACCTTGACAACAGATGTGAAGTCATCATCCAAGATTATAATGTCTGAGCTTTCTTTAGCAACTTCTGTCCCCGAGATACCCATTGAAAGACCTATATCAGCCTATATGACAAAAAAACCTAGGATTAAGAGAAGATGATTCTAGGCTGACACAACTAAAGAAATGGTGAGAATGCTTAGGAGGAACTAGGTATCTTTTTCATAAAGAAGAAGAAAGGCACCCAAATCCGAGACGAAGAGAACTCGAACACGGGTACAGTTGCAGACAGACCTCATGCAAGGCAGGAGCATCATTGGTGCCATCACCAGTTACAGCTACAACATGGCCATTTCTTTTCAAAGATTGGACAAGCAAAAGTTTGTCGTTTGGAGAAGATCTTCCCATGACCTGAAATACACAATGATTGATTAACTGAAGACCACTTAGCAAAGAAAGTCAGGAACTTAGAAGACAACTTCTATCAAGAAAATACAAAGTACATTGTATCATAGAAGAATTTGCTATTATTTCCAACAAATGATATGCTTATAATAAGTAAACAAAAGACCATATCTATATTTACTAGTTGTAGTACAAAGCGATAGCCATTACTATAATTGTCAGTGCCAAGCATCAGTAGAATTAATCCCCTTCCAATCTGACTTGAGCTTTCTTTGCCATATATCGTGGTATTGGTGTCAACGCCTTTGTTTTGCCATAGATTCACATGATGATGTGTGGGCTCTGGGCACAAGGAGGAGCCCTAAGATGCTGTACACATCTATGCTATACTTGAATACCTTTTGGAAGATACTGTGCTGTATTATATAAAAATTGGCCCACTAAACTTATACATAATAAATGTATCGTCTCACATGATCCTTCAATCTTGTTAAAGATATAATTGTGTTACTGTAATAATGACAATTCCTATTCCTAACATAGATGTTTTTTTTTGGGTGGGGTGGGGGGAGGGAGATGGGTTTACTGACTGTAATCTTGTCGGCAATTTCTTCTCGTGCAGTTTCAGACATCTCACGGAACACTTTTCCCTCAATTACTATTGGCTCTGAAGCAACATCATCTGTGTCTAGTATTCCACATTCCAAAGCTATGGCCTTAGCTGTTTCAACATTATCTCCTGTGACCATGCGTACCTAAAATAAAAACCTATGTGAGAACAACATAAAAAATAGAGCTTTAAACAATTAAACAATGTAAGTTTTATCCATCTGATCGATGCAATACACAGATGAGAAAATAATCGATCACTATCCCGGATTGAAAACCCGGCCGGTAACCGGAGGGGGGGCGGGATTAGAAATCCTGGCCGGTTTTCTCGGGTTTTTCAAATTCTAATTCTAAATTTCGAATTTTGGATGGTTTTTAAGTAAATTCGAGCGAATTTCATCCGGGGAAAACCCGGTTTGACCGGTAACCGGCCGGTTACCGGTACCGGCCAGCCAGCGGGATTGTGACCGGAAACGGTTATGTGATCCTTGATCACTAGTATATGAAGCCAAGCATAGCTTAGGTGGTTGTATCGTTAACTCTTTATTTCTTTCTTAATGGAGCGACACGAATCTTTTGCGCGTTTGTGAAAAAGTATATGAACCCAAGCATATCTGTTCTTTGACCATCGAATTTTTAGATGAATTTGACAACAAAAATCAAGATAAACCTGAATTTACTAAGCACCAATAGCTATAACTTCCTTCACATTATTCGATCAGTTACAGACAGCAGGCATGACAAGCTACTGTCCTGCAATGGTATGGAAGCAGATCTTGTACCAAGAATATCCTTTAAATCAAATAGAATCGATAAGGACAAACATCAGTAAAATGACCACATGAAGGAGCAATCGGAACTTTGAAGTATAAAATGCTTCCATCTGCACCTAAGATGATGACCCATTTTGTCAACATTCACATCAATGGTCACTTGAATGCCATGAACAAGTTTGTGTGTTTTCTTTATCCAGTCCTTGTAGCAAAATTAACCAGCATTTTAGCAAATGTTTTGATACATAATTTTCAATGTGTTGCTTTATAAATATGTGTACTTCGGGATCAGGGGTGTTAAGACACGTTTATTTATTTCAAATCACAGGCCAAGCTAAAGAACCAGTCAACCAAAAGGACTAAAGACAACCATCTGGTCCTGTCATTAGTTCCCTGTGTCTTCCTAAATCCCTCTAATTATATGCATCCACAATTTCTCTGCGTGTAACAAAGATGTTCTCTGCTCATGACTGGTAGTTCCTCAAGAAATTGGGTCTAAATTCTAATTAAACTTTTGAAGTCTTCTATTGGGAATAACCAAAATCAGGGTGATTTTAAAAAAACTTTATTTTTTAGAGGAAGTTTTTTTTTTCTTTCAAAACATTATGATCACCTCATACAATGGCTACTTCATCCTTATATGTTGCAGGACATTAGCTCCACCTCAGTTGTTCGATGTCTTGTATAGGGTGTTCTTTGTATATTTACATACACATGTAACTTGTATATCTTGGCCTTTAGGCCCATTGGAATAGACAAGGGTTCATTCCAACATCAGTTACTATTTTTCATTCCATTCAACACCATTCACTTCTTTTTTTAGTAGAACATTAAGGTAACTACATGGGCTTATTAAGCTCTTTCTGTACTTCATTTTCTTATGAAGAAAATTATGTTATTAGATCTAATAATGGCTAATAGACTCTCTCACTAGCCAATTCTACAGCCTAATCAAAGCATGAAATGAACCAAAGATCTATGTTCTGGTCATGACTCATGACCGAGATCAACCAATACAGAGTTACAGACTGAGGAAGAAGTAGGAATTCGAACACAGTAGCTGCGTCATGCACAAAGAAGTACATAATGGCACACAAATGACTGCTTCAGGCACATCACTAGATTAGTCACAGTTAGTACAATATTCACATTATTGTACTACCTATAATTAAATTCAGCAGTCCTCAAAATATGGCCAACAGTGTTTGGAACCTCACCCAAGCTATAATATGAACAGGCAGTCATATGACATACTTGACAACATGCACAAAAGGAAACTAAAGAACCGTTAATAATTTAACAGCAGGGTATCAGCAAACTGTCATTAGCCTAGCCTATTATAAGCTCAACCAGTTTAAGATTCCATGGAAAGAAAAATAAGGGCAAAGAAAAACAAAGTATAGAAGACAACAAACCTTTACACCAGCAGTACTGCATAATTGTACAGCATTCCTCACTCCTGGGCGACAGGGATCCTACAGCAAAGAAACACTTTATAGAAAGGTGAATAGCTGAATGCAATCATCAGGAAATAACAATAATACGACAAAATTGAACATAAATTGTGTCTACACAAATTCATAAACACAGAGAGTTTTAAACATAAAGCAGGCATTTTAACAAAGCTAGAAAGCATCAAGAACAAGTGAAGCAAATAAATGCTGATGAACTAGCACGGCCAAGTATTATCAATACTAACTATTCTATATACACTCAAATCCTACATGAAGCTGTTTAGGAGATTTGCTTTAGTTTCTGCATCACCAAATTCTTCGTAGTTTCGCATTTCTGCCAAACTTATGGGGAATCTGCCCAAACATTTCATAATGCTATTGAAAAGTTAGCAACATGAAAATTGAGTATTATGGCCTCATATTCATTTGTAATTGAGATGGTATCATGGCATGGGCTTCTAAACTCTTTTTTTTACTGGTAACTGCTAAATTGAGCTTAAATAGTGGGTGGGGGGTGGGGGGGGGACCATTGGGCATACCAAACTATTCAAATGCTACCAGAAGCATAAATAAGCACCAACTCACAAGAACCCACCTTTATCCCAACCAGCCCAAGAAGAGTCAGATCATCCTCAGGCAACTGCCACTTATCTAGATCCTCCCTTGGAACCATTTTGAGCTCCCAAGGGCAATACGCAAAAGCGACACAGCGCAGTGAACTCATTGCCATATCGTCAATCGATCTATTGAATTCGTTATGCTGTGAAAGTACCAAGAACTTAGTAAAACTTCAGAACTGGAGTAACAAGTTGGTTTGATATTTACCTTGTCAGAACTCATTGGCTGGACTGAACCATCAAAAGAAAGCCAACTTTTGCAAGATGCTAATAGTAGCTCAGCTGCACCTTTCCAATGGATGTGAACATAAGCATCTGACTGCAGTTACAACAACCATATATTACTGAGATAACACAAACAAAAAAGGACTAGGAAAGATTATGACAACATAAAAACCATCATTAAGACAAAGCACTCATTTATTATAGATATCTTTACATCTTATGGCAAAAAAAGGCAACACCAACGTTGCCAGGATAAAAATAATAATATAAGAGAACTTATCCAGGAAGTGATTGGAAAATAATTTTTCAGCATAAGAATAATCAAATAGCTATGAACAAGTAGCAAATTGCACAAAAAGTACAAATGGAAAACCAATGGAAAATTTCAGATATGTGTTTTCTTAGATGGGAGTTCAGATATGTAGTAAGCCACATACTTAGCTTTATGGCCTTATCAGGTTCCAAGGATAGACAAGTCAATAATCAAGAATAAAAAGGTTCATTTCTTGTTCAACATGAAATGATTTCCTTAAGAATTTCAAGTACATAAAAATGTGCTTACCACCTGTACTGCAACACCACCACGTTTCTTCACCGAGTTAAATGGGAGAACATGAAGAACTGAAGATTTTGATCTCACTTCGTTGAAATTCATCCCAATCTATGCAGTTGAACTGCCAAATCAATGGAATAAACTTGAAGGAAATAATGATGAACACAAGAACATACAGATAGTACCTTAAGGCCCCAAGAAAGAATTGCTTTTTCAGTTGGCAAGCCTGTAACTTCAGCAGCTCCTCCATCCTATCGACAAGAAAAAACGTATTAATATGGATATAATTATTGGACATGATATGGCAAATCGGGTGTAGGATTAAGATCATAAGATTCATATCAACAAAACATAACAGGTGGATTTCAATATAATTACTAGATTATGCAAAACGTACGAGGAAAAATCTATAGAAAGAGAAGTGTTATGTACCTCTGGCAAAAACACAGCCCCTGTTGTATTTTGTGCAATTCCTTCAATAAGTAGATCTGTCACACTACTACACATCATCCCGGTAATATCACAAGTATCCAACTTCGTTCCACCCAAATGTGCTTCCACAACTGTCATCTATAAGATCAATTACAAATAAGATACTAAAAGATATATACAAATTTAAGGTGTCACTGATTTTATGCAGTCACAGTTAAACACAGACACATGCTCATTGCAACTGGTAACTAGGGTTCTTTTTATTTCTAGGATTTAATTGAACAGCAAACCATAAAGGAACATTGTCAAGTGCAGCACATTATGTCCAAGCAGCAGTGTGATAACATATGGCATTTTCGTGGTGAGTGCATATTGACTTCACAAACCTTATTCAAGGTAAGAGTTCCAGTTTTGTCACTGCAAATCGTGGTTGCCGATCCCATTGTTTCACAAGATGAAAGTCGTCTCACCTGGATGACAAATAAAAAACCCAAATGATATATTTCCTCCTGTCAAGGTTTTCCCTTGTAAATCTATCTGTAACTGAAAGTCTTACCAGAGCCTTATCTCGCATCATCTTTCGCATTGAGTACGCAAGGCTGAAACCAAACTAACACCAGTTTAATGCACCCAAAAACTACGAAACTTGTATAAAAGGAGAAAGATTCATACGTCAATGTTACTGCTAAAGGGAGTCCTTCAGGCACAGCAACAACCACAATAGTCACCTAGTGACAAATGAGGTAGAATCAGGTAACACTGAAAGTAAAAGTAAATACTTATTGGTTAGAAATACTCAAATACGTACGGCAATTGTCAAAATTCTTATTGCCCCCAAAAATCCCTGTTTTACACCAGTAGTTCCAGCCACAAATTGAGTATTCCCATCTGGATTCTTGGTATGTCCAGTAAAATATCTGCAGTTTAGATGAAAGGTGGTCATAATAAGCATATCTAGGTAGTGTTGCATAAATTTACATGTAAAACACACCACAGCAATGAGCTGACAAACCAACCTTATCCAAAGTACGACAAGGACAGCACCAGCAACTGACAAACCCACGATACCAATTAAAGTAGCGACACCATTCAAGCGCACCTACTCAATGGTTGGCACAAGTGGGAGCACAGCAATACAATTGAAACAAGAAAGTCAGTATAGGTTCACACTACCCGTATGTGATCCATAACGTAAGAAATTAGCCTATAGTTTCAAAAGGCAACATAAGAAATTAACCTGCAACGGGGTTTCTTCACCAATATCCTCTGTAAGGTTAGCCATCAACATACCCCATTCAGTATTGGTACCCACACCTGTTACCTTTGTGTTTGACAGCAATTGCATAAAGTCTATGTTAGTAGTCAGTATAAAGTGCCAGGACAAATGAAATGCTAGCAAATAATAGACAATATACCAGTAGCCACTCAATTGTAAAATTAGAAAGTAACATGGTCAACTCCTCATGTACTTGAAAGACTCAAACAAGTGATACTCACCAACATAGAGCCATACCCATCTGCAACCTTGCAACCAGACATCAAGAAAGGTGCCTTTTGGTCCTTCTGAACCTGATCATGATAAAACAGAATGGAACATTAAAAAATGCAGTTTTGTGTGTGTGTGTGGGGTCCCTTTATCAACACTTACAATTTTGGACTCGCCAGTCATACTCGATTCATCAATTGCAAGAGAGTGACCAGATATCAGGACACCATCTGCAGGAACCTAAAGATAAAACAATGCATGTAACCACATTATTCTGAGAAAAATGAGTTCAAATGTAGACAAGGAGTGATATAAATGAATATATGATACATTACTTGGTCACCAATTTTGAGGGGAACAACATCACCAACCACAAGGTCAAATATTGACGCTCCTATTCTCTTACCATCTCTAATAACCTAATCATAGGTCACAATATGTCAGATATACTGCCAAAGAATGACGGTCCATATCCAGAACTGCACTCCAACATGATCACAGATGAACATACACACCTCAACTTGTATGTTTTGTTTCTCCTCATTTAGATGTTGAAACTGAAGAGATTGTCTATAATCACTGGTTGCTAAGGAATTGGAAAGAACGAAATATTAGAACATGATTACTTGCAGTACTGTAAGTCTGTAAAATGTATGCAAATCATCAGAACCCCCCAAAAATATGATCACACATAAGTACAATTGTTGAAATACGTACAGATTGCCTGCCTTTCCCTAAACTGGTTCATGCATAACATTCGATATTGTACCCAAGCTGGAGGTCTTGAGTTTGAGACCCACCAGCCAGGGTTCACATAACCGGTACCGGAGGATTTCCCGGGCAGGGGGCGGTACCGGTAACCGGCCGGTTACCGATCAAACCGGGTTTCTTTCGGACGAATTTCTTTTGAATTTGCTTAAAAACCAGCCGAATTTCGAAATTTGAAATTTGAATTTGAAAAACCCGGGAGCCGGGATTTTGATCCATGCCACCAGCTCATTTTACTTCAAAAAATAAAGCTGTGTTGGTTGCATTTGCATGACTAGATTGGGCACGCGCTCCCCGGCACCCTTTGCACTGGCGCACCCTTGTGACCGGTCTGTGTCTGCATCCCAGCAGCGCCAAACCATATATAATGCACAATATGTGTCTGAATAATTCTAGATGTGAGGGGGAGTGCTGAAATATGGTAGATTGCCTATCTTCCCATAATATTTGAAGCTTTTGGATGAACTGGTTATTGCATAGAACTCAATAACTATGCAACAAGGGAGAGAGCTAACTATAAAATATAAACTTATTACCTGTAACAGATATCACAAGAAAAACAGCAAAGAATATGCTCCCACCATCATACCATCCATCTTTTACACCCTAAATAAGGACATGGAGCCAAAACAACAATAAGTATAGTTTAAGTCACAGCCGTTCTTGCAAGTTGCAAGTGCAAAGATAAGACAAAAAATGAATGCCCAAACAAAGTAGAGAAGATAATAAAAATGTAAAAAAACTACCTCAGTTGCCATGCCCAATGATAACGATATAGCAGCAGCTACCATTAGAATTACAAGAGTTAAATCCTGACAAGCTTCAAATACAAAACGCTGCAAACAATAAATTGATAGGCATTAAATTTGAAGACATAAGCTTGTTGAATTTCAAGCACTGAAGTGTCATAAAAGACAAAATTTCACGTGATGTGCATAATTTTGCAACTATCACATATAAATTCAGATTTATTAAATTTCTACTTGTTCCAGAAAAACTTAGTTTATATAACACGCAACCTCCAGCCCTGGGGGCAAAATAAAAAGGAAGAAAGGGAAATAAGACATGGCACAATAGAAAACTGACTTAGGAGTGATTATTTCAAAACAGAAAGGATAACAAGCAGGCTTTCTGCAATATACTAAAACAAACACAACTTAGGAAAATTGTGTACCCATATGCTTCTTGTTTTCTTGCGTGGATATGTGTTTGCTCCAAAAATATATCTCCTTTGCAACAATTCATCCTCATTTGAATTAACTCCTCTGTCTAAATTACTCTTTAGTAAATCTGAAAGCCCCCTAACCTAAGTGGTATCATGCTATTAGAAAAATATGAATGAATAACAGAACGATAAATAGACAAAAAAAGGTTCAAATCCAAGTGAACTTTCAATTGAACCTACCCCTCCAACCTCCTGAAAAATAATGGCTTCATGATCTCTGTTCAACATTATAAGCTTTTCCAGATCAATTGGAAATCTCTGAGAGAGGGGCTCAAAATTTGTACCAGTGTAGGCTTCTTCATAGAAAACATTAAGAACAGCATCACTATATCAACTATAATCGATGAAAAATAACAACAAAAACAAGAGATGTATTCTAACACGAAAAACTAAATAATGATGTAACAAATTTAGATAATGAAAGGTAGGCTACATCTTGCCCAAGCAAACACAAGCACAAGATATTACATGGGTGGCCACATGATCAGAAAAAAAAAAAAGTGGAAGAGGAAGCAAGCTGATGGACATTAAGGTGGATGAGCCATAGCAAATTTGTCATATGAAATGAAAGATGAAAATTTATGATGGTCTAACAATTGATTTCAAAAAGAAGAAAGAAAATTCATAAAAATGGTAAGGTATATTGTGATATGTGTCCAATATTGTGTCAGTGTTTATATGGAATTGTAGTCCTTTGTACATCACCATTGTGATATGTGTAATGTGTGCAATCTTCCGACCATTTAGTAACATGCTTGGAAGTCGGAAGTAGTACCTCCTAGCTCCTTTTGACCAGCCTCCTTGAAAAGAAATACTGCCTGAAGAATTCAGATTTAGAATGAACGAAAATTATACCTCAATGACAAAAAATGTTTGTTTAACGAAAAATGACATGTTACCCGTATCACTTGTGCATGAGCTCGTATCGTTCTTCTTAAGTTTTCTCTGTCTTCCTCCATTTGCAGGTCTAGAGTATATCTGAAACGACGTGAAGCATTGAGCACCAGAGCAGCTTGCTGAAATGAAGAGAGAAAATGCATGATCATTACAAGTTATAACACATCAACATGGATCATTTTTACACAGTTGTTTTATGGGATGCATCAAACTTTCCAACTTTTTTTTTCTTGAGAATCTCCATAGGTGGTTAGGACTTAGGAGGACCATCCATTGGGATTTAAAATGTACTAATATAGTTAAGGAAAATTATAGAGCCCAACAAACTTTCCTGACTTTGAGCGCTAATATACATACAGGAGTATTTAGATTGGGGAACAGCATCCTTGTACTTAAACCAAGTCTGCTAATAAGCTTCATAGTGGTGTGTCTAGCATTATGACCTCACGGAAGATACCCTAAGACTTCTGAACTGCAACAAAGGCAGAAGGGTGACAGCCAATGTAAAAAGAACAGTGTAAACATAACTCAAGTATTAATATGAAGCAGCTGATGTACCCTGCAATTGCACATCCAGAATCATCATTCTCTGGCTAAGATTTTTTATGCATTAAGGTATAACTTATAAATTCAATTGATGCTTCCATCAGTATCCAGTACTCATCCATCAGAACTATCTAATTTAGTGATGATCAACAGATGTCGAAGATATATCAAGCACAAAAGGTGTCAATTCAAAGCAAACCTGAAAAACCCAACGTAATAAGGGACTTTATGAAGAACAGAGCGAATTTCTCAAGCACAACTACCATCACGGTACAAGGAACTTCCACTCTCATCAGCCATCACTCTCAATCCATCGAAATTGAAATGAACTAATACTTGCCCCCAAACGGCCACACTAGAGATTAGCATTCGAGAAATCCTACCCGCCACCATCGCATCTACCAATTACAGCACGTAGCGCGGTGTAGATTGTAATGTGCACATGATTCTGACTCCAATGCATGGTGATTTCATCCCCTGACTCCTCACAACAACAAAAAAATCACCCCAACTAACAGTGACAACTAATAAAAAATTGAATCAGAGGGAACAATGAGGAATTAAGACGCCATACCCTCCACCGCCGCAAGCGGTCGTGCGAGGCGTTCTTACTGGGTATGTCAAACGCATTCTCTTCCTCCTCCCCCTCTGCTCCCACCTCCACCTCCTGATCCTCATCGCCGATCTCCGGCGGCGGCGACCTCCCCGACGCCATTCCAGACCGCGGCCTGCACACGCCGTCGCAGGAGAGACGACACCGAGTCACCGGCCTAACAACACGCGCCCGATCAGAAGTCCAGAACGGAGGAGAAGATTCTAGAAGGTTCGGGAGCGGGGCGGCGCGATCGCCTCCTCACCTCGGGTTTCGCGTGCGCCCCAAACCGGCAAACCGTATCGTCCTCACTCTGTGTGTGTGTCACTGTGTGCGCGCGTTTCTGCTTATTTATCGGGGAGCCATAGCGACTACCGACTAGTTGCGCGTGGGAAGCTTCGAGGAAAGCGAAACGCTTCCAACGGACGGTGGATGACACGTGGGGTTGGGATACTGGGCGGCCCACATATCTGTGGTAATCAGGAGGCCTCTGATGGGAGGGAAGCGAAACTAGTAGATGTGGCCGTGACTGACAACCTGGGTCGGGACGAGCTGGCCCACTTGTCAGTGTAGCGAAATGCGGAACAGAACGGAGTGGTGGTAGTGTGGAGTGCGGACCGTGTGGCGCGGGTTCGGGTTTTGGCCGTTGGGTGGTTCGAAATGGGAAGGTGAGCAAGTCTCAGCCGTCCGATCGGATCGATGATCGGCCGGATGTAACTCACATCGGTGCCGGCATTCAGACTGTGCCAAAGAGTTTTCTGAATTTGAATAGAAATTTTTGTTTCTTAAAAAATATGGAGTACGCGAGTTTTCTGAAATGAAAGTTCAGGTAGGAAGGCTGAACATGGCAACCACTTACTGGGATCATATTTTTTCAATTACTTGTCATTTCATTGGAGTTATTTCAAAGGGCTGTACGCATGACTCCTTGGTCCTTGGTTCCTCTTATTTTAGTTACTTCTTTTTGGTCTTTTATGAAAAATATGACTATTTAGTATGTAGTCATTGCCTCCTTGGTTCTTAGGTTCCAAATGTCAAGATGGTGAGTTGCACATTGATTTATTCGGTCCTTAGCTCCTTATGTTCCAAATGTCCTGATCGACAACCAAGACCATAAATTCACTTATTTCCCCCTACTTCATAAGTACTTCCTTTCCATAGACATTTTGCTATCAAACCATGAGACTGACAAATGTGTTGTAGTTTATGGTTAATTTCTGTTTTCCAGTTGGCATAATTTCTTGAAATGAAGCTAGTAAAGTGTTGACATATGTGCACATAAGAACGGGTTACAAACCTGTAATCATGCAAAATCCATGAATGCTATATAAGTGGAGAACTGGCATTTTGAAGACGGAGAGTGCTTCCATGCCAAAAATAAATTGCTTTGTAGTAGGTCTGTCAAGATCTTGAACTTGTCTACGAGGAACAGGGGTGCAAGTGTAGCCAACTAGCCACTTAGCTCCATCCAAATTTTTACATTGGATAACATGTAGGAAAGGTGCATATTGGAAGGCTATTTTGTGTTTTTCAAAAGCTACACCCTACACCTCTTCCTTATCTGGCTACGAGCCACAACAGGTACCCAACAACTATGCTTGACAGGCAGAAGATGCTTCAGATCACACAGAAGTCCATGACTTGTTCTTTGTAGCCTTGCTCAAAGAATGGGAATAATGGGATGGAACCGAAAGCATATGAGCAAAGTTATACAAATGTCAAGCTTGCAATTGCCAAGAACTTCCTTGGGAAGACCTTCAGGCCAGGTCTTCTAACCCAAGTCCAGAGTCTTCGTCGCTCCTTTCTCCTTCTGAAGGGACAAGGTCTCCTGCCAAGTTGGTTTGATGCTTATTCGCAGTGGCGGAGCTAAAAAATTTGTGTTGGAGTGCACCATTGATGGTAAAGATAAAGATATTAAGCAATTATCGGTTGAACGAATGTTAGCGTCGGGTAAACCAGGCATTATAAATATCGTATTCACATGATACTTAATGTTTCTACTTTACACATTTAGTTGTGAAAACAACATAATTTTATGAAGTGACGATGATAATAATTACTAGCATTGATAAATAACTTTTAAATATGTGTGAACATATTATTAAAAATATGTAGTTATTCCATAATTTTTTATTGATACACCACACAGCTTGCATGACAGTTCACACAGCTTGATACCCTACCACTCGAAAAACACGTACAATTTTGGTACATCTATACTTAGTGCGCCGACATTAATGTGACCTATTTATATCACACGTTTCTTCGTTACAAGCTGACTTGCTTTCTCCAGCTCTAGCTACTAAAGCCAATGATGTAAGCAAAATATCTATTAGTTTTTAAGCATTGCACTCATTGTGATGGTCGCAATAGTGCAAATAAATAAAGAATTAGACACTTTATTTTTAGTTAGAAATTAAAGAAGTTCCTAAGAGCTAAATAAAATAAAACATTTTCTTATCATTCACATAGAGCCACATAGGTAATCAGAAAAAAAAGGGTAAAGAATACAATTTGCATCTAATTCTCTTAAGTATTATCAAATTGCAATCAAATTCAATTTCAATTGAAACTGTAGCAAAAAAAGGTATAAAATAATTTTCAAAAAAATTGAGAGTAGTCGTGCATACCGAGCACCCCAGCTGACTCTTCCATGTTTATTCGAGTGGATGTGTGACTTGATCATAGCTAAAGACTTTGCACTAATGCATGTTCCAAATTCCATGCTCTTTGTTTATTTTTCCAGAAGCTGATCTGTGCAAAGTTTCTTGTTTAAAAAGGAAGTTAAGCTGAAGAAATTGGCCAGGTAATTTGCATTGCATTGCATGTACTACTAGTATTTCTTGGACTTGACTGGCTCTGAAATCTGAAGTCTCCCTCTCGACACTTGCTGACACCGACACAAATGCACAATGTCCTGCACGTACGTCGGAAGAGAGTTATTGCCCTGTCGGGTGCAGCATGCAATAATGCGGATCTCGAGGAATTATTGACTTTGGTCGTCTCTGATCCTGCAAGTCAAGTCATGCCAGCACAAAAGAACAGTTGTAACTGTGACCACAGATGGAGTTTCCTGGAAATTCCGTACCATATTCATACAGAAAGTTCAGTAGAAGATGCAAAGTTCCCAGAGGTGAGATGAAGAAATGGTCATGGCAAAACTCGGCTATGAATGATACATCTTTGCCTGATTTGACATGGGAGCAGTAAGATGAAACGGAGGCGCAAATGCATTTCATGGCCATTTCTTTCTTAAACCAAAACACAACATTACAAGAATTTACATGGGTGCTGTGTGTCATGCCAGCACAAAAGAACAGTTGTAACTGTGACCACAGATGGAGTTTCCTGGAAATTCCGTACCATATTCATACAGAAAGTTCAGTAGAAGATGCAAAGTTCCCAGAGGTGAGATGAAGAAATGGTCATGGCAAAACTCGGCTATGAATGATACATCTTTGCCTGATTTGACATGGGAGCAGTAAGATGAAACGGAGGCGCAAATGCATTTCATGGCCATTTCTTTCTTAAACCAAAACACAACATTACAAGAATTTACATGGGTGCTGTGTGTGCAGACACCAATTCTATCCGCATTCATCCCAGTTACAATTGTACATGCACATCCTTTCAGAAAACAAATTCTCCACATGGACTCAGGATTCAGAATTCATGACGGTGTATCATCATCGCAAGATCAAGTTTGATAGAGACCACAAAAGATGAACGCATGAATCAAGCTTTGTGCCTTCTTAGTTTGTTCAGGATCCCCACATATGATAATTGTTGCATTTGTATCTCCAGGTTTTGGATCATGAACTGTGATTGCAGCACCTGATAACTGAAAGGTAAAAATTACTGTGAGCCTTATCACTGTGGATACTCCAAAATGAATTACAATACCAAGGATGAAAGCACACGATCGTCGTAGATTTATCTGGGACTAGACCGCCAAAGGTATCAAGATTCAAGATGTTGTGCTACGGGTTGGTTGGGTACGAGTCCGAGGACCGACAATAGGGTACTCGCCTTTGAACGGTTAGCTATGCCACCGCCAAGGTTCTGAGGCTTAGTTGAAGAGGAAGGGGAGAGACTAAGAGCTTTATTTATTTATTGCTTAATTGATAATTGATACATGCTATCTTTTTTATACGGACAACCCGACTTGACGCCTAAGAAATAATCTACAAGGAAACCTATCAATCCAATCTAATCTTTTCAACTATTAAAAATAACCTTCCTAATAGATAAGATCATATCCCTAATAATAACTTGATAGATAAGAAATCCCAAAATAACCTACCTAACCAACTATTCTTTATTCTAAGAAATTGTCACGGGATGATTGTTGGGAGCGGAGGAGGAAGGGCAAGATTAACTCGAGCGGATGCGGATTGCGTCGGGAAGCAATGGCGATCGGCGCTGATGACCCGTGGTCGTAGGGAACCGTAGTCGTAGAGAGCTGTGGTTGTAGGCAGCTGTGCTCGTAGCCAGCCGTAGGGAGCCACGGTCGGATGAATAGTACTTGTGGAACAGTACTTGGATGAACAGTAGGAAGAGATTGGGAAATAACCCAATCATTTGCTGATTTTCATTGATGCATATGCTGCGTATATAAAGGGTACAAACTGACTTGGAAGGTATTATCCTTCCTAATGCAATACAGATTAACTTGGAAGGTATTATCCTTCTTAATGCAAACTTCCCTAATGAAACTTTCCTATAGTAAACTTGCCTAATTGCAACTTCCAAATTTGAGGATTCCTAAACTGCCGCTAGGGCTGGCTGCGCCTCCTCCTAAACTGCCGCGCATGACATCTCTCCCTCCGTTGATAAACAGCTCTTCCTAAAGCTAAAAAGAGGGATAAGACGTCCGAAATACGATAACGTCTTCCCATGACGCATTAGCAACATCAGGAGGAGGCGGCAATGGCGGTGGATCTTCAAGAGGGAGGTCGTCATACTTCTTCATGAGATTCACGTGAAAAATATCATGTAAACGTGCAAACGCGGGCAAGTCCAATTGGTACGCAACCTCATTGATCTTGGAGAGAACGCGATACGGGCCATAGTCGACGTAGAAACGCCAAGATGCGTCCTTCTTCTTGACTAGGAGCACGGGCGTCGAAAAGGCCGAGCGGCTGCGCCGAATGCTGCCCTGCTCCAACATTGCGGTGCGTTGGGTAGCCGGGTATTAGTATGGCCAAACCACCACCGCACTGGTACCGGGGAGGAGGTGGATGCGGTGGTCACGGCTGCGTGGAGGTGGAAGGCCACGAGGTGCGTCGAAAATCGGCGCGACTTCCGCGAGTAGCTCCTCCCTGAGATCTCTCGTGGCCGTGGTAGTCGCCCGGGCTGCTGCATCAGTAGCAGCGGTAGCAGCAGATGCTGTGGCGTCGCGTTCGTCTTGATCGACGACGCCTTCTTCACTACCGGGCTTGCCCTCCAGGTGTGCCAACCGTTGCTCATGGCGCTGTAAACGACTCCCGATTGCTGCAAGCTGGCCAGCGTGATTGTTAAGCCGATCCAAAACTTCGGGTAGCAGCTTGAGTTGGTTGCGAGTGTTCTCCATGAACTTCATCATCTCCTTGAAGTCGTCATCGAACTTGCCGTCGTGAGCCATGGAGGAAAGCACAACGGTTGGCTCAAATACCAAGATGTCAGGGGATGATCGTTGGGAGCAGAGGCGGAAGGGGAGGATTAACTCGGGCGGATGCGGATTGCGTCGGGAAGCAATGGTGATCGGCGCTGATGACCCGTGGTCGTAGGGAACCGTAGTCGTAGAGAGGTGTGGTCGTGGGCAGCCGTAGTCGTAGGCAGCCGTGCTCGGATGAACAGTAGGAAGCAGCGGGTTTTGGCGCAAGGGAGATTGAGAAATAACCCAATCATTTGCTTATTTTCATTGATGCATATGCTGCGTATATAAAGGGTACAAACTGACTTGGAAGGTATTATCCTTCGTAATGCAATACAGACTAACTTGGAAGGTATTATCCTTCCTAATGCAAACTTCCCTAATGAGACTTTCCTATAGTAAACTTGCCTAATTGCAACTTCCTAATTTGAGGATTCTTAAACTACCGTTAGGGCCGACTGTGCCTCCTCCTAAACTGCCACACATGACAGAAACCCATCAACAATGTATGGAAAACAACTATGCTACAGTACCAATGGGTACTATTCATGTGTCACTGCAGTGCATCGGGGCTTGCTCCGTAACAAAGAAGCCTATTTGAAGTGAGTTTACAAGAGTACGAAAATTTTAAATAGTGCAGCCTTATATATGCCTTATATATGCAAATACGTACAACAGGACAAGTGATATGCATGGACTATGTTCTTTTTTTTTCTTTTTTTTTATAACCAGGATTTTTCCTTATCCAGCCCACATTAAAGAAGAAGAACACCCTAACTCGCGAGGCGCACACGGGAGCCAGCGCTCGAACCATAGCGGGCTTTTGCCACCTGAGCCCCAGCTCAGTCCTCAAACTACCCCCGACAAGACACACGCGCTAAGTCCAAGACTCGAACGCGCGTGGGCTGGTCGCCAAGCCGAAGCTCCACCTCGCGCCAACTACCAGTCGAGCAAAGCTCGCTTCTCATGGACTATGTTCTGTCAAAGGATAAATCAATATGCCAACAAGGCCTTTCACTCGATGAGAATAAGTCAGAACAATGGCATATCCTTGATCCCTTGATGAGCACAAGGCAACAAGGGACAAGTATAGGTTAATTGGATTGTTAGATAAATAATAAAGAAGAGAGTAAGTACCTTTCTTATCTCGGCAAGGTCACTGCCATTGGTCCCAGAAATAAAACCAATATACTTGCAAGGAATAACAACTTCAGTTGTTGTACTTGTTGGTGTAGCCACTTGGTTTTCACTGTTGGTGAGCACAAGTCAGAACAATGGGTTAACCTTCTTTTAAGAGAGCGGGCGAGCGAGAGAGAGAGAGAGAGAGATTTTGTCTCAGTTTTTTAAAATCTGTTTAAGGATGGCACTGTTACAGAGTTATCTATGGCTTCAAGACTAAAACTTTTCACATAGGTTCACATACATGGATTTTTCAAAGTCTTTAGGACATAAAATACTTCATCTGAATGAGAAATCCTAGTTTCTTAGCCAGAGGTGTAAGGATTAAATACAAAAAGCAAGAAGAAAAAAATGCTGAATCAAGCATTTGGCACTTAACTTACCTTGCCACTGCTCCCTTTCTGAAATCCATGGGTGGTACCATGTCAGGCATGTTTCTTGGAGCTTCATTATTTGGTGCCTACACAGAATGAGGACTTGCTTCTTAGCCATTAACCAATACAGCACCTAAATCAGTAAGAAATGTGATGTGCATACTGTTGGAATGAGGCTTGTTGTCCATTCCAATGGGCCAAATGGCTAATATATAACATGTACAGGGTTGAGAATATGCAAAGAACACTCTAGGCTAAATACATATCTAACAAACCCCCTCAAACTCATGGTGAATCAAAAACACTGAGTTTGGAAAGGTAGAAACGACACTGAACTTTAGTCTGTGCCGTGGTGAAGAAATCTGCCAACTGAAGCTCCGAAGGCACACACTGAAGGTCAATAACATGGTCTTGCACCTACGATTGCATGTGCGAAGCATCCACTCCAATGTGCTTAGTGAGCTCATGCTTCACAGGATCTCAAGCAATACTGATCGCACCAGTACTATCTGATAAGAGAAGAGTCGGTGCAAAAGCGGAAACACCGAAATTCTCAAGTAGCCACCAAAGCCAGGTGATCTCGGCTCTCAACGACGTCATGGCTCTCAACTCAGCCTCAGCGCTCGAACGAGAAACGACAGTCTGCTTCTTGGTCTTCCAGGCAATCAAGGAGGAACCAAGAAAAACACAATAGACAGAAAAAGACCGGCGATCAGAATGATCGCTAGCCCAGGTCGCATCAGAGTACGCCTGAAGCTGCAAGGAATTGGACCGAGGAAAGAAAAGGCGGCAAGTGATGGTTCCGCGAAGATATCGCAGAACACAAAGAAAGTGACTGTAGTGGAGCTGAGTGGGAGCAGAGACGAACTGACTCAGAATGTGAACTGGGTGAGAGATGTCAAGGCGAGTGATCCCAAGGTAAACAAGGCTCCCAACAAGATGGCGGTAGCGAGTGAGATCCTCAAGAGGCTCACCATCAGTAGGCCGAAGGTGAACACCAAGCTCCATAGGAGTATCCACCACACATTGATCAGAGAGATAAGCACGAGTAAGGATATCCTGGATGTACTTCTCCTGGGAGAGATAGTAGCTCTTGGACGTAGAAGTGATTTCAATCCCAAGAAAGTAATGAAGAGGACCCAAATCAGACATCAAGAACTGCTCACTGAGACGCTCTTTCACAAAGGCAATGTACTGAGAGCCGTCTCCAGTAATGATCATACCATCCATATAGAGGAGGAGGAGCGTCTAACTCCGAGGAGAGGTGTGAACAAAGAGGGCAAGATCGTGATCATTGGCGGAGAAGCCGGCAGCAGTGACAACAGAGGAGAAGCGATCAAGCCAAAGCACGAGGAGTTTGTTTGAGCCCATAGAGAGCGCCGAAGGCGACAAACCATATCATCAGGGACAGAATACCCAGGGGCGACTGCATGTAGACCTCCTCACGCAACTCGCCATTGAGAAAAGCATTCTTAACGTCCAATTGAAAGATAGGCCACTGTCGAACAGAGGCCACAGCAAGGAGAGTGCAAACAGTGGTCATGTGAGCAACAGGAGCAAAGGTCTCATCGTAGTCACGACCATACTCTTGCTGAAAATCATGTGCCACAAGACGAGCCTTGTAACGCTCAAGGAAACCATCCGAGCGGGTCTTGATCTTGTACATCCACTTGCACGTGATGGGAGTGATGCGCAGGTAGAGGTACAAGATCCCAAGTGCCAGTACGCTCGAAAGAAGAATCTCCTCAGACATTGCAAGCTGCCACTCAGGGTGAGCAGCAGCCTCATGGTAGGTTGTAGGCTCAGAAAGAACAGCAGCTGCAAAGCCGTAGCGCTCAGGCGGCCTAACAGTGTGACAATCACGAAGATCGTATCTAGGGGAGAAGGCGGAGCAGGACCCAGCAAGGACGGAGAAGGAGAACTGGGAACATGGCCCAACAAAGACGGAAACTCAACAGGGGGAGTGGGCCGAGGACGGCGAGAGTAGTGTAGGGGAAAAGATGGAAGCTCAACAACAGAGCGGGAAGGAAACTCCAGCGGAGGGGGAACAGGTAGAGTCGGAGGAGAGGGAAGCGAAGAAGATGGTGGATGAGGCGAAACAGTGATAGAAAGCTGAGAATCAGAAAAAAAAAATCATAAAAGAGATCGACTCAGCAAGAGAATCTTGGCTAACAGTGGGGGAACGAGAGTAGTAAGATCAGGACTCGTCAAAAGTGACATGCCGAGAAATCCTCATCCTGCGAGCAACAGGGTCATAGCAACGATAACCCTTATGCTCAAGACTGTAGCTAAGGAAAACGCACTCAACTAACTGTGCAGTCAACTTGGTGCGCTCACGAGGTGGAAGAAGGACAAAACAGACACAGCCGAAACTGCAAAGGTGACTGTACTCTGGAGCTCGACCAAAGAGACGCTCAACAAGAGTAGAACCCTAAAAAGCAGTAGAAGACTACATGTTGATGAGACAAACAGCAGTAGAAACAGCCTCAGCCCAGAAGTGAGGGGGAACAGAAGAAGCAAGCATAAGAGCGCGAGCGGTCTCAGGCAAGTGACGATGCTCACGCTCAGAGGCACCGTTCTGAGCGTGAGCACCAGGACAAGAGTACTGGGGAAGAGTACCCTGCTCAGCGAGAAAGCGACGCAAAGCAGCAGATAGATACTCACCAGCAGAGTCGACACGAAACACACGAATGGCAGAATCAAACTGAGTGTGAACTATGGTGGCGAACATCTGGTAAATAGAGAGAATCTGACTGCAAGAGGACATGAAGTAGATCTAAGTATGACAAGAATAGTCATCAATAAAGATCACATAGTATCGATGACTCTCTTTTGAAACGAAGGGAGCCGGACCCCAAACATCAAAGTGAACAAGATCAAAAGGACAAGTAGAAATAGAATCACTAGAGGGATAGGGGAGCTGTAGCTGCTTGCCAAGCCTGCAACCCATACAATGTAAAGAAGTGTCCCTAGAAACAGACCCAAAAACACCATGACCGACTAAAGACGATAGACGCGAGCTACAAAGATGACCGAGACAATGGTGCCACTGAGCGAAGGAGGTAGTGGAGGACGCGGCAAGACCAGAGGTAGCGGTGGTGGCTAACTGGCTGGTGGAGACAGCGGAAGGAAGATGAAGCCAGTCGAGCTTCCAAAGACGTTGCAAATCACGGCGTCGAGGGCCAGTACCAAGCAGAGTCCCCGTGCGGCGATTCTGAACACAACAAGAGTCAGACTCAAGAACAACACGACAGTCGTGATCGGTGATCTGACCAGCCGACATAAGCTGCATAGTAAGCTGAGGAACATGGGAGACTGCAGGAACATGAAAAGAAGAAGTGGAAAGGGTGCCACTGCCCGCAACAGGAAGAGAGGTACCATTTGTAGTCTGAACAGTGCAAGGAAAAATTGTGGAACGAACGGAAGTGAGGTGGGTAGAATCTGATGTCATGTGAAAGGAAGCACCAGAGTCCAAGATCCACAAAGACAAGATACCTGATGAGGGAGGAGGCGAAGGCGAGGAAGACTGCTGAGAAGCAAGATCCACACGAGCAGAACCCGAGGAGTCTGAGGACGAGCCGACACCGAGGCGCTGGAGCAGTGTGAGGAGCTGCTGAGTGGCATCACCGGAGGAGCCCTAGCGAGAGGCGCTAGCTCCTGAGTGGGAGGAAACTCCGGAGCCCTTTGGAGGACGTCCACCCCGACGACCCTTGTCTCTCCTCCGCTTGTAGCAGTCCTGATACCTATGGCGCCACGCGGCGATGAGGTGCGATGAGACCAGCGATCTGCAAGCAACCACTAGTGTGCTGGGAGCTGGAGGAGGCATCACGGTCAATGCTGAAGAAACATGCGAGGGAGCAGGTGCTGAAGCAGACAAGACAGACTGCATCTGAGCCACGCCACGATGACAAGCTTCCTCAGCACGCACACCCGTGAGAACCTCCACCAAGCTCAGGCGCAGGTGGCGAGTCAGGAGCTGAGCACGCATAGTCTCGAACTCAGGCCGGAGACGTGTCAGGAAGTCATAGAGACGGTGAGTCTCTTGGTGAGCACGGAGCCGCACACAGCAGGGACAGGTCCGGCAGATATCCGGCCCCAGAGAGTTTAGCTGACGCCAAACCTCAAACAGCTGCCGGTAGAAGTCATCTAGGGTGGCATCGAGCTGCTGGAGAGAATGCGCCTAGTGCACAACTGAAAGGTACATAGCATCACTCGTCGACTGGTAGTGAGCTCAGAGGCGCTCCCACAGCAGCTCCGCCACATCCATGGAGATGGTCACATGCATGCTACCCACCAGGATGGCGGTAGCACGAGCCTCGGCATCCTGCCATCGCTCGTAAGCGTGCGGCTCAGACTGGCAGTGCAGCATTGGCGGCCACCTGAGTCGCTGGATCTGCACCAGCAGAAGGAGCGGGCAAAACGAGCGGTGTAGGGCGAGGTGGACAGGGGTGGTCGCCAGTGAGATGATCCTAGAGATGCTGACTGTTGAGGTGGATCCTCAAGTGAACGGCCCACTCCCGAAAGTTCGTCCCATCGAACCGAACGAGGGGGAACGGGATAGCGAAGGAACCTCCTGTAGAAGCCATCAGGGATGACTTGACCGAATCTGGAGTCGGAAATCGATGTGCTCAGGAGACAGCCACTGGTTTTTTTTAACCAGAGATGCTGGAGCTGATGGAAGCCGGAGCTACGACCACTGGCTCAGCGAAGCCGGAGCAGAAGCCCGGCAACTCCGAGTAGATCGGAGGGGCCGGTGTGGAGCTGGAGCCGCCGGCTCCACCGAATAAAAAACGAAGCTCTGCTTCGGGAGAGAGAATAGAGCAGACGGGTGGCCGACGGCTTCACGGGCGGCCGGTGGCGGCGGCGACTTCACAGGCAGCGTCGGGTTGAAGAGGAGCAAATCTCCTACGACAAAGAAGTCCCGTGTGAAGAAGAGGCGCGGGCCGGCGGCGGGGAGCCCGAATCCAGCGACAGGGAAGGGCCGGCGGCAAGATCCGGCGGCGACGCCCCGGGAGCCGGTGTGGGAAGCTGGCGGTGGGAGCAAAGGAACAGGGAAGCTGCGATGGGAGCAGCAGGGACAGGGGAAGAAGATGGGGAGGGTGGCGGCGGCCGGCGGTGATGGCCAGCGGCGGCGGCTGCTGGTGGTAAAACCCTAGCCCTAGCCCTAGCCTTGCACTAATACCATGTTGGAATGAGGCTTGTTGTCCATTCCAATGGGCTAAATGGCCAATATATAACATGTACAGGGTTGAGAATATGCAAAGAACACCCTAGGCTAAATACATATCTAACACATACGAATGACCGATTACTTTTTTTTCAAACATCTGGCGGCAGGCCCTCCTAAATTGCACCTGTCATTAGGGCCCATCTGACAGTGGAAGTTCTTAAAAGAGCCATTTGTGCACAGTACGCAAACAAAATATGTTAAAGAACTTATGCTTAATTTCAAACAGCATTCCCCATGTACTTACCTCAGGAACCCAGGTTCTCGGTGATGGCTGATCCAGAAAAGGCCGAGGACCTCCTTGTTCACAACCATATGAGTAGGACATCCTATCAGCAGCCAGATGTTCCATTGAATGTGAGTGGGGTGGGCCAGGTGGCCGATAATCTTCCGTGTCAAAAGGACCCATAGGAGGATTAGCTCTGAAAGGATGCATAAGATACGGAGGCATGCCTCCACTGGGATGTGGTGGAGGTGGTTCTTGTCTTGATTGGTGATGAGGGGTGTTCCCAACAGGTGGATATGGAGGCATGCCACCACCGGGATGTGGCTTCGGGGGAATCATGACATCCCTAATTCTTCCAGTGATATGAAGCAACGCATCCTGAATGGATTGGAAGCTACCAGTGACCTGTAAAAGGAGCTCCAAAAGTTACAATCTCTAATTGCATCTACTCAACAACCCTCCTTAAGTGAACTCTTATTTTTCCCCCTTCTAGATGATCATATATTTACTTGTATGAGATCAAAATAGGAAAATAACACGACTATGCATAATCAAGTACATTTTCTTAAAAGGAAGATTCAAGGGAAACAACTTGAAAGAACTGACTAATTCAGATAATATTTAACTGTGAAGCATTTCAAATGGATCACTGGCGGTATAAAATAGGTTGTTAAAAATTACCACGGAAGAGTTACAGCATATGCAACAAAGCAAACATTGCTGTTTTCCTAAACTTCACGCGACAAAGATACTCTGTAGTTTGCTTTTTTGGGGGAAAATTATGCATTGTGTAGTTCGCTTTGAACCCTGTTGTACTCCCCCCCCCCCCCTCTCAGAAACAAGTTTGAGTATCCAACGCAAGACTTTTTTTCTAATCCAACTCATTGCTAGTAAATCAAGTTCACCTCAACGCTGAACCTTCAGCACCTTGAAGGAGAATATAGCAGAATAAACAATCTATCTAATGTGGTTTCAATCAGGTCAGAGTTGTTTCGCGTTTTACACCAACCATCTTCAGCATCCAACTTTGAATTTTTCCTACAAGACTAGATTCAAAACAAAAATCACCCTTTCACCAGGTGCACCTAGTAGCGCCCTTGCATATTGATGGAATTTTCAAAAGGTCATGTAAACTTACGGACCACTGTGGCGTACACATACTATGGCATTAATACTGAAAAATCAAAACATACATGAGAACAAAAACTGGAATGGTTGATTATTAGAGGTGTGATGTACCTGAACCAGCTCATCATTTCGTTGTGCGCATCTTGGAATTTGTTCATTCCCAAAAATTCGGATGCTAGCTCCTGTTACCTTTCTCATCTCTGCGATAATGGATCCACCTTTTCCTAGCAGGCAACCGATATGCTGTGATGGAACAAGAAGCCTTGCAGGTACAGCAGAACTTTTATCCATAGATGCCTCTGATATTCTAGAATGCACCCGAAGCACTGCGTCCTGAGCTGGAGAATGCATCATCTCAGAATTCTGCGCCAAAAAATATTGCATCCATCAAACAATATTCCGGAAAACAGAAAACATAAGGACAAAGTTAATCCCCATTTCCTTATCGATGTTAGCAGGATAGAGGCAGCAGTCAACTAGCTTTGCATTGACATGACATGCCAGTTGTTCACAGAGATGCAGATTCATATCGTAAATTAGACCCAAAAAATCACAGGGAAACTAGGATTTTTCATCACTTCAAAGAAAACAGGAGCAATTCTTTTTAGGCCCAGAGACGCACCTCACGTGCAGATATGACAATTACACGTTCATCTGAATCAGCAACAGAGTCTATAACCTTAATTGAAGCACCACTTTCACTCTGTAATGCACGGATAGTGGCACCACCTTTTCCAATTATGCTTCCCACCATGTCATTTAAACATATCATCCTGAACATTATCTCTTGTTCGACAAAGAATCTAGGACTAGATGCAGCAACATTGCTTGAATAATTCCTTGCATGATAATCAGGCATAGGTGGTGGTAAATAGCTTCTTTGAGGATGAGGATCGACACCAGGTGGACAACCAACTCCACTGCCTGGAGGCCCAAATGATCTTCCAGTCGGAATGTTGACTGTGTCTGGCCTAGGATTATCTTGGAGGCAGGTTGAAACTAATAATAGTGCTTTCCTTACTGAAGAAAAGCTCCCACTCATCTAACAGGAAAAAGTTATCATGTTAGAATGACCTGAATTTAAAAGATTAAATATCCAAGTTAAAGATTAAGCATGCCCGTATAACAGTAAATTTTGAGCACCGCCAAACTACAAAAGCCATCAGCAGTGAAATATAAAAATAGGTAAAGCTAGCAAAACTCAAAGCACTATTTCATCCACATAAGTATCTTTAGAAGCAACACTATGTTTGCCTAACGTTTCATAATCAGAGGGATGGGATTCAATCATAATGAACTCGGCGTCTCTGCAACGAAAACAACCAACCTTTCAATACTTTAGCAACAACTCATTATCAATAAAGCCTTGTTGTTAACAACTCAGATGAATGAGCTCACTTTATGTGTACAACTACTGAATTACCTTAGAGCCAAGTACAAACCAAGCAAGATTAGCTCATCTGAAACTCATTTGTTCATACGTGCAGGTGCATTTCAACTGCAAGAAAACCAGGACATGTAACATAACCATGAATAACTTACGAGAATGACACCGAACTTACCCTGCTATCTACTATCAATCACTGGGCTATCACAATAGTATCTTTCCAAGATTCTATCACATTGCAATTCACAACCTGAGCTCACATTCTAATTCACAGGAAAAGCATCAACTGCAACTCAGGCACACGAGCGCATTTACCATACTATGTCCCATTCTACGTTTTTAGCTCACTACACTGAGAAAAGCAGATGGATTATCCATCCAACTACCAAACAACATCAGAGCGCTGATTTTTTGCATCCAGAAAGGTCGAGACAGTTAAGATGCGCACATGGATGAGCTCGTCCCCCAGCAAGGCGCAGGGGGGCACCTGTTCCCTGTTCCGGAACACCCTGATCTGGGCGCCACTCTCCTGCCGCATCCGCTCCACCGTCTTCCCGCCCTTCCCCAGCACGCACCCCACCTGCCCGCCGGCCGTCAGCATCCGGCAGCCCACCACGCCGGACACCTCCCTCTCTTCCTCCCCCTCCCCGGCCTCGTCGCCCCCGACCCTGTGGCCCACGACCCGCTCCCACACCCTCACGGCCACAGCTGGGGCATCCGGCCCAGAGATGGATAGCACGGCCTCGTCCCCCACGGGGGGCTGGTCCACATGGAGGTCACGCGCGGGGCGGAGGGCGGCGGCGCGGCTGGAGGGGCAGAGGAGGCGGAGCGTGGTGGTGGGGCGCTTGGCGGAGGGGGACGGGGTCGAGGAGGGAGCGGAATCTGCGGCTGTGGCGCCGGCGCCGGCGGGGGTGGGGGAGATTTCCATGGATTGGACGGTTGAGCTAAAACCCTACTGATGCTGACCGAGAAAAACCGCTGACCGCTGCAGTTTGTTACTGCAAGTCTGCAGCTACCGCGGGTGAATGCGCGCTTTGAACCGTCCGATAGAACTTCCAAGGTTAGGATCAAGCGCTGACAGCATCTCTTTTCAATCTCTCGTCAAGAATGGTTCGAAGTACATATGACTATTTTTTTTGAAATATTACGAGTCTTACGTTAGCGTCACCCATCACCACTATTACTTCTTTTTATATCGGACTCTCGCTTACATTTTTTTAATCACTTCACTCCCACTTGCTGCTTACGGCCACTCATTCTCCATCTTACTTTTGCTATCCACTCCACTTTCCTTAGCCTGCTCTATCCACTCACTCCCGGTGAAATAAATTTTGGTGAAATTTCACCGGTTATCGGTGGTAAACAAGTTTACCGGTGGGGGCCGGTAGAACTACAAACCAGCCCCGAAATTTTTGGTTTGGATGAATTTTCTCAAAAAAATACGAATTTGCTTGAATTTTGTTCGAATTTGATTTTTTTAGAAAAAAAAATGAAAATTCCGACTGAAATTTCCGGTTACCAGCGGTAACCAGAGTTATCGCTAACCTTCAAAAAAAAAGTCAACCGGTAATGTGAACCCTGCTCACTCCTCATCCACCGAGAGCATTCATTCCTTATCATCTTGCTCGGATGGTGTCGTGTCTTCTTCTCCACTCCCTCTCACGCTTTCATCTCCATAGATCCACCTCTTCCCCACTCCCAAGTACCACACCTCCAATCAACTCCTCTCTTTCCGTCGATTTGAGCTCGCTGTTTGGATTGGACCATCCGCTTGATGGCAGCGAGAGGAGTAAACGCGATGCCAGATGATAGCTGCATCGCGAGGCCGTAGGAGGTCGAGGACGGAGCAGGGAGAGGCTCGCTGGCTCCATGTGCCAAGGACGACAACAAAGAGGACTTCGCCTTCTTCCCGGCGTCGCCCAACGCCGGCGTCAGGGCCAACGCCTCCAGATGACTCATCCCCTTCCTTTTTCCCTTCCTTTTCTTATGATTTTTGTTGCAAACTGGTGTATTGTTCTGATGTTTTACGACTCGTTGAAAAAAATATCACGCTAAAAAAAAATGTTGCAAACTGTGTCTTTGAGATGTTACGACCCGCTGAAAAAATGTTGTGCCTCGTTGAAAAAATGTTGTATACTGTTCTTTGATGTGTTGCGACCCATTGGAAAAAAAATGTTGCGATCCGTTGAAAAAAAATATTACGATCCGTTAAAAAAATGTTGCTAGCCGTTGAATGGTGATGTTGCAACTGTTCACAGTGATGTTGCAAGATTTTTAACGTGTCTTTTTTCCAGATGTTTTATTTGGATTCTGAGATTTTAGATGGTGTCTGTGCTGCACGAGTGTTCGGGAGGAGGCTCTCTCACGCGCGAGATGGACGGCTGTAGAATAGCTTCTAAGATCCGACGTTGGAGCGTACCGTACGGGGTTAGCGCTTGGATCGTACGTTGCACCCTTATTTTTTTATCTAAAAGTTGCTTCTGTATCATAATCAACTGCGATTAGTAACATGATAGCAATTGACTCAAGTTCTATCAATTAGTTAGCCACAGTCGATACTCGTATCATGGGCGGTCCTGGCTAAGGTCATGGGTGTTCAATCGAACACCCATTTTTTTCTGGTGAAATATCTTGTATTTAGTAGGTATATTATACATATATATTGATAAATAGGCTAAATATTTTACACATTTATACCCTCAATAGATTTCATCCCACTCCCACATCCTCCTTCCCAATTCGTCTTAAATAGTTTGGCTCAGCTCACCCACCATATAGCTTTCAATCCATTCGGAGACACTCTCTCCCTCAAACCAAACCCTAGCCTCTCTTTACCTCTCTCTCTCTCTCTCTCTCTCTCTCTCTCTCTCTCTCTCTCTCAGACAACTAGGTAGCACTAGCATACGAAGCAACCAAATGTCGGGCGGGACGATTTGGTGCAAGCAAAGGTGAGGGCGGCTCCTAGGCTTTAGCCGAACCTTGGCGGCAGTGTGTGAAGAGCAGGAGCGCGTTGTCTAGGAGGTAGGAGCAATGTAGCAAACACCAAGAATATGAGTGACAAGCGAGACATAGCCGAGCCTCATGGGAGCCGTGGCCTGGGAGGGAATACGAGTCAGCAGCTCGGGTTGCCTACACACGTCGATAGCAGTACCTCAATTCCTCAGTCCTAAATTCTAAAGTCGAATCAACATTTTTTTCTTAATTATTTTTAAACTCTAAATTCTTTAAGGTATTGTCTCTAATATAAAAAATTTGTACTTTAATTTTTGCTATTGCATACCTTTGTTTTTTTCATTAAACATTATTTTATTAACTTGAACACCCATCCGAGAAATCCTGATTCCGCCACTAACTCGTATGGTTGTTGATGTAACTTTAGTCGATACTCGTATGGTTGTTGATGTAACTTTCTTAGTTAGGTGATGAGGGCTCGCTCATTTTGAACAGATGGTCTCTAAACTACCTACGAAGATCCTAAAATATTCATGAGCAGTGCAGAGATCTTGTGTTCCAGTAGTCAATTTTAACATTTTCAGTATGTCTGAAGTCTGAACCATCCTTCGACAACAACAGTGGATCAAGAAAGTTCTAGGGAGGACGAAGACTACACCAACAATGCGTAAGACCATCAACATCGATTAGATGGAAAACATATGTGCAACTACGGTCTGTTGTGGGTGAAGAAATAAAGCAAGAGAGCAAGAAAGAAGCTTCATCAGCAGGAAAATAGGACGACTTGTGTAACAAACCTTAGGTCCAACAAAGCTACAATTGATCTCTTACATGGTAACTCATAAATCCATACGAACACCTAATGTTTCTTGCCGGTGGCTCCACCGATTTGCTTGGGATACTGTGATTCACGATGGTGAGGTATTCCGGATTGGCAAGGTTTTAGGGGTTCACCGTGCCCCAGATCCTAGATTGAGGCGGATATGGTGTTTCCAACCGCAGGCTCAGAGGAGGGCGATGTGCGCTAGGTGGTGTGGCGAGGTAGTGACCGGTGAGGTGTTGAGTGATTCTAGAGCGGCATTGACGGCGAGAGTCGATGGCGGGGAAGGTGTGGGAGGCCGCGATGTATCGAGGAGACTGAGGAGCGGTCAAATCCACCGAACTAAGATCTGAGGACTAGAAATTCGTTACTGTTGCGATAAATTACTGGTTTGTACTTGTGTAGTACTTTTGGTTCCAGTGTTGACCAGTTGCCTTCATAGTTATGTCATTGCTTATGCAATGCTCAAACTGGACAAGCGACAGAATTCCAAACCATTGATCACTCTTACACTCGAGCCTCTTTCTTTTATCTACATATATTAGTCTAATATCAGAACTTCTCTGCATTTGCATGGACCGATGGATGGATGGACGGACGGACGGACGAGATGTGCAGAAAGTCAAGCAGCGAGATGCATAATTTAATGATAGTTCAGATTCACTGCATCGGGCGGTTGCACGTGCTTTAGGTGTGTGTAAGCATGTACCAGAATCAAAGTTTAGGGAGTAAATTAAAGTTTGTCTGTCTGATAAAACTTCATCCATTGGTCATGTTGAGTCCTTAAAAATCAACGTGTGCATTTTTACGGTGGCCTTGAATCACAAGTTGACTTTTCATGACCGCAATTAAAAAAATTAGAAGGGTGAAAGTTGCCTCTCTGTAAACATACATGGAAATTTTTTTGCACAAACAGCACTGTAACGTTATTTTTTTTCGAAAGTAGCGTCCGTCGTGACGAAATGGCAATTTTGACATCTTGTCTGTACGGTCACCGGCCGGACTCGATCTCGATGCGACACGTGGCCTCATCCGGCCCGTGACCGGACAGATTTGGCTCGTCCGGCCCGTGGGCGGCCAGACGTCCTCCACGTCGCCTTGTCCGGCCCGTAGCCGGCCGGACGCACCATTTATCCCGACCGCCACGCACGCCCGTCTCCTCAACCCTCTAACCCATCACCTCCATCGCGTCCTTGTCCATACATGCATGCATGCATGCAAGAGATTAGCGTGGGAGGGAATTCGATTCCCTCCGCAGCACCTCTCACCGTCTATTTAATCGCAAGCTCGCTGCTCTCTCTCGCTTTCTCGTTCTTTCGGTTTCGGTTTTTCGGAGACTTAGTATTATTTGCGATCGTCATTAGCAGTCATTTCAGCGGGTATGTTTCTCCTCGTACATTATTTATTTATTAGTTTTGTGGTTAGTAAATTAGTCGTAGTGAAATTAATCTTACTTAATTTATTAGTTGTAATTTTTAGGCGTAGTTAATTAGTTACCAATTAATTAATTAGTCGTAAGTACATTGTTTTACTCAAATAATTAGTCCAAAATAATTAGTCAGAATTAAGTCTTAATAAATTAGCAGTCATTAATTAGTCATTAATACTTTAGTCGGATTTTATAAGACGTGATTAATTTGATGTCATTAATTAGTGGTAATTAATTTAGTGGCCTTAGTTAGCCATAATATTTTTTTGTAATATGTGGTACTAAATTTGGTGTAATTATTTTAGTTTCATTTATGTCATCGTAATTAATTCAGCCATGAGCAACGTAGTTGTCATTACACGTTCATTTATGGTAATTAATTAGTCTTAATTATTTTAGTCACAACTATTTTAGTCGTACTTACTATGGTGCTAGTTATTTAGTGTCCATTAATTTGTTCTCCGTATTTATGTGTAATTTATAATTTCTAGTAATCTATCGAAATCATCAATTTTTTTTACTAATAGTCTGTCTCTTCCATATCTTGCAAGCCATACCTCTACTCGAGCTTCTGAAAACCTTCTACGACAAGAATCACCGGTGCAAGTCATGGATCGATGGGGATGCAGATGGCTATCCACCCCTAGCGCTTCGGGCCAGGAGGGATTGCTGGGAGCTGGACGCTCGCTACGTCCCCATCCTCTGGGACACAGGCTTGTTGCCGTTTATGAGGCTGGTCTCCGTCGGACGCCACTTCACCTTGGACGGCGATCGCTATCAGCACTTGTCGACAGGTGGAGGCCCGAAACGCACACATTCCACTTTCGGTGGGGTGAGATGACGACCACCCTGCATGACATCTAATTCTTGACTGGTCTCCCGATCCGGGTGAGCCACTTGTTCCAAGTCGTTCGTCGATGGACTGGAAGGCCAGGCTGGAGAACAGGTTCAACATACCTATGAGGGACAGTGCCCGTGGCGTCGCTCAAACTATGCTGAAGCATTTCAACTAGTGCCCGGAGGATGCACCCGATGAGGTTGTTCGGATGCACCTTGTCACTTACCTTCTCTATCTCTTTGGGTTGGCCATGTTTTCCACATCACAGGACAATTGGGTGTACCCTAACTTCATCCGCATCACCGAGTCTTTGGCTGACGCGAAGGCTGAGGTGATGCATCAGTACAGCTAGGGATCAACCATCCTTTGAGCCACATATAGGGGGTTGTGTGATGCTTTGAGGCGCGACACCGGTGTCAAACCCAACCTTGCCTGTTGTCACGTTCTCCTGTGGCTGTGGAGTTGGGAGCACTTCCCTGTTGGATGACCGTCCTTCCACAGAGTAGTGCACCGTAACCCAAGTTGTAGGACCCGATAGACGGGACCACCATGGGTAACCGGTGGATTGTTGTGCAGCTAAGGATAGACTGGCGAGGTGCTACTCGTTGTTCCACAACGAGTTCGTGTCATTGCACGACAACTATATCATCTGAGCTCCATGGACCCTAGACTTTGTGGGCTCGGTAGTGCTACACGGGTTGTCCTTGCAATGCAAGCAGGACGCCGGACTATGGGCGACGGCATGTCACCATGTGTTTGCACATATGGTGGAGCCTTACACGCTGCAGCGCGTAATACGACAATTCGATTTGTACCAGGTCGTGCTCCCTCCCGACGGCAGGATGTTGCAGCGAGTCGTCCACTTGCGAGTTCAACTCCCGTCCGAGTAATGTTTACACTTCATACCTATATCATATGTTCTAACATCAATGCTTTCGGAATGTAGGCAATCGAGGTCGGGCCGATATGCTGAGGACTGGCAAACAGTTCAGTACGAGTGAATTATGGCCTAGATGGAGATGGCCCATGTAGAGATCTTGCTGGAGCAGCGATCGCACGACGTACGGACATACCTTGAGTACATGCAGTGGTACGTACCACGGTCGCGCACCAGACTCACCCATCTACCGCCAGAGCGTTCGGAGCATGTGACGCACCAGGAGAGCCTCAGCCACTCGTTCGATCGACACAGTGCTTCGCGGTGTGACGACACCGTGAGACACTTATAACCTCCGATCATTTCATGGATGATATTTGTACTCTTCATTACTGAACATGTTTTGTCTCTCACTTAGTTGAAGTGGGCGCAGCGCATCACAAGCGCATCGGAGACCGCCATGCGCAGCCTACACACAATACCGAGGCTGTTGAGCACTTTGAAGTACATCTTCTCGAGGGGCGGAACTAGAACAAATTTGACCGGAGTTCACTACTTCACTATGCATATAGCAACATATGAATCTTTCAAGCAATATTGTACGAAGTCGCCGCCTGAGACGACTCCGGGGTGCACAGTTTTTAGGCTAGCAAGTGCACATGTGGTATATATAAGTTGATCCCCACTAAATTGTTTTTGAACCTAGTGTCCTATGACACCGGGTAAACCAATTTGGTTCCACCCTTGATCTTCGCGGAGTCAAAGAACATGAGCCGCGGTCGTTTGTAGGACGATGTCCTGCGCATCGGGCACCAAATGAGGGGACCGTGCTCACCTGCTAGGTCATCGCAACCCAGCGAGACCGACCAACGTTGTAGCGCTCCCTGTCGGTCATCTGCGAGCCAGATCGGCGGGGTCATCCGCATCGCTGAGTCTTTGGCTGACGTGGAGGCTGGGGCGATGCCCCAGTATAGCTAGGGATTAGCCATCCTTTGCGCCACATCCAGGGGGTTGTGTGACGCTTCGAGGTGCAACACTGGTGTCAAACCCAGCCTTGCCTGTTGCTACATGCTCCTTCAATTGTCGAGTTGGGAGCACTTCCCTGTTGGGTGACCGTCCTTCCACAAAGTAGTGCACCCGTTCCTAGGTTGCAGGACCCGATAGACGGGACCACCATGGGTAACCGGTGGACTACTGCGCAGCTACGCTGAGTGAAGGATAGACCGGTGAGGTGCTACTCGTTGTTCCACAATGAGTTCGAGTTGCTGCACGACAACTATATCATTTGGGCTCCATGGACCCCAGACTTCATGGGCTCGGTAGCACCACATGGGCTATCTTTGCAATGCAAGCAGGACGCCATACTATGGGCGATGACATGCCACCTGGTGTTTGCACATATGGTGGAGCCTTACATGTCGCAGCGCGTAATGCGACAGTTCGATTAGTTCTAGGTCGTGCTCCCTCCCAACGGCAGGATGCTTCAGTGAGTCGTCCACTTGCGAGTCCAACTCCCGTTCGAGTAATGTTTACACTTCATACCTATATCATCTATCCTAACATCAATCCTTTCAAAATGTAGGCAATCGAGGTCGGGCCGATATGCTGAGGACTGGCAAACAGTCCAACACGAGTGAATTATGGCCTAGGTGGAGACGGCCCACGTCGAGATCTTGCTGGAGCAGCGATCGTACGACGTACGGATATACCTTGAGTACATGAAGTGGTACGTACCACGATCGTGCACCAGACTTACCCATCCTCCGCCAGAGTATTCGGAGCATGTGACGCACCAGGAGAGCCTCGGCCACTCGTTCGATCGACACAATGCTTCACAACGTGACAACACCATGAGACACTTACAACATCCGGTCATTTCATGGATGATATTTGTACTCTTCGTTACTGAACATGTTTTGTCTCTCACTTCAGTTGGAACGGGCACAGTGCATCGGAGACCGCCATCCGCAGCTGTAGGATCAAGGATAACCGACTAGAGGGGGTGAATAGGAGGTTTCTAAATTTAATCGACCAAATTAAACTTAGAGCTAAATAGTTCTAGCAAATACTTCCTAACACAATATGATGAATGAACTATCAAGCAACTTTCTACGATAAGGAGCTAATGTCAATACTTGATATAATTCTAGCTAAGCAATTTAACACGAGATAAATGCTTGAATTATAAGTGCGAATAAGTAATGACAAGAAATAACCACAAGTGAGATAATGAGGGTTTTTCCCGTGGTATCGAAGACTTGCCGGTCTTCACTAGTCCACGTTGAGGGAGCTTAAACAAATCAAGTCGGCTCCACCAATTAAGCCTTTACTCGATCACTATTGGTTGTTCTTCCTCCGCTCCAGAGATGGTGAACACCGAACCACTCACAATCTTGACACCGGGCCTCTTCACAATCTTCTTGAAAAGATCACCGTGCAATCTCCGTCAAGCCGTCTAGGAGTTCGGTAAAACTCCAAGAGTAACAAATCAATGACCTTCGCTTAACGACACTCAAGTGCAAAAGGATCAACTAGAATGATGAATGCACTTGAATGAGCTCAACAACCTCTCAAAAGGGTGCACAAGTGTATTTGAGAAGTTGAATGAATGCTCAAGGCTCTAAGGATGTTAAATGTGGTCTAGCAACCAGCCCTTGAGCAGTTGGGGGGTATTTATAACACCCACCAACAAAAACGACCGTTGGAGAGTCATACCCAGAAAAACAGTGAAATACGGTATGACCGCCATCTAAGGTGCGCACGACCACTTTCCGAGGCCGAAGCATTTATGCGGTTAGAACAGTGGCATTAAATGACTCTGACATAGCCGTTGGACAACCCTTGCGGTATGACCGCCAACTAACATGCAATACGACCGCAACATCCGGTTATACCGCACGTAGGAGCGGTACGACCGATCGAAGGGTTTCCAGAAACGACGAGATGACATGCTCTCTATAAAATTCGCACCACCATATAAAAATCGGTACAATCGCAGATCGGTACGACCGTTTCTCAATTGCGGTACGATCGATTATCTCAGAGATGTCTGAGTCAAAAATGTATCGGTTCTGGTATTACTCAACCGTCAACTAAAAAACGGAATGACCGCAATGCGGTAGTACCGCTCAAGGAGCCGGTCGTACCGCATTAGCGCTCTGTTTGCTGAGGAGTTCAAAAACCGGTAGTATCGCCAAATAAAATGTGGTCATACCGCACCAAGTGGTACAACCGCCAGAAAGACATCGGTTCAACCGATTTTTGACACCCACACTGAAACCTTTTGAGAATAGGAATTCAAATGCATGTATGATCCTAAATTGATCTATATTGCACAAGACCGTATTATCAAGCTACTAGACACGATCCCTCTTAATAGTACGGCGTATATCCTAAAATCCGGTCTTCCAAACATTTCTCCAAAGACCGGTAAAATATAAATGATCCTAGTCTACTTATACCTATTTTGAGCCAAGTAGATCTTCATTAAACCATTTAACGTGCATCTTTGCGTCATCAATATCCACCAATGGATCTTAACCTTGTAGATACTTAATAACCATGTTAATCCAATATTCACATGTAGTCATTAATTACCAAAACAATTTTAGGGGCTGAAATATCTAGACCCGCCATTATGTGGTAATGGAGTTTTGGTGATTAATGATAAATCTAATTGGGAGACTAACACTTTTATTGATATACATATTGTGTAGTTTTATTTGGATATAAAGGTGAAAATCATGAAGGAATGCAAGTGATTAAGTGATTAATGACAAATTCACTTTCTCGTTTGGATATAAAGATGGAAATACAAGAGGTATGCATTCTACTTCGTTTTATTATATCTTGTTGCATTTCTCGGATCCAAAATATAGGATAAACTCCATCAAAAAGTTTAACTTGGATATGTGCATATGTTTCCATTACACATTTGTGTATGCACACATTTAGGGGGAGTCCATACTATATTTTGTGGTTTCATTAGTATTGATCCATATTCTCTTTCCACATATATTAAGGATCTTTACTTTGAAACATATCCTTGAATATATTTAACTTGTGTAGTTAGTATATTCATATGAGTATATGAGAACGTATGAAACTTGTGTAGTTCATGGATGTTTATATATCCTTGAATATATTTAACTTGCGTAGTTAATATATTCATATGAGTATATACAACTTGTGTAGTTTGTATACACTCATATTTGGTATATATAACTTGTGTAGTTCATATATACTTGTATGTGAGCATATGAGACTTATGTAGTTCATATATGATCATATATCCTTGAATATATCTAACTTGTGTAGTTAATATATTCATGTGAGTATATACAACTTGTGTAGTTTGTATACACTCATATTCAGTATATACAACTTGTGTAGTTCGTATATACTTGTAGCATATATAACTTGTGTAGTTTATATATACTCATGGCCTTGTTGTTTCATTAGTATTGATCCTTGTGATCTACTTTGAAACATAACTCTTGAGTATATATATAACTTCGTGTTTATATATACTCATACCAATTACATTCAATTATTTGAAATTGTGTTGTGGGACTAACATGTGTGCTAAGATGTGTTCAAGGCTTAGTCCTCAAGTTTGAGTGATGACATAAAAAGAAATGCAAAGGTGATAAAGATCGACATGACTCAAGACAAAGGAGTCATGCCTTGCATTTCAAAAGCTTCGGAAGAAGTTCGGTGGAAATCGGTATGACCGCATTTGGTAAGCGGTACTACCGATGTGCGGTAATCTTGAGGTTCATGTGGCGGAACTACGCGTGGCGTGTATGGACAGTAAATATGTTGGCGGAACTACTGCAACACAGTTGTTCCGTTTGTTAGTTGGCGGTATGTAAATTCGAGAGAAGGTGTTTTTCGTATTTCTCGAGCCTCGAAATCGGTAGTACCGCATCGAGAAAGCGTACTACCGAGAGCCAGATACGGATGCTAGTTGGCGGTAATACCGCACCTTCGATAATGGCTTGTTCAAAAGCATGTATGCAGGTATATCTTGGTAATTAATGTTAATGACATTGTGGGACTAACATTTTCCATGAGTTGGATGAATAGGTTATGTTCCAGGGTGATGAAGACTTTGGATGACATCATGAGTTGATCGTCATCGAGTCAAGGTTCAAGAAGATGTATCATGTGTTGATACATATCAAGATCTCGAAGAAGAGATGATCATGAGTTGATCATCAAGTCAAGAGAAGACTCATCATATGTTGATTGAGGTCAAGTAAGGGATGCATCATGGGTTGATGCATATCAAGACGATGACCCGGACATGAAGCAAGAATGTGAGTCATCAAGCTTCAAGTGGATGATCAAGGCAAAGGTATGACTAGCTAGGGCTAAGGATGTGTTCCTAGTCTTTTACCGGTCTTGGTGTTTGGTTGGAAGATCGGATTGCTAGTATATGTTGCCGTACTATTAAGAGGGGTTTTGTCTAGTAGCTTGAGTCTCATCATGTGTTGATAGCTCAATCTTGCTTGCTCTAGCTCACCGTGGCATGATGCTATTATTTGCAAATGTGTTTTGCCAATAGTCGAGGCTTATGCATTTAATCCTTGTAACATGTGACTATACTTTGCAAATGATTGAAGTCCATGTACCTACTCCTTGTGGCATGATCTAAGTTTGCAAATGTGTTTTGCAAATGGTTAAGATTCATGTGTATACCCTTGACATGGTCTAAGATTGCTTGTTGCTATTTCTTTGGACTTAGACCATGGTAGTGGCTCTTTCGAGTTGTTCTTTTTGATTTGATCAAATGCGTTTGAGATCAATCAAATAGGTGGATTATGTAGCCCTCTGAATAAGCTTTCAATAGAGTCCAAGATCACTCAATTCGACATCGAGTCAAAGTTATGACCTTTTGCAGTGTAAATGCGTGCTGAAAATCGGCCTGCGGTAGTGCGCCGTATAAGCTATGTGATACCGCAGAACAGTAATACCGCACCTTGTGAGTGCGACGACCGCAAAAGGCTATGTGGCTAGTTTTTGGTCATTTCGTCTCCAAGCGGCTAGTTTTTGGTTTGGGGCTATAAATACCCCCTTGGCGGTTGAGAGGCAACCTTTGGCATCCCATTGAGTTCCTTTGAGCTAAGAGCAAGCCCTCTACTCCCATTTGTGCATGTGTTGCACTTAGTGAGGTTTGAGAGGCAAATCCTATTGCATGTGTTGCATTAGGTGGTGGATTTAGTATCCACGAGCTTTGACACTTGATTGGTTCAAGTGAAAGTTGGAGACTTGTTACTCTTGGTGTTTGCCGACACCTAGGCGGCGTGGGCGTCGTGGTCAGGTGATCTTCTCAAGTGAAGCTTGTGAGAAGGCCGGTGTTTGTGAGTGGCTTGGTGCTCGCCATCTCGGAGTGGAGTAAGAGCAACCCTAGTGGAGCGAGGTGGTTGATACCTCGGAGGAAGGCTTAATTTGTGGAGCCGCCCAATTGGTTTGGGTTTCCCTCAGCGTGGATTATGGGAGGACCTAAGCAAGTCTCGAAACCACCACGGTAAAACATCATTGTGTCCGTGTCTTCTTGTGATTAGTTTTCATATGCTTTACTTTGTGCAATTTATATTCATTGTATAATTGCTTATTCATTTGTATGTTTGCTATCTTGTATGTATACCCCTCTCTAGTCGGCCTCCTCGATCTTACAGGGGCCTAGATGCTTTCAGCAGCCCACACACAATACCGAGGCTGCTGAGTACTTTGAAGTACATCTTTGTGGAGTCAAAAAACATAATAAAGAACATGAGCTGCGGTCGTTTGTAGGACGACGTCCTGCGCATCGAGCACCAAGTGGGGGACCGTGCTCACCTGTTAGGTCATCAAGACCCAGCGAGACCGGCCAGCGTTGTAGCGCTCCCCGTCGGTCATATGTGAGCCAGATCGGTGGGGTCATCCGAATCGCTAAGTCTTTGGTCGGCCAGCGCGGTCGAGGCGATGCCTCGGTCTGACTAGGATCGACCATCATTTGAGCCATATCTGGGGTTGTATGACGCTTCAAGGCGCAACACCGGTGTCAAACCCATCCTTTCTTGTTGCTACGTGCTCTTGCAGCTGCGGAGTTGGGAGCACTTCCTTGTTGGGCAATCGTCCTTCCATAGAGTAGTGCACTCGTACCCCGAGTTGCAGAACCCGATAAACGAGGCCACCACGGGTAACCGATGGACTGCTGTGCAGCTACGCTGGGCGAAGGATAGACTGACGAGGTGCTACTCGTTGTTCTACAACGAGTTCGAGTCATTGCACGACAACTATATCATCTGGGCTCCATGGACCCCAGACTTCGTGGGCTCGGTAGCGCCACACGGACTGTCCTTGCAATGCAAGTAGGACGTCGGACTATGGGCGACGACATGCCACCTGGTGTTTGCACATATGGTGGAGTCTTACACGTCGCAGCGCGTAATGCAGCATTCTGATTTGTACCAGGTTGTGCTCCCTCCCGACGGTAGGATGCTGTAGTGAGTTGTCCACTTGTGAGTCCAACTCCCGTCCGAGTAATGTTTACACTTCATACCTATATCATCTGTTCTAACATCAATCCTTTCGAAATGTAGGCAATCGAGGTTGGGCTGATATGCTGAGGACTGGCAAACAGTATAGTATAAGTGAATTATGGCCAAGATGGAGACGGCCCACATCGAGATCTTGCTAGAGCATCGACCGTACGATGTACGGACATACCTTGAATACATGAAGTGGTACATACCACGGTCACGCACCAGACTCATCCGTCCACCGCTAGAGCGTTCGGAGCATGTGATGCACCAGGAAAGCCTCGGCCACTCATTCGATCAACACAGTGCTTCGCGGCGTGACGATACCGTGAGAGACTTACAACCTCTGGTCATTTTATGGATGATATTTGTACTCTTCGTTACTGAACATGTTTTGTCTCTCACTTCAGTTAAAGTGGGCGCAAGCGCATCGCAAGCACATCGGAGAACGCCATCCGGCCCACACACAATACCGAGGCTGCTGAGCACTTTGAAGTACATCTTCGCGGAGTCGAAGAACATAATAAAGAACATGAGTTGTGGTCGTTCGACGGACGACGTCCTGCGCATCGGGCACCAAGTGTTTGACCGTGCTCACCTGCTAGGTCATCACGACCCAGCGAGACCGGCCAGCGTTGTAGCGCTCCCCATGGGTCATCTACGAGCCAAATCGGTAGGGAGGTAAGTTATGTACAAATCTATGTTCTGCTTTTTGGTTATGCCTTACGTTCCGTTAACATCATGTCGTTCTCCCACCACAGGTCGATTGGGATATATCACTTCTGCTGTCTACACCCTGTACACAGACTAGCGCTCCCCCTCGGTCATATGCACTACACATCCGGGAGGTATGAGATTCTCAGTTTACGTCCAGAGTATTTATTTTGATTAACATTGTTCCGTCCTGCGGACTTCAGTTGACCGTGGGGTTGACGGCTAGTTTATGTCCACTGATGAGGATACGGGCCTTCCAGCTCCTGCCAGGGAGCAATACACTGTGCTAGGGTTTGTACTAAGGCACCCAAGGCAGAGCTCCTTCGGGGTCGCTGCCACACCGTACGTTCAAGGTCAGAGCTCCTCCACACGACCGGAGCTACAGACATCGTACCTTGGGGGCGAACAATTCGGGAGTAGATTTATGCAGTCCCTTGTTCATGACTTCATTGTAGGTGGCCCCCAGTCCGACATGTCTCACCAGGACGACATCGACGCTTACCAGACTCAGCTTACTGATGCACCTCCGCCCACTCAACAGTCTCCGTACCCCCTCCGATCTGACAGCGCTCTTCGGACTAGCTGACGTATCCCACGGGACATGCTCGATGCAAAACAAGGATGCGCATGCAGACGCAGCGAGCAGCGAGCAGTGACTCAAAGTCTCAGACGAATGAACCATATTGTATCCCGTGTTATGTGATTTTGTTTTGCTATTTTTGTATGCATATTTTGTATGTTATGTGTGTACTGCTACGCTATATCCACATGAAAATAGATAATAGGGAGTGCCGATATTTCCAATAGAGTTGCAATGTAACTTTTCATACATAAAATTGGCGATATTTCAAGCATTACATGATATACGAGTGAGTTTATTGCAATTAGGATGAAGGAGCAGAGGGTATTATCACATGTACCCCGATCAAATAGGACAATCTTTGTTAATTTATCAGTTTATTGTGGATGATATTTTTTAATACTATATTGTACCACATGCTAGATAAGCTTATACATGAACCAACTGAGGGAAATGCTTAACATGTAGATCATATAAACATTGTACCCTAGCCTCCGACTCGTGTGCATTTCGAAGGCTATGGTATGTTGTTATATGTCCTGCATCCCATGTATTTTTCTCAGTTGATTCATGGACCAGCTTATCTAGCATGTGGTACAATACAGTTTTAAAGAATATCATCCACATTAAACCAATAAATTAACAAATAATATCCTATTTAACAAAAAAAGGATGAAAATTAGTCTTGGCGGCGCATCGGTCCCTTCTCTGCCCTATTTAATTAAGAATACAAGATACATTAATTGCGACTAGATAAGTAAGACTAATTAACTATGACAACGGTAATAACGACACTGCAATGGACAAAAAAAATATCTGTTCTGTGGGGAAACCGTTCAAAAGTGGTACGGTCATAATAACCGCTCCGAACTATCACTACCACAGAAAAGGTCTTCACAGATGGTTCAAAAACATCATCACAGACGGTTTTGTGAGACGTTTGAGTTTATGGGTCAGTGATGACATGAGGTCATTATAGACGGTTTTCATAGTATATATGTCCTCAGCGACGAGCGCGAACGAGAACGCGATTGCGAGAGTCTGGGATGAGCGATGAGCGTGTGTGAGGCTCTGTGAGTTATAGCCACGGGCGGACAAGGGTCACGCATGCATGGACAAGGAGTGGTCGGGCAGAGCGGCGCGTCTGGCCGAGCACGGGTCGAACGTGGCTGAGTCCGGCCGGGCACGGGCCGAACGTGGCTGACATGGAGGGCGTCTGGATAGCCACGAGCCGGACATGTCTGACGTGGAGTTCGTCCAGCCTCCCACGGGCCGTTTTTCGTCATGTGGCGCGATGACAGCAAGTCTGGCCAGTGGCAGTGCGGATCTGATGTCAATTTTGCAAATTCCACGCGAGAGACACTATTTTCGTAAAAAAAAGTTAGCAACAATGCTATTTGCGCCAAAACCTCAACATGCATGAGCTAACATGCAACATGGAGCTGTATGCAAGGTATAGTGCCTTTCTGAGATCCTTGAACGAAAATTGAAGCCGAGCGGGATGCAGAGTCAACCAAATTAAGAAAAGGTTTGACAAACAGAAAGTTCCAGAGACTTTATTACCGCATTTTCATTACTTAATCTATTCATGCTCGCAGCAATGTATAGCCTCCGAAATCTTTCTATATAAAAGCTGGCGGACTTGAGAGCAGGAGAGTGGCCACGTCGCTTTTTTTTAATGATCGTCTGATTTCCGTTCGGCTGATTCCTCGTCGTCCGATCGGGCTGAGGATTTCTCGCGTCGTTCACGTTTTCTTGCGCGGCCTCGCGTGCTTCCGCCTCCATCCACTTTTCCCTTAGCTTCTCTCGCTCTCCGCCTCGGCTTCGCCGTATCCCATCCTCCTCCTTCACCGCCGCTCCTTCCGCTCCTCCCGTTCCCCTCCCTCACCGCTGCCTCTTCGCTCCGCTCGCCACGAACCCTGTCCCTGCACGTCATCCTCTCTCTCGATTCTTCCTCCTTCACTGCTCGCCCCGACACCCCCGCCTCCTTCCTCTTCCCCACGAGCTCTCCCTCCCCTCCCCTTCCCCTTCCCCGCTTCAATCGCCCCCCCCACTCCGAGAGCGGCGGCCTCCCCCCACCGCTCCATTGCGACGCGCGCGAAACCCTAGCCGTATTCGGAGGCCAGCGGCGATGTTGAACCCCTAATACGCATACTGACCGCGGCGCGCAGCGATAACGCTGGCGTCGTGGTACTCGCCCCACGAGATCGACCTCATCGCGGCTCGCCGCGACCCGCTCCCTACCCCTCCGCGCGGCGCCGATCTGCGCAGTGGCGCGAAGGTGAGAGCAGCCCGTGTCCTGTTTGGTTAATTGGTTGGATTCTCCTGCGTTTCCTACTAGATCGACCTCATCGCGGCTCCCTACGCCGGCGGCCTGCTCCCCTACCCCTCCGCCGCCGGCGCATGCGCTCCCGCACCCTCCTCCTTCCCAGGCGCCGGTCCCATCCTCCCGCGCTGTCCTCCCTCCTCCTCCTCCATCCTCTCCCGCTGTCCCTCCTCCTCCCTCCACCCGCGACTGCCGCCGCCCCTCCTTCCTCCCACGGCGCCCTCCTCCTCCTGCGCCGGTGCCGCGCCCACCCTCCTCCCCCCGCGCCTCACCGCCTCCCTGCTCCTCCCGCGCGAACGCCGCCGCCCTCCTCCCTCCTCCCGCACCGGCGTTGCGCGCGCGCCGCCTCCTCCTCCCCGAGTGAAAATGGGTGGCCACCGATCAAGCTCTGGATCCCAATGTTATCTCTCGGCTCAAACAGTTCTCTGCAATGAACATGTTAAAGAAGTTGGCTCTGAGAGTGAGTGCTTTATCTACTTTTACACTTTCGTATTTGTGCTATAACATTTGTTGTCACTTTATCATCATGATCAAGTATGCTTGATTCGTCATCAGAATATCTCAATATGTCATGATATTTGTCCTTTGTGTATCCTTACTACAGTGAAATAGCTCAAATTTTGGACAATTGGTGTTATCCAGTTTAGACTTGTCCCGAGGAGGAATAAAAGGAGGAAATCACGTGCGCTTAAGGAGAATATAGTTGATGGTGATGATCCTGTCAGTTCCTTATTGCTATTGAATTGCTACCTACAGGCCAAGGTGCCGCCTTTTTACTAACCTTTTCCAATATACTTTTGTAGTCTTGTTTGTTGTGTTGTTCTCAGTATTCTTGCGATATGTGCTATATATCCTCATTTACGTGCTATCCAAAATGCGAGGGGAGGGGTGTTCGTGGCGGAGATGGTGGCGGCGTGTCGCTGAGGTCATTTGTTGTGCAAGACCGTCTTGCGCGACGGAGGAGGAGAACCGTCTGTGGTGAGGGGATGCAGATAGGCGCCCATCGACGCGGCGCGCGCGTCGCACGTCACCTTCGACCGCTTCGTCGGCTTCCTTGGCCTCCCCGCCAACCTCGAGCCCAAGGTGCCTCGCCCCGCACCCAGCGCCAGGTCAGTCCGCGCACCCATGCTCTTACTTGGCCTTTTAGCTAATTTGGCCTTCTACATACGTTCTGCGCTCCATAGATTTGTAGATCATTCGGTGGCAGAACTCTGTAATTGGGATTCCGCCCTGGAGATTGAGAATTTTCTGTGTTACTGTTTGTGGAAGAAGCCGAATTTTGCGTTTCTTATGTTTCTCATTTTCGAATTAGTCACATGATGTCCAGCTACTTAGCAGTACCACCTAACTAAAAAAAAAACTCAAAGGATAGTAGTTGTTTGTCTCGAGAGCCCTGCTTGGTTTGTAAACTCGTTTTCCAGAACTGTTGTAGCGGACATTTTTAGTTAGATGAGTAGTTGCCGATCTTGAAACAGCGACTACACGAGGTCAGCTTATATTAATTTGCACGATTGTTATGTCTATCGACAATTTCCACTCTCTTCCCTGCTGCGAATGAGAGCTCTCATCAGACACTCAAAATTGTGTCTATTCGCTTTACATTTTGGTACAACAGCTACACTGATTTACATTTTACGATCCTGCTCGATGTCTTCGCAAAACAATGCCATGGAGTACAAGCTATTGGATTCCAGTGTCTTGTGTCCTCACCGTGCTCCAACAGATGATCAGAGGTTCATAAAGATTTTGTAAGAGGAGCTCTGGAATTATGTGAGCATTTAGTATTAGGAAGTTGATGTCTCCTTGATGGTTGTAGCTGATACTATGTGAATGTTTGATGGCATGTTTCTTTGTTTCTTGTACTCAGTTTGTGGGTTTAGGGTTTGATGACACGAACCGCAGGCATGTTGAATGTCATGCTGTGGTGTTTTAGTGCTATTGTTGGTTCTTTAGAGTGTAGATCGCATCAATTATTTTGTAATGTGTAATACAATGTTCCTAAAGACTCCCTCTAGTCAAATATAAGTTCTGTACAATAGTTGTCGCATTATGTCCACCTTGGATTTGGTTAAAAAAAGCACTGTAAATAAAAATGGCCTCTACGACCCGCAAATCTCATCATTAGAAATTACTGATTTTGTTCAGTAAGCAGTATTCCGAAAGGTGCTTCTTGGAAAATACTGTCCTGTAGGTCTGCGGCAGGTAGATTTTTACCATTTTGATCTCTTCCTTTCGTGCTAATGCCTGGAAGGTTGGTCTGTACTATTCTCCAACTCCAAACCTGTTCTTTTCATTAATCATAAGGAATAAGATATCTAATTATCAGATGTGTGGGTAATGTTTTAGAGTGATCTACTTATCTCAAATGTTTGTCATTCTTAATCTTGCAATAAGATGTTGGAGCTCAGGTGGTAGTCAACCATAGATGCAGTGGAGGCAGAGGAGGACCCTTTTCTACCTAATAATGCCAAGGTATCATCTTCTATTTTATTTTTCAGGGGAGTCCTTAACTTCGTATTCTCTGTGACCCTGTTTTCCTTAGTATAAATCTGTGCCTTTTAGGGGAGTCCTTAACTTCGTATTCTCTGTGACCCTGTTTTCCTTAGTATAAATATGTGCCTTAGTATCTTATCTTATATGCATAGTAGGTGTTGAATATTACCATGACACTTATCTTATATGTATAGTAGGTGTTGAATATTACCATGACAGTTAAGCTGATTTCTTCCCTATAATGTTCAGATGTACCATAGATGTGTACAAAATCACGCCGTGCTTATGCTCCAACAGAGAAGGATTGGGAAGACATAAAGTTTGGCATTGAAAACGGTGCTAATTTCTATGATATTTCCTTTGTGAAACGTGCCGAAGTTATTCATGAACTCAAGGACTACCTACAAAGTAATGTTCTCTCTGTCATGTATAAAAGTCTTGGATATCTATATTGGGAATTACATTAATGGGTTCTTTGCTCTTTTTTATACCAAGGTGCTAATGCAAATATACATGCCATTGCAAGAACTGAGGGTGCAGATTCATTGCCAAATCTCTAGACTATTATTGACGCATTACATAGGGTAAGACATTAATCTCTAGATTCATTGCCGTCTGTGTCAGTTCTTTCATATTAAAAAGACATGACCAAATGTTAACTTCTTTCAATATTTAGATGTCCTTCAGATAGTTATCATGTGAATTGTACGAGACAATGTGTGTTGGAGGTTTTGTGGAATTGAAACACATAGATTTTATGTTCGTAATTCTACTGGTCTATTTCTGCCTGCATGTATCCTGTATGTGTCTATATGCAGGTCTTGTTCTATGTCTGGTAAATGAAAAAAAAAAGAACTATTTATCACCCTCATGGACTTCTTTATTAGTGCTAGACAATGACCTTCTTTAAATGCTTATAGTCAATCTTGACCATTTATTACATTTCCTTCCGTCTTTAGTTTATTCATACAACCTTTTATTTCTTTACTTCCATAGCCTCCACACAATACAGTTCTTTAGGCTCTCCTATAGGGTGCATACAATTATGCACATTGTTTTGTTGTTCCACTAGCTTAGTCAAAATGTGTTCATTGTGACGTTGCCTCGGCGCGCTAATGCGCGCGCAGGGTTACTAGTTCCAATTCAAGACCTGATCTATTTATCTTCCTCGAGCATCTGAATATCTGATGACAAGTTTGCCAATACTTAGCAAAAGGCAATGTCATTTGTAAAAATGCAAAATGCTATGCACATGACGCCGTGGTGTGCAACGCAGGGACTGCATCCTATGACATTTCACTGAGAATGTCATAAGTGAATAGTGTCATATCATTCCTCTGAGACATCGAAGCGAAAAGCAACGGATGGGAGCGACCGCTGCAAGTGTGGCTACAGTATCTGTGAACAGTACCAATACTACAACTTTTTGCTGCTGTGACAGACCTCGATCTCATCCGCTGTTTCCGATCCGACAACTATCAAACAATGTTATAACACTGTTTACGTGATATTGCTTTTTAAGTCCGAGGATGCACGTCCGCAATGCAGTGTGGGCGTGATCTCATCTACCGGCACACGCAGTACCCTTTTCACACGGCAACAAAAGATGAGCAACTCAAACAAAGAACGTGCATCTTGTCAGTTAGCTTCAGTAGTATCCAACAGGAGTCTAGTCAGCAGCCAGTTAAGACAGGCCTAGTTTTTGTCAGTGCTCGACTTGAAGACAGCACGTACTCTCTTCGTGCAGTAATCGAGTCGTTTTCAGCCAGATAGTTACCCATGGTACGTGGTTCTTCACTTGAACGCTAATTATGAGAGATTAATAAAAAAGTTAATATAATACAGATATTTACATAGTAAAATTGGAAAGGGAAAGTAATGACATATGCATATACGACTGTTAAGTTAAAGGCGAAGACTTCTGAACGATAATTTGTCAGTTGGCTATATTTTGGGGAAAAAATCTATAGGATTTGGTCCACAACTTCATTGATGTGGACCAACTCTACTGTATGATATGTGTTTTTCACGAATCTCAAAGCGTGATGTGGTAGTCTTTAGTATTTAATTCGTGAAAATTTACATCAGTGATTTATGAGGCTGTGCGTTTTAAGATTCGTAAAAAAACACGTGCCACATGATAGGTGCTATAAATTTTTTTCCGTATTTTGGCACGGAGGCAGTATCCTCCCTCTTTAAATCTCGCACCTCTCCAGGCTCATCAGACACACACACAGAGACGGCCATGGCTGCGTCCGACGCCGAGGGGCTCCGGTTCGACGTGATCGTGGTGGGCGCGGGCATCATGGGCAGCTGCGCGGCGTACGAGGCGGCGTACCGGGGCGTGCGCGTGCTGCTCCTGGAGCGGTTCGACCTGCTGCACCACCGCGGCTCGTCGCACGGCGAGTCCCGCACCATCCGCGCCACCTACCCGCAGGCGCACTACCCGCCCATGGTCCGCCTCGCCCGCCGCCTCTGGGACGACGCCCAGCGCGACGCCGGCTACAGCGTGCTCACGCCCACGCCGCACCTCGACATGGGCCCGCGGGCCGAACCCGCGCTCCTCGCCGCCGTCAAGAACGGTGGCGCCACCGAGGTCTCGGGCGAGTGGCCGTGGTCGGAGGTGTTCAGGGTGCCCGACGGGTGGACGGCGGCGGCGAGCGAGCTCGGCGGGGTGATGAAGGCGACCAAGGCGGTGGCCATGTTCCAGGCGCTCGCCGGCAAGAAGGGCGCCGTCGTGAGGGACAGGACGGAGGTGGTCGACGTCACGAAGCGAGGTGAGCGCGCGCGTCGTCTTCTTCCCCGAACCAATTTTCTTGGAAGTATTAGGTGGCTCTTGCATGTAGAGATGGCAACATGGTCATTCTTCGTTGGCAGTGGTGGAATATCTGTACCTCTCAGAGGAGAAAAAATTTACGTTCTCCATCCCTATCCTTGTCCTCGAGCTATTCTCCCCTGTTCCCGGTCCCTATTGGGTTATCGGGCTCTACGGAAACCCATACCTGAAAGTTGGATCTCGAAAAAAGAGAAAATAAGATTCATAATGTTATAAAATGGGTATGAACATCCACATACAATGCTAAAATGATAATATTTTTTATTAATTAGCATCTGAAAAGTAAAAGATGCAAAAGAGATTATCGGGCTATTGCCTTATTGGGTTATACGGTAGTGAGCTAGTGACCTACATGTATTATCGAGTGTCTATACGGTTAGCAGGGATAGGGAGTAGGGGAATAGCCTCAGCCCCGCTTCACCCAATAAATAATTGTATTTGCATATTAGTATCCCTGTGAGGAAGAAATAGCCCTAATATCGTCCTCTAATGGGTAAATTCTCCGTCGGAGAACGGAGAATGGGGCCATTGCCATCCCTACTTGCATGTGACATGTGAGCCACTGGCAACCATGCAAGAGCTGCTATGGAGAAGGCACACGAGTGAGATTTTAGATGATACAATTTGTTACTCTATCTTCACATTGATTTCGAATAAACTGTTCCAGAAATACGTAGAACATGTAAAAGGAGTAAATTGTGTAAATTTCCAATGGATGTAGCTTTTTACCCATACGGCCATACATATGGACTGCCAGTGTGCTCCATGACTCTGTAGCATAGTTCGTTAAAATGAAAACATAGCTAGGAAACTAGAAGCATCTGACTGTCTTTTTTAGACCAAGAGGCATCTGACGGTCGGCCAATCTATTTTTGACCAACTTTGAGAGTACCATGACTAATAAGTTGGACCTAGCAATTCTGTGTCATTACTTGCAAATGCCACTTTAAAATTTGTTAATATCTTGCACTTTTAATTGGAACCGTACCTTTAGTTTTCTACTCCCATTTGTCACATCACATGTACTCAGGCCAAAACAAGATTCTAGCCAAGTAGCTATTAGTGTCCTAATTTTTTGATTAAAATTGTACTACTCCATCTGTTTAAGAATATATGATATTTTAGATATTACCATAGTCTTTAATATGTAATTTTGACCATTATTTTTATATAAGTATGTTCATAAAATAATATAATAATATAATATTATGAATATTTTTATGACTAATCTAATAATACCATTTTCGCATGAGCAATACAAATATTTTTGTATATATTAGTGGTCAAAGTTAATTGCACGTTTTCTAAAACGTTGTATATTTCTGAATGAGGGAGTACTTCTTTTGAGCAGTGTACTTCATTTTGTTTGGCATGCATAGTGGAACTAGCCAAAAGAGTACCAATAAAAAAAATCAACTAATTAAAACCACACAATATTGCAAACTAGAGCAAACAAGTGCTTCGATGCTCATAAAAAAAATGCCTTGATGCTCTCTACAAAAGAGAACCACAAAATTTTAAAGCATGTCGAGGATCTGATTAGCAACCCACTACTTCACTAAAGAAAAGCAAATATTGTTTGTGATTTTTTCAATTTAGTTTCTCCCTACACACCATCATTCGAAATCATACATACGAAGTGAAATCTATTCTAATGAAAACTCCGAAATTTTTATACACTTTTGGTCAGAAGAAGGATCAATCTTGGTGAAGACATCAAGTGGTGAGGAGTTCCATGGCGCCAAGTGCATCATAACGGTCGGCGCCTGGACCAGCAAGTTAGTCAAGTCGGTTACCGGCACGGACCTGCCGGTGCAGCCGGTGCACACCCTCATCTGCTACTGGAAGGTGAAGCCCGGCCGCGAGCGCGAGCTCACCCCGGAGGCCGGCTTCCCGACGTTCGCCAGCTACGGCGACCCCTACATCTACAGCACGCCGTCGATGGAGTTCCCGGGCCTGATCAAGATCGCCATGCACGGCGGCCCGCCGTGCGACCCGGACAGCAGGGACTGGTGCACCGGCGGTGCCGACCTGGTCGAGCCCGTGGTGCGGTGGATCAACAGGGTCATGCCGGGCCACGTCGAGACCGCCGGCGGGCCGGTCATCCGGCAGTCGTGCATGTACTCCATGACCCCCGACGAGGACTTCGTGATCGACTTCTTGGGTGGGGAGTTTGGGAAGGATGTCGTCGTCGGCGCGGGGTTCTCCGGCCATGGGTTCAAGATGGGGCCGGCCGTCGGGAGGATCCTGGCCGAGATGGCCATGGACGGGAAGGCAAGAACGGCGGTGGATGCCGGAGTGGAGCTCGGGCACTTCAGGATCGGGCGGTTTGTGGGCAATCCAAAGGGAAATGTTAAGGATTTTGGAGATAAGGGTGAGAACTTTTTTTTATTTAAAAAATGATCTCTCCTTAATTTTATTTCTAACTCTGACCCTTTTGGTCACGTCATAATGCGTAATATGACAAAAACACGTTATCACGCCACAGATCTGAGCGTGGCAAAAGAGTATTGTCATGTCATTCTTCTTAGCGTGACAAGATTAAGCCCAAAAACGAACGTATGTTGGTTCGAAGGGCTATCGTGGCAGGTTTGATCACGCCACGGTCGGTGGCGTGACAACACAGTTTGATCACGCTATGGGTTATGACGTGATCAAATGGGTCAGAATTAAAAATAAAGTTAGAAAGAAGTTATCTTTAAAATACTTTTTAAAAATAGATTAAAAAAAAACTCCAAGGGTGATGAGGGCCAACCTTTTCTTTCAAGGACCGTCCGACCGTCTATATTGTGTGACGATCTAGTCTTCAACCTTCTTTTTTAGCTATTTGGTTCTTTTGGGGAATCCGGGAGGCAGACCATAATTGAAATAGCCGAAAAATTAACCATAGATCTGGTCCTCACGCAAGGATAGTCGCCGTGTGTAAGCTTTTTCATGATGATGGCCAACTGTGATAATCACAATTGGTTTGTTTAGGGTAATCTATTGAACACAGTGTTGTACAACTTTTATTTATGCTTTTATATTATTGAATTCTGGAACACTGAAGTGGCATTTGCTCTTCTTATGTACCAAAAAGTTAGCTAGCTGGCTGCTTGCATTCAGATGTACATGCATGTTCAGTATTCATAAACTGTTATATTACAATATTCGCTTGTAATCATTTGTAATAAAGATCCAACTAGTTGATCAGAAGTATCTCGAATTGTTGGTCCAATATTTCACAGTACATACAAAGATTATTAATGCGCCGTCTTCTTCTCTTTGCTTTGAATGAACAGTGTTATACACATGAACATTACCAATGTGAACAGTGCCAAATGGGATGACTTGAGGGGAGAATAGCAATCTCATAAACCAATTCGGATGAATTGAATTACAAGAAAATCAACACACCCACAAACCAATCTAATAGTTTAAATTGTAAGTAGCAGTAACCTCATAAACAGTCTCCATGTGTGAACAGTGCCAAACTCTTGATATCTCTCTCTCGTAATCTCTCAAGAACAACAAGTCTCTCATCTTCCAAACACAAGAGCACACAGTATGCGCCAAGTGGTTTTTCTATTTTTTATTCATCTAAATCATAATTTGTCTTTACATGGTGTGGCCATGGGACTTAAATAGGCTCCCACGCAAACACAATGGTTTTGGACAGTGGTGGAACTGAATGGGATGACCCGGTGTCACAGGACACCGGGTCAAAAAAGAAGAAGCAAAGATTAGTCCATATATACTACGTGTGCACACTCGGTCCAAAAGTTGTGCACTCCAGTTCAGCCCAACCTCCGGTCAGATGATACATTTTGCCAATATTTATCGCATAAATTACTATTTAGTACATTGTTACTTCAAAATTATATATGTTGTTATATGTATGATGAAGTGGTGAACCCCGATCATTTTCGTTCTAGTTCCGCCCCTGGTTTTGGATGAACAGTACCACACATGAACAATTGTGTGTGAATAGTGTCTGAAACCAACTCATCCTCCTAAACGCACACAACTCAGACTCTCCTATTTTCGAAATTAAAAAATAGCAAAAAGGGATTTTGGATTTATTAGCTAAAACAGAAACTAACTCCATCTCAAACTATCCTATTCGGATGAACAGTACCATATACATGAACAGTGTTCAGATCAGAAATCAAAAGTGATAGCTGTCCGAAAATAGAGATCAAAACGGAATCCAAAGGAGTCCCCACAAGAAAACCGAATATCTCTTTCTTTTGCTCCTTGCACCAGCATTCTTGTGTCGCAAACCCGCCACTCTGTCACCGCACACCACGCATGTATGCTTAGCCTCCCATACATAGCCTTCGGCCTAGGTACGCTTTCCTCACACACCGTATGTCTTCCTTGTCTAGTCTTGTTTTCGGCTGAAAGTAAGCATTACCTTCTTTCCCTTTGGCCATCCTCCCCATCCATCCTTTTGTCCACATGTAACACTTTCTTTATTTGTTTGATCAAATCAGCACCTATTGTCATATCAAGTTGTGAATGCAACTTAGGATGACAAAGTGAAGTGGTAGTAGTCAGTATCAATTTGCTAACAAACACGTTCCTGGTGCATATTTTTCCTCTTAGTTTCATTTCGGCTGTAAAGAATCATATCGTACAGCATCGTCTCTAGTGCTATCTCTAGTCCTACCCATGGTATGGTATCCAAGCCGAAAGAGACACGAGTCTCGGCCATCGTCGGATACAGATAGTAGCAATTCAAGGTTGCTTGAGGAATATGCTACAATTTACATAGCTCCAAAAGGATGTGTGTTTCTAACGTCACATCTTGCTAATATGGCCATCCTGATTCATGCACGGCACAGAAAAGATCAGTTAGAACAAGCTAGAACAGCATGTGCTACAAGATAGCTCATGACTCATGTATGAGTCAGTGTTTAGCCACTTACCCACTAGTAAAAGAGATCTTCTAGTGATGCAATGTCATGCTCATCTCCAAGCTAGCTAGCGTATGCAACTGATCCTTAAATTAGTGCGAATTGATCACGCCTTGCTTGTCCCATTAGGCGGCGTCTTTGTCACACAAACGACAACGTATCTGCACACTTAATTTGAGAGCCTCTTGTGCAAGTCATGTTTGATATTATCATTGGATGCAGGGTGTTTGTCACAGCTGGTATATATACTTCCCATCCGTACCTCGAGCATTCCTTGTCCTCATTACTAACAAAATATCTGATGAGATCATGAGATGTGGAGTTTTGGGTTTGGCACATTTAATATTCTAATTAAATCTTAAAAAAATCATAAAAATATACTCATGCATGGTGAAAGGTGAGAAGTTTAGTATCATATTGTTAATCTAAGTGAAAGAAGACCGATATATAAGATGGAGTTGATCTTACCTAGTTGAAGCAAGCAAAAAAAGAAAACGTGCGCGCTCACTCGCCACGCCATCGCCCGCGCGCACATGTGTCCGGTTGGCTGTGGAGCTGCATCTTCTTTTTACACCCCAAAACAATGCATATAAATTAAAAATTGAAAACTGAATACACTGTTTCAATAGAGCTTTTATGACACGCTTTAACTACGTTTAGTACAGAGTTATTGCTTAAGTTTCTTTCTTGTGGATGATTCTATATGGAGAGACTGCTCCTCTCATAAGGGCAGAATAGAGAGAAACCTCTCAGAAACAGAATAGAGACAGAATCAATACTGTTCTATTGCTTTGTTCCTCTGTGCTGTGTAACCTCGGCTTCTCTATCCCTTAATATTTTTATATTTAAGTTTACCTTCACGGATGAATAAATATCGGAAGAGTTTCTTCAAATAGGCATAGTCTGGTTTATCCTGAAACCGCAAAGATCGGCAGTAATGGAAGTATGATATGAACTCTGGTGAATAAGATTTACAGAGGACCTACACAAAATTGTGTAGAACATAGTATTAAATATTATCAGATTGCCGTTGTAATCAAACAATACATCAAGCTTCTTCGTAAAGTATTTTCTATGGAAACCACTTAATTACCTCAACTGGAGTTAGCATTTTCTTTTCACTAATTTTGTCATACTTCTGTTTTTTCGTGCCAGCTTTCAGACCTTACCAAGGAAGGCTAAGATAGACAAGTTAAGATAGGTCAGTGAAATGTATTGGCCCAGTCAAAATGGGATTTTAAACACTAGAAAATCAATAAATGTCTCACCTTCCTCTTAAGAAATACATCAGCACATGACCAAGTGATTCTAAATCATCTCTCCTGCTTTGTTCTATAGAGAAAACCATAAATAACACAACACACATAGCAACGGTCATCAGTGCACCGATGTGGGGTGAGCAGTGTCTCCGAAGCCGACGTCCCTTGTGGTCCTGTACGGGTTGGGGCGAATTAGGTTTTTGGGAAGTGTTTGCGCGACTACTCACGACTTCCTCCACCACCATCCGCTTCGCGTCATCTTCTTCGCATCAGACTCTACAGCGACATTTGCCGGAGCGATTCTCTGCAAGTCACAGTGATATCTTTTGATATGGTTAGACTTTGCTTCCTAAAAATAAATCATACGATGATGTAGTGTACTTGTTCTAGATTTTGCCTTATTGGTGCATGTATATGAGATGGAAATATTTGAATTGATGATTATGCTATTTTTTATAGTTCCAAATATGTTTAGTATATATACTGCTGTTGTATCGACTATTGTTTTAAAAATTAAACTAATCAGCTTTCACAGTACTAGCCTTCTCTAGAATGGCCTCTCTCTACGCTTCTGGTAATTAACCGGTGTAGCCAGGGCTCAAGAACACTGCTGGAGATGAGGGTGGAGCTGTCATTTTCAAGGGGGGAAATCAGGCCGGACATGTTCACAGTGGGCACTAGCATTGACTTGACCTGAACTTGGCCTTGCTGAGTCAGCGTAAGTCAATGGGTGGTTGTCGTCACGAGGACACGTGCCTCATCCATAGGCCATGTAAATGTATCACACATTCACACTTGCGTAAATGAAGTTTCCTGCGAAATTTCGTAAAACTGACTGACTGACTGATAGATGAGTCTGTGTGTTTCACCAATGGAATTTCTGTTCCATGTATGATTGTATGATTGATCGGTGTTGTTCTACCTATCGCCATATTGCTTCTAGACAGCACCCGACCAATCAGTGCTGACGGATGCTGGGGACGGAGCTGCCGTCGAAGTTTATGCGTGCGTGGCACCGGAGGACGGGCGTCGAACGGAGGTGTGATTTTAAGGGAGGAGAGACAGCGCCACCGCTCTAGGCCTCCGGAGCACTTGGGAGACGGCGGCCGCGGAGGCGCGGGGAAGATATCGCCGAGGAGCTCCGGCGGGACGACCCGGGATTGATCTCGATCCAAATTTCGGGATATCTGACGGAAAATTCTACTTAACTGAGGGTTTTCCCCGCAAAAAGGTTCCTCCACCACTTCAATAGGATCAATCTGGGCCGCTTAAGTGTGATCGGGCGGTGCTCCGTGACCCGGGATTGATCGTTCGCGATCCAAATCTTGGAGGCGTAATGGATAATTCGATGTAAATGAGGGTATGTTCTTAAAAACGTCCCTCCATTACTCCGCTAGGATAAATCTGGGCCGCGCGATACCATCGGACGGTGAATCGTGAGTAGACTGTGATGCGGAATCGCGCCATTTCGCTGACATGTGGAGCGGTAGCCCCACCCTGGAGCTCTGCCTCTTCTTCGGACTCGTGGTCGCTGTCCTGTCTTGCTCTGTCGCAGCCGCCTCCAAGCTCTCTAGCTGCGCCGCGCGGCCGCCCACGGAATGCCTCGCCGGCTGCGTCGCCCGCCTCGACAAGATCCAGCCCCACGCGCGCGATAGACCGTGTATCTATAGGATCGGCTACGTCAGTGAATGACTTCAACAACTCTTCTTCCTACGTATTCAGCAATATTTTCACTTCGACATATATGAGCAATTGTGAAGGTAAAGATTAAGCTTGCAAGTACAAAGAAATAATCCTAAAACAAAAGCTAGGCAATCACCTTGTCAACCCAGTCCGACCGCCAACTCTCAGGCGGTCTGACCGGTGGTGGGTGGTCTAATCGGCAGGGTTGGCGGTCTGATCAGTGATCATTCCCCTGCTGACGAACTAAAAAATCATGATTTTGAAGAGCGAGTTTTACCTAACTTTTGATCTATCCGTTCAAATCACACCAAAATTGAAACACAAATACCCTAGTATGTTTGGAACCTATTCCAATCAACAATTTCAAGAATCATTGCCAAGGTTCCCACCTTTATCCATCATAAGGGAAAATACTCAAGAACCGAGCAAAAGAGGACAAACGTGATCTACTCATGCCAAGATGATTCTAGATGGATTCATACAAACCTTAGCAATATATATCTTAGTACGAATCACACTAGAACAAGATGGAACCAAGAATCATCAAGAACATCTCAACAAGGCAAGAGAATCAAACAAGAACACAAATAAGACATAGAGAATCAAACTATTCTATTACCACTTGGAGAGAAAGGATTACAGCCACTCCATCAGAAGGATCCTCTCTTCGAGGCTCAAGTGCAAAACCAATTTTTCTCTCTCTAATGCCCCTTATATAGTGGAGCCTCACACGAAATCTTAACCTGGTTACAAAGTAGATCACATTCACTACACACATCCATAGGAACCCGTTAACCCATTACAAAACCGGAGTTTTTTTTTCCACTCATATGTACTTTTCAAAGCGTCGTTCTTCACCCTTGACTTCAATAACCTGAAATCATCATGTCTTGTCCTCCATAAAGTCTCATCGACCTAATCGACTTAGGCCCGCGGTTTTGCAAACCGCTCGCTTTTTCGGTTTTGGGCAAATGACCATATTCCCCTTCTACCGTCATTTCTTGATTCCTTCTCCTCGAAACATCGCCTATGCTTCGTCATCCTCCATGTGGTTCAATGACTCTCCATCAAGCGTCTCACACATCCGGATCCCACTGGTCTGACCATCGGCAAGTGGCCGGTCATATTGCTCCAGGATTTTTCCCAAGTCTGGCCAAAACCTTCTCTAGAAATTTCACACTCTATCTACTTTTGCCTCGCAGCTCCATTCTCCATGAAACCTGACACAAACACATCTTTTAACATTCCTACATAGGTGTTTTAAAGGAATTCCCAAAATTCCACTTTTCAATCTTCGCCTGGTCTAACCGCCACTCCAGGGTCAGTCTAACTGCCTGACCCTAACAGCCAGCGGTGAATTCGGTTTAATGTCAAATCTCAACTCATCGCAAACCATGGGTGACCTCCACATGGTCTCATAGTATCGCCACGGGGACGGATCAGGTGCTTGAATATTGCCAGGGTCGCGCGCTTGGTGCAGCAGCGGTGCCTTTGCCGCCGGCGTGTGGTGTTCCTGTGCGTTGCAGACCGTCGAGCGAAAGAGAACGGGATAGGGATGGAAGTAGAGACGGGTACGAGTGAAGGAAGAGCAAGGGAATGAGATGGTTGCACCGGCCAGGGACGTCGGGCACGTCGCAGAAGAACGTAAATGTGAAGTTACCAAGTGTTAATATCTGCATTACAAGAAGCCAGCGGTGCTCGGCTGGTTGTTGGCGCGAGGTGGAGTTCGGTTCGGCGCCCAGCCCACGCGCGTTCGAGCCTTGTGCTAGGCGCATGTGTCTCGTAGGGGGTGGTTTGAGGACTGAGCTAGAGTTTAGATGGCAAAAGTTTGTTACGGTTCGAACGTTGGCTTCTATGTGCGTCTCGCGAGATATGATACTCTTCTTCTTTAATGTGGATTGGATTGGGAAAAATACCGGACATAAAAAAAAAATCTGCATTACCTATATATCTACTGCAATGATAAGCTTAATGAACCCAATCTTCACAAATTACAACCTCACTAACCCTGTTCTTTGAATAGCCAGCAGCCTAGCATCTACTCCACTAAATGAATTTTACAACTGGTAAGAATATTAACCAATGTGACAAAGCCCAATGTCTAAAAATCCTTTTTATCTTTGTCGTCTTTGGTGCAGATTTGACTAGGCCCTTTTCTTTCCTCCAATGCCTCCCATTAATGCAATTCCATTGTGCTCAGATCTTCCGATTCTTCACTCTGCGCTTTGCTGCGCTGCGCTTCAATGTCAACTTTCTCGTGCTACACACTGGGCAGGAATCATGCATGGAGCAACGAAGAAGAACGGTCAGAAAAAGAAGACGAGCAGTAGCAGAAGCCATGGCTGGATGTATCTTGTGCCCGCCGACGATGCCGTCATCGCTGGTTCACGAGCGCCTCCGCCATCACTGTTGTAAATCGGCGGTTCGTAAGCGCCTCCGCCGCCGTTGTTGTAAATCGGCGGCACATTGCCATCGCTGGTGCTCTGGCCGTCGATCTGTGCCCCGAGAAACATGGCGTCAGACTTCTTTATCCTGCATGAAAATCACAAAGCAGTTACTACAAGTTTTTTCTAGTTCTAGACACTTCCGTGTATGCCATGACAGATTTTGACACTGACAGTTTGATATCAACTTAATTACCCGGAGGTTGGGAAGCAGTAGGCAATGGTGTAGACGTGTAGTCGTAGGCCTTACAGGTGAAGGTGCTGGTGCTGTCGTCGTAGGCGTAGCTGTAAGCGCGCGGGCACGCGGGCTTGAAGATGGAGGAGTACACCGTCGGGTGGCACGCCGCCGGCGTGTCGTAGGCCCCGCTGCAGCAGTACCTGTCCTGCCCGAACGCCTCGCACGCGCTCCGGCACGCGATCGCGCCGCCGCCGCAGTCCATCATCAGCTCCCTGGGGCACGCTGATCGATCGATCGATACAGAGCCACCATCAGAGTCGACAATGGCAAGCCTAAAATGTTTTCGGGCGAGCTACAGCAACGTTTACTTCGCCGGTGCAACTTACAGCGGTTGAGATCGGCCATGCAGCCGGTGGTGTTGCACGCGCCCTGCTGCGCGCGCGGGATCGCGACGACGGGCAGGTTGTAGCCGTCAACGAGTCTCACGTCGTAGAAGTCCTCGCCGCCGCCCTTCCCCAGCGTGACCTCGAAGGGTGTGGCCGGCGGCATGGCGCCCATGCCGCTGCACTCCATCCGGCCGTCGCAGTCGCCCGTCTGGCACACGCCCGCGCCGTCTGCGTCGAACACGCACCCCGTCCGGGCCCATATCCGCCCCGACCACCCCATCGGCGCGGCGAGCTGCACTGTCTGCCCCGGGTCGAGCTTGAACCCCATCGTGGACAGCTGCGACGTGCCAGCGCCGGCCAGGGTTCCCGGCCATATGGGGTGGGAGCAGTAGTTCGATATGGTGAACGTCATGCCCATTGAAGCGCAGAACCAAGAGGCCAATGCCAACACAAGGAGCCATAGCCTGCAAGTTCTTGCTTCTTCCATGTTGATATTTGGCTATGGCAAATTTGGCAACTGATGTTGATAGGGAGAAGGAAGGGAAGGCATTGGAGGGATGCTTGCAAGATTTGAAGTGCTGCAACCATGCATGCAAAGAAAGCTTTCCTTAGTGAGCTTGGTTTAGCATGTTGCATGGATGGGGTGGCCTAGGAAAGAAGAAATACCTTTTGGGATGATGCAAGCGATAATACTTCTGCTAGTGCAGATACCTTAATTCCTGGTCAAACATGTTTTGTTTTGTGTCTTAAATCATAAACCAATCTTTTGATGTCTGTAGCCCAAATATGATTATATGACCGAACTTTTCCAAGGTACATGCAAATTGTGCATCTAACTTGGACAGAGTGCATGTTTCAGCAGTTGGACAAGCAGAACACATTTCTCTCAGTCGGATGCAGAAACAAGATCGTGAGTGGAACTGTATCATTATCATTAGGTGTTATGGTAGGCATCACCTACCAAAGAAGACATGGCGCAAGGAGGGCTGCAGCAGGGGTGCTCCAGGGAGGTGCAGCAGCCCAAGAAAGAGTCCAGGATGGAGACTCCAATTCAAATTAGGAAATTCTATCCTTTTAAATAGCAATTAAGTATTTAGTTCCTTTCTTAAGAGATATAGTTCGTATTAGAGATAAGATATCGTTTCCATGTTTAGAGATAGAATTAGAGATTGATTGCTAGGGGTTGTACTATTTAAAGGATTGGCCAGCCAGTTCATTGGATCAAGCAAGAAAATAGAAAAGAGAGTTTTCTCTCGACCCGTGCCCTCTGCGCCACCATGCACACCTCCTTGCTTCGGCTAGCGCCCAAGCACCACCGGGGCCTAGGGGAATGTCCTCCTGTTCATAACTCTTACAATATTCACCACCAAATTTCAGATCACAACATCTTGGTATCAGAGTCATCTACTGCACCTTCATCTATGAGCAGTAGTGGTGTCGATCCCGTGATGATAGAGGAGGTCTTGGCGCAATTGAAGGCAATCAGCATGACAATGTTTTTTTTGGGGGGAGGGGAGGGAGCCAAACCGCGTTCCTCGATTCCACAAACTGGAATTTCCGGTGTTCGACAGCAAGGAGGATCCGTTACCATGGCTTAAACATTGCGATCATTTTTTTCGTGGGCAACAGACCCTGGAATATGAGATTGTATGGTTGGCATCTTATCACTTGATCGACAGTGCCCAACAATGGTACTTGCACGTCGAAAGTGATGAGGGCACACCATCTGGTGGCACTTCACAGAGATGATCAACCTTCGATTCGGGCCTCCCATCCGTAAGAATCACCTTGGTGAGCTCACCCAATTACGGCACACAGGAACGGTGATCGACTACATCGACCAATTCCTTGATCGACTACATCGACCAATTCCTGGTGCTCTTGAGTCACGCAGGGCCCCTACTTCCGACGCAACATATTGAACTCTTCACGGTAGGGTTGTAGGAACCCTCAGCATCGACGTCGAACTCCAGGCGCCATAGAGCTTGGGAATGGCCATGCGCTCCTTTGGGCGTCGTGCCCAGGCCATCACCGAGCTGGCTGTGGCCATGACCAAGCCAGCCAAACTGGCGTCACTTCAGCGCTACGGGGTGCAACCATCGACCGCATCTTCCTGGATCCGCCCTTGGTAATTTTCAATTCTTGGAATCAAAGTACGAGCCTTGTTTTAAAAAAATGTTAAGCGGTATAATTTTCCACATATGGACTGCCCCTTCAACTAAATACTTCCATATTTTTTGGGCAAAGCCTATGACCCATTTTTAAGAAGATGCTTTCAGGAGGCAAACATGCCTTTGTGCTTTGTGGCAGTAAGAACTACAAGGAAGGAATCACACAAGAAATCATCAGCACGAACAAACGGCAGAAGTATCCACAAGGATGCAAAAAGATGCACCTTTTGTTTTTGTAGCTCCATAAATCAAATATATCACCTTTGCAACCAGATCAGATAAGACATCAGTTCTGATTGGATCGCATAAAAGGAATAATCATACAGGAATTACGCAGCGTACGTTGGTTCTCCTCAAATTGTTATTATGCACTCAGTATAACAATTTGCCTACCTTTCGAGTTAGTGGTTACCCTTCACTGAACAAATAGCATGTGAATGGCAGCTTACCTGTCAACTCCAGCATCCAGAAAGAACTTAAAAAATTCATTAAGGTGCAATTTATACCATGCATATTCCATTACACAGGAAACATATTAGGATATAACATAGTAGAGACTGGACACGGCTAACTCATGGTGCAGCGTTAAGACCAATAGATGCACAGTACTAAGACGACATTGTAAATTTCTAAAAAAAAATAAAGGGGGATTGCATGGCTAAAATGTCACCATATTGTACAAGCACATACTCATAATCTTACCAGAAGCACAACAAACAAGTTCTTCTTGAAGCACCACTCCATATGACAAAACATAAAATTTATCACGCCTCCAATGTAGGTTCTTCAGCATCACCTTCAGGAGCAATGGAATCATCAACAACTGTGACACCTTCAAGATCCAAGGGTCGCCCGGTCATTGGATGGATGGGGCGCCTATCACGAGGCCCGCCCTTCCGGGCCATAGCTAGCATTGGAGGTGGAGGCAGAACTCCGGCCCGAAAGAGGATGCGCTGCACAGGATCTGATGGTTGTGCCCCAACTGACAGCCAGTACCTACAACATAAGTACAGTCGTATGGTGTTACATGGCCTTGCGAGGCAGGGGAAAAACAGCATAACATACTTATAGCAAGTACTCATTAGCTCTGCTATGGATGCAACCAAGCACATCTCACGCACTTCAAACATCTGAATCCTTAAATCCGTAATTTTCTTCCCTGAGGAAGGAAGGCAGGGAGGGTAGAATGATGCTTGGCAATTGGCATCACAATCAACTAGCAGAGTGCAGCACCACATAATTTCACTTATCTTTCTCCCATTTTTTTTCTTTCAACTTTTCAACATCCCCAATGATACAATCTACCGCCTCAAGAAAATCATTAGACCAAATGGTCATAAAACTGAATCAGCCCCCATTTAGCCCCTAAAATCCCCAACTGTCCTTCAAAGATTAAGGGCTGACATAGCGATTTTACTTCTAGAATAGCTGCAACCAAATGTTGCAATATACCATTTTTTTCTCCTTAAAGGAATAGAATAGAACAAAAGCGCCCTAAATCAGGAGCAAGCAAGACTCACTTGACCCGGTCGAATTTCAGCCCCATCCTCTTGCCACCATCCTTCCCTGCAAACAGCAACAGAAGGCACATATTTCTTCGTCAGCTATTCAATCACCACTAAGCTCCTACGCACGCACAAAATCGCATCACAAATCCTTCGCACATCTGATCAGAGCAACATCACTAAACGGAACCGATTCATCGAAGTCAAGAAGCAGGAGCAACGTGGGTACTTGAAAAGATCGATCCAAATTCCAAAAAGAGTAAGGACTTGCCGGGGAGCGGGTTGTAGTAGCCGAGGACCTCGAGGTGCTTGCCGTCGCGCGGAGAGCGGCTGTCGGCGGCCATCACCCGGTAGAACGGCCGGTTGCGGCAGCCGAAACGCGCGAGTCGGATCCGCACCACCATGCTTTCTTGCTTGCTTGCTTCCTCGCCGCCGCGCCTTCCCCTTCTCCAGCTGAGGTCGTGCCGGGGAAGAAGGGTTTTAGATTGGAGAAGCCCCCAAAGAGAGATTTCATCATCAGTGCTTCCCTCTCTGGGCTGGCCCCATCCAACGTCGTTGTCAGGAGAGCTGGGCCTTAAAAAAAGGCATTTGCTTAGTGGGCCTTAGCTTATGGGCTTAATTTGGGCCCATTGTACACTCGACTTTGGTCCCGGATCCTGATAAATTTAAGCCTCATTTCATCATTTTACATTGCCCAAAATGATTTCCAAATCTGACGGGGTAAAAATCGAGAGAACTTGTAAGGTATGCATGTAAAACGCGATATAGTTTGTCAGGAACATGTATAAAAACTAAAATACTACAAAATGCCCTAAAAAAAGGTACACAAGTTGGTCGGGTTGCTTAAAAAGAGGAATCATTTCCAGTTCTCTGGCACAATGAAGAGCTGCAAGCTGAAGAACATAGCTTACTGCTAACTCAGTCACTCCCATTGATCTTGTCATGGTTGGTACAGGTATGCTTTTCCTGCCCAAAAGATAAAAGTACACATGCAGGTTACACATTGTCCAAGAGTGAATGCAGTGAGCATGAAGTGGGGGAAAAGAAAAGAACAGGAGACAGGAATTGAACAAGCGATAGGCTTTCTTGTTTGCATCAATTGACATTGTTCTCTAACAAGCGGTGAGGACATTGGTGTTGTTGTCTAACAAACATCACAGATCCGTACTGGCATTCTTTTTCTTACCTAAGAACACCTAAAAGTGAAACAACCAGCAAGTAAAGCGATTTCTTGCTATGATAAACAACTACAGAATCTGTGTCAAAACTAAAAACTCGTGGGTATTAGCATCACTGAAACCGTGAGAGAGCAGAATGTTGTCTTACCTCCAATTGCTGATGCATCGAGGAATTTGCATCAGTAAAAACCTTCAGATTAAACTGTTCCCTGTTAGAAGAAGAGAATAGGGATTTAATCATCCAAATATAGTCATTATAAATCTTAAACAAAGCAGCAGCTTTCCATAATTCCATCACATAACTTTGCCTAGTATGAGTAAGAACGATTGTTGCCAACAATCAAGAAAATACCGGTGGATGCCTAAATTTTCTTCAATGTTGACAAAAAAATGAAAAAAAAATTGTTTTCGAGATAAAAGTTGAGCTATTTGTTCCTTCAACTTTCCCTAGGAATCCTAGTGGTAGATGAAAGTTCAAAATTCTAAATGCATGTTAGGTAGAGAGAAATTCCTGCAAATCCAAGTGATTGCAACAACAGGATATACTCAATTAACACATTCCGAAAGCAGCTGTATGTAAAATGTGCATGCATTAATGCAGGTATAGCAAAAGGGGGGGAGATATGATGAGATAAACTTTAAAGATAGCAGATATGAAGTGAAAAATGAAAAAATAGTAATGTTATCAATTTGATTCATGGTATGATAAAACATATTTTGGCTATGCCTGTGAAGACATCCACTCATCCATGATCAATTTGATTCAAGGTATTGATTCTAAGTAAGTATTTTCTTTAGTCTTTTCTTCCTTTACTCCTATTCCCCATGCCAACTGAGATAATGTATCTCCCATAATTCCACAAAACATCCATTACTACCCATAGGTTTATGTCATTGAACAACAAGAGAAATGATTGATTTCTGTCCCCTGGCAGTACTGGATTGCATTTTTTTTTCGAGAATGTACTGGATTGCATTATTGCTAAGTATTACACAAGACGTATACATCACTTATGCTGCTACTAATATCCATATTGAGTAAGCACTCTCTATTATGCTACTAGTCATATGTGAAAGGACATAAGCAACGCACAGTGCTTACAGATAGAAAGAGGTGCCATACATAATATACATATAAATTGCTCTCCTCTATAATAATGAGAAGATAAGAAGTTCAGTATCTATCTTTTATGATCATGAAAGCTACTCCTGTGGAATGCATTCATCTAGAAGAAATCTAGATACTCCACATTTCAAACTTCCAAGTGGATGGCCAACGTGAAATGTGTAATTATATATCTCTGTTAGTTTCGCTGTGAATATATGAATGCTTAGCTAGGCAATGGAGGAAGGATGTCGACGACGACAAGCGATTGCGTGCCAAAGTTTCTTACAAACAACTTCGATGTGAATGGTTACTTTGATTTGGTCGTTGTTTGGATGCTGACGTTGAATGATTTTACAAGTTTATCAGTAAGGCTCCGTTTGGCATTGACATGATTCTATCAATCAGTCACCAAGAGTAGTTACGGGTCAATCTCTCTCGGATATCAATGACGTAGGATTGATCAATTCAGCTTCAAAGAGCACATCCAAAGCCCGTTCCTACTTTGTGTTTCACTCCATCGATGGCTTGAGCACTCAGTTTAATAACAATGTGGTCACAAACATGACCACCATGAAATTTCATAACATGAAGTGCTTCACAAGTAAACATCATTTTCATCACAAAAGGCCCTTTCACAATAAACATTGGAACTTATCCCATGAATTATTGCAGCAAACACGACCGGGGGCATAAAAGGACAAGTCTTTACCAGATATACTTAGTTGATTACCAGAATAGATGAGTCATTTGGATTTTGCTGTGCACGTGGTTCTTTTAAGAAAATACCATGGAACCACTCAACGATATAATGCACATATTAACAAAAAATATATAATTTGTTTTAAATGTCAAAGAAGTGTCACAACATTTTCAATTGCTGTGCATCAGATGGAACACATGCAGCACATATTTTAGTCGATAATATTTGTAGTTACAAACATGAAAAATGCTCAAGCTTTAACAAGTTATTAGAAAATGAGTGAAAAGAAACTCAACTTATAATTTCGAAGTGCCAACCCTCTGAATTGAACTAACGATTTTGAAGTGTCAACTCTCAGAATTCATGGTCATTTCCCCACCATTTGCACAGATAGCATTGAAATCAGGTGCAATGAAACTTTTAGAATCACTAACATAATTATTTGATATTTCTTGCTCTATCCCTCTCCCACAAGGCTAGGTCTGATGCTTCTACCATGATTTCCCCCCTTAGCATACAACTGAGTGTGTTATATTTAACCCCATAGTTGTGAGTTTTATCTTCTCTTTGCATTAATTAGAAATAGCATTCCTTTTATTCCATACGTAAGCTTCACAACAAATTTGTTTTCATTTATACATATTATGCTAGGATAGTTCATATTCATTTACTTGTAAAATAACAATCAACATTAACAAATGCACATGTGACATAAAAGGCATTTGTCACAAAGTGCTTCTTCAGGGCAAGTTTTTTAGGGCACTGTATCCTGTCAAGCCAACAACATTTTGCCAGAGACCTGACAACATTCGAATGAAATGGAAAAGTTTATTTATTCTAAACACACTGCAGAATCAGATTGTGTCCAACCAAGGCAGCATTCTAATGTATCTGTCAGAAGTTTGAATCTTGTTGGAATGGACACACACTATTCCAATGGGCCAAAAGGCCAAATATACAAGTTACAGTGTAGGTAAATATGCAACAAGCACCCTATACAAACTAACATCTAACAAATCCGACAGCAATCCAACATGATAGGTGAATTATCATATTATGAGCATTTTCTTGTCTGAAACTGGGAATCTGGCTCTTTATCCAAGCAATTTGACTTCCTATCTTGGTGCTACAATAACATCAAAATTTTATTTCAGTAAAAATGTGACCAACTAACATACTTGCACTGTTGCACATAGAACCTAGAAGAGCAAACTCTGCTCTCCAGCAAGGCCCATAATTCCATATCCCTCTTTAGTTAAAAATTCAATCCACTAACCCCTTGTTAACCTAATTGTTTTCTTTTAGCACTCAATCAAACTAAGATAAGCATTACATTGTCAGGAAGGAACACGGGTTGTTACTTCATTGACATTAGCACAAATCAATAGGGCATAAAACAAACTAACTCGACCAACAGGACTAAACATTGATATGTTACCTTATTAGGAAGTGAATCTCGTTTTACGTCTGTACCTCGCCCTCTAGACAAGCCAAACTGCTGCCTTCGGAATAGCCAACCGTCCATAACTAGTTGGCAAGCAGTAATCATGAAGCCAAAGATAGAATAGTGATTTAGTTGGCTAATCAATTATTAGACCACCAATGTGAAGAAACTTAAAGAGAGTACAACTATCACTAGTATTTAAGGCAAGTAATAAATGAATGGATTAAGTAATCAGTATGTGACACCTCAAATTAGTACTCATATGCAGCCTACCTTTTATTAGTGTATCACATCCAAACTGTCTTTTGAAAAAAAATATCCAAATATGGAATTTTGCAGTCTCCATACACCTATGGTAACAAGGTTTCTGTTGGTTCAACTGCACAGTGCACACTACTGAGGGTCTACCACAGGTCCCCAGATAATTCAAGCAAACAATCATGAGTTCTAAAGCACAACCGATGAATTCCTAGAAACCGTATCTAAAATTTTATCACAGGAGGAAGTTGTAAGAAACGTTCAACACGTCAATACAGCAGCATCTCTGAGAAGCAGCAGCAGTAAAAATGAGGTTATATACTTATATGCTTTCCCACAGAATAGGATCGAGCAATCTAACATTTCATACTAATTAGCATGCAAAACCTCAAATTTTTATCCTTGTCATTTGCAGGAGGACCTTTTTCTTCTTGTTTATCCTTGCCAATTGCAGGAGGGCCATTTTCTCCTTGTTTAAACAAAAGATAAAACCATTGATTAGCTGGAAATAGCTCAATGTGCCAAACTTGGGCATTGATGGAAAAGAAAACCAATAATGATATTTCTTTCTCTTTACTGTACTATGCACCAGTAATGGGATGTAGAGGATATTTCGGAAAATGCCATAGGAGGCTGGAAGCATTGGAGAAGATCAGACAAGCAAGGTAGCGCTACATTACAGTGATATGTGTAAATACACACAAATTGCACCCCTGCAACTCTACTTGTCCGGTACTCCATTTTAGATAAGACCAAAAGAAGAAATACTACGATCAATTACCTATCATGATATCTTCCTGTTTTCCATCCACAAATGAAAATTTCCTCCTTCATGACAGCAGCACGTTGGATTAAGTAAAAGGATTAGACATGAAGCTTCCAGCTATAATATAGTTCAACGTATGCGTTCATCACGTAACTCTACAAAGACAGCGCTGATTAATATGGATACGGCAATGTGAACATGATCTCTGAAGTATGCAACCTGCTAGCAGTCTTGCAGAAAAATATAAATTATATGAGGGAGGTAGAAGCTATCTTTCACAAGTCATTAGTCTGTTTCCATCACTAGTGACAAATAATTGTTCCAGTTCGATATCAATGTATCTTCACTATGTTAGTTAAAATTTCTTTTCTTGTACTCAACCGCCATTAACTTCCCATGATCAGGCAAAAGACAAAGCACAATAACCTCCAGAATCTAGAAGTTTCAAATAACTTGGTAAAAACATTGATAATGCTGAATGAGCTTGAAATAATCTGAGGATTAACATGCTTATTGCAACTGCCATCAGACACCTTTTTGAAACCTTTAAATGAAATGCTGAGAAAATTCACTCATCAATCGTTCTTACCCTATCAGGTTTTTGCTATATTGAAGTCTGAACCAGCTTCACAAGCATTCCTATCATGCAAAGCAGTCAAACTAAAATGTAACATCCTGGTCCCCTTTTAGGTGTGAAATTCCAAAGAATTGTAAATTTTGGCTGTGGAAGGATTGAGAGCGGTAGAAAGCTTCCGCGTACTTTCTTCCAGCAAGTAAAGTGCCTCACAAGTAATGGGTGATTCACTGAAGCCAATCTAACTAATGTCAACTGGTTGGTTTGCCAGATACAACCTTTCGCTAACGACAATTGTGTTAGCAATGGCATCATAGTCATAGGATGTTGTTCAAAAGAATAGCTCAACCGGACTAACATTTGTGCTTCATACATTTTCCTGAACTAAAATAATTGTGCAATTGGAGGGCCAATTTAACTGTCCATTTAGAAACCTGAATCCTACATTAATCTCATAGACCGAATTACTGCACAAATCTTTTCCTCACTGGTCTTCGAATCTTCATATGATACATCAAATAGCAAATCATAGGTAGTATCGACGGCACTAACTTTTCCCCTTTTTTTCAAGGAAAAAAAAATAAAGTTTTGCAATCTGACCACTACGAACAATAGCAACAGCAACAGCCACAAACCTTCCGTTGCTATAGACGGCGCGGCGGAGCCCGCGCTCGCGGCTTCCTCCACTGCGCGCAGGCCGTGGGCGCGCTCACCGGCGAGTTGCTCCGCCCGGTCGCCGCGTGAGCCCGACGAGGCTCCACGCCGTGTCGATGTAAGGGGTACAGTGCGGTTCGGTCCAGACGGAGGCGTGTGCGAGTTGGTCCGACCGGACCGAGTTTGCGTACGGACCATATAACGGTCCACAGGGTACAATTGGCATTTATGTTCAATCCAATATCTCAAAAATAAAGCCGCGTTTTGAATGCAGAAATTCTTTCAGATTCATAAGGAAATTGAATTTTCCGTGAAATTCATGTGTTCTAAACCGGCCATAAACACTAACAAACAGTTAACAAATATTAAAGGCATTGTTGAAAAGAATGAAAGGTTACTGGAATCAGATCGTCTAGTATTGTGCGATAATCTCATGTATTCGGAAGTAACATTTAGGATTGATTGGACCACGGGAGCAAACATTATAGCATTTTCCACGTACACTTATCTTATCCTTTGTTTTTTCCTTTTTCTGATAACTAGAAAGGAAATAATGTCGCAATATATATATATACTATTCATATATGTCACCACAAATGAATGATACGTTCCAAGACTAACGGTGGCATTTGGGAGTGATATTTGGTTGATGGTCAGAGTCTCACAGATGCATCGGTAATTTGTTGAAGTACCACATTTCAATGATGATCCTAATTTTTCGTAGAATCATACATATGCCATATGATGTATTAACAATGTACCATTAGGAATAAGGCATTGCTCGAAATTAAGATAGCAGATTCAGCAAGGGTGCTTGAACCCCTTAGGCTTTCCTTTTAAGACAAAGCACCCAACACATTCCTTGGCTGGTTTTCAGCTTGAACTTGATCAAGGCCAAGAACCTGGAGAATTATAATCAACATAGTGAACCAAAAAACGACAAAAGCACAGTGATATATTCTAGATTGTTCATTAAACCATAGTAGCATTCTGCAATTAAGAAGCTCATTGTGACACTTCACCCAGCACTAGTTTTTACATAGCCCATAATTTCTGAAACAGTTAGCATTTTGACTTATAAATGGTGCATGAAGCATATATATTGGGTTGGGATTTCTCCCATATTCTACTTGCAAACAGGTCTATCATTGGGAGCAAAAGCAAATTGCAAGCCACTGGTGAGATGACAATGAGGTTACAGGCACATGACAGCTCGAGATAGAAAAATTAACCCACAAGAAACCATCCCTAAACTTGTGGAATTAAACAAAACCACAAACTTAAGAGAGAAATTTTAACCCACAAGAAAATCAATTCTTGTCAATCAAACCTCGACAGCAACCACAATCCCCCTCAAGTCTTTTGAACTATCAATTCCTGAACTTACTTTTCATATAGCAATTTTCCAAACCTTACACAATCAATCACTCTGCACATAGGCACCAACAACTAGTCCCCTCAAATCACCTCAGGCATTTCTTGATCCCATAATTTGATCTATCAATTCTTGTCACAAGAAAGTCAAGAAACTTTAGACACAGCCAAAATCAGTATCTTTCAGTTAACCTAGATTGAATCAGTGGGCAGACAATCACCTCTACTCAAACTATCAGTGTCTCTCCCCCAAATAAAAAACACAGAAAAGAAAGGCTCCAAATATGACCAAAAAGATCAGTAGCAAGAGCCAGCTAACCGGGAAATTTGAATGCTCAATATGAACAAGAGCCCTAGATTTAGGCAAGAACATTAAAGAAGAACTGTTTTGAGGGAATAATTTGAGTTGCTGTGACCTGTGAGTGATGACTAAGAATCAGATTTGAATTTATGCTTTGGCCACAGCTGCATAAATTGCTGTCCTCCTATCCCTTTAGTCAAGATTGCATCCTACTGTCATTGTCTCGATATTCACAAGACCTGGCTGAATATGGACTACAGTACACGGCAATGTTCATGCAAATAGACAAGATGGCAATGTGGTATCATCTTCTACTTTAACAATTATGTTGTCCTACTTGTTGTGCTTGTCAGTGTTTGCACCTAGGAGCATTGCACCGTTTATTTTATTGTAAAAATAAGACAGTTAACACATACTACCAGTATTTTTATACAGAAATTTGTTACTCTGTTTCAAGGATTTTGCACAATTTTCTATACCATAGATCATGTTTGCGACTCGCGGAAATTTAAGAAACATCGGTTTGAAGTTTGTGGGAAAAATCATATGCTTTAAATGAGGTCTTAAGATGATGAACTCATGTGATGCATATTACCTATACAGAATCATCTCACACCCTGCTTCTTACATCAAATCAAACACTGCTCTCTTCTTGCCTTCGTGGCCACTCTCTTAGCTCACCCTTATTTCAAAATCAGATCCTTTGAAGTACTTAAGAAAACGCACTCAAGAATTTGCCCAATCCAAGAGATGTGACTTATCTTAGAAAATCGAAACACCAGTTTCTCACTCCCTTACCTCCAATATGATCTTGAGCATCTATTTTCTGCTCAAATTGCTCCGATCGTGAAGAAAGTAGCACAGATAAAACAAAAGAACGGCATGCATTTCAGATCATACGCAGAGTCTGTTCTGTATCAAGGATTTAAAAAGACCAAGCAAAATTAACAACAAAATTTGCAAACCAGTAATAGACTTAAGGAAATCATATATCCTTATATGATCTAGGGTCCTAGATTACTGTTTGTTCCTAATTATTCTACGATTTAGTTGGGATTAGAGGAGACCCAGCCCCGGTTCCCCGGCCTGATCGACTGCAGTATTGCTGCTTCTTCCCTCCCCCGGGTCAAAGGGGGTGGTGGGCCCTTCCGACGTGGCCGTATCCGAGCGCCTGGGCCCACCCGCCCGTGTCATGTTTGCTGAGTCATGGACTCGTGTGGTTAAACAGGATTAATTCGATAGCTTGCTGTGTTTAAGCCAGAGCAGATCGAAAGAAAATTTCTTCAGCGATCACGCATAACGTTGCTGTGTATGCTCAGTTGTTCAGCACTACTTCCTTTTGTTTACTGCGTGCGATTGCCCACAGAAACATATATTCTTCTAGCTGTTCAATATTAGTAATTAGATAGTGCGCCGCCCTGTGTCATAACCCCGGAGGGTAAGCACATTTAGACATACAGATTACTATTCGTCTGTCTAATAGAACATCGATCCGACAAATAGTAAATTTTACCTGGCAGTGGGAGGGTGGTGGTGGTGAGCAAAGGGTGGCAGTGGCTTGGCTTGCTTGCTCTCGGTTGGGACTAGGAGTGAGGCTGGTGACGTTTGCCGGCTTGATTGTGAACGGAAAGAGTGGTGTTTGAGAGAGAGAAGGCCTTAAGAGAAGGAGCTCTGGTTGTGAATGCTTTCTCATTCCCTGTGCAAGGTCGATTTTGCCCTCCTCTTATCCCCTTGGCTCTCACAACTCACTATTTTTGTTTGGTTCTTTGGTCCAAAGGATGTCCCGATACTATGCATTGCATTTTCTACGACGAAGATAAGTTGGTATAATGTGAGTGTCGGATTTTCTATAACTACCGGATGATGAAACCCACTGAAGTGATATGGTACCGACTGACCTTGGTCGGTCTGAGAACCTCGAGGATCTTCATGCAAACTGACGGCAATCCATTCTTTACTTTTAATTTCAATTTATAGCTTTTGGTTTGCTATTGGTCCTTTGGTTGTTGGCGGATGATGGAAATGCGATGAGTTTGACTGGTTGGCGATACACGGACAATGAGAGGAAAGGCTTCAGCGATATGCATGCAAGATTTTATTTTTCTTTTGTAATGTACTCAAAGTTGTACTTGTTATTTTGATCTGTTGCAAATGATTCTTGTAATAAATTCCGAGTTTGTAATGATGTTTTAATTTCGCTTGCAATGAATTCCTATTGTAATTACTGTTGTATGTATGCTTGTAATGAATTCATATTGTAATTGACTTTGAGTTTTATAACGATGATGTAATTTTACAGTAATAATTCAAATTGTAAATTATGTTGATGAACTCTTGATAATATATCTTGTATGAATTTGTTTAGCGATGTGTTCAATATCAACTGAGCTTATGTTTTGTTCTTGTTTAGATGAATTTTATTTACTGCTAATTACCGATTAGTGTTGTTTAGATTAGTTTGATTTTTAGGATGCTCACAGATAGTTTGATGGTTTCTTACGTTTGACTTCAGAATTTTGCTACAAATGTAGGCGTATATACAGGACCATGATGTCCCACTTTTCTCTCTCTGTATATATATGATACTTGTTTTTTCAATTTGCCCTCCATATCTAATTATCGTTTACTTTGCTCACCATAAGTTAAGTTGGCGTGCAAATACGTCCAGCCCGTATGTTAGTATTAATTCTCGTGGTTTTCATTATCTTTTACACTTGTTTTAGTGATGTCAATACTTGTTTCAATGATGCTAATACTTATATCAATTATTTGGGTGATTTTGGTAGTTGTAATACATCATTTCATTGCTAATGTTCCAATGGTGAAATTGTATATTACAAATAGCGAAATAACTCAAATCACTTAAATAAGTACTAAAATCAGTGAATCAATTGCCAAAGATAATTAAAATGATAAGAAAATAGTGCAAACATGTGACGTAGGGGGTATTTGCAAACCAACTTAACTTATAGAGGGCAAAATAAATGCAAATGAGATATGTGGTAAATTGAAAAAGTAAGCGACTTATAGGTGATTATGGATTTTCCAAAAGAAATAATATTTTGATTTAGTGGCTATTTTACTACGAATAACTCCTTATGGACACTCAAATCATGTACTTATCTAAACAAGACAATTAATTAAACACCAAAATTAACTTCTCTCTCTCAGTCACAAACAGATGCAGCTACAAGCTTGGATGTAATTAAGCACCGACCGGGCATGAGTGTGCATTCATGGGGTACAGCTCCATTTGATTAATCAATCAATCATAAATCAAATCAACAACTCAAGGCCATGAAAGGACAAGCTAGCTAGGCAAACACCGATCGAGTATAGTTGTAGTAGCAGTCTAGCAGATCATATACTTGGCACGTTGCGATGACGACCCGGGTTTGGAAGATACAGCCGTACAGCTAGCGAGCAGCGCGTGGAAGAAGACAGGACGCGCAACTTGCAACATCCTTGTTGCTCACGACCCCCGTCCCCCGGTTGGTACAAGCGTCACCAACACACTTCTGCTCCTTATATCTTTGCCCTCTACATGAAAAAACACCCCAAATAATTCAAAGACAGAATTAAGCTTAAGCTGCCGTGCGTGTTTCTTCCTCGCTAGCTCCTCGCCTAGTCGTGATTAAGCTAGCTAATATGGCCTTTTTTTGTCAAATCACTTCGTTCTTGAATTAGTTATTAGCTAGCTACCCACATCCAATATACTCCATCGCTTGTTTGGATATCTTACTCCAAAGTGCAACAAGAGACCTGAATATTGCTTTCCTCTGTGTTAGTTTGCAAGTTCTTGCAGCTAGATAGGCATAGCTAGTTTTTCAGGCTAGGGTTAGGGTTTTTGTTGTTCTTGGTAAGGCGAATACATACGTAGCGCTGTGTTGTGTTTGAGATCGCTTGGTATGGAAGGGTCAGGAGGAGGATCGAAGGAGGAGAGCTTGCCGCCGGGGTTCAGGTTCCACCCGACGGACGAGGAGCTCGTCACCTACTACCTGCGGCAGAAGATCGCCGACGGCAGCTTCACGGCCAGGGCCATCGCCGAGGTTGACCTCAACAAGTGCGAGCCATGGGATCTCCCGGGTAATTAAACATGCATGTACTGTACATATATATACATGAGAAATTTTATAGTTAATTCTACTTAGTAGTATATGGTAGTAGTATAAATTAAATCTGATCATTGGTTTGTTAAAGATATAATAGATTTTTCTTTGATTTTATAATTTTTTTGTAAGAGTATTATGAACTTTTCCAACTATGGTTAACAATATTACTCTTGTACTATGTGATCTCTACATAGGTAATTACAATTCTACCCTCTCAGTAGTGTGAATATTATCATAGGTAAATGATGGGAATAGATTTCAAGCTTTCTTAATATGGTATTATTTTCTCACCGTTGAGTCCTATATCCCATGATAATCAATGTATATCCTATGTTGTCTTTTTTTTTTTAATGAAGTGTGCGTATTTATATCATCTTTTGCTCTTCTTCTTCTCTTCTAGTTTAATTTCCATCTTTTCTACAAACGAGTTGGCGTTTGGAATATGAAAACTTATAATTGTTATTTGCTTGTCTCATGTCCATATGCGCGCAACCGTCCCATCCCCAGATATTTATATCTCTTCGATCTCTGTCGCAACTATATAATTAGAAAATATTACTAGTGAACAATTGGATGTTTTATTATCTTTGCTCATAGATGTAGACTTATGATGAGCATCTTCTATAGTTGTTAGAAATCCGTATACTTGTTGTCCATAATTTCCATGGAAGATATGAAAAACACTATCAAAATTGTTTAAAGTGTTTCTAAATTTTTCGATCAAGCTATGGACATAGAATAGCCTAATGTACCGCAAGTTAATTTTCAATCTGATATGCACTCTTAGTTTATAAAAAGTAGACACGAAAAGTTATTCAAGTTTTCAAAAGTTCAAATGCTCAACAGTATTTTGCGCACTGATCCACTTGAAGCTGCTACGTGCAGCACATAGTTCCATACCCTGCAATCATAAAAGAGTGACATTTTGGACATCGATACAATGAATACTTATCAATATCATTCCGGAGGTCATACTGGTTTGTCTCTTGAAATGGTATATTTTGATACTGGCTTATCCCGTGTACCGTTCTGGAGTTTAATATAATAATATATTTTTATAAGTATATATATATTTAATTGTATATACACAAAATTTCACTTGTAATATTATTCCAAATAAATAGTAGTAGAATCAAATATAACATATACTTTAATAAGTTCAATAAATGATATTTTCAATTCCACTGGTATGGCCGGTATTGTCCAGTATCGAAGCTGGTATGGCTAGTATCGAGCCGTATGGTCGGTATTGACTGGTATCGAGACGGTATGGCTGGTATTGATTGGTATCGAGGCTACTATGGAACGCAGGGCTACTCTGTACCATTTTAGGTGGTGGAATGATACATACTGGCCATACCGACTGGTATCGGAACGGTATTGATAAATTATTACAATTTCCAAAATGCAACTTTAACCACTAATTTCTATTGTAATATATTAATAAAACCCAACAAAATTATAGTATTATTAAAATACTTTGCGAGGTAAATCTATACGTATCATTTTTGCATGCCCAATCTAAATATTGATCAAAATATAAATAGCTAAAATTTACAAAGTTTGACTGCATGTATCCTAAAACACCACTCTTTTGTAACCGGAGGGAATAGTATCCTAGAAGTCACATACCAGCTATAACAAACAAATCCAAAAGCATTTGTCACGACAAACAGCCGGTTAGCTAGCTTTACTTTCTTTTGTGTTGCTTGTAAATAGAAGTATAGAACCCCATTCGCATCTTTGACTGGTTAGTTTGTATGCCACATCCAACGTTTGTGTTACTAGATCTATGTAGAGAAATAGTGGGGGTAACAGGTAGCTATGCATATAGCTGAGAGCTAAAATCAACTAGCGCGTTGTTAATTAAGCTGTGCATATGTTAGGGTTTAAAACAAGGATTTGCATATGAAACAAGTACACCCTTAACTATATGTATTTAATTTATCTATTAACTGAATTTCAGAGAAGGCAAAAATGGGAGAAAAGGAGTGGTATTTCTTTAGCCTAAGGGACCGAAAGTATCCGACAGGTGTGCGCACAAATCGTGCAACTAACACTGGTTACTGGAAAACAACGGGAAAGGATAAGGAAATCTTCACTGGACAACTACCGGTGGCACCCGAGCTAGTAGGAATGAAAAAAACCCTAGTTTTCTACAAGGGGAGGGCTCCAAGAGGTGAAAAAACTAATTGGGTCATGCATGAGTATCGGCTCCACTCCAAGTCGACCTCCAAATCAAACAAGGTATGTCTATTTTTTTTTTAAAAAAATGAAGGCGATGCATGTTTCCCTAAATTTCCTTAAGTTAATGCTATGGTAATATTATCGCAAGAAAATGCTATAGTGATATAATCTTCTATGTATTCATCATATGACAGGATGAGTGGGTCGTTTGCCGTATCTTTGCCAAGAGTACTATTGTTAAGAAATATCCCTCCAACAACGCTCATTCCCGGTCCAACCACCCATACACACTAGACATGGTCCCACCCCTCATTCCTACTCTACTACAACATGACATATTCGCTCGTGGGCATCACCCTTATATGACCCCTGCCGACTTTGCGGAACTCTCACGCTTTGCTAGAGGTACGCCAGGGTTGCACCCACACATCCAGCCACACCCTGGTGGGTACATCAACCCTGCAGCACCATTTACACTCTCCAGCCTTAACCTCAACCTTGGAGCCCCGTCGCCGGCTATGCCACCGCCACCCCAACCTGTTCTTCATGCGATGTCGATGAACCAAACAAGTGCTACTAACCAAGTGATGGCAACTGAGCAGATGGCCCCAGGGCTCAGCAACTGTGTAATCCCACCAGGAGGGGATGGAGGTTTCAGCACATATTCTACTACAGGAGGCGCTGGCATTAGGTACCAAAATTTGGATGTAGATCAACTGGTGGAGAGGTACTGGCCTGGTACTTACCAAATGTAGGTGTGAAATGCTTGGCCGGGGATGCCAAGTAATTGTTGTTGGTCCACGTAGGAACAGGCAATTTGAGTGATCTGAATTTAGTCCTTGTTGTATCATAGCTGAAGTTCTCTCTTCTCTGTCAGTTTTTCTTGTACCTTTTAGATTAGTTTTGGTTGTCTGCCTTGTAGAAATCAGAGGATTGTTTGCTTGACCTAATTGCATGTACGGATGTACCTAAAGGCTTAAGGTTAGTGAGCTCACAAATAGTTCTCCACAATGACATTGTGAGGTCTATGTCATGTACCCAAGTTAAACGTGCATGCTGCTTTTAGCCTGACATGTGGATTTCTGAAGTCGCTCGCGGATATATGATAATATGATTCACTGTTTCGGAGTTCACCGTGAATCCGGCCTCCGGAGGCAAGCTTCCTGCACGACGGACAGGACGTTGTCGTCTCGTCTTAGTGTCCGGCGATCGCCCGCGCGGCGTAAATTTGCACCGGTGGGTGCATCGTCCACAGAGCACGGCGTTACTCGGTGGAATCGCATTCGACAGCACCATCGATGGAGCGGGTGCAGGAACGTAGATTTGGAGCTTATGCATAAGATTGGCAGAAGCAGATCGCCTCAAACGTGTTGGAACTCACCTGGATTAACACGGAAGAAATGACGGTACAGCAGATACATAATACATAGTACAGCGACGCTAAATACTTTTTGAAGTTTCAGTAACAACAACATACGGTTACAAAGCTGTGACCACGAATTACACAGCGCTCAAACACATGAACAAGACTACAATAAGTGACCAAAAAATTAACACCCACAGATTTAACCTCTTGTTCCCTACTCAGCAACGCGCTGATACAAAACGGCCACTACAATACATGGGGGCAACAAAAACACAGGTTTCGTGTGTAGTATAACTCGCAAAGAATACACAAGGTTTAGCGATGACCCCGGATCTCCTAAAGACATCCAGACTCATCAGGCTCATGAGTTGAAAGCTCCATCATCGTACTTCAAGGTCTGCACAGTAAAAAATCGTAATATTATGTCAAGCGCAGATACCGTAGAATAACAGTTCATTCAAAGGCCCGGGTTACTGACTGGTGTATGAATCCCTTGGTAAACCACATATATGGTCAGCTCTTACTTCATAGTCGTATCAACAATTCAACATTCATATTATTCAAGGCTCAAGCAAAGGTTTTATTGCTGTATGAAATAGGAACAAAGTGGCAGTACCTTCTTCAACTACAGTATGGCAGACCACAGACAAACACAAAGTGCTTATCTATGGTCTATTTGTCAGCATGCCGGCGCTTGTGTCTCCGATGGCCACGGTTGGCATTGCCATTGTGTGGGGATTTCTTCTGCTTTTGGAGCTAAATGAAAATGAAAATATTGAAATCGTACAACAAATACAGTCAATTCACCTAAAGCCATGTCAGGCAACCATTTGCTGAAAAGTGAAAAGAAAACTAACCAGAAGGTTTCCACTACGAGTATGTATAAAACATAAACGGGCATAACCAGCAAAGCAGAAGCCTAGCAAGAGATAAGATATTAAGACGTTTCATACTTTAAACCAGTAGAAGCACATGTTCTAATTCACTGTTCAATTGGTGCTTACCAGAAACCACACCAACTCTTCAGTTGCAAATTGTTTTACTAATTCATGTTGGTGCATGTAATCCAATATAGCTGCCTGAGTCTGAAAAAGAAAGTTGCTGAGAGCCTGAGATTCTATGATCTATGCTGTGAATCTTGAGACCAGTATACTGCATTTGCTTATAGCAGAAATAAATGTAAAACAGTTGAAGATAAGTAGGAAGGTGCTTCCCTTCCAAAAAAAAAGAAGATAAGTAGGAAGGATAATTAAATGTAATGCTATTTCATCCAGCCTACAGAACAGTAAATGGGTGCAATTTAGCAATAGTTTTAAGATATATACTAGTAAGAAAACTACATAATAAGGTCTGAGGATCAAGACAGTATTTGATCCAACCAATTACCTAGGTCCGTAGTATTACCATATAATCACACAGAAGACCACAGACCACAGTATCAAACTATAACTTATAGGACAGAAAATTCCTTTAGATTAATTGATGATATACATTCTGTTAGAGGGCTGCAATGAGTAGGGAGCCTCCATAGAATGAGAGCACAAGAACCATAGAAGATATCTGAATTTTGGAGAAGCCTATAGTAGGGATGAATGGAATTATAGGAGATCTCTGAATTTTGGAGAAATTATGCAAGCACGCTGCTCTTATTAGAGTTTGCCTTTGTTACATGCGAAAATGAAACATGAAGACCTTCTAAAAAAGCTTCAAGACCTCAGCAACACTTGACCAAATAGATGGAGTCACTGACCATTACACCAATACAAAAGGTATGTATGGTACAGTATGCTATTCCAGCAGAGAAAAACAAGTGGAAATTATGTGATACAGTGCTGAATGAATATACAAGAACCTATGGATTAAAATCGCCTGAAAACTACCCTACAAGTTCAGCCAAGGTTCCACGAAAGCAACAGAATTAAGGGTAAGGGAGGGGGCAGAAATACCTGCTGATGATATGAAGTAGCTGTCACAAGAAATTTTCCATATGCATGACCTGCTCTTTTAGTGTAAGGCTTCAGGGTAGTTATAATTTTCTCGACATGTGGTTTACTGGCCTTAGCAACTTGATCAATAAAAGGTTTTGATAACTTCTTGGCTTCCTGAAAACATATAATCAAACAACATAGATCAATGACTTCACAGGGCTTCACTGCAACAAAAAAAAATGTGACCTAGATGTAAAGGCCACGCAGTACTGTGAATTCTTGAACTAGCACGTCCTAGTGGCTAGTGTACCTGGAAATAAGGATCAGCAAACTCATGTGCTTTCACAACATGAGGTACAATAGCATCCCTTGATGCTTGATAAACCTCTACTGATTTTGTTGAGACCATTTGCGCATAAGGCTCCGTGTTTGTCTTTGCGATGACCCATTTTTCTTTAACAAAAGGAATCCATTTCTTCAAGAAGAAAATTTTCATTGTTAGTGAAAAATGGATAAAGATGCCAAAAATTCACAACATTAAGATACTATATCACATTGTATCCGTATATACCAAGAATTGGCTATCAATGCATACAGATATGATGCATTTTTAACATTTCAAATGAACTAATGCTTCTACAAATTTCTTGAACTACAATTTCAGGAACAAGTAAGAACATTACCGCCTTAGCAGTTTCTATGTGGGGCTTGGCCCATTCCTTAGCCTGCACTGCTTTTTCTGATGCCTGCAGTGTTTAATTTACAGATGATAAATAAATGCACAGATGACGTGTTTAATTTGGCATCTTCATATATAAATTAAAAAAACATAAGTAAGCTAGGACCCTAGGAGGCACCTTCTGCAATAAGCTGTTGACAGAAGGTTTCCCATGTTCATTCCAGTGACTTGACATCACCTCCTACATGATAACACGATCACTGTGATAAGAGAAAGTAAACTAAAGAGGAGACATAGTTTTTAGGTCCACTTGTACCATAGAGCGAGCTGCATGTGTCGCTAACCAAGGTGGCAACCATGCTCCATGAACCTGCCAAAGAATAACAATCAATACAATACTGGCCACAATAATCACAAGAAAAGCATGTAACAGTGGGATGATTATACTCATGACAGGCATAGTCACCATCATCAGGATTCAGGAGTTCTCAATGCATTACAACTTGTGCCAGACAACATAGATGTGCACAGGTGCTCAATCATACTTGGGTTCAGTGATTAGAAGAGAGTGTTATTATTATGTAAAACTTCACTCAAATTACACTGGCTGAGCTGGCCAACTAAGTTACATTTGGAATGTGATGTCAAAAAGTCCTTGGCGTGCTGCACCAAGATTGCGAAGCAAATAGCTAATCCCAGTCTAAAAATTCATGTCGAGTTACATTACAGGCATTAATCAAATTCACATCAAGCTGACAAGTGACAACCATTGATAGAATAGATATTTACCCCTCTCAGCTCTCTTGATCCTTTTGTTGTTTCTAACTGCACCCTCATCAGCTCCTCCTACAAACATGAGAAACAAAAGATTGAAGAGAATGCATCCCGGAACTACATCAGAAACTTGTATCACAATAGTAACATATATCACAAACCTCAGCAACTTTAAGAGCACGCTCAGTCTTCTGGATCCTACGCTTTTGCTCATTGCTTGTCTTTTGGAGCTATTAAAAGTTTAGAACAGTATAAAATAAGGACAGTATTGGCCGAATGGTAAAAGTGGTATTAATCATTTCTTCTTCTTCTATTCAAGGGATCTACACCTGCTTCCACAGAAAGTCGGAAACCTTTTAGAGGAGATGTGCCTCATCGCATTTTTGGCTTCACAACTATATTGTAGTTCAACAAGGCATGAGGCTCAACCCTCCCTAAGATTAAAAAGTGATAATATATCACACAACCTGTTATATTATACTATGCAACTTCTCACTACTGTTCAATCTTTTTTTTTCAAATACTACCATCATCAAATATGCCAAATCATGATCAAGATTCTTGTTGAGTTTCTTCACAAAGAATTCCCATAATTTTGAAAAAAAAACTTAATTGGATCAATTCCATCTTAAGTTATTGCCAGTCTTTGGAATCACATACAATTAAAAATGAGCAGCATGCACCATTGAACCTACTATGACAAAGCATTGCTCTCTTTTTAACCATAAGAAATTCATCATGTGACAATTGTAGAGATAGCAAAGGATATGATCACTTAAAAAGTGACAAAGTCTCAGAAATGTATCAAAATGTTAAGAAATGTGAGCTTGTCCAAAAATTGTTACTCAAATAAAGAATATACAAGTAGTGCATTAGCACAAACGACCACAGTTGCACACTTACTCTCTCCAGCTTCGCATTCAGCTCTTGTGCCTTCTTCTCTGCATCGCCAGCCCTAGCCTCCAGAGTTACTTTTTTGTTATTTTGTGCTGTGATATCCTTCTTGAGCTTCTCAATCTGGACGATGGAAGATCAGAAACCACAATTTCCTAATTTTTACACTCCAGTTCATGAAATTCCGCGTACCCATTACCTGCTTCTGAAGCTCAATAGCCCGGGCATTGGCCTTGCCTGCCTGCTCCTCTGCAGCTATAGATCCCTTTGCCTGTATATGCAGCAGAAAATGAGCATAATTACTTCAACAGGGTACCCAAAAAAAGCTAAAAAGTGTTGTCTTCGTTAATGGATCACCTGGAGGGAAGTTATCTCACTCTGCAGAGTAGTAATCTTCTGTGTCTTCTCCCCAATAACCTTTTCCAGCTTCTCAATGCCACCACCCTTGCTCTTCAACTCCTGCATCTGCTCTGCAATGCTCAACTCTGCAGGATGAAAATAATCAGGCTCCTCTCTAATCAATTGATGGTTTCGCTATTTCAGGAAGGATAATGTGGCATGAATACATTCTGTAATAACTAAAAATTGGTTTGACTTGCACACAACTGCTCAAGTGATTTGACATAATTTGCTTCACTTTGTCACTAAAATTGTTTCTACCAAAGATATGCTCATAGCAAACCTCTTCAAACTAATCGGGTCCGTAATGCTAGAAACTTCTTCATGCATTTTGGTCTTATATTCCAAGCAAGGGGCACTGATTTTATGGCGAGTTCCAGTCAGACTGAAAATGGTGGCATATCTCAAGGGAAAAAACTAAGATTTCCACTAATTAAATCAACAAAATGTAGGGAACAATGATAAGGCTTTTGCCCAAAATTGCAAACCTCTAACTACAAAAATTTCTCGGAACAACCAGCCTCCAACGATTCCAAATCAGCATCTCAAACCTTAACATCAACTAACTAAGCCACTGAAAACACCAACCAATTCATCTCCCAGTCACCAAATCCACCCTCACATAGCACCCCAAATCGCGCAAACCCCTAATTCCTTGCATCGAATCACCTCCAAAGCCCTAACAGGTTCACGAAAACCCATCGGACCCAGCAAAACCAAACGAAGCAGCATCAGAAACAAACCACATCCCTAATCCGACCCGAATCGAGCGGAACCATGTATGCACGCACGCACCTAAGGCGGAGATCTTCGCCCTGAGCTGCCCCAGCACGGCCTCCTCCTTGGCCTTCGCCTTCGCCGCGATCTCCTCCGGACCTACGCCCTCCACCACCGCCTCCTGCGCCGCCGCCCCGGCGGCGAGGAGAGCGACGAGCAGCAGCGCCGCCGCGAGGAGCCTAGAGATCCGCATCCCGAGATCAGAAGCGCACGAAATTTCTCGCTCGCCTCGTCGCCAAATAGTGGAGTGGAATGGGAGTGCTCCCCTAGTCGCTTCGCTTCGCTTCTCGGGGCCAACTGGCCAAGCCAAATCGTTTTATGGGAACTCAAGAGGGAGCACGTGGGTGCGGCTGGCGAGGCAAGGGGACGTGGTGGGAAGCTTGGGTCACTGCCTGGGGGGCTCGTGAATCCCGCCCCTGCCTCTTGGCGATCGCCGGCGAGCTGAGAGCCGCAGCCCGCACGTGAGAAGCGCCGCGGTGGCGCGGCGCCTGTGTTGGTCGACGTCGGCGTGCCACGGGGAGGCGTTCAGACACCGAGCCGCGTGTTGCCGACGAGGAGATGGCACGAAAGTAGTAGTAACGGGCCTATCACGGACGGCCCAGATGTACGGGCACAGTGATTGGCCGTGGCCCAGAGACCGTAGGATTACGAGATGACCAGGCTACGCGCCCCAGGTTAAGGTACACGAGAAGCATCTAAAGCTGAGCCGTCAATGCCTTGCCCCTCTCTTCTTCCTCCTCCACCCGACTGGAAGGAAATTTGCTGGGTGACACCCCTTCCCGTCAACAAAATCAACTGCTGACGCATCAGATTATCTTCCCACCCGACTCGGCGACCTCTGTTCCTCCGTCCGTTGCTCTTCAGAGGCTGGGAGGCTCTCCTCCCTCCCAGGCACTCGGCTGCCCTGTCCTTGTAGTTTTGGTGTTGTGATTTGTTTCAGCTGTCTGGTTCAAGTTCAGTTCTTGAAGAGTTGAAGTTTGGGTGTGCTATCCCTCGATTACAGTGCTCTCATCATTTCTTGCCGGCCTGGGAGTGAATCTTGTTAGGAGATGATTTGGTTTGCTGTGAGTGGTATCAATTTGTGTCCACGGATCACTTTCTTGTTGTTCTTGTTGGTTGGCTCAGTTGGTTCCATGCAACTTATGCTCTCCAGTTCATCGTAGGGATAGGTAGTTCTTGATCAAGATTTTGCTCGTTTGCATAGTGCGTACTGCCTTCTTTTGACCTATGTCTAAGATAGTTTTCTTGATTAGTCCGTGTAGTGGTATCCTGTTGGTGAGTGTAGTAGTAGCGTGCACACAGGGTAATTTCTTGGGAATATGGTCAGATTGGTACTTTGATTGATTGATAGTACATAAGATTGTTTTTGCTCCGATGTTTTCATTTGGTTGGTCAGTGTAACAGACTAACAGTGTTTGTAGTGCACACTGCACAAGCACCATGCCACCATATGTGTTTAGGCTCACTATGCTTTTCTAGGATGGTAAGGGAGTTCTGTTCTGTAATAGCAAGGGGCCTATTTCTGGCCTACTTGGACTCGGATTTGGCTAGCAAAGTGGCACGTTTGATTTTTTATAGTTTCATTTTGTTTAATGTTACCACTATGAGAAAGGAGAGCTAAAGGTCATTTTTTCCTGAGATGGAACGTAGAGAGAATTTCTGTTTGTGTTGTAAGCAAGACTTTAAGCAAGTAGGAAACATTAACATACCTTCATTTGGGTCCTCTTTTGCAAAGGGGATCCACAAGAAATTACTTTTGTCTGCCGTTGATCTGAACCTTTTTTTGTCGTTGAATAGACTACACAGATGGTTAGTTTGTTCTTCAGTGTGAAGAATCTGTTTCTCGCTCTGATTCCATCGTCTTCTATAATTAGTATATTTATATGGCATTGGCATTGACATTGGCATTTGGCGGTCAATGTATTGTTGCTATCAAGCAAAATTTTGTTGTTAGTGCGTATTTATGAGTGTATGTAGGTAATTTATCAGAATCTCAGTGTTCAGGACTCTTTAAGTCTAAGGTCATTGCTTTGATTTCTTGGTGCTGGACTAGACAATTAAACATATGCACTTACCCTGTATTCTCTGTTTGTTAGCCTTATGACAGACGGAAGTGATGGACCAATTGGTAGGCTCCCTGAAAATCTCCTTGTAGAAATATTCATTCGGTTACCAATCATGTGTCAGCAAGCACTGGGCAAGCATATTTCAAAGAGAATGCTTGTGGCAAACTGCTATTGCAAGGAACAGGCCATCAGCTGGTTTCCAGAAATGCTGGCCTGGGCCAATTCCCAGAGGTTCAGCTAGGAGGTGAGTTTTGTAATGTGATGTTGTCCTGTATTCTCCATCACATGATGTTGTTGAAAATTTTACAAAACATTGCCAACTTCTACTCTATCTACAATATGCTTGATTCGTTGCATGTGTATCCACTGAAAAAAAAAGCACACAAATGTGAAAACAAGATAGAAGTCTCAATTATCAAAATTGTTGTTGTGATCGTTGGTTGGATACGAGTCCGAGGACCGATGGTAGGACATTTGCTCTCATCTAACCGCTGTCAGGGCTCTTTCTTGTTGAGGTAGCGAGACTCTATGACTTAATTGAACTTTGATTTCTCATTGCTTGATTAATAATAGATACATGTTATCTCTTTTATAGAGACAGTCCGACTTAACGCCTAAGAAATAATCTATAAGAAAACATATCAATCTAATCTAATCTTTTCAACTATTAAAAATAATCTTCTTAATAAATAAGATCATATTCCTAACAATATCTAGATAGATAAGGAATCTCATCAGCCATGCAAGGGAAATAGTGTGCTATAGTACCGACTGTAATGTTCACTTGTGCTACAGTGCTGACTGTACTGTTCATGTTCGCTGCAGTACTCTCGGTGTTGTCCACGTGATGCTACAGGTGCTGTCCATGTGATGCTACAGTACCCTCAGTACCGCTCGTGCGTCGCGTTTTGCTCCATAACAATTGTCTACTTCATTATCCTTGTAGTCTTAGATTCCTGCATCGTGTAAACCACATTCTTGTTAGATCTACTTTAGGCAATTTCACTTTCAATTGAACTTCGTGTGAAGAAGTGCAAAGAACTTGCTTCTGCTATACATATTCACTATGTCAGAACTGGGGAGCTACAGCTCTCTTTGGATATCACCTAGCATTTCAACATCCAATGAAAAAAAAAAATTGGACCATTTATAGGAGATTCCAAGCATTGTATGTCAGCGAGAACCTAGTCCCATCTGGTGGGGAGATTGATGAGCTTGTTGGTCACACCTATCTCTATTTAAAAGAACAGCTTGAGCGCCCTGCCATTCCTCTTTCCAGCATACTTCATGGCACCATCATTGGTGAGGTTTTCTGTTCCTACTTGTCCATGAATGGAGTTTTTTTACTAGCCTCAGCGCTGGCATACTTTTACTGTTGAATGATCATGTTCAAAATCATTTTCCAAAGATAAAACAAAATGGAAGGGTTCTACTAAATCATATCAAGTACAGGATAGTTTTGATAGCACATGTCTGGCACTATAAGAAGAAATATTGGATACTGTAGAATTGGCAATGAAAAGTAATAATTCAATTGCACGGCACGTTGAGGTGCTGTATTACTGCTATGTGCTCTTAAGAAAGCATTTATGTGCCCCATTAAAAGGAAATCTGCAGGTTCTCAAGTAAATGAGGTTACAGGCTATATATATTCACGACTCCTTAGCAACTGCAGGTGTTTTAGGATTGTGTGATTCTCTTCTGGGGAGAGTAGAAATATTACTTAGAATTCTTGACCTTTACCCATCAGATTTGAGGCTCTGCCTCCAGTGGAAAGCTTGGAAAACTATGTATTGCTTTTATGTACCATAAGATTCGTGCTTCTGTATACTATAAGATCCATGTATTGCTTCATGACTGAGGATTTGCTGATACTCATGTCTATGCTCACTCTGAATTAGCATTGCTTTCTTATCTTTTGTACAGATCAGTTCATTGCTTGTGATAGGACAGGAGAGAAGGCCCGTGAACTTGCTTCGAAGATATGGCTTGCGGTCATTGACAACTTGGAAGAAAACCTGCAAACTTTGTTGCTCTTAAAACACCTCACACAAGAAGGAGAAGTAAGAGTTGTTTCCTATTTTTATTTGTATTCTCAAAACAGATAAAAGTATCCTCACCTTAATACAATGGACACATTAATTCCTTTCTATCCAAGTGATACACAAAAATCACAAAAAAATACTTAACGGGTGAAATCATCTGCTGGCTTCAGAATGGCTACATTTTTCATCAATGCCTCCTCTCATGTATGGTGATGTTTATGTTTTTGGTACTAGCATAATAGTAAATAAAGGGAAATATAGATAACTTCAAATTGGATTTTTTTATATGCTGATATTTGTTATGAATATTGTGTGTATATTCAAGAGGGCTCTATGGGCAATATATATAGATAGTACAAGAGGTATACAGATAAGGACCCCCCCCCCCAAACTCATGGTGAATCACACACACTGAGTTTGGAGAGAAAATACAAATATTGTATCCTAGTCTGTGGCTTCGTGAAGAAGTCAACAACCTATAACTCTGATGGCATAAACTGTAAAGCAAGGACTCCCTCTTGCACCTGTGAGCGAGTGTATGAAGCACCCACACCAATGTGCTTGGTGAGCTCATGCTTCACTGGGTCCCGAGTAATACTGATAGCACCTGTACTATCAGACAAAAGAGTCGTAGATCTCATCATAGACACTCCAAAATCTGCAAGTAACCATCTCAGTCAAGTAACCTCTGTTGTCACTGCTACCATAGCTCTCAACTCAGCCTCTGCACTCGAACGGGAAACTGCAGTCCGCTTCTTTGTCTTCCAAGCAATCAGGAAGGAGCCAAGAAAAACACGATAAACAGAAAGAGAACGACGATCAGAAGGATCACTAGCCCAGGTCGCATCGGAGTACGCCTGAAGCTGTAGTAAGGTGGAGTTAGGGAAAAACAAATGATGAGAGATAGTCCCACGCAAGTAACGAAGAATGCGAAGAAGGTGACTGTAGCGTAGATGGGTAGGACGAGCCATGAATTGACTCAAGATATGAACAACATAAGCAATATCAGGATGAGTGCTTACAAGGTACACCAAACTCCCAACAAGATCACGATATCGAGTAGGATCCTCACGAAGATCACCATCGATGTACGAAGTTGGAGGATAGCTCCATGGGAGTCTTAGCGATCGAGTGTCGGTCATACCAGACCGGTCAAGAAGATCCTGGACATACTTCTACTGGGAGAGTTAGTAGCCCTCAGGCATGGAAGAAACCTCAATCCCATGGAAATGCGTAAGAGAACCAAGATCAGTCATAAAAAATTATTCACTAAGATGCTTCTTCACATACGTGATGAATGAGGAATCATCACCAGTGATGAGCATATCATCAACATACAGAAGAAGCAATATCCTACCCTGAGATGAGACATGAACAAAAAGAGCAGGATTATGAGAACTGACAATGAAACCGACAGCAGTAATCACTTAGGTAAAATGAGCAAACCAGGCATGAAAAGCTTGTTTGAGGCTATAAAGAGCACAACGAAGACGACAGACGTGCCCATCAGGAACAGAATACCCAGGTGGTGGCTACATGTTGACCTCCTCAAGCAAAGCACTATTAAGAAAAGCATTCTTAACATCCAGTAGGGAGATAGACCACCGGCGAACAGAAGTAATCGCAACAAGAGTGCAAACAGTGGTCATATGGGCAACAGTGGCAAAATTCTCATCGTAGTCATGACCGTACTCCTGCTGAAAGCCGCGAGCCACAAGGCGAGCCTTGTAGTGCTCGATAGTACCATCAGACCGGGTTAATCTTGTACACCCACTTGCACGTGATCGGACGAGAATGCACAGGTGTGATACAATATCCCAAGTCTCTGTATGTCGAAGAGCATCGAGCTCCTCTGCCATAGCGAGCTACCACTCAGAATGAGGAGCAGTCTCGCGATAAGAACTAGGCTCAGTGACAGAGAGCATGAGCTATCTGAGCAATCCAAGATAATCAGGAGGTTGAAGGGATGTCCGGTCACGAAGGACATAACGATAAGCATCATTAGGAGGAGCAGATGTGGGTGTCAGCAAGATACTAGGAGAGGAGACTAATGAAGGATGAGAAGGCCTAGAGTAGTAAAGAGAAACGAGATGGTAGTGCTGCAGGAGTAAGAGGCGGTGCTGCAGGAGGCAGCACTAAAGACAGAGGTACGGAAGGAACCATTAGGGATAGATCAGGGGAAGACTGTGATAGTGGAGAAATAGGTGGAGAGTCAAGAAGAGACAACCATAAAATCGACTCAACGGTGGAAACAAGAGAATGAGCCGAATCTCGATAGAAGAAAGGTTGAAATTCGTCAAAGACAACGTCTCATGAAATTCTGATCCGTCGAGCAGAAGGATCATAGCAGCGATAAGCCTTATACTCAGAACTATAACTAAAAAACAAACACTCAACTGACTGGACCAATAGTTTAGTGCGCTCATGAGGCTGCAAAAGAACAAAATAAGTACAATAAAAAACACGAAGGTGGGTGTACTGGGGGGCTCGAGAGTAGAGACGCTCTATAGGACTGACATCCTTAAGAGCAGTGGAAGGTTGTATATTGATAAGATATGCAGCCGTAGAAACAGCTTCAGCCTAGAACTGTGGTGGAACATGAGAGGCAAGGAGAAGAGTACGGGCAGTCTCAATCAGATAACGATGTTTACGCTCAGCATACCCATTCTGAGCATGGGTACCATGACAAGAAGGTTGGTAAAGAGTGCTCTGCTCAAAAAGATAATGTCTAAAAGTGCCAGAATAGTACTCGTCAGCAGAATCATAGCGAAAAGTACAGATAAGATAATCAAACTGAGTATGAACCATCGTTGCAAAGCTACGATAGATCACAAGAAACTGACCACGATTAGACATAGGAAAAATCCATGTAAAGCGGGAATAATCATCAATGAAGATCACATAAAATTTATGCCCGCCTTTAAATATAATAGGCGCAGGTCTCCATACATCTGAATGAACTAAATTAAAAGGACGAGAAGACAAGGACTCACTAGAATGATAAGAAAGTTGTAGTTGCTTGCCCAGTTTACAACCCTGATAAAACATGGCCGTGTCAACAGTAACACATCTAAGAACACCCTGACGAACTAATGAAGAAAGACGAGACCCACACAAGTGACCTAGACGATGATGTTGCTGCGCAGAAACTCCAGAGGTGGTGGTAGCAGTGGCGGTGGATGTAGAGGTGATAGGAGCAACTGAGGTGGACGGAAGGTGGAGGCGGTCAAGGATGTAGAGACCCTAACGATTCCTACGGCGCCGGCCAGTTCCAAGTACCGTCCCTGCCTGTTGGTCCTGAACAAAACAGGTGTGAGAGTCAAAAACAACCCTACAGCCGAGATCGGTGAGCTGACCCACCGAGAGAAGCTGCATGCTAAGTTGGTGAACATGTGGAACAGCTGGAACAAAAAAGTCAGTGGACAAAAAAGTGCCTTGACAGCTAACAAACAGAGGAGTACCGTCGGCCATGGTTATTAAGGCGGTAAGGCGAGGCGAGGTGACCCACCCCCCTCACACCTTTTAAGCGGTAAGGCGTAAGGCGAGGCGACGCCTTACTCTCGTCCTAAGGCGCTAAGGCAGCGAATAAAATGAATATTTTAGCAGCACATGTACCTTTTTGTTGCCAATTCTTGAGCTCATGTAGCACCCATCCCCCTTTCCAATTGCTTTTCTCCCATCCATCCTCCTTGTAAGTTTCAATATAGATTGTTATAAATGTAATAGATACAAATTGTATTCCAATTAATTGATTAAATACGGATCGAGTGACATACCTTGTTGACAATCTCTCATCTCTTCTCTTCTCCCAAGCAACAATGTACATAGGTGATAAGTCCACATAAATAACATAAATGATAAGTAAATATGAGAATTAAATATGAGCAACATAACAAATTAACAAGTACGACATAAGCAATATAAGTCCGCACAAATAATATAGGTGATAAGTCCACAAGCTTATAGTAGTCTAATAGCATAATAGTAGTCCACAACACAAAAGTAGCATAGTTCAACTCTCTCATCTCTCAATATCCATCGTCGAATTCATTGGGATTGTTAGTAGAATCCAAGTTTTCTCCACCATCTTCGGTAGCATTGGGAGCTTCGTCACAATCGCTCACATCCGCATCATCATATGGATCTTCTTTCTCATCTTCTTCATTGACCGAATCCGAGTCTTGCTCTTGCTCATCTAAGCCATCTTCTTCAACCACCATTGTTGTAGATCTTGGACGCCTTTGGAAGGTCGTAGGCTCACCAGGAGTATACCTATTAGCTTACCTTGGAAGATTGCGACCTCGAAGTGAGCGTGATGCACCAATGGCTTCATCAACATCATCCCATGTAAGGTCACACTCACGACCACCTTGAGGTGGTACAACCAATGAGTCGGTCCATTCATTGTCCCAATCAAAATCCTCAATGACCAAAGGGTCGTAGTTTTTGCCCGCTTTCTCCCGCCTCCTTTGAAACCTTGTTTTCATCTTAGGTTATATGCAACAAAGACCAAATCATTCAATCTCTTGTGTAGTAACGGTTCCTTTTCTTTGTATGCATCTACAAAAGCATAAAATGGCAAGCAAAGCAAATAAAATGAATAAATAACTTGCTGAAATTGATAAGCACATAAAAGGTACAAATTGAGTAGATGAAAATAAACACAAAGAAGCTACAAATTGACTCACAAATTCAAAGGTACTCCAATTTCGCTCACAACCAGGATGATGAAGCACAAAGACTAACAATACGCTTAGCAAACCTTTGTAGGTCAATGGCTCGCCCACCATATGAACGCCATCAATCAACTAGAATGGCAAATACACGCATATATTAGGAATTAGGAATGAAATAAATATGCTGAAATTAACAACACTTACTAGGGCTCCTTGACTCTAAGTTTTCGATTGCCAACTTGCTTGAAAAGACATCTCCTCATTGGTCCTCATAATGCATGGCTTGTTCATCAATCTTGTTCCGAATATTCTCATCTTGTACCATTCTTGCAAGTACATCATTGAAGCAACTCCTTAGCTCCCCAACATAGGTATCATCTCCACTCTTTTGGATGGCAAAGAATTTCCCTGGATTCAAATAGAGTGAAGCCCCATACAATGGATGATCCATTTGTTTCACCTAACGTCGCTCAATAATGTTAATGATCTTCTTGAGCAAACGTTGCTTGTTTTGGGTAGAGAAGCTAAGCTTGATCTTCTCCTTTGCATGAGTCATTAATGCTGCAACCTCTGGCATTGTGGGCTTCTCATCACCATCAACCACCCTAAGCACGATAAGAAGTGAAATTTGAAGCTCTAAGGCAATCTTCAATTGAATTCGAACTCCTTAGAGAGCACAATGTCTGTCACATGCATGTCGGCCTCCGTCTTTGACAATTTGATCCTAGTCCATGATTCACTCACAAATAGACACTTCAAAGCATCCTTGTGCTTGTGCATGCTCTTCAAAGTAAGGAAGGCTGTGGCAAACCGAGTGGCTGCGGGTCTCACAAGATTCATCTCGCCTGTCTTCTCCCTCATTGCACTAAGAAGTCTCCCATGCCTATAAATGAATGTGGTGACACGCCTAGCATGTGCAATAGGCTTCTTAAATTCCTTCAACTTCGCAATGTCTTCCAACATAAGGTCCAAACAATGTGCAGCACAAGGACTCCAAAACAGTGTAGGAATCCTCTCCATTAGAAGCTTGCCCGCTGCCTTGTAGTTAGCACCATTATCAGTGACAACTTGAACAACCTTGTCTTTTCCAATGGCCTCAATTCTCTGCTCTAGCAAATTAGCTATCATAGTTGCATCATGTTGTTCACTTGATGCATCAACGGACTCCAAAAAGAAAGTCCCCTCCGGGCTGTTGACAAGGAAGTTGATCAAGTGGCGTCCCCTCCTATCGGACCATCCATCCGACATAAGTGTGCAACCATATTGCTTCCACGCCCGCTCGTGCTCCTCCCTTAAAGTACTTGTCTCCTTGACGCAATCCTGAAGCAATGGCTCCCTCAGCTCATGGAAACTAGGAGGTTTATATCCAGAACCGTACTGCACACTGGCCTCACAAGCAATCTCAAACTGCCTTGAGTTTGCGGCATTAAATGGTATACCACACTCATAGAACCACAAGGCCCATTGCTTATTCACATAATGCCTGTTAGCCTTGCTCCTTGTGTTGGATTCCATGGTGCTTTGAAAAGACCCAGAATGTCTTTGATCTACAACTTCTTCGGGTGTTCTTCGAAGCATACTAGCAACTGACTTGGTCTCCTTTGCCTTGGCCTTGCTTAATGGTAGAACCTTGAATGAAAAGGCATCACACCTTCTTTTGGCGGCTGTCCCTGAACTTGGCTTCACAGTAGAGTCTTGGGTCTCGATGTCATGTGCTACCATCTCCACATCTTGATCTCCCCCTTCATCCTCATCATCTAGGAAGATTGGTCTACTCCTCTTGTTTTTTTTTTCAAATAATCTCTCATCTCTTTTCTGATTTCTGTGGTAGTATGGGACACATCACCACATCTGCGTAGCCACCTGCAAGATGCTCTTTCAACCTTTAATCCCTCCTGAACTTGGGGTGTTACAAAGGATACACATCACTTTATCTCGATTGCCAATTTTCGGCCAATAGCCATACTTCCATCTCGGATCATTTGACTTTGCCTTCCGTTTTGGATCGGTCTTTGGATCATACACGGCCTCAGAGGATGCAATACTTGCACTTGCACTTGCCATTTTCTTTTGGCTGCTGCATCTGCATTACATAGAATTGCTTCAATCAAGTAGCACAGTAGCACTTCACAGTTCACAGCTCACATGATTATATAATTGAAGCATAGTACAGAGCTGGAGAGACCGAGAGAGGTTAAGAAGCAATCTCGGCCTCCCCTCCCTCCCGGCACAGTAGCAGAGAGCAGTCGGGCAGTCGGCCTTTAGCGGCAGCGGCGTAGCGCACATTTAGTGAGAGAGAGCGCGAGTGGCGAGAGAGGCAGCGGCGGCGACCAGCCTTCTCCCCTCCCTCCGGCGGACCGGCCTTCTCCCGCATCCCGCATCCGGACTCCACCTCCTCCGGCCTTCTCCCGCTCGACATATGGAAGGAGGCGGGGCGTCGGGATGCGGGAGAAGGCCGGAGGAGGTGGAGTCCGGGTCGCTGCCAGGAGACAGGAGGAAGGGAGTCCGGATCGCCGCCCGAGAGAGGGAGGAAGGGAGTCCGGTCGCCGCCGCCACCGGGAGAAGGAGGAGGGGAGGCCAAGAGGAGGGGCTGGGAGATCGAGCAAAACCGAGACAGGCGGCGGAGGAGGGTGTACCTTGCTTTGCCTTGTTGGGCGGCAGGCGACACGGAGAGGCGGCAGAGGCAAAGAATGGCGAGATGGAGGCGGCGAGGCGAGGGCGACGAGAGGATGCTCACCGAGGCAGGCGGCGAGATGTAGGTGCCGCCGCCGCGGGTTCCAGCTTCAGCTTCAGGTGAGTCTTTCTCTTCGGCTCTTCCCCTTCTGGCTGCCTTTTCGCGCCGCTGGTTCCAGTTTAGGGTTCAGGCCTTTCATTCGCGCGCTCAGCTGCCTTTTCATTCGCGGCTTCGCGTGGTCCTCCTCTGCAAGGCGTCACCTTGAGGCTTCCCGACGCCACAGCTCGCCTTTGCGACGCCTTGGAGACGCCTTACTGCTGAGGCGGACGCCATACGCGCAACCAGCAAGGCGAGCCGACGCCTTGACCTGTGAGCACGCCTTGTCACCTAGGCGACGCCTAAGCGTCGCCTTAGGGACGCCTCAATAAGCATGTCGTCGGCTGTCTGAACTGAGATAGGAAAAACAAGAGGTCCTACTGAAGTGAGAGATGTGGAGTCTGGTGTCATGTGGAATGAGGCACCAGAATCCAGAACCCAAGAAGTACTTGGAGGAGATGTTTGAGCTAGAGCGAGAACTGCCGAGTGTGAGAGAGCTGCTGAAATAGAGCTGTGGAACTCGAGCGAGTCATCTCATTGAGAAGGTCTGACGTCTTTGATGTCCTCTCGTTAAGGAGTTAGGGCCTCCCTGCCCCCTGGATCGTCCACGCACATTGTTCTGCTTTTTTCGCACTACACAACGCTAGTAGTCGTGCCTGAAGTTCTTGCAATAATTGCACTGAACCCCAGTTGGTGCAAAAATAGGAGTAGAAACATACACCTGAGGAGAGACTGTAGTCGAAGCAAAAACCGTCGGTGTAGTCGAAGAAGGGATAGCAAGTACAGTCGGAACAAACTGTGCTGCTAACCCGCAGCGAAGCTCCTCAGCACAAAGTGTCGAAAGAGTCTCGGTGACTGTCGGTCGTGGTGAATGGCTCAGCAGTTGAGCCCCGACAGGCTCAAACTCTAGACGAAGATGATGACGAAGTCATAAAGCGCGGCGATCATGATCCATATACGCACCTTATTGTTAGAATAGAACTCTGTTTTGTATTTTCTTATCGGTATACCTCTATATATATTGCCTATTGGCCTAGCTCTTATTCCTGCCTTTTGCAAACTATATGTGCTTACAATCATTACACCTCAGTGCAGCATTGCTGACCTGTCTCTGAAAACCCAAGCTCCAAAATGACCAAGTTGTCCATCCTTCTGCTGCTGCTCATCTTTATCTGTGCAGTTCTTGTTCGCGCCAATACGACGCTGAAGGGGTTCGAGCAATGGATGAGCAAGCATGGTCATGCCTACACCGACGCCAGCGAGAAGCAGAGAAGGTTTGAGGTCTACCGGAGGAACGCTGAGCTCATTGAGAAGTTCAACTCCAAGAGCAATTGCTACAAGCTGACTGACAACAAGTTTTCCGACCTGACGAACGAGGAGTTCTCAGCCAAATGGTGGAATTGAGGCTTCTTTGAATGAAATTTTGTGTTCGCAGTTTCTTGCTGGCCGTTCTCTGCCGTTGCGGCCGTGGAAGGCAACAACCAGATCAAGAAAGGGAAGCTGATGTCCCTGTCGGAGCAGGAGCTCGTCGACTGCGACGCCGAGGCCATCGGATGCGCCGGCGGGTACATGAGCTGGGCGTTGGAGTTCGTCATGAAGAACCACGGCCACGCATCCGAAGTGAGCTACCCTTACCAAGGTACCCACGCATGTTACCATCCATGGATTGCACTAACAACTAACAGGAGATCAAGAATATGCGTATGCTTGCCTGGCTTGATTGACGTTGTTGGATTGCATGCAGGCACGAACGGCGCTTGCCAGACGACGAAGCTGAACGAGAACACGGTGAACATCGTTGGGTGCCGGAACGTGACGCCCAAGTCCCAACAGCGACCCGGACCTCCGGAGGGCGACCGTGGCACAGCCGACGGTGGCAAATCTAGGATTTCATCACACCTTAGACTAAATTTTAATAGGCTAACATCCTGGAACTAATATAAATTTATACTCACATCACTGCATAACAAAAATAAGCCATAGATGCATCGTTAACATGAAACTTTAGCTCAATGCTTCAACATAAAGCATAATAAGAAAAACATGATAAAACATAAATAATATAGCGTGGTAGAGATACAACATGAGTATTTAAATGGCGAAGATATCATCTCCATCCTAGTCCACTATTTCTTCATCAATAGTCAAACAAGAACAAAAACATATAAAGACAATATAAAAAAGTAAATCAAACAAAAGGTATATTTAAAAACAAAGAACATTGTAATAAACTAACTTACCACTAGCGTGAGATAGTTGTTTATTACGTGACCTCATTCCTTTAAAATACTCTAAAATCTTACTATATTTAATGCTTGCAAATATGTCTCACTCAATATAGCATATCATGCTATGATTCATCCATTCATCTCATATACCAAATGATGACACCTTAACCAGGTTAACATTGGCATGGAGATCGATATATGTGAGTCTTTTCGTAAATGAGAAGGAAAAGTGTATTAGAGTAGTTCTAAATTATATACTACTTCAAAGCTTTTTAGCTACTGATCATACATTACTGAGATAAAGTATTTTCCGGAAGCTACCCAATCAAAACACTGCTGAATCAACCACTCGGCTTTGTTTGACAGAGGAATGGACCAAAAAAAACACAACTAGGATTACATGTATCTAAAGGTTTCAGCAGTGCTAAAAAAGACTGACAAGAACTAATTGTAAAATTCGCAGACATGACAGGGGAAAAAAACGCATTCTAATGCAAAACAAAATACAAGGAGAAAAACTTCCATTAGTGAATTGGACGTAGGACAAACCTATTTGCAATAGAACTGAATATGCAGTGTTTGAGATAAAACATTATCATAAAGTTGCTCATCAGAATCACCATAAATCAACAATTGGGTCTGTGTTCACAACTCTAAAAAAACAAGAGATAAGAAAGCTTAACATTACATTACATTAATTTGAAGCTTCGCCAACAAAATTATGCAGCTCATGAACAAACTGAAAACTCGAGACATAAAAAGAGTTAAACCTTTTTCCTTGTATACACACAAAACCTGAATTAATTGGTTATTATGCTTTACAATTTTCTCTGAATCAAAGAAAGAAACCGTCCCAAAAAAAGAGAGAATTAGGAGATCCAAATTAATGATCTAACCACGTATCATCAGTAATCACCATTTTGTCAAGTGGCGTAGCTGAGCAATTCCTAATTACTACCCAAGTTAGTAGGGAATCACTATACAGGGGCGGAACCAGGGGGTGCACCCCCCCCCCCCCCTCATCCCACTGACGGCCGGCTCATGGGTGTACCCTCTAGTACCCCTAGCTCAATCGCACTCAGACAGACTACCGCTGGCCGGTAACTCGGCATTCGGCAAGCTGCAAACAGGTGAGCAAATCTCATTAGCTCTCCCTAAATTTTGGTTCTAGGTCTGCTACTGACTACACAGTTTTCATACCTATGTAATGCCTGGTCGGTTGGTCACCTGTGAATATGTCTCGCTCAATATAGCACCACCTCATGCAACAGAACAGATTGAATCAATAGTAAGGATTTGTCTTCTTTGTTTCTATACGCACACATAAGAAAAGAGGATAGTAGTGGGGATCACATACCAATTCAAATCAGACGAAGGACCACGGTAGGCGCATGCACATTTAACAGACTTCAATTTTCTGAAGGATGAAATAGAAGTTCTAAGACTCAAAATTTTCCCGCGATTCACAGATGAGAAGAAAAAAAAAAAGCCAACACAAGTCGTATCGTTATCATATCATACCTCACAAAAGCAGCCAGAACAAAACAAAAGTAGCAAACCAGCACCAAGAGATTCACCTCAGCGAGGCAAGAGACGCGGCACAGCAAATCAAACAACCGGCAGGCTCCTTCAACTCTCTTGACAGACCTAACGAAACAGCATAACATAGTCGATGAACACATGCTACTGACTCATGACGTAGAAACACAACTTGCATTCTGTGAATCCCTGCTTACATGTTGCAAAATGCTAGCACCTGTGGTAAAATGCGGTTGCGGAAGAGGGGGGAGGGTGCGGCCAGTGCGGCGGAAGAGGAGGGCGCGGCGGGAGAGGAGGGCGCGACGGCGGGGCAAGGCAATACCTGGAAGTATGCAAATATAAAACCATATTCACCGAAGGCATGAAGCAAACCTGGAAAATAGATTTGTTCAATCTGCCTGGCAGGCGGCAGCTTCGAGTTTGAGCTTGACTTGTGACAAAGCTTACAGAAAAGTTGCATGGGAACTTCTTGCAGGAAATTTTAGTGCGACAAAGCTTACAGAAAAGTTGCATGGGAACTTCTTGAAGGAAATTTTAGTATTCTAGTTGAGCGAAAGTTCTTAACTCGAATGGATCAAACCCTCGTATGCTTCTAGTTAATTAATACTCACTCCAATCACAAAAGAAAGTTATTTTTGATTTTTTTAGAGTCAACGGGATATCACTCTGATCACTAAATTTTATCATGATATTTTCAAAAAAAGATTTATATTAGTATAATGTTATGAAAGTATTTTTCGTGACAAATTTCTCGTGTCATTTCCGTATGCCCAAACTATATATTTTAGATACTATGTTTGATCAAAATTGTTACGATTTGACTACAGTTTATGACCAGATGGGGTAAATCTTTTTAATAAAAATTGTATGCTTGTGGTTACAGGGTGTTCCAAGAATAGTCATTCACGGAGCACAGCTCCTACCTTATACAGAGAGAACAGGATTCCAAGTGTCTATGAACCATTTAATGCATTAGAAAACTGTATTAAATTTAATCAGCACAGCAAATTATATCAGGATTACCCAAAGCCGGTCATATATTATGGAGAAGCATGTTATGAAATACACCTTTTTTCTACTTAAGTGCCAAAACACCCAAGTGCTTGTGAGCCTAGACAACCTCCAGCTTCTGAGGGTATTATCGTTATCAGTAGCGCTCATAAATAATACAATTAGAAATGTATAGTGTCTGATCAATCAACAAGCTAAAACAAAACTTGCAATGCGTAGTAGTGCTTTGCAGCAGCCCTGATGTTGTACACGTCATTTCTTCAATAGTTTCCTCAACACATCCTCAGCATGATGCTCCATCTTTGGTAAAGCCCAGTCATGCTGGATGATATCCAGGTTGTCTTTCTCTGCGCCCAAACTCTGGAAATGGCAAATTGAAAAAAGGTAAGAACTTCTGTATTAATCAAGTTCTTACAGAGAAATCACTGAATCATGCATGCATATAGGCACTCAGTGAAATCAATAATGTAAAAACAACCAAAACACTACAAAACATAAAGAAGAATGTGATACTTTTGGCAAAGAAATGACAACAAACAAATGAAGAACTAAAACAACCATGTTTATTGCTGAATTGGTAATATGCCTATATGAAAGGGCAAAAGGAAGATATGCCAGCTTTGCATTGGAACTGTAGCACCCCAGCAGTACCATATGCCTGACAACAGAGCAAGAGAAAACAGGTACAATTTGCATTGCACAACATAATTCTTGAAAAACAACTGAAATCCTAAAGTATTATTTAAAACTTAACAAAGCTAAGCATGTGGAACAACAGTCCATAGGAGGCCACCAATTAACAGTAATCACCCAAATTATCGCTATGCGTCATTACAATAAGAAATAATTGGTTCCATAGCATCAAAAGCTACACATTTTAGAAAAATGCCATCAAAAGATTTCCGTTCAGTTTTTTACTACTGAAAGTTTGCTCCGTTCGGTTTTCGTTTTGTACTATTCCGCCCATTCTGGTGTTAGTAGCATTCCATCTATTCAGAGGGCATTTTCGTCATTTCACCAGCGCTACTAACACCAGAATGGACGGAATAGTAAAAAACTGAACGTAAAAAACTGAACGGAAATCTTTTGATGGTATTTTCCTAAAACGTGCACCTTTTGATGCTATGGAACCAACTTTCCCTTACAAGAAATACAACACCGAACACAATTCAAACATCATTCACACAAGCTCCATCAAGCTTATACAACTTTTGTTTAAACTATAATCTGATTTATGAGAAGGTTGAATTAAATGCAGTACATAAAAAAATAAAAATGCTAAGGGGCCTCAAATGCTAAACAGAGTTGTTGTTTTTTTATCTTATGCATGTGAAATTACAGTATTGTTCGGTACATGTATATATGTATCAGTTGGGGTAAGCATAAGGAATTTCATTAAAAGATGGAGGGCTTCATACCATTGTTGGATTAAAGCCAAATCCACCACCCATCTGCATCATCTTTTGTGCATCATCAGTAGCTGCACATCATGAACAAATCATAAAACTCTGAGACAACAAACAGCAATTAAGACAGCCCATAAATATTATAAAGTATTTTGTTGAAGTGGACTAAAGTGTGTATCTAACCATTTTCTTCACGAGGATCAGACTGAAAAGACCCTCAAGCCGAATAAATTGAGGAAGTACCTAATAATAATAGCAAACCATTAGGGCACTTTAGACCTTGTAAGTTGTTATGCAACCTAGATCATTCCTTACTTGACAAAAAGGTAACAATTTTATACACACCATGAACGGCTGCTAACATAGCTCACATCAACAGTACTGAGATCTATCCCATTTTGCAGCATTCCCCTGAATCGTTGAGTCAATGGAAAAGGAATTTTGGCTGAAAAGAGATTGGCAGATATGTGAGTCCAAGTTTGCAAGCACATGCCACTGAAGTGCACACATGATCACAAAAACAACAGAAGCAGATAATGCATATGGCTATATATCAGCTACCAGTACACTGAATCCCACCAGCCATTTTGATCTTATAAGAAATTTCTAGATCTTAAAAAGCCAAGTTCCTTTTAGAATTTTATTGTAAAAAAACCTATAAATCACAGGCCAGAATACGGTGAAAAGTGCATGATTGCAAAACTGGTGTACCTGAACATTTTCAACAACAAGTTTCCAAATGCAAATAGAAAAGAAGGGATAACTACTTGTCTTAACGTAAGCAATAACATGACAGGAAACTTCAACACAAATACACAACACAGAAGCATTTGTGGCATCTACTGATGCATTTCTGTCAAAATGTTTGATGAATTTCTTCAATGAGAACAACATTATGTACAATAGATTTCCATGGACTTGAAAGTTAACGTACTTTTGTAATTAGCAATGATGATCTTAAAACAATTAAATAAATGTACGAAAAGAGCAACTACTAGTATAAGCACATACCTGCAACAAAACCTGAAAAGAAGAAGTTCACCCATGCAAATGTAAGTGTCTGCAAAATGATGAAACAACCTGTTAATAGAAGGAACAGAGGTAATTACGATACAAATAAATCAATATGCGTGTCACTGAACCTGCGGAACTATCATGGAGAGATTCTTCTTCATCATGTCCATGGCCATGTTTGGATCTGAAAACATGGCCGCTTGAGCCTTCTGTGCATCTTCTTTCGGAACATGAAGTAGTCCATTTTCCTACAGTGCACTCAAGATTGTCACAACATCATACACTCCAAAGATAATGCTTCAACAGTTCGAGGAGCAATGTGTCAAATCAGACTTTCATAATCCCTAGATGGGCTTAGTAAACTCAGATGATTCAAGTGGAATTACCTCGTTGGTGTAATAAGATTTGCGAGCCTTGAAGGCCTTGGCTGGGATGAACTGCGCACTGGTCCTCAGGTTCCTCGCCCTGATGACCACCTGCCTGCGAAGAAGCAAAACACTCACATCAGTTACATCAGCAGCAGCTAAACATAAACAGAAGCAACAGCAATACGTAACACGCTAGCAGGCACTAAATTCCTAAGCAACCCCCGTGTGGTTCCTGGATCTAGATCGCTCGGATCGAGCGAATCGGGGAGCAGATCGGGATGGAATTGGACGGGGGGAGGTGCAGCGAGGAAGAGGTGGAAGAGAGCACGGACCCCTCCTTCACTAGCTTAGGATCGGGGGAGGGCGAGGACGCCGGGGAGCGCATGAGCTTGGAGACGAAGTAACGGAGCACGCCGATGAGCACCATCACCACGGAGAGCGGGACGAGGACCCAGTCCCGGATCGCCGTGTCCAGCACCAGCTCCTCCGCCATCGGATCCGGGAGGGGGCACTAGCTATGGCCTACGCGGGGCGGCGACCGGCGACGCGGCGGTGGCGTCGCGAGGAGAGGAGAGGAGAGGAAAGGAGAGAGCTCGCCGGGGTGGGTGGATGGGCCGAGGCGGAGGAGGCGACGAGGTGTCCTCTGTAAATTGAAGGGGGGGCGCGATCTTTTTTTCTTTTTCCTTAAGGCCTTGTTTTTATGGCCGGATCCCCACCCGACCCGACCCATGTCTCCACACCAAAGCCACGGCCTGTTGCTAAGCTTTGGATCGGGTACGATTTTGCTTTTCGAATTTTTTTTTCCTCTAAAAAGAGGCCTATTTTGCATAGGACACCGGTATCCTTTTTCTCTCTTTTTTTTTCCCTTTTCTTCTCTTTTTTTTTTGGTACCATGAAGATGCTGAAAGTTGAAACATGTTTCAAAGTTTTGGAACAAAATTCTTCTGTCACTATTCTAAGCTATGTAAAAATGACCGGGTTGCACGATTGCACCCCTTGTCCTCCAAGTTGGTAGGCAGATAGATAGATGTGCAATGTGGTATGAGGTCTCTATGGTGTGAATGTGTTATTGCTAGAAAGCTAGAAAGAACAGGTTCCAGTATTTTATGTTACTGTCAACTTCAGCGTGCAATAGTTGAAATTAGACTTAACAGTAAAACTAATTCCCAGAAGTTTAAAAAAAAAACAGTTCTCACCGTACCAACACAGACAATTTCTGTGCAAGAATCTGGTGTTAACGATTCATGGTTGTTCCCTAAACACCGAGTTTTTTGTGCGTAGCAACAATGCAACAATAAGAAGAAAAAAAAGAGTTAGCTTAAAAAAAAACAACATTGTTGTGGGGAAACATCATATTCAACACAAATGCATTGCCTAACAATGTAGTAGTCACATAAAACTAAGGAGTAACCATAAATACAAGCAATACTCAAATTACCTCACAGGTAAAAACTCTGTCATTGTATTTGTTACTCATTATTTTGGAGTAGTCATTCGGTAAAAGATATGCACGTGCTCTCACGTGAAATCGTTTAGCAATATATAGGCATCATTGACCAATAGTAAGTAATTCTCTTTGTACTATCGAAAACTAAGTATCACATTGTATACAGATGTTGTTACAAAAGACGGCAAATTTCGTGTAGAAAATTTTGCTCCATTATGTGGATTCAATAAAACATCTAAAATAACGACAGGGAAATGATGAGAAAAAAGTACAATAAAGAAGAAACTAGAAGACAAAATGCGACTAGGCGCAATTGTTTGCCACCAACAAAACTAGATGTCACGAGACAAACAAAATGCGAGTAGGAACGGTCGTCCATTGCTAACAAAATACCATTAAAGAGGAAACTGGTAAACAAAAGGTGATTATGTGCGCTTGCTCGTCACCCAACAAAAACAGATGGCACGAGGCAGACAAAAACACGGGTAGGAAGGGGCGCCCGTTGCCAACAAAAACAGCAGCCAATATCGCTGTTTTCCATAAAGAAATCTGACGCGTAAAGCTATCTGTACACACAAGAAAGAGATAAGCACAAAGAAATGAAATGCATGTGCAGTCGTCTGCTTTCCAAACAGAAAAAATAACTTATCTACAAATTCTCTCATCTCTCGATCTAAGAAATCAATATTTGCGTTAATAGACACAACAAACTATGTTTTATCTTCTTCAAGAACTAATATTAGAAATTCATCAATAGTATATATGAGAATTTATTGCAAAACATCGAGATACCAATGCAAAAACCCACGGTCCTTTAAACAAAAAATGAAAGAGCAAAAGCAAATGCCACTTGTGACTTATCCATCCCTGGGTACGCCGAGCAATAGCCACCGGCAGAATCCTGACGTCGCCGAGGAACGGCCGAGTCACCCACCCGTACAATTAACGACTAAGGGTAGGCCCATCCCCGTCATTTCTACCCCCTCCGGCGCATCCCAGCCGCACATCGCCTCCCCGCACGAACACCAAAGCAGGGGGCAGGGGCAATCACGGAATTGCGGCGCCATTTCCCGGGGCGAAAAGGCTCAGGCAGGCAGGAACCAAACCAGGAAGCGGTTCGAGGGTTTAAGAAGCGACGCCTTCTCCCCCTCGGACTCCGCACTAGCAAAAACAAAGGCGGAGGAGGGAGAAAAGGCTCAGAGGAGGAGAGGAAAGAAAGGGAAAGCATTCGCGGCACGGGCGGCGGGCGGCTTGAGGTTATCGGAGGAGAGCAGACGGGGAGGAGGCGCCGGCTTGGCGCTCCTAGTCTTAGGGTTCTGGACTCCGGTCGCCGCGGAGTCAGCAAGGTCACTCCTCGCTCCTTTCCCCCACCTCAATTGTACGATGCTTGTGTGTGTTTCTCTCTTTGTTTTTTTTTTCTGGGTTTTGTTCGAGGTTTTTGAGGGGGTTGTAGTGGTTCCTGTACAGAGAAAGGTGTTTTTTTTTATTGTTTTCTTCAGGTGCGGTTTTACTGTTCGTGGAGTACTATGTTTGGCGAACATGTGTGGGTTTGCTCCGGTTTTTCGAAGTGCGTTTCGGTCCGAGATGAATGCTTTATGCTTGATCAGGTGGTGAGTTGGTCATTTGTGCATGTTTTTGCGCCGTTTTTTATGGGGGTTCGTTTGATGTTGCTCGGCAGCCTGGTGTTAGTCCATGTCTCCCTGAGATGGTGATTCTTCACCAAAGGTGTTGTGTTTTGTGTGTGCGTGTGTGTGTCCTTTTCTTCGGGGGATTGGAATTTTTGGGTTCGATGAAGAATTTGAGTTTTGATTCGGTATCAGAAGGAATTGGACTAGTAAATTTCTGAAAGCTGTAATGTTTTCGTGTTAAATTATGAATGTATGCTTGATTTTCACCAAGAAGTTCACGTCTTTGGTGTTCTTCATGGCACAAGTATCGTCAGGCGGTGGATTTTATGCTGCTGTGCGGTATTGGTGTGTTGGATTACAGACTGTGTGTAAAAAGGTGAACTTTTTTTTGGCATTTTGCAATTAAGGAGCTTTGATTGTTATATTCCTACCGGGAATAGTTTTTGCATGATTTTTTGCCTTGGAACATGCATCTTTGGGGGTTCCTAGAATTACATGTCTTCTTAGTCTGCATCCGCATAGGCGTCACAAAAAGAACTACACTTGCAGACTTTAGCTGAGAAATCAGCACTAAACGATCACCTTTTGTTGTCCAGCAAAATGGCCACAGAGAGTGCTCTGCCGTTAATTGGAGGAAAGGGAGCTGGGAACTGGCCACCAAGCAAGGACCTGGGTTCATATAACTCTTTGCCAGCTAGCCTTTCAGGAGAAGAGTTGGTGTTCATGTCAAATGGTGGTAGTATTTATGGGAGTTGGAGGGACGCTGTCCCGAATCGCAGTGGAAGTGCTCCCCCTAGCATGGAGGGGTCTTTGGCTGCACTTCAGAAGAGTGGGAACCTTGAAGCCGCATTGGGGAACTCGGGCACTGGAGCTGGCAGTTCAAAGTCTGAGGAGCACCTCCGTTCTGATCCGGCATACTTTGAATATTATGGCTCCAAGGTGAGTTTGAACCCAAGGCTTCCGCTACCAATCGTTTCAAGGGAGAGCCGCCACTTGATGAACCAGTTTGGCAAGGCTAGAGCATGGAGGCCGTTCTCCCTTGACGATAGCAGCAGCAGCAGCAGCAGGTCCTTGTTTCGTCGTCTTTCTGCTCTATCAACGCACAAGGAAGAACCTGAGGATGACAGGTCGCCAAGGTTGGATTCAAGTTCAGCAGAGGATGCTCAATGTGATTCTGGGCAGAGCGCATCTAACTTAGGAAGCCACAGTTCAAATCTTGTAGATTTGATGCAGGTAACTGGTCCATATATTAACTTCTTAAGCATTTTTAGTTCTGCTGCTTTTTGTTCCATGTGCATTGTAAGCAATCTTGTTGTTTGTTATTACAAAGATACTCATTTTTCATCGATCATTTTTTTTTTGGAACATTAAGTGTTAAAATCTTCAGTTGTTAGGAAGTTGTAGCAATTGAGCACTCTTTTGAAATATTTTTAATCTTAAGTTATAGCAGAGATTTAACACTTCAGCACTGTTTTGGAATAGAAACTGCAAATTCTGAATGGTTAGACTGATTGATCTTGTCTTATTACCTATCTGCAAAATAAAATCAAAGCATATATTTGCTTCAAGAAAAGATGTTGGGATTGGCAACATCTAACCCAACATTTTTCTTCATATTCTTACAGGGAGAACATAATTCCTAATTGTGCTCAATAAACCGTGTTGTTTACCAACCCTCAAGGGTTGGGTTTTTCTATCTCCATGAAAACTTTCTTTTCTTTTCTTTTTTGCATGCAGATGAACTCCGTTATTGTTGATAAGCACTGCATATACTTTTTGAACATATTACTAATTGTTTGCTTATTGTTCAGGGAGACTTTCCTCGGAGCACTGCTTTATATGATAATTCTGATCCTTCAAATACCAATCCTGGTGATGGAGGATATATCTATTCTGGCATTAATTCATCAAAGAATTCCCCACCTGATGTTGTTAAGTCATCAGACTTGAATGGATTTCCACAAGATACTCATCAGTGGTCGCCTAGACCTATTGGGAGTCCACTGAGAAATACACTTGGTAGCAACAGTCTCTCAGCTTCATCTCCTCCGCTTCATCCGGTTCTGATAACAATACTATTATTCAAGATTCTCAGCAGGGAAATCCAAGCATGGACATTAAGCCTGGTGGTGCAGTTGGTGCCATGCTTGACAGTGTGGACTCAAGTATGAAGAACCTGGAGATTAGTTTGGATACCCAGGATAATTCACATGTTATGCAACAGTGGCAGAATAATGCCTTACTGCAGAATGGCCCGTCACATCTAGTCCATGCTGATCCTCTTCAAATGATTCCTCAAGGAATCAATCTTCCTCAAATTCCATTTGTGGATAACTTCTCTCATGCTCATATGAAATTACACTCCGGTGACATTCTATTGTTGTCCCAGCTTGGAATGACAACACCTTTTTATACACCGAGTTCTTTTGGGAGCCCATATTATCAGAATTTCCAGACACCTAGTGTTTTGGCTCCTCCATTTGAAATTGATGGATATGGTTTGCATGGTTCATTCCTGCCACCTGTTATAACTAACTTTGCTCCGCAGCTTCCTGTTATGACACCTTTTGATACTCCTCTTACTCCAAGCTTTAGTGGTTTTCCTTCAGCAGGAAATCTTGCTGCAGGAACTGAATATTCGCACCCATATAAGATTTATGAGCAACTTGGGGTAGCTATGCCGCCATCCATTCCCGATCTGAGCCTTATTCATTATTTTCAGCAACCCTCTATGCATCAGTATGGTGGTGGAAATCCATATGATACAATGGGTTCAAGTTCTTACTTTGTGGGGAATCCTGCTGGCCTTTTTGGCTCACAAAAAGTATTGCCTGAAACCATACACCAGTCAGAGCAGAGGTCTCAGCTCCCAATGACTGGAGCTTCTAGTTCCCCTACACTCAGAAATGGAGGAAATTCTGTTGTAAATTATCAGAGCACCTCACCTTACACTGGTATACCAATGCCTTATCCTGCAAATCCGGTGTTTCACGAGCAACCTTCATCTGGAACATATCCTCATGACAGGAGAAATGATGCAATGGGGTTTCAAGCCCCTTCAAACAATATGCCCACTAGTTCTGGGATTCGAGGGCAGCGAGGGAGGGAGAAATCTGATGACCCCAAGGCACACTCTTTTGTTGAAGAACTAAAGTCTAATAGAATTCACAGGGTTGAGCTATCTGACATCAAAGGCCGTATAATGGAATACAGGTCAGTTGTGGTGTTGATTGTTTCATTCGTTGTTTAGATGTGTATAATCCAATGAAAAGTTTGAGGCGTTAATTGATTTCATGTTCTTGACCTCAGCTCTGACCAAAATGGTAGTCGGTTCATTCAGCAGAAGCTGGACAATTGCACCACTGAAGAAAAGGCCTTAGTGTTTGCCGAAGTCCTTCCTCATGCTTCATTGTTGATGACTGATGTCTTCGGAAATTATGTGATCCAAAAGGTATACCGTATACTGTTATCTTTTCTTGTATGTGTTATCTGTGGCAAATTTTTATGCATGTCATGACACTTAAACTTGCATGATTGTACCTTTTTTTGGAAGGGATTATATGATTGTACCTTGTTACCAGCAGCAATTGTGAATTGTATATTCGTATGAAAATAAATAACATGTAGTACCTGCAGTTCTTTGAACATGGGAGCCCTGAGCAAAGGAGAGATCTTGCCAATAAGCTTGTTGGCCATGTGTTACCTTTGAGCCTTCAGATGTATGGATGCCGAGTAATTCAGAAGGTATTCTTGACTTCTTTTTGGCAAGTGCAACTTTATTTCTGCATCATGATTTGGAAATCCAATTCTACTGCTCCATGTCAACATTTTCCACGACATTTTGTAACATGTATTGTCTGATTTTCTCTCCATTTGTTTGGAGAAAATTTTCCGGATGCTCTCACTGTTGGATTTAGTTTATTCTGATATTTCATATAACTTAATATTGTTTTCACTTCCTGCTTCACTGTTAAAATTGCAGGCCCTTGAAGCAATTGAGCTTGACCAGAAGATAGATCTTGTTCGTGAGCTTGATGGACATGTGCTGCGTTGTGTTCGTGACCAAAATGGAAATCATGTCATACAGAAGTGCATTGAGTGTGTCCCAATGGAGCATATCGGTTTATAATATCTTCTTTTCAGAATCAGGTTGCCAACCTATCAACGCATCCATATGGTTGCTGTGTTATTCAGGTGAATTGGTAACAGTGTTTTTATACTAACTTATTGCCATGTTCTTGTGTGTTGAACTTCTTCCTGTTCTGCTTGGCAGAGAATCCTGGAGCATTGCAGCAAAGATTCAGAAGGCCAGTGCATAATAGATGAAATCTTGGAGTCTGTTTGCATTCTGGCACAAGATCAGTATGGAAACTATGTCACACAGGTGAAATTTCTTTGCATTCTGTAATATATTATGGCAGAATCGACTAAATCTTCATTAATTAGTCATCGAGATCTTGTTAAGTGTTATGCTGTCAATCTTGCAATGTTGAAACTATATTAGTAGCAGAACCTCTGGTTGCTCTTCATCTGGTGAACTGTTGTATTCACCTACAATCAACAAAGACCATCTTGTTGGCTTCAACCTCTACCTTCCAGACTTTTACTTATTGTATTGACACAGGAACCCAAACGGGGACACACTAAATGATTCAGCGAAGGATATGCTCTAGCTCGCAAACTTAGATCTCTGATGCTTTTTTAGTACCTTTGTATTCAGTAGTGATGCTTTACTCAAGTAAAGAGCTGTTTTCATGCTAGCAAGTGTAACTTAAATCACTGATGCTGGATTTTGCAATTGTTCAGTATCTTACTTTCATTACAACCATTGCTCTTTTGCAGCATGTTTTGGAGAGAGGAAAAGCTCGTGAAAGGAACCAAATTATCAGTAAATTGGCTGGGCAGGTTGTGTCCATGAGCCAAAATAAATACGCATCTAATGTCATAGAGAAGTGTTTTCAACATGGGGATGTTGCAGAGCGGGATCTTTTGATCAAGGAGATTCTGGAGCAAACTGAGGGCAATAATTATTTGCTGGTATGCACGATGACTGAACCCTTTTTTTCTTGACTTTCCACGCTTTTTTGAGCGAAACAGCCAAAAGCTCTAGTTTGGTCAAAACTTAACAAATGTCTAAAGTCTAAACTTCAGGTAAAAGAGCAGGCAGACACCATAATTAATAAGCAGTAGGACTTTCGTTATAAATCAAAACATAAGACAGGAATTAGTCATTTTTTAGGAAATCAGATGTGGTTCTCATAAAAATTGCCTGTGGCTTATTTCTGATATTGCTTACTGTAGTATCAATAGTTATTTTTCTATCTGTTTTGATTTTGTTAGGCTACAACCTTTGCTCATTCAAGTACACGCTAATTATTTTACAAATTACCTACACTGTTCTTTAGGTGATGATGAAGGACCGATTTGCTAATTACGTGGTTCAAAAGATGCTTGAAGCATGCAATGGACAACAGAGGGAGGCTCTTCTCAGCCGTATGAAATGTCATTTGCAAGCATTGAGGAAGTTCACCTACGGCAAACATATGGTCAGCCGAGTTGAGCAGCTCTCTGGTGACGGTGCGTTCTCTTGTCAATTCCTGTCAATCATACATTCTTGTATTGAAGCTTCTCTCGGCTTGTTTCCAGATGCGGTGTTTCAACTTAACATCTATTTATATATGACATTTTCAGGTGATGTGCAGTTGGAATCCTAGATGAGAACTCTTAACCAAAGGCTGCTGTATTCTTCACAGGAAGGGTGCCGCGGTAACAGCTGCAGAAAGGGCTAACAAAATTGTCACCAAAGATCGTACAGATAGTCTAGACTCTAGTAGTTCGTATTTATGCCAGGACGTGCTTATACTATAGGTAATAATCTGTGGGTGCGCATAAAAAGTTCAGTGTGGTCGTGTGGTGGTACATATTTGGACCTGCTTCGTGATGAAATTGCCGCATCCAACATTTCAGTGCAGCTTTGCTCGGTCTCTCGATTCCGTGTTTTTCGAGTGTTGTTTTGGTAGCACCAGTCGCGACTCGCGAGAGGTCTATTTCGTGTGTTTTTTTTTCGCCGCGTGATCAGTTGATGACGCACTTATGCAGGTGGTTTTCTCGCCTCTCTCTCTTCTTGATCATCCATTACAGACTAGCTACCATCAGTATTGCCGGCTTCCAGCAGTGGTGAACAGGAGAGCATACGCTTACCTGCTACACGGCAGGCTATTCTCCATCCATCTGCCTCTCGGCCGGCGAACGTGACACCTTCAGACTATTCTCCATGCGTATCCATCCATCAGGCAACAATCCTTCTATATAAAAGGAGGCAAGATTGGGCTCCTCTCAGGGTGCTCCTCTCAGGGTGTCCACGTAGGCCCCTTTTTTTGGCCATTGGATTTCTGCTCCTCTCGTCCGCGCCGTCCGATCGGATCTGGTTTTGTCGGCGCGCTGGCTCCGCTCGCCACGTGTGTTCGCGCGAAGAGAGAGAAGGGGACGGCGGATCAGCCGAATGCCTCCCAGTCATTTTCCTCCTGCTTTCCCTCCCTCCGCCGCCACTAGCGCTTGTCGCCGCCGCCGCCACTTCATCCTCCTCCCTGGTGGCTCGCCTTTCCCTCCTCCTCCTTCCTCCTCCTCCCCTCCTTCCCAGCTCTGGCTTCCTTTCTTCATCCCTCACCGCCGTTACCGCCAGGCCATGCCACCGCCGTAGCTCTCTTCTCCCCAGCCTCGGTTGGAACCCTGCCTCACCCTAGACCGACCCTCTATCGTCGATCCGTCCTCCTGCGTCGTGGATCTGGTCGCATCCTCGCCTTCCCCTGCGCCCTCTCCCTCATCTGGCTCACACCGCGCTGGCGTTATCGATCTGCTCGCCGGTGGCTAGGTGGGTGCTGGACGGGTCGATGGTGCGGTGGTGAAGCATCAATATAAGATCATTAGTGCATGCCGGGGTTAGAGGCTTGCAGTAGAACTCTGGTATGGACCCACTTTTCCAGCCTCTGGATAAGTCTAGACCATACCCATTAGCTTCCTTATCTTTTCATTCTTGTAACCAAAGTGACATGTCAGCCTCCTCAGTAAATCAGTAACTCTTTAAGGAAAAGAGAACTAATGGCTGGCGGAGTAAAAAGAGGTCTTATCCTCTTTCTGCACTTCAGTTTTCCCGGACGAGTGGTCCGTGGCACTCCGAGCGTGTAGCTCTGGCGTACCCAGGAACGAAATCCTGAGCGTACTCAGGAATGAGCCCTGAGCGGTCCCAAACACGTGGTTTGGGCGGTCTTGAGAACGGGATCTCAAGCGTACCTGGGCACGTGGATCCAGGGTAGTGTAGGTCGCACTCAGAGGCAAGCTCTGAGCGGTCCCAAACACGTGGTTTGGGCGGTCTTGAGAACGGGATCTCAAGCGTGACTGAGCACGAGAGACTCAGGTAGTATAGGATATGGATCTTTTTGCATCTCTATGTTTCTTGGTGTTATTTGATTATCTGTGTGTGGCGTAATACAACTCACCCGCGGGTTAACTCTGTCAGCTAAACATGATACCCTCTTATCTACTTCAAATCATTGCTGGAGAAGCAAGAAAGTTCGTGCAACCCGCAGAAGATCTCGTCTAAGTAAAATACTGCAAGTGCGACAGCCAACGCCACCAGCTTCTTAATACTTTTCCCTCAGGACGCAAGATCAGTTGTCAATAACTGACATTATAAGGATGGGCAGACAAGCGGACTTCAGTAAAAACCTTATAGAATGTATGTGGTTGCAGCAGGCAGGATATGCTGGACAATACCCACCCTTGCCAAGCGTCAATCCTATTACAATCAAGGACCATAGTCACTCAGCCGCTGACAACAAACAGACATATGACAAAAAAATTGGTCTCTACAGGATGAACCACCACCAGGAAACTAACCATCCCTCTGTGAGACTTCGGATGACCCATCCTTATATGAGGTGCCACCACAGTCATCTACGTACGTTATTGATATGGCTAACTCACATGGAACTCTCAATTCAGATGGAAACAGCTTAACTATAATTAAGATCAGTAAATACTCCCGAGAGACACCTGGAGCATCATGAAGGTAATTTTGAATACAAAGGTGGATTATTGTGGAACCCGAGTACCTAGCTGGCTCAGCAGCATTCTCACACAGAGGATAAAGCTGATGAGTCTAAGGTGGATGTATCGTCACCAGCAGCAAACCTCCAGGATCTACGTTTACATAATGACGAGTTAATGGTCATCAAGTTAGCCGAGGATAACACAACAATTATAGTTCCTGACCATTTGCAAATTTCCGACACCCAGTGGACCAAATTGAGCTTTAGCGGTTTTCAATCCGGTGCATTTTCTGGGTCTCGCACTAGAAAGCACCGATAGCAGTGTGGAGTTGCCTATTGTTGAAGAATCGGTACCTTTTGATCGGTACCTTTTGATCCAATACCTATGAGGGGTCAAGATTCCTCTGACCGTAATGTCTGATGAATCGCCACCATCGAGAGCTGTGAGACCACCATGGGTACTTGTGTGGAGCGTCTTGATGTACCTCATGTTTCACATCCTGACATTTTGAGACAGGAAGTACCCGACAATCTTTCTGGTCATAAGTATAACCTACCTTCAATCTCGAGTCATCCTTATTCAAACCCATGTTAGCCAAGTACAATGGAGGCCCCACCAGGAAACACCCAAGCACCCACTCTCTCCACCTGTCCAGTTCATTGCAAGCCATTCAATTACACAATGACCTAGTGGGGTCAAATCTCGCATCTCTCCGGGACGTGGACTACAACTTATCACCTTTTCTAGCAGCACGATCAAGGGCTTCAAAATATAACTCAGGCACACCAAGAAGTACTGGACCATCCATCTCTAGGCAGAAGGATGGGAGGATGAAGACACGGCAATCAAGACTCAGAAATAAGATTTAGACGATTGCCGCGGGACACATCAACGGAAAATCCACCAGCAAACCTCAACGAGACAGCGCCTGGCCAATCCAGAACAACCACCACACGTGATCGACCATCCTCATCCACCACCTACCTGTGGACCTTGTTCAAGCATGCCACAACAACCACTACCTTGATATAGACCACTCGGGCCAAGAATTTTCAACCCATCTTTCCAGAAATCCATAATCCAGCAGCAGCCTGTCGCAGTAGCTCCTAATCGTGCAAAGTATAGAGGTCGCCACCTGGCAAAGGATAGCTCGATTGTTGAATAGCGAATTAAAGGATTACACGATTGTGGATATTGGATTATTAGCAACACATCGTGGTGGGATATTGATCATAGAAATAAATTATTATTGGATACTAGATAAATGAATTGCTGGATGTGGAATCATAGAAATAGATAATGATTGAATACTGGATGTTGGGTCATAACCCTATATTATTATTGGATTATTGGATATTGGACTAATGACGTTGAATTAAATAAGTAAATGGTTGTGGAGCTTGGTTCGATGGACATGGGATTAGTAGTGATACATGATTATGGAATAATTGGATTATTGTTGATATATAAATAAACGCTAGCTATTGGATTATAGGAATGTATTTATTGAATTATTGAAGTTAGGAGTATTGGATGATGGGATAGATTATTGTGAAAGATTGGATTGTGGGATTTCAACATTGTTGAAGTGGGATTATCGGATGTCATCATTATTGGATCATATGAATGAATTTGTTGGACTACGGGAGTTAGGGATATTGGATTATGGGATAAATTATTGTTGAAAATTGGGTTGCGGGATTACATAATCGTTGAAGTTGGCTTATTGGAGTTTATAAATTATCGGATCATAGGATTATGTCATGATTGGATTATTAGAAATATAATATCGCTGGATTATAGAAATACTCTTGTTGGATACTAGAATATGTTAAGGTTGGATTATAGCAGTATATCTTTGTTGGAATATAGGAATAAATCTTGATCTGATTATGTAAACATATCTTGGCAGATTTAAACAGATTTTGGTAACTATTGGAGAGTTAGTACTGAGGAATTAATCCAGTAAAGGCAGTGATTGAAAGGCGAAACGGTTGGATATTCATACCAATACCTGAGGTTAATTTTTGGTGAACTAGTGTAATCTTAATATATGAGTAAACTCTATGGAATTAATTGGATAATTTGGTTATGTCGGATTTGTTAGATTTAATTGGATAATGGAATGGGATTTAGATATATTGCTAGTGATCGTGGGAGATCTAGTATTAATAATCTGATCGGGTTTAGAAAATGAATAAAGGAGGATTGGAGGAGTATAGTAAGTTGTGATTGGAATTTGGGTGCATAGCTTGGATTATAAAGAATTGAAGAAATCGAGAGAGTTAATTGAATAATAGTGCTTGATTGAGTCATAGTTCTGGGTGGACTAATGTAAGCAATGATGTGGTAGATAAATTTGATGAATAGATTGACTTGGAAAGTATGATTCTAATATAGAATCTTGGCCTCACGATCTTAGCAGTGACACCAATATTGAAATTGGAGAAGTTAGCCAAAGGTTCGATTACAATTTAAATGAGGCTATGATATTGTTTTGACCATATAAATCGTAGCCATGATTTAACTCGGAAGACAAGTAAAAGTTGGTGTAGACTTGGGTTAAATGAATATGTGAATGATGATAGTTGATGCACACGATCAATTTGTTAGTATGATTAAGATCAGGTTTTATTGGAAGCAGCCCAAGTCAATTGGAAAGCGGGCTTCAAGCGGCATCCTGCTTTGAGCAGCCACAAAACATCCAAGGTGGCACGGGCCATGCCATCGTCTGCCACTAAGCAACACTCCCAGTTTGCAGATTGACCTCCTAATAAGTTAGTGGCTTACCTTCAAGTCACCCTTATACCGTTACCCATACATTACCGCTATGGTATTCCATCCCATTCTCCGTGGTCAAATCCAGGAACACCAACTTTCAGATCCCTTCACCACCGAAGAAATCCAGCGCATAAAGTCAGGCCAACCCTCTGAGTTCCAGACAGGTGACTCCGGAATCTTATGGCGGCAAGCAAGAATCTGCGTTCCCGACCAACCCAAAATTTAAGGAGACAGTCCTACGTGAAGCTCATGACACTCAGTACACTATACATGCAGGCAGCACGAAAATGTATTGAGACTTGAAGGAAACTTTTGGTGGCCAAGCATGAAGCGAGCCATAGCAGAATATGTAGGCCAAGGCGACACCTGCCAAAAGATCAAAGCAGAACACCAGCGTCCTGCAGGACTGTTAAAACCACTGGAAATACCCGAATGGAAATGGGAGGATATCTGTATGGACTTTATAACAGGTCTTCCTCTCACCGTCAAAAAGAAGGATGCCATTTGGGTTATAGTGGATCGTCTTACAAAGTCAGCGCACTTCATCGCCCCAAATCAGAAATACACTAATAAACTTGCTGAGATTTACATCGAAAGAATAGTTACTCTACGCGGAGCACCGAAGACCATCACATCAGATAGAGGATCAATGTTTTTGTATCTGGTTGCTGGAAAAAGCTTACATACTACCTTGGGCACCACCGTCAAATTCAGCACGGTCTATCATCCACAAACTGATGAGCAGACTAAACGGGTGAATTAAATCCTAGAAGGTATGCTAAGAATATGGGTGCTAAACTTTGGAGAATCATGGGAAAAATGTTTAACCCTAGCGGAGTTCGCATACAATAACAGCTATCAGTCTAGCCTTCAAATTGCCCCGTACGAAGCTCTCTACGACAGAAAGGGTAGATCACCAATCTGTTGGTATAAAGTCAAAGAAAAACCGCTACTAGGACCTGAACTGGTACGGGAGAACGACGAGAAGATTCAACTAATTTGAGAACGCCTCAAGATTTCCCAGAGCAGGCAAGAGAACTATGCTGAGAAGCATAGGAAAGACCTCCAGTTCGAAGTTGGAGATTGTGTGTACCTAAAGATATCACCTATGCGTCGAGTACGCCGATTCGGCTAAAAAGGAAACTAAGTCCGCGTTACGTGGGACCCTTTTGGAGTCTGGAGCGTAAAGGCACCCTAACATATAAACTGGAATTACCAACCCAGCTATCACGGATTCATGACGTACTTTATGTCTCTCAACTTCAAAGATATCTAAGAGAACCCTCGCAGCGTGTTACCAGTCTCGACATAACCCTGCAAGATGATTTGACCCACGAAGAGCGCTCAGTGAAAACTCTAGCGACGAAGACCAAGCGATTAAGGAGCAGGATGATCCGCTCGCAAGGTGCTATCGAAGAATCACTGCATGCGAAGCTACGAGGGAGAAGGGGAAGAAGCTGCGCAAGTCCACCCCAACCTGTTCGGCAAGATTCTAAACCGGGGCGAAGTTTGTTTTCAAGTGTGGTAGGATATGAGGACCCGCGTTTTTAGCCCTAACCTCGTAGCAGTAATCAGGGTTTAGCAGCGTTTAAGCTTTTCTTAGTGGTGAGTCAACGATAGTATTAGATCGCTCCTAATTAGCTAAAGCGTATCGTGTCGATCATTCATTCACTCGCATCATTCATGCATTCGTCATTCAGCACAACAGTTTGATCAGTAGGTAAATAGAATGCATTATCAATTGCATTAGACAACAAATCAACAAGTGCATTATTTATATTAGTGCAGCTTGCATCATTTAGCCTTATAGCAAATTGGTAGCACAAGTGCCTAGCCCCTTTTTCCCGCTGCTCACAAGCATCATCGCATCATGGCATCATTCATCAAATATCATTCATTCAAACACCAATGATCATTTGCATTCAACCATAGAATCAAGTCGGTAAATTATCATGCATTATCACTGTCATTTGCATTAGATAATTAAATCAGCAATTGCATTGTTTGCAAGAGTGCATTTTGCATCAATCAATCTAGAAGCCTATAGTATCATTCCATTACACTGTATCTATGTCTAGGCAACCTCATTCATTCCCCCAGCCTTCCAAGGCAGTCTCAAAACCCTCTCTAGCTCATTTTCCCAGCATACACATCAGTACACAGCAGCAGCACAAGGCAAACAGCGTATTCTTATCCATTTGCACAGTGGGCAGCATACCATTATCTCCCCTCCCAGTTAAATGCCCATTCATTCTCTAACCCCATTTCCCAGCCCCTCAGTCTTATCCCCTTGCCATTCTTATCCTCCCCAGTCCAGAGCCAATACCAGCCGGGGAGGCCGAAGGCGCCAGGAGCTTGGCATCATCAAGACCGCCAGGAGACCAGCTTCGCCAAGGCCGGCCACCATCCTACTCCCCGCCGATCGCACCACCTCCAGCACCGACCACCCTCCCTGCCATCAATCCCAACCATCTCAGTTTAACTCACCGGTAAGAGCAGGGCACTCTCGAAGCTTTAGGTGAGTAATCCATACCTCAATAGTTGCCTCCTTCTACTTCCAGTAGCACCTCCATCTCCAGATCCACCTCACTAACCTGCATTCATCCATTTGAGCATTCATCAGTGGCGCATAGTATAGATCCAGTAGAGTTGTAGGAGGAGGAGCATTGGTCTTCGGCACCGGCGGCCGGAAGGCCGAGCCGGCCGGACTATAACCCTAGCAGCAGTAGCGCCAGGTTTCTAGCGGCGCCGGGTGAGGAGGACGCCTGGGAGACAGCCTCGGGTTGGCAGAGGCCGAGCCGAGGGGGACGGAAAGGCGAAGACGCGGCGGCGCTGGCCTCTGGCCGCGCTTGGGGAAGGAGGAACCGAGCCGGGAGGAGCAGCGTCGGGGCGGCGGCGCAGGCTTCAGGCCGCGAGGAAGAGGAAGGGGACGGCCGAGCGGCAGCAGCACCAGGCCGGATCTGAGCCGGGCCGAGCCTAGCGGAGCGGCGCGGGACCAGATCTGAGCCGAGAGAGGGAGCAGAGAGGTGGAGTCGGGTCGGGCCGGGGGCCGGCGGCGCCGGTGGCTGGCGCGAGGAAGAACCAGGGGGGGCGGCGCCTTCGGAAGAAAGGGGAATCGGGAGGTGGAGGATTGAGCTGTGTGTGTGTGCGTGGGTTGGGACCGAAGGGGGGTGGTTAGAAGATAGGGCCAGCCGAGTAGGGGTGGTAAGAGAGAGAGAGAGAGAGAGGGAGAGGGATTAGGGGGAGATTAGGGTAGAATTAGGATAGAATTAGAAAGAGGTTTGCGAGTAGTGTCAAAGTTTCAGGAGCTGTCGCTAACTGTTTAATTCCTGCGACTACGTGACTTAACTTGAACCCGGTCAATTTAACCAACCTAAAGTCAGTCTGTGGCGTTAGTGCTAAAGTAGGTTGTGTAGCTGTTATTCCTGTTGTTAATAGACTAGCTTGCACGTGTAGCAATCTGTGCGTCACTAGTAGTTAGTCGGACGTTGAGAGTGGTTAATCAGGTTAGTTTATTTAGTTAAGCGGGAACCTCAGGTGTTCGATCTTAGCATGAGTAGACCGTAAAGCGGTTAGATTGGAGAGGGGTATTAACTTAGCTTAGGTCGCAAAGCTTTAAGTAATTAACTTGTGCTAACTGGTAGTAGTCACTAGCTTAGGTATTCCTATTATCACTCAAACCAACTACGTATTTACTTATACTATTATTCGTGTTGCCGCTTGCACTCTGAGGCGAATCGAGACTGATCGGGCGGTGACTGAACTTCATCGGCGCCAACCTTTCCTACGTCCTCGAAGGCAAGCGATCCTCTTGAACATTAATATAGTTACTTTAAAAATATACCCTATCTTGCACTATTATATGTATTGCATCAAAATGGTTTTCCAAAACCTAAAGAAAATGATTGAGATAAGATAAGATGATTAAGAAAGAATGAGGCTTATTAGGAGGGTAAAAGGGGGCCTTGGCTTGGGAAACGCGACGATGATGTTGAGGTAAGAGGTGGGCCCCTTTTTACATATGGTTATAATATAAGGACCAACAAACTCTTGCTTGGTCGATGTCAGTCAGAGTGCCAACCATTTTCCCGTTTTGTGGGCGAGAAAATGCTACCTTGTTACGTGACTATGCTCTCCACATCGGGTAAGTAATAGGTGTGTGTGAGTGATATGGAGGAACCCGGGACCGGTGGGGATAGTCCAGGAAGTGGGGATCCAAGGCGCTATATGCGCTAAGGTGGAGTGTTGAGTGCAGGATAGAAGCTGCCTCAACCAACCTCACCAGAACTCGGTGGATGATGAGGTCAGCAGCGTGACTTAATCTGCACCGGCGGAAGGTGATGGGTGGAGAAATTAATCACGTAACACGGAAAATGTTTCAGATTCGATCTCGAACCGCATCTAAGGCAATGCGGTGGACCACATTCACGAGAGTTCGAATAGCTATGGGTAAAGTGGTACAAAGCTGCGTGATGCTAAACAAATCATGAATTCATGCCAGTCTCCAGGATTGGAGTCTACGGGAACCACAGGGGGTCTTTCGTCTCTCCGAGTGACTAGTAGAGTTTTTCAGTATTAAAACTTGCCACTTTTTGTCGAGATTTATTTTCTAAAGTGAGATGGTTTAGAAATTGTGATAAAGAGTAGAGATAGTGCATCCTGTGCATCTTTGCTATTAATGCTTGTTGAGTACATTCATTTGTACTCAACCTTGTTAGTATTCTCCTTTGTAGACCCTAGTCCAGCAGGGAAGTTTTCCGAGTGGGGCGAAGGCAGTGCAGGTATAGGTAAGACCACAGGAGGCGAAGATCCTTACTACGAGGCGCAGGGCGAGGTGGACACCATATTCGACTCCTGGGACGACTAGGAGGCCAGTGGAGTTTGGCAGGCAAGAAGGAGGGAGTAGTCTCATTTTGGCTATGTAAATTAGTATGTGTACTGTAAGACCTTAGCCCTGCGTGGCTAACTGTTGAATAAAGGACAGTTTCTATCTTATTGTTCTGATGCGCTAACTCTGGTAAGGCTTACTATTCGTTGGAGCGGTGTTCTACCGGGCAAACGAATAGTAATCCGCATGCTTAAGTGTTATTACCCCTGGGGTAATAATACGGGGCGTCACAAAGTATATCAAGAAAATTGTGAAGGAAATACTTCACACGAAGTATATCCTAAGGAAGTTGACGAAGAAAATACTTCAGATGGAATGAAGTACATCAGGGATATTTGGAATGAAAGAAATACCTTAGACCAAAGTAGATAAATCCAAACACTACTCGTTTCGTCTAGTGGTGGAGTTTTGGGGTGACAGTCAGACTTAGGGTTAGGTAACCATTTGATCCAGAGTGAGGGCGAGAGTGATCGGGTTCTTGGAAAGTTCGCTAGTGCAAGAAGTTAGGACTTCAACGGGAAGGAGAGAATATTCATAGGAATATTCCTCATCGGTTACCTAAATAGGGGAAATCACCCGGTTAGGTTGGACTCTTTGATCCATCTTCGGGTCATGAATTATCCGACTACTGTGAATGGATAGCGATGGATGATAGCTGGAGTATACGATGTCGATGGGTGGTTGGACTACTATCATCCACTTGGGGACATATCACCGCTACTCACACATGGGACTAGCTGATCTAATGATTTATTTTGTTATTATTTTCTATTTATCAAGGAAATTCCATGAAAGTCAGGTGAGACTTACGTATAGGTTCAAGGTTCGCATAGGGTAGACATAAGTCTCACCGACACACAGAACCTAGTTCACTTAATGATTCCTTTTATTATTTTTATATTTATCATGGAAGTTCAATGAGCCTTAGCTGGAACTTCCAAGCATTGGCTAGTCACTAGTCTTACATATTTAGTGGTGTCTGCGGGTTTGGGTTTCATTCTTAATTTGATTTTTTACTTAGTCTCATTACTTGCGTAGCTTGGCATACACTAAAGTGGACTTATTACCCTATTGACTTTGGTTTTGATTAACTAGCATGAGGTCACGAAATAGCGCCACCAAAAGAGGTCTAGAGGAGGGGAAAATTTTGTTCCTGTCAGTCAAAATATGTGCAAATTTGATTCTGCCATTGGAAATTTGATAATTTCGTTTTTGTCATCCTTCCGTTAGTGCATATTTCATTTTTGTCACTCCGTACAATTTTTCGTTAAGTCAACGGGGTTTGATCGTTAAGAAATATGCCAAATTATCAGAAAAGGAGAAAAATTGAAATTAAAAATTAAAACAAATACAGAAAAAATTTCAAAAAACAAGTGCACAAAAGTTTATTAGTGTAAATTTCTCAAAAAAAACATTTCAAAATATTTACACTAAGGAAAATCTTATTAATGTTTCATAAAAGTTGAGGAAGATTAAAACATTTTATGATTTATCCTTGAATTTACAAGAAGGAAAACTTTATCAATGCTCCATAAAAGTTGAGCAAGATTAAAAATATATATATCAATGTCCATAATTTTTTTTTGAGAAATTTTATGAGTGTATTAAAAAAATTGTTCAAAAGTTATCCTTGAATTTTTGCTATATTTTTGCTCTATTTTCTTGTGTTTATCTGGTTTTCTATATTTTCTGATATTTATCTGTTTTTTCCCATACTTCTTGACGGTCAAACCCCATTGACTTGGACGAAATGGCAAAAACGAAATGTGCACTGACGAAAGAATGACAAAAACGAAATGGTCAAATTTCAGATGGTAAAACTGAAGTTGCAACATATTTTGAGTGGAAAGAACAAAATTTTCCCGAGGAGGAGCTATGAAGTGAATTGTCGTAATGATTATTCTGCTCGGGGAGCTTGGATTCAAAATTTCAACAATAATTGTCGCGTTATACCTGAAATGGTTTAGTTCTTTGACGAAACATGTGATATTTTTATAGGGAGATTGAAGTTAAACTTTTTACCATCATCCCACTTCGAAACTTTGTTAACAGTATAATACTTAGTCAAGGCTAAGTTCATTGGTTGCAAAGGAATGCATTCTCACCAATATCTGGGGGTGAACACTTCGAAACTTTTTACCTGCAAGGTTAATAGTATGATACTCGAGTAAGGCTAAGTTGATTGGTTGCAAAGGAATGCACTCACCAATATCTAGGGATGAAAAAAAAACATTTACTTGTGCTAGGGGTGAACAAGCAGTGGAGAAGAGTGTGTAAAACAATTGAGGTTGTCTGAGGTAGTTTACTTTTGATGAAGCAACTAAAAACATTAGCGCCTCCCTTCACGCCCGCCGCGAGCAGCGAGAGCTCGACGATGGCGATCGCCACGGATACAGCCGAAAGCGGAGTGCAATGCGTTTTGTGCGTTTGCTCCTCGCCCAAGATGAACTCAGAAGGAATGGCCTCTTTCTCTCTTCGGGCCGCACCACACCTGCAAACCCACAAACCCGCTATCAGCCGCTTGCTTTAGGCTGTCGTGCTCATAAGCCGCACCAAACTCCTAGGCTGTTGGGCCACACTGCGCAACGAAACCCTAGTGCACCAAGGACGCATAGTATTTGTGAATACTATTCAAGATGTGTAATTCAATTTTTGCATTGAGCACAAAGGTTACCATAGCACCAAGGACTCCCTTTCCAACATTTTCTTCACTTCCTAAATCTCATGGAAGTAGCAGCTCGCAGTAGAGTATTTTGAACCTGAAACTACTAGAGTGGCATCATAGAATACCTTCAATATGTTGCATAGTTTCTCTGCCATTGTCTATTCTTCAATTGAAGGCACATGTATGTACTGAGTGTCCACCCGTGCCAAAGCTTCAAATGCTCTCCTATACTGCAAGGCTGAATTAAACATGAGATAAGTTGAATTCCAACGAGTAGATACATCAAGGGGGCCGCTTCTCACATGATATGTCCACTTGCTTAATCATCTCTTTAAACCTTTGCTTGCGAGCTTGTAAGCTCTTGACATACTTTACGCTGTCCTGATACTACTAGTAGCACCACTCATAGCCTTAAACCCTTCTTAAACAATAAGATTGAAGACACGCGCAGCACAATGACCATGAAATAGTTTACCTTTGTTAGATAGCAAATTTGCCGCAACAAGATTCTCTTGCAAAGTACTCACCATAGAGTCATTTACTGATGCATTGTCTAACATAATACTGAAGAGCTTATCTTCTACTTGCCAATCTTGGATGCTCTTCAATATTGCATTAAACATAGTTTTACCATCGTGTGGTGTCTCTACGAGAGTAAACTTTATGATCCTTTTTTGCATCTTCTATTTATTATCAATAAAATGACATGTGATGCACAAATAGCCCAATTTTTTATTAGATGTCCACATATCTGCTGTGAGAGACATCCTAGAAGTTGAGGCCATCAAAACCTCTCGTAGAGCTAATCTTTGTTGCTCAAACGCACTAATGCAATCGCCCTTGATGGTAGTTCTAGAAACAAGTCTAAATAATGGATTTAGACTAGCCACAAAGCTCTTGAATCTAGGGTACTCAACTATGCTAAAGGGCAACTCATGCAGGACAATCAACTTCATAAGCTATTGTCGAGAGACTTCTTGGTTAAATTTCCAATCTTTTAGAGTAGCAACATGAGGGGACAAATTAGAAGAGCTCATATGATCTACTATTTGATGCAATCTAGCTCTGTCTTCACAACTTTTCAAATGCCTACGACAACTACTTGTGCCAACATCATGTGTAGCCTTAAACTATTTGTTGCAGTGAGTGCACTGAGCTTCTACAAGTTTCGTACCAACATATATAGGCTCAAAATCACTCCAGATATCTGATTTAAGTTTGCGTCTTCTAGTTCTACCCAAAGATCCTAAATCATTAGCATGGAAATATGTATTACGAGAAAATCAATTATAATGTTAATAGGACAATATGAATGTGCCAACTTCTAATCAATTATAATTCTCGACATTTATTTTTCTAAACATATATGACAAACTAGTAGCAACAGATTGGAAAACTTACCATGCCCAATACCACTTCTTGTTTCCTCAAGAGCCGGAGACAATGTAGATGGGGACCTTGCCCGTGGCACAGATGGGGACCTCGCCCGTGAAGCAGATAGGGACAACAACCTTGGAGACATCATGATCCCTATCCCTGAAGACCTCACCATTGTCACTACCGGTGAACTTAACCGCTTCGCGGCCAGGGGCTTTTGCCGTTTTGTCATAGGGGCTTTCCATTTCGCCACCGTTAAGCTGCTCGAAGAAACTCCCACTTCTTGGCCAGCTCCTAGCCCCTCTCTTGAGCCTCCATAGACAACACCTGTAGTGGCACAAAACCTCAGTCATGACAAGTAAGCAAAAATTGTCTCAAGACTACTACTAAATAGGACAAGCAACAACATCATAAATTACTTGACATAACATGAATTCTACGATTAACAAAATGAATACTACTTAAAGTGATTGGCACATCCCGCAAGGCATATATGCTATTGCTAGATACTAACATATTAGGACCCATGCATGCTTAATCAATCCATGAATCCGACACATTAGCTACTCAAACACACCAGCTGTTGCAAAATCATGACAAAAATATAGTGACAGCCATAGAGAGATAAGACAGGATGTGCAGTACTATATATTTTTCATGTCGTCTGCCATCTTCTTCCATGCATCTAGGTTGTCAAGGTCTAGCAATTATAGGCACTCGTCAGCATATGTAAAGCAAGCAACACAGAAGAGTAGATAAAGCTTAACTGATTGCATACACAAGAACAAGTAGTGTATATACCCTATCCTGCTGTGGTGGTTGGGAGTGGAATCTGGCTTCGGCCGAGCCGACCGTCGTTGCGGCAGCATTGATGGCATCTGCGCCATTCGTCGGCCTGGTGCTGCTACCACCACCACCACCACTAGTGCTCCCCGGTGTAGCCATTTCTGAGGTCACTGAACATCAGAGTAGCTCCTCGGTGCAAAAGAATCCACAAGGATAAGCTGTAAAAATTGTAGAGATCAAACAAGAACTAGTAAAGAGGTCACTGAACAGCAGAGTAGATCAAAATCAGAAATTAACACCAAATTTCCTGATTAAACCTTGCTATATTGCGTTCACATTGTCCATGGAGGTTCCAAAAACCGCAATAATTTAGCAAGGGAAAAATGCTTAATCTCAAATGCCACACCACCCAAGATCCCCCTTTCCACTCCCCAAACCAGCTCCAACCGCACAAATCAAGCGCGCATAATGCTAAAAAAACATGGATAAATCAAGAGGGGAGATGACCTACCACCCCACAGGGCAATAGATCCCTCATTACGCCGGCAAGGAAACAAAACAAAATCATAAGCAAGAACCGCAGAGAAGCGACGACAAATCGCGGCAATTGACGCGGCGCAGAGCAGATCCCGCGTACCTCGAGAGGATTGGACGAATTGGGAGAGAGTGGCCACTCCTGTCGATGCTGCAAGGAGAAGGAAGGTGTGAGGCCGTGAGGGGCGAGGAGGACTGTAGACGGCTAGGGTTCGGCGAGGGGCGAGGCACCGTTCGGAGTGAGGTCGCGAGGAGGAGTGAGTGAGCGCGGCGCGGGCATTGCGGCGACCTGGCGGCGTAGGCGGGCCGACCTGCTACACTCCACCCTGCTACACTCCACCCTGCTTATGCGGTTTTTGGCGGAAGTTTATGTTGGCTTGTTTTGCAGAGCGGGCCAGGGGCTTAGCGGGCTGGCCCGCCCCACTTGCACCCCTAGTGAATAGAGGTGTAAGTGGGGCGGGATGTGGATTGCCAGTGTCCACCCACACTGGCCACTTAGTTCTTTTCATGCACTTGCGGCAGCCGCTAACCCACAATCCCCAAAGCAATAGCCATATGCAGATTGTGAGCATATGCAACTGGGCCCACCAAAGCACCAACTTAATTTGTTAAGCAGTACTGGTCCTAATTAATTGAGTAATGCTATGAAAAAATAGTTGAAAAATAGCAAACCAATCTGAGTATTTTTTAAAGAACCCGAAAAAGACTCTGCTTCAACATAGGAATGTAAAGTTACTACATCATTTGTACTCCTATGTTTTACAGAAATTAAGATTTGTCTCTAAATTACATCATTTGCCAAAAGAGCTGGGAGCTGAACATAGCAATAATTAGGCATCAAAGAGTTGGATCCAAGCTTTGAAACTTGGCACCAAAGAGTTGAGAGCTCAACTTCATATGGAGATTAGAGGAGATTAGAGAACACTCGAGAGTTGTCATTTTTGTCATGACTTGCACCAACGTTGTCTGCAGAGCCAAAAGAACAAGAATTAAAAAAGAAATAATTACACTATAGCTCTATAAACTTGTGAGGTTGTATCACTTTACTTTATAAACTTGCATTTTGCTTTCTTGGCCCCCTAAACTTTTCACCGTTTGCACTGCAGGTCCCTTCCTCCGTTAGTTAATGGAATAGACTGACTTGTGTAGTAAATTGCACTATCGCTCCCTAAACTTGTGAGAATGTACCACTTTACTTCCTGGACTTGCATTTTACTTTCTCAGCCTCCTAAACTCGTCTCCATTTGCATCGTAGGTTCTTTCCTCCATTTGCTAACAGAAAACGCTAAGCTAGCGCACATCATCGTAGAGGTGGCATATGTGGCTGCCCATCGATTAAACCTCGACGGCACACATGGCCACCGCGCCTGTCGCGTCAACCCCGCTGCCCCACCATGTGGTCATCTGTAGAGGTGGCGGCGTTCGCACGTGCACGACCTACTTCCTCTCCACCCATGTCGCCTCCCCCACTGTCCCGACCCTCGTCTAGAAGTCCTCCACTGCTTGCGTTGCCTCCGGCAAGGCTGACGGCTTCCTCGCCCTTCTCCACGACCCCGGGGAGAAGATGGGTAGCGGTGTCATGAGCGAAGATGCACAACAACAATGCTAGGCGACAGTGAGGCGAAGGCAGATGGCGGCGGCAATGCGGTGAAGTTTCGGCGAGGGCGAAGGGAGCACAGGGTAGAACACAACAGCGTGAAGCTAGAGAGGTGGATAAGAGTGGAGATGCTCACCAGTGGCGGTGAATTTGGACAACGAAGACTTGCGGCCGGTGTGGAGGAACACATGCAAGATCTCCACGACAACTGCGGTTTAACTTTGATTGAAAATTGAAGAACACAGGTGAAGTCCGGAACATGGTGTGGCGTGGTCAATCTTGGCGAGACATCGTCGAATGAGCAGGCGTAAGGTGTCCTATGGCGGCCATGACGGGCGCGGTCGGAGGAATGGTGAGGAAGAAGGCCATTTTTGCGATGTCATCGTCTATGTCGGCTACAAAGGATCCAAGTCAGCCTATTTCGTCAAATAACTGAAAATATGACCTGCGGTGCAAACAGGGACAAGTTTAGGGGCAAGAAAGTAAATACAAGTTCGAGTAAAGTGGTGCAACCTCACAAGTTTAGGGGCTCTGGTGCAATTATCAGCCTATTCCGTCAACTAATGGGGGAAAGGACCTGTGGTGCAAACGGGGACAAGTTTAGGGAGTCGAGATAGTAAAATGCAAGTTCAGAGAGTAAAGTGGTACGACCTCATAAGTTTAGGGAGCTGCAGTGCAATTATCTCTTTAAAAAATAGAATATACATGATGTTTAATGAAACACTACATTTCAACTTGCTATACATATGGTCACGGATCATAGAAATTCAGATTTCCAATGCCAGAAGCGCATGCAAAATTAGCTCTTGATAAGCTATTTTTCACCAACATAAGGTACTAAGCAATAATTGCAAGTTATACATCATTGACATTTTTAATTGAATGAGTTTGTAAGAATCCAAAGTGAAGTAAATCGAGTGTGCACAAGTAGTTCTACATATCTGATTACAAAGCCCAACAGCAGTTCTACATATACAAATTACAAAGCCCAGTGAGTGTGTTTCTAATTTCTAAGGATAGTGCAAAGCGTAAATGATACATACATGCATTTGATACCGTTCCCTTGGATTGGATTGGGCTCCACAGATTTCTAATGCTTTGAGCCTTGGGCATTGTTGGGCTCCACAGATGAAGATCAGTTAGCAACAAGGGTTTGACTGAAAATGATGAAGAGAAAAATCCCAATTTAAAAGCATATATGAACAATTTAACTCATATGTATTGATCTCCCACATTTGCAAATAAAGTTCTTGCTAGACAGTCGCTGAGTTTTCTTTCCTAATGTTCACATCAATCATCCACAATGTGCTATTTGGTTTCAAAGAAATCCACAAGGTGCTCTACAATATACTAACTATGGAATTTTCGCTGGATGCTCTACAAGAAACCATATCGTGCAAGACAATCGACATGGGACTCAATCGAAAACAAAAAGGGGAAAAGGCAAAGAATAAGAACCAAGCAACTAGCTTTGATAGATACCTCGATTGATTAATAAATTCGAAGCCAATCCATTCGAAAAGGGGAAGCAACATGTCACACCTCTCCTAATGGCCATTGGGCAAGTAAGGCCGGAGTTGTAGAAGGACAAGGCAATGCAGAAGAGTCCGATGGCGTGAAACGATCGATTGGGCCAAATAGGCGTGAGTGTTAAGTTAAATGGGCTTGTAACAAGGTTTCGTGGTGTATAAGTTAAAGTGCTATAATTGAATAGAGTATCGACAAAAGTTCAATTTCTGTTATCTTGTCCCCCTTCTGTCTCTGTCGTTCTTCCTCTGTTCTTCCCGAATTCCTTCGTGATCTTGTGAACTGGCGTTGAATCATTGAGATATTATACCTCAAATGGAATGGATTAGCATCGGATATGACATATGGTATCAGAGCTAGCTCGATCCATGGAAAATTCCTCGTAATCTCTTGGCCTTGACTGGTAAAATCCCACGGTGAAGGGTGGCGATTGCTCTCGGGCGATTGCTCTCGGGCGATTGCTATAAGTCCTAATCAAGGTTCGGTCGGTTCGGAGGAGTCACCACGGCGTCTACTAAGCAGAGTGCTCAGGAGAGGCATATGGTATCGGCAATGGAGGGGTTCGAAGAGAGGGTGATGAAGCAGCTGGAGGTGCTGAATGTTTTGTGGGAGAAGGTGGAAGTGATTGATTTGGTGAAAGAGAGGTTGGATGAGTTGGGATCGAAGTTCGAGCAGCAAGTGGAGAGGCTGGATCAAGTCCAAACCAAGGTGAACCTATCGATGACATCGCTGGGGAAGTACACCAAGAATAGGTTCAAGTATTGCAGGCCTTGAAGGAGGTGGCACCACCGCAAGCACTGATGTTACCAAGGGATGGGTTGCTTGGAGCACTACCTGACGAGTTGCAGTTGTCTCAGCGACCACTGCTGCTGCGATCGGTTCAGTCGGCACCAACGAAGAATTTTGGAGAATCAACTCAGTCGCAGGAAGAAACAAATCCGAGGCGGAATTGGATAAACAAGATGGCTTTCCCAAATTTTGATGGTACCGATGTACGCATTTGGTTGGACAAATGTCAGGCATTCTTTGCTGTATACCAAATACCTGACAACTTCAGGGTGACAGCGGCTACTCTTTACATGGTGGATAGTGCAACACATTGGTATCATGCATAGAAGCTTACGACGGGATACATTGGATGGGTGCAGTTCAGTCTAGCAGTCATGAAAGAGTTTGAAGTTAATTGTGAGGACCCGCACTTTCTAGACCTAATCGCATAGCAGTAATCGGTATTTAGCGGTAATTAATCTCGGCTTAGCAGTTAACTAACGGTAGTGTTAAGATCGTTGTTAAGCAACTAATTTGTCGTTAGCCCGTTGAGCTAGTTGGGTTTCGTTCGCAAGCATTTCATAAATAGTCAGTAGAACCATCATTCCATCATCCATTCAATCTCATCATTTAGTGCAATAATCATTTGCATTCACGATTAGGCTGTAATGAGAATCAAGGTCATAGCTAAGTTGCATTTTCCATTCTCGATAGATAAATAAGTCTATAATAACATTGTTTACAAGAGCATTTTACATCAATTAGTTTGCAAGCGTGTTACATCATGAGTTTAGACAACACCATATGCATCTTGGCATTTCCTTCTCGCATAGCGAGCGGCGCAACCAACTCGATCAAAGCGACCCTTGCATGCATTCCGCCAAGCCCTCCTTGTCTTTCATCCAATCACCTCCCTTTGTCGGATATTCACCTCGTAGACAACCAAAACAAAGAAAGCGATCGGTACCACGCGACTTCCCTTTGTGAGCAATAGAATTGAGGGAGTGACCGTCAGATTTCCCGAAGTGCAGTAGAATACCCAGAACAACTTGGGCAGTCGGTCCCTAGACCATCAAGTATCCGGACCAACCAGAGTTAGTCGGTCCTTGATCGTCAAGATATCCAGACCACCCGAAGTCAATCGGTACCTGTCACTTCCGTGGGTCTCATCACTCGGCGTTTAATTTAATCGGGCACCCACGTATAGTGATTTTCAAACCATGGACGAAAAAGCCCCCAACAAAAATCATGCACTGTGAAAGCCATCAGGATAAGGACAAGGGCATAGTGGTCATTAACCCACCACAAGGGCAGCCAAGAGCGACCAAGGACAAACATGGCATGAGGGGGGCATAAAGGGAATGCACAGGGCCAAGGGAAGCCACAGCCACAAACCACAAGGGCATAGTGGTGAGTAGCATGGCAGAGATTGAACCAACTGAAATGCATTCCCCCTGGGTGAAGCTCTTACCCCCTCATTGTCTCTCATAGTCTCACACAAGCAACCTCATTCACAGAACTGAGCCACCACCTAGAGCAAAGCACAGGCAAAGAAGGCAACCGAACCAAGTTCATCCCCACCCAGTGGGATGCAAACCCCCCTTACCATTCATTCCCCTCAATTCCAAAATATCAAGCTCAGGAGAGCACAGGGCAAGGATAAGCCTCACAGTGAAGCCATTCCCCATTGGAACCAACACGATTGCACCATTTCACCCCACCAGAAGGCAAGGCGGGAGCAGCCCCACCACCATTCACCCCCAAAGACAAGCCGAGCAAGCCATCGCGGTACCACCACCACCCACAAAGAAAACTACCAGGAGAAGAGGAGCATAGGTGGAGGGAAGACCGAGGAGCCGAGGCGACGAGCGGCGACCAAGTCACCTCAAGCCACCACCAAGCATCAAGGCGGCGGGGAGCAAGCAAGAACCCGCGCAGCAAGCTCGGCCTAGCATCCTTGCTTGCAAGCACCAGGAGGAAGGAGAAGAGCACCAGCTCAAGGCCGGCGCTGCCATCCTCCTTCCCCACCCTTCAAACCCACAGGAGGTACCTCTAGTACATCAGTGCTAAGTATGCGTATAAACATCTCTCGGTAGCAGCTTTAGCATCTAGCTCTCAGACCTGGTCATCACCTAGCTAACCCCATAATCCCCAGGCACTAAAGTATCATCCCACAAGTCATCAGTTTTCCTTTGCACACATCACAGTAGCAACCTCATTCAAGCCACCGCAGAACTCATGCATCCTTCAGCTCTCAGTCGTCAATCATCACAGAGCAAGGGGAGAGATCAGAGAAGAGAGGAGGGGAAATGGGTGTAAACCTCAGTAGATCTAGGTAGCTTTCCCATCTTGTTCACCAAGCCTTCTACCTCCCTCCATCATCCCTCAACCAGCAGCCAACAAATGCACACCTAAACAAAGATCAAGCCACCATTAGCACCCTTCTTGCACACATGAGCATACTCATCATCAAAGCATTGCTTGGAGGAGTAGATCCAGAAAGGAAGGCCGGGCGAGGCCGCGGCCATGGCGAGGCCGGCCGAGGAAGACCAGGTAGGGGCATGAGCGCGCGAGGCGAGCGGGGTTGGAGGAGGCACTGGCCGGCCGGGCGGTGGGAGGACCGAGCCGCGCGCAGGTAGAAGAAGCCGAGGAGACCTAGGGCGTGGCGGTGCCATGGGCGCCGAGCCGACCGGCAGCGGCGGCAGCCTCTGGCGCGCGCCGTGCGAGGAGGCGGCCGGGCGGTGGCCGGAGGAGCAAAGACGGACCGGGCCGGGACCGAGTGAGTGGCGGCCGACCGGCCACGCCGAGAGAAGTGGGGACAGGAGGAGGAGCCGAGCCGAGGGAGAGTCGAGCGGCGGCCTCCCGACCGCGCCGAGAGGCGGGGAACAGCAGCAGGCGCGGCGCTGGAGGCGGCGCGAGGAAGAAGGGAGCGCGCGCAGGGCCGTGGAGAGGAAGAAAGGGAATCGGGAGAGAGTTAGGAGAGTGGGGGCTGTGTGCGTGTGTGGGGTTTGGGGGCCGGCCGGGTGTGAATAAGGAGAGAGAGAGAGAGAGAGAGAGAGAGAGAGAGAGAGAGAGAGAGGGGGATTAGGGTAGAATTAGGATAGAATCAGAAATAGGTTTGCAAGTATTGTCAAAGTTTTAGGATATGTCGCTAGTAAATTAGTTGCTAACTGTTTAATTCCTGCGACTGCACGATTTAACTTGAGTCCGGTCAATTTAACCAACCTAAAATCAGTCCGTGACGTTAGTGCTAAAGTCGGGTGTGTAGCTGTTATTCCTGTTGTTAATAGACTAGCTTGCACGTGTAGCAATCTGTGTGTCACTAGTAGTTAGTCGGACGTTGAGAGTGGTCTAATCAGGTTGGTTTATTTAGTTAAGCAGGAACCTCGGGTGTTCGATCTTAGCGTGAGTAGACCGTAGGGCGACTGTTTGGGAAGTGCTAACTTAGCTTAAGTCTCAAAATGTTTTAGTTAATTAAAATTTGTGCTAACCTGTAGTCGCCACTAACTATGTATTCCTATTATCACTCAAATCAAATACGTATTTACTTATACTGTTATTATTCGTGCTGTGAGCTTGCTCTATAAGGCGAATCGGCCTGAGCAGGCGGTGACGAGAATGTCATCGGCGCCAACCTTTCCTACGTCCACGAAGGTAAGCGATCCTCTTGAACATTAATATAGTTACTTTAAAAATATACCCTATCTTGCACTATTATATGTATTGCATCAAAATGGTTTTCCAAAACCTAAAGAAAATGATTGAGATGATTAAGATGATTAAGGAAAGAATGAGGCTTATTAGGAGGGTAAAAGGGGGTCCTGGCTGGGGAAGCGCGATGATGATGTTGAGGTAAGAGGTGGGCCCCTTTTTACATATGGTTATAATATAAGGACCAACCAACTCTTGCTCGGTCGATGATCAGTAATTCGGTGCCAACCATTTTCCGTTTCGACAGGCGAGAAAATGCTACCTTGTTACGTGACTATGCTCTCCACATCGGGTAAGTAATAGGTGTGTGTGAGTGATATGGAGGAACCCAGGACCGGTGGGGGATAGTCCGGAAGTGGGGGATCCAAGGCGCTATATGCGCTAAGGTGGAGTGTTGAGTGCAGGATAGAAGCTGCCTCAACCAACCTCACCAGAACTCGGTGAATGATGAGGTCAGCAGCGTGATTTAATCTGCACCGGCGGAAGGTGATGGGTGGAGAAATTAATCACGTAACCTGGAAAACGTTCTGTATTCTGATCTCGAACCCGCATCTAAGGCAATGCGGTGGACCCTGTTCACGGAGAGTTCAGAATAGCTATGGGTAAAGTGGTACAAAGCTGCGTAGTGCTAAACAAATCATGAATTCATGCCGGTCTCGAGATTGGAGTCTCACGGAACCACGGGGGTCTTCGTCTCTCCGAGTGACTAGTAGAGTTTTTCAGTATTAAAACTTGCCACATTTTTGTCGAGATCTATTTTCTAAAGTGAGATGATTTAGAAATTGTGATAATGAATAGAGATAGTGCATCCTGTGCATCTTTTTGCTATTAATGCTTGCTGAGTACATTCGTGTACTCAACCTTGTTAGTATTCTCCTTTGTAGATCTTAGTCCGGCCGGGAACTATCCCGAGTGGGACGAAGGACTTGCAGGTACAGAAGCAACAGCTGGAGGAGAAGGCTTTGACCAAGAGGACCTGGGGTGAGTTAGGAGCTATTTTGGCTTGTGAGACGAATAAGTGCTGTACTGCCAGGACATACAAGAGAAGCGGGGAAGTCCCCTTGGGTATTTGTATAAAACCTGTATTAAGACCTTAGCCCTGCGTGGCTAACTATTGAAATAAAGGACAGTTTCTATCTTATTGTTCTGCTGTGTAACTCTGGTGAAGGCTTACTATTCGTTGGAGCAGTGTTCTACTGAGCAAACGAATAGTAATCCGTGTGCCTAAGTGTTATTACCCCTGGGGTAATGACACGGGGCGTCACATTAATACTAATCGCAACAAGATGGTGGAACTACTCATGCTCTGATAAAAAGGAACAATAGAAGATTACAAAAATAAATTCGAGCAATTGGTGTATCACATCAGATTGTTTGATAGGGCACTTAGTGACATTATGCTGGTTACTCAATTCATCCTAGGATTGAAGGAAAAGCTTAAGGCTGCAGTGGAGATTCAAATTCCTGAGACGGTCAGTCAGGCAGCGATGTATGCCTTGGTGCAAGGAGTATTAGAGAGAACAAAAAGAGGAACTCAAAAGGGGGGGTCAATGGAAGGACAATTACGAAAATGGAAACAAAGCTGAAGGGAAAGGGCAATTTGCTTCGGGAGAGTTATGGAAGGCAAAACAGCTGAAGGAGTACAGAAGAACACATGTATTGTGTTATGGGTGTGGGGGGAGAAATTCACTCCTCAGGATGACTGTCCAAAAAAATGACCTGCACAACTGCAAGCAATGGAAATGGAGAGCAACAATGAAGTGATGACAGATGATATGTTGGATCTCCTGGTGACTACTGAAGGTCAAGAAGAGGAAGGCATGCACATTTCTCTGAATGCAGTAATAGGAGCATCTCACCCAAAGACAATGAGATTGAGAGCCTTGGTAGGTAATCAGGTGATGCTTATGTTACTGGATTCAGGAAGTTCACATAGTTTTGTGAGTGATACTCTAGTGCAGAGACTGGGAAGTAAACAAAAGCAATATCCTATTCCATTGCCAGTCAAGGTGGCTAATAGAGACTTACTCCAATGTGCAAGTGAGGTGCCCATGGTGGATACAGGGCTATACATTCCAACATGATATGAAGGTGTTGGACCTTGGGGTATATGATGCAGTATTGGATATGGATTGGTTGGAAAGATGGGGAGAAATGATATGCCATTGGGCTTACAAATGGGTGAAATTCCAATATCAAGGCAAGCTCATTCAGTTACAAGGTGTCAGGGACATACCTTCTTATGAATTACAAGAACTTTCGGGGGACACATTAGCCAAGTGGTATAGAGGAAATGAAATTTGGGCCACAGCTATTCCGGAACCAATAGCAGACATTCCTTCTGAAGTGATACCAATTGTTGTGCAAACAATGTTACATCAGTATAGTGATGTTTTCAAGGAGTCAACTCACCTACCTCCCCATAGGCTTTTTGGTAACACAATTCCTTTACAATCTAAAACTGTTCCTGTCAATAGCAGATCTTACATGTATTCTCCCTGGTAGAAAAGTGAAATTGAGAAACAAGTAACTGAGATGATTAATTCTGGACTAGTAACACCAAGTATGAGTCCCTTTGCATCGCCTGTGCTATTGGTTAGAGAAAAAAAGACGGTAGTTGGCGTTTTTATGTTGATTATAGAAAACTAAATGTCATTACAGTAAGGAATAAGTTTCCTATACCCGTGTTAGATGTATTACTAGATGAACTAGCTGGCACAACAATCTTTTCCAAACTGGATTTGAAGACTGGCTACCATCAGATAAGAATGGTGGAACAAGATGAGTACAAAATTGCATTTAAGATACACCATGGGCAATTTCAATTCAGGGTCATGCCATTCGGTGACTAATGCACCAACCACTTTTCAATGCTTGATGAATTCAGTATTTGCTGGGTATACAAGGAAGTTTGTTTTGGTCTTCATGGATGATATTTTGATCTATAGTAAACACCTGGATGAACATGTGGAACATTTAACTTTGGTATTTCAAGTTTTGCAACAACATCAGTTTTATGTCAAGAGGAGTAAATGTTATTTTGCTCAAAGGCAATTAGAGTACTTAGGCCATATTATCTCAGAGAAAGGAGTAACTACTGATCCTGAGAAGACAAAGGCAATGTTACAATGGCCTATTCCTGCTTCTGTAACTGAATTGAGAGGATTTTTAGGCCTAATAGGCTATTACAGAAAGTTTGTTCAAAGGTATGGAGTTTTGGCAAATCCCTCTACTATGTTGCTGCAAAAGAAGATGTTCTAATGGAACAATGAAACCTAGAATCCATTTAAAGCTTTGAAACAAGCAATGAGTAGTACTCTAGTTTTGGTCTTACAAGATTTTAACAAATCATTTTGCATTGAGACAGATGCCCGTGATACTAGCATTAGAGCTGTGTTAACCCAGGAAGGGCATCCAGTAGAATACCTTAGCAAAGCTTTAGGAGTCAACAATCAAAAGTTGTCTATTTATGAGAAGGAATTCTTAGCTATCATGTTAGCTGTTGATAAATGGAGGCAATATCTTTTGAGGGGACCATTTGTTATTAAAACTGATCACAAGTCATTATGTCACTGGGAGGATCAAGTTCTTACATCTGAATTGCAAAGGAAAGCAATGCCAAAATTAGTTGGACTACAGTTCAAGTTTCAATACAAAAAGGTGTGGATAATAAAGCAGTTGATGCTTTATCCAGGGCAGGGCATGTTTTTTCTTTGCAAGCAGTCTATATGGGCCAACCTGTTTGGATTCAAGAGGTTCTCAACTCTTATGCCATGGATAATAGAGCTCAACAATTACTCGCTCGACTGGCAGTTCTCAACTGGATGAAGAAGGCTATAGTATGCAAGATGGACTCATTAGACACCATGAAATTTTTTGGATAGGGGCTAACACAGGTTTGAAGACTAAGCTTATACAAGCATTTCAGGCAACTCCTATTGTTGGCCATTCAGGAATTCAAGCCACTTATCAGAGAGTTAAGAAGTTGTTTCAATGGGGAGGTCTAAAACAAGATGTTCAAAATTTTGTCAAGCAATGTGCTATTTGTCAGCAGGCTAAACATGAACAATGCAAAATGCTAGGATTGTTGAATCCACTCCATATTCTATATAGTGCATGGTAGGATATTACCATGGATTTAATTGAAGGGTTGTCGAAATCAGAGGGTTACAATGTGATTCTAGTGGTTGTCGATAGACTCACAAAGTACTCCCATTTCATTCCTCTGAGACATCCTTTTACTACAAGTGTAGTGTCTAAGGCCTTCTTACAACACATAGTAAAATTACATGGAGTTACCTCGATCAATTATATCTGACGAAGACAAGATCTTCACAAGCACCTCCTGGAAAGAATTATTTAAGCTATGGGACACAAAGTTGCAAATGTGCATGACATATCATCCTCAAACAGATGGGGCAAAGTGAACGGGTAGATCAATGCCTAGAGATGTATCTTTGTTGTGCTGTCCAGGAAACACCCACTAAATCTTTCCAATGGCTACCCCTAGCAGAATTCTGGTATAACACTAACTACCACACAACATTGGGGTGTTATCCTTACAAGGCCTTATATGGCACATAGCCACGTTATGGACAATTTCCTGGCCTAGCAACAACAGCACCAAGTTCAACAGCAGAATTATTATTGGAATGACAATACCTTACTGAACATCTGAAAGAACATTTAACTAAAGCTCAATTGAGAATGAAGCATATGGTTGACAAAGGCAGATCAGCTAGGGAGTTTTTAGTTCGTGAACAGGTGTATCTTAAGTTGCAGCCTTACATCCAGTCCTTGGTTGTTAATAGACCATATCCCGACTTATCCTTCAATTATTTCAGACCTTACAAAATATCACAAAAGATTGGACTTGCTGCTTATAAACTACAGCTTCCTGAAAACGGTTTGGTTCATCCGGATTTCCATGTGTCCCAGTTGAAGCAACATATCCCGGATCATTCCCCAGTGTTTTCTTCGATACCATCTCCTGTGGAGTTAACTTCTGAGGAAGTTTTCCTTGAAGAAATTCTAGACCGAAGGTTGGTTAAGAAAGGAAACACAACTCATCTTCAAGTGTTGATCAAGTAGTCTTCGATACCAGCGTCTTTTGCAACCTGGGAATACTACGATATGCTGCGGGAGAGGTTTTCACTGGCTTCAGCTTGTGGACAAGCTGAATCTCAATGGGGAGGCAGTGTCATAGCTCTCTTGGCAGCCATTGGGCAGGTATGGCCGGAGCTGTAGAAGGACAAGGCACTACGGAAGAGCCCGGTGGCGCGAAATGATCGATTGGGCCAAATGGGTCGTGAGCGTTAAGTTAAATGGGTTTGTAATAGGGTTTCCTGGTGTATAAGTTAACGTGATGTAAGCAAATAGTGTATTGAAAAAAGTACAATTCTTGTTACCTTGTCCCCCTTCTGTCTCTCTCGTTCTTCCTTTGTTCTTCCCCAATTCCTCCGTGATCTTGTGATTTGGTGTTGAATCATTGAGATATTTACCTTAAATGGAATGGATTAGAATCGGATATGACACAGCGATGGCGTGGACGATCTCGTGCCCTAGTGTCGCAACCGATGAAAACTGAGCAGTCGGCGAAGTAACCACGTTCATCGTGGTCTACTCGGTGCAGAAGCGGCCGACGACGAGCGCGTCGGCGAGGGAGGCGTCGGGCGTCGGGCGGACTTAGGGTTCTTGCAGTGGCAATGATTTGCAACTTGTGAGCAATGCGATGATGCTAGAATTTTGTGGTGCCTAGCAGTTCAAGCGGGCTTGCCCACTTTGTACTGCAGCACATGACCATATTTGTAATTTTTGTGGTGCGGGCTAGTAGATTAGTGGACCGGACCGCACCACTTGCACCCTAATTCGTGATATGTGCTACGTACATTCGGTCTATCCAAACGCTTTCATGTCAAACAGAAGGTGGCGTTTGGAACGGCTACGGTTTTCGGCTTTTGCCTAGAAAAGCGGAAGGCATTCAAACGATCGACTTTCTTCCTAGCTTTTCCACGGCGAAAGCCCTGCAGGCGAAAGCGAGCCGGCGCGATAGGCTTCCCACCGCTTCCTCAGCTCATCATTCCAGAAATGCCCCTCAAGGTCCATGGAAATTAACCGCCGAATACCCGGTACTTATTTCCAGGTGGCAGCCATTCCACCCATTCCCCACCCTCTCGTTCACCCTGTGCGGTCGCCCCCAACCCTAGTGCATGGTTGTGCCCTGCGTCGCCCGCCACCCTCCCACAGCGTAGCTGCTTCCCTGGCCATCCGACCGCGCCTCCAGCCTACCACATGCTAGATCTTCGCCTCCAACTGGGACTGCACATCGTCTTTGTCCTCTAGCGTCTGGCCTGTCGTGGGCTGCCTCTCTCCTCCAACTGGGTCCACCCCTCACCCCCCCGTCCACCTCCATGCCGCGCCCGGTTGCCTGCCCGTGCCTCAGGTCAGCTCCATGGATTTCACTCAAGTAATCTATGAATCGTGAGGAATTATTGTTGGATTTCACTGCATATGTTTTTGTATGGGTGGGCTTCCTAGGGTTTGGAAGCAGGTGGAATACGGGAAATTCGCTATCTGCTCTAGCTAGGATTCCGTGCTAGCCTATTGTTTTGGTTCAATACCTCAATGGCAAGGCATTTCTATGTGCCATTTCTGTTTTATTGATTGGACAAGGCCTATTTTTTTGTATTTTTCATAGGATTTGCATGTGTTGCTGACTTGTATGTTGAATTGAATCTGTAGATTGTTCAATTTTTGTTAGATGTAATGCAAAATGGGAATTGTGAGAAGTTTTGAACAAGGAAAAAACTAAGTAGAATGGAGTCTGACTTCCTAACTGGCTAGGATGCTTAGGTAGATGGGTTTCAGTAGGATCTCTGCATTGGTATGTAATCAAACACACTATAGTAAATTTAAGCATGAAGTCAAGAGCATAAATGTATGTTTAAGTACCAAGAAACTGTCACTGTATTGATATAATCATATCCATAGTACTTGAAAATCTATTGTTACTATCATTTTACAGCTAGTTCAATAACTAGCACAACATATTATGGGATAAATATCTAAAGTCAGTCACCTACTAATGAAGTATTTATATGCCAATTAGTGGTTAGGTGATCCAAAACCAAAAGTTTATCACTATTGTTGATTATTTCCTTTTATCTCTGTAATTTGTCTGCTATGATTATTTTGTGACTTATTTAGGCCAACTTGTATATCACTTCGTTCCATGTGAATAAACTAAAAAACACATTTCGGCTGCCAAATTGAAGTTAGATGCATTGTTGCATGATTTGCATGGTATAGTTTCATATATGCTCATAAGCATGACGCTTGTAGATGGATAAAGCACAAGCCTCAGCAATTGCAATATGGGATCCATTCATAAATGAAGTATTCATTGACATCTGTGTGGAAGAGGTTCTAGCCAAAAATACACCCCTGTAATGTTTGAATAACAAAGGGTATCAAAATCTTATAACCAAGTTCAAAGAACACACTAATAGAGAGTACAATCGTAAGCAATTTAAGAACCATTGGGATAGCTTGAAAAGGGACAATTCCCATCGGAAAACATTGAAACTCCATGCATCGGGGCTAGGCATCGATCCTAAGACTAGATCCCTTAAGGCAAGTGATGAGTGGTGGGCTGAACAAATTAAGGTATGCAATCTTTAATGTCCATGCATGTGCATGAGAGTTCAATTGTTCCAACTTTGTAATAGATACTTGCATGACGACAGGATAGATGGAAGTGTATGTACAACTTGCCAATTAAGGGCTTTGGTAGCATGCCGCTAGGATAGATGGATGAAATATGTAGCATTTTGTATGTAGTACTAGCCAAGTGCGGCTTTGGTGTATATACAGAAGCCTCAAGTTGCAACACCATGTATTTTCACTTAATTCTTTTTGGAAATGGATGCAATGCTCTTTTCCCTACTAGGGTATAATCTGTTTATGAGAAACTTAGGTACTTTATTTTCTTCTGTTGGCAAATTATTATTTACTAGGGTATTGGTCACAACCTAAAAATGTTATTTGAGGCTTCAAGTTCACTAACAATAATTGTGCCTTCATACTCCAAGTAAGCATTCCTTTTGCAACTTTTTATTTGACAGTTATTTGACCTAGCAACTTCCTGTAAAGTTGTCATCTGCTGTCATGTTGCTCCTTTGCAAAAGGCTGGAATTTTTTATTTGATTTGATTAAAAGCAGGACGAGTGACATGACCCTGGCAATTGCTGATGGTGAGATTCTGTATCTGATTCTTGTTGCACTGTTGCTAGTTAGCATATCATGTTTTTCTTGCCTATTAATATACCCATCCATTGATGAAAATATCATGTGCAAATTGCTAGTGATGATAACCTGAACTAGAAGTGAACTTTGCAGTTGATCGGTTTCTTTTTAGTTTTCCGGCCATTGTAACATTGTTGAACCCCATGACCAGCAATTGGTACTAAAATATTTTAAATTGCATCACCAGATGAATGATACCAAAGTTCAAATAGTACGATAGTCTAGAATGAAGTCAATTCCAGTTTTTGATGCATACCAAAGTTGTCATTTTTTGTCATCTTTCTTTGTGACCTATTTTTCCCACCATTTTGCCTTAATTGATCGCTGTCCAATGTCCACGCTCCACAAAGTATTGACAGTCTATGCTATTTTGTGTTCTTGTATCATTTTGCAGGGGCAAATGATGTTTCAATGATACAGATGGTTGTTGTTGGTGTTGGAATATGTGGTCAAGAAGGTCGTCAAGCAGTGATGGCTACAGATTTTGCTATGGGGCAGTTTCGCTTTCTGAAGAGATTGCTTCTTGTATACGGGCACTGGGATTATCAGCGTATTGCATACATTATACACTTGGATGATTGCTGGAAATGATTGCTGATGCATACGAAGGATGAATGGTCTTTGTGAAAGAAATCTGTCTAGATGTTGGAATTCAAGTGTTGGGCAATAATCAGTTTCTGCCTGTACAAAAAATAATGTGATGTGTCAAAGGGTTGATGTTCTTCTGGACAATTGTGATTGGTACAATTCTCAATAAGATTATTTGCACCGGTATATTCTTTCATACGATTGTCTTTTCTCTGTTTATCAGTGATTTCAGTCCATTACATTGTCGCTAATTGCGTTAAGGATCGTCAATTGTCGTTAAACAATGTTAATTGCATTAAACGGCATCAAAACAAGTCATTACTGTACTAAGAGGCATTTCAGATATTTTTATGTCGGAAGTTGCATCTAGCTTGCCTAAAAACTAGACAGCTAAACACTAAACCTCTTTAACCCAGCCGTTTAGCCCTGCAGTATAACCGGAAGCCGCTTTTCAGAAAAACCACAGTCGTTCCAAACACCCCCAGAATCTCTGAAGTTTACAGGCACGCAAAGTGAGCTTAGCGGGATACATAGGCCTAATAATGGGTTGGGTTCGTTCGGGTTTAATAGGTTGGGTCCTGATTTGTGTTTCTTTGGATGGATTGAAATGGGTATGAAATTGTAATGAGTTGGGTTGGAATGGGTTGCTTCATAAATGGGGTTGAATTGGGATGGGTTGGGTTGGATTTAGAAACTGCACTTGAAACGGGTCGAGCCCACGGGTTGCACTGCCTGCCCCCACGGCCACGGCACCCTCGCTACCTGTCGTCTCCGCCCTTCGTCCCCTCGCCGCGTCACCTCTCCTCCCATCACAGCCTCGCCGCCCTTCCTCCTCACGTCGCCGTCCCCAGCGCCGACTCCACCATAGATTGCTTCCTCACCAACGCCGCCCCTACCTCCGACCATGCCTTGCCGCCTAGTCCTCCACCAGACCCCGTCACCGCCGATTTCGTCCTCCAGCGCGCTGACCGGCGACCGATCTCATCCTCCAACGGTATCGACTCCGACATCGATCTCATCTTCCGCAGCACCGACCCTGCCGCGGATCTCGTTCTCCACCACGCCCACCCGTCGATAATCTTGTCCTCACCAGCGCCTACCTCGCTGCCGATCTCGTCCTCACCCGCCTTCGATGTCGTCCGCTACGGCTACTGCGCTCACCTGTGTCCCTGTCTAGCCTGATCCACCCGTGCCAACAATAGAAGAAGGCGGTGAGGCATGATTGGAGACAGCGGCATCTGACCCCTGGGACAGCAACAATGCATCGAGTGTAGAGGTAAGATTTTTCTTCGATCTATCATCTATGTATGATTTACCATTTCTGTTGATAAGATGTCAATCTGATACGTGCCAGTGCATTGATGCCTATCAAAAGTTAGCAGCTTAGGTGTTTGATGAAATGCATCTATATAAAATTATCCCGTGTGTAGCTTCAGAAAATTATGCACTGTGAGAGATTAAGAATAGGCCTAAGCATCTTGCTTTTACTTAATGTTGTTCCTTTTCTTTTAGTTTGCTTGCATAGAAAATTCACGTGGATGACAAGCAGTTATTTCTTTCTCGATTAGCTAGCTTTCTAGGTTGTTACTCGTCGGCCAGGAGGAGCAGGCCCGTCGCCGAGCTGCCCGACCAGCTGCGGCACGTGAGCGTGCCGTTCCTGTTCAGCGTCAGCGACGGGTGCTACCTCCCGGGCTTCAACCTCACCGGCGATTTGATGCGCGGCCCCTGCGGCTGCTCATCAGCGACGGCACCCTCCAAGCCGTGGAGATCTCCCTGGCCTAAAATGGGTTGGAAACGGGTCAAACCCATAGATTGAACCCGTACAGGTGACATGGGTTGGGTTGAAAGTATATGTGGTTTGGGTTCCAAAACTTTATTTGTGGGTTGGGTTGGGTTGAGAAATTAGCTAATTCTTACATGGGTTGGGTTGGGTTGGGTTCGGGATGGGTTTAAGCCCATTAGCAGGCCTAGGGATACATCCTTTGACAAGATGAGGTGCGGATTCCACCCCAGCAGAGAGAGAAATCCCACGGGAGGCAACGAAAGATCAGTGCAAGGGAGCTCATCTTAGGCCCTGTTTGGTATGGCTCCAACTCCTAGCTTCATAGTTGGAGTGGGTGGAGCTGTACCAAACGGGGTTACTCCACAAATTTTTTGGAGTTGAAGCAACTGGGAGCGGAGCAGTCCGTAGTGCAATTTTTGGGAGCAACCTTCCACCAGCTCCCCGCAAGGAGCAGCAACTCCCTTATCAAAATGCCCTTGGAGTTAAGGGGTAATTACCCACCTTTGCCACTCCACAAAACCCCCCTCACCCCACCGATTCACCCCTTATTCCACCCACATTCTTCCCGACTCAAGCCCCGTCCCCCCTGTCCTCTCTCTCGCCCCTACATCATCCCTCCGAACCCTAGCCGGCTGAAGATGCTCACCGTTGGCCCAGAGACCCGTGTCGCCGGTCCTGCATGCCGTCACTTTGCGTTTCGAATGCCCTCAACACAGGATCCTCGCGCGAACTCGTCGCCCCGGATCCTCGTCGTCGGACTCCCTCTCTGCAACGAGCCGGTAGGTGACCCTCTCCAAGTGCTACGGCAGATTGCTGAAGAAGGCAAGCGAGCTCGCCGTGCTATGCGACGCGCAAGTTGGCGTCGTCATCTTCTCCAGCAGGGGCAAGCTGTTCGATCTGCGCCCCTATCTGGTATAGCTAGCTTCTAACTCTAATTACTCACATCTTCTCCCTAATTCCCCCATTCAATCTTGTTACAAGGTGTAGATTAATTTTAGATATCTACCGCACCTATTCTATTTTGTATTTGTTTCTACAATACCAAGATTCCTCTCTGCCTTGTTTACTTTTCATCTGTTCTTTGTTTAGGTAATTATTACTATATATATGTGTGTGGTGGCTAGGTGATCCCGAACAAGTGTAGTGGTGTGGTTTTGGATTTTGTTTGGACAAACTGATTAATAGTTCAATTTGCATCCCATGAAAAATCTTGATGTTAACCTCGTGAAAATGCATGAAAATGGAACCCGGTCTAGACATCCAATGAAAACTATTCTGCCATGCGCAAGCCCTTGATTGGTAGCAGATAGAAGCAGAGAGAAAAGTGGCATGATCCTAGATGCGTATGGAGGTTTTCTTTGGGTTTCATGACTATGCAGTATTCATGATCTGTGTTCCAAGAACGTTCTTTAATTTGTCTCTGGTTTTAATTTTGTGGCATCTTAATGTCAGATTTCATTCTCAGATATGCGATTATACACTCGTCTGAAAGCAAACCACTAAATTCTACCTGTGATCACTAATTTACCATTGATTAGTTTATCAAATTTTACATGTCATTGTTTCACAAGTACTAGAAGCTAGCGTTCCATTTACACATGCATGATCGTAGCATAATTCAACAATACACATTAACTGGAACTTGTAATTGATCATTCATGTACTTACTTGTATCGAGTATTCCAGTGCAAAGTAGTACTAATATACTTGTCATATTTTGTTAAGCTTGAGGGAGCTCATTCACCGGTACAAGACCACCAGCAACACCAAACTGCAGGAGATAAACCATGAATTAATTGTAAAAGTAAAATCATGGCTGAAGGCGTGGGAGGCGCTGAAGGCCATGGTCGCCGACATGTTCAGGCCCCTTCTGCGCAATCTGGCTGACATCCGAGCACTCCGCACTGTCTATGACCTGGAGGATTACCACATGGGCATGCTGTTTGGTGTGTTTTGATGTGATTCCTAACATCATCCCCATATGCATCCAGTAAATTTTATTGATTTTGCTGCTGCTTGTACGTCTGTATACACTTTTCTTGCCTGCGTTGGGTGTTACCAGCTGTGGAAGACGGCTCCTTCCGTCTTCATTGATGTTTTCCTTGCCTACGCGTTCTACAAACTTAGCGTTGTGTCCTCGGAGGTGTGTCGGCAGGGCAAGTGCAATGATTTGTTTACCCATCTGAAATTCAGTAAGTATCTATTATTTCTCTCATTGTCTTTAGAAAGTAAAAAGGATCAATTTAATTTCCAGGGTAGTAGCAATGTAAATGAGTATCATAAAAATTGTTATTGCGAATCCCGTAGTCAGACGTTTTCAAGACTATTTTCTTGATCTACTGGAACAATTACATTGGTTAGACTCAATCCGCATACTGGTAATGCTAAAATCATGGATGAAGTAGACTACCAAGAACTTTACAATTCGGATACTCCATGTTTTATATTGTGTGAAGAGAGTTTCACAATGAAATACGTAGCATAGCCATTATGAGGTTTTTTGTGTAGTCTACAATGACAGTACATATGGATCAAACTAAGACATTTTAATGGTGAATTGGTGATAAACCGAAGGTCAAAAAATGGCATATGTCGGCAAGCTTGTTAGCTGCTAGATAGATGTGCTTAAGATACTTGGGTGCAAGAATTCCTTTAACATTTTGCTTATCTTGATTCTTCCAGCAGTAGTTACTTTAGAACAGAGACCAATAACGTTTGCTTAATTAACGAAATGGCATGTTTGCAAGTCTTTTTCATGTTAGATTCTAGACGTGCATGCTTGCGAGTTCATCTACTACCTAGTGATCTTCTAGATATAAACTATCATGTCTCAGCATTCAGTGCATAATTTCTAGTGTGCTAAGAACGGTTGATGACTTCAGTAATTCTTCCAGAAACCAACACTCTTAATTGATTAACTGCAATGTTGAATTGTCGATTACCAATTATTGCAAAGGCAAGAGACAGTCCTAAGGTTTTTTTTATTTATTTAAAAAAAACATATTTGGCTTCTCTATATGGTTTTTAACCGAAATCAAGAGATGTTTGGTGCTCTTCTCCCCGAGCAACTTTTTCAAGTGTGCTCATGTTAATGTTTTACTCTATTAGCTATTTTGGCCTCTGCTACCAACATGTAATTTACTCGTGGACCCAAAGCATAATTTTGTTCAATCTGAGCTTGTTTGTGTTACATGTTAGATATGTAGCTTGTATTGGAATAGAATAAAGGGTCCATTCCTTTCCAAAAACCCTAACCCTAGACCACATGTGACCGCCGCCGTTCTCCGGCCGTCGTCATCTGCTCTGCCCGTTCTCTCTCTACTCCACGTGCGCACGCTCGAGACTTTCCTCTGCTCCACGCGCGCTCGAGCACGAGCCTCTGCTCCACGCATGCCTAGTGACGCTGCCGCTCCGATCCACCGTTCGTCGGCCGGATTAGCCACCGCCACACCTCCGAGGTCCCGAATCCGCCGCCGCTGTGCCCTCGAGTGCCTTCCTATGCTCGAGCAAAGCCGCCGCATCGATTTCCTCGCTTGAGCCACGCCGCCACGCACCCGAGTTCCTGTGCGTCGGCGGCGACCACTCGCCTCCGACCGCCGTCCCCGGGTCGCCGTCGACACCTACTCGGCCCGATCCTCACTGGTCGATGCGGGCCTCTACCCGATCACCCGATCCTCTGCTCGCCTCCATCCGCGCCGCCCGGTAGGAACAACCCGACCGAGCTCGCTTTGACCGCCGACGACGACCGGGCCCTGCTTCGCCGCCAACGCGCCTCCTGAGCCACCCGCCTCGGCCGTCGCGGCCGCTTCGATGCCGATTCGCCATCCCACCGCCCCACTTCCTAGGATCCTCCTCGCCCGCTCCCGATGCTTTGAACGCCGATCGTCGCTGGTCGTTCGCCCACGTGGACCTCGTCTCGGCCGTGGCTTCTCGTCGCGCGCCACGGCGACACATTCATCGTTTCGCCCGCGCGCCGTCGCCATCGCGCCTCTGGATGAGGTGGCGAGCGCCTCTCGCGGTGTGTCGCGGCCACCGGCGACGAGGCCGCCACCTCCGTCGCGTGGCTTGTCGTGGCGAGGCGAGGTGCTGGCGTCTCGCACTGCGGGCCGCGTCGAGTGGCTTGAGCGTGGCGAGCCTCTCCGTGCTCCTAGCGGCCACGCCTAGGCAACGTTGACCTCACGGCGGCGAGGATGAACCCAGCGGGCGGAGGTGGAGTAGCGGCTGTGGCCGCACCGACCTTTGCCCTCCGGCCGCCGGCTGCGCCATTGTCTCGGGCCTCGCGCCGCCGCCGTCGCCCATGCCTCGGGCCGCCCTTGCCCTGAGCTCCTGTCCTCAGACTCCTCGAGCTCTGCTCGACTGTCTCTTGCTTCTCAACAGTCTTCCTCGCCTCCGCCACATCTCTCGTCCAGTATCTTATCTCCGTGGATCTTGGACTCTGGTACTTCTTTTCACATAACACCAGATTCTACTCACCTTACTTCTGTGAGTCTTACAGCTCTTCTTTCCACTGTTTAGATTGCAGATGGTATCTCTCTTCCTGTTGCAGGTCGAAACATCCTTTCCACTTTTTCTTTTCATGTTCTTGTCGTCTCTCATGTTCCCAAGCTTACTATGCAGCTTATGTCGGCCGGTCAAATCATTGATCATGATTGTCGTGTTATCCTTGAGTCCGACTCTTGTTGTATCCAGACCGCCCGACGGGACTCGCTTCTGCTTGGCCCTCGTGTCGTGATTCGCAACTGTTCGAATCTAACTTTTGGTTGAAGCTGGCTTAGTGTTTACCATAACATTGAGAGATGATGTCTGGTAACTTAATCACACAAAATATGCTTTTGCATCCAGCAGGAAAAAAATGGTGTTGATCTTTTATATACAAATAATTTGTTCAAGTGGCACGGTTTTGACTTGTCAGGATGCATCCAACATCAAGGCAGTGCTGTCGCCATTCTGAACATATAGTCATATAGTGATTAAATTTTTAGTTTAACACTAAACCCTATCAGCCTATGTCATCACTAACAAGGGCATTTCTTTTGGAATTTGATGCTTGGTTGTTTTTATGGCGCAAGCCAGTTTTTCAGTTGTTTAATATATTTATCAGAATGAATGTCTATTGACTTTGTTTAGATTAAAGCTTTTGATCAACTTTAAACTTTAGGTATTGTAGTTATTATGGCCATTAAGGACTTCAGGAAGAACTATGAACTCCTGGATATTGTCAGGTTAGTATGTGTTGTAAAACTTTTTTAAAAAATTGGTACCAAATGTGTTAATTTTGTCTATAATAATCAGTTAATCACTGCCTACCTTTTCTTTCATAGTAGTTCTAATTGTGAACTGCAAATGGTAATATAGATCTAATTGTTTACCGGTTTATATATTATCGAAATACCGTGTTTGGTGCTGTTTGTGTTGTCTAACTTCATATCACTTTTCAAGCTGACACTGCAACCCGAATGCTATCAAATGTTTTATTGGAATACTTGTTATCTTCAGTGGCTAGGTGTATCCAGAGCGTGAGCTTGTCTCTTGCTTAGCATAGTAGATCTCAATGTGTTGATTGGTCAGATGATATTGTGCAGTCTTTCTCTTTATACACTGTTGTTGTTCTCATGCTGCTAATATTTTTTCCTTTTGGGGGAATTAATAACTGTTCTTTTTTGTTTATGTACTTTTGCTGATGTTCTCACTGTCCTTAATTTCTTTTTGTGAGACTTTTTCGCTGAACGTTTTGCTTCTTGATACAGGATGCCAGTTTTCACACTTTATCTCTCTACATTCATTTTTGATATGGCTTGTATGAAGAAATATGCGAGGCATTATCTTATCCTTACAATTAATCTGTTGAAAACCAAGGGTGAACATTTTGTGTGGTTTACCATGTCATATCACTCAGTGTAATTGTTTTTATGAGAACATGTTGTGCAGTTTACCATGTCAGTGTATCTGTCTCTATATCTTGATCTCTCACTTTATTAGACTACTTTGTTCCTTTGTTGTAACAAATAACGCATGGTATTTTGTAATTGTCAAATGTCAGTCCTCTTTTGTTATTATTATAAAAAAGGGTATTGTGCATGCATAGTGTTTTTCTTTGCCGTTGTCGGGTACCATATGGAATTTGAGTATGGCTGTCCTGACTTTTATTCACATTATCATGATTCAAGGTTGTTTTATTGCCTCACCTATTCCTTGCAACTAAAATGATATTAGCAGTATGCTTTTCCTCGATGTCATTGCATTATTGCAGTTTTAGTTTGCCTATTTGCTTTAATTTCATACAATATTTTCAAAAACTTTTCACTTGGGTAGAGTCTTATTCCACAATGTATATGCTGGAATTGAAATGGTTAAATAATACTGTGTTATTCTTCTGGAACTGAAAAGTTTTCACTTGGGTAGAGTCCGATTCCACTATGTTATTATGTTATTTTGAGTAAACCACGTTCTTCCTTCCAGATAATACTACGTATTTTTTAAGGCTTCTACGTAGAGTCTGATTCCACAACTATTGCTTTTGTCATTTCCTTTACGATCACTACACTACAGCTACATGATATAGGCTTCAGTTCTACCTTTCCCTTTATACTGTTTTACATTGTGTTTAGATATCTCTAACAAAAGACTGAAAGTTCAGCACAAAGTGACAATTCTACCCAAGACAACAAAAAGATTGTGACAGGCCTGCCGCCGCGCTCCTAAATAAGATAAGATCTTTTCGTTGACTTACTTAACATCAGACACAATTTGTTAGAATTATATACATGCATTCAGAATTATGGCACTAACCATCCTAATATTGTCGTCCTTTTATCTGACAATTCTATTCAAGAAAACAGAAAGATTGTGAAAAGCATGCCAACACACCCCTAATTAAGATAGGATCTTTTTGTTGATTTAATTTGCACATCATTAACAATTTGCTACAGCTATATACGTACATTCAGGATTTTGCCGTTAACCATTGTAGTATTGTCGTCCTTTCATATCTTAATATTTTTTATGCCTAATTTCAATAATAAATGGAGATTACCATTTTTGTGTTAGCTAAAAGCAGGTAACGCGTTATGTATCTGAGAGCAGTACATATGAACTGACCGAGAATCATGCAAGCGAGATTAATGCTGCCATTCTGACAAGCCAAAGTCATGAGGAAGGTTAGTAGCACAGGAATGCACATGCTATGACACCTATTATTTATTTATTTATCTATCTATTTCGTGATTTAATGTCACAGAGGTGTACCTGCATGTGAATGCATTGATATATCAAATTTATTATTTTGAAATACGCCACTGTTTGGTTCAATAAAAGAAATTGAGATTGACAAGTGCACATACTAATTTAGTAGGATGCGCAGAAATGTGATGTATTTATTCTCATTTTATACCTCAAAGTAAATCAATACTGAATTTTTTCTGAAGGATACATAGAGGTGCAGTTGGTGATCATGTGTTGCCGGCGATAAAAACCACTTTCAAACATGCATCAAAGTAGTTACCTTAGGGTATTTCTTTAAAATATTTTTGAGACGTGTCAGTGAAAAAATCTACATGTCTTTGTGTGTGGAGTTTTTAGGATATATGGTTCAGATTTGCGGTTGAGATTTAAAATTTGCACCTCAATGATGCATCATGTGTGTGCTTTGTTACTTTTTTGCCTCTCATTTCGTACAGTAAAAACAGAATGCTAGTTTGTCTTTTGTTATAGGATCTTACAGACCGCTAGCATGCTTGTTCTAGAATATAACTTTATTGAAGGTCCTTGATCCATATATTTCGCACATATGGCAGATCCAAAGCTCCCTGCCCTGCTGAAGATGTTGATTTGGACACAAAAACAGCTGAATGAAAAGGCAGTATATCCACAAATCAATAACTTCTCCACTGCCGCACTGGAAGATCCAGCAATATCAGGTATTGCCCTGCTGCTGAGGTGTTGACCACGGAGCATAGGTGTCATGTCTGCATGTACACATTCAATGTCTTGGATGCGTTAGTTGTTCATCACCTGCAATTCTTGAACACACTTCTTTATTCGGTGTTCGAGCCCAATGCAAAAAAAACAACTGACATCCGAAAATTTCGTTATCATGCTGTATATGATGTAGAGTAGTTTTTCATTGCATTTTTATTAGTGAAAAATGCTAGATTTGGATTTCATTGAATAGCCTTTTTGGTCGAACTTATGACACCTATGTTACATAGAAGGTTTGCAGTAAAATTTTAGATCTTAAACTGGTGTGCCTTCTACTTGCAAAATTCTAGGTTGAATATGATGCAGCTATGGAAAGCGACATAACAAGTTTGTCTTGCCTATTTGTATACAGAAGAATGTTAGAATTGCACATCAAGAATAGAGAAGCAAATGTTGAGCTACAAACACGTTGTAAATAACGGCGCGGCATGACGCGTACTTTCAACCTAGTGTGTACGTACGGTTATGAGGTTGTCAATTTGCTAAGGATGTAGGAAAGCGCGCACGTGACCACAGGCTAATACGCACCGTGGATCGTGAAATCGAACAGTCGAGACGAATGAAAACACCACCCACGCACCGCACCGCCCAAGTATTCATTTTGCGGGAGAAAGCAGCTTGACCCTTCGTCACGAAATAACCAATGACCCTTTTGTACTAGTACTTTTGAGTTGAGATTTGAGACTAGTTGAGAGCTCTACGCTACTCCGCCGCTCCATGGAGATCGCCGGCTTCGCTACTGGTGCGGCAGGAGGCGCGGCACGTCCTCTCATGATTGAGTGCTCCATCCTCTAGGCGGCGGTGGGAGGCGCTGGGGCCGCGGCCTGGCCTCTCTCCATGGCTCTGCCAGGTCCCCGCCACGTCCACCTCGGGCGCGCCACGGCGCCTCCGCTCCAAGGTGCGGAGAAACCAAACCGCTCCTCTCTTATGGTCTCGCCTCGTTGAGGATAAGAAACCTTCATGATCCCTCCATTTGCTTGTTTGCAGCGACGCCTACTGGGACTAGTCGTGGTGGCAGGGCGGTTGCCTCATCCTGGACGACGACGGTCGGAAGAACCTCCCGGACCTGCGACTTTGGCGAAGGCCGCCGCACCGTGGGTTTCGTTTTAGCCAGACCGCTCCACGACCTGCCCTCTGTTGGAAATTAATCTAGACTTGCTAAGTAATAGGGCGTTAGGATCCTGATACAATCAACATCGGATCAATTCAGTTTGTTTCCTTTGTTAGGCTTTTCATGTTTAGTTTTTGGCTTGGTTAGCAAGTTGATTAGGTGGTCTTTAAAAGGACGTGTAATCAGATGTGTTTGATAACATAATATAGAAAACAAAACGCTTTGGCAGGCAGGTTGCAGCCGAGCACCAAAGTTCTTGTGTGTGCATATTTTTTTTCTCTTCCACCGTGATTCTTGTGTGTGCGCGTGTGTGAAACACTAGAAAGAGAACCGATGAGTGAGTTCTCTCCGGGAGCTGGGCCAACACGCTCATACGCACCACCGCATGCTCAAGCCCAAGCTAATGAAGCTCAAGGCGACGAAAAGAAGGACGCTAAGTTGAAGGGAAGAAGTCCGACCACGAGGAGGAGGCGGACAAGTAAAAAGGAGCCGGCATGCTCGACAAGATCCATATCTTCCTCGAGGGTCACCCTAGGCTGATTTATTCCTTCAGGTTACTGCCACTGGTCACTTGCATCGCGGTGTTCTACATGTCAGCCAAGGATGATCCCCAGGCCACCCTTGTGGTCGCAGGAGCGATCAAAGCATCGAAAATGTACAAGTCGGCTCTAGATATCCTCAATCTTTGGGAAGATGTTTTTTTCCTGGTCTCCATGGTAATTTCCTATATTTGATGTTTAGAATGCACGCTAGAGCTTAATTTGGTTGACATTTCTATGTGTTTTGATGATGCTTTAGGGGTCTATCTCTGAAATTGTTGACTTCAATTGCATTTGGTGGTTTACAATATGCATGCCTCTGTTAGGGTGTTTGTTTGATTGGTTTATCCCTGGCTGCAAACTCACAGGACGCAGCGCTCTTCGTTGGGGCCTTTCTTCATTTCAATGTTATATTCTTGCATTGCATGATTGCATCAAGTCCTGATTTAGGCAAGTTTCTAATACATGTTAGTTATGTTCAAAAGCATAGAAGAGACATTTGGAATGGGTGGAACAAAGAAGCATTTCCACATCATTGTTGTTTGGTTTTCCACCTAATTCTTATGCCAAAACCACCACAATTGTGTTTAGTTCATTACCCCAATTAACTTGCTGTCAAATAAGGAACTAGATAAGACGGCTCAATGTTCTGTAGAGTTGATGAAATAACCATTCGAAATCTGTGTGGCTTGCTGGTAGAGTTCGGGGCAATAAGCAAGCGCCATGGTTAATTTTAGAATGTGAGGAGAGTAGGAAGCTTATGTGTGAGCTTATTTCATTGAAGTCAAGTTATAATGAGCTGACAGGAGGATCCATTCTTTGGGTTTACTTGGACATCACTAAGTCTTGTCTGACTAAATAACCATATGACAAAGTCGTTGCCCACCGTGAAACTAGATGTGTAATAGGGCTATGTGTTTTTTTCTAGAGCTGCTTGGGGACAAGCTGTTTTTCATGAAGGTAAGAATCGATGGGCATGCAATTACTAAAGTAGGTGAGCTGGCATGTGTGTGGGTTTACTTGAATCTCAGTGTAGTGGGTCATAGGCTTCCAGTGTCACAAGGGGTGTTTTAAGTAGAATCACTATATGCATTGGAAACTTACCCGATTTAATGGAATCTGAGTTCTATCCTCTATTTAGTTTTCTTTTGCTTAAATTGGGACATAACAGTAAGACTCATGCATACTTGCATGAGAATGCAGCTACTTCTAACACATTAATCAGCTGGGAATCTGTGGTGTATTAGTATTTAGATTTTGTTGTATCCAATGCAGTTAAAGGAAGAAAGGTTCAGGTGAAGAAGATTTTAGTGCCTGATAATTTCATTTCTTATTGCCTTGTGGAGGCAGAGAATATAGTTTGTCGACATCATCAATACCAACAGTTTTGTTTCCCAATTTGCAAGTCCTTGGTTACATTGTTTATAGTCTATCGTTCTACTTCGAGAAATTTTTTGTTGAGCACTTGTAAATAATTTCTCTTAGACATGCTTGGCGTTTCCTGCTATGATCTTAGGAAGCTTAACAGTTTCTTGAGCCATTTTAATTGGAGTAGCCATTTGAATTGGCTACTTCTTAGATTGGGAAACATAAGTATATCTAAGAGAAATTATTTACAAGTGCTCAACAAAAATTTCTCAAGTAGATCGCTAGATCTGTAAACAATGTAACTAGGACTCTTGCAAATTGGGAAACAAAGCTCATGGTATTGATGATGTCGACAAACTATAGTCTCTGCATCATCTACATCCACAAGATAGTAAGAAATAAAACTCTCAGGCACTGAAATTTTCTTCACCTGGACCTTTCTTCTTTTATTTGCATTGGATACAACAATGTCTTAATACTAATACACCACAAATTCCTAGCTGATTAATGTGTTATAAGTAGCTGCATTTTCTCATGCAAGTATTCATGAGCCTTACTGTTATGTCTCAATTTAGGCAAAAGAAAACTAAATAGAGGATAGAACTCCGATTCCATTAAATCGGTATGTTTCCAATGCATATAGTGATTCTACTCGAAGCACCCCTTCTTACACTGGAAGCCTATGACCCACTACACTGAGATTCAAGAAAACCCATACACACGCCAGCTCTTCTACTTAAGTAATTGCATGGCCATCAATTCTTACCTCCATGAAAAGCAACTTGTCCCCAAGCTGCTCTAGAAGAAAAACACTAACCCTCTTGTGGAACCATAGGAGCTATTACACATCATCTTGTTTCATGGTGGGTAACAACCTTGTCATATGGATGTTTAGCCAGACAAGACTTAGTGATGTCCAAGTAAACCCAAAGAATGGATCCATGTGTCAGCTCATTATAACTTGACTTCAATGAAATAAACTCGCGCATAAGCTTACTACTCTCCTCATATATATTCTTCAGAAATAGCGTTCTAAAATTAACCATGGCGCTTGCTTATTGCCCCGGACTCTACCAGCAAACCACACATACTTCAGAATGGTTATTTCATCAACTCAGAACATTGAGCAGTCATATCTAGTTCCTTACTTGACACCAGGGTAATGAACTAAACACAATTGTGGTGGTTTTGGCGTAAGAACTAGGTGGAAAACCAAACAACAATGATGTGTAAATGTTTTTTTTGTTCCACCCATTCCAAATGCCTCTTCTATGCTTTTGAACAGAACTATCATCTATTAGAAACTTGCCTAAATCGGGACTTGATGCAATCATGCAATGCAAGAACATAACATTGAAATAAAGAAAGTCCCCAACGAAAACCGCTACATCCTGTGAGTTTGTAGCTAGGGATAAGCCAATCAAACAAACACCCTAATAGAGGCATGCATATTGTAAACCACCAAATGCAATTGAAGTTAGCAATTTCAGCTACAGACCCCTAAAGCATCATCAAAATACATAGCGTCTGTTCTAAACGTCAAATATAGGAAAATTACCATGGGAGACCAGGGAAAAACATCTTCCCCAACAGATTGAGGATATCTAGAGTCGACTTGTACATTTTCGATGCCTTGATCGCTGCTGCGACCACAAGGGTGGCCTGGGGATCATCCTTTGCTTACATGTAGGACACTGCGATGCAAGTGACCAGTGCCAGTAGTAGCCTGAAGGAATAAATCAGTCTAGGGTGAGCCTCAAGGAAGATATGGATCTTGTCGAGCATGCTCGAATCATTTTTACTTGCCCGCCTCCTCGTGGTCGGACTTCTTGCCTTCAACTTAGCGTCCTTTTCGTCTTCGCCTTGAGCTTCACTAGCTTGAGCTTACAGTGGTGTGTACAAGGGCAGGTCGTGGAGTGGTCCAGCCGAAACGAAACCCATGGTGCGGCGGCCTCCGCCGAAGTCGCAGGTCCGGGAGGCTCTTCCGGCTGCCGCCATCCAGGATGAGGCAACCGCCCTACCACCACGACCAGTCCCAGTAGGCGTCGCTGCAAACAGGCAAATGGAGGGATCACGAAGGTTTCTCATCCTTGGCGGCGAGGCCATAAGAGAGGAGCGGTTAGGTTTCTTCGCACCTTGGAGCGAAGGCACTATGGCATGCCCGAGGTGGCCTAACGGGGTCTGGCGAGCCATGGAGGGGGCCGCGGACCCAGCGCCTTCCACCGCCGCCTAGAGGACGGAGATATCATGAGCGGACGCGTCGCGCCTCCTGCGGCGCCGGTCGTGAAGCCGGCGATCTCCATGGAGCGGCGGAGTAGCGGGGAGCTCTCAACTAGTATCAACTCAAAAGTACTAGTACAAGAGGGTCGTTGGTTATTTTGTGACGAAGGGTCAAGCCGCTTTCTCCTCGCAGAATGAATACTTGGGCAGTGCGGCACGTGGGTGGCGTTTCCATTCGTCTCGATTGTTTGATTTCGTGATCCACAGTGCGTATCAGCTTGTGGTCACGTGTGCGCTTTCCTCATCCTTTGCAAATTGACAACCTCATAACCGTAAGTACACACTAGGTTGAGCATACGATCATTCGCGCGTTATTTACAACATGATTGTAGCTAAAAATTTACTTCTCTATTCCTGATATGCAATTCTTGACATAAATGCAGTTATTCTAGCTCAACATTTGCTTCTCTATTTTTGATGTGTAATTCTAACATTCTTCTATATACAAATAGGCAAGATGAATCTGCTACGTTGCTTTGCATAACTGCATCATATTCAAACCAGAATTTTGCAAGTAGAAGCGCACTGATTCAAGATCTAAAATTTTACTGCAAACCTTTTGTGTAACATATGTGTCATAAGTTCGACCAAAAAAGCTATTCAATGAAAGCCAAATCTAGCATTTTTCACTAATAAAAATGTGATGAAAAACTCCTCTACATCATATACAACACGACAACGAAATTTTTGGATGTCGGATTTTTTTGCATTGGGCTTAAACACCGAATAAAGAAGTGTGTTCGAGACTGCAGGTGTGAACAACTAACGCATCTGAGGCATTGAATATGGACAGTAGCTGATATTGCTGGATCTTCCCGTGTGGCAGTGGAGAAGTTATTGATTTGTAGATATACTGCCTTTACGTCCAGTTGTTTTTGTGTCCAAATCAACATCTTCAGCGGGGCAGGGAGCTTTGAATCTGCCTTATGTGAGAAACATATGGATCAAGGACCTTCAATAAAGTTATATTCTAGAACAAGCATGCTAGCGGTCTGTAAGATTCTAGAATAAAGTTATATTTGAAACACACGAGCTCTATATCTTTGTTAGCCCTTCCTGTCTTTTCTTTGTACCACCAATTTTCCTATGCTGACGAGATTTTTTTTTTCCAAAGTGAATCTAAAAGAAATTCAAATGTTCTGGATGTTGGTGAATCTTCCGGGGGGAAATCGTGCATGGCAGCAGACCAATGTCCTGTGTAACACTTTTCACATAAAAAAATGTACAGAATTCTTTGATGAATAACCAAAAAAGTAAAAGAACATGTCCCGTTTGTATAACTAACCCAATTGACCTTATTAATTTCTGTGCTCTATCGGTCGATCCCAAAATGGCATTTTTCATATTTCTCCCCGCAAAAAGACCATAACCTACTCTGTCATAAAATTTAGCAAAATTATCTTGCCAACATTAAAAAGAGAGAGAGAGGAAGACTTGATCATAAAAAAGTAAAAAACTTGGAAGGTGCTGCATGGATGACACTGCAAATTAAGCAAATTGACGAGAGGGCCTCCCGTTTGTGTTGGTAGTCGGTAGGACATGCATGATCGAGACGAAAGCGCAGGGAAGAGGCTGACGGAGAGCCAACCCAGAAGGCAAGGCCTGCGCCGGCGCCGCCACCATCACGTACGTGCGCGCGAGCGAACGTGTGCGCGTGGCCGTGGAGGATCGATGGATGCATCGCAGAGAGAAGAAGTGGAGGATCACGCACGCATATACACGTTCGTAAAATCGTAACTTACGAGGTGCACCATATAGCGGGGAGGGATGATGTTTAGTTTCTCCCTGCGTGTTTGGTTGGCCACGAAAATGGAGACTCGATCAGTCGATCGTCTGTTGGGCGTCGGTTCTGAGTTGGTGGAATTTATTCTGATCGATGCACCACGCTCAAACTTTGTCTTAGACTGTAAGAAACAGTTGAGAAGTTGCTCTGGTCTCGCTCCCACGTGACGTACGGCACACCGATCGAGATCAACTCGTCGCTGCCATTGCGCCGCACGCAACAGCACCCCGCGCCCGCTTGGCCCACACATGCCCAGTGCGTGCACGTCCGTCTTGAGCGATCATCTGGGGCCTTAGCATTGGAGGGAAGCTGCTGCATGCCTAGGTGCTCCGGAGGGCTTGCATGACCGAGACGAAGGCCAATTCTAGCTATTTTCAAAACCCGTACCGGGCGGAAGCCCGATGCTGTGCGGTGTCAAACCTGCATGCCAACAATTGCGCGTGCTCTCTTCACCTATGTACATTTTTTCTCTCGAAAAAACACTGCACCTATGCAAATTTTGTTCTGATACAGTACGGGTTTTGCTATCGATCTGTCAATCAGTTACTCTTCGGGCCATCGGAGCGATCACGCCCGAGATTCATACTATGATTTATGAGTGATGATAGGATCATCTGTACAGAACGTACACATCACAAAAAAAAAAGGCCGGGCCAGGCATCGGCTATTCGGCTGATTTCTGAAGCGAGAGACTCGTCCGAATTTTCTCCAGGCCTTGCAACTCAGGCCCGTGCACGGGCCTGGACACGCTGGACGCCATCACAGGTTTGAGTGCTCCCAGTCGTTGCCCGTGATGCCCAAAAAGAACAGCCCACAAGATTAGGCCCAAAGATGGCAGCCAACAAAATTAGCCCGATAGATATACTACGAAGGAAGCGCGAAAGCAACCGCAGTTCGCGGTTCGCGCCGACTCTCCCCGGTCCCCATCTCTCTCTCGTGCGATCTCCCACTTCCAGTTTCTGCATTTCTGTGTACTGTTTATCGCATAAACCACACTTTTTCCTTATGAGCTCTATATCTTCGTTAGCCCTTTAAGTCTTTCGTTTTGTACTACTTCTACCAACTTTCCCATGCTGATAAGATTTTTTTTCTAAGTGAAATTTGTGGAAATTTGAGTGGTCTGGAATCTGGATGTTCACGAACTTTCGAGGCCTGTTTTGAAAAGGGGGATTTGGACCCCAAATTCTTAGGATTTAGTCTAAATTTGAACTAGATCCTAAAAAATTTTCTAAAGCATTCAATCGGAAAAAAAGGACTCCTAAAGCAAGCTCCCTCTTCAAAACAAGCTCTCGGGGGGAAATTATGCATGGTTTTTGAAGGAAGAGGCAGGAGAGCTACCATTTTGCATTGATAAAGTAGGAGAAAATAAGATAAAATGAAAAGATATACCCTGACAGGGAAAAAAATCCCAGCAGGAGAGAGCCCGCAACTGAGGCATGCCTTGCAACACTCTATCAATAGCACTAGAGTTAGAGACATGAGCTGGCAAACTCTAATCACGTTCTAACACCAACCAGCTCTGTCGCACACATAAGGGAAAGATAACACCTCCCATCCAACCCATAGGAGCTTCGAACTGGTTAAAGTCGGACAGTGAAGAGGATTGCCCTAACACCGCCTTGAAAGAGAAGAATAGAAGCAGGTGCAGATTGGTCCACACGCTGACAGGGCCACCAGCGAGGAGCTTCAAATGAATTAGGTGAGAATGCGGTTCTTCCTCTTGGCGATAACAGTGGATGATGCAGAACCGAAGGATGATAACTCCGGCTCCTCTTCCCCTCCACCTGCGCGGCTCATTCAAGGTGGGCTGGACCAACTGCTACGAAACAGGGACTCTAGGGCAGTCATCTTGCGCCTCGAGACGACACCTCAACGGCAACAGCCCCCTACTCGGGCTCTTCCACCAGCAACAGTTCCCCACCCGGGCTCTTCCAATGGTCGGCCTGCTGCTCCTCAGGACAATGGCATACATTCAGGGTGCTCCCAACATAGCAGCATGGGAGTGTTGGGTTGATCTTCGGCTAAGCTAACGGTTTCCCGCAATTACCGGGAGACCACGTCTCCCTCGCGCCATGATCGGAAGGCGCGGCCAACCACTTTGGTTCGGGTCCCGGTCACCTAGCGCAATAAGAACTCAGGGGGTTCGGCAGGCACGAGATGAGGTTGTTCTTGACTGCCGGATACACACCCCGCACACAAACCCGATCTACTCACGCGCGCTAAGGTGGACGAAGACCCAGGACCGCCGGCCCTCGTCCACGACCACCACTACGGACGCCTCTCTTCTTCATCCACGACCGGCCTCAGTTACACCAACTCATCATCATCCGTCATGGCTTCATCAAGCTCGGGTACACACTAATTAGCTTCCGCTCTAATGTTTAATGTAGGTGTTCATGTATGTTGCTAGGGTTTATGTCTTAGATCATGTTTAGTCCTAAGATCTTGTCTACATTTGGTATCAGAGCAAACCTAGCTCATCAAGAACTCTAATTAGTCAAAACCCGAACCTAATTTGCTTGGATCCGGTGGTTAAAGGTGCGGATCTAAGGTCTAGGGGCTCGGATCTAGTGTTCTTTGGCCCGGTTTTAGCACTTAGAAGGAGGGGATTCAAGAAATTATGTGAAACCCTAATGAACTCAAGAACAAATCTAAATCGGGACCTCCCGAAGGTCTTTTTCCCCAACTTAGACCCCCAAATCAAAACCCTAATCTAAATGCGGCGAAGGTTACTCACGTTTTTTGGAGGTCCGGTCTTCGCTCCGGTCTCGGGCACCACCGTAGCCCCACTCGACGGCCGCGCGCGCAACCTCGGTTGCACGCACGCGCCGGCGAGGAGGGCTGAGGTGGCGCCGCCTTCCGCCACCTCAAGCCGCCGCCTCGATCATCCTTGCGCTCGCCGGTGAACAGCGCTGCGGGGGCGTCGCTTCCTCTCCGCTCGCGTCGCCGTTTCTCTGCTCGCGCCGCTGCGCTCCCGTGTTTTTCGCGAGGAGGACGAGAGAAAATGGATTAGGGTTAGGGTTTTCAAGTTTTTATCTCGCCCGCGACGCATATCGTCCGTCCGATCGGATCAAGCGATCACGTTTTGGTCGGTGAATCAATTTGGGCGAGTGTTTTGAGCCGTCCGTCGATCGGACGGCGCTCGCATATCTGGCGCCGAGGCGCGAATTGGGGCGCATACGAAGCGTTACACGCGTAATTTTGGCCATTTGTGAAGTTTTGGGCCGAATAGTGTCTTTTCTATTTTTTGTCTATTTTCAGTGCATTTTCTTATGATTAAGTCTTTTGTGCACTGATTTAATTATTGTTTTGATGCCCAAAAATTATGGTATATCATGAATAATGTATTATTGCCCAATATTATGCTTAATCTCTGATTAAAATTGAACCAACGAGATATTTTAATTAGAGACTTTTACATTTTATGTTTTTGGCATTATGTATATGCATATGATTATATTCTGACCAACGTTGATTATAATTATATGTAGCCATATTAATTAGTTAGTTCTTTTTCATTATCTGCCCAACGGTGATGTGAATTAGAACTATAGTTTTTGTGTGTTATTAATCAGACCAACGTAGGTTAATTGCATGCAACATATTCTTATGATTATTTCTAATTTTGTGCCTGTATTTTGGTATTCAAAGAATAAATGCATCAAATGTCGCTGCCACAATCGACAACATTGAACAGCTTACGGGGAGCAATTTTCCCTCCTGGAAGGAGAGGATCCATGTTGTCCTTGGGGTATTAGATCTCGATTATGCTTTAAGGGTACCCGCTCCCATTCCACCCACTGAAAATGAAGAAAATTATGATGACAAAAAGAAAATTTATGAAACTAATGCTGAGAAATGGGAGCGGTCCAACCGTCTATCACTTATGATTATGAAGACCTCCATTTCAGTTGGGATCAGGGGAGCAATCCCCGATTCTGAAAAAGCTACAGAGTATCTGGCATCAGTTGAAGAAAAATTTAAGGGCTCCACAAAAGTTTATGCCAGTACTCTGATTCAGAGGCTCTTGACGACTAAGTATGATGGTTCCGGCAGTATTAGAGAACACATAATGATGATGACTGATATGGCCGGAAAACTTAAGAGAATGGACATGGAGATTTCTGATGGTTTCCTAGTCCATTTCATTATGGCCTCTCTCCTTACGAGTATCGACTTTCAAGATCAACTATAATACTCGAAAGAAAAGTGGAACATGAGCGATTTAATCGCCATGTGTGTTCGTGGAGGAGGAAAGAATAAGGACGGAAAAGAGGATCTTGCACTTCAAGTTGGTGGCTCCAATAAAAGGAAGTTCCAAGGGACTTCAAATCTAAAAGAAGTTGGCGTTCTCCCCAATGTCGATAAGTCGGGGCCTAAAGTGCACAATGCACCTAAGCCTCATGTAGCTCTATTTGGAGCACCTAAAGGGGTGAATGTCATTTTTGCAGCGATCAGGGCACTTTGGAAGGACTGTGTGGATTCCTAAAGTGGCTCGCAAAGAAGGGTAATGATACAATAACTTTTGTTGATGAAACATTTTATGCTAATTTTCCATTAATTCTGGTGGATTGACTCAGTGCAAGCTGCACGTTACTAATTCTTTCTGAGGATTCCATACCGCGAGAACCCTAAGAAAGGGGGCGAAGCCTTAGATTCGCGGATGGAAAGGAAGCCAGAAGTGGAATCAATAGGATCAATTACATTAGTCTTAGACAACGGCTTCTCGCCGTCTCAATAATGTAGTTTATGTTCCTTCTATTAGGAGGAATTTGATTTGATTTCTTTGTTGGACGATGAAGGTTTTAAGTGTACTTTTGGTGATAATAAATGTATTATTACGTTTGATTCTAATGATATTGGTCTTGCTTTTAGACGAGACAAACTCTATATGCTTTCCCTTAATGAATCTCATGTATCCTTGAATGTGTGTGATGCTAAGGGTAAAAAGAATAATGAGACTTCTTCGAAATTGTGGCACTGTCGTTTAGGCCACATTTCGAAGGGGAGAATGGAGCGTCTCATTAAGGAAGAGATTCTCCATCCATTAGATTTCTCTGACTCAGACCACTGCATTGATTACATTAAAGGAAAATATGTGAAGCAAATAAAGAAGGGAGCTATTCGCAGCACAAGACTTTTAGAGTTAATTCATACTGATATTTGTGGTCCTTTTCCTGTGACATCAGTGGATGGTTTTGATTCTTTCATCACATTTACTGATGATTTCTCCCGTTATGGTTATATCTTTCCCATTAAAGATCGATCTGAGTCACTTGACAAATTTAAGATATTTAAGGCTGAAGTTGAAAATCAGCACAACTTAAGAATTAAAGTGGTAAGATCGGACCGTGGGGGAGAATATTATGGAAGACATGCCTCTTATGGACAAATTTCTAGCCCTTTCGCTAAGTTTCTTCAAGAAAATGGCATTGTTGCCCAGTATTCTATGCCAGGTGAACCTCAGCAGAATGGAGTAGCTGAGAGATGCAACCGTACACTTATGGATATGGTACGGAGCATGCTCAGCCACTCTAGTTTACCCATTAGTTTATGGATGGAAGCACTAAAGACAGCTGCACATATTCTTAATCGGGTTCCCAGTAAATCAGTACCTAAGACACCTTATGAATTATGGACTGGGAGAAAACCGAGTATGAAATATTTACGAGTGTGGGGTTGTCGGTGAAGCTAAGATTTTTAATCCACATATTGGGAAATTAGACCCTAAAACAAAGAAGTTGTTATTTTATTGGGTACCTGAAAGATCCAAAGGGTATCGTTTTCTTGTCCTAATAGGACAACTAAGTTTGTAGAAACAAGGCACGCTGTGTTCTTGAAAATAATGAGGAGCTGGAGCCGGAAAATAGATCTTGAGGAGAAGCGGGTTTACGTTCCTTCACCGCTCATCCCGAGACCTTTATTCTCGTGCCTCAGTGGCTGCACCTCCAGAGAAAATCACCGTTGTTGCACCCATCGTTGAGGTCTCTGAAATTCCTAATGTTGTACCTAATGACGAGCCTCGCAGTCTCTGTCATAGCTAATGAACCTATTAGAAGATCACAGCGGGAGAGAAGATCCGCCATCCTGAATGATTATGTTGTATATATGAATGAGGATATTAATGATGTAGGGAAGGTAGACGATCCCACCTCTTATAAGGAGGCCATGATGAGTGAACATTCTCCTAAGTGGCTTGATGCCATGAAGGATGAACTAAAGTCTATGAGCACTAATGATGTATGGGACCTAGTAGAAATTTCGACTGAGTCAAAACGAAGAGGTCGTAAATGGGTCTACAAAACCAAACACGACTCTAAGGGAAATATCGAAAGGTTCAAAGCAAGGCTTGTAGCAAAAGGCTTCTCACAAAGAGAGGGGATTGATTATAATGACACATTTTCTCCTGTCTCAACTAAAGATTCATTCAGAATAGTTATGGCACTTGTAGCTCATTATGATTTAGAGCTGCATCAGATGGATGTTAAAACGACATTTCTTAATGGCGACTTGCAAGAAAATGTTTACATGGCTCAACCGGAAGGTTTTGTCGTGGAAGGTAAGGAGCATATGGGATGTCGACTTAAGAAATCAATTTATGGCTTGAAACAAGCGTCGAGGCAGTGGTATCTCAAATTTGATAAGATTATAAGAAATTTTGGTTTTAAAGAAAATGAAGTTGATAATCGCATATATGTTAAGTTCAAGGGAGTAAATTCACCATCTTAGTGCTTTATGTGGATGACATCTTATTGGCCGATAAGGATATCTGTTTGAGACCAAGAAATTTCTTTCATCTAATTTTGATATGAAGGATCTTGGTGATGCCTCTTACGTTCTTGGCATTGAGATTCACCGAGATAGGTCCAAAGGAATATTAGGTTTATCTCGGAAGGCATACGTTGACATGATCATCAAGAAATACAATATGCATAAGTGCTCGCTCGCTTTGCTCCTATTGTTAAGGGCGATAAGTTTGGGACATTTCAATGTCCAAGGAACCAATATGAAAGCGATCGATGAAGTCGGTTCCTTATGCTTCAATTGTCGGAAGTATTATGTATGCTCAAGTATGTACACGCCCGATTTAGCTTTTGTAAGGGATGCTTGGCGGATATCGGTCAAATCCAGACCAGGACCACCTGGAAGTCCGTTAAGAAAGTCTTGCGCTACATGCAAGCTACTAAGAATTTCATGCTCACATATAAGAATTCGATAACCTTGAAGTCGTTGGTTATTGATTCAGATTTTGCGGGATGTGTTGATACTAAGAAATCCACGCCAGTTATATCTTCACACATTGGAGGAGCTATCTCGTGGAAAAGCTCCAAACAAACCCTTACGGCATCTTCAACGATGCAAGCCGAGTTTGTGGCATGTTATGAGGCCACCGGCAAATGTATGGCTTAAGAACTTTATCCCGGACTTAGAGTGGTAGACGGCATTTACGAACCACTCACCTTATAATGCGATAACGAACCCGCATCTTTTATGCGAGTAACAACAAGTCAAGTGGTCTTGCCAAACACATTGACATTAAGTATCACGTTGTGAAAGATAGAATCGAGGATCAAACCATCGATATCAAGCATATTAGTACTAAGTCAATGCTTATGGTCCGCTTACTAAAGGCTTACCACCCAATATCTTTCGTGGTCATGTTGCGGCATGGGTTTATTGGAAAGCCTCTGATTCTGGATAAAAGGACCTTAAGGTAAACCAACTCCCATTAAGTATAATGAATATCCATTTCAAGATAGGATAGTACACTATAGATACTGAGGTTGTATAGCACTTCATTGGTTATGCGACGCATTATCTTGGTGTGCTATTTTATTGAGAATGGGCTTATGATGTTAGCCTTACGATCAAAGAGGAGAATGTTGGGTTGATCTTCGGCTAAGCTAACGGTTTCTCGAAATTACCGGAGACCACGTCCCTCGCGCCATGATCGGGGCGCGCCAACCACTTTGGTTCGGGTCCCGGTCACCTAGCGCAATAAGAACTCGGGGTTCGCGGCACGAGATGAGGTTGTTCTTGGCTGCCGGATACACACCCGCACACAAACCCGATCTACTCACGCTAAGGTGGGCGAAGACCGGGACCGCGGCCTCGTCCACGACCACCACTACGGACGCCTCTTCTTCATCCACGACCGCCTCGATTACACCAACTCATCATCATCCGTCATGGCTTCATCAAGCTCGGTACACACTAATTAGCTTCCGCTCTAATGTTTAATGTAGGTGTTCATGTATGTTGCTAGGGTTTATGTCTTAGATCATGTTTAGTCCTAAGATCTTGTCTACAGGGAGGTCCTCCTCCTCCTCTCCTCTGCCTCACCCAAACCGACAAATGCACAACGAAGATCCTGGGGCAGGGGTTCTAGGGCCAGGGGTGAGGAGACTTCTCTGGTTGTGGCAGGGTGAACTGGATAAACTTGCCGATGGGCGTGCCCTAGTAGCCGGGCAGTGGTAAGCACAGGACAGCGTTGTAACAGCCCAATTTTCAATTTCAGTAAAATTTAAAAGTTTATTTATGTTTGTGGTTTTTCCTGAATTTTCAAAAGCTTTTTATAAATATTTTTAAAGCTAAAACAAATTTATTTACAAAATTAAAAGCCAACTAATAGTTGGAAATAATTTTATTAAGTCGAGAATGAGTATGGGAATTTCGTGAATTTTCCATAATTTTGGAAGTATTTTGCTATTTTCTAAAGCCTAAATGAATTAATGTAATTAAAACAATTGAGAAATCAAAAAGAAAATCCAAAAATAGCGTCGGGCGAAACCCACCAGACCGCCCAAACCTCCCTCCGCGCCGCCCGCACAACACCGTACCCGCTTCTCTCTCTCCCCTATCCATCCACCGTTGGATCAAAATCCAACGACTGCGCCCGAGTCCCACTTACCGTTTCGCCCATCTAATTTTGACCGTCCGATCCTAATCCAACGGCTGCGCCCGATATCAACTTACCGCTTCGCGGGATCAAATCGCGACCGTCCGATTAAAAACTGACGACCCCGCGTCATCTTCCTCCTCTCCTTCTTCTTCGCGCGGCGCCCGTCACTTCCGCCATTGCCGCGCACGAAGGAGCTTCGCTAACGCCTCTCCCAACCACCCCGCACTTCCCGCGCCATACGCACGAAATCGCACCGTCTCCGCCACCTCCTCCACGCCGCTTCCCCTCTTTCTCCGCCACGAACGCCACGCTCGCCGCAATCGCCGCGCACGACCCCCCTCCTCCACGCCATTCTAGAGCTCCCGGCGCCTATAAAGGCAGCCAGGTGCGCTCTTCTCCACCGCAACCCAGCACCCACACTCACTCCTCTTGTTTTCTCCGAGCTCGCCGTAATCGCAAACTTCCGCGGCAACCGGCTCGTTGCGCCGCCGCAAGCCGTCTCCGCCACACTCGACACCACCGCCACCTTCGCCGCCTCATCGCTTACAGTGCGGCGCCTCCATCGGGCCTGAGCGCCACCGGAGCTCCCGCCGCCGACAAGCCCGACACCGCCGCGCATATCTTCTCGCCGTAGGCTATCGCGTGCCCTCGGTGACCAAAACATGTGCCGTGACCCCATCGCCCTCTTCCGCTTGACACCACCCGCACTCGTCGTCGCCGCCGTTCGCGGCGAGCACACGACCGGCGCCGCCGGTGTTAAGGTGACGTGGCGGCGCCACGCCATCGCCACTCGCGCGCACGCAGGCGCCGCGTCGCCGCCACCTCCTCTCCTCGCTGCGTGGCACGCTGCGTGGTACGGTCCACCCAAACCGAGCTAAGGGTCCCATGGACTTGGTCCACGTGGACCATGTCAATGACACATGGGCCCCATGTGTCGAAATTCTTTTAATTATTAAAATTCCGAAATTCCATGCTGATGTAATCATTGCGCAATAAATAGATTTTCGTGAGGAAAATAATTCGAAAATTCAATAAAATTCGCATTTTGATATAAACTTCTAAAATTCATAACTTTTGCATACGAACTCCAAATTGGGTGATTCAAATTGCAAAATTTGTATAAAATTATAATCTAGCTAACTAAACCAAAATATTTCAATTTGGAGTTATTTTGATCTATGTTTTTGAATTTATTTGAATTTGAATGTTGAATTTGTCGTATTTTACAGATAGACTTGACGACTTAATTCGAGAGTTCGATCAATCAAGATTTAGAATTTCAAGACATCGACCAAGGCAAGTTGCACCATTGACCATATTGCCCTATTATTTTAAGTTATTTTCAGTTTTTAAATACCTTATTGCATGCATATGTTGTTATAAATATTTTAATATCCTGTTTACATATAGTTAATTCCATATGTTATTGTATGGCCAAATTTGAATGTTGTATCCGACTACCTTGATACCATAGGCAAGATATTACCAAAATTCAAATATATGCTTAGCAAGCTTAGTCCACATTTACGTAATTTGGGAGGGTTTACACCATATTTCTACAAATTGTTTTCAAACTTGACATTGTGGTATTGTTTTACCACATGAGTTTATAAATGAAATTTTTATTCAAAATAAAACCAAAATGGGTTTGGACTTGGCGAAATGGTGGAATGGGGTGCGTGTTTATGCACGGGTTTGATCTCGTTAAGGTCAAGGCCCATGGGTTGTAGGAATGACGCCCAAGTCAATTGAGGACCGGTCTTTGAGCCGCTTATTGCTACGCCATAACGCATCACCACATGTCCTGTATGGGCAGGATTTGGCTAACTAATTTGTGATGTCCTAGTATATTTATGTCATGTGATTTTGTGGGTGTCGGTTAGACGCTTTATTCCACTTGGCGCAAGAGGGGCTTCCGGAGGACGGTTAGTCCAAAGGGCGAAACCTTAGCGGGCATGAATGTACTAGGATAAAACATTGTAAAGGCCTCATGGTAATTGCTCACCACACGCCTACTGAAGCGTGAATTGGCCGACATAACGAGCATGTCACCTCGTGGGTAAAGTTGTACCAACTCGCAGAGTAGAAACTATTCGATATAGCGTCGCGGTCATGGACATGCTAGCGGGGCCACTTAAAGTTAGTATTGTTTTTGGTTTTAAAATGCTTTATTAAATGTTGAGGATGGTTAATCCTTATGAAAATTTAGGTGGGAAGCCAAGTGTTAGGAGGATCCTTCACTTTATCATTGGAGGTTATCCACGATATATCATTGCCATTTCAAAATATGATTTTATCCATAGTATAAAATTGCCTTAGAAACTACTATGCTTATTCAAACTGAAAATGCTCTTTATGCAAAACAACACTTGCCATACTCACTTGTTTCCTTATGCATGCATTTAACTTCAATATTAGGTGTGACTTGCGAGCACGGTAGTAGTGCTCACTCTTCTTGAATAAATCTTATTCGTGAGAAGGCGCTTTATTGACGGTGAGGATCCTGACGAGTAGGCCTTCGACCAGACGATTGCTCGTGGCGCATCGTGTGGCTCCCACTATTATGTTATTTCACTGTGTTTATCATTTGACATTTGATGTTATTATTCGCACTCATTTGTATTAAACAATTATTTATTTAATGTCAATTACGTTTCGTGATATGAATGTGATATTCATTTTTGTGAGACTGTGTACACGGAAATCCCGACTGGTGTTTGAACACGAGAATTGGGATCCTTCGTTCCGGTTCGACAAAAGTGGTATCGAGCCATATCGATCGTAGGTCATGGCCGTGGTAGAATTGGTAAAACCATTAAGGACTATTTTTCAAAAATTTACAAACTATTTACTGTCTTCCAGTCTTACTCTTCCTTTCTCTATTAAAAAGATTTCTAAACTCTTGTCCTTTCTAAAATTGTAGATGGCCGAGAGATCGACCCGTATCTCCCATGGAGTCTACGTTTTGGAGAATGGGCGATATCCTATGGAAGATGATGCAACATCGAGTTTCACGAAGAGACCCACATATCAAGGATACAAGTATATCGTGGGACAAAGGGAGCGCTGGAGAGTGGAGGTTATCCTCTACTCTAACTTAGCGGATACATCCTTCCACATCTTCGACGCCCCAATGCGTCGGAGACCTTCGAGGACGGCATCCAAGATGCGGCAAGAGAAGCCGCACGCCGACTTCGCTACACCTCGACGCCCATTTTCGGATATCGCATTCCAAGATTATCCCATGCACATCCCCACTCTGGCTAGGCGGTGCCTTCAACTCACCGAGAATGAGGATATGCCGAGATCACCCATCGGTGGAGTTAGCCAAGCGATGGATTACGCCTATGGCAACACCCCGACGAGCAGTATCTCGTTGGGGAGGCTAGAAGCCGCAGAGGAGAGATTGAAGGCGGTGAAGCCGAATTGGCTCTGACAAGAAGGGCCAAGGCGACTGAACTCCCGACTACACCCCATCCACCCCATAGATGTTTACCTCCACCATTTTAGATATTGCTTTCCTTTAGTTGTTCTATTAGCATGCGAATTATGAGCTACTAACCTTTGTGGTAGCCATAATCGATGAATAAAATAAAGAATTACTTGCAAAAGAAAATTTTGTTTCTTTGCCTTGTTTTTGTGTGCTTTTGGGCTAATATAAATTTACTCCCCTTAGTGCAATCTTTTCTTCCCTTTCCTAAGTCTTTGGAAAATTCAAGCAGATGGTGAACACCGCACAGAAATGGCAGATCATCGTGGTCGAACAACGAAATACCGACCATCGGGAGCAAACATGTTCAAAGAACCTCCCCACCACCAAGGCGGGACCGGATTGGCGGCGGATGATGGCCAATCAAACTCACCTTATTGAATTGTTGGCTCGGTCGCTCAACAACGCTCAAAACAACCGAACAAAGGCTACGCGCGCGACCGAGCACCGGCACACCCTCCTCAGCGGTGACCATGTCGGAGTTCATGCGTATCGTCCTCCGACATTCTCCAGAAGACCGAGCCGATGGATGCGGCGATTGGCCGTGCCATCGGAAAGAAATGGACATCGCGCAATGCACGGATCGCGAGAGGTCACTGCTCGCAACTCATCACTCAACGGACCGGCCTCGAATGGTGGGACAATTTACGCATCTCCCACGCCAATGCGGGCTATCTCGTGGGGCGAGTTTGTGAGCCTTCCGTCATGCCCACATCCTGCCGGCATGATGACACTGAAGAAGAAGGAGTTTCATGCACTCGCCAAGGCAATCGCTTCGGTGGCGAGTATCTTCACCGCTTCAACCGGCCTAGCTCGCTATGCCCCGGCTGATGTGGCCCGAGATGAAGAAAGGCAAGAAAGGTTCCTGGAGGGACTCAACGACGATATCTCTGTCCAACTCATCTCCCAGAACTTCACCGACTTCCAGCAGTTGGTGGACAAGGCGATCCGCCAGGAGGCCAAACATCATGAGATGGAGAACCGCAAGCGGAGGATGGCCGGCCAGAAGTTCAACGCAGGAGGCTTTCCCAAGCCTCGATTCATTCAGAAGCGACCACGCAGCGTGGGAAATTCGATCTCCCACACCCGAGCCCGGTGCAGAATCGGCGCCCCAACACCTCCAACTTCGCGGCGCATCAGCGGAGGACAATTTCAGAAGAGCTCCGCCTCGGTGCGCAGGAGTGACTGTTTCCACTGCAATGAAACAGCCACTATGCCAACAGATGCCCCAAGAAGCGGCGCGTGGCGTCTTCCAAGCCAACACCGAGTCACACGCACGGCGCGATCGCAGCCGTCGAGCGAGTTCATCAAGGGACGTGAACCACGTCACGGCCGAGGAAGCCTGTGCAAGACCGGATGTTGTGCTTGGTATGTTTCTTGTCAATTCAATACCGGCTTGATACTATTTGATTAGAGCTTCGCACTCTTTCGTGTCAAATAAATTTGTGGGCAAAAATGGGTTACCAATATCTTCCTTAGCAAATCCATGATAATCCATTCCCGGGCTCGAAATGAGAACTAGTTCTTTATGCGAACCTCACCCTTGAAATATCAGAGTATCCTTCCTAGCGCACTTGATAGTCTTGCATTCCCAAGGTCTAGACGTTATTCTTGGAATGGATTTGGTTAGCCAAGAATCATGGACAAATAGATTGTGCCAATAGGTCTATCACTCTCACAAATGGAGAAGGAATTTCATTGAGTTCAAACCCAAGACTGCACCAATGGAAGTTCTATCTCACGGCATGAAGGAAGTGAAACTTGAAGACATACCGTAGTCCGAGAATATCGCGATGTCTTTCCCGATGAATTACGGCATGCCACCGGATCGGGCGTCATGTTCTTAATTGACTTAGTCCGAGGACAGCTCCAATATCGGCGACCCTATAGAATGCCGGCTAATGAATTAGCGTAATTGAAGAAACAGATTGAAGAAGCTGCGAGGCGAGGTTACATCCGACCAGTTCATCACCTTGGGAGCACCGGTCTTTGTTCGTCAAGAAAAAGGACAATAGCATGAGAATGTGTGTTGATTACGATCACTCAATGAGGTGGCGATCAAGAACAAATATCCTTTACCGTGATAGATGATCCATTCGATCACCGAAAAGAACAAGTGTCTTTTCAAAGATTGATTTGAGATCCGCTATCACCAATCGAAGATCGGGCAGGAAGATATTCAAGACGACTTTCACCACGGATATGGGTATGCGAGTTTACAAAGTGATGTCATTTGGTTTGTTAACCCGCTTATTTCATGAATATGATGAACAAAGTGTTCATGGAATTCTTGGATAAGTTTGTGGTTGTTTTCATCGATGACATTCTCATCTACTCGAAGGATGAAGAAGAACACGAAGCATATCGATGATGATCTTGGACAAGCTCAGAGAGCATCGACTTTACGCTAAATTCAAAGAAAAGTGAATTTTGGCTAAGTCAAGTGGCATTCCTTGGACATATTGTGTCAGCGGGAGGAATTGCAGTAGATCCTGCCAAGGTTGAAGCCGTATCAGATTGGAAGCAACCCAGGACGGTCACCGAAGTGAGAAGTTTCCTTGGACTAGCGGGTTATTACCGTAGGTTTATAGAAAATTTCTCTAAGATTGCAAGACCCATGACTCAACTTCTGAAGAAGGAGAAGAAATTTGATTGGACAGATGCCTGTGAAGAAAGTTTTCAGGACCTGAAGAGGAGATTAGTCTCAGCACCTGTGTTAGTCTTACCTGATATCCGAAAAGATTTCGAGATCTTCTGCGACGCATCCCGTCAAGGTCTCGGATGCGTATTGATGCAGGAAGGCAAGGTAGTAGCTTATGCATCAAGGCAGTTGAGGCCACACGAAGGGAATTATCCAACCCATGATCTGGAGTTAGCAGCGATTGTGCATGCCTTGAAGATCTGGCGGCATTATCTCATTGGTAACCGCTGTGAGATTTTCACGGATCACAAGAGTTTGAAGTATATATTCACACAGGCAGAACTAAACCTTCGGCAGAGAAGATGGCTAGAGTTGATAAAAGATTATGATCTTGGAATCCATTATCACCGTGCAAAGCAAATGTAGTTGCAGATGCCACTGAGCAGAAAGGCCTATTGCAATACCATGATGGTGCGAAGAAATGCGCGAACTACATGAAGAATTGAAGCGTCTAAACTTGGAGATTGTCGACAAGGTTGTGTGAATGCTTTGGAAGTACAACCGACTCTTCAAAGTCGATCGAGAAAACAACTAGAAGATGATGACATCAAGGAGATCAAGAAGAATATGCGAAGAGGCAAGGCCCGTGATTTGAAGATGAACAAGGGCGTGTGGTTTGGGAACGCATTTGTGTACCTAACGGCAGGAGTTAAAACAATCAATTTTGAAGGAGGCCCATGAAACGCCTTACCCATTCACCCCGGAGCACCAAGATGTACCAGATCTCAAGGAGAAATATCGGTGGGTCAACATGAAGCGAGAAATTGCTGAGTTCGCCGCTCATTGTGATGTGTGTCGAGTTAAGGCGAACATCGAGACCGGTGGATTGTTACTGCCACTACCAATTCCGAGAATGGAAGTGGGAAGAGATTGGTATGGACTTCATCACCGACTTCCTAGGACCCAATCGGATATGATTCTATCCGGGTGATAGTTGATCGGTTGACCAAAGTAGCTCACTTCATTCCGTCAAGACTACATACGAAGCGACCGGTTGGCGAGTTATATGTGGCTAGGATTGTTTGTCTACACGGGTACCCAAGAAGATCGTGTCCGATGAGGTTCTCAATTTACATCAAGATTTTGGCGAGTCCGCATGAAGCTTTAGGCACCGAGACTCAACTTTAGTACAGACCTATCATCCTCAAACAGATGGTCGACGGAACGCGCAATCAAGTTCTCAAGATATGCTCCGAGCACTGTGCCTTGGAATTTGGACAAAGTTGGGATAAGAATTTGCCGTATGCAGAATTCTCGTATAACAATAGCCATCAAGCTAGTTTGCAAATGGCTCCTTTTGAAGCATTGTATGGCAGAAAATGCAGAACTCCACTTCTGTGGGATGAAGTAGGAGAGCATCACTCTTTGGACTGAGATAATCAAAGAGGCGAAAGTAAGGTCAAAGCTATAAGGGAACATCTCGAAAGTGGCACAAACCCGACAAAAGAGTTATGCTTGATAACTGTCGGAGGGATCTAAACTTTGAGGTAGGAGATTTTGTTTATCTCGTGGTTACTCCACTCGGAGGAGTAAGAAGATTCGGACAAAGGAAAACTTGCACCCAGATTTGTGGGACCATACAAGATTCTAGCCAAAAGGGTGAAGTAGCCTATCGGCTTGAACCGCTGGAAGCTCATCGCAGACACAATGTCTTTCATGTGTCACGATTAAAGAAATGCATTCAGTACGGAAGAACACACCCTTCTAGAAGGTTATGACATCCAGAAGACCTCACTTATGTGGAACGACCCATCAAGATTATAGATGTCATGAGCGTATCACGAGGAGCAGGATAATTCGATCATACAAAGTACAAGTGGAGTCACCATCCGTAAAGTGAAGCCACATGGGAAAAGAAGAAGACCTCAAGACTAACTATCCCGAGCTCTTTCTTTGACCAATCTCGAATCTCTGGTCGAGATTCCCTTAAGGGGTAGGTTTGTAATGCCCAATTTTCAATTTCATAAAATTTAAAAGTTTATTTATGTTTGTGGTTTTTCTGAATTTTCAAAAGCTTTTATAAATATTTTTAAAGCTAAAACAAATTTATTTACAAAATTAAAAGCCAACTAATAGTTGGAAATAATTTTATTAAGTCCGAATGAGTATGGGAATTTCTGTGAATTTTTCCATAATTTTTGGAAGTATTTTGCTATTTTCTAAAGCCTAAATGAATTAACAGAATTAAAACAATTGAGAAATCAAAAAGAAAATCCAAAAATAGCGTCGGGCCGAAACCCACCAGCACCGGCCCAAATCTCCCTCCCGCGCTCGGCCCGCACAGCCCAGCCGCCCGCTCTCTCTCTCCCCTATCCATCCACCGTTGGATCAAAATCCAACGGCTGCGCCCGAGTCCCACTTACCGTTTCGCCCATCTAATTTTGACCGTCCGATCCTAATCCAACGGCTGCGCCCGATATCAACTTACCGCTTCGCGGGATCAAATCGCGACCGTCCGATTAAAAACAGACGACCCCGCGTCATCTTCCTCCTCTCCTTCTTCTTCGCGCGGCGCCCGTCACTTCCGCCATTGCCGCGCACGAAGGAGCTTCGCTAACGGCCTCTCCCAACCACCCCGCACTTCCCGCGTCATACGCACGAAATCGCACTGGTCTCCGCCACCTCCTCCACGCCGTTTCCCCCTCTTTCTCCGCACGAACGCCACGTTCGGCCGCAACTGCCGCGCACGACCCCCACCTCCTCCACGCCATTCTAGAGCTCCGGCGCCTATAAAGGCACCACAGGTGCGCTCTTCTCCACCGCAGCCAAAGACCCACTCACTCCTCTTGTTTTCTCCCGAGCTCGCCGTAATTCGCAAACTTCCGGCCGAAGCTCGTTCGCTGCGCCGTCAAGCCGTCTCCGCCACCTCGACACCACCGTCACCTTCGCCGCCATCGCCTACACCGCGCGCCCTCCATCCGGTCGGGCGCCACCGAGCTCCTGCGCCGACAAGCCCGACACCGCCGCCGCATATCTTCTCGCCGCCGGCTATCGCGTGCCCTCAGTGACCAAAACATGTGCCGTGACCCCATCGCCCTCTTCCGTTTGACACCACCGCGCCTCGTCGTCGCCGTTCGCCACGGCGCACACGACCGAAGCGCCGCCGGTGCCAGGTGACGTGGCAGCGCCACGCCATCGCCACCTCGCGCCACGCAGGCGCGCGTCGGCGCCACCTCCCTCCCTCTCGCGCGTGGCACGCTCGCGTGTACGGTCCACCCACCACCAGCTAAGGGTCCCATGGACTTGGTCCACGTGGACCATGTCAATGACACATGGGCCCCATGTGTCAGAAATTCTTTTAATTATTAAAATTCCGAAATTCCAGTGCTGATGTAATCATTGCGCAATAAATAGATTTTCAGTAGGAAAATAATTCTGAAAATTCAATAAAATTCCAGATTTTGATATAAACTTCTAAAATTCATAACTTTTGCATACGAACTCCAAATTGGGTGATTCAAATTGCAAAATTTGTATAAAATTATAATCTAGCTAACTAAACCAAAATATTTCAATTTGGAGTTATTTTGATCTATGTTTTTGAATTTATTTGAATTTGAATGTTGAATTTGTCGTATTTTCGCGTATAGACTTCGACGACTCCGGAGAGTTCGATCAATCTGAAGATTTAGAATTTCAAGACATCGACCAAGGCAAGTTGCACCATTGACCATATTGCCCCTATTATTTTAAGTTATTTTCAGTTTTTAAATACCTTATTGCATGCATATGTTGTTATAAATATTTTAATATCCTGTTTTACATATAGTTAATTCCATATGTTATTGTAAGGGCCAAATTTGAATGTTGTATCGACTACCTTGATACCATAGGCAAGATATTACCAAAATTCAAATATATGCTTAGCCAAGCTTAGTCCACATTTACAGAATTTGGGAGGGTTTACACCATATTTCTACAAATTGTTTTCAAACTTGACATTGTGGTATTGTTTTACCACATGAGTTTATAAATGAAATTTTTATTCAAAATAAAACCAAAATGGGTTTGGACTTGGGCGAAATGGTCGGAATGGGGGTGCAGGTTTATGCACGGGTTTGATCTGGTTAAGGTCAAGGCCCATGGGTTGTAGGAATGACGCCCAAGTCAATTGAGGACCGGTCTTTGAGCCGCTTATTGCTACGCCATAACGTACCACCACATGTCCTGTATGGGCAGGATTTGGCTAACTAATTTGTGATGTCCTAGTATATTTATGTCATGTGATTTTGTGGGTGTCGGTTAGACGTTTTATTCCCACTTGGCGCAAGAGGGGGCTTCCGGAGGACGGTTAGTCCAAAGGGGCGAAACCTTAGCGGGCATGAATGTACTAGGATAAAACATTGTAAAGGCCTCATGGTAATTGCTCAGTCACACGCCTACGGAAGCGTGAATTGGCCGACATAACGAGCATGTCACCTCGTGTGGGTAAAGTTGTACCAACTCTGCAGAGTAGAAACTATTCGAATAGCCGCGTCTGCGGTCATGGACATGCTAGCAGGGCCACTTAAAGTTAGTATTGTTTTTGGTTTTAAAATGCTTTATTAAATGTTGAGGATGGTTAATCCTTATGAAAATTTAGGGGGAAGCCAAGTGTTAGGAGGGGATCCTTCACTTTATCATTGGAGGTTATCCACGATATATCATTGCCATTTCAAAATATGATTTTATCCATAGTATAAAATTGCCTTAGAAACTACTATGCTTATTCAAACTGAAAATGCTCTTTATGCAAAACAACACTTGCCATACTCACTTGTTTCCTTATGCATGCATTTAACTTCAATATTGGTGTGACTTGCGAGCACGGTAGTAGTGCTCACTCTTCTTGAATAAATCTTATTCGAGAAGACCGCTTATTGACGGTGAGGATCCGGACGAGTAGGCCTTCTGACCCAGACGATTGCCTGTGGCGCATCGTGTGGCTCCCACTATTATGTTATTTCCGCTGTGTTTATCATTTGACATTTGATGTTATTATTCAGACTCATTTGTATTAAACAATTATTTATTTAATGTCAATTACGTTTCGTGATATGAATGTGATATTCATTTTTGTGAGACTGTACACGGAAATCTGGGTGGTGTTTGAACACAGAGAATTCGGGATCCTTCGTTCCCGGGTTCGACAAGCGTGACGCAGCGACGGTTTCTCACGACGCCGACTCCACTTGTGATTGACAAACTCCCACGACGCCGACACCCATCGATCCCACGGCCGCTACGACAACGTCGGCCGACCGATGGTGGCATCAGCAGGGGGTGGACCTCTCCGGCGTGGAGCACCGAGGCCCACCCACCGTGTGCGAAGACGACAGCCCCAGAGATGCGGAGATGGTAGCTCCTTGTGCGACGGGGCACCTCCCGGCGTGTGTGAAGACGGCGGCTCCCCGCACGACGAAACTCCTCGGCGTCGGCATCCCTGAGCTCGATGGCAGCATCAGCAGGGGTGGACCTCTCCGGCGTGGAGCACTGAGGCCCACCCACCGCGTGCAAAGACGATGGCCTAGAGATGCAGAGACGACAACACCCTGCGCAGCGGGGTTCCTCTTAGCACATGCGAAGACTACGGCTCCCCGCATGATGAAACTCCTCAGCATTGACACCCCCAAGCCCGCGTCCGGTGGCTGCATCGGCAGGTGGTGGTCGCCCTTGGTTGGCGTGTCAACCGATGACTGGGAGGGGGGCGCTGGCGGCCCAAGAGCTTCGACAACCAAGGGGGCCAGATCTAGATCTAGCCTCCAGGGGGGCGCCAGCTACCCGTGAGCTCTGGCCAAGGGGGAAGGGCCACTCCGCAACTCCGAGGGACCACCAGAGGCTCGCCACCATCACAGCGCCACGGCGGCGTCGGCCGCAGCGCTCCTCGGGGCCGAGCATGAAGAGAGATGGGGTGGGGAGGAGGGGGAGGAACGAGGAGAGGCGGCTCGAGAGGGGGGTGGGGGCCGCTGCTGGTGCCAGCTGGCGGCGGCGGCGGCGGGGGCTGGGGACAGGGGTACTTCGGGAACATGTAGAATTGGTTAATTTCATATAGTAGTATCTCAGCAGGGTCCTGTGCAGAGGTTGAGACAACAAAGGGTGATGTTATTCTGGAGCTTGGGCCACTTTAGATGTTATCCTGTACAGATGATGAATAAATGAATGCATAGAAAGTGGTCAATCACGGCCAGACATGGTTGAAGTTGCCCAGCAGTGGGCGGAACATGCACGTGTCGGCGACCGCGCTCGCTCGCTCATTGGAGCGCAGCGGCTGCAAGCACGCACGCGACACCAGATACCGACCGCTCCGTGCGCGACGGCGAGGAGACGACGTACGCGCGCGCGGTCGGGGGCCGGCGCAGGGAAGAGGATGACGCAGGAGCAGCGCGCGCCGTGCCAACGCGCACGACGCACGTGAGCCAACCCGGAAGACAAGGCCAGGCCTCCCCGGCGGCGTCATAATGCGCGCGCGTGGGATCTCATCCTAGCTAGGATCGAGGATGAGAGAAGTGGGGATCACGTACTCACGTTCGTATATATGTCGTAGATCGTAACGCACGAGATGTACCACATATTTGGGATCGATATTCCTCTAGCTCTGCTTGTTTGCCCACGGAAGGGACTCGAGTGTTGGGCTCGTTCTGACCACGCTCAAATCTGCACTCACTGTAAAAGTTGTATACGTACGGTAGGGCGAGAGATTGCTGAGGTCTCGCTCCCACGTGATCGCGTAAGAAGGCGCACCGATCGGCTCGTCCCCTGTCGCTGCCGTTGCCTAATATGTAAGAGCATGTACAATGCGAGATATTTATAAACGAGTATTTAAAAAAATATATGTAGTCACGTCATCAAGTACTTATGTAAAAGTTGTTTCCTCCAATGCAAACATCTGTTTTGTAGGTGTTTAGATGATTGTATTATCTATTAATTATCTATAGTTATATACATAAGCATCTCTTAAGCACCGGTGTCTAATCAAGCATCGATGCTACAACATAAGCACATCATCTATCATACGTGGCAAGAAAAATCAGTTTTTCTTTGCTAAACACCTCTCTAAGCACCTGCATTGTACATGCTCTAGTAGCACCCAACGCCCGTCTAGTCCCCCTGCTTGGCCCACCGGCGGTTCAGTGCGTGCTTGTCCGACTTGAGCGATCATCCGGGCAAGCTAGTTTCTTTTCAAAGAGAATGCTGACAATTTATTGATTACAAAATATCGTTATAAAGAATCTTTCGGATATACTTCGATACACCATTGCGAATAAAAGAGCTAACATGCTACTCACAAGATCTAGCTAGAGTATGTGCCGTCACATTCACCACACAACTAACATGATGAAAAACAACCGAGAAAAAACCCTCTGCCATAGACTTGATATCAGAGATAACCGCACAAACAAAGGACCGATCCTGTATCGATAAATTCAATCGTTGCACCACAAACAAGCAGTCGGAAGCAAGGATGACATTTTGATACCATTTATCACGGGCAAGAGTTGTTGCACGACGAAACGCCAATGCTTCTGCTAACTCCGACGTAGTGATCCCGTCAAGACGCTCGCTGCAGGCAGCAAAGCATTCACCAATGTGGTTTCAGACTACCACGCCAACCCCCATCCGACGAGAATAAGCAAATAGTGTTGCACCGATATTAATAAGGACCGTACCTGCTGGCGGCGGAGTTCATTTAGGGACTGAATGCAAGGACTCATGCCTATGACATAAATCCGGATTGAAGATATGCAACACTATTAACTCAACATAAGCTTTAACTTTCGTAGCCATCCTTTGAGGATGTAACAAACCTTCATCATTTCGTGCACCATTACGTGCCTCCCAAATATGCCACAGAGTAACAACAAGAACCGTTGCCTCGCGAGTCGAGGAACGTTCCAGGAAATCGAATAGCCATTGCTTAGCACAATTCAATGTCATGCGGCAAAGATGGAAGCCATACTCCTATTTCACTTCACGCCAAACTTCACGGGCAAACTGGGCAGGCTAGTTTCATGACAACTTAGGCCACATTTGTAACACATAAATTTTACACAAGTATAATAGGAAACATTTTGATTCCTACGTAAACCTTAAAAATTCGTGCATTCCAAACAGAGCCTTATATACCCCTTTTTGGAACGAGGTAAGTTCTCGATTCATGCGGAAATTAAATTATTTCCAATGAAATTCATGCATTCTAAATAGGGCCTTATTATTGTTATCCTTTGGAAGCACTAGTCCAACGGAGCCAATGTACCCTCTGCTGCTTATATGAAGTTTTGGCCCCAAACTTACACCCCAAAGTGAGGATTGAGCGTTAGCTTTAGTGGTGGAGACATGGGTGAATGTCCCACCTGCCTAGGCTCGATCTCTAGGATCGAACTCAGTGTGTCTCGCCGGTTAAATTTAGGATAGGGTACACACGCGTGTGTTGAGAGTGTATGCAACGCGAGGCCCATGCACCTCCGTAGTTCACTGGCGAGGGTATTGGATGCACACATGTATGTGTGCGTGTGCGTAGGCGTAAGTTGTGGAGTGTGTAGGTGTGTGCCGTGTATCCTTTAAAAAGTTAAATTTCCAAAACCCCAGGTACCGGAGCACGTAACAATCCAAACATGTTTACTCAAAGTTCTATGTGGTTACAAATCCCCCAACAACCGATTTACTTTGAAGCTCCTGTTTGTCTTCCACTGAGGGGATCGCGTACTAGTCCATCCAATCCGTGATAAATTTAGCCTGAGACCACATAGAACTTATGGATGGTTTTTTTACGAACTTTTAGATAAACATGAGTTTTTGACAAACCCCACCCTCACCCCTCCCCGTTTACAGGTCGGTTTTTGCAACAAAAAAGAACTCCTTGTTTACAGGTCGGTTTTTGAAAAAAAAAACTCCTTTTTCTGTATAATTAAAGTCCTGTCCCCAAAATTCATATTTGTTGTGACCACCCAAAAGTAGGGATTTATTCCAGACTGTTCACTTTGCTCTCCCTCTAGCTCCTCCTCCCTCGAGTCGACCACCGCGGGTGATGGCGATGGCCGCCAGCTTCGTCCCCGGCGATCTGGTCGTGGTTTCGAGGGGAGACGGACTGCACTCGTCCACTGGAGCAGCCCTCGCCCATCCCCACCGTCGCGTGGCCTCCTACGCCGCCCCGCCTCGCCGTGCTCCCCTCGCTCTCGCTTCCCCCAGGAGAGGTATGTGCACAGCCAGGGAAATACTTCTCGAATCCCCCGGCATGTACTTTTCTCACCGTCTCTAACCCTAAATTTGCGTATGTGCAGCAGCGTTTCGGCCTCGAGTTCGTCGTCCTCCTCGGTGCGAGCCGCCTACCGCTTCTGGTAATCCACACCATTCCCCACACCTAATTGTCACATGTACTGTTGTGAACTTTTGTTGGCTAATGAGCAATCTCTTGTCCATTAATCCTGGCTGCAGTTGTGTATTAGGGAATAAGTGTTGCAACGTTTGCAGTTCTGTTTTTGCCTGACTAGAAAGTGTTTGTTTGAGGTGCATTTGCCAAGCAGTACTACCATTGTGTCGAGACTGCTACAATGCAATCTTTGTTGTCAGCAAAGGTGAATAGGGCAGATGTGTGTATAAGCAACCCGTTGGTGTGCATTTGTCAAACCAGAAGGTGGTGGTTGTACCAGATCATATGTTCGCTATTGTAGTTGAAGATCATTAACAGGATCATTTCTGGGATAGTATTCCAAGTCGGAGTGCCCGTTGCCGTGGAGTGCCGCCACATGCTATACATCATTAACAGCATGTAGTTATGGCACAGCCATTTGAAGCATGGTTCACTTTCTCGCAAGAGCATTTTCCCAACTATCTTCCCTTTGCAAGCTTTTGTTTTGTATTCCCAAGCCACCTTGATCCTTTGGCAGTGTTACGTGATCTCAAGCTACAAGCCGTTTTCCTACCTTTCTGTCTCCTTTCCAAAGGAATGCTCATCTAGTTTTATCTATCGCCTTGATGCTTTGCTCGGACCATTTGATGCAGCTCATGTAGTATGTCGCTATTGTGAAAAGAACACCACTCATCGCTAATCTTCCATTCCAAGATAGTAAACCACTAAACCAGGCATCCACCCAAATATTCTTCTCTCTTTGGTTTTTTCTGAGAATTATTTTTATTTTTATTTCTATTGGGATATGTATAATCAATTGTCAAAGATTTGGATGGTTTAATTTACGCATGAGAAAGTAGTGGAAGTGTTGTCAATGTAAGAAGGATCACCATTTCCTTTTTCTGAGCAATCCGTTCCGTGTCTTTTATTTGTTGCACTTCATTTTCTGTTCTCTTTCATTTGTTGTCTCTTCTCCTTCTCTTCCGCTCCCCTTCTCTGCTCTTCAGACTGTCGGGCGAGCCGAGCAGAGGTGACTGCCCGCGCGGCTCGAGCGGCGTCGCTGGTCGGCTGTGATGTGAAGAGGTCTACACATAGCCCCCCAATTCACCATATGGTATTTAAACTTATCCTTAACCCCTCTCTAGAAAAATCTGGCTCTAATCGAGTCCATATTTTTGTGAACTTCCTCAGTAAACCTGTAAAACCCCATAGTGTAAGTAGGACGACTGCTCAAACTGCTATTTACCACCAGGCGGAATACAATAATTATTCAGAATAATTTTCTATCCTGGTTATATATCTCCATATGACGACTGCTTCCACAGGAAATAGCAGCTAAATGCCCTCGAGTAAAAGGTGGATCCTTTTGTTACAGGCTTTTAAATCTGGAGGTTTCGACCTCATAACTAATATGCATTAAGTTATTGTAATGGTATTTTGTTTAGGTTTCGACCGCTCAGTATCCAAGAAACAGCAAAGACTTCATTAGGCAGTAGATATGTAACTTCCTTTTCCTGTTTTCCAGCCTGTGGGGAGTTTTTTTCTATTGCAGATTTCCATGAGGACTTGTATCGAATTGTCTGCATAGTAAAAAAAGAAAGAAAAAAAAAAGGCACATATCCATTTACATCTTTGATAGCCTATCAGCTGTAGATTCAAGTTCAAATTCGAATAGCATTTTGCCTAGCACGAGTCTTCCTTCTTCATGCTTTAGCATGCAAGTTATTGCAGCCAAACCATACTTTAGACACTTCTTGGTACCAATAACTTCAAAAAAAAATTGTAATGCATAAAGGAAATAAACAGCCCCCCTTTGTCACAATTATAGGAAGTCCAGTCAGTGAAGAAATGCATAGAGATATGCATATGTAGACATGCAATTAGCATGAATATTATACTATGTCAGCAAACAATAAAACAAGCGATGATGTTACTTGATAGCATTAAGCAGCCAAAGTTTGTTCCAGTGGCCATTGTAGCCATAATGACCATGATAGGCTGACTTGTGTAGTAAATTGCACTGCAGCTCTCTAAACTTGTGATGTTGTACGACTTTACTCCCTGAATTTATATTTTACTTTCTTGCCCCCCTAAACATGTTCCCGTTTGCACCGTAGGTTCTTTCCTCCATTTGCTAACAGAAAACGCCGAGCTAGCACATGTCATCACAGAGGTGATGAGGACATCCCTTCCACTGATACAACCATTCCTAACATCCCTTCCACTGATACAATCATCCCTACTGTTTCGGATTTGTAATGACCAATTACTCGAGCACGTGCTCGCCAGCTAAATTATCAGGTAACCTCGTTTCTCGGAGTGCATCCATATTTTACTAACTCTATGATGCTGCCGAATGGAGATGTTTTGCTTGTGCTTAGGAACTAGGAATACGACCAGCACTACAAGAGTTCCTCCAGGACCACTCCCTGCAAAGGAGGTCCTCCAGGACCACCTTCCCCGCAAAGGAGATCCTCCACGACCACTCCCAGGAGATCCGCGCCGTCCAAGACCACTCCTGGGAGATTCGCACCGTCCAGGACCACTCTCAGGAGATCCACATCGTCCAGGACCACCTCTAGGAGATCCACGTCGTCCAAGACCACCCCCAGGAAATCCACGACGTCCACGACCTCTCCAAGAACAGTACTCCTCGTGGACCTCTCAGGACCTCCTCTAGGACCTCTCAAGACCTCCTCAAGGACCTCTCATGACAACCCAGGACCTTCCCCAGGACCTCCTCTCGAGTTTCTAAAGCACTGCGATCAGAACTACGACTAGGCCCACGTCTGGATGAGCCGAATGGAATCATGCAAAGGATTCTTTGATGTTGGTTGTAATCTTTCTGTTGTGATCTTTCCTTAACTGTTATAGAAAGGAATATTTGTATAATACGCGTGATTTAGAGATAGAGACGGCCGCACCCTTAGGTGCCAATATAAGGCCAGGGTTTCGCCCTTAGTTCGTTGGATTTTGTTAGATTGATTTCAACCTAGGCTAGAAATAGTATCGTTGGCTTGTGTGGCTAGTACAACCCGGCTTTATCAACGGAACCCCAAATTGTCCAATACATCTATCTTTGTTCTTCAATTCCTATTCCGTGAGTTTGTTGCTTTATCTATTTTTCTTGTTTGATTCTTGATTGCCTGCAGGAAAAGACCTTCGTGGTCAGGTCGATCTCGCCGCCGGCAAGGTTGATAACGAACGTGAAGATTGGTTTAGCGATTGTGGGTGTAACGGTCGTCGCACAGTTGTAGCCTGGATCATGAGAGTTAGCTTTCACCAATCAAGTTGTATCATCCTCACCGAAAGATAGGGACAACAGAACGCATCAAGAGGTGACATCTGTGGCTGCCCATCCATTAAACCTCGATGGCACACATGGCCACCGCGTTGGCCGCGTCAGCCCTGCCGCCCTGCCATGTGGTCATCTGTGGAAGCGACGGCGTTGGCACATGTACGACCTACTTCCTCTCCACCCACGCCGCCTCCTCCACCGTCCCGACCCTCGTCTAAAAGTCCTCCATCGCCTGCGCCGCCTCCGGCAAGGTCGACGGCTTCCTCGCCCTTCTCCACGACCCTGAGGAGAAGATGGACAGCGGTGTCACGAGTGAAGATGCACAACGACAACGATGGGCGACTATGAGGCCGAGGCGGACGACAACGGCAATGCAGCAAAGTTCTGGCGAGGGCAAAGGGAGCACGGGGTAGAACACAACAACGTGAAGCTAGAGAGGTGGATAAGAGGGGAGATGCTCACCAGTGGCGGTAAATTTGGACAACGAAGAATTGCAGGCTGTGTGGAGGAACACATGCAAGATCTCCATGACAACTGCGGTTCAGCTTCGATTGAACATGGAAGAACGCAGGCGAGGTTCGGGAACATGGTGTGATGCGATCAATCTTGGCAGAGACCTATCAGAATGGCGGGAATGGAAGGTGTCCTATGGCGGCCATGACAAAGCACGATTGGAGAAATGGTGAGGAAGAAGGCCATTTTTGCCATGTCATCGTCCATGTCGGCTAGAAAGGATCCAAGTCAACCTATTCCATCAACTAATTGAGAATATGACATGTGGTGTAAATGGGAACAAGTTTAGGGAGCCAAAAAAGTAAACTACAAGTTCAGGGAGTAAAGTGGTGCAACCTCACAAGTTTAGGCAGCTATAGTGCAATTATCAGCCTATTCCGTCAACTAACGGTGGAAAGAACTTGCGATACAAACAGGGACAAGTTTAGGGAGCCGGGATAGTAAAATGCAAGTTCTGGGAGTAAAGTGGTACAACCTCATAAGTTTATGGAGCTACAGTGCAATTATCTCTTTAAAAAAACATAACATACATGATGTTTAATGAAACACTACATTTCAACTTGCTATACATATGGCACAGATCATAGAAATTCAGATTTCCAATGACATTACCTCTTGATAAGCTATTTTTTCACTAACATAAGGTACTAAACAATTATTGCCAGTAATACAGCATTAACATTTTTTTTTATTTGAATGAGTTTGTAATAACCCCAAAGCTGAAGTAAATCAGGCTGCAGCAGGCAGTTCTACATATACAAATTACAAAGCCCAACAAGCAGTTCTACATATACAAATTACAAAGCCCAGTAGATAGGTTTCTAATTTCTAAGGATAGTACAAAATGTAAATGATACATACATGCACTTGCTACCAATTCCCTTGGATTGGATTAGGCTCCACATATTTCTGATGCTTTGAGCCTTGGGTATTGTTGGGCTCCACAGATGAAGGGTAGTTAGCAACTAGCATTTGACCGAAAATGATGAAGAGAAAAATCCCAAAGAAAAAGCATATATGAACAATTTAACTCATATGTATTGATCTCCTACATCTGCAAATAAAGTTCTTGTTGAACAGTTGTTGAGTTTTCTTTCCTAATGTTCACAGCAATCATCCACAATGTGCTCTTTGGTTTCAAAGAAATCCACAAGGTACTCTACAATATACTAACTACGAAATTTTCACGGGATGCTCTACAAGAAACCAGATCATGCAAGACAATTGACATGGGACTCAATCAGAAACATAAAGGGGAAAATGCGAATAATAAGAACCAAGCAACTAACTTTGACATGTACCTCGATTGATCAATAAATTCAAAGCCAATCCATTCAAAAAAGGGAAGCAGCGTGTCATAGCTCTCCTGGCGGCCATTGGGCAGGAAAGGCTGGATCTGTAGAAGGGCAAGGTGCTGCGGAAGAGTCCGATGGCGCAAAATGATCGATTGGGCCAAATGGGCCATCAGTGTTGAGTTAAGTTAAATCAACTTGTAACAGGGTTTCATGGTGTATAAGTTAACATGCTGTAATGGAATAGAGTATTGACAAAAGTACAATTTCAGTTATCTTGTCCCCCTTCTGTCTCTCTCGTTCTTCCTCTATTCTTCCCCAATTCCTCCGTGATCTTGTGAACTAGTGTTGAATCATTGATATATTATGACTCAAATGAAATGGATTAGCATCGGATATGACATATGGTATCAGAGCTAGCTCGATCTGTGGAAAAATCCTCGTAATCTCTTGGCCTTGACTGGTAAAATCCCACGGTGAAGGGTGGCGATTGCTCTAGGGCGATTGATGTAAGTCCTGATCCGGGTTCGATCGGTTCGAAGGAGGAGTCACCATGGCGCTTGCTAAGCAGAGTGCTTAGGTGAGGCAGATGGTATCGACGATGGAGGGGTTCGAAGGGAGGGTGACGAAGCAGCTGGAGGTGCTGAATGTCTTGCGGGAGAAGGTGAAAGTGATTGATTTGGTGAAAGAGAGGTTAGATGAGTTGGGATCAAAGTTCGAGCAGCAAGTGGAGAGGCTGGATCAAGTCCAAACCAAGGTGAACCTGTCAATGACATCGCTGGGGAAAGTACACCAAGAACAGGTTCAAGTGTTGCGGGCCTTGAAGGAGGTGGCACCACCGCAAGCACTGATGTTACCAAGGGATGGGTTGCTCAAAGCACTACCTGATGAGTTGCAGTTGTCTCAGCGACCGCCACCACCGTCGTCGCTGCTGCCGCTATCGCGATCGGTTCTATCGGCACCAACGAAGAATTTTGGAGAAGCAACTTAGTCGCAGGAAGAAACGAATTCAAGGTGGAATTGGATGCCCAAGATGGATTTCCCAAAATTTGATGGTACTGATGTACGCATTTGATTGGACAAATGTTCGGTGTTCTTGTTGTGTACCAAATACCTGACAACTTAAGGGTGACAGCGGCTACTCTTTACATGGTGGATAGTGCAGCACATTGGTATCATGCATACAAGCTTACGGCGGGATACATTGGATGGGAGCAGTTCAGTTAAGTAGTCATGAAAGAGTTTGAAGTTAATACTCATCGCAACAAGATGATGAAACTGCTCATGCTCTGACAAAAAGGAACAGTAGAAAATTACAAAAAAAAAATTCGAGCAATTGGTGTATCACATCAGATTGTTTGACAGCGCACTTAGTGACACTATGATGGTTACTCAATTCACCCTAGGATTGAAGGTAGAGCTTAAGGCTGCGGCAGAGATTCAAATTCCTAAGACGGTCAGTTAGGCAGCGGTGTATGCCTTGGTGCAAGGAGTCTTAGAGAGAACAAAAAGAGGAACTCAAAAGGGGGGGTCAATGGAAGGACAATTACGTAAATGGAAACAAAGCTAAAGGGAAAGGGAAATTTTCTTCGAGAGAGTTATGGAAGACAAAACAACTGAAGGAGTACAGAAGAACACATGGATTGTGTTATAGGTGTGGGGAGAAATTCACTCCTCAGCATGACTGTCCAAAAAAACAACCTGCACAACTGCAAGCAATGAAAATGGAGAGCAACAATGAAGTGTAGACAGATGAGATTTTGGATCTCCTGGTGACTACTGAAGGTCAAGAAGAGGAAGGCATGCACATTTCTCTGAATGCATTAACAGGAGCACCTCACCCGAAGACAGTGAGATTGAGAGCCTTGGTAGGTAATCAGGTGATGCTTATGTTACTGGATTCAGGAAGTTCACATAGTTTTGTGAGTGATACTTTAGTGCAGAGACTGAGAAGTAAACAAAAGTAATTTCCTGTTCCATTGCCAGTCAAGGTGGCTAATGGAGACTTACTTCAATGTGCAAGTGAGGTGCCTAATTCTGCATGGTGGTTACAGGGTTATACATTCCAACATGATATGAAGGTGCTGGACCTTGGGGGACATGATGCAGTATTGGGTATGGATTGGTTGAAAGGATGGGGAGAAATGATATGCCACTGGGCTCACAAATGGGTGAAATTCTAATATCAAGGCAAGCTCATTCAATTACAAGGTGTCAGGGACATACCTTCTTCTGAATTACAAGAACTTTCAGGGGACACATTAGCCAAGTGGTACAGAGGAAATGAAATTTGGGCCACAGCTATTCTGGAACCAATGGTAGACATTCCTTTTGAAGTGATACCAGCTGCTGTGCAAACAGTGTTACATCAGTATAGTGATGTTTTCAAGGAGCCAACTCACCTGCCTCCCTATAGGTTTTTTTTTATCACACAATTCCTTTATAGTCTGAAACTGCTCCTGTCAACAGCAGACCTCACAGGTATTCTCCCTTGCAGAAAAGTGAATTTGAGAAACAAGTAACTGAGATGATTAATTCTGGACTAGTAACACCAAGTATGAGTCCCTTTACATCTGATGTGCAATTGGTCAGAAAAAAATATGGTAGTTGGTGTTTTTGTGTTGATTATTGAAAACTGAATGCCATTACAGTAAGGAATAAGTTTCCTATACATGTGGTAGATGAATTACTAGATGAACTAGCTGGCACAACAATCTTTTCCAAACTGGATTTGAAGGCTGGCTACCATCAGATAAGAATGGTGGAACAAGATGAGTACAAAACTGCATTTAAGACACCATGGGCAATTTCAATTCAGGGTCATGCCATTCGGATTGACTAATGCACTAGCACAACCACTTTTCAATGTTTGATGAATTCAATATTTGCTGGGTATACAAGGAAGTTTGTTTTGGTCTTCATGGATTACATTTTGATCTATAGTAAACACCTAAATGAACATGTGGAACGTCTGACTTTGGTATTTCAAGTTTTGCAACATTGTCAGTTATATGTCAAGAGGAGTAAATGTTCTTTTGCTCAAAGGCAATTAGAGTACTTAGACCATATTATCTTAGAGAAAGTAGTAGACACTGATCCTGAGAAGACAAAGGCAATGTTACAATGGCCTATTCCTGCTCCTATAACCGAATTGATAGGATTTTTTAGGCCTAACAGGCTATTACAGAAAATTTGTGCAAGGGTATGGAGTTTTGGCAAAGCCCTTGACTATGTTGCTGCAAAAGAAGATGTTCCAATGGAGCAATGAAGCCCATAATGCATTTGAAGCTTTGAAACAAGCAATGAGTAGTACTCTAGTTTTGGTCTTACCAGATTTTAACAAATCATTTTGCATTGAGACAGATGCCTGTGATACCGGCATTGGAGCTATGTTAACCCAGGAAGGGCATCCAGTAGCATACCTTAGCAAGGCTTTAGGAGTCAACAATCAGAAGTTGTCTATTTATGAGAAGGAATTCTTAGCTATCATGCTAGCTGTTGATAAAATGGAGGCAATATCTTTTGAGGCGACCATTTGTTATTAAAACTAATCACAAGGCATTATGCCACTTGGAGGATCAAGTTCTTACTTCTCAATTGCAAAGGAAAGCGATGACAAAATTAGTTGGACTATAGTTCAAGTTTCAATACAAAAAAAGGTGTGGATAATAAAGCAGTTGATGCTTTATCCAAGGTAGGTGTAACAGCCCAAATTTCAAATTCCAGTTGAAAATAAAGTTTAATTATTTTGTGGTTTTTTCTAATTTTTTTAAAAGTTACTTAATTAATTGAAAGCCAAACAAATTTATTTGCAAAATATATTGCCAAATAATAGTTGGAAATATTTTATTTAAATCCAAAATGCCCCAGAGAATTTCTGTGAATTTTCTCATATTTTTTGGTCTTAACCTACTATTTTCTAAAGCCTAATTGAATTATCAACAATTAATTAATTAGAAAATCAAAAGAAAACTCCAATCAGCCAATGGGCCGAAACCTAGCCGGCCCAATCCATTTCCCCCGCACGCGCAGCCCACGTAGCCGCTCCACCCACGCCTCCCCCTCTCACTGACAGCGGGGCCCACTGTCAGCCTCTCCCTCTCTCTCGCACACACGCGCCGCACCAACCTTTATCAGCCGTTGGATCAAAATCCAACGGCCACCTTTCACGAAACCTTAAGAACTCCGAAGACCCGACGCATGTGGACCGTTAGATCTAAGTCTAACGGCTCGTGTACATCAGTGACTTTACTGCTCACTCGCACCCCCTCAATCTATCGCGACCGTTGGATTAAAATCCAACGGTTGCGCATCCACCGCACTTCCCCCTTCGCTCCCACCCTTGCGCACCGTACAATCAAAATCTAATGGACCTGCATCGTCTTCTCCCTTTCCATCTTCAACCTCCCGACTTTCCTTTTTCACCGCGCGTCCGCCATGACCGTGATTCGAAAACCTTCGATACGCGCCCAAATCCGGCCGCATCTCCAAGTTCGTCGCGCGCATTAAAACTGCCGTGTCAAATCGCGTCCGTCACGGCCCTTACCTTCCATCCTAGTGCCCTCAATCCCCGATTTCGCTCCGCCGTGACCGCGATACCTTCGTGCTCTCCACGGAGATCCCGTGCCGCCCTCACCCTATAAAAGGGGGCACCGGGACCGCCCAACCTCAACACCACAGCGCCACCACCCACAGCTCGCCCCTCTCGCCGTAGCGCCCGGTTTTCGAAGATCTTCGCCGGCGGAAACCTTCGGGTCTTCTCCGATTCTGGCGTCACCAGAGCCCCTCCGCCCTCTCCATCGACACCATCATCACCACCTCGTCATCGCGAAGCCGGCACGCCCACTCACTTTGCCGGTGGACCCTCGGAGCTCGTCTTCACCGTCGACCGCACGCCGCCGCCGCTAAAGACCTCACCGCCGGCCACTCCGTCGCGCTCCTCCGCCGCAAGATAGTGCACTAGCTTCAGCACCACATGAGCTTCATTTTGCGCGCACCCATTTGGCTCGCCGCGGCGTAGAACGCCGGCGAGCCCGAGCCCGTAACGTTGCCGCTCATTGGACCTACATGGCATGCCCACGTAGGCGCCAGGTCAGCGCCACCTCGGCGCAAAAACTTGCGTGGCTGCCCACGTGGCAGCCACCTCAGCTGCGTCAGCACCTCCCTTCCAAGCCTCGAGCCCGTGGGCCTGGCCCACATGTCAGAGAATTATTTTAATTCCTTTAAATTCCAAAAATCCCTCGCTGACGTCAACATTGCGCAGTAAATAGATTTTCCTTTAGAAAAATAACTCGGGAAATTCATTTAAATTTCAGATTTAGGTTTTAAACTTCAAAAATTCATATCTTTTGCATCAAAACTCCAAATTGGGTGATTCAAGTTGCAAAATTTGTATAAAATTATAATCTAGCTAACTAAACCAAAATATTTCAATTTGGAGTTAATTTGAGTTGTCTTTTTGAATTTGAATTGAATTTATCGTATTTTCGCGTATAGATTTCGACGACTCCGGAGAGTTTGACCACCCCGAAGACCTAGATTTTCATGACGTCAATGAAGGCAAGTTATACCATTGATCATGTTGATCCCATTAATTTAAATGTATTTTTAGTTTTTAAATTACTTAATGCATGCATATGTTTATACAATTGTTTGAATGCCCTGTTTTTGTATATAGTTATTCCAATCTTCATTGTATGGCCCATTTGATTATTGAATATAGTTGCCTTGTCACCCTTAGGCAAAATGATACTAAAATTAGTCTTATGCTTAGCCATGCTTAGATCACACTTATGAATTTGGGAAGGTTTAGCCAAATCTTTTACATACTTACTTTTAATTTGACTCTGTGGTATTGTTTTGCCACAAAAGGTTTATAAAGAGGATTTTACTCTAAATAAAATAAAATGGATTTGGACTTGGGCGCAATGGATGAATGGTGGGTGCAGGTTTATGCACGGGCTTAATCTGGTTAAGGTTAAGGCCCAGGGTTTTAATTGGAAGTGGCCCGAGTCAGTTAAGGACCTATCTTTGAGTCGCTTTTTGCTACGCCTTACCGTACCACCACATGTCTTGTATGGGCAGGATTTGGCTAAATAATTTGTGACGTCTTAGTGATATTTGTGCTATGTTGTTTGTGTGGGGGTCGGTTAGACATTAGTCCCACCTGGCGCAAGAGGGGGCTCCCGGAGGATGGTTAGTCCAATGGAAGCGAAACCTTAGCGGGCATGAATACAATAAGACATTGCATTGTAACGGTCTCATGATAATTGCTTAGTCACACGCTTTCGGAAGCGTGCATTGGCCGACATTAAAAGCAAATTATCTCATGTGGGTAAAGCTGTACAAACTCTGCAGAGTAGAAACTATTCGAATAGCCGCGTCCGCGGTCATGGACATGCTAGCAAAGCCACTTTAAGCTAGACTTTTTTTGTTTATAAAATGATTTCATCAGATGATTTTAGGATGGAAAATCCTATGGTAAAAATTGGGCGGTTAGCCAAGTGATAGGAGAGTATCCTTCACCATTCAATCAATGGAGGTTATCCACTATAAAACTGACATTTTAAATACTGATTTTAGTTATAGTATAAAAACTGTCCTTAGCACTTAATATGAGTATTTAGCCTGAAAATATTGTTTATGCAAAATGAACACTGCCAATATCCTTTGTTTACCTTATGCATGCATTATCTTTCAATATTGGGTGTAACTCGCAAGCACGGTAGTTGTGCTTACTCTTGCTGAATAATCTTTATTTAGGAGAAGACCTCTATCAGGATGGTGAGGATCTTGACGACTAGGCTACGCCCTAGACGATTGCCTGTGGCAAGTCGTGTGGTTTACTACTACTTTGCTTTCCGTTGTGTTATTTATCTATTTGGCCTCAGGCCCCTTTTGTAATAAACTCTGAATTATTATTAATAAAGTGTGTGATATAATTGTGCTATCACTTTTGTTGACTGTGTACACTAGAAATCCTAGACTAGTGTATGAACACAGAGAATTTGAGATCCTTCGTTCCCGGGTTCGACAGTAGGCATGTTTTTTTTTCTCTACAAGCAGTCTCTATGGACCAACCTATTTGGATTCAAGAGGTCCTCAACTCTTATGATGTGGATAATATGATGAGGATATCAACCCTAAGAATGCAACCACTACTTCGACTCGCTGCACTGCATCCTCTACTTCAACAACATCTTCCCCAAAAGGACTTTCGGCTACTGCACTGCCATATTCTCTGGTTGGACCGAGCTACGTCTACTCATACGAGTCGAGCTTCGTCTACATATCATGGTGCTATGTCTACATGCCATGGTACTGCATCTACATGGCTTGGTGCTGTGTCGCCAATTGTTGGCCCATAGGCTTTGTAATGAATGGGCTAATTTGGCCCATATGGTCCATATGGCTGGCCACCTAGGGTTTGTGGTACTATTCATGTGGCACTATTTACACGTGGACAGTATCCACGACCGCTCTTCCTTCTCCCATACATAGTGGCCGTCATCCCCTTTAGTTCTTTGGGTTTTGCTGATTGAAGTTTATCTTTGCTACTTTATACTTTGTTCTCTTGTTCGGTGAGATCAACAGCGATATTATTATTCAGAACCCCACTTATCAATACAATTTCAATTCCTATTCGCAATTTCAGATTGCTTATCTATCTTGTTCTTGTGTGCTTCTTTGGTGTACGCAGGAATTGATCTTCGTGATCAGGTCATCTGGGTATTCGTGATAACGACTTGTCGAGCAGTTCAGCGATTGTGTGATTTCGAGTCTTGTGAGTTCGTAACCAGGATCGTGAGAGTTGAACGACTACTACCGAACTTACCTTCTAATCGAAAGATTGGGCCAGAACAGGACCTTCGTGGTTCATCATAATAGAGCTCAGCAATGACTCGCTCGATTGGTAGTGTCTCAACCAGATGAAGAAGGGTACAATATGCAAGATGGACTCATTAGGCAACATGGGAAAATTTGGATAGGGGCTAACACAGGTCTGTAGAATAAGCTTATACAAGCATTTCATGCAACTCCTATTGGTGGCCATTTAGGAATTCAAGCCACTTATCAGAGAGTTAAGAAGTTGTTTCAATGGGGAGGTCTAAAGCAGGATGTTTAGAATTTTGTCAAACAATGTGCTATTTGTCAGCAGGCTAAACACGAACAATGCAACATACCAGGATTGTTGAATCCACTCCCTATTCCAGATAATGCATGGCAGGATATTAACATAAATTTCATTGAAGGATTGTTGAAATTAGAGGGTTAAAATGTGATTCTGGTGGTTGTCAATAGACTCACAAAGTACTCCCATTTCATTCTTCCGAGACATCCTTTTACTGGAAGTGTATTGGCTAAGGCCTTATTACAACACATAGTGAAATTGCATGGAGTACCTCGATCTATTATATCTGACAGAGATAAGATCTTCACAAGCACCTTCTGGAAAGAATTATTTAAGCTGTGGGACACAAAGTTACAAATGCGCACGACATATCATCTTCAAACGGATGGGCAGAGTGAATGGGTAAATCAATGCTTGGAGATGTATCTTCGTTGTCTTGTCTAGGAAACACCCACTAAATGGTTCCAATGGCTGAATTCTGGTACAACACTAATTACCACACAACATTGGGGTGTTATCCTTACAAGGCCTCATATGGCACAGAGCCACATTATGGACAATTGCCTAGCCTGACGATAACAACACCAAGTTCAGCAGCGAAAATGTTATTGGAATGACAATACTTTACTAAACATTTGAAACAACATTTAACTAAAGCTCATTTGAAAATGAAGCACATGACTGACAAAGGCAGATCACCTAGGGAGTTTTCAGTTGGTGAACATGTGTATCTTAAGTTGCAGCCTTACATCCAGTCCTCAGTTGTTAATAGACCATATCCCAAATTATCTTTCAAGTACTTCAGACCTTACAAAATATTACAGAAGACTAGACTTGCTGCTTATAAACTACAACTTCCTGAAAACAGTTTGGTTCATCCGATTTTCCATGTGTCCCAGTTGAAGCAACACTACAACTTCCTGAAAACAGTTTGGTTCATCCGGTTTTCCATGTGTCTCAGTTGAAGCAACACATCCCATATCATTCCCTAGTGTTTTCTTCGATGCCAGCTCTTGTGGAGTTAACTTCTGAGGAGGTTTTCCCTGAAGAAATTCTGGACCGATGGTTGGTCAAGAAAGGAAATGCAGCTCATCTTCAAGTGTTGATTAAGTGGTCTTCGATACCAGCGTCTTCAGCAACCTAGGAAGACTACAATGTGCTATGGGAGAGGTTTCCACTTGATTCAGCTTGGGGACAAGCTGACTCTCAAGGGGGCGGTAGTGTCACAGCTCTCCAGGCGGCCATTGGGCAGGTAAGGACGGAGATGTAGAAGGACAAGGCGCTGTGGAAGAGTCTGATGGCGTGAAATGATTGATTGGGCAAAATGGGTCGTGAGTGTTGAGTTAAGTTAAATGGGCTTGTAATAGGGTTTCGTGGTGTATAAGTTAACGTGTGTAATCGAATAGAGTATCGACAAAAGTACAATTTCTATTATCTTGTCCCCCTTCTATCTCTCTCATTCTTCCTCTGTTCTCCCACAATTCCTCTGTGATCTTGTGAACTGGTGTTGAATCATTAAGATATTATGCCTCAAATGGAATGGATTAGCATCAGATATGACATAGCGACGATGTGGGCGATCTCGTGCCCTAGTGTCGCAGCTGATGAAAACCAAGCAATCGACGAAGGAACCGCGTTTGTCGCGGTACTGCTCGGTGAAGAAACGGCCGACGACGAGGTAGAAGGCGGCAAGCGCGTTGGTGAGGGAGGCGACTGTAATATCCCGAATCGTTTTGAGAGAGAGAGCTGTAATATCCCTAAAAATACCCTCTTGAGGACCTGGGTGTAAATAGAGAAAAGGGGATAAGTAAAAATGGGATGTTTGGGTTTTTAGAGGGGAGTTATTTTCTTGGAACGGGTCGTGGAGTTGGATCATGCGTGGTAAAAGGGGACGTGGGGGGAGAGGAGGATCCAAAACCCAAAACCAGAAACCCTAGCCACATTGTTTTCCTTTTTTCTCGTGCGTCGTTCCATCTTGCTGGTGCTCGCCTGTGCTCACCATCTTGCACTTGCATGCCGCCACTTGCGTTGCCTGCCACGTGTGCATGAGTGCGCAGGCTAGCTTTGCTCGCCACACACCAGCCACGACTTGTGTTGCCTGTCGCGTGCGCGTGAGTGCGTAAGCGCCGACTGCCTACATCGCTGCTGGCGTTGTCTGCCTGCGCACGCGAAGCCATATGTAAGATATGGGCAATGAGATCCCCGTATGAAAAAGGACGAGCAATTTGGTCTCCGCACTAAAGATTTAGTGCAGGCATGAGTGAGCACCGACGGGTGTTACACTCCGCTATATCGATATAAGCAGAAGAGAAGTGTGACATAAGCATGATTTGCATTGCATTCATGAAAGTTGAAATTGTGGTATGAGTTAATGAGAATGAATTGATGATGAGATGATGCTTTGTTGTTACTCTTCTTTGTACTTACTGAGTCTTGGACTCACCTTTGTTTATTTGTTGTTTTAGGTGAACGTTGATGGCGGCATGCATTGGGGTAGAAGTAGATCATGAAACTATTGCATTTGTGTAGCACTTCACTTCACTTCATAATTCATTCATTTAGACTTGTAATAATTGGATAAATTGTGAATCACTTAGTTCTTATGGTTGATAATATTGCTAGTTGACGTTTTTCCTTAATTGAATATTATTTATGATGCTTTTGGTAATAATTTGGATCATATTACTTTCGAATTATGTATAATCATCTTGCTGAAATTTATGATTACCATCTTGATGAATGTTTATTCGTGAAGTCTAGAAGGAAGTAATACACGATTATGATTTATATTTGGTAGTGATAGTAGTTATAGGTGACATCTTGGACTTTTGCTAAGCCGAGGTGTTACAGCGACGGACCGAAGTGATGACCGCTAGGCGCCAGGTGGACTTAGGGTTCTTGCGGTGGCGATGATTTGCAACTTCTTTTAAGAGTACATGCCCGACGCACTCATGCACACACACCACACGCACGCCCACACACACATGGGTGCATTCTTAACACACGTCTAATCTAGAGTGGGGGTTAAACCTCACAGAGCACGCGTTTTGACCACTGAACGCACCAATGTGTGCATGTACTAATCCCTAAAGCCACCAAAAAATGAGGTGCACGAGTTTGATCAAACCCGGATGGGCTGTCGGCTCACCTAGCGAAGCAAGCCACCCGAGCAAACGCCCGGTCCTCCGATGATTTGCAACTTGTGAGCGATGCGATGATGCGGGCATTTTGCGGTGCCCAGCAGTTCAAGTAGGCCTGCCTAGTTCGTACCGCAGCACATGACCATATTTGCAATTTTTGTGGTGCGGGCTAGCAGATTAGTGGGTCGGATCGCACCACTTGCACCCCCATTTGTGATATGTGCTACGTACTTTGGTCTGTCCAAACGTTTTCATGTCAAACAGAATCTCTGAAGTTTACAGGCGCGCGAAGTGAACTTAGCGGAATACGTCCTTTGACAAGATGAGGTGCGGATTCCACCCCGCTAGAGAGAAAAATCCCACGGGAGGCAACGAAAGATCAGTGCAAGGGAGCTCATCTTCGTGCTCAAAGGAGCATCTTGTTGAATTTGAAAAAGTTAAAAACGTCACTCTTTTGTGGCGAAGGGAGGGAGCAGAGACAATCATGATCAATGAGAACGCTTCTTCTAGGGGTGCAAGTGGGGCAGGCTGTGGACAGCCCACACCCACCTCACGCCGTCCGCTTCATTGTTGCGGGCTAGCTGAGCCCGCAATGCATATCTACACAATATTGGTGGCTTTGGCGGCGCACACTCACCTCCGCGTCACATTCCACAGTTCGCCTCCTTCCCTTCGCCTGCGCCGCTACCATTCCCCCCTCGCCCACGGCGCCCCCGTCCCCTTCACCTGCCTCCTCCCCTTCGGTGCCCCAGTCCCCTTCACCCGCGTTGCCAGCCTCCCCCCTTAGTCTGCACCTCCCGCCTCCTTGCCTTCGCCCGCGGCGCCCCCGTCCCTTTCACCCGCGTCGCCCCGCCTCCTCCCCTTCGGCGCCCCAGTCCCCTTCACCCGCGCCTCCCGCCTCCTCCCCTTAGCTTGCGCCTCCCGCCTCCTCCCCTTCGCCCGCGCCGCACCCATCCTCCCCTTCGATCTGGTCTGTCGTCACTAATTTTACTGCACTTCGGCAAGCTGTACCTTCTGTTCTTCTTGCTGCGTAAGAAGAGGCCGACCTCCATCCGCAGCGCCAAGCCCTACCACCGGCCGCCGCTACATCGTCTATTCACCACGCGCTCGAGCTGCCAGCCGCAGCCGCAAAGCTAGGGAGCTAGGCGGCTCCGTTCGGTTTGGAAGACCGTGACGCGTGGGTGGACTAGACGCCATGGGAAGCCTCAGCAGAGCAAGGAGCTCCTGGACCTCCCCTCCGAGCCCAAGCCGTCCTCCTCCATCGATGCAGCCCCTCTTCCTCTAGCTCATGATCGTCAACTACATGGCCGTGGACGCGCAGCGGCTCTCCGCGTGCCAACCGGGCAGCGGAGCAGAGGCGAAGCCAAAGCCACTACTGGTAAGGTCAATGCGGTGCACCCAGCGGGCAATGCGGGCTAACCCACTTAAAATACTAATAGCTTGGTGGGTCAATGCGGACAATTTAATGGGCTATTTATGTGGGGCGGGTTAGCGGCTTAGTGGACAGCCCGCCCCACTTGCATCCCTAGCTTCTTCTGCTCCGAGATCGCCGGGAAAGGGGACGCAGACTTGTCAGCTGCTTTCGCCGCATGTTCCTGAAGCAGACGCGTTCCTTCCGTGAGCTGCTTTCCCTATGTGGAGTGAGCTTGGAGTCCTGCTCAGTACGTGGTGAAACATAGACCAACACATATTATGGAAGACAATGGAAGGTTTATTCCTAGTTATCCAAAGTGTCCAGCTCCAGCTCACAGCAGCAAATCCAATTATCATATGCATTTGATCATTCTCAGGTAGCTCCTGTAGTGCCCATCTGATAGAGTCCTCAATACAACATGTCAACATCCTCCTCCTGAGAGAGTAGTGCATTTCTACATAAAACAATGCCATCAACATTCTCTGCTGATTTTCATCCAAGTGCGTTCTGAAACTTCTAGTTCTTTGCCAAAGAAGCCTTTGAAGATGCACTAGCCTGCACTTTCTTCGTTTCTATGAAGAGATGCTATACAGTTTGTACGCCCCTTTCGTAAACCAAAAATGGCAAGCTCTTCACTTTCAAGGTCCTCCAACGTTTGCCTGGTCAGAGAGCCCAAAAGAATCAGCCAGGCCTTGCACTTGTTGGTGCCGGTCTGTGTGGAGTGATGACTGCTGCCCATGTTGGGCTTGTTGGCCCGTATGGAACCAAAAAGCCTACCGGCTACCACCAGCGAGCAGCGAGCGCACAGACGCAGACGCCATTCATGGCTCTGCGGTGCGGGGCGCGCGGCGGCGCCTACCTGTTGCCGCCGAGAAGAAGAGGTGGCGGCGCTGCGCGACCGGCGGTCACCACCACGGGGACACGGGGGCTGAGCCTCCTCCTGAGGGTTCCTTCCTCGCCGTGCTCTCGAGAACCATGGGTATTGGTAAGCGCCTTGGGAGAAGTTGCAACGTTCTTTCTACTGTTCTTACTGATTCTAAATCCAGACCCAAATACTAAGCCGCCTACTCCGTAGCGCTGCTCACCTGATTCTCCTCCTCCTCCGGAGGAGGAGGAGCATTTAGTTCGAAAAGAAGGGAGAAACGAGGCGTGGGAGGCGCTGAAGGCCGTGATCGCCGACATGTTCAGGCCCCTTCTACGCAATCTGGCTGACATCCGAGCACTCCGCACTGTCTATGACCTGGAGGATTACCACGTGGGCATGCTGTTTGGTGTGTTTTGATGTGATTCCTAACATTATCCCCATATGCATCCAGTGAATGTTATTGATTTTGCTGCTGCGTGTACGTCTGTAGGCACTTTTCTTGCCTGCGTTGGATGTTACCAGCTGTGGAAGACGGCTCCTTCCGTCTTCATTGATGTTGTCCTTGCCTACGCGTTCTACAAACTTAGCGTTGTGTCCTCAGAGGTGCGTCGGCAGGGCAAGTGCAATGATTTGTTTACCCGTTTGAAATTCGGTAAGTATCTATTACTTCTCTCTCATTGTCTTTAGAAAGTAAAAAGGATCAATTTAATTTCCAGGGTAGTAGCAATGTAAACGAGTATCATAAAGATTGTTATTGCGTATCCCGTAGTCAGACGATTTCAAGATTATTTTCTTGATCTACTGGAACAATTACATTGGTTAGACTCAACCTGCATACTGGTAATGCAATCATGGATGAAGTAGACTACCAAGAACTTTACAATTCGGACTCCATGTTTTATATTGTGTGAAGAGAGTTTCACAATGAAATACGTAGCATAGCCATTATGAGATTTTTTGTGTAGTCTACAATGACAGTACATATGGATCAAACTAAGACATTTTAAAGGTGATAAACCGAAGGTCAAAAAATGGCATATGTCAACAAGCTTGTTAGCTGCTAGATAGATGTGCTTAAGATGCTTGGGGTGCAAGAGATCCTTTAACATTTTGCTTATCTTGATTCTTCCAGCAGTAGTTACTTTAGAACAGAGACCAATAACGTTGGCTTAATTAACGAAATGGCATGTTTGCAAGTCCTTTTCATGTTAGATTCTAGACCTGCATGCTTGCGAGTTTACCTACTACCTAGTGATCTTCTAGATATAAACTATCATGTCTCAGCATTCAGTGCATAATTTCTAGAGTGCTAAGAACGGTTGATGACTTCAGTAATTCTTCCAGAAACGCACACTCTTAATTGAATAACTGCAATCTGGAATTGTTGCTTACCAATTATTGCAAAGGCAAGAGACAGTCCTAAGTTTTTTTTTTAAAAAAAAATACATATTTGACTTCTCTATATGGTTTTTTAACCCAAATCAAGAGATGTTTGGTGCTCTTCTCCCCTAACAACTTTTTTCAAGCGTGCTCATGTTAATGTTTTACTCTATTAGCTATTGTGTCCTCTGCTACCAACATGTAATTTACTCGTGGGCCCGAAGCATAATTTTGTTCAATCTGAGCTTGTTTGTGTTAGATGTTAGATATGTAACTTGTATTGGAATAGAATAAAGGGTTCATTCTAACATGGTATCAGAGCACATGTGACCGTCGCCGTTCGTCGGCCGCCGTCATCTGCTCGCCCTGTTCTCTCCTCTGCTCCACGCGTGCACAGCCGAGACTTTCCTCTGCTCCACGCGTACTCGAGCACGAGCCTCTACTCCACGCACGCCTGGTGACGTCGCCGGCTCCGATCCACCATTTGCCGGCCCAGTTCAGCCGCCGCCGCGCCTCTGAGGTCCCGGATCCACTGCCGTCGTACCCCCGAGTGCCTTCCTCTGCTCCAGGCAAAGCCGCCGCGCCCTGGTTTCCTTTGCTTCAGGTCGCGCCGCCACACACCCGTGTTCCCCGTGCCGTTGCCGACGACCCTCGCCTCCTGCCGTCGTCCCTCGGACCACCGTCGATGCCTGCTCCGCTCGATCATCAGCTGGCCGACGCCTAGGCCTCTACGACCGCGCGACCCTGCGCTCGCCTCCGCGTCCGCGCCCCGGTAGGAACACCCCCGATCGAGGTCGCCTCCATCCGCCGCCGACGATCGGGCCCCTGCTCCGCCAAGCTCATCTTTGCCGCCAACGCGCCTCCCTGAGCCTCCCTGATCTCTCCCTGCCTTGGGCCGCCGCGGGCTGTTCCTGACGTCGGATTCCGCCATCCACTGATGGCTATGCCGCGGGTGTGGCGACCCCGTCGCCATCCCACCGCCCCACCGCCGAGTGCCGCCTCGTCCTCCTAGTCGGCCTGAGCACCACCCCTACTACTGGCCGACCTAGGATCCTCCCTGCCCCTGCTTCCGACGCTTCGAACGCCGGCCGACCTCGTCTCGGCTGTGGCCTCCCGTCGCGCGCATCGCCGCGACGCATTCGCCGTGACTACCCCGCACATCACCGACCACTACGCCTCCTAGACGAAGGTCGAGCGCTGCCTCTGTCTCGAGCGACGAGGCCGCCTCTCTCCGTGCGTGGCTTGCCGCGGCGGAGGCAGAAGTACTGCGCTGTGGGCCTGTGTCGAGTGGCTCGAGCGTGAGGCCGTCGAGCGTGACGGGCTCCTCTCCGCGCTCCTAGAGGCTACGCGCCTAGGCAATGTTGACCTCCATAGCGGCGAGGAGGAACCCACTGGGCGGGAGGTGGAGCAGCAGCCGGTGGCCGCGCCCCAGCCTTTGCCCTCCCCGACCCTCGTCGCCACCATTGTCTTGGGCCTCGCGCCGTCGCCGCCCCTGCCTTGAGCTCCTATCCTCAGACTCATCGAGATCTGCTTGACTGTCTCTTGCTTCTCGGCAGTCTTCCTCGCGTCCGCCACCCCCTCGTTCGATATCTTGTCTCCGTGGATCTTGGACTCTGTTGCTTTTTTCACATGACACCAGATTCTACTCAGCTCACTTCTGTGAGTCCCACAGCTCTTCTTTCCACTGTTTAGACTGCAGATGGTATCTCTTTCTATTGCAGGTCGAGACATCCTTTCCACTTCTTCCTTTCATGTTTCTGTCGTCTCTCATGTTCCCAAGCTTACTATACAACTTATGTCGGCCGGTCAGATCACTGACCACAACTGTCGTGTTATCCTTGAGTCTGACTCTTGTTGTGTCCAAGACCGCCGCATAGGGACTTTGCTTGGTGCTGGCCCTCAGCGTCGTGATACGCAGCGTCTTTGGGAGCTTGACTGGCTGCATCTTCCTTCCGCTGTCTCCACCAGCCAGTCAGCCACTACACTTGCCTCTATTTTTGCTGCGTTCTCTACTGCTTCCTTTGCTCAGTAGGTCGTGGTCTTCTTGGGTCTATTTCTGGTGACACCTCGTTAGCTTGTATGGGTTGTAAGCTTGGCAAGTAGTTGCAGCTCCCCTATCCCTCTAGTGATTCTGTTTCTGCTTATCATTTTGATCTTGTTCACTTTGATGCTTGGCAGCGCTGGCAGCTGAGATCTCTTGGCTTCAGTGGTTACTTGGGTATTTCAGTGTTTCAGCTTCTGCACCAACTCGTCTCTTATCAGACAATACTGGTGTGATCAGCATTGCACGAGATCTAGTAAAGCTTGAGCTCACCAAGCTCATTGGAGTAGATGCTTCATACATGATATCGCAGGTGCAGGACAAACTTATAGCTTTTCAGTATGTGCCTTCGGGGCTTCAATTAGCCGATTTCTTCACTAAGGCACAGACTCGAACTTAGCACAGATTCTACCTCTCCAAACTAAGTGTTGTTGATCCACCGTGAGTTTGAGGGGGGGGGGGGGGGTGGTTTGTTAGATGTTAGATATGTAGCTTGTATAGGGTGCTTCTTGTATATTTACCTACATCTGTAACTTATATATTTGACCTTTGGCCCATTGGAATAGAATAAATGTTTCATTCCAAGAGTTTGCTACCAGTCTACCACTCTGGTTGTTTGAACCAAGACGCAATAGATTAATGAAATAGTGGTGCCATGCCATGCCTTAGGAAAGCCAAGAAACAGTTGTGTTTAGGGTTTAGGTAGGGTAATGGCTCCCTGTAGAGGTAGATTCAAAAAATGACTTCTTCCAAGTTAGTTGGAAGACACTATTGGTGTCAACGGTTCTGGGCGTAACCTGGTATTTTGTTCTTCCCCCAAACACACGAGAATGACACTTCATTTTGCCCAAAGTATCCGTTTTGTCATTCCCATATATATGGTTAACAGAGAAATGAAGCTCCTTGAGGAAAACTATTCTGAATCTAACTTTTGGTTGAAGCTGGCTTAGTGTTTACCATAACATTGAGAGATGATGTCTGGTAACTTAATCACACAAAATATGCTTTTGCATCCAGCAGGAAAAAAATTGTGTTGATCTTTTATATACAAATAATTTGTTCCAAGTGGTGCGGTTTTGACTTGTCAGGATGCATCCAACATCAAGGCAGTGCTGTCGCCATTCTGGACATATAGTCATATAGTGATTAAATTTTTAGTTTATCAGCCTATGTCATCACTAACAAGGGCATTTCTTTTGGAATTTGATGCTTGGTTGTTTTTTATGGCGCAAGCCAGTTTTTTCAGTTGTTTGATATATTTATCAGAATGAATGTCTCTTGACTTTGTTTAGATTAAAGCTTTTGATCAACTTTAAACTTTAGGTATTGTAGTTATTATGGCCATTAAGCACTTCAGGAAGAACTATGAACTCCTGGATATTGTCAGGTTAGTATGTGTTGTAAAACTTTTTTTAAAATTGGTACCAAATGTGTTAATTTTGTCTATAATAATCAGTTAATCACTGCCTACGTTTTCTTTCTAGTAGTTCTAATTGTGACCTGCAAATGATAATATAGATCTAGTTGTTTACCAGGTTATATATTATCGAAATACCGTGCTTGGTGCTGTTTGTGTTTTCTAACTTCAGCCTTCATATCACTTTTCAAGCTGACACTGCAACCCTAATGCTATCAAATGTTTTATTGGATTACCCGAATGCTATCAAATGTTTTATTGGATTACTTGTTATCTTCAGTAGCTAGGTGTATCCACAGCGTGAGCTTGTCTCTTGCTTAGCACAGTAGATCTCAATGTGTTGATTGGTCAGATGATATTGTTCAGTCTTTCTCTTTATACACACTGTTGTTGTTCTCATGCCGCTAAAAAGTTTTCCGTTTGGAGAAATTAATAACTGTTCTTTTTGTTTATGTACTTTTGCTGATGTTCACTGTCCTTCATTTCTTTTAGTGAGACTTTTTCGCTGAACGTTTTGCTTCTTGATACAGGATGCCAGTTTTCACGCTTTATCTCTCTACATTCATTTTTGATATGGCTTATATGAAGAAATATGCGAGGCATTATCTTATCCTTACAATTAGTCTGTTGAAAACCAAGGGTGGACTACAAGAATTATTCAGAATAATGTTTTATCCTGGTTATATATCTCCATATGATGATTGCTTCCGCAGGAAATAAGAATTAAATGGCCTGGATTACCTTTTGTAGGATCCTTTTGTTAAAGGGTTTTGAATGTGGAGGTTCGATCGATCCACTAACTTGGGCAGGGCAGACAAGGCAGTAGTTGTGTAGCTTCTTTTCATTTATTGGCTTTGATATTTTAGTTTATGGAAATCTAAATGCAGATTGCTTGGAACAATGTTTCTTCTTGGCGTCCTAAATTGTAGATTGCTTATACTTGTGGGAATATCTTTTTTTATGTAGCAGATTTCCAAGAGAGTAAGCCTTTTGTAGTCTTAATGTCTTGTGCTACATTCACAAGGACTTGTTTTGAATTGTCTCCATAGTAAAATGCCATCGTGTGTAATACAAATGCAACAATTTATTATAGTAAAAAAAAGTCCAATGCTTGTGTGCGGGATTCTTCATGCACCAAGAAAAAAACACATTCGTTTACATAATTGATCGCTTATCAGACTCTGATACAAGTCCAACCTCAAGGCAGCATTTTGCGTAGCTTGCGTCTTCCTTCTGGGTGTTTTAGCAGACAGATAAGTGCAGCCATAGCATATTTGATGTACTTCTTGATGCCAGTCACTTCATAAGCGAATGTCAAGGCATAAAGGAAATAAACAGGTCCCCTGTGTCGCGCAATTGAAAGGATGTTTTTGTTAACGATGACATGTACAGTGATAGATTTGTAGTCATGCAATTAGCAAGAATATTGTGCTGTGACAGCCAACAACAAAATAAGTTCTGCTAGTATATCAAGAGAAAGCATGGACCTCACCTGATAGCATCAAGCATACAAAGTTTGTTCTTGTGATCATTGATAGCCATGATGACTGATAACTACATAAGAAAAGAAACAATTGCAAAACTCAATCAACGATCAAAGAATCTTGATTTCAGACAGTCTAGGAACCTACATATATGCCAACCGATGGCTAGCTTGATCGGTATGGCACATGTTTCGAGAACTAACCAAATTTAACCCGGATGATAAGGTCGTTCGAGAAGCCCTGTCCCCGGAGCCGCAACGACCCGACGCTGAGCTTGTAGAACGCATAGCCGAGGGCAGCGTCCAGGAACGTGGAAGGATCAAGGATCCATCTTCCACAAATGATGGCACCCGATGCACGCGATGAGCGCACCTAAATAAAGAACCAACACTCGAATTAGATCAAGAGCTTGATCATACTGTATATACGAGTATAAGTAATATCTTTGCGTATATACCGAAGGGCATGCAAATATGGTAGTCCTCGGTGTCGAAGACGGTCATGAGTGACCAGATATGGTTGAAGTTGTCCTACAGCGGGCGGAGCACGCCGGCGACCGAGTGCGGCGGCCGCCTCCTTGGATTCGTGCAAAAACCTCTCTTGCACTGTGACGAAGTCCTCCTCGAATTCGGGCCCTTCGGGGAAGTAGTCTCCCCACGGCCACAACCCCGCGTACGGGTCAGTCTTCGTGGCGCCGCCTTCATTATCTACCGGAGCGCACCGCTGTGATTTTCGGGCATGCGGAGCTTGCTCAGTTAGTCACGATGGGGTTTAGTGAAGAAAAGGCAGTAACGAAAAGGAAAGAAAGAACGGTGAATATGCATACGGGAAGACGTGAAGTGCTCAGTGCTCACCAGTCACCACCGTTACCGAGTGCGCCAGGCGGGGCGCGCGGGCCGTTCGGGCGGCTGGGAGGAGATGGACGCGCGCGGCGCGCGGGGAGAAGCAGCTGGAGGCCGACGCGGCGTGGTGCCAACGCGCGTGCCGGCGAGAGCCAACCCGGGGGACAAGGCGGGAGATGCCATCACGTGCAACGATGCGCGCGCGCTTAATTTGGACGGACGGATTGACGAGACCGAAGCGACCGGCGGCCGGCCTACGTACGAACGACGAGTTTACGGGCTTGATCGCTAGTTCGTTTTTCTGCGTGCGTTTCGCTTCGAGGTCGTCTGCCTAGAATCCCGGTAGGGTACTTGAATCCTGCCGCCGTGCGTGTGCGTACTCGGCTACGGTAGGAACTCGCCTCTGCTTGGTTCGTTCGGAGTTGGACTTCGGATCTTACCGTGCACAACTTCTGTTAAAGATAGAAACCGAGTTATGTGACACCGTGATTGGTGCCTCCTGTTAGAGCTATTTCCATGTATAGCCCGTCCTAGATTAGCTCTTTAATCCCTGTTTTTGTGGATTGATTGTTGTACATTCCTGATATATAATGATCAATGTTAAGAAACTGGCCTAGCCCAGAATCTTGGCGAGGTGGTCTCTCATCCATCCAAAGATCCTATATAAAGGAGGAGGCCCAACTATTGTAATACAGTTTTGAGAAGAGCAAAGAGAAGCTCAAATCCTCATATCTCGTGTTCAATCTATTATTTTGTTTTTGTGTTCTTGCATTGCTTTTACGATTCTGAGTTTGTCTACGAGGTAATCGCTCGGACTAGACTCACCAACGACGGTTCATCAACACGTTATCAGCACAATCGACTCTCCTCAGATCGAAAGGTAACTGTCGAAGAACGACGCTCGTAGATTGAATCGTTTTTTTCCTAGATCGCTTTCAATTTCGCAATTGTTGCTTTTCTAGATTATTTTTCTACGTGCAAATCCGCTCTAATCTACCGCGAGCCGATTTGAAGTCGCCGATACAATGCCAATCGGTAGATTGCATGAAAGAGTAGATGTTGATTGCACTGCAGATTGCAAATCCGTTCTAATCTACCGCGAGCCTACTTGAAGTCGCCGGCCAAGCTGATCGATGGTTGCATGAACAGTGATTGCATGAATAGTAATTGCATGAGCAGTGTTCCTAGATGAACGGCACACTAAATTTTTTTTGTGAATAGCAGTCGGCCAAGAAGCTGCCTTGCACGGTTGCGCCGCAAGCCACACAAGAGCTCAAAGTCACCATCAGCCCTGTACGGCCTACAACCACCGGGTCCTCTGTGCCGCACACGCTCGAAGAGATGCCGCCACCGCACGCGCCGCGCTCCCATGGCCGCCCGTAGCCGACCACCTCCTCACGGCGCCCATGGGGTCACCGCCCGCCCGTGCGCTCTCGCGCTTGAAGCTGGCAGCCGCTTGCGTCCATGGCGCGCCGACGATCGCAACGCCGAGCCGCCCGCATGGCCGCCAAAGCCGCCGCCCGCATGGCCGCCGCCGCCCCACGTGGCCTCCGTCCGCCACCTCCTCACGCCGCCCATGGGGCCGCCTCCTCATGGCTCCCATGGAGCCGCCCTCGTCTCTTGGAACCGGTAGGAAACCCTACCCTTCCTTCTTTTGACCGCCTTGAATGGGCGAATGGGCCAATGGAAGATGGCCCAAAGAAAGAAAGAAAAAGGGCCTGACTGGGTGTGAAAAAAAAAACAAAGGAGGGCAAGTGGCACTACTACACGCCTCATCACGCATTTGCCCGACAGTCATCATGACGATTGCCCAACCGCTCGTGTTTTTGTACGCTCGTGATAAATCGGCGTTATCACGCACGGTTAAACATCCGTCTGCGTGATAAGTCACAACACGAGCGGTTCTAATTATATAACCGTATGTGATATCTAATTATCACGCATTTACTCTATTCAAGAACCGTCGTTATAGACGCATATCACGCACGGCTCTATTTACGAACCGCTCGTGATATACACATATCCTGCGGTTATCATTATATAACCGTCATGATATACATATCCCGCACGGTTCGTAAATAGAACCGCTCAGGATAAAGGATATCCTGCACGGTTATATTTACGAACCGTGCGGGATATGTGTATATCACGACGGTTATATAATAGAGCCGTCAGGATTATACATATCACGACGGTTTGATTGATAAACCGCTCGTGATAGTTATTTCAAGATAACTATTTTTAAAAAAATTCGCTAGCCTCGGATTGCTAGCCATGCCCTCAAAATAAGTAGGCGTAAAATAGATACATCACGATATCAATCGTTGACAACCCAAAGTGATCATTGTCATACAAACGAACATATATCAAATACAACAAACATTGTAATATCAACTCGCTCGTAAAATATTGTCATACAACCCAAAGTGACAACCCAAAGTTTACCATTGAATCACAACTATTCAAAGTGAATCACAACTATATCAAATATATTAATTGTTTCAAGGTCGCTCAAGAGTGAAACTCTCCGTTGGCCGCAATGATATCCGTCGTGATGAAGGTGCGAGCCTCCCTCGAACATCCGAGATCTCTTTACGAACGAGTGAATCTAAATCTATATTCAAAACCTACAAACAAGAGTAAAGTGTTACACATATATATTTAAATTTATAATTAGCAATTATTGCGAGATTGACCAACCTCGGGATCCGCAACCTAGCACTCATGAGAATCGCATATGATGGCAAACGTAGAATGCACATTCTTACGCTTTTTCTTTGGCGAATCAAAAATAGAATTACATATATAGGTATAGTCGGTTCGAGACGATTATTACGAAGTATGATATAGGATTATTGTGTTGTAGCACGCACGAAATCGCGCCCCGTGATTAAGTGTGGCGTTAGTTCCTTGTATAGCCCTCCTCGGCAATATAGGAGATGAACGACCTACATGTTTCCAAAAAGTTAACCTCGGCCATTTCAAACGAAGGAAGACTACAATAGAGTTATGTATGGAGGAAATGAGCACACACATCGACTACTTCTTGCACAAGGGTGAAGTCGTGGCCTTTTTCATTAGGGAATCAAGGTATAGTACCGATTCCTCTTTGGTATAATGACTAGAAGGATCCAAAGGATGCCTACTCATGTATGTCGCTATAGTCATTAAACCTAAGTTCATATGCGTATAAAGTACAAATGAAATTTGTATAGCAAGTAGTGAAGCACTTACTCGGTTGTAGGGCACCATTATGTAGTCCACGAGTTTTGAGCAAGCAATCCCGCCGTTATGTATTTCTCGACGAGGATGCGCTCGCCAAGATGGTTTGCTCAGAGACCACGCAGGGTCGAGGAAACCCACCGGTTCTTTCAATCGCCGCGGTTTTAATCATGTATCTATACATAAGCAATGAGTTGTTATATTACCCGAATGTACGTGAATGTAGAACTTGATTGTACACACTTACAAATGTCCAAAGATCGTAGAAGTGAGGCATCGAGGGCTTTGAGGTTGAATAGGTCGAACAAGTCGTCGAAGCCCACGATGAAGGGGCGGCTCGTGGAGAAATAGTCCTCCGTGTATCCGACGGTGATTCCATCAGCGCACCCTTTTCTTTGGTCTTCTTCAAGCATCGCCTATGCAAACTCGACAACCTAATCCAAACAGAGGCTATCGTGCTCGCCGTCAACGGACTTCCAAAGAGTATTTCTTAGGGTTAGGCGCGAAGCGCCTTAATGTTCTTCGATTTGATTTGTCCCGAACGACTTGCGCGCTACGCGCCTTCCTCCCGCCGACGACTCGGGAACCGATACGGCGGCACACTTTTTGTTCGTTCGGTGTCTTCTCCACGGAACCGATGAGGCGGGCTTCGGCGAAGGTTGAGGTGCGATCATGGAGGGTCTGTTGGAGAGACATGGTCGTGTCGAGGTGATTGGGGTAGAGTCATCAAAGGTTGAGGCGATCGCAGGTCCGTGACGATGTCCTTCAAAAGTTGAATTGAGGGGCATGGTCGTGTGGAGATGGTTGGGGTGGAGTCATCGAAGGTTGAGGCGGCATCGCAGGTCGATGGCGTCCTTCTTTGGCCACCGAATAAAAGCGTGCAGGCATCCCTAGTGTTATGATTTCGTCGTTCGGCGAATCTCCACGGACGGCCCTAAAATTATCATGTACCATGTCCACTGGACTTCGGCGTAACCTCGCGCCACCGGGCACCGTCCGCACTATCCCTTCATTGCATGGATACACCACCCCGCCATTTCAACCTCAATAGACATCCCAACCATCCTCACTTGGAGTGTGCAAGGCGTCGGCTCCTACAAAACGACACGCAATTAGCTAAGGCGTCCTATAGGTCTATCTTTGGAGCATTCAGAGATGTACATTACCTTGATGTCGCCGATAGGTAATTGGACATCATCGTGTTCACAATTTTGCGTGGACGCGACGCTACTCCGATGTTGAGGAGGATCGCCTGCAAAACAACGGGGCGGCTCGCGATCGGTTGTTGAGTAGTAGTAGTTGATTCACTTGGTCCTGCAATCTTGCTATCTTTTCTTCAAATTTTGCAAGAAGCACCGTGCTCTTCCTTCAAATTTTGAAGTAAGCACATGTTCCAACAACGTGTCGTACTCGGCCTTGGATCTCTTCCTGCTCCTATACGTGCAGTAGTCGTCTGGGAATCCATCCCTCCAAGATACGTTAACCCCTTTGCCTCGCGTGCGACCCGGTGCTCCTTGTTTCCCGGGCCGTAGTTAGTATATCCTTCTCCCATGCGCTGGAAGGAGCCTTGAACATGCGGAACTCAATTCTTGCCGCAAGAGGTCATCATGTTATTATATACATTATGAAGTTATAGACTTATTAACAACTAGGTAGTTCAAGACATTTACCACACGGTTGGCCACATCCTGGTCGCTGGTTTGTGAAAGAGATTTCGCCCAGAGACGAATCGATGCCCTCTCTTAACCCGAGAGAGCGCTGTCCGTGATCTCAAAGAAATGGCCTTGTTTCGCTCAAGGTCCTCCGCCGCCCATTGCGCGGTTTTACCCGCGTACCAGTGCCGAGTTTGTGGGGTGAGTGTTAAGTGTCCGAGAGCCTTGTGCGTCGCACTTTCTCAAGAAATGCGGCGTCGTCTTCATTTGCACAAAGGCGCCCCATATATCCCGCGACAAGAATTTATACGCCGTGAAGGACGCTCGACCCGTGTTCACGCACCTTGTGACAAGCACGCTCTTGAAGGTCCTCCACGCCTTTCCTATCGAGCAACGCTCGTCGCTCCACGCGCGCCAGTCCGCGGTGGGAAAGTGAACGATTTTAAAACTTCGCCCCACGGTGGCTTCTCAGAACATCCGACACAAAGTGTCCCGGCTCGGTGTGGTGATGGGGACCCGCCTTCCAAGTATCCCGCACAAGGTTCGGAATCTCGCCACGCTTGGGGACTCACGGGGATCCCATTGGCATTGACCTCGTGGACGGTCATTATGCCCGAGGATTCTCGATGTTCCTCTGCCATCTCGCGTCACGTACCACTTTCTCTGAGATCCGGACGGCGAAGATGGTGCGGACGCCATGTCGCCACTTGCTATCTATATATGCACGAAGCAATATGCGTAAGCTCTAATGACTGATTCAAGCGATTTACTCAACTTAACCGAAAATGATGCACAAACGTATAATATATAAAGAAGGATTGATGGTAGTTTGTGCTCTCGTATGAGAGTTGCAAAAGAACAAGTCTTTGTCATCTCAATCCTATTGTCTATACTCTTCATTAAATGAATATGATAGTATAAATTCAAACTATGAGCTCTAAACAATACTTTGCTTAATCACAAATGATCTCAACTGTTACAAAAAATGATCTCTTAACTATCACATTCAATCTCAAGATAAGAGAAAAGTTCATCACAGAGCTAACTAGAACAAAGCCCACTGATCAATTTCAGTTCACATTATCAAAGACTATCAAAGTCACATCACGTAGGGTTCGTCAATACAATAGAGCTCATGAATGAACTAACAAGATATCAAATTGACGGATGCATTCAACCGTCTGTGATAACTAGCATTCAACCGAAAGTAACAAATTAACAAAGATATGAAATTGACAAGAGTAAGTAATTTGTACAATAGAGCTCAAGAATCAACTAAATATCACATTCAATCTCAAGATAAGACGAGTTCATCACGAGCATGTCAACAAAGCCCACCGATCAATTTGCGGATCTTTAGGAATACTCACGAGAGGATGCCGCACAACAACTCACGGTGCAAGGAGGAGGCGGTGCAGGGGAGGAGGCCGACGCGGGAGGAGGGAGAGGCGCGGGAGGAGGCCGACACGGGGAGGAGGACGGCGCGGGAGGAGGCGGTGCGAGAGGAGGAGGCCGACACGGGGAGGAGGTCGGTGCGAGAGGAGGAGGCCGACACGGGAGGAGGCCGCGCGCCGAGGCGAGGCGCGTCGCCGATGAAGGGGCGCGGCGTCGGGTCTTACGGCCGGGAGGTGAGCAGGCGAACCCCAGAGGAGCCGAGAGCGCGCGAGAGCCTAAGGAGCGCGGTGACGGCGAAGTGAGCGAAAGAGTAAAACCTAGGTGCGCTTTTAATAAAAAGAATATCACAGACGGCTCTATTAAAGAACCGTCGAGATATCGGCAATATCGAGACGGCTCTATTTAAGCACCGTGCGTGATAATATCACTGACGGTTTGCTTAAAGAACCGCTCGAGATATCCTCAATATCGCTGACGGTGCCATTCAAGAACCGTGCGTGATATTGAGGATATCTCGACGATTCTTTAAGACGATGAACCGCTCGTGATATTGAGATATCTCGAGCGGTTCTTTAAGCAAACCGTCAGTGATATTATCCGCACGGTGCTTAAATAGAGCCGCTCGTGATATTGTCGATATCTCGAGCGGTTCTTTAATAGAGCCGTCGTGATAATATATCGCGACGGATCCATCATAGAGCCGCTCTATTGCTATGGATCTCATTCCCTTCATCTCCGCGCGAGTGTCTCTTCGTCTCTGCTCCAAACTTTTATATAAATAGACAACCCTTATCAAAGGGATTTCTCACTAAGCTCCTTGATCATCCCCTCTCTCCACAAATTCCAAATGGCTTCCTCTCGCCCCACTGTCTATGGCCTACATTTTGGTTGTGTACTCGCACCTCTCGATCGCAACTTTGGCCCAAGCCTGCGAACAAGGCGTCCGCTCGCAATGCAATCCGCTGTAGACCCTCCCATCTACCGAGACCATAACGGCGATCATCGGTCGATTGGAGCTCCTCCTCCAACAGACAAGGCGAGGCTCTCCAAAGATCCGCGAGTAAACCTGCGTCGTGGAGATTGTCCTATGGAACTCTTTGGTCCGCACCGAGGATGCAGCCCGAGAGTCGAGGACGACATCGACATTGCAGGAGAGCGGGTCCGCCTAGCCGAGACCGTGGAGACCGAGGTTGATGGCCTCTGGCTATATGGGACTTGATTACTGAGTCCGAACATCTACAAGAGGAAATTGGCGTGCAAGGTCACGGTGGGCGTTTGGTGAGACGATCGGTGATCCTGCCTCCCACCGGCCGACGAGAATGCGTGCGAAGATTTGAAGACTAAGATAGGATCGCTCATCCTTTTTTATCGTCGTGATGTAAAAATGATAAGGTCGATCTATTGTCCATCGTGATGTAAATATGGTCTTTTTGTGCTGTGATGATATGGTCTTTTTATCGCTCGTGATGATATGGTCTTTTTATCATCTAATTATTACGGGCAAATTCACGCTATCACGAGCGGTTGAATAAAGAACCATCGTGATAATATACTCATCACAGATGGTTCCTCTCACTAACCGCTGTGTTGACCATCACGCAGCGGCTCCATGTGGAACCGTCTCGTGATATCCTCCATATCATAGACGGCATCAGGAGAACCGTCGTGATATACTCAATATCACGAGCGGCTTGTAAATAGAACCGCTCGTGATGTTGAGTATATCATGAGCGGTTTCACATGGAGCCGTCTGTGAAAGTTCAACACGAGGCGGTTTGTGTAGAACCGTCATGATATACTCGTATCACGATGCGGTTGGAAAATAAGAACCGCTCGTGATATTTCACCCTATAAATATAAAGACCGACAGAGGCCCCGCCTAGCGCCCCGATCTCTTCTTTGGAATAGAGGGGCTTGAGAAGCTTTGCTCTGTGTTGGCTGTAGGAGGCTTGTTTATTTGGCTTGCCTTGTTCTTGGTTGTGGGTTGCCCTAGCAACTTATGGTCATTTGGCTTGCATGCATGCTTGCTTTGTGAGGCTTTGGTGGTAGCTCTCGGTTTGGGTGTTGTGAATGAGTGTTTTTGTGAGTAGGATAAGCTGGTGTATTTCGACTGTGGCTCTCTTGCCCTGTTCATTGGCCTGAAGGAGAAGGACAGTGAGGAATCTCGCGGGATATTAGGAATTTTCGTCGTGAGCTCCGAGGGTAACGATCTTTAACTCTTTATATTTGCTTAATAGGAGGAGTAACGTATTTGCAGTTAATAGGAGGAGTAACGTATTTGCAGTTTATTAATATAATTTAACACTACTAATTGTTACATGTGTAGCGTAGATGGACCGAAACTAGATGTACGGTGCGAACCGTGTGAGTGAAGAGTACATTAATGGCGTGATTGCTTTTAAAAGAGCCGGAGCAGATATCTTGAATAAGGGGATAGAATTTATGTACTGTCCATGCATTGATTGCGATAATCTGAAGATTTTTAACAACCCGGCGCAGATCGTAGGGCACTTGATTCGAAGGGGTTTCAAAAAAGGGTATACATGTTGGACTAGTCACTGAAGAGCGATTATACAGAAGTTAATAATGATGACATCGACGAGGAAGTCAACGATATGCCGGATGTGGACCGTGTTTTTGATGACGATAGGTCGACGATGACAACTGGATCGGATGCTACGCGATGCGTATGGAAACCAGTGTGAGAGAGTTTTGTAAATTCGAGCGCTTAATGGAGGACTCGGAAACCTTTGTTCCTCGTCGTAAGCCGGAATACACAAGGTTGTCAACCGCATTTGAACCGCTGAAATTGAAGGCGAGCAATGGTTGGTCCGACAAGAGTTTCACGGCATTGTTAGGTCTCCTAGCGGACATTCTTCGGAGGGAAACGTGTTGCCCAAAGACCACCTACCAAGCCAAGAAGGTTCTTTGTCCATTGGGAATGGAAGTAGAAATAATACATGCATGTCCGAACGATTGTATCCTCGATCGAAAGAGTATGCAGATTTGCATGTATGTCCTGTGTGCAAAGCATCCCGATACAAGCGTAATAATACTACTAAGGTGAAGCAAGGACCTCCTGCTA